>CAMRHE010000150.1:0-2400000 GCA_947044405.1 Leptodactylus fallax
AGCAAGGGGTGGGTGGAGCACTAGCCATATGCTGTGGGCAGACCTGGATTCTGGGGTCATTCAGCAAAGAGGCAGTAAGGAGCTCTGATCTGGGAGAAGATGAGAGGGCCTGCCCTACTGAGGAATGCTTTGAGGGCCTAGTTCTGGACAGCATGTAGAAGGATTGTTTTATGCAACTTGCTTAAGCTTGCGCCCTAGGCCCAAAACTCTGCTGTGGCCTAGAGAAACGGACTACGAGCCTATGCCGGTATTTTCTCTATCTTTTAATTCTCCTGTTTATTTTTGTGTATTGTATCATCGCTCCTTTGCTTGTATGTTTATGCTTGATCGTATTAATATTGTATATTTCTGTATATGCTATTAATTCATACCGACCCACTTGGGTTATTAAACATATAAAATTTATATCGCTCATTTCGTTTTATCCTATGACCCGGTCTACTCACGGTGTGTGAGTGGGAGGTTAAGAAAGAAGTTTGATCGCAGGCGTGCCAGGCGGCTGGGCGAGGCGATATTCTTCACAACAGGTAACCACTTTTTTAAGCGGATTAGGTTTCCGTTCATGGGTTGTGCGTGTGCGTTTGGAGCAATTCCGTCTGGTATCCGCTCTTTTGAGCAGAGAAAAAAGTCGGACTTGCAGGACATTTTCTCCATTCAAAAAATAAGGATACCAGATGGACAGCAACCAATCTGTTTTTTTTTTTAACATTGAGGTCTATGGAAAGCGGATTACAAACGGATAGTAATCCTTTTGTGTCTGTTTTGCAATCCATTTTTCCCTCTGCGCGTGCTCAGAATGAAAAAGGGGGAACAAAAAAAAAAAAAAAAACAATTGGTAAAAAATGGACACAAACGGATCACAAATGGACACAAACTGACACAAACCCGTTTAAAAAGACGGATTCGGGTATCCGCTGTGTAACCGTTTGGAATCCTTTTTGTACCAAACCGTTTTTTGTATTTTTTAAATATTTTGCAAGCGGACAGATACCAGGCGCAAGTGTGAACCTAGCGTAAGCTGATACAATATAACAAACTACCAAGGCAGGAAAATGTATGCTACTGTGTTTAGCTCACATCACCTAGGCTTGATACACATGTAACAAACTCTCAGCTGTGAGAAGTATTAAGTCTGTCTGAAATTTCAGCCTCTAGATGTAAACAAAAATGTCCTTGAAAAACCGAGATCTTAAAGCGTAAGACACCAAAAGCAAGTTTCTATATTTTATAATGCCTGAGATATAACTGTTAGAAGTGACCCTAAACTCACTTAGGCCCCTTAGGGTTTTTCCCAGAAGGCACACTGACCTATTCATTTCTATTGGCCCATGCACTTGATCGTGTATTACACGGTTCTGTGAGCGGGCCGACAGTCTGGGCCGCAAAACACAGAACAGGTCCTATTCCTGTCCGATTTTGCAGCCATGCTTCTGCGGTTCATATTCATTGAATGAATAGAGCCGCGGGAGCATGGCCGATGCATGGGTGGCACACGGATGACATCCATGTGCCGCCCATGCGTCGGCTGTGCCGTTCAATCACGGCCAGTGGTAACCCAACAGTCGTCTGCAAGGGGCGTTATTCTTCATTTTACACAATCCCATACAGTGAGAGGCAGGAACAGCTCTCAATACAGAAGCATGGAAAAGAATAAAGAGGTGCAGGATTAGACAGAAAGGAGTCAAAATTTGTTAGAAAGTATATTACAAAATACTACCAGAAAATCAAAAGTTGTCCAAAAGATTTAAAAAAAAAAAAAAAAAAAATTAAAAACATTAAGGAACTGAAGCTTGGTATGGTAAATTGGTCAAATGAAATGTTTTAGAAAAGTGTCACCCTGGGTAGTTTTATTAATATTGTAATATACCGTATTTTTCAAACTATAGGACGCACTTTTTTTTCCCCCAAATTTGGGAGGAAAATGGAGGGGTGCGTTTTATAGTCCGAATGTGGGGGATGGGGGAGGCAGAGGAACAGGGTCATGTCAGGGGCCATGGTGCTCACCTGCCATACTATGTGCAGATGTGCACCATTGCACTACCTAAACCCACTGCTAAACCGTGTATGGCAAGTGAACAGCATGGCTTTTAGAATTGTTATCATTACCTGTAGCCGCACTGTCCTGGAAAAGCTGATCTGCAGAGGCCTTGGTTGTTTTATCCCCGCAGATGTAATATTGATGGCCTATCCTAAGGACGGGTCATCAATATTAGAAAGATGGATAAATCCTTTAAAGAAGTTGTCCAGGATTTGGAGCAAAGTATGTGCGGGGCTGGAGGTGTAAAATAAAAAAAAAAATAATAATGTCCCCGGCGCTCCATTGTCCACTGCCAGTGTCAATTCAGTCTAGTGCCAGCGCCTCCTTGTTGGGAGTCCTGCACTTCATGTGACTGCTAAGACCAATTAGGTACAGGATTTCCAGAAATGTTGTGCCGCCATGAGACCGAACAGACAGGCAGGGAACAACGGGGTGCTGGGGACAGGTAAGTATGCTTTTTAAAAAAAAAAAAGTATATATTTTTGCACCTCCTTGGCGGCCGCCACAGTGGTTGCTCCAATTTATGGACAACCTCTTTTAAGGGGTTGTCTGGGCCAAATTTTTATATGGCCACTCCACTGGTCCCCCCCATACAGTGGCCTCTTCACTGGTCCCCCATACTTTATGGGGAACAGTGATGGGGCCATTATATTGTGTGGGAGCAGTGATGGGGGCTGGCATCCTGTGGGGGGGACATTAAACTGTGTGATGCATATTAAAGGATTTGTCCAGGGTTAATCTTTTTAATCTTTTAATCTATGCCTGGCTAATACACAGTGGACAGACCTTTCTGCTTCTGGTCCTGTATTGTGTACAGGACGGGTGCCAAAAGTGGCTCCGTACAACTGATTGGTCCGGGGTCGGCCCCCTACAGATCATGTCTTTATGGCCTATCCTGAGGATAAACCATACCAAATTGTGCCTGAACAACCCCTTTAATATACCCCCCTAATGCGTCACACTGTAGAGAGGTTGTCCAGTTGTTCCCCCCTCCCCCCAAAAAAAAAAAAAAAAACATACTCACCTGGAGAAACCGGGGAAAGGAGAGAAAGTTTGGGTTATTTTTTGCGGTTTTTTTTCACCTGCCCCAGTGTAATAAAAAAAATAAATTTTATCCTGCACAACCCCTTTAATGTCCCTCAGGCTATTGACCTTCAACACTGCCCCTCCTCCACAAAATAATGGCCCCATCAATGGTCCCCATACAGTATAGGAGACCAGTGAAGGGGCCACTGTATGGGGGGAGACCAGTGAAGGGGCCACTGTATGCCCATACGGTGGCCCCTTCACTGGTCCCCCCTATAGCAGTATTGGGTGATTACTTACTTGTCTGCTCCTCGGTCTCGCTCCTTATTGCTCTGGGTGCAATGATGTGATGTCATGTGAACACGGAGCAGGAAGAAGCTTAAGCGCCGAAGAACAGGTAAGTATCGTAGCTTAGCTTGTAGGCCACAGACTCAATGGGGCTTGTGGCCTATAAGCCTGTGAGTGGCCTGTGGCTTTCTGCTCTACTAGTAGCAGAACTAGGTCAGCGGTGCCACTTCTCCCTGGTTTTGCGATCCGGTTTTTAAAACCAGATTGCAAAACCGGGGAGAACCTGGCTGCATCACTCAACTTACCCTGCTCCTGCTCGCGGCCTCTCCTCTTCCCACTTCAGCCTAGGCCCCTGGCCAGCAGCGGGCAGCGGTACGTGGATAGGGGCCATTACCTCACTTTCACTGCCTATTTAAAAAAAAAAAAAACAGTGGGGGTCAGGTAGGGCCCACTACGGGCATGGGGCCCGACGGGGGGATTCAACGCTACCCCTGTGGGCCAATCTAACTCTGAATATGGGAATCATCAACTACCTGTAAATAAAGATGTTTTTCTTCCCTCAAGACCATATACAAATTGGTCAAAGATGGAGAAAATTTAGCCCCCATAGGACAACTTTGTAATTGCAGATAATAGACTCAAAACAATAGAGTCAAAACAGGAAAAAAATTGTGAGTAAAAATCGTAATACCACACAATATAATCCTGCAAATCATGAGTAGTTACTGTACTTGTTTAGGTGAAACGCCACTGCCTTACATGCTAATTTATGTCGAATACATGTGTATAAAGCAATGGTGTCACACGTCAACCAGGTATACTCAGAGGACTAGCCTTGTTTATTCATAACTTCTTTGGAGTTTTTCCAATAAACTATTAACCCCAGATGATATAGGTGTCAATGGAGGGGGAAAACCCCCTTTATGAGTTTTAGGCAGGGCATAAAATATCACAGTAGTTGGAAACTAAGGCACCAAAAATTTAACTTTGTGAGTTAGTCCAAAAAAAGATACATTGTTGCATTACAGACAGGAGAGGACTTAAAAGAGATAAACATTAGCCATGCCCTTCTTCTCCCGCTAACTACGCCCAGCAATAGGCTGTGTGATTACATAGTAAGACATTGTAAGCGCTGATCGGACAGTGACATCTATGTAAGCTATAACAATAATTAACAGGTACATGGCAATATTAATACATACAGTTTCTAAATGGCCTGTCTATAAGTGATGGTAGTGTAGAGAACAAATCTGAAAAAAAGAGAATGCCATGTAAACTGCAAAGATTTCTACGGATATCAAGATATCATATCTGCAACCTGCTAAGGCTCAACAGTTTCCACTTACAATATTATTCCTATAATCCACCATCTGATAATCCAGTTACATTGTAAATCATTATCATCCCCTACATGCCCCTATAATATGACTTTTCCTGGTCACATTTGTTATCCTAATGTATACTCACTACTTACCTTTCTGATCTTGTCCTTTGAATTTCTTGCTGTATTTCACTTTCTCTCTTCCCATACACAGTGTATATGAATCTGGCCTAATGTAGGCTCACTAACCATATGGGTTTCTATACCTTTTATGGCAGGCCAAAAATCCATGAATAGCTGATAATCTGGTTGCCACCAGCACCCGTTGATAATGGATTATTGCAGTACATTGTATATATACAGTGGTCCCTTAAATTACAATGGCCTCAGGATATAATATTTTCATTATATCTTCTGGTCCACTGTATCTTGACACTGAACTCAACATACAATGTCTGGCAGGAGGTTCCAACAACTCACCATGGTCATGTCACTGGTAAAACCCCTGTATTAGTGAAGTGCCTGCACTGACTGGCTCACTTATAGCGCCTCTGTATAGTGTAGTGCAGCGCTACATGTTCTGTTCTTCTCTTTAACTGAACCAGCATGAGCTGGTCCTTTGGCGTGAGAATGGCTCCATTTTATATTTTTTGGTGGACTGTATATACTTTTCTGGAACTTGAAAAAGCTTCTGTCACACTCATACAATTTACAGTAGCAGCTCATTTTGACTTTTACATGTAAGGATTAGCTACATCTATATTAATTATATGATGATTTTTCGTTCATTTACATTTTTTCATATTTTGTGACATTTTGGGATATTCAGAACCAATTACTAGTTTTACATAGAGTTATGGTCTTAATATGCTGTACAAGCAGTGGCGTAACGATTGCGGTCGCAGGGAGGGCGACTGTGACTAGGCACGGAGGGGTACGGGGCCTGGGGCCCGCTGGAAATGGCCGGGGAGAGCTTTGTTCCCCAACTGCTATACATATTGTTAATGGAAAGGGGCCTGACCGGTCCCCTTTCCATTAAATGCCAGCCCAGGGGAGGTGTATAAAAATAAAAAAAATACTTATACTCACCTGTCCTGGGCTCAGCCTCCGCTCCGGGGCTCTTCCTGCGGTAGATGCTAAATCCTAGTGTGCTAAATGACCTTTGATGACGTCATGATCATGTGATCAGACTCTTGTGTGGGCAGAACTATTCTAGATTGTAAGGGACAGTGTGGTGTTACACAGGAAGCTGCTGGGGGCGGAGACTGATGGAACGAGGAGAGAAGAGAACATGTGTGAGCAAGAGTGGGACATGGGGGTGCAGGCTGCGTGTGAGAAAGAGGGGGACATGTGGGTGCACGCTGTGTGTGAGCAAGAGGGGGAAATAGGGGTGCAGGCTGTGTGTGATAAAGAGGGGGGAATGGGGTGCAGGCTGCATGTGAGCAAGAGGGGGATATGGGGGTGCAGGCTGCATGTGAACAAGAGGGGGATATGGGAGTGCAGGCTGCGTGTGAGCAAGAGGGGGGAATGGGGGTGCAGGCTGTGTGTGAGCAAGAGGGTGACGTAGGGGTGCAGGCTGTATGTGGGCAAGAGAGGTATATGGGAGTGTAGGCTGTGTGTGAGCAAGAGATGGGAATTGGGGTTCAGGCTCTGGGGGGTGGACACTGTGAGCACATAATACTGTGTGGGTGCTACTGTGAGCATATAATTCTGTGTGGGAGCCACTGTGGAGCATATAATATTGTGTGGGGGCCACTGGTGAGCCCATAATACTGTGTGGGGACCACTGTGGAGCACGTAATACTGTGTGGGGTCCACTGCGGAGCATGTAATACTGTCCCAGCATTGTTTACATGCCAAGTGCTGCACTGCTCACTCACCCTATTCTTGATAACTGCAGTTGTGGTTATTAAAGTTGTACCCTGTTCAAGCATCTGAGATATCTCTTCAGCGCCCGTAACCACCACTATCAAGAATTCACTCTAGGAAGGGGCTAGGGGGCCCCGGACAAAAGTTTGCACCCAGGCCAACAAGACTTTAGTTACGCCACTGTGTACAAGGCTTTCAACCTACAATGGTCATTCCAGAACCAATTACTATTGTAACTTGTGGGACCACTGTATATATAGTGGACCACTGTATATATATTTATAAATGTTGTTTTTGACTGCCACAGATAACCAATGTCAACAGAAGACCAAGAGGCACAAGAAGATGAACTACTAGCTCTTGCTAGTATTTACTCTGCAGATGAATTTAAGAGGGCAGATGCTGCTCCTGGAGGCAAAATTCATTTGTGTCTGGAGTTACCTTCAGGATTTGTAATATCTATAAAAAGTGAGTAAGAAATTGCATACATTATGAAATGGAAGAATATAGCAATTCTGGTATGGGGGCTCCTCAACTTACAATATTAATTGGTGTCAGGATGACCAGTTTTACCAGTGAAATGTCCATGATGATGTTTTAGAACCTGCAGCCAAGAATATTATGTTGAGTCCGGTTTGAAGTTACAATGGTCCAGAAACTACAATTGTATGTTATGAAAATATTGTATTCTGAGGCCATTGTCACTTGAGGGGCCATTTGTATTGTCAGTAATTATAAATAATCAGATTTACATATCAGGTTGCAGTTCACCAGCTTTTAACCATCTCCATCACAGCTTTTCACTTTTCACCACCTCCACTTACTCTAGTACATTGCATTCTTTAATAAGCTCGGCTCCAATAATGCTGTGGGCTAGAGAAAAATTCCAACTGTGCCAGCAAAGTGAAGTTATAAATCCGTGAAAGCATAAAAAGTCATATGTAAATTACCCCAAGTAGTAACGGTTGGGGGTGGGGGGAGCAGCTTCAGCCTAGTCACGCTGTCTCCTTACTAATCATAACGATTGACATCTCCTTTATGACGTCAGGGAGTGAGGGGACAGTGAGGGAGAGGTCAGTGTCATCCAGGATGCGTGACTAGGCTGAAGCTGCTCCCATCCACCGTGACTACTTAGGTTACTTTACATAGGATTTTTTTATGCTTTCAGATATTTATAACTTCACTTTATTGCAACAGAAAGATTACAGAGGACACCAAAGGAAAGAGAATTACTTCATCCTGCATATCATGCGGCCAGTTTATGGAGGAAAAACCACCTAACAAGTACCTAGGTATAAACGTCACACAAGATAATACAAGGCATATTAAATGAAATATAGCCCCACTGATAAAAAAAAAAAAAAAATGAGGGGAAAGTTCAAAACATGACTCCCTTTCAGAAGCTGGAACTTAAGTATTGAAGATATTTGTCAACTCATATTTTGTATGTCCTGATTA
This sequence comes from Leptodactylus fallax, assembly GCA_947044405.1. Classification (NCBI taxonomy): domain Eukaryota; kingdom Metazoa; phylum Chordata; class Amphibia; order Anura; family Leptodactylidae; genus Leptodactylus; species Leptodactylus fallax. The sequence continues at coordinate 8,001 of CAMRHE010000150.1, forward strand.
ACAGTCCAATTTGGAGGGGAAAGAGAGAGGGCTCTATCCCTGACACTAGAGTGTATTATTTGGTAGGAAAAAATTATATTTGAGGATGTTAATGGAAGTATATGGGAGGAAATTCACAAATATATGTCAGGTTTTGGAGTCAGATTTACTAAAGGTGTATTTCTGGATATAGATGACCTATCCTTAGGTCTGTCATTGAGTCTGTATTAGGGATAAATACTCCGACCTCTCCTGCCATGTGGTTATTGGGTATATGTGATCGAATACATATTTCATGTTTAGCATATTGACATAAATCTTTTTCTTGACTCATCTTAGTAAGAGCTCAGATTTGGGAACCTGGGATCTCTAAGTTCATTGAGTGTAAAACAAGTTGGTTAAGAAAGTGGAAGAGAGTAAGGTATAAATATGATAACTATAAGATAGGTATAGTATAATTTATTTTATTATTTTTATTTTTATTTAGTTATTTTATGTATATAAAGTGGTACAGAATTGTTTTAAGATATGTAATTTTATTTTTCTATAATTCAAAATATTAGGTAAATATGATACTGTAATATATAATGTAATTTAATAAAAACAATTTGTATTTCTTCTCAAGGTAACAGTGCAACAGTGTCCTTTCTGCCACCAATTGTGTTCAACTTTGAACTTCCTCCAGGATACCCATCCACTACACCCCCAAACTTCACAATAAGCTGCACGTGGCTTTCACCAACACAGGTTATTTTTATGTAAAATGCTGACATGATTCTGTATAAAAGCTGTTTATATTTATAGGTGGTTTTTTTTATTGTCTAGTTTTTTTCATGAATTCTATTTAAATCTTTGGAAGAAACCTTGTTTCCTTCCAAATACTTAGTACACTATGGACCTATAGCAGTCTATAGCCAATGTATTATGGGTCTGTACAATACAAACTTTTATGCAGTCATGTGCATGAGCCCATAAAGGGGCTGTCACATAGTGAACAATTTACATTTTTCTATTAAAACAAAACATATCAATTTAAATCATTTTCCATTAGATTTGCTTAAAGACTGCTCCGGTGTCTAGATATTACATACCTGTCAAAGTAGAGTCAGACAATATTACAAGTCCAATGTAGCAAACAACCAGCAACTTCACAAATATACAGGAACCAAGAAAACTGCATGCTCAGAAAAAGTGTGACAGTTCTAAGAGGTACCAGATTTTGGCTGCAAAATGAATGCCGTACAAACAAAGAACCTAAGGTAGTTCTGCAAACAAAGTTTTTCTCTGATTCTACCGCATTCTGATTTTTTTCTAGCTTCCTTGTACATTGTACAGAATATTAAATGATACCATTACGAAGTACAATTTGTCCCCCAATTACTAAGCCCTCATATGGCTCTGTGAATGGAAAAAAAAAGTTATGGCTTTTGGAAGGTGGGAAGTAAAAAATGACTTGTGATAAAAAAAGACTTTTACTTAGCTCCAGCATCAGTCTAAGCCCTGGGTTCTTCTCTTATCTCCTGCACCTCCTGCGCCCTCCTCCCCTCCCCGCTCCATACACTTCTATAAATAATCTGAAATGTGACCTGTTTGTTTTGAGATGGATAGAGCAGTGATTTGCCCTGTGTTCACATTGTAGATTTATTTTGGGTTTAATAGAGGCATTAGTATAGGGTCCCACCTTAATGAGGTCGCCTTGTCGGGGCAGGTGGGCTTCCTACTGTTTGATCAAATATGTATAACTAAGAACCTCAAAATTTTAGTTTATACACTATATTAGTGTGTAGGTGCCAATAATAGCAGTACTGCTATCTCTGTTCTCTATATACCCTTGTGCTGTGTCAGAATGCGCTATACATATATATATATATATATATACAGTACAGACCAAAAGTTTGGACACACCTTCTCATTCCAAGAGTTTTCTGTATTTTCACGACTATAAAAATTGTAGATTCACACTGAAGGCATCAAAACTATGAATTAACACATGTGGAATTATATACTTAACAAAAAAGTGTGAAACAACTGAAAATATGTCTTATATTCTAGGTTCTTCAAAGTAGCCACCTTTTGCTTTGATTACTGCTTTGCACACTCTTGGCATTCTCTTGATGAGCTTCAAGAGGTAGTCACCTGAAATGGTCTTCCAACAGTCTTGAAGGAGTTCCCAGAGATGCTTAGCACTTGTTGGCCCTTTTGCCTTCACTCTGCGGTCCAGCTCACCCCAAACCATCTCGATTGGGTTCAGGTCTGGTGACTGTGGAGGCCAGGTCATCTGGCGTAGCACCCCATCACTCTCTTTCTTGGTCAAATAGCCCTTACACAGTCTGGAGGTGTGTTTGGGGTCATTGTCCTATTGAAAAATAAATGACGGTTCAACTAAATGCAAACCGGATGGAATAGCATGCCGCTGCAAGATGCTGTGGTAACCATGCTGGTTCAGTATTCCTTCAATTTTGAATAAATCCCCAACAGTGTCACCAGCAAAGCACCCCCACACCATCACACCTCCTCCTCCATGCTTCACGGTGGGAACCAGGCATGTAGAGTCCATTTGTTCACCTTTTCTGCGTCGCACAAAGACACGGTGGTTGGAACCAAAGATCTCAAATTTGGACTCATCAGACCAAAGCACAGATTTCCACAGGTCTAATGTCCATTCCTTGTGTTCTTTAGCCCAAACAAGTCTCTTCTGCTTGTTGCCTGTCCTTAGCAGTGGTTTCCTAGCAGCTATTTTACCATGAAGGCCTGCTGCACACAGTCTCCTCTTAACAGTTGTTGTAGAGATGTGTCTGCTGCTAGAACTCTGTGTGGCATTGACTTGGTCTCTAATCTGAGCTTCTGAGCTGCTGTTAACCTGCGATTTCTGAGGCTGGTGACTCGGATGAACTTATCCTCTGCAGCAGAGGTGACTCTTGGTCTTCCTTTCCTGGGGCGGTCCTCATGTGAGCCAGTTTCTTTGTAGCGCTTGATGGTTTTGGCCACTGCACTTGGGGACACTTTCAAAGTTTTCCCAATTTTTCGGACTGACTGACCTTCATTTCTTAAAGTAATGATGGCCACTCGTTTTTCTATACTTAGCTGCTTTTTTCTTGCCATAATACAAATTCTAACACTTCATTCAGTAGGACTATCAGCTGTGTATCCACCTGACTTCTGAACAACACAACTGATGGTCCCAACCCCATTTATAAGGCAAGAAATCCCACTTATTAAGCCTGACAGGGCACACCTGTGAAGTGAAAACCATTTCAGGTGACTACCTCTTGAAGCTCATCATGAGAATGCCAAGAGTGTGCAACGCAGTAATCAAAGCAAAAGGTGGCTACTTTGAAGAACCTAGAATATAAGACATATTTTCAGTTGTTTCACACTTTTTTGTTAAGTATATAATTCCACATGTGTTAATTCATAGTTTTGATGCCTTCAGTGTGAATCTACAATTTTTATAGTCATGAAAATACAGAAAACTCTTGGAATGAGAAAGTGTGTCCAAACTTTTGGTCTGTACTGTATATATATAAAAACAAAAAGGTGTAGCAGCATTCTGACACAGCACAAGGGTATATAGAGAACAGAGATAGCAGTACTGCTATTATTGGCACCTACAAATTAATATGGTGTATAAACTAAAATTTTGAGGTTCTTAGTTATACATATTTGATCAAACAGTAGGAAGCCCACCTGCCCCGACAAGGCGACCTCATTAAGGTGGGACCCTATACTAATGCCTCTATTAAACCCAAAATAAATCTACAATGTGAACACAGGGCAATAACATACCTCTCTTGGACCCAGAACAGGTCTACAATGTTCTGGGTCCAAGAGAGGTATGTTATTGCCCTGTGTTCACATTGTAGATTTATTTTGGGTTTAATAGAGGCATTAGTATAGGGTCCCACCTTAATGAGGTCGCCTTGTCGGGGCAGGTGGGCTTCCTACTGTTTGATCAAATATGTATAACTAAGAACCTCAAAATTTTAGTTTATACACCATATTAACTTGTAGGTGCCAATAATAGCAGTAATGCTATCTCTGTTCTCTATATACCCCTGTGTAGGTGCTGCTACACCTTTTTGTTTTTATACATTTTACCACAGTAGCGTGCACCTGTTCACATTGGGATGTGCTGTCTGAATCTTTTTGGAGTATATATATATATATATATATATATATATATATATATATACTACAAAGTTTTTTATAATAAAATATTCAATGTTTTATTGATATACACTACCGTTCAAAAGTTTGGGGTCACCCAGACAATTTTGTGTTTTCCTTGAAAACTCACACTTTTATTTATCAAATGAGTTGCAAAATGAATAGAAAATATAGTCAAGACATTGACAAGATTAGAAATAATGATTTTTATTTGAAATAATAATTTTCTCCTTCAAACTTTGCTTTCGTCAAAGAATGCTCCATTTGCAGCAATTACAGCATTGCAGACTGTGATGATTCTGCTTAAATATGGCTATAACTCAAAGCTGTATTTTGGTCTCTGGGTAGCGTATCTCTTTACTCATAAGGTGCGCAGTAATAATCATAGGTATATTGCCAATAGTGGCCGGACTGGAACAATAGGGCTTTGTAACCATCCCAGCAGGGCTACATTGAATTCCTATACAGTCCTGAGTGATCAAAGAAACATGCATGGTGCAGCCTGCACTGGTAGATCAGATATGGCTGATAACATTGTATCATTTCACTTGGTCTCAGCTCTTTACAAAGAATCTGGACTTGAGTGCATTAATCCATCAGACTTGCTGTTGCCGGTGACCTCATTCTGGGAGGTGGCATAAAGGGTATATAAGATGAGGTAAGAGGTCAGTGAGAGGAGATTGGGCTGAGACCATCACAGACTACAGAGTTTTTACAAAGAGACCACTGTGAAGAGCATGCAGGCTGGATTGTTGTATTAATGCCACATGCCAAGAAGCCTCCACTGGGTTATTCACACATACCAGAGCATGTGTGAGTGTTGGATTATAGAGCCACATCAAGGAGATGCGTGGTAAAGTAATTATTTCAATTTTATTCCCTTTTTATTTTTATTGTACTGTATATTGTAACTAGTAACTGTTAATGCTTGCATATATCTACATATCTGTTCTGAACTGCATGTGTTAGATGTTTATACCGACCCATTTAGGGGTTAATAAATATATAAAATTTAGAAAGCTTGTCTTGTATTTATCTTGTGAACCCGGCACTCACTGGCGGTGAGTGTGGTTTTATATGAAAGAAGACTCAGGTGTGAGCCAAAGCAGTGTTGGCGCACTGAGGATCTTTCACACAGACCTTTGGCATTCTAGCTGTTAATTTGCTGAGGTAATCTAGAGAAATTTCACCCCATGCTTCCAGAAGCCCCTCCCACAAGTTGGATTGGCTTGATGGGCACTTTTTGCGTACCCTACGGTCAAGCTGCTCCCACCACAGCTCAATGGGGTTGAGATCTGGAACTGCGCTGGCCACTCCATTACAGATAGAATACCAGCTGCCTGCTTCTTCCCTAAATAGTTCTTGCATAATTTGGAGGTTTGCTTTTGGTCATTGTCCTGTTGTAGGATGAAATTGGCTCCAATCAAGCGCTGTCCACAGGGTATGGCATGGCGTCGCAAAATGGAGTGATAGCCTTCCTTACTCAAAATCCCTTTTACCTTGTACAAATCTCCCACTTTACCAGCACCAAAGCAACCCCAGACCATCACACTACCTCCACCATGCTTGACAGATGGCGTCAGGCACTCTTCCAGCATCTTTTCAGTTGTTCTGCATCTCACAAATGTTCTTCTGTGTGATCCAAACACCTGAAACTTCGATTCGTCTGTCCATAACACTTTTTCCAATCTTCCTCTGTCCAATGTCTGTGTTCTTTTGCCCATATTAATCTTTTCCTTTTATTAGCCAGTCTCAGATATGGCTTTTTCTTGGCCACTCTGCCCTGAAGGCCAGCATCCCTGATTCGCCTCTTCACTGTAGACGTTGACACTGGCGTTTTGCGGGTAATATTTAATGATGCTGCCAGTTGAGGACCTGTGAGGCGTCGACTTCTCAAACTAGAGACTCTAATGTACTTGTCTTGTTGCTCAGTTGTGCAGCGGGGCTTCCCACTTCTCTTTCTACGCTGGTTAGAGCCTGTTTGTGCTGTCCTCTGAAGGGAGTAGTACACACCGTTGTAGGAAATCTTCAGTTTCTTGGCAATTTCTCGCATGGAATAGCCTTCATTTCTAAGGACAAGAATAGACTGTCGAGTTTCACATGATAGTTCTCTTTTTCGTGGCCATTTTGAGAGTTTAATCGAACCAAAAAATGTAAGCTCCAGATTCCCAAGGAGCCCAAAGGGAGGGGTTTTAAAGCCCCCCCCACCCAAAAAAACTGTTTTCGGCGGGGGTAATATACTTGCACAAGGGTTTTAGGGGTTTTTAAACACCCATTAGCCTTCTTACACAATTAACAAACAAAATGTACCAATAAAAAAAAAAAGGTGGTGGTGGGGGGCCCCAAAAAGAAAAAAAAAAAAAAGAAAAAGAAAAAAAAAAAAAAAAAAAAAAAAAAAAAACAGCCCCAGGGTGGTTTGCAGAGTTTTACATCGAAAAAAGCCATATTATGAGTAAAAGAAGTTTATATTGACAGTAGAATGTAATGCAGCAGTCAAAGCAGGGACCCTTCTTCTCGGGCTCGCAATTCCCCTGGCATGCTCTCAAACGGACCCAGGTGCAGTTTGCAGAAAAGTATAGCGAGGGGGCTCCACTCTCTAACCAGCCATTAAACTGTTTTCAGCTGTGCTAATATACGTGCCCCGAAAGGTTGTTGGCGCCAACGTCTTGGACGGTTGGGAGAAGTTGTTGGAGGACACGCCCTTTGGCCCCCCCCTTCTAAACATCCATTAGCCTTCTTACACAATCTAGCACAACACAATGTACCATTTGCAGAATTCACTAAAGCCCTGATGTTGTTGCTGGAGAGAATGGCCGCCCGGCGCGCCCCCGCCTCTACAGTGGGAGAGCACCACACGCCTGCTGCCATTCCTCAGCAAGCTCTGCACTGCCAGTAGCCCGATCCCGCAGCTGAAACACTTTTAAAGGGGGGGCGGCGCGCGGGGGGGGGGTTTTTGGGGGGGGGGGGGGGGGGGGGGTGGGGGGGGGGCCCCCCCCCCGGGGTGGGTGGGGGGGGGGGGGGTGGGGTGGGGGGGGGGGGGGTTTTTTGTGGGGTGTTCCCCCCCCCAGTTAGGCCACTTCTGTGCAGGCCTGGTGACGCACGCCAGAGATAACCATGGTTAACAGAAGAGAAACAAGAGGCAAGCACCAGCCCCAAAGTGCCAGTGGGAACAACAAAGAACCCAGCCGCTCATCAACACCCACACCTGTGTTAAACAAACAAGAGAGGGGCCAAGGCGGGCGCGGGAAAGTGTGGGGGGAAACCCAGAAAAAAATGACAAGAAAAAAACACGAGTAGCATAGCAAAAAAACAAGAAAAAAAAAACAAAGGGGACGGGGGGGGGAAGGGGGGGGGGGGGGGGGGGGCCCGGGGGGGGGGGGGGGGGGCCCCCCCCACGGGGTGGGGCCCAACTCCAGAGAGAGTGTACACAGCAGGAGAGTGCTGCTGGAGACCTGCATGGAGCAGGTAGATGGTGGAACCAGTTGGAGACAGGGTTCAAGTAGTGAGGTATTGCCCTGTGTGGGGGCTAGGCTGTTTTTTTTGTTTTGTTCTTGTTTTCACTCACAAGCTGAATAAAGCCATTTATTTTGGACTACTACTACCTGATATGCTGCTTATTTGGCACCCAGTACCACCAACACCTCTGTGAAGTCCAGGAAGCTGCCACCTTTGAGGCTAAATTACTCCCAATTGTCACAACACCTATGTAGATATTGCATTAAAAACCAGATGTTTGCAGCTAGAATAGTCATTTACCACATTAACAATGTATAGCGTGTATTTCTGATTCATTTAATGTTATCTTCATTGAAAAAAACTGTGCTTTTCTTTCAAAAATAAGGAAATTTCTAAGTGACCCTCATCTTTTGAACGGTAGTGTACATTAAAAAAGTAAGGTCCCAGATTTTAAAATTCCACAAAAGATTTTTTTTTATTAATGAAGTCTCAGTAAATAGAGACTATACGCGAAACTGAGACTGAGTACCTAGAACCCAGGCCATCACCTGTATTTTGTGGCCTAGAATCATTGACACGCCTGTGGACCTGATATCCAGGGTGTTTGACTGCTGGCTGTTGGATGATTATAAAAACTCCTTTCTACTTTGTATTAAAGACTGCAAAACCCGATGGGAGAGTGCCTATGTGTGGTGTATTTTTGGAAGCAACAAGGTCTACCAACATGTGTTAATGCTGGATATCAATGTTTATGAGGGAGCTAAAGAAGGCGGTGTAGATATCTTTTGTTGAATTTTAAAATCTGGGGCCTTACTTTTTTAACGTATATCAATAAAGCATTGAATATTTTATTATTGCCCATTTTTCTCAGTGAAATATACTTAGTTATTTATACAATTCCCCGGTGATATATACAAAGTTTCTTAGAATCACCTGTACTGTTCATTTATCCAACATTTGTTGAAACGAAGTTGCCTATTTAAAGGTTAGGCCATGAATATTATAGTCCCTGAACCCCTTTAACAGTATACTTGCACCAATTCTGCTTATTTTTTTATCTGATTTTTTTTTTATTATTTTAGCTCAGTCTGTTGTGCCAGCATTTAGATGACCTCTGGGAGGAGAACAGGGGATGTGTTGTCTTATTTGCATGGATTCAGTTTCTAAAGGAAGAGACACTTGACTTCTTGAATATAAAATCTCCATATGAAATTGATGTGCCTAGTTATGGGTTACAGAGCTCAATGCAATCCCCAGAAAAGAACCCTGCTGATGGGGAAAGGGAACCACTGGATAAACGGGCCATATTGGACATGCAATCAGTCTCTGCGCTGGTCAAATACATCATGGACTTCAATGAAGCTCAACAGAAGAAGGCCTTTGACAGCAAACCATTCTCATGCAACATCTGTTTTACGGAGAAGCTGGGCAGCGGGTGTACCCTTTTTAAGGATTGCCAGCATGTGTACTGTAACAACTGTCTCAAAGACTACTTTAATATCCAGATCAAGGAGGGACAAGTCCATGCACTGAACTGCCCTGAACCAGAGTGCAAGTCTGTGGCAACACCTGCTCAGGTCAGTGAGACCTTGTTGGAGCATTCTGCTTTAAGTTTACTAGATGAATGTTTATTTTGTATGTGCACTATATTATGCATCTTATATTTTAATGTTTTCTAAGTTTTATAAAATTATATTTTTGTAAAGATAATCATCTGCTGACCAGAATTCCATGTTTGAGTATAGATAGCAAATTATTCATGTACATGTCTTCTTGCAGGTAAAGGAACTGGTTGGTGAGCAACTTTTTAGCCGCTATGATCGTCTTCTCTTGCAGTCAAGCTTGGATTCAATGGCTGATGTTGTTTACTGCCCACGTCCAGGCTGTCAGACCCCAGTCATGCAGGAGCCAGAGGGTGCAATGGGCATTTGCTCAGCCTGTCAATATGCATTTTGTGTCCATTGCAAAATGACCTTCCATGGAATTTCCCCTTGTAAAGTACCAGGTATGCTCAGTAGCTCTTATCTCTGTACTATCAAGCACAAAGGTAATGTAAATTACGTACTTTGACCCAATTCAGTAAGGCTCCTCACAGTTAACTGCTGCTCTGGTCCTCGCTCTACACATGGAACTCCGGATACAGTGATAACATGGTCAATCAGCCGATCAAAACATCTGGTCAGAGTGCTTGGTGTTTTATCAGAACTCCTTAGTGCACTGGCTCATTTCCAGTTATTGTATTGTACAATTGTGATAACCTGAAGATTCCTGGATTTCTGACCCTTGCCTGACCTTGACCAATCTCCTGCATCTTGCCTGGCCCTGACTTTGTTTTTGTATTTCTCCCACTGTCTTTACATATATTTCTGCATACATGGCCCTAAATGCTGTCAGGCTCTATTCACACAACTGATGTTCACGGCTGTGTGATGGACATTTTTTTTTAATACACATGTATGGGGCTATTCATCTGACATACCCTATTTTTGCCCAACTCAAACCTATAAGGAATCCATGAAAATGTGTGCCTCATGGATGCAAAATGGTCGTCAAAAAGGGACATTTTTCACAGCACATTGCTTCTCTGAATAGAGCCTTACTTTATGTTTATTCTTTACCTGCTCTTCTGTTTGATGGCTACTTTGCAGACAAACCTGGGGATTGTAGTGAGGACCAGATCCCTATAGAAGGACTTACGCCTCAATCACACATCCATTTTTAGAACAATAGAAGTCAATGGGTACATACACACTTTTTTTTTGTTGTTGTTTTTTTTTAATGGATTGTTTATAACATTTATTTGATGGACACAGACACATTGCTAGTAAGTTAGTGCATCATTATTTTAATTAGTTAATTTCTTTGTTATATCATTTGTTAACGATGTATTAGCACTATGTTATATACTTTGTATACATGATTATTTTGCTTTAGTTGGTGCAGATCATCACATGGTCAGTGTTCTGGAGCTTTCTGTATTGCACAATGGTTCTTTATAGGGGGAACTAAGTTGCATCCATGAGTTGCATTCACTGATGTCAGGCTACCCAGGGCAGGAGATGGCTCACTATTTGGAAGCAATGACTGTTCTTTGATGGGGAGGATGGATAGATGGCTTGCATGAGATCTGTTGGCTGGAAGATAGCTTGGAGGAGGTAACAGCTAAAAAAAACAGCTGAACTAGGCGAGCCATATGAATAGCTTCTAAAGGAGAAAAGGACATAGTTGTCAGGATGCCAGTTGAGAAGTGGAAGCCTGGGTTCTGCAGTCTTGGGCAGTGCATCCTCAGCAAGGGTTGTTGAGGGTTGGACAGTGAAGCAGCACATCAGCCGCGGTACAAGTGCGAAAGGGGTCGCATTGAGCACCATATTGCCACCATCGCCATGCCAATGACTGCCTACTTGTGCCTGTTACATATATAATTTTTAATCTGCTACTTTCTCTATCATTGGTGAAGGTCAGAATTCTTCTTGCCCTGTCTTAAAGTTCAGCCTCTGGCTTGATGAGAAGAGAATAATATGATGTGTGCCTCTGACAAATGTTAGTCATGTTTTTTAGTTTAGGATTATGTATGAGGGTATTGTCTTGTAGATTTGCTTGTTATAGTACAATGTTTTATTGACTCCTCTTGGTTTTATGTGAATATTGTCTGCAACTTTTACCTTTCTTCTTCTTTTTTTCCAATACCAAACCCATAAATGTTGTACCTTCTTTCCAACCCTTCACTTACCAGGTTATCTTACACAGGATCTAGAATCTATGCCTTTATGGAAATGCCATTTATATACTTTGGACATAGCAAGCAGGAATTCATGATTCTGAGCCATAACAGTAATTGACATTTATACAGACATGACCTGTTGGTCTACACGTCCTGCCTATGACTTACCTGTAATGTCTTAGTAATATCAGCTATATTTTGACTTTGCATTTTATACAGACTTCGTGTAGTAAAGTTAAGTCTCAATTTTCTGCTCTCTCCCACCAAAATTGCTGAATTGATTGAAGAGGATCTGAATGCTATGTTAGGAAAGAGAAATCTAGAGAAGGCGGCTGAAAGGTTGAAGAACAGGGAATGGATAGCGGAGAATTCCAAGCTGTGTCCTGGCTGCAAATCTCCCATTGAGGTAAAATATTATAGACAGCAGGCCCCGTATGCCACTTCTTTATAACACTATTTTTTTATAGTCCAGTTCTACTCCTCAGTAGGTGAACGACTTTCTAAAGTTGTTGGTGTTATAAAGAGTAAGGCTAGGTTCACATCTGTGGCAGAGTCTCCGTTGGAGACTCCATAACAGGAACTGCTAGAAATCTGCAGTGAGAAAAGTCCTGCATTGAGGACTTTTCTCTCTGCTGCTTTCAGTATAGTCAATGGGGTCTGCCAGCGTCCGCTATTTTAGCAGTCTGGCGCTCTATCATTTGGGTCCCCAGGCAGACGCAAAAGACGGAGACCTAGGCGCTATGTGAACCTAGTGTAAACTTGACTATATGCATTATCTCATTCGGCCCACAGCTATTCCTCCCTACCCCCCAAGAAACATGCCAAGTGCGCATTTGTGGCAATGGAGAGGGGAATAAGACTGGGTTCACACTAGCGCTTACTCTCTGTTCGGGGTTTCAGTCCCCGAACCTGCAAGCAGGACTTTTCTCTCCGCGTTTTTTGAGCGGAAACTGGGCAGACTCCATTATAGTCTATGGGGTCCAGGGGTAACCGCTTTTTAAGCAGGTTAGCTTTCCATTTTTTGGGTCCCCAAGTGGACCCGAAGAACGGAAAGCCGAACACAAGTGTGAACCTAGCGTCAGCCATTGCCAGACTTCTATTGTAACAGCTTATCTCCTCTGAGAACAAAAGGGTTAGGCTGTGTTGAAATCAAACTACCCAATTCTTATCTCTTCCCTGAGATTTGACACAAGGGGAGAATCAGGAGGAACCAAACACACTGGATGGTTGGCTGGTCCGCCAAAATCAAGAGGTTCCATCGACATTCACCTAATGTGTATGGCCAGCATAAGGCTGCTCATACACATAAGATAATTCTTGGGTACTAGCTATCTACCCTGTGTGAGTATACACACTCAGCTCAGGTGAGAGTGCATATTTACAGTATATAAATAGCAAAAGGAAGATAAGCAGATGTCAGACAGGAGTCCAAGGAGAGTGCATGTTGAAATCCAACATGCCTGCTTCTTCTTTCCCTCACTGACAGACATTTGTAACAGACAGACTGCCTCCATATCAGCAAGACTGTTCATACATTCAAGAGTCTGTCAGGACTTAGTTATGAATACTGCAGCCAATGGTGTATTTTCTGCCATGGATTCCTATGGCAAATAAGACATGTGGTCATACAAGATGTCCAAATGCTCCTTCAGCTAATGGCTATTTTTCCAGAACCCCATCTTTACCTACCATGGTCACATGCATACTTGGCTGACAGTGGTTTGAATGGCTTTTCAGAGATTTCCAGTTATAGAAATTTCTGTGTGGTGCTAAATAGTTGTACAGAAGCCCCTACATTCTGAAAGTAATTAGTAGTCTGAATTGTGGATGGATTATTCCTTTATATACATATATATATCTATATGTATAGATATTTATTTTTCATTTTACAGAGAGATGGTGGCTGTAACAAAATGAGCTGCTCCAAGTGTAAGCAGTACTTCTGCTGGTTCTGTCTGAAAATACTGTCTCAAGAAACCCCGAATGAACATTGCAATGATTATTATGGATGCAGAAATAAGTAAGTATGCTTGTTGCGCCACACAGTGTTCTGTATGTATTTATAAGTTGTGACACACTATGTACCTGGATGTAGTTATAAATGCAGTCAGTTCTGGGGTCACAGGTGCCGCCACTAGTAAGTAAGTGATACACTAATAATTCCTGGTAATTTTTCACTATTGTTCTCATTACCAGCAAAAAGTCACAGTCAGTAATGAGAAATAGCCTATGATCTCTGCTTCAAGAGTGCAGTTAAGAAATGCCCACATACCAGGCAGTTCCTCCTGCCTAGTGCAACCATGCACAGTTCTAGACGCTGATATTTTGGAGGCAGGAAAAGTGGGCAAACTCAAGGGTCAGAGCGGCTTTGACCAAATCTGTGGGTCAGGTAATCTCTAAAATAACAGATCTTGCGAGCTGTTATCAGTATGCAGTGGCAAAAGTAGTCCAAAGAAGGACAACTAGAGACCCAGGGTCATGGGTGAACCTAGTCTCCAGGTTGTGCTGTAACTGACGCTGATGAACGCTGGAATGCTGTATGTAGCGTCCCGGTATTCTTCTGCTTTGTGGTGTAAATGCAGCACCGCCTAGAGGCGGCCATGGACAGATGAGTAAAAAGTATCGGCAGCTGCTTATTGCAATAACACAATAAGTAGCTGCTGATTTAAAAAAAAAAAGCCGCCTCCCAATTTATTCCATGAGGCCCCACCTGAGCACATCGCCTCATGGAAGATGCGCCCCTGCCCAGGCTTGTGGGTGCCCAAGATCCTCCAGGCTTTGGGCCCAGCATAATAATGATCCAGCAAAAGATTTCTGAAGTTGAAAGGTATCAAGGAGCCTCAGAAATGTAGCCGCAGATAAGTCAATGTAAACAGGTTGTCTACTGCCAAAAACACTGCAATAAGCACATGAGCATCATTCAGTACTAGACCACAGTATAATGAAAAAGATTGCCTAGTTTAATCACATTTCTTTTACCTAATGTGGATGGCCAGGTAAGTGTGTAAATCTCACGTGGTGAAGAGATAGCACCTGGATGCACTCTGGGAAGAACAGAGTTCATCTGTGGGGTGACTGTAAAAACAAGTCCGATCAATGGATGCCCACCCTCACAATTTACAGGACTTAAAGTAGCCGCTAGACACATCTAGGTGCCAGATACCACAGGACACTTTAAGGGCCCGTTCAGATGGTAGAAAATGAAGAGGAATCGAGGTGGATTTCCGCCTTAAATTTCTCTTTATTTTCCGGCCCTTTGACCCCCCCCCCCACCCCACATGGTTAAATTGCTGATCGGCCCCAGATGAATGGAGCATATTAACGGACTGTCTTGCGCCACTGCAAGATTGAACTGAACTGCTGTACCCTAGAAACTGCCATGCCTCCCAACAAGGACTGAAAGAGGGACAGAATGTGGTGAAGTTTGGGGGTATTATTACTAATGGGTCACACTGTGGAAGCAATATTACTATTGGGGCACTATTACTAATGACGACACACTGGTGGAATGTTATTACTGTGGGAGACATTATTATTGTTATTGGAGCATTGGGTTATTATTACTAATTGGGCACTATGGAGGACACTATTATTAACAAGACACTTTGGAGGCATTATTACTATTGGGAGCAGTATGGAGACACTATTACTAATGGCTCCCCGGGGGGAACCTTATTACTATGGAAGCACTATTACTAACAGGACACTAGAGGACCATTGTTATTATTGGGGGTACTATTATGGTGGGGAACTATAACTAATTGGGCACTTGTAGAAGCATTAGTAATATGGGGTCTCACTTACTCTCAGGGGCACCATCTGCTGTGCACAATTGTGTGACACTGTTTTGAGACTCTGCGTGGTCAGTGCAGAGCACAGCAGGCACAGTATTAGGGATAGCAACAGGATGACAGTTAGGGCACTGTGAAAGATCCTCAGTGCACCAACACCGCTGTGGCCCCACCTGAGTCTTCTTTCATATAAAAACCACACTCACCGACAGTGAGTGCCGGGTTCACAAGATAAATACAAGACAAGCTTTCTAAATTTTATATATTTATTAACCCCTAAATGGGTCAGTATTAACATCTAACACATGCAGTTCAGAACAGATATGCAGATGTATGCAAGCATTAACAGTTACTAGTTACAATATACAGTACAATAAAAATAAAAAGGGAATAACATTGAAATAATTACTTTACCACGCATCTCCTTGATGTGGCTCTATAATCCAACACTCACACATGCTCTGTCATGTGTGAATACCCAGTGGAGGCTGCTTAGCATTAACTCCTAGCATGTGGCATCACAGTATATTCCAGCCTGCATGCTCTCATCACAGTCTCTCAGTAAACTCTTGTAGTCTCAGCCCAATCTCCTCCCATTGCCTCTTACCTCATCTTTTAAACCCTTTATGCCACCTCCCAGAATGAGGTCACCGGCGGCAGCAAGTCTGATTGAATAAGGCACTCAAGTCCAGATCCTTTGTAAAGAGCTGGGACCAAGTGAAATGATACAATGTTATCAACCATGTCCGATCTACAGTGCAGACTGGACAATGCAAGTGTTTGTTTGATCACTCAGGGCTGTGTAGGAATACAATGGAGCCCTGCTGGGATGGATACAAATCCCCATTGTTACAACGTTGCTACTACTGCCAATATACACCTAGGCTTATAGCTGCGCACCTTATGAGTAAATGCAGCTAAGAAGGGAGATACTATACCCAGAGATCAAAATACATCTGAGTTATAGCCATATTTAAGCAGAATCATCACACCTCCCCCTTTAGATGGGGCTTACAGGAAGTAGGGGCCTACGCCCCTCTTCTGAAAGCGCCTCTGCAGCTTCACCGCGCCGGAATAGGCCGTCTGCATTGCCTTGGGCCCGGCCGGGCTTGTGCCGAATGTCGAAATTGTATTGCTGGAGCACCAGGCTCCAGCGCAACAATCGCCCATTCTGACCTGCGATACGCTTTATCCAGATCAGAGGGTTGTGGTCCGTCACCATGGTGAAGTGGCGCCCATACAAGTAAGGCTGCAGATGCTGCAGGGCCCAAACAATTGCCAGACATTCCTTCTCCACTGTGGCGTAGGCCACCTCCCACGGCAGAAGCTTTCTACTGAGGTACTGCACTGGGTGCTCTTGCCCCGCTGAGTCAATCTGACTCAGCACAGCACCGAGACCGTAGGTGCTGGCGTTGGCCTGTAATACAAGTGGACGAGATTCATCGTACGCTTGAAGTACAGGACCACTTGCCAGGGCTGCCTTCAGGGCCTGGAAGGAGTGCTCACAGGTATCCGTCCATTGGACGGTTTGTGGCAACTTCTTCTTGGTGAGGTCTGTCAGAGGAGCAGCAAGGGCACTATAGTTCGGGACGAACTTCCTGTAGTACCCTGCTGTGCCCAGGAAAGACATCACCTGTCGCTTGGTCCGGGGGGTTGGCCATGTGGTGATTGCCTCCAGCTTCTCAGGCTCTGGCTTCAAGGTTCCCCCACCCACCTGGTGTCCCAGGTACTGGACCTCACGCATGCCCAGTTGACACTTCTCTGGTTTGATGGTCAAGCCCGCGTGGTGAACCCGCCTCAACACCTGCGCCAGGTGTTGTAGATGTTCTTCCCAAGTGGAGCTGAAGACGGCGATATCATCCAGGTATGCAGCTGCAAACCCTTCACATCCCGACAGCAGGGAATTGACCATCCTTTGAAAAGTGGCAGGGGCATTTTTCATGCCGAACGGCATGAGAGTGAACTCATACAGTCCGAAGGGAGTGGTAAAGGCCGACCGTTCCCGTGCCTCCGGGGATAGGGGAATTTGCCAGTATCCCCGGCTCAAGTCCATGATGGACAGATACTGGGCCTTACCTAACGAGTCTAGTAAATCGTCGATGCGTGGCATGGGATACGCATCATCAACTGTAACCGCATTGAGCTCCCTGTAGTCCACACAGAACCGGGTGGTCCGATCTTTTTTAGGTACCAGGACTACAGGTGAGGCCCATGCACTGTGGGAGGGCTGAATCACCCCCATTTCCAGCATCTCGCCGATCTCCTTATGTATTTGGGCCCGTACTTCCGAGGAGACGCGATATGGCGGTCGCCGGATAGGGGCATGATTCCCGGTATCCACGTGGTGGATGGCCCGGTCAGTTCTCCCTGGCTTTCCGGAAAACAGACCGGGGAGGGCACACCGAACACTGTTAAGTTGTGACCTTTGGGTCTCAGTCAGTAGGGGGGTTTAACTGCGCTTCCTGGGGTGACCTTCCCTCCCCCAACTGAGTGAGCATGTCCACAAGGTCCTCCTCTTCGCCCTCCTCTAGCAGACTACATACGGGAAAGGCAGTGGCTTCCCTGTCATGATGATCTTTCATCATGTTAACATGGAAGACCTTGTGCCTGTTCCGGCCTGGGTCAATGGTAACCAGGTAGTTGACGCAGTTGACCTGCCAGTGCACGACGTATGGACCAGACCATTTGGCCTGAAGCTTATCCTTGGGCTCAGGGACTAGAACCCATACCTTCTGCCCCGGCTGGTATATCCTCTCGCGAGCATTCTGATCATACCAGCGTTTCTGGTCGGTCTGAACCTGGACCATGTTGTCATGCACCAGCTGCGCCATCGTCTGCATTCGGTCACGGAATCGCAGGACATACTCCACGACTGGCACACCCTGGATAGCGGCGTCTCCTTCCCAGGACTCCTTCACTAGAGCTAGGGGCCCACGGACACGTCTCCCATACAAGAGCTCGAAGGGTGAGAACCCAGTTGAGGCTTGAGGCACCTCCCGGTAAGCAAACAACAAGTGCGGGAGATAAGGCTCCCAGTCGCTCCCATGGGACTCGACTAACATCCGAAGCATCTGCTTCAGTGTGCCATTGAACCGTTCACACAGGCCATTGGTCTGCGGGTGATACGGGCTGGACACCAGATGTTGCACCTCGGTTATCTTACACAGGCCTTGCATCAGGGCAGACATAAACTGGGTACCTTGGTCTGTGAGCATCTCTCTGGGAAACCCAACACGGGAGAAGATTCCTACCAGAGCCTTGGCCACTACATCAGCCCGGGTAGAGGACAGCGTAACGGCTTCTGGGTATCGAGTAGCGTAGTCTACTACCGTTAAGATGAAGCGTTTACCGGAGCGGCTGGGGATGGACAGGGGTCCAATAAGGTCCACAGCCACTCGCTGGAAAGGTTCGACTATGATGGGCATAGGCACCAACGGAGCTTTGGAGCTTTGCCCCGCCTTGCCCATCCTTTGACATGCGTCACATGAACGGCAGTATCTAGCTACGTCCTTCCCCAGATTAGGCCAGTAGAATAAGTGGCTAAGGCGAGATTTGGTCTTGGCAATCCCTAAGTGACCGGCCAATGGAATGTCATGAGCGATCCGCAACAACTCTATCCAGTAAGGTTGGGGTACCACTAACTGTCTCTCATTTAGATGACCTTCCTCCCCCTGGGTGGGTATCATTTCCCAATATAGCCTCCCTTGATCCCAGTAGACTCGGGCCTTGTCAGACTCCGAGGGTGGTTGAGCGGCACGCTCCCTCAATATGGCCAGACTAGGGTCAGCTTGGACAGCTTCTCTGAATTCTTGGCTGGAGTGAGACAAAAGAGAGGTGCATGTTACATAGCTGCCGGACCCTTCCGGCTCTAGGGTAGGGGAATTTCTCAAGGTGGTCTCAGTAATGCGTCCGAGCGACGGAGGGACCGGTGCAGAGGCTGGAAGGCTTTCCACCCCTTTGGCACTTTGACTGCGGGTAACCACTGCAATACCGGCAGTCTGTCCTACATCCGGACCGTCACTGAGAGCCCAGAGAGACACCGAACCACCTGGTACAACCTCCACAGTTTCATGGCAGACATTTGTAATATCATTAACAGCATCCCTATCTGCATTGGTTCTATCACACTGAGCTGGAGGGAGGACTGGCGGACATAGAGACACAGACTGGGGGGGTGAGGCCCCCGCAGATGTGGGCGGGTCTACAGCCCAGTCCTCACTCAGCTCCTTTACACCTACATTAATCCCAGATACATTAGAAGTAGCATTTTCACAGAATGTATGAGGAGACATTTCAGGGGGAGGGTTACCAGCCCCCTCTGCAGGTATTCCCACAGGTACAATAAAATTAGCATCTTCACAAACTGTATGAGGAGACATTTCAGAGGAAGGGTTATTAGCCCCCGCTGCATATTGGCACACCATAGGCCCCAAATCTGTCCCCAACAGTACATTGGCAGGCAACTCAGACATCACTCCCACATCCCGCATTCCTTTCCCTGCACCCCAGTCTAAATGAACACAAGCCATGGGTACAGTAAAACGTTCCAATCCAATACCCCGTAGGGTCAGAGTTTTCCCGGGAATAATACTGTCTGGGGGGACCAAATCTGGTTGTACCAGCGTAACATCTGCCCCAGTGTCCCGGAACCCCATCACCACTTTGTCCCCCACAGTGACCTGTTGACGGTTAGCATTAAGCTGGGGCCCCTCCCTCGCAACCAGATACACAGATGGGCCGGCCGCTGTAGTTTGGGGAGCAGGCGGGTTCCTAGGGCGGTTGGGGCAGTCTCGCTGAAAATGTCCCGTTTGATTACAGGCGTGGCACCGCCTGATCTCTCGCTGGGGTATGAGAGAGGTCGCTGGGGAGCTCGGAGCTCGAGGGGCAGGGGACGTATAGGAACCACCTGGGACAGAGTTTGGCCTACCCCACCTGGAAGCAGAGGGCTGTGGTGACCTCCAGCTTGGTTCAGGATTCCCCGGGACAGATTGTGTCTTACCCCTCCTCCAGCCGTCGCTGGCAGGTTTCCACGGCAACTGGTTGGCAACATAACGATCCTCCATTGCTGCGGCTGTTTCAAGGTCCTTGGGCTCTCGGTCCAAGAGGTATTTTTGCACTTCCTCGGTACAAATGTTTAAGAACTGCTCTTGAAGCATGAGGTCTGCAAGGCTTTCTTGCGATGAGACGGACTTGCCCTCCGTCCACTCCCAGATCCACACGCGCAGCTGGGCCGCTGTATCCTCATGGCTCTCTGAAGGCTTTTTCTGCAGTCCTCGGAACCTCCGACGGTACAGCTCCGGCGTGAGTTGGTACCTCCGGATCAGCGCTGCTTTAACGGACTCATAGTCCTGGTCAACTGGCAAACTGGCGTAAGTATCCAGGGCTTTTCCCCTCAACCGGGGAGCCAGGTAACGGACCCAATCCGTCTGTGGTAGCTGATACTGCTTACACACTTTCTCAAAGGCCCGCAAGAACGAGTCCAAATCCCCGTTTGTTTCAAGGATTGGAAAGTCCTCGGATCGGAGCCTTGGTACTTGGGCTTCTGGAGTGTGTGCAGTGACAGACGGTGCCTGCTGGGAGAGCTCCATTCTTTTGAGCTCAAGCTGATACTGCCGCTTTCGTTCTGCAGCTTCACGATCGGCCTGCCGTTCTTGTTCTGCTGCCTCACGATCAGCCTGCCGTTCTGCTGCCTCACGATCAGCCTGCCGTTCTGCTGCCTCACGATCAGCCTGCCGCTCAGTCTGCTGTTCTCGTTCTGCAGCTTCCTGAAAGCGGCACAACACCTGCAGGTATGTGTTAGGGTCACTGGTGCCTACTTGCTGCAGGGCCGTTTGCCAGTATGAAACCATTCCCATAGCAAGGCTGGGGCTACTGGTCCCTCCTGGTGAAGTAATCCTTGGGACCAGGCTGCTTGCAGCACTTCCTGGCCTAGCCCCAAAATCAGGACTCTGCTCGATTCTCTGCATGGCTGTGGCTGCCTCCATTTCAGCCATACGCTCAGGATCTCCAAAAGCCTGATTCAGCAATTCTGGGGCTCTGCTTCTGAGCCCACTAGCCATCCACTGGTATTTGCCAAATAAAAGATAGGATAGAATACAAAGAGTAAGGGAGGGGAACAGCACTGTATCAAACTTTCACAGTATCTTAATGCTTGCTTTAATACCGAGCTTGTCTCATAGGATTACTACAATCCCCAGCATGTGAGTGATAAAGGTCACCAACGCACGCTGTTTATCCTATGATCCCACTACGCTGCCACCAATGTGAAAGATCCTCAGTGCGCCAACACCGCTGTGGCCCCACCTGAGTCTTCTTTCATATAAAAACCACACTCACCGACAGTGAGTGCCGGGTTCACAAGATAAATACAAGACAAACTTTCTAAATTTTATATATTTATTAACCCCTAAATGGGTCGGTATTAACATCTAACACATGCAGTTCAGAACAGATATGCAGATGTATGCAAGCATTAACAGTTACTAGTTACAATATACAGTACAATAAAAATAAAAAGGGAATAACATTGAAATAATTACTTTACCACGCATCTCCTTGATGTGGCTCTATAATCCAACACTCACACATGCTCTGTCATGTGTGAATACCCAGTGGAGGCTGCTTAGCATTAACTCCTAGCATGTGGCATCACAGTATATTCCAGCCTGCATGCTCTCATCACAGTCTCTCAGTAAACTCTTGTAGTCTCAGCCCAATCTCCTCCCATTGCCTCTTACCTCATCTTTTAAACCCTTTATGCCACCTCCCAGAATGAGGTCACCGGCGGCAGCAAGTCTGATTGAATAAGGCACTCAAGTCCAGATCCTTTGTAAAGAGCTGGGACCAAGTGAAATGATACAATGTTATCAACCATGTCCGATCTACAGTGCAGACTGGACAATGCAAGTGTTTGTTTGATCACTCAGGGCTGTGTAGGAATACAATAGAGCCCTGCTGTGATGGATACAAAGCCCCATTGTTACAACGTTGCTACTACTGCCAATATACACCTAGGCTTATAGCTGCGCATCTTATGAGTAAATGTAGGTAAGAAGGGAGATACTATACCCAGAGATCAAAATACAGCTGAGTTATAGCCATATTTAAGCAGAATCATCACAGGCACCAAGATCGAGAGGTTGATCGAAGTGTGAGGAACCTAAGACTGGGTAGCAAACTGTGTAGAGCTGGAAGGAGCAATCATGGCTGTCTGGAGGAAGAGAAGACTTCACCTGTGAGTAGGCCTGGACTGGCCAACTGGTGAATAGGTGAATCCCCTGGTGGACCACCCTGGCATGGCACTGCACACACATTGTAGTTCATACAGATACTCATCAAACAGCGTCTCAACCAGGCTATGCATCTGTATAATATACTAGGTCAATTGCTTAAAAAACTACCCAGCTTTTTTTATATATATACTGTAGCCAGACTGCGTGGTTGAGATGACATGTAGGCGCGGAATCAGGCCAACCAGTATCCTTCCTCCCTGAGCACCATCTTCTCAATTACATTGCAGGGTCACATATTCCCAGCTCGCAGAGCTAAGACAGCCTTAGTTCAAGACAAGAGTCAAGCAGCAGCCTACCCACAGGGCCACAGCAAGATATTACTAGAAAATAAATATATGTTTGTGACATTTTAGGAATTTGCAAACAAGTGCCAGGTAATATTTGCATGTAGCTATGTAGTGGGCCCCCAGAATTAATTTTATTGATGGTTCCTAGGCTCCCCAGTCTGATACTGTCTGTAAGTCATTGAAAATAATAGGTACATATTTTTACTGTGTTTTCTGTGACGAATCTGATCAGAATTCATAGGGCAAGGACCAGTCAAAACTAAGTATAAAACTTAACTTTTAATCATGGTATGGATGAAATATAATGGTAAATAAGGACCCTTCCAAATGAGAAAAAAAGAAGATAAAGGATAGTCTGATTTGGCTAGTGAAAGGATATATATTGCAGTGGTATATAATCATGGTAACATCAATAAATCAAAATCAACAAGGATTCCAGAGCTAAATCTCACACATTTATTTATTATGACATAGGTCCACCCTTGATTCAGGTCATTCAGAGGGATGGGGCTCCCTCTGCCGTACTGCTGTGTATTCTATGAAAAATCAAATTACCGTGTTAAAATCCTCTAGGGAAACTTAAAAGTTTATTATATATTTTTATTTATATTATACAAATATTATAAAAAAAATGGCTCAAATCAATGCCTTTCCACATTTACAACAAAAGTAAAAAAACTCACCCGGGCGCATATCAGCTTTCTAGCAGTATATAATATAGCCCATCTCCGAGGACATGAACGGTCCTCTTTAAAGAGGACCTTTCACCATCCCCACCAATTTCAGCTTTTTGCATGCCCTACTGATTCTAGTGCAGTTGGATTTTTTCTCTAGCCCCACCATTATATTTGTCTCTACTTGGTCTCTCTACTGTCAAGTGGGTGACTTCAGGCAGGAGCAGGCAAGGGGGAGCTCTTTTGTCCACCTCTGAATCGCACCCCTTTGTCTGCTCCTGTCTAACACTGCCCACCTGACAGTAGAGACTTGAATGAGCAGGCTCTAAAAGTAACAGCACTGGTTGCTCAGGAACAGTGGGGGCTAGAGATAAAATTCCAACTGTACTGTAACCAATGGAGTCAAACCAAATAAAGGATGTAACAACAACAAAATGTAACAGAAAATTCTGTCGCTGATAATGTGGTTCTATGTATGACAGAATATTCGTCCCTCCTTGTCAACTGCTTGCATTGTATATTGTCTCTTCCTGAAAAGACTGACTAAACAGGTAAAGCTGCCAGTGACGTGTGTTCAGATGAGATCATTTGCAATTTATAGTAATACATTGCACTGTCACTTTAAGCCTCAGACATACTTGGTCACATGCTTTTATTGGGCTGGGTGTGTATCGCTCTGAATCCTTCATTTTGTGATTTGCTGTTACAAGCTCCCTAGTGTAAAGCCTCTTCTTCCAAGTACATTTCTAGAGTCTACGTCCTCGTTCATATACAGGTAAGCTTCAGAACAGTATGTGAAGGGTCAAAGTGAGATCAGATATCTACATCAACATAAACAGAGAACTGTATGTAACTGAAGACTGGACTGTATAAAGGGGGGCTCTAGTTTCATGCAAATGAAGCAGATTCATTGATGATAAGTTCTAGAACCTTTTATGTACTTTGTATTTAGTTCCTCAACATGTTCAAGATCTTTTCTATCAGTCAATGTAAGAAAACTAATACAATATAACAAACTACCAGGGAAAGGAAAGGGAAATGTATGCTACTGTGTCTAGCTCACATCACCTAGGCTTGATACACATGTAACAAACTCTCAGCTGTGAGAAGTATTAGGTCTGTCTGAGATTTCAGCCTCTGGATGTAAACAAAAATGTCCTTACTCACTGACAGCAAACACAGATCTTAACTGAGGAAGTGAAGCATGGTAAGGGTTTATTCATACTTCCCTTTTTCATGGACAGTACACAGTATTACCAATTTTATGGACATGATAATATATAATTTGCATGCTGCGCCATTTTGATCCACATTTTTTTCCTAAAGTGATGTTCCTAAACAGTAAGGCTGAGTTCACATCTGAGCCGGAGTCTCTGTCAGAAACTCCATTGCAGAAACCAATGAAAATTGTTGGAGAGAAAAGTCCTGCATGGAGGACTTCTCTTTCCACCTCTTTCAGTATAAGAAACGGCGGAAACCTGGTGAACCCCATTATAGTCTATGATGAATGACGGAGACCGTGAACCTAGCCTAATAATAATAATGTATAGCAGATGTTTATCTAAGTGTTTATTATACAGTGAGTCATCTTTAGTTTTGTAAGACTGGAAATCCCCAGTTACACATTCCAAGTCCATAACTATTCCTTAGCAACCTCAGAGGGAAAATATACTGTGTCACTGAATGACCTTTGGTATAAGTGTACCTGTGCTTTTATACAACTTATTTTGTTTTATTGTTCAGTATCTCAGAAAATATTTTTTCCTTTTTTATAAACATAAGGTGTTTTATGACTTATCCTTAATGGCAGAGATTTTCTGGGTCTTAATGCTAATTTTTACATTTTTGTTGTCATCTTAATGTTTTATGTTTCCAGTGATGCAGCTATATGAGGGATTGTTTTTTTGCAGGATCATTTGTATTTTTTCAATGGAACAATTTTATTAACTGTTTGTTTTTTATGTAGTTATATTCTAAAAGCCATACCTTGTTTTTTTTCTGTTGAAGTCTATATGAAGTTGTATGAGGGATTGTTTATTGTGGTTACTGACGTTTTCATTGTACCATTGTGGGGTACAAACAACTTTTTGATTACATTTTATTTCATTTTTATGGGAGGTGGGATGAACAGAAACACCAATTCTATCATTGTTTTTCATATATTTAAGTCCCTCTAATTGCAAAACTAGTGGATTTAATCACTAGTATAATATACTGCTATACATATGTATTTTGCCTTTGAGCAATAAATTGCCAGGCAACCTCTGGCAAAGCCTAATAGTTAGTAAGTCTTAATAAAGGTAGAGACAGGAAGAATACAAAATAATGGTATTGATTATCAATGCTCAAGCCTCCAGCTTAGGCCTCCTGCACATGACCGCAAACACGGTCTGCATGAGGGCCATATTTCCCAGACTAAATGCGGCCATGTGCATGGAATTCACTGAATCTTAGTGAGATATGATGCAGTGAGCTCCTGAATGGTCTGAATGCTACTGTACAAAAAATTAAATGTGGTACACTAAAAAGTAACCTTTATTCATATGTCTAAAAGTTAAACCAAGCTACCTATTAGCATCAGGTGCTTATAAAAAAAAAAAAATGGGGCCGAAATTCGGACCAAGGTAGCACCCCACGTAGATGTAGTGTGAGAGACCAAAAAATTGAACAAATCCACTCCCCAATCTACAAATTCACACTATAAACGATCAAGGTGTGGATCGCTTATGTAGAGGGGAGCACATGCAAACTGGTCAATCACATACACTTACTGGCTAGTGGGTCAGTAAAAGACCGACCCATACTCCCTGACTAGCCACTAACTCAGGAGCTTACATTACACTCCCGCAAGCTACCTAATGTCCTAGACACATACACACTGAAACAGCACACATGGAAAAAATGCCCTCACGCCCGGCCTGACGCGTTTCTGCTGGAATGACCAGCTCATCAGAGACATAAAACAAAGGGCACGGCAGAATGCAACAATATGGTGTTCAATCTGCCATATATAATGATAACGAGCGCCTGGTATCCCGCCTGGTCGGCCGTGATGAGTGGCCATAAATGCCGGCGCGCGCAGCCTCACTTTATATATCGTAGGCCACACACCCCCACGTCATCCGAAGGTGTGCCCAATCAAAAGGCACCAACCTCCAGATGAAGTGGACAGCGGTATTGGATGGGGACGCCCAGACAATGCATTTCCCATATTGTCTTAGCGACGCATACTAGCATCCTTAGTAACACCCGAACACTCCATCGCAGTGAATACTAAAGCCTGGAATCTGAGATGCACAACACCACAAGAAATAGATCAAATGACACATATGAAAAAAACTAGAAAGCCTGCTACCCTGACGGAAGCGAAAAAAGCACAAGTCGGGCAAAATGCCCAAATATGGAACTCAAGAATGTCCAGAAGAGGAATCATTATAAAAATGTGGAATCTAAAGCAATCCATATAAGGATCAGTAATGCAAATGTAGATACAGCCAATGGGTGACTGAGGGAAGAGTGGGGGAGGGGGGATAAGAGGAAAAAGGGGGCCCTAACCTAGACATAATCTTAAATGAATGATGAATATGAAATAAATTCATTGAGGTTCCTGCTTCCCTCTGTAGGACCTTACTATCAAAATCCCCTCCCCCTAGGATGCCGTGCAACAATCTCGATGCCCTGAAAACTAAGATGTTTGGCATCGCCATTGTGCTTTTCCCAAATATGCCTAGAGATGGATGTCAATTCCTCTCTAGCAATGTCATTAACGTGCTCCCTGATTCTCCTGCGGAACTCCCTGATGGTCTTCCCCACATACTTGAGTCCGCAGGAGCAAGTCGTCAGGTACACGACACCACTGGTCTTAAAATTGATAAATTGATTGATCTTAAAAGATCTCCCCGTAATGCTACTCGACAGCTCACTTCCCTTCTTGATGAAACCACATTATTTGCAATAGCCACAGACAAAATTCCAAGTAAGGCTCCGATGCATCTGATCTAACCAGATATCTCCAGAGGCAGTTGATGAAAGGTGACTATGTACAAGCTTGTCACTTAAATTTGGACCTCGCCGAAATAACAGGCTTGGTCTCGGGCCGACAAATGATCCAGCTTCAGGGTCAGTTTTCAAAATCCCCCAAGCGTCACCAATAATCCGCCTCATCTCCTCTGCTGCCGGATCATACGTGGCCACAATTCTAGTATCTCCTGTACATTTGTTTCGATTCCAGGGATTAAGGAGTTGCGTTCTATCCACCACCAAAGCACTATGGTATGCTTTCTGTAATACCGAATTGGGGTATCCCCTCCTCCTAAACCTCCCCTGGAGGTCTTTTGCCATCACCTGAAAGCTGGATAATCTAGAGCAATTCCTCTGAACACGAAGTTATTGCCCCTTAGGTATCCCGGCTCTCAGGGAACGGGGATGCCAACTACCCCATTGCAACAGTGAGTTTGTAGCTGTTGCCATCCTATGTACACATGTGCGTAGATGACCAGATGCCACCTTAGAGATGGATAGATCCAGAAAGGTCATTTTATCATCATGGATCTCAAAGGTAAAGTAAAGGCAAGGTCATTGCAGTTCAACTCCTGTACAAAGGCCACAAAATCTCCCCTGGGTCTGTCCCACATTATAAAGATGTCATCAATGAAATGGACCCAGAGGGGCATGCGGTGAGTCCAATGATCCATCGCTTCAGCAAAAACCTTTTCTTTCTCCCACCAGCCCAGGTAGAGGTTGGCAAAGGTGGGGGCACAAGGGCTCCCCATGGCCACCCCCCTGAGCTGGTGGAAGATATTGCCATCAAAAAGGAAGCAATTCCGCTCCAACACAAATTTCAAAAGTTCCAATATGAAATGATTTTGCTCGTTCATGTGGTTCCCTCTTGTCCTCAAGAAACTCTCAGCGGCCCCATACCCCTTGTTATGGGGTATGGAACTGTATAACGCCTCAACGTCTAGGCTGGCAAGACACACGTCAGGCGACACCTGGATGCCCTCCAGCCGTCGTAGGACATCCATGGTGTCCCTAACGTATGAAGGCAGGTCCACTGAATGCTACTGTACTAGACATGAAGTTGTAGACCAATCGGGCGCTCACTGCATCATATCTGACTATGATGCAGTGAGTTCCGTACATACGTCTGCATGTTTGCAGGACTGAATGGGGTCATGTGCAAGAGGCCTTAGAAGATGTCATGTTAGAGGTCAGAGACTTCTAGCAAAGCCTCTCCATGTAAATACAGTGCCTTGCGAAAGTATTCGGCCCATTTGAACTTTTCAGCCTTTTGCCACATTTCAGGCTTCAAACATAAAGATATAAAATTTGAATTTTTTGGTGAATAATCAACAACAAGTGGGACACAATTGTGAAGTGGAACGAAATTTATTGGTTATTTTAAACTTTTGTAAAAAATAAAAAACTGAAAAGTAGGGCGTGCAATATTATTCGGCCCCCTTACTTTCAGTGCAGCAAACTCACTCCAGAAGTTCAGTGAGGATCTCTGAATGATCCAATGTTGTCCGAAATGACTGATGATGATAAATATAATCCACCTGTGTGTAATCAAGTCACCGTATAAATGCACCTGCTCTGTGATAGTCTCAGGGTTCTGTTTAAAGCGCAGAAAGCATCATGAAGACCAAGGAACACACCAGGCAGGTCCGTGATACTGTTGTGGAGAAGTTTAAAGCTGGATTTGGATAAAAAAAGATTTCCCAAACTTTAAACATCCCAAGGAGCACTGTGCAAGCGATCATATTGAAATGGAAGGAGTATCAGACCACTGCAAATCTACCAAGACCCGGTCGTCCCTCTAAACTTTCATCTCAAACAAGGAGAAGACTGATCAGAGATGCAGCCAAGAGGCCCATGATCACTCTGGATGAACTGCAGAGATCTACAGCTGAGGTGGGAGAGTCTGTCCATAGGACAACAATCAGTCAGTCATACACTGCACAAATCTGGCCTTTATGGAAGAGTGGCAAGAAGAAAGCCATTTCTCAAAGATATCCATAAAAAGTCTTGTATAAGTTTGCCACAAGCCACCTGGGAGACACACCAAACATGTGGAAGAAGGTGCTCTGGTCAGATGAAACCAAAATCGAACTTTTTGGCCACAATGCAAAACGATATGTTTGGCGTAAAAGCAACACAGCTCATCACCCTGAACACACCATCCCCACTGTCAAACATGGTGGTGGCAGCATCATGGTTTGGGCCTGCTTTCTTCAGCAGGGACAGGGAAGATGGTTAAAATTGATGGGAAGATGGATGGAGCCAAATACAGGACCATTCTGGAAGAAAACCTGTTGGAGTCTGCAAAAGACCTGAGACTGGGACGGAGATTTATCTTCCAACAAGACAGTGATCCCAAACATAAAGCAAATTCTACAATGGAGTGGTTCACAAATAAACGTATCCAGGTGTTAGAATGGCCAAGTCAAAGTCCAGACCTGAATCCAATCGAGAATCTGTGGAAGGAACTGAAAACTGCTGTTCACAAACGCTCTCCATCCAACCTCACTGAGCTCGAGCTGTTTTCCAAGGAAGAATGGGCAAGAATTTCAGTCTCTCGATGTGCAAAACTGATAGAGACATACCCCAAGTGATTTGCAGCTGTAATCGCAGGAAAAGGTGGCGCTACAAAGTATTAACTTAAGGGGGCCGAATAATTTGGCACGCCCCACTTTTCAGTTTTTTATTTTTTACAAAAGTTTAAAATATCCAATAAATTTCGTTCCACTTCACGATTGTGTCCCACTTGTTGATTCTTCACCAAAAAAATTTAAATTTTATATCCTTATGTTTGAAGCCTGAAATGTGGCAAAAGGTTGAAAAGTTTAAGGGGGCCGAATACTTTTGCAAGGCACTGTATGTGCATTGATCCCCATATGAATAGCTCCAAAATAGCTTATATCCAGGACACACCCTTGTGTACAGAGATTGAAGTGTATATCAGCAGTGTGTATAATTAACTCTATATGTACCATTCACATGAATATTGCTACTCATGATATTTAACAGCCAGCAAGCTTAGGCAAATGCTGGGGCCCACGACTTCTCTCTGCTCTGTTGTAGGGAATCCTCAGCATACCAGCACAGCTCTGAGTAGATGTGGGGTCTGCCAGGATTTTGTACACCAGAGCAGAGACAGAACAGCCATTCTGAAAGTACAGTAAAAAACCCTGTGGGAGGGAATCCTAAAAGCTGACAATGAAGGAGGGGGGGGAGGTGTCCAACACTCTAAAGTTGCTGGGGGATTCCTCAATATATTAAACTTTCTTCTGCTTTTTTTCTCAGTAAATCTTACCTTGTTCTCAAATCTGAAAGTCTTCACAAGGTTGGCACACACTGTTGCTGGTATGTTGGCCCATTCCTCCATGCAGATCTCCTCTAAAGCAGTGATATTTTGGGGCTATCGCTGGGCAACACGGACTTTCAACTCCCTCCAAAGGTTTTCTATGGAGTTGAGATCTGAAGACTGGCTAGGCCACTCCAGGACCTTGAAATGCTTCTTACGAAGCCACTCCTTCGTTGCCCTGGTGGTGTGCTTGGGATCATTGTCATGCTGAAAGACCCAGCCACCTTTCATCTTCAATGTCTTTTCTGATGGAAGGAGGTTTGCACTCAAAATCTCACAATACATGGCCCCATTCATTCTTTCATGTACACGGATCAGTCGTCCTGGTCCCTTTGCAGAGAAACAGCCCCAAAGCATGATGTAGCCACCCCTTGCTTCACAGTAGGCATGGTGTTCTTTGGATGCAACTCAGCATTCACTCTCCTCCAAGCACGACGAGTTGTGTTTCTACCAAACAGTTCTACTTTGGTTTCATCTGACCATATGACATTCTCCCAATACTCTTCTGGAACATCCAAATGCTCTTTAGCAAACTTCAGACGGGCCTGGATATGTACTGGCTTAAGCAGGGGGACACGTCTGGCACTGCAGGATCTGAGTCCCTGGCGGCGTAGTGTGTTACTGAAGGTAGCCTTTGTTACGTTAGTCCCAGCTTTCTGCAGGTCATTCACTAGGTCCCCCCGTGTGGTTCTGGGATTTTTGCTTACCGTTCAGCACAGTTGAACACTGATTGTAAAATTTTAAGTCTGTGATATTTAAATTATGAGATTATAATTTCAATGTTAGCACATCCATTTTTGATTATAAACGTACAGTACTTTTTTTTTTTATAAATTGTTTTTTGACAGATACAGAAATCCAATGTCAACAGAAGACAAAGAGGCACAAGAGGATGAACTTTTGGCCCTTACAAATATTTACTCAGTAGAAGAATTTAAGAGGGAAGATGCTGCTCCTGGAGGGGAAATTCACTTGTTTCTGGAGTTACCTTCAGATTTTGTAATCTCTATTAAAAGTAAGAAATTTAAGAAATTGACAGATGTATTTGTTTATAAATGGGGGCATACACTGTAGCTATTCTGTAAGCAGATCTGCAAATCATTTTTCAGTTCGCAAGCATTTAAAAGGAGTCTACCACCTCCCCCAAGCATATTCAACTTACACCACTATATGACGGTGATAAATAATATATCTGTGTTATGGATGTCATTTTTGTAGATTTATAGAAAAACAAATTTAAAGTCTTATGCAAATGAGGCAGTTCTTGCGCCGGGGGCGGGCCTTCAGCCCTGTGTGCACTGTTCTTGCTGCTTGGATATGATTAGTGATATCATAGGAGGGAGGATTAACTCCCACTGCATGGGGTGGCTCTGTCAGGAGGTAGCAGGGGTCTGAGTGGCAAAAGCAGTGCTCCATGGAGCTGAAGGCAAAATTTAAGAGTAGTTCTCACTTGTCCCTGGTGTCTGAGCCGGTTGTGGGTCTCAACAATAAAACACCCACTGGTGTCATTTACCAAGCTGTGTGAACAACATGTCAGTAAGTGTTGAAATGCTATTGAAAAAAATATAATAATTTTAAATTCAAATTGCGAATGTGTGTGTTTGCTGTATAGCTTGAAGGAGAGTATATATCCACATATAGTACACGTCCATTTGTTACATAAACTATATCTATTACCTTTAGGAACATGATTCAAATATGATACTGTCAAATACAGTGTAATTTAAATGCAATTTTTTTTTTTCTCAAGGTAACCGTGCAACAAACTCCTTTGCAGACAGCTTTGAGAACACTGTGTCCTTTCTGCCACCAATTGTGTTGAACTTTGAACTTCCTCCAGGTTACCCATCCACTACACCCCCAAACTTCACACTAAGCTGCACGTGGCTTTCATCGGCACAGGTTACTTTTTATTCAATATATTGACAGGATTCCTTACAGAAACTATTTTTATTTATGGATAAGGTTTTAGAATCTCAGGTCTCCTACCAGTGTGTGTCAGGGGAATGGGGGCGCCATAACAGCAGTATCTAGCCCAAACCATTAGTAGCAGGTATCAGGTGGAAGACGTAGCTGATACCCTGCTGCAATGGCCGGGATCTGAGCTAACCTAGATGCTCTTCAGGCATGTTTACATGTTCAGGTTTCTGTCAGAATTAAGTCATGGATTCTACATCTATATCTTGACAGAATATGATAATATTTTGCTGTATACAAGCTTTGGAAGTTCCTCCAGAAATGTCTTTTGGCTACATATGAGTGTGACAGGCAGGGCTGTGGAGTCGGAGTCGGAGTCGTGGAGTCGGAGTCGGTGCCTATTTTGGTGGAGTCGGAGTCAGTATAAAATGGACCGACTCCGACTCCCAAAATATATAATAAATTGGTACAGTTAGTAGTACAATGCAGTATGTGCTGAATATATTTTCATAAGAATTTGGGAAAATGATGAAATGTTGAAAATGATGAAATGTCCTGTAAAGGTCTGTTCTATTCCTCATATAATGATGGGACTGAGTTCTGAGTGAACCTATAAGGTTTAGCAGTGCCAGGGCTGTGGAGTCGGAGTCGTGGAGTCGGAGTCGGTGCCTATTTTGGTGGAGTCGGAGTCGGAGTCGGAGTTGGAGTCGGAGTCAGGGGAAATTGAGGAGTCGGAGTTGGAGTCGGGGCTTTGGCGTTCCGACTCCACAGCCCTGGTGACAGGGTCTCCTCTATAAAAGTTATGGTACTATGGAGTGCTGGCCCTGTCTCTGTTATATTGACACTAATGGATCACAGCCTTACCTCAGTGATTTCCTTCACTTATAGGGTCCTATTGTTACAAAAACAAATGTACCCTGCACAGTATTTTTTTATACTAAACACAGTTGGGATGGGATAACATAATCTACTATGCAATTCCATATCGTGTTTTGTGGTATACCAATGTATACAGGCCAAAATGTCACCTGTAACCATGTTTACCTAGTGTACACATAAATCGCAAATGCAATGTGATTCTACCCTAAGTGGCGTAAATAAGTCAAAAAGGGTGGAACTTTCAGGCTATCACCTTTTTTTTTCAAATTCGTGCTGGCAATGATGGGAGGAATTTTCTCTTTGCTGGTTTCAGTATAAATATGGTGGACCCCATTATAGTCTATGGGGGTCCATGGGCGTCCGCGGGTAACTGCTGTTGTAGCGCATGGGCTCTTAGTCGTTAGGTCCCCTGGGAGAGCCCAGCACAACTGTGTACTTAGCTTCAGATGGTCCACTATACTTCAATGTGCCCACAAGGGTATCTAATCAAGTTGAGCCTTATTTGGGCATACATACGTGTGTATACCCCAAGCATAATTACTTTAACAGTATACTTGTACTAGTGCTGTTTATTTTTTAATCAGAATTTTTTACTTTTATCATTTCAGCTCAGTCTATTGTGCCAGCATTTAGATGACCTCTGGGAGGAGAACAGGGGATATGTTGTCTTGTTTCCATGGGTTCAGTTTCTAAAGGAAGAGACACTTCACTTCTTGGATATAACATCTCCATATGAAATTGACTTCTCTAATAATGAGTTACAGACCCCTGCTGATGTGGAAAGGGGATCATTGGATAAACGGGCCATACAGAACGTGCAGTCAGTGCCTGCCCTTGTCAGGAACATCCTGGACTGCAATGAAGCGCAAGAGAAGAAGGTCTTTGACAGCAAACAATTTGTGTGCAATATCTGTTTTATGGAGAAGCTGGGCAATGAGTGCACCCTGTTTAAGAACTGCCAGCATGTGTACTGTAACATCTGTCTCAAAGACTACTTTGAAATCCAGATTAAAGAGGGACAAGTCCATGCAATGAACTGCCCTGAACCAGAGTGCAAGTCTGTGGCAACACCTGCTCAGGCACGTTAAAGCTCATTGGAGCTCTTGATCTGTTACTGATTCTGTTATACTGAATGATAAGTTCATCTTCTAACTTCTTTCTAATACTTCAAAGGAAACCTGTTGCATGGGAAATGCAGTCCAATCTGCAGGCAGCATGTTATATAGCAGGAGCTGATCAGATTGATATATAGTTTTGGGGAAGAAGATTCAGTATAAACTTGTCATTTATCCATTGCAATCTTAGGTCCTTCTATGTTGAGAAGTCAAAGAGGCAGTCCTATCAGTGATAGTGATAGCTATCTCTGAGCTATCTCTGTAGGCACTGTAATAGAGGGAAGGTTGTCAGTTGCTGATAGGACCACCCCCTTGACTTCTCAACATAGAAACAACAGAGATATAAATTAATAAATGATAAGTTATACTGTATGTTTTCCCACAAAACTGTCAGTGTTCAACTGGCCCACCAGAATACTAGAGGATCCTCTAGCGGTCCCAGGCTCTAACACAATAATGTTCCAGCAGAAGACACTAAATTTGAAGGGTGCTATAGTCTTTTCCATAGGGATTGCTAGAGGGTGGATCCCCAGATCCATTCTATATAGTGCTGCTCTATAACATGCGGCCTGTAGGCTGTACTCTAAAACTGCATATAAGTGGTTTAGAAGCACTTTTGGTGGTTGTAGGCTCCATTTAAGATCATCCTTTTCTTTACAAGATTTCTGTGTAGTTTGTATATGTACTGTAGTCAGGTCCAGGTTATTGTTTGCTACTTTTACAAAATAAAGAATGTTGTTAAGAAAGATAATGGCAAATGACAATATTAAGAAACAGCTCCCAGGTTTAAGTACAGATAGTAAATTGTCAATGTCCATGTTTACTTGCAGGTAAGAGATCTGGTAGATGAGCAGCTTTACTGCCGCTATGATCGTCTCCTCTTGCAGTCAAGCTTGGATTTAATGGCTGATGTTGTTTACTGCCCACGTCCAGGCTGTCGGACACCAGTCATGCAGGAGCCAGGGGGTACAATGGGCATTTGCTCAGTCTGCCACTATGCATTTTGTATTTATTGCAAAAAGACCTTCCATGGACTCTCCCCTTGCACAGTTAATGCAGGTATGTTCAGTGCCTCTTGTCTCTGTACTATCAAGCACAGAAAGTAAGTTCTGTAACATTTTATTTATTCCCTCATTCTTTTTTTCTATAAATTATATATTTTCCTTGTAACGTTATGCTAACAGTTACAATCTCTACACACCTTCACTGGTGCTCTCCTCAATGTGAGAGATTCTTGTCCCTAACCCATTCATATGGGACACATAGGTTCCCCATTCTTGGGGATGTTGTTGGTTTCATGGTCGGACTCCCAACAATGAGACAGTTAAAATAAACAGTTATTACTGGAATATTTAAAGTGTATCTCCGTTTTTTTTTTTTTTTTTTTTGCTATTTAGAAGCACTTTTGGTGGTGGTAGGCTCCATTTAAGATCATCCTTCTCTTTACCAGATTTATGTGTACTTTATATATCTACTGTAGTGAGGTCTTAGTTCTTATTGTTTGTTATATTCCTGTAAGTGTAACTCCCATTCTTTTTTTTTCCCACTATTGTGTCGGGGGTGTTTGGTGACTATTTTTGTAATATACTTTATTACCCTATCTAAATTCCTTTTTATTATAAAACAGGCTGTAATAGTCTCCTTAGCAACCCTCCAACTCAGCTGTTACTAGGGAAAATCCATATACAGTTATATGGTAAATGTGCAGAGCTGAAGCATTTACCAAAGGGGAGATGATGGTCACTTCAAATGGCTGTATCTTTGGTTGTGCTATCACAAGAAAGACGAGATTCTCGGCTTTCATATGATGCCATGAAATCATTAGTAAGAACTAACTATAACATAATCTAAGATATCACTAGTTAAAAATACAATCAGGAATGTGATTTTACATGCTGGATTAACTGCTGCATATTAAGTTGAAATTTCCGACTGTGTTTTATCTAATGATATCTCAGATTCTTTTATAGTCTGGACATAATATGAAAGCTGAAAATCTCATCTTTCTTATGATACCAGATCCATTTTTCTAGGTGGTATAAAACCTGAGATACAGCCATTTGAAGTGACTATCCCCCCTACTTCTCTATGCACTACATTGAGTATATGTGTACAGACCGTCTCCTGGCAATGCTTAGTTAGATCATTGCTTGTGGGAACTTTACAGCCTGTTTTTATTTAAAGGAAGTTTGATAGATTAATAAAGTATATTACAGAAATCTTCACCACACATCACCCCCCCCCCCGACACAATAGTGAAAAAAAAAGTCAATTAAATGGGAGTTACACTTTGTAACTTTGTACATTATTCTGAGCCATAACAATATTTGGCTTTAAGTAATGCCTCTTGTGGACTTCATTTGGCCATGGTTTTCTGGTCTATATTTCCTATTTTAATCATAATACCAGCTATATTTGTTTCTTTTGACCCATTAACTTATTAAAGATATATTGTGGTTTCTTAATCTCTCCTAGAAAAACTTATTGAACTGACTAAGGAGTATCTAGCTGCTGATGAGAAAGAAAAGAGAGAACTACTAAAGAGATACGTACAGCTTAAGAAGGTTATTGAAGATATGAAGAGTAATGAGTGGGTAAAGGGCAACTCCAAGCCCTGTCCCAGCTGTAAAGCTCCCATTGAGGTAAAATATCAGACATCAGGAGAGAATCTGACAAGAGATACTGAGATAACTTTCTAAAAGTGTTGATGTCACCTGGAAAGAGTAATGTAGCCCCTACAGAAGACTACAATGGCTATCACAACTCTTCCATACTACACACTGGTAGCTCTTGACTCCAAGGGGAGCAATATTAGATATATTGAAATCTAACTCATATCCAACTGTTCTTTCCATTAATGGCATACATTTGGGAACACTCAGTCTGCTAAAAGTAGAACATTAAAGAGGACCTTTCACGTCCTCATGAATATGCTGTTTTACATACAGCTAGAAAGCAGTTTCAGCGCGCTATCTGTTTTCTCGTTATGTGCCCCAGGGCTGGAGATATCGGGGGTCGTAGTTTCACGGTTCACCGTCAGAAGGGCGTTTCTGACAGTCTAGTTGCACTGTGAGGAACGCCCTCCCTGACAGTACTCGTCCATAGCGCTGTAATGAGGGGTCGTTCCTCACAGCTCAGCATCATCACTGGGCGGTAAGGAATGCCCTCCCCGACAGTACTTATCTATAGCCTGTTACAGTCAGAGGGGGAGATGCTGGCACCGATAACTCCAGCCCCGGGCCACATAACGGGAAAGCAGACAGCGCACTGAATTCAGCGCGCTGTCTGCTTTCTAGCGGTATGTAAAACAGCATATACAGTACATGAGGACGTGAAAGGTCCTCTTTAAAATAGATAAAAATCAGTAGACTGGCTTACAGGTCGGCTTACTAGTACTGCCAGCGCTGTTTTAACACATTGGTGGGCCCAGTGCAAAGGTTTCATAAGCCCCCCCCTAAATCACCACCAGTTACACATACCTTCCAACTTTCAGAGGACACAAAGACGGATAAGTGCATATGTTTTTTTTTTTTGTGGTAAGCTATGGCCGTAACCATTTCCATGTCCCCTTTGACTCATCCATTCCCACTGAGTTTCATCATGCCCCAACACAATAATAGTGCCCTTCAATGTATAACATACAGTGATGATGCCTCCTTAGTTTACACTACACATTATAGTGTCCCCCAGGTGGCCCTTTTCAGTATTATGAACCTAATTGGCCCCACTCAGTATAATGTTCATACTCAGTATTATACCCACTAAGTGGCCCACACAACGTATAATGTCCCCTTAGTTGCTCATAAACAATATAAATAATGCCCTCTTACACAGTAAAATGTTCCTTCAGTCTCGCATATACAGTACAATTTAATTCCTCTTCAGTGGACCATCACACAGTAAAATGCCTTCTCAGTGGCTCTTCATAAATTACAATACATAGAAAAAAAATACTCCCCTAGCCTCATTCCCAATGAGCTGCCTGCAGTTCTTGGACTGTTCCTTGCTCAGTGCTCATCACACTTACCTGCCACATACACATTAATCAGGGCCTGAATGGTGCAGCATGGAGGTAATGGCGCTATGCTCCACCGTTGAATTCATCTCTGACTGCGTCACAAGGATGCAGATACAGTTGTTATCAGGACCTGCCACCCAGGAAAGTGGGACAGCACCTGAAATGTGAGACTGTCTTGCTGGACCCAGGACCACTGGTATAGGTGCACCAGTTTGCCTATGGTTAAAGCAGCTTGTATGCAAGAAGGCCAGCCTAAGGGTACACTGGAGGAAAGGAGGCAAGCTGGGTGGATAGCTTGAGGAGAGGAGCTGAATGACAGCTGACACCATTCGGCTCTATGAATGCACCCTTAGGACACTCTTGAGTAAGAGGATGAATTCTTTCAATGGTAGGTAGTGCACCTTCCTTGACAACAGATGAGTGCCTTTTGGACCATGGTCTGAAATCTTGCCTAACATTCGGCTGTTATATCATCTGCTAACTGTAATGTTACTGAACTATTCCATTCATTGTACTTGCAACATCTGCCTCAATAAAACCATAAGAAACCTTCAGTGAGGATTTGAGTGCTCATGTGTCCTGCATCAGTATACAATGTATACAAGATATGAAAACTATTCCTTTCCTCTTTTGTTCCTATTTTGTCTCAAATTGTAATTAAAAACTAAAAATTATATATATAAATCTGTTCCTTTAAATTGGCAATTTCCATCCCACTCTGCATAGTTCTGTGTCTGGCTGTAAGACAACTTTCTGCTGCAGACGCCTCTCCCTCTGCAGTAGGACACACATATGACAATTCAGAAGAAGAATTTTGGATTAATTGTTTCTTAAGACATATATAATAATAATAATAATAATACTACATTTTATTTATATATGTTTTTATTTTACAGAAAATTGATGGCTGTAACAAAATGGCCTGTAGTGGGTGTAAGCAGTTCTTTTGCTGGATCTGTTTGAAGATACTCCCTCAAGATGACCCCTATAAACACTTTAACCCTCCTGTACGATGTAGAATGCGGTAATTATGCAATATGGTTTTACAGATGTTTGTATTGAAACGTTCTTCAGGTTTTTCTGTATTTATAGTGTGTTGTTCTCCGCATAGCTTCAGTCTATTCTTACAGTTATTCTTTGTAGTACTCTTACTGGGTTTCCATAGCATATATGTATGTATATATGTTGTGACAATTGGCGGTAGTTTAGCATCAAAGGTAGCAGCTTCCTGGACTTTACAGAGGTGTTTGTGGCGCTGGGTGCCAAATAAACAGCATATCAGGTAATGACAATCCAAAAGAAATGGCTTTATTCAGCTAGTAAGTGATAACAGGAACAAAAATAATGAAACAGCCTAGTCCACAGACAGGGCTATACCTCACTTCTTGAACTCTGACTAAGTTCTGGGGGCAAGAAACTTTTCTAAGATTGCTTCTTTGCAGTCTGGCTCACACTGAGCTTAACCAGTCCTTTCTGGAATCCAGTCCTCTTGGACAGACCACCTGTCTGTCTCTAAGTGGTTCCACAATCCACCTGCTCTCTGCAGGTCACCAGCAGCTCTCTCCTGCTGTCTGCACTCCCTCTGGAGTGAAGCCCCCAGGTATGGGTGTGGTCAATGTCCTTTTCAACCCTGTTTTTGGGTCGTTCTCCAGTGCCCTCAAGGTTCACACCCTCACAATGTATACACACACAAATACATTGTATATACAGATGTCGCAGAGATAACCTGAACTTAAGCAATTAGATAAACTAAACAATAACAATTAATTTTTAGCGAAAAAATGATTAAATTTCTTGTTTAGTGATGACTATTATTTTTATTTTTGTAAATGAAAGCTAATTTCCAAAAACTCTACAAAGTAGGGCCCAATGCACATAGGGAGGGCCAGGGCAAGGCATTTTGGTGTCCTATGCAGATAAAGTAAATTGTACACCCCTTAACTCAGAGAATCATTTCATGATAGAAGTGACTGGGTCTCGAAGAGGTTATTAAGAACATTTATGAGTCAAGTACCTGGTGTCCTTAGGCTCCATGGCTGTCCAGAGGTAAGCAGGCAAGAGCTGAGAGTACAAGAATCCTGCAATATGGATAGCTAGGGATAGAAGTGTTACTAACACTACCGTAGACCAGTAGCTCTTGTACATATGGCCTAGCAACTACAACTACTACAATGTCACAGAAAAACATTGGAAGCAGTCTCTCCTGATTGTAGCTGCCTCTAATCGATTGTATTATTGACATGCTATGGATCTTGTGGCAGAGTTCATACGTTGCAGCCTTGTGTGGCCATACGCTATGTTTGTCAGCACCATATTGACAAATATTTAGCTACTGAGCTTCAGAAGGTTTTCCTGTCCGGCAATAGAATCTTTGTTGTTGTTCCTTACCACCTCTTTTATGAAAAGTAAAGAAGTAATAACTTCTTATAAGACATGTTGCTAGTATTAAACAAAAGGGTGAGGTTTGGCTTAGTAGATACAGCATAGTTTGTATCATTATTTGCAAGACAAATGTTCCAATAAAATACATTATTGATCAGGCACAAGATGTAATGCAATTAGATGCAATAAAAAAATTACATTTAATGACTTGAGAGTGTCTCCATACATAGTGCAGACAGGGGCATAATTAAAAGCTCGTGAGCCTTCATGCAAAAAATTCACTCTGGGGTCCTTTTTCCCCATGCAAATGTTCTTCATGTTGGTTGGCAGCAGTCCGCGCGTAACTTTATGAAGTAGCGCTGGCAATGTCACCTGTAAGGTTTTGTAGCTAGCGAACAGGGAACTTAGGCATGTGAGCAATGCTCTGTGTAAGCCAGTCAATAAAATATTGATATTAGTCATTAATATTAATGACTCTGATTTATTCTTCAAGCCATACATCCAGGCCCTCAATGCCTCCAACTCAAGAAAATTGATCGAATCCACTCCTTCCTCACCCCTGAAACTACAAAAATGCTTGTTCACACCCTCATAATCTCCCTCTTAGACTACTGTAACACCCTTCTCCATGGCCTTGCAGCAAATGCTCTGGTCCCCCCACCAGTCCACCCTAAACTCTGCTGCTCGCTTAATCCACCTCTCCCTGTTTTTGTTTATCATTGCTCCTCTCTGCCAATTGCTTCACTTGCTACCCATTGCCCAGCGAATAGAGTTTAAAATGTTAATGCTGACATACAAAGCCACCCAAAACCTGTCTCCTCCATATATCTCCAACCTAATCTCCCGTTACCTGCCCACACGTAACCTCCGATCCTCTCAAGACCTCCTACGCCGCTCTGCTTTATCCGCTCTTCTCACAACCATCTCCAAGACTATTTCCATGCATCTTAATACTCTGAAACTCACTACAACACATAAGACTGTCCCCCACAATCACAAGCTTCAAGAAGACCTTGAAGACTCACATCTTCATGAAGGCCTACAACCTTCAATAACCCTATTGACACCACACCACCAACTGAACAGCTTCTATCCTGATCTCCTGTCTCTATCCCCTTTCCCTTATAGATTGTAAGCCCTTGAGGACTGCGCCTCTATCTCACTGTTCCAGTCACTGTTAGTATTGCACTTATTTTGTGTATGGTATGTAAACCCACAAATGTACAGCACCTTGGAATTACTATAATAATGTACAGCACCATAGAATTAATGGTGCTCTAAAAATTAATAATGATAGCAATACAAAATAATAATAATGTACATTGCGCTAATAATTAATCATATAGTAGCCATAGATGCAGGGCAACATAATATCCAAGCCAATAGTATTAAACAGCTTTCAAGCAGTTAAGTGGTTAAGGTCAATATACATTGTGGTCTAGAGTAAAGAAGGGGTTAATGTCAATATAACTATTGGTCTAAGGTAGTGAAGTGATTAACATCCAACTCGCTCTCTCTTTATACTTCAAATCTTTTTTGCCATGTACAGTATTGTATTATGTATTCTGCAAGCCATGCGGCTTCTAGCAAAGAGCTGCGTTTCTTGTAGCCGAAATATGATAATGATTTTGTGTGTTTATTTATTTGCAGGTAGTAAAGTGAGCCGAGATTTTTATGAAGATAAAGAAGATTGATTTGTGGCTTTGTGCCTGTGGTTCTTACAATGTTCTTACCATAAGAGTGATACCCAGCAGAAGATGCAGGATTAACCCTGAAAATCCCAATGAATTTTACTAAAACAGTTCAAATTATAGCATATACAGACATGGACAAAATTGTTGGTACCCCTCGTTTAATGAAAGAAAAACCCACAGTCAAAGAAATAACCTGAATCTGACAAAAGTAATTTGCCAAACTACATGTTGACAAGCCACAAAGCTTCTGGGAGAATGTCCCATGGACAGATGAGACAAAAATCGAAATTTTTGGCAAGGCACATCAGCTCTATGTTCACAGACGGAAAAATGAAGCATATCTTGAAAAGAACACTGTCCCTACTGTGAAACATGGAGGAGG
Organism: Leptodactylus fallax; assembly: GCA_947044405.1. Lineage (NCBI taxonomy): Eukaryota > Metazoa > Chordata > Amphibia > Anura > Leptodactylidae > Leptodactylus > Leptodactylus fallax. Next base: position 51,121 of record CAMRHE010000150.1, read on the forward strand.
CTCTGTTATGTTCTGGGGTTGCTTTGCTGCATCTGGCACAGAGTGTCTTGAATCTGTGCAGGGTACAATGAAATCTCAAGATTATCAAGGGATTCTAGAGAGAAATGTGCTGCCTTGCGTTAGAGAGCTTGTCTCAGTTGCAGGTCATGGGTCTTGCAACAGGATAATGACCCAAAACACACAGCTAAAAACACCCAAGAATGGCTAAGAGGAAAACATTGGACTATTCTGAAGTGGCCTTCTATGAGCCCTGACCTAAATCCTATTGAGCATCTTTGGAAGGAGCTGAAACATGCCGTCTTGAAAAGGCACCCTTCAAACCCGAGACAACTGGAGCAGTTTGCTCATGAGGAGTGGCCAAAATACCTGTTGAGAGGTGCAGAAGTCTTATTGACAGTTACAGGAATCGTTTGATTGCAATGATTGCCTCAAAAGGTTGTGCAACAAAATATTAAGTTAAGGGTACCATCATTTCTGTCCAGGCCTGTTTCATGAGTTTTCTTTTTTAAAAAATTCTGTTGAAGCATGGTTGAAAAGCAATGTCTGACTTTCATTTGTTCGTTTTCATAGAATTTTTATATATTATTACTTTTTGTCAGATTCAAGTTATTTCTGTGACCATTGTGGGTTTTTCTTTCATTAAATGAGGGGTACCAACAATTTTGTCCACGTGTGTATATGAACATACAAAGTCAACTGGAACCAAAAGCATCAGTTAGAAATAACAAAAAGATTTAGAATATCAAACTCAGTTGCATAATTCAAAAATGTGCATGCTGGGTCCATATCTAGGTTTTGACATTTTTGTAGCGTATATTGAAATTTTCTTGTCTCTCCACCTCCCCTCCCCCAAAAAATGTAACTAGTAAAAATGAAAAATGACTGATCACTGTGTCTATCAACTATATGCAAATGCATGTTGCACACTATTAATTTCATTATATGGAACAGTAGAAGCAGCGCCTACTTCCTCTTTGCTGATGTCCCATCAGAAACAGATGGAGAGATAAGTAATAACTAAAATAACTTAAATATCTTACACAAACAGGAAAAGTAAACTTGCCTTTTTATTAAAGTCATGTAATTACAGTAGTCTCTGCACTAATTCAAGAATGCAGCAGGGTATGCTGTGTCAGAGGGATGTGGCAATGGCAGTTCTGTTTACTGTGAATTTTGTCAATAAAATATTAGTAACACCAGTTTTTTCAGTATGAGACCAAGGCTAAATTTACATCAGCTTCTTTTAAGTCTGTTGTTCTGATCCGTCATAGGATCAGAACAACAGAATGAAAAACTAGTATGATGATGAATGCTGACGGAGCACGTTTTATCTGCGTCCGTCATCATTCACTGTAATGTAAAAAATAAGACAAGCTTTCTTCCATCTTGTTTGTTTTACTTTTCAAATGGAAGAAAAAGTCTTGCAGATGTGATTTGATCTTCCATATGAAAAGTAATCAAACAAGAAAGAAAAAAAAGTACCCATCTTGATTTTTTTTTTTACGTTACAGTGAATAATGACAGATGCAGACAGAATGTGCTTTGTTCACATCGATCATCATATTAGATATTCAGTCTGTTGTTCTGATCATATGACCGATCTGAATAATGGACTTAAAAGGAACCTGTCAACATGATTTCACCACCTAAACCAATCACAGTACCTGGTAGGACATTGCATGTCTTCCTCAGTGGTGTCCTTATAAAAGCTTAAATGATCCTACAAGCCTTTTTGGCTAAACCCACGCGTAGTGAAATGCAGCTAAAAAATGCTGCAGAAAAAAAATGCAGCAAAAGTGTTCGGTTTTTGCAACATTTTCTTCTGCGTTTGTTTTACCCTTAAATCTATAGTGAAAATGCCTGTGATTTCCACAGCTAAAATGAACATGCTGTGATTTTTCATAAACACATGTAGCTTTTCTGCAGCTTTTTCTCTGCAATGTGTGGATGAGAGTAAATGAAATCTCATTCACTTTGCTAGTGCTGTAAAATGCAGTGTTTTTTTTTCCTGCTGCTTTTCTGCAACAGCAAAAACCTGGGGCCTTGCTCAATATTCAAAATAGCTTCTTAAAATCAAGGGGGTGGAAAGATACCTAAAGAAGACAACTCTCCATGCCCCCTTTACTATAAAAGACACCCCTTCACCCCTCTGACATCACCGCAAAAGCCTCTTTGAACTCCCATATGAAGCCACAACCTCAGGCTTCAGTTCATCATTGTGCATGCGGTGAGCATGTTCTATGACACAACCTTTGCTACCATGCCTCCTAATCTGGTGGAAGACAGGGAGTGTGCAGACTTGTGGAGAATAGGGTGAATTTGGGACCTTGTGGAAGACATGCAATGCCCTGTCAAGTACTGTACTTGGTTTGGATGCTAAAAGCTTGCTGTCAGGTTTCCTTAAAGATGGGTGCACCCTTTGCATAAAGGAATAAAAGATGTTTGTCTCAGACACACAAGAGCTTTCAGCTAAACCAAAGTTGTGTCTGCAAAATTAATACACTACCCTACACAGCAATCCTATTAGTCTCATAGTGAAAGTTCTGGTGGAAGGCTCCCTTTAACAGAATTGCCCTAAAGTACACAAAAATGAGCTTAAAAGGTTTTTTTTTTAAGGATAGAAATATTAATGACCGATCCTAAAGATAAGTCACTAATATCAGATTGGTTGGGGTCTGACACTCAGGACCCCCATCAATAAACTGTTCTCAGCAGATTATACACACAGAATGCAGCAGGAAGCAGACAGCATTGTTCTCTGTGTAGTGGCCAGACCAGGTAATGCAGATCAGCTCCCATTCTTTTGAATGGGAATTAAGCTGCAGTGACTCAGTTCAGCCACTACACAGAGAACAGAGCTGTCTGCTTCCTGCTCCCTTCACTGCATATCAGCTGCTGATCAATAGAGCTGCTGAATGTCAGATCTCGACAGTGACCAATCTTCAGGTTAGGTCTTTATTATTTTTAGCCACAAAGACACCTTTAATATAAGAAAGAAATTGTAGTGTTTGCCGATTTGTGACATTTTTAATTTATTTTTGCTAATTCACATTTTATGATGGTTTATAAGAATATGTTTATAGAGATGCAATAAAACTGACTTGGACTGAAATGATAGTGGATCTAATGTTATTCCATTTACAGAAAAGCAAGTGGAAGTGTGTAATATTCAGCATATACAGTAGAATGAAGAAATATGTGCACAAAAACAAGGAGGCATTCCCAGGCAGACTAGGCAGGGGCGTTGCTGGTGGAACAGATCTGGGTCACAGCCCCCAAATGTACCTATCAAGTTGTGTATGTCAGCTTTCCTCTAATTTATCAGTTCATAATTAGTCACCATCTGTGGTTCTTTTGTAATAGGGGGTGTATACCAGTATTCACACATGCCATGAGTACAGACACAGCATTTAAAACATGTAGGCCAGTCTGTTTTATGCGCTTCCCTGTTTTCCCTAAATTGTACGCCTGTGTCTGCTCTGCATCACACATGGTGGCATGGACAGGGGCATAGCTATAGGGGGTGCAGAGGTCCTCCTGTCACATAAAATATACCACTATTTTAAAGAGGGCCTTCCACCATTTCAAGTTGTTAGCATCTGTTAATAGGCACCACTCCACGGATTCCAACACAATTTGAATTTTCTCTTTAGCCCTCACCCTTCCTGAGTGCAGTTAGTTTTGGTGTCTGATGTGTTATTTAAGCTCTGTAATGTCAGACAGGGCATGACTCAGAGCTCCAATCAGAGTCAGCCAGTATCAGAACTCAGAATTACACCCCTTGTCTGCTCCTGCCTGACACCCCCCCGACATTACAGAGCCTAAATAGCAAATCAGACACCAAAACTAACAGCACTTATTGCTCAGGAATGATGGGGGCTAGAGAAAAAAATTACAACTGCACCAGAATCAGAGGGGCGGCAACTGTTAACACATGCTAAGAACTGATGGAGGTGGTGAAAAGTCCTCTTTAAATAGAACAAGGCAGGTAGGGTCCACATAACAGATTTTGCATAGAGGCCCAGGAGATTCAAGTTATGCCTCTGGGCATGGAATGGGGTTCAGATGAGTATTTTTTCCTTTCTTTAAATCTCTAGGTGGTGCTTTCAATTTAGGGGCAGCGGGCACAGTGGGAGCATTATTACTAATGGTGACCCACTGTAAAAGCTTATTACAATTTGGGGCACTATTGCTAATAGGGGTACACTGAGGGAGTATTATTACTGTGTAGACTATTACTAATGAGGCACTCTGTGGGAGCAATATTACTGTGAAGGGTTATTTCTAATAGGGCACAATGTGGGAGCACTATTACGATCAACATCATTATTACTATTGAGGCAAGCTGGGAAGCATTATTACTATGTGGATTATTACTAATGGGGCACTCTGTGGGAGCAATATTACTTTGTGTGGATTATTACTAATGGGGAAGCATATGGGATTGTTATTAGGGCACACTGGGGGAGTATTATGGGAGGCGTATTGGGTGAACATTATTACAATTGGGGGTACTATTACTAATAGCATATTGGGGGGGGCATTATTATTAATGAAGCAGGCTGGAGAGCATTATTACCAGTGGGGGTACCATGGGGGGGGGGGGGTTTATTGAACACTAGAGGAGCATTATTACTATCAGGAACATCTTGGGATAGATTGTTACTAATGGGGACACACTGATGTGATGTGACCATTATTTGCTGAGCACAATTAAATTTGAGGGCATTATGTACTGTATGACACTAATTACTTAAGGGAGTACTTTGTGTGACACTAATTACTTAAGGGAGTACTTTGTGTGACACTAATTACTGTAGGGGTAATGATTGTGTGGTACTATCGGTAGTATTTTCATGGGGGACCATCTATATGATTTATATGGCATTATTGTTCCTGCAGTACAGTGTCTAGTGGCAATGGACAGCACAGTAATGGTTAGCAGCAAAATGGCACAGGGGGGTTTATAGAAAAGTGAGGAACCTAGGATGTATGTGTGGTAAACTCTGCAGAGAAGAACCAAGGCTAGAAGAAATGTTCGTGGCGGTCTGGGCCAAACAGAGAAAATAAGTTAGGCTGGGTTTACACAGCGCTTTCTTACTAAAGCTATGCAGGCAGCTTCTTATTGCAGCAATGAGTAGCATACATTACTATACATTTTACCTGTATGATAACAGCCATTAAATTGAACACCTCTGGTTTATCGGCATAGTAAAAATGTGCTACTTATAACTACATGCAGTTCTTCAGCAAGAGAACACTGTGTAAACCCAGCCTTAGGAGAACAACTACAATCAGCGGTCACCTGTAAGTCACTGGATGTAATAGGTTTGTCTGTGTATTCTATGACTGCTACTGTTGCCATCAGCAGAGGAGGAATGAGAAATTGGTACATATGGAATTGGACTGGGTTCTTGGAATTTTTAAGAATGTAGCAATGCCCCCGATACTTTTTAGCAATTTGAGATTAAAACGTTGCAAGCTACAGTATGTAGATATCTTTGCGCAGCAGTATCTACCATAATGAAAAACTTAGATCATGGGATGCCATAAAAATATATAAGGTTGCAATAAAAAGGTGACCTCATTCAGATGGTTTCCACTCCCTGCACAACATTTAACCTGTTCAGCACTGTCTCCCCTAGTTGCTGATGCATCCCTAAGGGGAGTCCAGCACCTCCTTCAAGCATATTCAACTAGCACCACCACATTACACTGATAAATATCAAACCTCTGTTATGCATGTCACTTTTGTAGATTTGGGAGAAAAATTACTTTGATGTCTTATGCAAATGATGCAGTTGGTGCACTGGGGGTGGGCCTTCAGCTCTGGGAGTACTGTTCTTTCTGCTCAAGTAGCTTGGTGATGTCATAGCAGTAACATGGGTGATGTCATAGCAGTGAGAAGGTCAACTCTCACTACACACTAGTCTTAATTCATTCTCCTGCTGGTGCTAAGTGCACCTAAATTATTAATAGGTTCCGGCTTCTTAATCATTCAGGTGCACTCCTGTGCCAGAATTGAAATCTACGCCAGTCAGGAGCTGGTGTAGATTTCAGATATAATTCACACCAGTTTTCTGGCATGAGTTATAGTATATTTGTCAGGCTGATGTGTTCTCCCTCCAACTTTCATAAAACGTGGCCAATGGAACACTGGAAGAACATTGAGGCACATCTTTGGCGCAAGAAACTGCCATGCACTAAAGATGCTCCACATTTACAACAGAACAATGGCATAGATGGGTTAGTAAATTCACCGATATATATCTTATAGGTAAATGGCACTACATTATGCCTGTAATGATATGTTAGTAGACATAGGCTACACAGAGTTTTTGTAGTGCTACTGGTTAATTTAAACCATAGACTAACAGTTTTAGTCCAGGAGATTGCACATTTTTATTTATTCCTTTGAACTGTCTTATTGGTGATGGTCTGACCTCTGAGACCGATCATGATCTGTGTGCCCTGTATGAACACAGCAGCAGGTTGCACATACACACCATTGCTCCATTCATCTGTATATAACTACCATTGAGAAGCCAAGTACAGCTCTCGACTATCTCCAGCGGTTGGCGATTTTTCATACCCTTATATGTGATCAAGGTTATATTCACACATGGCAGATTTCTTGCAGAAATTTATTTTACTATCCCATTCTTCTGAAATCTATGCACTTCCTGGTGACACAAGTCTATTCAGATGACTAGAACTAAGTTTCAGTCCAAGAAATTTCTGCAATAATACTGTCCCATGTTATATATACTCTAATATGTGCACAATATGCGTCTCACCCATATTTTGTTTTTAAATACAATTAAGGCGATGTTCACATTTGGAGTCTCTGTTGCAGTGTTCGTTCAAAACTGTCAGACAAAAAAGTCCTGCAAGTCTGGCAGTTTCAGTTTTAGGCCGGGGCCCCATGTGGCAGACACGCCGCGGAAAAAATCGCAGTGTTTTACAGTCAGAGCAAAGTGGATGGGATTCTATTGAATCACGGTTTTGGAAATTGCAGCATGTCAATTATACCTATGGAAACACCGGCAGTTTCTCCATAGGTATAATTGAAACAGAAAGTCCACAGAGGAAAACTCTGCAAACTTTCGGTCTACAGTCATGGCCAAAAGTCTTGAGAATGATACAAATATTAATTTTTACAAATTCTACTACTTCAGTTTTTCTAATGGCAATTTGCATATACTCCAGAATGTTATAAAGAGTGATCAGCTTAATAGCAATTACTTGCAAAGTCAATATTTGCCTAGAAAATGAACTTTATCCCCCAAAACACATTTCAACATCATTGCAGCCCTGCCTTAAAAGGACCACCTAACATCGTTTCAGTGATTGCTCCATTAACACAGGTGTGGGTGTTGATGAGGACAGGGCTGGAGATCAATCTGTCATGATTAAGTAAGAATGACACCACTGGACACTTTAAAAGGAGGCTGGTGCTTGCCATCATTGTTTCTCTTCTGTTAACCATGGTTATCTCTAAAGAAACACGTGCAGTCATCATTGCACTGCACAAAAATGGCCTAACTGGGAAGAGTATTGCAGCTAGAAAGATTGCACCTCAGTCAACAATCTATCGCATCATCAAGAACTTGAAGGAGAGAGGTTCCATTGGTGCCAAAAAGGCTCCAGGGCGCCCAAGAAAGACCAGCAAGCGGCAGGACCGTCTCTTAAAAGTGTTTCAGCTGCGGGATCGGGCTACCAGCAGTGCAGAGCTTGCTGAGGAATGGCAGCAGGCAGGTGTGAGTGCATCTGCACGCACTGTGAGGCGGAGACTCTTGGAGCAAGGCCTGGTCTCAAGGAGGGCAGCAAAGAAGCCACTTCTCTCCAGAAAAAACATCAGGGACAGACTGATATTCTGCAAAAGGTACAGGGAGTGGACTGCTGAGGACTGGGGTAAAGTCATTTTCTCTGATGAATCCCCTTTTCGATTGTTTGGAACATCTGGAAAACAGCTTATTCGGAGAAGAAGAGGTGAGTGCTACCACCAGTCTTGTCTCATGCCAACTGTAAAGCATCCTGAAACCATTCATGTGTGGGGTTGCTTCTCAGCCAAGGGAATCGGCTCTCTCACAGTCTTGCCTAAAAACACAGCCATGAATAAAGAATGGTACCAGAATGTCCTCCAAGAGCAACTTCTCCCAACCGTCCAAGAGCAGTTTGGCGCTCAACAATGCCTTTTCCAGCATGATGGAGCACCTTGCCATAAAGCAAAGGTGATAACTAAATGGCTCAGGGAACAAAACATAGAGATTTTGGGTCCATGGCCTGGAAACTCCCCAGATCTTAATCCCATTGAGAACTTGTGGTCAATCATCAAGAGACGGGTGGACAAACAAAAACCAACAAATTCAGACAAAATTAAAGCATTGATTCTGCAAGAATGGACTGCTATCAGTCAGGATTTGGTCCAGAAGTTGATTGAGAGCATGCCAGGGAGAATTGCAGAGGTCCTGAAGAAGAAGGGTCAACACTGCAAATATTGACTTGCTGCATTAACTCATTCTAACTGTCAATATAAGCTTCTGTTACTCATAATATGAATGCAATTATATTTCTGTATGTGATAAAAACATCTGACAAACACACATAAAAACCAGAGGGCAGCAGATCATGTGAAAATAGAATATTTGTGTCATTCTCAAAACTTTTGGCCATGACTGTAAAGCGCTGTGGGAAGAACCGTGATGAGATCCTGCTGCGGTTTCTCCTGCAGTGCTTTTTTGCTGTGGGACGCCACATGGGGCCTTAGCCTTAAAGATCGGACATGGTTCCATCAGGCTCCATACGTGACCACTCATCAGCCTATGAACCTAGTGTGACCCTAGCGTAACTTTTAGGCTGGAGACACTCCCAATACACACGCTACTGGATTTACATAAATTCAACAGAGTGTTTTCTTGAACACTATATTAAATTTGGTGCACACAATGCTCCAATTTTTGCAACAATTTGCTCAGTGAAGGCACGCATATACCTGAAAAATCTGCACAGTTTAGTTTCAAAGAGTATTTATTGAAATAGTGTAGTAACAAATAATACAAAAAACATCAGAACAATTGCAGTCAGTACAAATATGCGAGATAATATAGGCATAAAACAGAGGAACTGTTATACATTCAAGGACTGCATATACATGGAAAAGGAAGGGAGGTATAAAGGTACAATGACCAACATAAAGGAAATGAGGGGATAAGGAGCAGCACTTAGGCTAAGGCTCCACGTAGAGGAGGGAAAACGGGTCTGTTTTTCACTTTTCATTCTTTTGTGTCCTTTGGGGACATCTGATGACTTTTTTTTTTTTTTTTCGGTAGGCTGATTTTCCCTGTAACTGGGGCTGGTACATTTAGCCCTAGTTGCAGGAGGAATACAGCTTCCTGCACGTTGCTTTCACATAACTATAGAGCTGATCTGGGTCCTGTAGGACCCAGCAGCTCTAACAGACGCTGATCCCGGCAGATCACATGACTGCCGGGTCGGAGGGGAGCCGCAAGATGGCGGTGCCCATAACGCTGTATACAGCACACATTGAGAGCTGTATACACGGCGATCGGGATGGCAGGGGAGGTAATAAACCTTCCCTGCCTTCTCTATGGGAGTTCCGGCTGAAGTTACAGCCGGCTCCCCTTTTCAGCAGCTGCACGATTTTGTGCAGTTGCTGAATTCCTTCTAGACGTATATAGTCTATGGGCAGCACGGAAGCAGTTAATGTCCTTGTAATTACAGACAGCACGCAATCCTGCTTTATTTTCATGTCTTGTGCTATCTATGATTCATCTGTTTTTCACATATGAGATATGTGTTTTTACAAAGTCTCTAGGTCTGTAAAAAACGGACAGCACATGGATGGCCTCCGTGTGATTCCATGAGTTTCATGGACCCACAGAATGGAGCTCTGTGATCTGCAAAATGGACCAAAACAGACATCTCTGTTCTTTGTCCATGGACTGTTGGTCCATGAAAAAAGGAAGAGGTCTACACGTGCTCAATAACCACAGTAGGTGTTCATGCAGGTGATTTAAAGGGTACTGAGTTTTTATGAAAAGTTGAAATATGTGCGGGGTCTTGCTGGACAGTCTGGTCTATGACTGTAATAGCCTTCATATATGATATCATAACAGCTTATTCTGGTGCTAATATCCTTGTTTAGGCTGCAGCACATTATACAGTTCTCTCTTAGGCTAGGGGCATTTACAATAAGGAGCAGTCTGCCCCCTCCCCTATCCAGTACTACTAAAACTAATACTGGTTTCTTTATAGGTCAAACTGCCAGGAGTAACTGTACAATAGCAAACAAATAGCTGAGAAATGCCCAAAGCGAGCATAATATAGGAGATCCAGGACTACTGAACTGTAAATACAGGATAAATACAGTACATGCAGGCATAATGCAGCCTATAAGATCCCTGAAAGAGCAATCTATGAGCACAGTTAGTAAAGTTGCTTGCTGTCAGTAAATCATAGCCCATCTGTATTCACACAAGCAGACAGAAGTAGATACAAGTACATAAGTAGACTTTTCTTACATTGTAAATTGTGAGATTTGCAGAATCTTCAGTCATTTGCACAGAGCAGTTTGCAGACATGCTGTGAGGAGAATCAACTCTCCCCTCCATTCACTCTGTTCCCACTTGCTTCTGTTCTGGTATGTATGGACTTACTTCCCTGGTAACAAAGGAGTGAACTGCAAATTAGCTAGAAGGGAGACACCCAGTGGCAGGAACTGTAAAGAGGTTTTTCAGGAAGAAAACAGCCACATTTTTATTTAAAGGGATTCTATCATTGGGAAACCCATTTTTCACTAACACCGCGTCGGAATAGACTTTAGAAAGATTATTCTTCTCCTACCTTTATTTTTCTGCTACGCGCCGCCGTTTCTGAGAATTTTCGTATTTCTTCTTTATGCAAGTGAGTCTTCAGAAAGCACAGGGGGCGTTCCCTGTGCTCTTCTGTAGATACAGCGTCGCCTCTCACTTCTTCTGCTGACGCCTCTCCACCGCGTCATCAGCTGCCGAGTCTCTGTTCGGAATTCAAATCCCGCGCATGCTCAGTTGGCTCTCTCCAACACGAAATGGCAGCGCCGACTGAGCATGCGCAGTATTTGAATCCCAAACAGAGACTCAGCGGCTGATGACGCGGTGGAGAGACGTCAGCAGAACAAGAGAGAGGCGGCGCTGGATCTTCAGAAGAGCATCTTCTTTGAGCACAGGGGACGCCCCATGCTTTTTGAAGACTCATTTGCATAAAGAAGAAATATGAAAATTCTCAGAAACGGCGACGCATAGTAGAAAAATAAAAGGTAGGAAAAGAATAGTCTTTCTAAAGGCTATTCGGACGTGGTGTTAGTGAAAAATGGGTTTCCCAATGATAGAATCCCTTTAAAGTTCTTTACATTTTGGTCTAGAATGACCTGCTCTATGAAATGAGACTGAGTTGTCTGAAAGGTTAGTGACCATTGAAGGGGTTCCCCAAGGAATATAATTTACTTTACTTCCTCTGCGCATTTGTTGAAACTGGACATTTTTTTTTCTATTGCAGTTTTAACTGCACCCAACTGCAAGGTATGAACACACCCTAAATCACCGTAGACAGAAAGAATGGTGCAATATTCACGAAGCGTTCACCTCAAGAGGACTCCTCAAATCAAAAACTGAGGGATTGCTATTTCTTCCCACCTCAGGGAGCAGATAGGCGACTATAAGCCCAGAACAGGATACATGGCAAATAGACAGCCCCTTATATCCTGTACATAGCATGGCTAGAGAGCACACAACGCTTCCTGCTTCAGCTGTGTGCACTGAGCAGTACTTCACAAGGTCTGCAGGAACACAAACAAATGCACACGACTTCCAGCAGGGGGAGCAATCACACGCCTGCTGTGAGGACAGAACAGAGAGTGTCTGGCTCTGCACTGTAAGACGCCATAGAGAAAGCAGCACAGAAGGGCGGCCTGAGGAGGAAGGAGGGCACAGCCTCAGCAAGGCAAACACAAGCAAGTAACAGGCAGCCGAGAGGACACAGCTGTGCAGCCTGTAAGTACACCCTCTATATGTGTCTGTGCCTTGTGTCTTTCATTACTATATGTTCTGCTGGGTCAGGCGGCTATATACTTATCATATGTGTCATCAATGTAACTTTACAACACTGTTTCTTATTGTAAACCTAGATTTTGTTGTTGTTTTTCTTTTTGTTACTTCCTATATGCTACAATAATGAGATATATATATATATATATATATATATATATGATGTCACTTCCATTACAACCACAGGATAGGTGACAAATGTCAATTGTGGGAAAACCCCTTTATGGTTGTGTTCACATGTGACAGATAAATGGGACAGTTTGGGAAATTTTTGTAACGAATCTACCTTGTGTGAATATACCCTTAAATAGGTTATTTAGGGACTTTAAAAAAACAAAAAAAACAAAACAAAACCTTGCTTCCCCTAGATTCTATTGTGGCCGAACCTTGGGTTTCCAGGTTTCGACTCTGGGTCACGTGATCAGAACCGGTACCTAGCACCCATGTTGTTCCATCCTTCTCCTTCCTCTCCTGAGTTCATTGGTATTATCTGCTATACTATGGTGGTTGGCTTTACTATAACAGTGATCTAGTCTGCCAGTCCCCATAGTATCGGAAAATATCTGTGAATATGGGCGAGGAAGCGAATTGACTCAGGTGCTGGTTCCAATCACGTGACCCAGAGTCAGAATCAGCATGGAAACTCAAGGCTGATCTGAAATAGAACCTGGAGTGAGTGTGTGGGGTTTTATTTTTTTTTTTCCTTTCCTCTTTCTTGAAGGCCCTGGATAACCCCTTTTAGGATAAAAACTAAGGCCTTTTTGGTATGGTGTGTGTGTTTTTTTTTTTTTTGTTTTTTTTTTTAACTAAAGCCAGGAATGCATTTCTGTAATGTGTGGCCTTACACTTAGTTCCCATATAGCAAAGCAAAGCTTAAAAACGTTGTGTAAAAGATCCCAGCAAAATCAGTTTTCTTCACCGATTACATATATAGGGAGCCACTTATGATTCTGTAGCTAAAATTAACATGTTGCATTTTTCAAAAACAGCAGGAGCCAAAGAGGTGGCATTCCTGCAGAGCGGGGCCTGGGTCTTAGGCTGAAGGAAAAACACAGTGGAAAAAAACTGCAGTGGAAACTCCTCGTGTTTTCACACAGTTTTCCTCTGTGGACGCCAGAATTTTCGCAGGTATATTTGACATTGTGCTCATTTCTTGAAAATCGCAGCTTTCCGCTGCAGATTTTTTTTTTCTGCAATGTTTGGGTAGGATTAGCTAGAATCCCATTCACTTTGCAGGTACTGTATAACACTGCGTCTTCGCTACATGGGGCTTCAACTTAAGATTTCCAAAAATACAGCGGAAATGCTGCGATTTCCAAAACCATTGCGGACTTGATGTACAAAGCGATGTGGGAAAAACTGCAATGCGTTTCGGCCATGGTTTTTCCCGCAACGCTCTCTGGCTGTGGCCCGCTGCGTGGGGCCTTAGCCTAAGGAGGTTTTTCTGGGATTAAAAAACTATCTTTAATAGGGCTTAGAATGGAGTTGCTAACATATATAAAAATAGTATTTGTCTCTCTCTGATCATCTGGCGCTCTGGTTTAGAAGCTGTCCCAATACTGCTTGGCCTTTTTCTGCCTGGTGTCCGACACACACAGGAGATGCTTGTAGATGGCTGCTCAGCCAGTCACTTGGTGAAGTCACCTGTGCAGTAGGTGCTCGGTGACTTGCTGTTTACAGGCATTTACAATGAGTCAAGGACATCAGGAAGTGAAGAGCAGCGGGGATCCGGACATCTGAACCGGAACAGCAGGGGATTGGAGGTGGGTAAGTACTATTCGTTTTATGTTGGCTTTCCCTTTCTGAGCCTTATTAAATATAATGTTCAATTGCAGGAAAACCCCTTTTAGAGGACTCTTTGTGCTGTGTTCATAAGTTCAGCTGACATTCTGCTGGTTACGCAAGTTCATGGATCATTGTTATAGAGGTGTCATAGTTTGGAAATCCTTCCCCTTGTAAACCACCTGAGTGTTGTATCTGCTATTGATCAATTTTTGGGGGGTTTGGAGTTAGCTATTGGTTGCAGCCTAGTGTCAGTGGTATGGTAGAGATGATGACAACCACTGTAGGTAGTGTGGGAACAGCTCCCTAATGCTCTTCTGTTATGCATGGGAAGGGGCTCAAGGGGTTTTCTGGCCCCTAATATATGTTTGATACTGAATACCTGTCCACAGGGGCAGCCGGATCAGCTACAATGTGTGGAGTCTGCTTGTCAGACCCCCACTCATCAAATACTGATGACCTATTCTGTGGATAGGTCATCACTATGAAAACTGAGAGCAAGTGGAAAAATCCTTTTGGCTGAGGCTACATGTGGCAGAAAAAAACATGTTTTGCTATGGTTTTTTGAGCCAAAGCCAGGATTGGGTTAACAGAAGGTAGAAGTATAGGTGGCTCCCTTTTATATTTCTTATAACTTTTGCAGCCACTCTTGTCTCAGAACCACAGCAAAATCTGCACCAGCTTTAAAGTGAGAATGCAGTTATTGCAGTTTATATCCTTGGTGTAGAAATCTGTTTTCCTGCTGTCGTAGGGTTGGGGCACAACATACAGATTCAGCACTAAGGCGTTTTGAAGAGCTCAGCAACTTTACTGCAGGAAAAAACAAACGGCTGTAGTGATGGAGACTCTGAGTCAGCGAAAAACTCCATCTCAAAGCAATTTAAAAAACCAAATATTCTGTGGGTTTACCATTCCACCGGAAAGCTGCAGGAAAGTTAATCGGTCAGCTTTTTAACTTGTATGATTTCTTGTCCCTGAAGTGTCTGCAAAGTTACTAACAGGAAGCCTGTTACAAACTGGTAATGGCCCAGATTTACTATTAGACAATGAAAACGTAGACAGGCAGTCTGAAAATGCACCAGATTTATCTAATTTTATACTGCCTTTTAGCTGGTGGTATCTAGTGCTTCTTGGTTCATTTGAGCCATGCCCTTTTTTGTGATAAGCCACACCCATATTCCCAGGAAGTCAAAATTTTGTATCCCAAGCTAGATGCACCACATCTATGCCAGAGTCTAGTCAAAGTTTGGACACTATACTAAAGAGAACCTTTTCACCACCTCCAACAAGTCCAGCTCTTTACATCAATTAATAGGTGACACACTGATTGTCACACAGTTGGAATTTTTTTCTCTAGCCCCCACTGTTCCTGAGCAATAAGTGCTGTTAATTTTGGTGCCTGATGTGCTATGTAGTCTCTGTACTGTCGGGAGGGCGGAGTTAGGCAAGAGCAGACAAGGGGTGTGATTCTGAGCCCTGACACTGGCTGCCTCTGATTGGAGCTCTGAATCATGCCCCTGCCTGACACTGCCCTTCTGATATTTCAGAGCTTGAGGCTAAGACTCCACGTAAACTGCAGAAAAGACCACGGCGGAAACGTATCCTGTTTTTGACAGAAAGTCCGCAGAGTTTTCCTCTATTATACCTATGCAAAAAAACGCCTGTGTTTCTATAGTTATAATTGACATGCTACGATTTGCAAAAACGCTCGCGTGTTTTTTTTAAATTGCAGCATTTTAGCTGCAGATCTTTTCTGTAATGTGGGTATGTGGGGTCTCGGCCTAAGGTTGTCCAGGATAAAAAAAAAAAAAAAAAAAAAAAGGGCCTGGGGAAGGTTAAAAAAAAAATATAAATTTACCTGTCCCCGGTGGCCCAGTCCTGCTGCTCCGCTGTCTTGTTTTGCTGTAAGTCCTCCCCGGCTGTGATGTCCCGTGTCTCTTTCCTTAGGTCGCTGATTGGCCTCAGCAGTCACGTGCCTAATAAGTGATGCAATATTAGACCAGATTTATCAAAGGGCAATAGACAATTTGATAAATCTGGCGCAGTCTAAAACTAAACATGGATACTATTACTGAATTTGCCCCCTTGTTTAGATAATGGCTTTGATGGCTGTTCAAAAAATGGCCGTACTATCATGTGAATAGATCCTTAGCTACTATATACAGTGCTATAGGCTAAATTAGACTCTGTCACTATTATACGTCTATTACCATCAGTTTGTAGCCTGGCAGAAATAAAAACGCTTGTGTAGCAGGTATGTTGCAAACATTTATACCTTGTTTCTGTTATTTATTCATATAAATTTTTTTTTTTTTTTTTTTTTTTTTTTTTAGATAAAGATGAAACTGATCATTTTGGATGACTATGACCAAGCTAGTGAATGGGCTGCTAAGTACATTAGAAATCGCATCATACAGTTTAACCCAAGTGCTGAGAAATATTTTACTTTAGGCCTTCCAACAGGTAAGGTGCGGTTTGATCTTTTTGAGATTTAACGAATGCTTTATGAACAACGAGAGAGATTTCTGAAACTTTATAAAAGTAAAACTGTCTTTGTTGCCGCCAGTAACCAATCACTGGGCAGCTTTCATTTTTCAGGAGTATAATGAGAAATGAAAGTTGTGCTGTGATTTGTTACTATGGGCAACAAAGACAAGTTTTTCTTTAAGTTTCATAGATGTTTCCAAAAATTACAGATTGTAGTCTGGTTGCTAGGAAACTGTCAGACATTAAGGCTTTGGAATGGTTCACTTATGTTGGCTTGCCTTGTTAAAGAAGGTGTTTTTTTTTTTTTTTCTTTCCTTCACCCATTATTTACTTTATTTCCCCATTTGTTTCTACATTGGGGTTCAGTGGGGTGGTGTAAGGGTTAAAAGTAATTATATTATTCGGCAGCAACATCACCCACCGTGACTGCTTCTGAGCTGCTGGAGCTCACTGTCTTATTCAATGCATTTCTATGAGAGCCTCCTCCTGAGTTCCATAGGAATGTATTGACATCCTGAGCTCAGAAGCAGCGCACTGGAGTGACTCTTACACCACCCCCCCCCCCCCCCCATGAACCACCAATGTAGAAATGAAGGGGGCAATGAAAGAAACCAACTTCTATGACTGAGGTAACGCAGGACTGCACTTTATTAACCAGAACAAAAGACTGTCCATGTATCACACATACTGTGCATCTGTTACAGTGGGTGCTGTGTAAGGGCCCGTTCACATAGTGGAATCTGCCACTGATTTTGCCTCTCATTATATTCAATGGGAGGAATAGATCGCAGCAGGAGTGTCCTGCTCGATCTTGCCATGGGATCCACGGCTTATTTAGGCACAGAGTCCACAGCTGGAGACTGTGCTGATAAGGCCAATTCATCTGAGATTGGCGATGGAAAGCTGCAGCAGAATGCCAATGCGCTGCTTCGACGTTCCTCCAAGGGGAGCCTGGGGATGGAAAATTCCAAATTCCTCTATTTTCCATTTATGAAAAAGCTCTTAACACTTCTTCCTTTGTATGTTAGTATTGTAGCTTTATACATAGTCTATGATTTCCATGTGTCCATTACAGGAAGCACACCACTGGGATGCTACAAAAAACTTATCGAATACCATAAAAATGGAGATCTTTCCTTCAAGTATGTGAAGACATTCAACATGGATGAGTATGTGGGTGAGTGTTAAACGAAAGGCAACACATCTCCAGTATAGTAACTTCTCATGTATCTCTTTATGGTCTTGTATATTTATTTTACTATCTTTCAATTGGAAATTTTATGTGGATTCTCATTCCTTGTGATCACCCTAGTGGCCTTTATTGGAGAGGATGTTTTATGCCATGTCTCGCGATTCCCCAGTTTTTAAGAATATGGTTAAAAAAAACTACCTAATGTATTTTTTCTTTTAGGCTACATGCACACAACCGTAGTGATTTTTTTTTTTTTTTTTTTTTTTTTTTTACTGTCCACAAATGCTGATCCGCAATCTGCAAAAAAACCATATTTGCATTGCATCAGTATGTCATCCGCAATTAAGGATCTGCAAAAAAAGACTTGCATGATTCCTTGTATCTATGAGTCTGTGCCACAAATATGGACAAGAATATGACCTGCTCCATAATTTGAGGATAGTTTCTATGGCCCAGACACTGATCAGTAAAAACTATGGTCTTGCATGGGGCCTTATAAAGAGAACCTGTTATGTTGAATATATGCAGTCCAATCTGCAGACCACATGCTATAGAGTAGTGATGGAATTCCTACAAAGGCAAATATGCAACAAACTATGCATCTAATTAATTATACAATATCAATATATAATTGTATAACATCATTTTTATTTTGATCTGGATAACGCCTCCATATGTCAGCTTCCTAACCCCTTCTTATGAAGGGAGAGAGAGAGACTGACATTTGACTTGAACTTCATTTATACAGCCATAGTTTGGTTTGTGTAGTATCTAGATATACTTCATCCAGGCTTTGGTTTTGTAATCAGACAAATGCTGTTAGGGTATGTTCACATGGCGGAAAATGAAGAGGAATTCCTCTTCATTTTCCGCCACCGGAATTTTCGCCCGCAGTCTGGCTGCGACGGGATGCTGATACAGTGCATTGGCATTCTGTCGTGGCTTTCCGCTACTGATTAGGCCCAGATGAATACTCAAGCAGTACACTTCTTTTTTCCATGTCCTGCTGTGATCTCTGCCTCCCATTGAAGACAATTCTGGTAGGAATCTGCCCTGGATTCAGGGGCGAAATCCGCCCTCAAATCCGTGGCAGATTCCTCCGTGTGAACATACACTTAGTGGATCTGGTTTTGCTGATGTATTTTTGGTTTAAGAAACAGTCTTTAGGCTAAGGCCACACATTGCACAAATGCTGCTTTTTTGTCGTGGTTTTTTGACCAAATCCAGGAGTAGATTAAGCAAAAAAGAAAAGTATTAATAAATGCTTGCTTTATATTTCCCATTCCTTTTGTATCCATTCTTGACTCAAAAAAAAAAACACTGCTACAAAATCTGCAACAAGAACCTCAGCTTTTCTGCATTATGTGGCCTCAGCCTTTAGTAAGTTTTCCTAGAACTGCTTCTAAGATGTAATGTAACTGTGTGTACCTAAAACAAGATACAGAATCACTAGGCGGTGCCAAGAGTAGGCAAAGGTAAAAGTCAGTTGGCATGAAAAACTGCAATGAAAAGTTGGCAAAAGTAAATCTGCAATTGTATGTTACATGGCTAATGAATAATCATACAGTGTGGTAAATTATACATTTATTTATTTACAATGGGTCCCTATGGGTAAAAAATTATACTGTATGGCAGCGGTCCCCAACCTCTTTTGTACCAAGGACCAATTTCATGTAAGCCAAAATTCCTGTGGTCCGGCAGGGGGCGGGGTTGGGGCGATTGAGTGGCTCATAATTAAATATGCACTTAATTGTGTTTTATTTCATTTATTTATCTTTATTGAGGGAGTTCTCTCTCCATATCATGCATAACTTATTGGTGGTACAGACAGCTCCCTTAATAAAAGTATGGGTAGGGTGGGGGACCAACACTCAGGGTCACTATTACTATAAAAGTGCCCTCCCACAGGTAATATCTGTGTGTGGAGGGGACTATTACCTGTTGGTGGCACTACTAGGGCACTATTACAGTAATAGTTACCCCCCCCCCCCCAGTTAATAACATTACCTGTGTGTGAGGAGACTGGTTTTTAGTTGTAGGGAGGGCACTATAACTGTTTTAGTGCCCTCATACTGCCACTCACAGGTAATATTACCTGTGTGTGTGTGGGGGATTATTATCTGTGGGGGGCACTACTAGGGCTTTATTACAGTCATAGTGCCCCCACCCCCAATTTATAACAATACCTGTCTGTGAGGGGACTGTTATTAACTGTAAGGGGCACTATTACTGTAATACCCCCCACAGGTAATAGTCCCCCCTCCCCCTCATACTGTTATAGTTATAATTACATTATACTTACCTGCTTATTAATGCAGCTCCCAGGATCTCCTCTGACATACAAGATGTGTGCATCTTGAATGTTGCTCCCCGGCCCCAGCAGCACCATAGCGAAGGTTCTGGGAGTGGAATAGAAGATGCACACATCCTGTGTGTCAGAAGAGATCCCAGGAGCTGCATCAGTAATCAGGTAGCCCGTGGACACTGACTAGGTGTATGGCATCCGTCATGAGCCTCCATCAAGCATGTACATCCTGAACATATTTACCTAGCTGTAGGTTCAATCCCTGCAACGTCAGCGGAATTACTAAATGTGAACCAGGAGTGGTCATGTGACCGATTGTCAGAACAGGAGACTGAAGCAAGATAGAAAATGCAAGTATATTACAAAGTTGGATGGAGGGGCATGGGGAGACACATATTAAAATACAAGCTTATCCTGGACAACTCGTTTAAGGAAATCTGTTTCCTTTTCCACTGATGCTAGGTTCACACCTGCACTCGGGTTTCCGTTCTTCGGGTCCGCTTGGGGACCTAAAATACGGAAATCCAATCCGCTGCTGAAAAAAGCGGTTACCCGCGGACTCCATAGACTATAATGGGGTCCGCCGGGTTTCTGCCCGAAAAATGCGGAGAGAAAAGTCCTGCTTGCATTTTTCAAGCGGAATGTGGGAAGGGATCCCCGAACAACGAGCGCTGATGTGAACCTGGCCTTATTAAGCTGTTCTCTTGCTCCTTATCTTCAATCTGGCTGCTTGTTTACATTATGTGTTTCTGTATTCAGTCTCACATATACAGCTCTATGGAGCAGAGAGAGGTTGAGTAGGATTCTCCTGCTGGCTAGAAGTGATTTATTGCCTTACCTTGTGCACTAGTAGCTTCTTGTCTACAACCTAGCAGTGTTAAAAGTCCAGAATAGCAGAGTGTAAAAGCAGCAATTATTTGAATGTCTTTCCTATCTCCCTCCCACTTCATAGACTAATATGAAGAAAGTAACTCTGCCTGAAATTTGAATAAAACATATTTCTTTAAAATAAACTTCTTATTTTCCCTTGTACTATTCATTTATAAAATGTTGTTTATAACCGGAGGTATAGTGTAAGATATAAAAACCTGACGAATACAGTGGCCTGTAGGTCAAGATGTATTATATAAATTTTCTCTGTAATTCTTTTTGGATTCGGTCTTGCCAGCTGTACAACTTGTATTAACCTTAAAATAAATATTGCATCACATGGAAGCCATAGTCCACAGCAATAACATATTATTAATTGGTGCTAAAGTACAACAAATACCCTAGGCAAGAAATAGGCATTTCAATGTCCACTGTGCTGTGTACTCTTACAGTTGTACAATTGGATACTTCTTCTCTGGCTTTAGAATTTCTGTAGGTATCACAGTTGACTGTAGATTACACTTTCTAATATTAATAATAGATTATTTCTTCTAAATCATAAAATCATGATGGTTGATATTACTTGATGTACAACTTTAAAAGGAGTCTCACTAGAACTCAGCATATCAACCCAGCCCTGCAGATTCAGCAGACCCTTTCAGAGTCACCTGAAACTTTTTTTTTTTCTCCCCCCTCCTCCATGAATCCGTGCCATTGAGAGATCCCGATTTTGGCAATATGCAAATGAGCTCTTTGGTTCAATGTTCCCATTTCTCCAAAGAACTCATCTGCATATTGACAAAAATGGTGATATCTTCGCAACGGAGGTACCCAGTCACAAGGGAAAAACGCTGTTAGTTTAGGGTCATAGGGTTGGGTTGATATGCTGGATTCTGGTGACAGACTCCCTTTAAAGTGAAGATCCAACTTTAAACACCTTTTTATTTACTCTAAATAGGTTGAATATTCAGTGCTGATTGTTTTTTCATGTTTCTTATAAGGGGTGGAGCTTGTTTTGTCTGTTACATAGTTCCAAATGCCCTATGGTGGTTTCAATTTCATCTTAATATGCTTTCCGTCTAAGGGCACCATAATACAGCTAGGACTGTACTTCTAGTTGCCAAAATAGAATTAAAATTTTTGTTGGTGTTTTGGCTACTGGGAGTGTGAAAGCACACACTGGACACAGTCTGCGTCCCGTGTATTAATGAGCAGAGTGCTCTGCCCATCCCTCAGACTGGTGCATGACAAGCTGCTGTGTATGCAGAGGCAGGGGGCGCTCTCTTCATGAATACATTGGACTCATGAACTATGTTTATTCCATCAGCTTTCGTAGAAGCCAATCCATAAAACACATTTTTATGCAGTTTTGATAACTACAGTAGTAGTAAAGCCCTGTGCCATACATAGGGCAGCATATTAAGACTTTACAGATCCAGTTACAGATATGAGGACTTTCTTGCATCCATATTTATAACAGCCCCCTTATCATTTCTATTATTATTTGCTTTGACTTTTAGGACTACCCAGGGAACATCCAGAGAGCTATCACTCCTTTATGTGGAATAACTTCTTTAGGCACATTGATATCAGTCCTGAGAATGCTCACATCTTGGATGGAAATGCTCCAGATCTTCAGACCGAATGTGACTTATTTGAAGAGAAAATAAAGGCTGCGGGTGGAATAGAATTATTTGTTGGCGGTAAGAAACAGATTACCATTTTATTTACAGCTATATGTACTGTAGCTGTAGAAGTTTAAAGGGGTTTTCCCATCTTAGCACCTTATACGTTGCACATTGGTGAAGGTCCGACTTTTTTCTCGGTCATGCAAGTAACTTGACTATTCACCTAGGTCATGTGTAGAGGAATTAAAACTTACCTATGTAGCGCCAATGGCAGTTTTTATGGGTTAAAAACTACAAGCCACTGACAGACACCCTTTGAAAGCAGAGAAGCTGCCAGTGACAGTAGGGCTGAAGGAGCTGTTATGGGGCTTTGCTGTAGCTGAGAATAAAGGCCTAGCAATGTTGTTGTGTTTTGTAATATGTTTACACTTTTTTTTTTTTTTTTTTTTCTGACAGGGATCGGGCCTGATGGTCACATAGCTTTTAATGAGCCAGGGTCCAGTCTGGTATCTAGAACTAGAGTGAAGACATTGGCCATGGACACCATACTGGCAAACGCACGTTTTTTTGACAACAATCTCTTAAAAGTACCCACCATGGCACTGACTGTTGGTGTGGGAACAGTGATGGATGCAAAAGAGGTAATGTGACTTTAACAACCTGCCTTTTTCAAGGTACCTTGAGCGATCATATTGTCATACATGTCACCATAACCATTTACTAAAGCCCTAACTCTAAATCTGGTCATTTTTTTTTTTCTAAAATATTGTGTACAATAATCGCTTAGTATATGGAATACATCTGAGACAGATTTATTTTTATCTTCCATAGGTAATGATATTAATTACTGGAGCACATAAGGCCTTTGCCCTGTACAAGGCTATAGAAGAAGGAGTAAACCACATGTGGACAGTGTCGGCCTTCCAGCAACACCCAAGTACAGTGTTTGTTTGTGATGAGGATGCAACGCTAGAGCTGCGAGTAAAGACTGTAAAATATTTTAAAGGTATAGTTTTAGCTCACATCATTATATTATAAAGTGTAATATCTGGCGACACTTAACTTATTAGTATATGAAGTTGTTTCTATTTCATCTTTTGCTGTAGTGAAATCCACCCAATTTGTTTTATATTCACATATGCCATATTTTTTGCAAACAAACAAGCTTTGTGACTTAAACCATAAGACGGTGTTCTCATAATGCATCCCATTAATTTATGTCAAGTGGGTTTGTCAAGTAAGACAGTATGCACTTTCCTTAGCATGATTTTATAACATATTTTAATTTCCAGATGGAAGACAAGCACAAGATGTTCAGCAAGTAGTTTGGATAACAGGGAGCTTAAAAATGGGAACACCGTCTTTTAATTGTACAGAATTTCTTAACCATGGCATATGTTCACGTGACATATTCTATTGGAAAAATACAGAGCTGATTTTAAGAGATATCAGCTTCTAATATCCAAGCCAAGTGCTATTGTTGTGTGGTGATCAGCCTCATAAATGCCTGCAAACTATACAACAAATAGCGAGCAAGCAAGCGTATTTGTATCATATTCTTTGTCTTCTATTGGAAAACTTGGCTTCTATGTTTTGAGAAGTGATATATTTTTTTTTTCCTTATTCCTGCAGAAAAAAATTGTGTGAACATATCCTTATTCTTTAACATTCCCTCAGTAATAATGAAAGTATACAGATGCTAACAAGGTGATTTGAAGCTAATGTGATACTTATCTTCTATCCACAGCATAGGGAATAAGTGTCAGATCATTGAGGTTCGACCACTGGGACCCCGAGTGGAACAAAAGTCTCCCTGTGAATGGAGTGTTGGTATACTTGCATAACCGGCGCTCCATTCACATCTACTGGGCAGCTGGAGATTGCAGTCTTGGCAGCCCCATACAAGTAAAGGGAGTGCCAGTCACACATGCACACTTGCACTTTACAGGGAGACTTCAGGGGGACTTTTGGTCCCCTGTTCTGATCACTGGGACTCCCAGTGGCTGGACACTGACACTATCCTCTACTCTGTGGATGGGGTATACGTGTCTTTAATGGCACAACCCCTTTAATTTGCCTATGTGTCAACAGATCCACCTTTTCCTGTTATTGTGCAATGGAAACATAATAATTTTTATTTATATAGTGCCAAAATATCCCACAGCACTTTACAAATCAGAGGATGACTTGATGAAACATGGAGCAACATTAGCTCATAGTGATAGGTTATCATACTGTAAAGTAGAGAACATCTGCTCACCATTGCAATCTATTCTACGTATTTAGCCTCTAGACAGAACATCAGCACAAAATGTGTTTGTGAATATCATGGACAGTGTAGCAGTGAAAATGCCTGCTCTGCCTGCTGAATCACACTACAGCAGCTGGCACTTTAATAGTCTAGTTTGGCAGATGCCAGAACAAAAAAACCTCTTTCCTCAGTGCCTAGTAAAATTAGTGGAGACAAAATAATGTTTTGCACCGTCATTGATGGAGCTGGGGCCCTTTGTTCAGCTGGAGGAAAATGTTACTATAGCAGAGATGTTCTAGAAAATGTTGATCTTCAACTCTAGGAGAGTAGCAAGGGGAAGGCCATTTTCTGATTTAGCTTGACCATACCCCCTTCCCTTTAAAGTATATATGTATGTGTGTGTATAATATATAGATATATAATGGAAATCTTAATGTGTATGGTAAACTGTGAGTATGCATTTTAACTTCTACCTTATGCTGCCATCTTGTGTTGGTATATAGAATAGGCAGAGTAATATAAAGAGCAATAGTACTGAAGAGTATGGTTACATTTACAACCATTAGATATAAAACTGTAGAAACTATAGAGTGGTGAAACTAAACACCAATGCATCAAATTTTTTTTTTTTTTTTTTTTTGAGACTATAGCAAATTTTACTCTATACCAGACACAGTGTTTGTAACATTTGGTAAGAGCTGTGCTCAGGGTAGTATCACACTATCATTATTGGTATCCTTTGCTATCATCCATCATAGGATTAGAGCAGCAGAGATAAAAGGGGTTGACTCGTTATGGATACTTATCCCCTGTCCCGTGGATAAAGGATAAGTGTCCGATCGCTGGGCGGGCCTATTCACCGGTTCCCCTAGTGATGAGGAGGATGGGGGACCGAAGGTCGCTTGAATGACTGGCTCTCCATTCACTTCAATGGGGCTGCTGGGACTGTAATCTCCGGCAGCACCTGTAGCCACATAGAAGTGAATAGAGCGCTGGTCATGCAAGCGCACTGGTGTTCCAATCAAAAGGAGGCCTTAGGGGGACTTTCAGTCCCCCCGTCCTCCTTATCATTTAGGGAACTCGACAATTTGGCACCCAGCAATGTCCTGTGGCTAGGGGATAAGTGTTCATAACGGGACAACACCTTTAAATCATAGAATAAAGATGGAGCCCCCTCCATCTGGTGTCAGTCTGCATTTACTCATATGTTTATTAAATAAAAAAAGACATGATGGAAACTTTCTTCAGTCATGTTTTATGCTTTTCTGTTGGAAGAAAAAGTTGAGCATACAGGACTATTCCCTTCCGTTACAAACGTAAGCAAACATATCAGAATTGTCTGTCATGTTGTTTATATTAGGGTCAATGGGAACAGGCATAGAGGGAGGGGGCTCTGTGTGTGTCCATCACTCTATTGCTGACAAAGTCCTATGACCGATGAGCACAACGGAAGTGTGAATGTCCTCTGTCTCATTCAAGTGATGAATGAATGTCAGCTGATAGTAGGAGTCAGGCTCCCATTGGCCAGACAGTAAAGGTTCTTCCTAAGGCTAAACTATTAATATCTGTTCTTTTGCACTGAAGAATAATAAAGGTTCCAGCATTCTCTGTACTGTGACATGGGTCCAAGTGAGCCAAGATATAACGCAGGAAGACAGGCCGTGGCACATTTATGAAGACTGGCACCACAAAGCAAAACATCAGTGCACAGATGTAAAGAAATGCAGTATGACTATGGAATAATGGCAATTTGTAGCTAGCTTTGTCCATTGCCACCAGAAAGGTGGCGCTAAAGCAAAATAAATTGGACACTCTCCTTTACCAATACAAAGTAAGCTTGTTGGTGTCTTAAAAAAATTCCAGTCCCTTGGGTCACACCTGGGAGAAGTAGTAGAGAATGCTGGTAATGAAAGATATGGTACCTGTCTAAAGAGAACCTTTCATCACCAACTCTTTACATTCTTCAATAGGCTCCACTCCATTGATTCTGGTGCAATTGAAATCTTTAGTCTAGTCTCCACTGTTTCCTGACCGGTGGTCCTGATCTTTCTGTTCCAGCCCAGGACCGCCCACCTGACCGTAGTGAGCATAACTGTACTGAAACGAATAGCGGTTATTGCTCGGAAACAGTCAAGGCAAGAGGAAAAAATTCCAACTGTGCTGGAATCTGTGAAGCGGCGCCTATTGTAGGATATGATGAGTTGGAGTTGTGGTGAAAGGTCCCCTTTTTAAGCAGTTGCATTACTTCTGTGCAGTGTTCCTGGAGGTGGCCAGAGGAGGCCAACTAAAAATCCAATGTATAGCCCTGTTGCATGTCTGGCATGGACTCCCCTTGTAATAAAAAAGTAATTTGGCACTCCATTTCATCTAATTAAAAATGGGTCTGCTGAGTGAAGCCACCCGTTGCAAAAAAGCAGCTGAAATTGGCTACTTTTTACTGAAGGTTTTACTCTACAGCTTGGGCTGGTTTTTCAACCTTTGCACTACAAAACTGACTTGCGATGGGTTTAAAACTGGTAGAGCTAGTCACTGAGAACAATATAAATATATATATATATTTATTTATTTATTATATATATATATATATATATATATATATTTTTTTTTTTTTTTAGCCAAAGCTAGGACTGTATTCAGCAAATAAGTCTTTCCTTTTATATTTCCCATTCCTTTAGAATGAAAAATGCAAAATCTGCAACAAAAACTCAATGTGCGTCTTCAGCTTAAAAATGGAATCTGATGGATCCCATTAGTTTTATCTATTCTGCTTAATTTTGCATCCAATAAAAAGAGATCAATCAGAAACTGAAGGCTTGATGCAGATGTAAAGAGAGGCTAACCACTGAACACTGCTGTAACAGTGTGCTGAACGAATGGAGTCACGTGAATTTTACTTGCAAATATTCACAAAATTGCCCTGTTGTAGTAATACCTGTCTGGTAAAGGTTGCACAATAACCAGAGAGGAATGCAAATCTCTACCACGTAAAGATTCCAGTCATGCTCTCAGTGCTTCTCTTCAGTCTGTGCAGCTGGATTTGTTTTCTACTGCATAGTCATATACATGGAGCCCAAATACCCAGACTGGTAACCTCCAGTTTAAGTTGCTCATATTTCTAGAACCAATAACAGAGAACTGCACAATGTATAGTTTTAAGAAAAGATGGTAGAAAAGCGATATACTATGTGGAATATAATTTTTTGCTCAAACAGACCTGCTGGGACCTCTTTAAGGCTGAGGCCCGATGTTGCGGAAACGCAGCTTTTTTTGTTGCAGATTTTGCTGCGTTTTTGTGAGCCAAAGCCAGGAGTGGGTTGAACAGAAGGGAGAAGTATAAGACCTTCCAATATATTTCTCATTCCTTTTGTAGCCACCCCTAGGTTTGGCTCAAAAAACTGCAGCAAAATCTGCAACAAAAAAGCAGCTTTTCCGCAACATTGGGCCTCAGCCTAATACAATTACTTATAGATTGACATCTGTGCTCTTCTGTTTACAGGTTTAATGCATGTTCACAATAAACTGGTTGATCCACTGTACAGCATGAAGGAGACAGGACCTGGAGTTGGGCAGACCCCAAAGAAACCATACAGTGACTGAGCAGAGGAGCTCCAAGATGTCTTGCTGAAGAATCGGACTGTAATTGTGCTGCTTGAAGAAATTGGTTTGCTACATCTTACCAGCCAGGAGGAGGAGGAGGACAGTCCTTTAGTGCCTGGTGGACTAGTACGATGCCATCACACCATTACTAATATGAACTTGGCTAATGCCTTCTGCTGTTTAGGCTGCATTCACACAGCCATATTGATGGTCCATGTAAGGACTATATGTTTCACACCTTTGGAAATGAATATTTAAGACAATGTTTCATCCTAAAGCTTTAGTGTAATACAAGTACAAACTCCAGCCCGGCCACAAAACTTAGCCAGAATAACACGATAGGGATGTACAGTATAATGCTGGTATTTTGGGTAAGTAGGTTGAGATTTATTGTGTATTACGGACACACAGATGCGCTTATATTATACTTGTCTGAAACCTACCTAGCACAATATTAATACGATTGTGTGAATACAGCCTTAAACTGAGCCTTACACTTTTTTTTTTTTTTTTTTTTTTTCCCCTAAAATTAACTTTTTTAGGTCCAAAATAAATTTTTCTAATATTGTAAATGTTTTGTATTAGAAAAATAAATGTTATATTCACTGCATGTGTAGTTTTCATATGTAAATAAATGTTGCAGAGTTTATTTGCAGTAACCTAGGTTGGTTCCCTTTGAGCCACTCAGACTGAAGACCTATGCAAACAAATCGCCTCTGAGCATATTGGTTTTCTCACAGGCCATGCTTTGCAGCAATCTCATGATGCTACAACTGCTTGCATGCCGTGATACGTGTGCTAGGAATAATAGGTACTGCACACTAGTTCTCCTGCATTCCTCTAACTGAAATTACTCTCATGGCTGATCAGTAAATACACCTTGCCAAATCTAAAATCTCATATTTTGCAAATCACAGCTCTGACCCATTGAGGCATGGACTCCACAAGGTGTCCTGTGGAATATGGCACCTAGACATTAGCAGCAGATTTTTTAAGATCAGGCCTCAGTGGATAACACTTGTATGGTGCATGTTTTTGTAGTTCCAGTAACTTTTTTTTTTTTTTTTTTTTTTTTTTTTGTGAGATTGGACCAGGCTGGGTTGGGCGTTGAGCTGCAGTAGACTGGCCACTGGACAGAGTACAGAGCTGTGCTCCCACCTCCACATTCCATATTATTTCTTGTGGCTGCAGGCAGCAGCTGATCAGTGGCAATACTAGATATTGGGCCCCCTCCAATCTGATATAGGCCCTCAAAATATGTAACATGGAAAACCTCTTTAACTCTCCTGCCCCCATTGGAGACTAGAAACTACAATCCTTACATTGAACTCAGAATACATAGTTTTTTCAGATCATGATTGGCTCGCATACTAGTAGGAAACATGAGGTAACTCCAATCCTAGTCTTTGCAGTAGGAGGTCAGTTGTATGTGACAGCCGCCACAGCTCATGTTCATTCCACTTGTTGCACCATTATGGCCCTTCGTGGTTAAGATACCACAGTTTGTATGCGATGGTGCATCCATCTGCCATGGTTGTTTTTTTTTTTTTTTTCTTTAATACTGATGACCTATGTATGGAAATGTATCAGATTGGTGGGGTCCTAAGAATATTGAAGGTCATCAGTATGAAAAACTGGCCCCAACCTATAAACCCCTTTGGTGAGATTACAGGGGTTCCCTATGCACAAGGGACTCTGAGGCAGGCAGAGATTACACAATCTTCTCTGCATGTCCTCTACATACAAATGGCTTATCATTGACCTGTATGTGGAAGCAACAGCACGATGATGTTCCCTGTCAGCCTTTGACTCGTAGTAAAAAATAGAGTAAATTATATAAAAACAATTTAAATAAAATAGGAAATGGACCGCTCCCTCAAAGTGCACCCCTGTCTCCAAAACCCCCCACACCAATGCTGGACCTCTTGCTTGATTATACACTCATTTTGTATGGGTGTCAGATGATTGGTCTCAATACACACAGAATTTATGATACTCCAAACATAGAAAAAAAAACCAAAACCTTTATTCCACAAAAACTGAAATGCTATCACAGCATCAAGACTCAAAACCTACCTGGTCAGTAAAGCCATCTGTGTGCTACCTTAGGCTAAGGCCCCACGTAGCATCCCGCAGCAAAAAAGTGCTGCGGAAACGCATTACAATTCTTCCCACAGCACTTTGCACAGAAAGTTCGCAGAGGTTTCAATTCTAGGGAAACCGCTGATGTTTCCGTAGGTATAATTGACATGCTGTGATTTTCAAAACTGCAACTATTTTGAAAATCGCAGTGTGTCTGCTGTGTGTATTATACCGCAAAGTGGGGATTAGATTTGCTAGAATCCCACCCACTTTGACTGTAAAATGCTGCGGTTTTTTTTACACGGCGTTTCCACCACGTAGGACCCCAGCCTTAAAATGTAAGGTTCTGTTCATACTGCTGCCAGCAGGCTCAGCTGCTTTAATGGCTTGATATTTGCAAGCGGCGCTATTCTTTAAGTCAAGATAGTGGAGGCCGCATTACAAGTCAGCGTACTAATCGAAAGACTACAGAGGACACCAATGGAATTACTTCACCCTGCACACAATGAAACCAGTTTATGGTGGAAAACCCACCAAACAGGTTCCCTTTAAATTGAGGCCACTTTGCTAGCCAGTGTTTACTTTAGTGTACCTGTGAAGTCTGTCTATGCTCCAAGCCACTTTCAGATAGAGTATGCTTTCTACTGGCTACACAAGTGTTAATAAATGGAGGAATTTTCTGCTTACCTTGTCTTGAGGAACTAAGTACTTTAGTCACATGATCTGGCTTTCTCCGTGCATAAGCATTAAACAGGCTTTTTGCTGAGGCAGCTAATTATATGGTATAATAGATGATACTCACACAGCCTACATGTCTCTAGTGCCCTAAGGCGGCTTTCACACACAGCATTTAGGCTGCTTCCACATCTGCACCTGTCACAGATTTTGTCAAAAATGCTGGAAGCTACCAAAATCCATGATGCAAGTATCAACACAGTCCCATACCTTCCAGCTTTCAAAGGACAGAAAGAGGGACAGCATGACAAATTTAGCCCCACCCACTTCTATGTTGACTCAACCCATTCAGTATAATGCTCCTACAGGCACCCTAACATTATATGTCCCCACATTATAATGTTCTCCTCCAATTGCCCCACAGTATGACGTCCCTCTCCTGGTGCCCCAGTTTAAACTGGGGGAATCTAGAGGGTGACATTAAACAGTGGGGTAGTTGGAGGGGTACAATAAATTGGGGCTGCTGGAATAGGACATTAAACTGAGGGCAACTAGAGGGGGACATTAAACTGTAGGGGTAGCTGGAGGGTGACATTAAACTGGGGGCAACTAGAGGCGGACATGTCCTGCTTCAGCTACTCCCACGGTTTAATTTGTTCCTCCAGTTGCCCCCAGTTTAATGCCCCCCTCCAGTTTAATGTCCTTCTTAATCTCCCCCCAGTGTAATGTCCCCCCTTCATCTCCCCCCAGTATAATGTCCCCCCTTCATCTACCCCCAGTTTAATTTCCCCCCTCCAGCTGCCCCCAGTTTCATGTCCCCCTCCATCTGTCCCCAGTTTCATGTCCCCTCTCCATCTGCCCCCAGTTTAATGCCCCCCCTCCACCTGTCCCCAGTTTCATGTCCCCCCCTTCATCTGCCACCAGTTTCATGTTCCTCCTCAATTTGCCCCTAAATTTTAACATAAAAAAACACTGATACTCTCCTCTCCTCGCTTCCCTGCTGCTCAGTCTGCAGTCTCTTCTCCTGGAGTCTTCAGGGAGCTGCAGGCGCGATGTGAGTGACATCATCACATCGTGCCTATAGCTCCCAGGGCTGGAGCATACAGGGGGCACAGTGGTGAAGCAGGAGCTGTCCGCAACTTTTCTGCTGTGGATTTTTTTTCTGCAAAGTGTGGATGGGATTAGCCAGAATCCCTTCCACTTTGCAGGTACTATAAAACGCAGTGTTTTTTGCCGCAGCATTTCCGCCCCGGCCAAAACACTGTGTTTTTGCAAAGTGGGGCCCCGGCGTAAAATGGGAATGGATTTCAAATGGAAGAAACATTGGGGCAAATTTATTAAGATGGTCTGATCTCGTAATGAATCAGGCGTATGCCCATGCACCAGAATGGAGATCTGCGGCAGTTAGGAACTGGTGTGGATTTCCTATATAACTCATACCAGAAAACTGGTGTAAGTTATAATAACTATGTTGGGCTGAGGCATTCTGTCCCATTCTTCCCCCTCTCCACCTAAATTCACCGAATGTGGCTAGCAAGGCGCAGAATGGGGGATGTGATGTAAATCTGGCGCAACAAAGGTCATGCATCAATTGTGTGCCACAATAACTCCCATCTATGCCAGAAAACAGACGTAGATGGGATAATAAATCCCCCCACATTATGTGAACAATTATTATTTGTTATTGTGAACAAAGCCTAAAGCTGGCCATACACACCTGCATCCCATTCGGGGAATCTGTCCCCCATTCCGCTTGAAAAATGCGGAGAGAAAAGTCCTGCAAGTAGGACTTTTCTCTCTGCATTTTTCGGGCGGAAACCAGGCAGACCTCATTATGGTCTATGGGTTTCGCTGGTTTCCACAGTCCCAAAGAACATAAACCTGAGCACAGGTGTGACCCTAGCCTAAGCCTATCAGTCTAGTGGGATCAGACAAATATTTAACATGTACAAGGGTCTCTTGTCTGTACCCATGGATTAGGAATCCCTTACACAACAGATCTGTCATAGGTTATCATGACTCCAGGAGTAGATAAGATAGTGTGAACAAGAGCGGTACAGTTCAGAAGGTCATTTGATTTTACCAAAATGTGTATGGTGGAATTCTGAAACCATGTGTTTAACTTTTCCCATTTCAAGGAATTATCAGAAAGAAAAAAAAACTAAAAGAGCCACGAATGCTATAAACGTAAAAAAATAAATCAAAATCAATAATGTCTCCTCAATCCCTTGCAGACCCAGCACAGATGCTCTGGTGGTCCATTGGGTCTTCATTTACAAGCAGGCCATACTTCATTAGCCAATCAGTGCCTTGGATTGTTGTGTCATGATGCCAGTCAGAATGGGGGCTACTTAATGGTGGTGGTGTCAGTGGTCACATATTAACCTCTTGTTAACAAGGAGTGGGAGGGACTGGAGCATCTGTGCTACATCAGCAGGGGATTGAAGGAGTGAGCAGGGTTTTTTAACAGCATTTGCGTCTCATTTCATTTTTTTTGATACCGAATTACCCCTTTAAGTAATAGCTCTGGGTCTCTTGAGTCATACTTCCTCTTCGGCTCCTTGAGAGACATTTTTAGATGTCATCTGATCTAGTATGAGAACACTTAGAGGATGTTAGATTCTAAGAAAAGGGGAAAAGGTGTAAGCTCAAGTGTTCTCCTTACCCATTACTACATCTACACTCCTAATAATAGTATAGTGCTATATAGTGTATGTTCAGCTATTAGGTCACATTCTTTTGCTTGCCCTCAGCCAAGCGCTGCTAGCCCTTCAAATATAGTCTACTAGTGGGTAGTCTACAGTTTAGAGAAATGGTATAGATTCTTCTTCCTTACGTTGTTCACTTCAGCTTCCGATTTCCAGGACTATATACAGCATTGTGATGTTGTATGCTAGGCAGTTAGCTGTGTATACAGTTTTGTATACTGTGCCGTCTGCCATGCGTACAGTATTATACTGTATATCGGACAAGCAGATGTTTGTACAATGTTGTAGGAATGTATACAGTGGTTCAGGCTTTGTTCACACCTATGTCATGGTTCCTATATATAATCACAGCACAGTATGGGATCCCCCATAAGAAGAAACCACTGGCAACCCATGCACCCAGCTGACTTATACCTGGGCATCGTGTGCTGATATATGCAATGTAGTGAGCTTTCTATATGATGTGCTGTTGCATACAGTTCAGTGAACTATGTATATAGTGTTGTGATGTTGGTTTTGTATACAGTGCAGTGAATTGTATAACAATTTTTGGGTTCTGTGTACATCGCAGTCAACTGGCTATATAGTGTTGTATACAATGTATATAGCTAATATTATGGTGTTGTATTCAGTGCAGTGAGCTGTATGTGCTGTGTTGTATTCAGCACAGTAATCTTTGTTGACATTGTTGTGGTGTGGTGTACAATGCTTTGAACTGTTTAGATAGTGTTGTGGTCTATATAGTTCAGTGAGCTATGCAGATGGTGGTGTATTTAGTGCAGTGAGCTGTGTAGATGGTAGTGTATATAGTGCAGTGAGCAGGGTGTACAGTGTTGTGATGTTGTATACAGTGCAGTGAGCTGTGTGTACAGTGTTGTGGTGTTGTATATACATTAGTGTAGTATGATGTGTGTACAGTGTTGTATATAGTGTAGTAAGCTGTGTGTACAGTGTTGTGGTGTTGTATATTGTGCAGTGAGATGTGTGTACAGTTTTGTATACTGTGCAGTGAGCTGTGTGTATAGTGTTGTGTTGTTGCATATAGTGTAGTGAGATGTGTGTACACTCATGGTTTTGTATATAGTGTAGTGAGATTTGAGCACAGTATTGTGATGTTGTATACAGTGTAGTGAGCTGTGTGTACAGTTTTATGGTGTTGCATACAGTGTAGTGAGCTGTGTGTTGTGTTGTATATAGTGTAGAGAGCTATGTATATAGTGTTGCGGAGTTGTATACAGGCAATGAGCTGTGTGTACAGTGTTGTTTTGTTGCATATAGTGTAGTGAGCTGTGTGTACACTCATGGTTTTGTATATAGTGTAGTGACATTTTAGCACAGTTTTGTGGTGTTGTATACAGTGTAGTGAGCTGTGTGTTGTATATAGTGTAGAGAGCTATGTATACAGTGTTGCGGAGTTGTATACAGGCAATGAGCTGTGTGTATAGTGTTGTTTGTTGCATATAGTGTAGTGAGCTGTGTGTACACTCTCATGGTTTTGTATATAGTGTAGTGAGATTTGAGCACAGTTTTGTGGTGTTGTATACAGTGTAGTGAGCTGTGTGTTGTGTTGTATATAGTGTAGAGAGCTATGTATACAGTGTTGCGGAGTTGTATACAGGCAATGAGCAGTGTGTACAGTGTTGTGAAGTTGTATATAGTGTATTGAGGTTTGTGTACTGTGTTGTTGTATATAGTGCAGTGATCTGTGTACAGTGTTGCATATAGTGTAGCGAGCTGTGTACAGTGTTGTATATAGTGTAGTGAGCTGTGTATACAGTGTTGTGGTGTTGTATGTAGTGTAGTGAGCTGTGTAATGTTGTATATAGTGTAGTGAGCTGTGTATACAGTGTTGTGGTGTTATATACAGTGTAGTGAGCTGTGTACAGTGTTCTATATAGTGTAGTGAGCTGTGTATACATTGTTGTGGTGTTATATACAGTGTAGTGAGCTGTGTGTACTGTTGTGGTGTTGTATACAGTGTAGTGATCTGTTTCCAGTGTTGTATATAGTGTAGTGAGCTATGTATACAGTGTTGTGATGTATATAGTGTATTGAGCTGTGGGTACTGTTGTGGTGTTGTATACAGTGTAGTGATCTGTTTAGTGTTGTATATAGTGTAGTGAGCTGTGTATACAGTGTTGTGGTGTTGTATGTAGTGTAGTGAGCTGTGTATACAGAGTTGTGTTATATATAGTGTAGTGAGCTGTGTATACAGTGTTGTGTTGTATATAGTGTAGTGAGCTGTGTATACAGTGTTGTGTTGTATATAGTGTATTGAGCTGGGGTACTGTTGTGGTGTTGTATACAGTGTAGTGATCTGTTTCCAGTGTTGTATATAGTGTAGTGAGCTGTGTATACAGTGTTGTGGTGTTGTATGTAGTGTAGTGAGCTGTGTATACAGTGTTGTGTTGTATATAGTGTATTGAGCTGTGTGTACTGTTGTGGTGTCGTATACAGTGTAGTGATCTGTTTCCAGTGTTATATATAATGTAGTGAGCTGTGTATACAGTGTTGTGGTGTTGTATGTAGTGTAGTGAGCTGTGTATACAGTGTTGTGTTGTATATAGTGTATTGAGCTGTGGGTACTGTTGTGTTGTATACAGTGTAGTGAGCTGTGTACAGTTTTGTATATAGTGTAGGAAGCTGTGTATACAGTGTTGT
This sequence comes from Leptodactylus fallax, assembly GCA_947044405.1. Taxonomy (NCBI): domain Eukaryota; kingdom Metazoa; phylum Chordata; class Amphibia; order Anura; family Leptodactylidae; genus Leptodactylus; species Leptodactylus fallax. Next base: position 87,463 of record CAMRHE010000150.1, read on the forward strand.
GGTGTTGAATATAGTGTAGTGAGCTGTGTACAGTGTTGTATATAGTGTAGGGAGCTGTGTATACAGTGTTGTGGTGTTGAATATAGTGTAGTGAGCTGTGTACAGTGTTGTATATAGTGTAGGGAGCTGTGTATACAGTGTTGTGGTGTTGAATATAGTGTAGTGAGCTGTGTACAGTGTTGTATATAGTGTAGGGAGCTGTGTATACAGTGTTGTGGTGTTGAATATAGTGTAGTGAGCTGTGTACAGTGTTGTATATAGTGTAGAGAGCTGTGTATACATTGTTGTGGAGTTGTATACAGGCAGTGAGCTGTGTGTACAGTGTAGTATACAGCCCAGTAATTGGTGTGTACAGTTTCCCCTGTGAGTCAGTCTCCTCCTCGCCCTGCTCTCTCCTCCTCCATAGGGCAGGCAGTATTATCATCTCTCTCTATCATTCTCACCATCTGCTCTCCACAGCACCGCCGCAGCCGCCTTGGTCTCTTAGTTCTCGGGTTTCCATTTGGCGTCTGTCCGGGTCATCTCCAGGAGAAATGTCCGAGCAGAGCAGCAGTAGATATCAGCAGGTATGGATTCGGAGGGGCGGGAGGTGGCTGGGCGAGCCCCGGGGATGAGGCGCCACGTACTAGGCCCCAGCGCTGTATACTGCAGCCTAACACCCGGAAACCAGAGGGACGTGTTATAGCAGCTGTAGCCGTGTACTGCGGCCCCGGTGTGTGCTGAGAGCACCGGCCATATGTGGCATACGTCTCCTATATACGGAGGCCTCACTGCGGCGGAGCCCCGGGGATACACATATATGTATAGTCTATACATAAACATAACGTGCTGCCGCTGATCGTATACAGGTTTCCATGACATACACGGGGATCTCCATAGACCACAAGGTGCATCACTCATCTGCACATCATCTGCCTGAAAAGTAACCCTTTCTGATCCCTAGATTTAATAAAGCATATACATCGCAGAGTGAAAAGTAACATGTCTGACATATACTGCCTGCACCTATAGGGAAATGTGCAATACTTCTCTAAATGTCTATAGTGACATCAAGGTCATAATACTGGTATATAGTGTATGATGTGTATGTGACAAGCAGGGCTGTATACATGATGCGTGTGCCACAGGAAGGATTGTACACATGTGTGGTGAGCGTGTGAAAGGCAGGGCTGTACACATGATGTACTGTAGGTGTGTGACAGTCAGGGCTGTATACATGATGCGTGTGCAACAGTCAGGGCTGTATACATGATGCGTGTGCAACAGGCAGGGCTGTATACATGATGCGTGTACAACAGGCAGGGCTGTATACATGATGCGCGTGCAACAGGCAGGGCTGTATACATGATGCGTGTGCCACAGGAAGGATTGTACACATGTGTGGTGAGCGTGTGAAAGGCAGGGCTGTACACATGATGTACTGTAGGTGTGTGACAGTTAGGGCTGTATACATGATGCGTGTGCAACAGGCAGGGCTGTATACATGATGCGTGTGCCACAGGAAGGATTGTACACGTGTGGTGAGCATGTGAAAGGCAGGGCTGTATACATGATGTACTGTAGGTGTGTGACAGTCAGGGCTGTATACATGATGTGTGTGTGACAGGAAGGATTGTACACATGTATGGTGAGCGTGTGAAAGGCAGGGTTGTACACATGATGTACTGTAGGTGTGTGACAGGCAGGGCTGTATACATGATGCATGTGCGACAGTCAGGGCTGTATACGTGATGTGTGTGTGTGACAGGAAGGATTGTACACATGTGTGGTGAGTGTGTGATGATGTACTGTATGTGTGTGACAGTCAGGGCTGTATACATGATGCGTGTGCCACAGGAAGGATTGTACACATGTGTGGTGAGCGTGTGAAAGGCAGGGTTGTACACATGATGTACTGTAGGTGTGTGACAGGGCTGTATACATGATGTGTGTGCGACAGGCAGGGCTGTATATATGATGTGTGTGTGACAGGAAGGATTGTACACATGTGTGATGATGTACTGTATGTGTGTGACAGTCAGGGCTGTATACATGATGCGTGTGCCACAGGAAGGATTGTACACATGTGTGGTGAGCGTGTGAAAGGCAGGGTTGTACACATGATGTACTGTAGGTGTGTGACAGGGCTGTATACATGATGTGTGTGCGACAGGCAGGGCTGTATATATGATGTGTGTGTGACAGGAAGGATTGTACACATGTGTGATGATGTACTGTATGTGTGTGACAGTCAGGGCTGTATACATGATGCGTGTGTCACAGGAAGGATTGTACACATGTATGGTGAGCGTATGAAAGGCAGGGTTGTACACATGATGTACTGTATGTGTGTGACAGTCAGGGCTGTATACATGATGCGTGTGCGACAGTCAGGGCTGTATACATGATGTGTGTGTGACAGGAAGGATTGTACACATGTGTGGTGAGTGTGTGATGATGTACTGTATGTGTGTGACAGTCAGGGCTGTATACATGATGTGTGTGACAGGCAAGTTTGTATACATGATGCGTGTGCATGAGACAGACAAGGCTGTATTCATGATTTGTGTGTGACAGGCTGGACTATTCATGATGTATTGTGTGAGTGTGAGACAGTACTGTATGCATGTGTGTCTGTGTGTAACAAGCAGGGCTGTATACCCGGTGTGTTTGTGATAGTCAGTGCTTGGTCAGAATGAATTAATATTGGTGCATTTAGTGACTGTGGGGTCACAATCCCATTTACCAGCAATGTCATCAATTGTATGGATATTTTCTACTGTTTCACATGACTGTGTAGTGTCACATGGCAACACAGCAAACCTCTGTCATGTTTTAGCTGATGATATATCTTTGTATGTAAAACAGGCTTTTAGGATTCTGCTGAAGGAACTTGTTTAAAATGTGTATATGAGCGTCAGTGTTGGGGCACCCTGGGGTGGGGGATGGAGGTGTTTGTTTACATACACTGGTTCATGTCATGTCAGCATGGGTATATATCACATGTCTGAGGACAAGCACATGTTTCCCTTTCTGTCAGCTCTCCCAGTAGGCGAGTACTCTGAGATTGACTGGATTGAACACAGAGGGGTGGACCATTAATAAAATGACAGGGACCGGGCCGGATATTGATTTGAGCCATGTGACATGACATCTACTAAATCAGTATACAGAGATTTACTGTAATATTCTTTAGGTAACGATATATATAAACACTAAATATTTTTTTTCATTGTCCTAAAGTAGTAAATAGTGTATCTGCTTTTGGTATTTGACCAGTGATCATAAATCTGCCCCAATGTCTCCATGTCCTGCCCTCTTAGTCTGACCTTCATGTCAGCTAGGGACAAGAATCTCTCACATTGAGGAGAGCACCAGTGAAGGTGTGTAGAGATTTAATTGCCTTTTGCCCTCTACTTAGCATCTACATATCACAAGGCATTATGGGAAAGGAGCTGGGGAGCTCATGCGCCCTCTGTTGGATGTAACAGATCCTCAATTTGCTTTTGACTTCATGTCAGCTGACAGTTTGGCCCTCTTTACTGTGTTTAGACGATTGTGTGTGTGTATATGTGTGTATATATGTGTGTATACAGCACTCGGCTTATCAGCCGTTATCAGCAGATTCTAGCCAGAGAATAGATTTTATGTTTTTTATCTTCCAGTAATAGGTTGTGCACTTTACTACATAATCTTACATGGGAAGGCACAGCGAAGCCGTTACCTATGCCTTATTTCTGCCTTATGTTTCTCTTCCACCACCTTAGATAAATCATGCCCCATTGCATCTTATGCTTTTTTGGCACATATTAAAGGGGTTGTCTGGGGAGTTGTAATTGATTTAACTGGCCCGGGGGATCCCTGATATTGGACTGGGGGTTCCGGCCATATCATGACCTCTCGGGTCATGTGATCCCAAGCAGCCTTCCACCCCCAGGTCTCTCCACCCCCCTTCTCCCATGATCTCACAGGTTATTAATGGCCGAAACCCCCGGGATCCATCATCAGCGATCCCTGTGCCAGGTAAATCAATGACAGCACCGCAGGCAACCCCTTTAATGTTTATAGTCATAACTCTTGAAGAAGGGTGGCAACTGCCAGGTGATCTTTCAGACTTCTATGGGATCCTTTGGACCCACTAAGAAGTCATGAAAGTTAAAGCCATGTGTAGTGGAGGCTATGAGATTTTCATTTCATGTTTCAAAAGTGTATTGGACTTGGCTTAGGTCATGGATTGGCCGCCTGGCCTTACAATCAAACAGACACACCAACACTTTATAGCCAGGCAGTGCTGGGTATGTTTTTCTAGTGACTTCTCACTAGTGTCTCAGGAGATCAGGCATGTACCTCCTTCTCACAGTCCTATGTATGGCTGCAGCAGGTTGTTAAGCAGAAACAGATCATCAGAAAATTATTGGATTTTTTTTCAGGACTTTTTCTCTTTCGATGGCCTATCATTAGGATAGCCCATTAATATCTGATCAGTGGGGGGGCCGACGTCCCTTTAACCCCTGTGTTTTAAGCAGGATTTTTCCAGAACTATTCTGCAGCTGGGGTTCATGAACCATAATACCCTTTCTACTGAAAGAGGATCTGTCATCTACCTGGGCATTGGCATGTATTGCAGTTCTGGAGCATCTTTTCTTCTTCTTCTTCTTCTGTGTGGTGCTGTCAATCTTCTTTGACAAGGGGAATGGTAAGAGCCAGCAGTCCTTCCATGAGGAATAGCAAAATAACAGCCCAATCCAGAGTTATAAGAAAGGTTACTTGCTAAAACTGAGTTCGGAATATTGACAGATCCACTTTAAGAAAGTTGTCCCATGAACAGAAGACAGTGGCTCAGAAATCAGCGACCACCATGTCACCGCCTTGTGTTTATGGTACAACTTCTCCGGCAATTCAGTCTTATCACCGTGGAAAACTTTAAAGACGCGGGATCTTAGAATAAGACATATGGAATGTTTCTTAGGTCTGCAGGTAAAATATGCCATATGTTTTATATTGAGTTTCAATAGAATAACAATTATTGAGCACCTCATACTGTAACTGCATTGTTGTGTTCCTCTCTTATTCCTCCTGGAAATGTAGGAATAAATAGCTTACAGGGTGTCACAATTCCCCATGTCAATTGGTGGTGTTCCTATACAATATGATATTGTCCACTCACTGCAGACAATGTCAGAATATATATAGAATATGTAGACATGCAACTTATTAACAAGGGAATCAGTAGAACCCAATTGTCAGTTTATTCATACCTTTCCATGAGGCATAGCAGAGGAATGGCACCATGCAGAGTTTACAGAGCAGCTGCTCCAGATTCAATATTTTATGGGATTAACATGAGAGGTGACAGGTCATGGTTAAATGGAGTCTTGTCACCAGAACCCAGCATATCACCCCAGTCCTTATAGGTTAGGGTCACCTGAATCAAAGTATTTTCCTCTTGCGAATTGGTGTCCTTGTTGCTGAGATATCAATTTTTGTCAATATACACGTAAACCCCTCTTTGTAGCAACGTCAATGCCCTCGATGCTCAAAGAGCTCATTTGCATATTGACATAAACAGCGATGTATCGGCAACAGAGGCAACGATTCGGGTGACCCTGACCTATCTGTCCGTGGGTCTGGGTTGATAGACTGGCATCTGGTGGCAGACTCCCTTTAAGGATGAATTCTTGGTGAAGATAAAATATAGGCCAACCACGATATACAGCACCTTGTAGGACTCCTGAATTCTAAAACCTGTATTTCATATTGTCGGCCACCACGCCTTCTGCTATTCTTTTTTGCCTCATTTTATTTATCGTGATCACTCAGGATTTTTTTTTTCTATAAATGATTAATATCATTTTACTTTAGCTGATGGCCATTATTATGTCAGCAGTTCAGACGTGATCAGCCAAGTTTTAGCCGATATATCTCTTCCAAGACCATTATTTTCTGAGAAATTACTGACAACAATTAGTAGACGTTGTCTCTGTAAGAGCCTTCTTATTACAGCCGGCCATGAAAACAGCACTTTCATCATAATGGGATCATTTGTCCAATTGTTATAACGCTTGATGGCGGATGCATGGACTAAAGCATTATGAACACTATCTGCTGAATACCAGCGTACACTGCTTTGTATTCAGAGGCTTTGGTAGAATTTTGTATGTAGAGCTTGCCACTTTCTATAATTAAAGGGAAAAATTTATATTAAAAAGAATTTAGGGTTTCCGCGGGTAACTGCTTTTTTAAGTGGACAGAGTCTCCATCTTTCGCGTCCCCATGTGGACCTGAACGACGGAGGCCCGAATGCTAGTGTGGGCCTAAAATACTATAGTTTGTGATTTCCTTTTTCCTGGAGCCATGGACCATAGACACAATGGTCTGGAGCAGATCCTATTGAATTCTATGGGAGAGTTTTCTAAAAAATAGGTAATTTTATGGTGACACATTCCCTCTAAAGACTTTTATGTTAAACATATTTTTAAATTCCTGTTCTGTAGAGATCATTTTACAGCAGTCATCACAGCATGTCATTACAGGCTAGATTACAAAGATATATATATATGTGTGTGTGTGTGTAATGCGGGATTCACCAGTCACAATAGGTGATGGCCACAGCTTATCTTCTCCCTCTCCTTGTATAGTGTGGCTGCACCGTTGGCCCTGTGGTTAAAGCGGCCATGCCTCTGGGCACGCTTGTAGTGACTGTTTATCCTATCACTGGTCACGGCAGCACCCCCCTAAGTACCCCACATGGTCCCTCTGGACACGCTTGCAGTGACTGGTCAATCACTGGTCAGTGTCCTGTCTCAGTCAGTGTTTGGCGAAGTGCCATGACCCGAGATGGCCCGGGAAGTAGAGAGCAGCAGGTACCTGGGTAGCATCAGAACAGACTTACAGGGGATGGTTGGGGTGAGTATTGAATATTTTATTTTTTTAACCCATTAATTTTCAAAAAAATTATAACTCCATTAAAAGGGTTTTCTGGTTTAGTATAGTGCATTGATAAATATGGTTGCCTGTTCCGGACAAACCCCTTTAGCCAGTGTGAAGAGTGGCTATAAGCAGCAGGGGCTACTGTGCTATGCTACATTTCTCCTGCGTGGGCATTTGGCTGTGTTCTGCCACAGATGGCCACCAATTGCTGGTGGTTCTAGCAGCGGGACACTATGTGATCATTAGGGGATATTTACATAATGTGTGGCCTGGATGTTGCATCTCACTGTATTTTAGTTAGATCAAAAGGGCTTTCTAGATGAGTAGCCTGCTGGTGGATGTATATGGGAAAGCACTGGCATATTCAGATAGTATCCTGTAGTCTGGGGAACCATCCACTCGGCCGCTGTGAGTACATCGCTGTGTAGGTAGTCTGTTGGTGGATGTATTTGGGAAAGCACTGACTTTTTCATATACGGTAGTATCCTATAGTCTAAGGAACCATCTTATCGGCCGCTGTGAGTACATTGCTGTGGAGGTTGGTAATGATCTCATAGACCTGTAATTCCAGCAAATGCCAGGGATCGCTTCATAACTTCTCCACAGCAGTCAACAGAATAAGGAAATGGTTAGTGAGTTCTCACCATGAAGTAAAATGCAGGGAAAAATCTCATTACTTTGCTATATTTTCTTATGTGCATGTGTTGTCCTTACATAACCTATTGTGGTATCAGTTATTATGCATCTGATAGATGGTAAGAGGTAGGATAAAATAAGGAGATGGACATAGGTTTAAATATATATAGTTAATGTGGCTGTTCACATGCAAAAGGGTACCTGAGTTTTCATGAAAAGTTGAAATATGTGCATTGTCTTAATGGGCATTATGTTCTCTGACTCTATAAGGCTGGGTTCACACCAGCGTTAAAACTTCGTTCGGGGTTTCCGTTCCCGAATTTACTTGAAAAATGCGGAGAGAAAAATTCTGCAAGCAGGACTTTTCTCTCCACATTTTTCCGCATTTTTCAGGTGGAAACCAGGCGGACCCCATTATAATATATGGGGTCCGCGGATTTCCACAGGTAACTGCTTTTTAAGCGGATGAGCTTTCCGTTTTTCAGGTCCCCAAGCGGACTTGAAGAACGGAAAGCCGAATGTTAGTGTGAACCTAGCGTCAGCCTTCATACATGGTGTCCTATCAGTGTTTCTGCTGCTTGTATCTCCATTATGGTTGCAGCACATTTTGTATTTGTCTGTGAAGCTGTGAACGTGTACAATAAGAAGTAGTCTGCCCTGCTCTCCTATCCATTACTGATAATGTTCTGCCATACTTCCAGAAGTAACTGTATGATAGCAATCAAATATCTGAGAAAAGCCCAAGTGACCATTGTGAGCGCAATCCGCTCTAAGTATCGCCGTATTGAAGTCCAAATTCATAAGGTTGATGTAAGAGCTAGCTCAGAGAGAGAGACACATATGCACAGCTATTGTGTATATAGTGGGTTCTGCTTTAATGGAGGGAAACATTTGGTTTTTAAGTACAGTAGACAAAGAACAGGTCGGGTTACTGTAATTAACATAACATGATTGGTGGCAAAGTTGTAAAATAGTTCTGGCACATGGCTATTGGATAAGAAACAAGAGAGGGGCTCATCCCCTTAAGCCATGTGGTGGGGGGATGAGCTCTCTAGACAAAAGAGGAATGTAAAATAGCTACAGGCATGGTCCACATGGCCGTGAAATCTAAAATGGAGGATACAATAGCTGAGTCATCCTCCACACCATAATATAGGAGATCCAGGAACACTGGATTGCAAATACAGGCAAATACATGTGGGTAAGCAGGTAAAATACAGGAAAAAACAATCTATGAGCACAGTTAGTAAACTTGCTTGCTGTCTGTGAATAATATCACATCTGTGACCACACAAGTCAGAAGTGGATACAAGTACATAGAAGACTTTTTCTTACATTGTAAGCTGTGAGATTTGCAGAACACTGTGAGATTTGCACAGAGCAACAGTGTTCAGATGTATATATGGAGACTGAAGAGAATTCACTGTGTGACGAGAGAAAAGAACTGCCCTCTACAGTCACTGTAATCCGATCTTGTCTATCTAATTATCTATGGACGAATCTTGCCTAACAACAGGGAGGGCATCGTATTTCATATAAGTCAATGGGGGGAAAACACAGGGTTTTTGTAGCTAAAGTTAACATGCTGTGCTTTTCAAAAACAAACACCAGTGCATTTTTCACAGCATTTTTTTCTGCAATGTGTGGATGAGAGGAAATGAAATCTCATTTACTATTCTGGGACTGTAAAACAGTGTTTTTGGTACTTGCATTTTAACAGTGCCCAAAAACGCTGTGCTTCCAAAATGTGTGGTTTTAGCCTTAAGCGGCAATTTCTAGCATAAAAGCAATGATACATTCCCCCCCATTGAATAGGGACATTGATAGATTCAGCTCATCTCAATCCAGTGGATATTTTACTAAGACTGGCACATGAAACTCCAAACTTAGTAAATCAGCCCCTATTATTTCTCAGTGACTACTGCTTCTATTGCAGTGCATTAGGAAAGTCTTCAGACCCTTTTACTTTTTTCACATTTTCTTATGTTGCGGCCTGAAATAAAATACATCAAGTTCTCCTGCATAATTCAGTGCTCAGTACCCCATACTGACAGAGTGAAAGCAGAATGTTAGAAATATTTGCTAATTTATTGAAAGAGAAACGCTAAAATCCTGCATTGACATAAATATTCAGACCTCTTACTTACGTTACGTACTTACCTGAAGCATCTTTGGCAGTGTTTACAGCCTCCAGTCTTCTTGGGTATGATGCCACAAGGTTTGCCCACCTGGATTTACCCTGCATTCACGCAACCGAGTTTCATGAAACTTGGTCTGTGTGTTGGCCGGATTTAAAGAGGACCTTTCAAGAGGGGCGGTATTATATACCGCTAGAAAACTGACTCAGCGTACTGTCAGCTTTGCCGGTATGCACACGGGTTTCAGCACCGATATCCCTCAAGTGTCAGAAGGGCGGGCCTTACAGCTCAGCATCATCACTGGGCTTTGAGGAATACCCCCACTTACAGTACTGTTTCATAGCCTTGTACTGTCAGGGGGGGCATTCCTCACAGCCCAGCGCTGACACTGGGCTGTAAGGGCTGCCCTTCTGGAGGGATTTCGGTGCTGAAACTAATGGCACAGGTTACAATGCACACGAGTGCATACCGGCACAGCTTACAATGCGCTGAATTCAGCGCACTGTCAGCTTTCTAGTGATATATAATACCGCCCATCTCCGTGGACATGAAAGGTCCTCTTTACCGGACTCCTAGCATACTATACTGCCTCCCAGCAACATACTGCCCTGTACTGATTATAGTAGATATAATAGATAGCTATACTGCTAGGATTCCCTCTCCCGACATCCTGTTCAGGCCAGTAAATCTAGCCAACACACAAATTGAGTTTTACGGCCGAAACTCGGTCGTGTGAATGTGGGTTTAGAGGATTTTCTGTCATTCTTCTGTTCAGACCCTCTCAAGCTCTGTTAGGTTGGATGGGTATTTTTGGTAGAAAGCCATTTTTAGGTCTGTCCAGAGATTTTCAATTGGATTTAAGTCAGGGATGTGGCTGGGCCACTCCCTAAGCCACTGCTGTGTTGTCTTGGCTGCATTCTTAAGGTCCCTGTCTTGTTGAAAGGTGAGCCTTCGGTAATGCTTAGTTTGCTCCAGATATGATGCTTAGAATTGAGGCCCAAAAGTTGAATCATGGTTTCATCCTTTAGGTGCTTTTTTGCAAACTCCAGACGGTCTTTTACTAAGGAGAGGTTTCTTTCTAGCTACTCTTCCATAAAGACCAGATAGTAGAGTACTTCAGTGATGGTTGACATTCTGGAAGTTTCTTCCATCTGCTTACAGGATCATTGAAGCTCAGCCAGAGTGGCCATTGGGTTCTTGGTCACCTCTCTTACCAAGGCTCTTCTTTTACCATTTACTTAGTTTGGTGGGGTGGCCTGGTTGTTCCAAACTTCTTCCATCTCAGAATTCTATAGGCCGCTGTTCTCTTGGGAATTTTCAGTGTAGCAATAATTTTATTGTACTCTTCTCCAGACCTGTGCCTCTACACAATCCTGTCTAAGCTTTACAGACAGTTCTTTCCTTGTGGCTTGGTTATTGCTCTGATATGCATTATTATCTGTGAGACCTTGTAGAGACAGAGGGGTGTCTTTCCAATTCGTGCCCAATCATCTGAATTTACCACAGGTGGAGCGGACTCCATGAAGAAGATCATGAGAAATAGGGGGCCACAGAGCTAAATTTCAAGTGTCGTGGTGAAGGGACTGAATTCTTATGTCCATGTGAATTTTTTTTCCCATTTTTAATAAATTTGCAAAAAATGTCTAAATTTTTGTGCAGACTGATGGGGAAAAACTTGAATTTGTTTTGATTTTAGTACAAAGCCGAAACATAACAAAATGTGAAAAAAGTGAAAGGGTCTGAAGAGTTTCTGAATGCATTAGTATAATTTTTTTTTTTACAAAAAAAGCTGTAATACAGTTAATGCTAGAGCATTGACATTATCTGTAACAATAAGCCCTTACCAACCAACTAAAAGAGAACAAGGTAGGATTAGCTGTAAAAATAAAGGCATTTAATAGGAGGTCAAGAGAAAAATTCTTGCCCAGGGAGCCATGTAAGACAATATTTCCTGTAAAACCGGTCTGCATTTATAGATGCGGATAGTAATAAAAAAGCATTTATATTATACTGTTATAATACAAACAAATGAAAGTATAAGGTATACCTACAGCAACGTGGCATATACAGGAGAATCTCAATAAATTAGAATATCTGTGAAACGTTCATTCATTTCAGTGATTCAGTAATACAATCCATAATCAGCGTCTTCCATGACTGTGTGTCCTACCGAACCAGACTGAGGGACCATTTAAAGACTTAGGAAACCTTGGCAGGTGACACACTGAATTTACAATACTGAACTTTTTTACAATATTCTAATTTTCTTAGATTTGGGTTTTCATTACCTGTAATCCATAATCAACATTTACAGAAATAAAACACTTGAAATAGAACACTCTGTGTGTAAAGAATCTAGAAAATATAGGAGGTCACTTTTTTAATATAATTACTGAAAGAAATAAATGTTTCAAAGATATTCTAATTTATTGAGATGCACCTGTATATAATATAGTACTGCCGCAAAGGTGATTGACAGCCCATTGTTTGGGTTTAGTGGTTGGTCTAAATTTCTTTTTTAAGAACCTCTTAATATGGCATCTTTTTTATTATCCTTTTATTATTGTATTATAGGATAGGACTTTTATTTGGCTATACTTTTATGCTATTACATAAAGCAGTAAGGGTAGGCTCCTCATATGTAATGACTTTTTCTCAACATGGGTTAAATAGTGAAATGATGATACTTAGAATAATCCTAATACTAATCCTTGAAGAAAAACTTTAGCATGAAAGATTAGTATTAAGCGGCCTACATTCATGTGCTGGTCATCCACCCACAAAAAGCACATTACATTGTGACAAACCTGGTAATACACATGTATGTAGTTAACAGCTCGGTGGCTGGAGAAGTGCTGAAGAAATCATGCACCCCTGCCATCATAAACACCAAGTAGCCTTCCTCCTGTAATATCATTATATTCATACATCATAATCTTCAGTGCTAGGCATGTGGAATCGTACTAACCCAATAAACCAGTGCCTAGTATAATATCAGACATTGCTGTGTTAGTAAATGGAGCAGTGCACAAAAACACTAGGAAATAGAAAAGCCTGGCTATAAATAGTTGGCCGTACTAATCTCCGAGCAGTAAGATATCCCCTTTAAAGAACCCAGCAGGGTTGGCAGCAGTCCACACAGAGCTGCAGTTACTTTGTCCTTTGGCAGAGCTCGGCCTTGTTGTGCCACTCTGAAGTCACAAATCTGTTAAAGTCAACCTCATAAATGTCTCCTGAATGGCCCTTTGTTCATACCCCTCCAGAATATAGACGCGCTATATGTCTGTGGAGACAGAAGAGTAGAACAGAATGATTCCTGGGTTCAGATTGTAGCTAAATGCTCCTCCTTTTTTTTTTTTTTTTTTTTTTTTTTTAAATATACGTAACCTGTTTTTGTTTGTACTATCAGAACTTTTATAACTGTAAGGTTGGTCTGGTTGGTTCTTTACATTTGGTTGTGGCAGGTATTCCCAAACTTCAGTCATTTTTATCATATAGAAATGAGTTTTCACCAGTGTTAAACTATAATTTTATTGATGATTGTAGAAGCCTCCATTCACACTGGAATCTGAGCGTCCATTTCTACAGAATCTATAGTGAGTCCAGTTTATTTCCACTTACCTGACTTTACAGCGAGCATGTCAGGTTTCCCTCTTGTTAATAGATAGGCATACCATGCAGTTCTGAATATAAGAAAGCTATGGAAGCTTAATGGAAAAGAAAACGGGTGTGCACGGAGCCTTACACATTTGATGAGCATCTACTGTATATTTTTACAAGACCTAATGATCCTCCAATGGGGTCTTATAGCTCTCCCCTGATAACAGAAGTCAGGGGCAAAGAAGGAGCGGGCTGTTCAGTTTATCCTAAGGGTAAGTCACTAATATTAGATCCAACACCTGGGACCCCTACTGATCAGCTGTTCTCAGCTGCTGATACACAGAGAACAGGACAGGAAGCAGACAGCTTTGTTCTATGTATAGTGGCTGATTAGAGTAATTGCAATTAAGATTCTATTCAAGTAAATTGGAACTGATCTGCAATACCAGGTGTAACCACTACACAATGAACTGCGCTGTCTGCTTCCTCCAATTTCTGTGTGTTAGCTTCAGAGAATAGCTGACCAGTGGGGGTGCTCAGTGTTGGATCTCCACTGATCTGATGTGATAACTTAGTCTGGAAAACTCCTTTAACCCCCTCTCTGCATTGATAACACATGCAAGCTCAGCTGAGCTGAGAGTATGGGAAGGTCAAACGGAATAGCTAAACTAGCTGCCTAGTGCTATTAGCTATCAAATATGTATGGCCAGCCTTACAGTCAGTAGTTATTGCTATGTATCAGTAATACCTCAGTGACAATCAGTACAAGTTTGGGATTAAAATACTCACTAGCGCCATGCTTATCAATATGTATATTTTAGGGTACTGCAGGATATGCCTTGGAAGCTATTTACACCAACTAGAGATTTGCAACTGATACATATGACTGATTTTCATGAAAAAGCCACAAAAAGGTTTAATAGTTTGGCTCCTAAAACGTAACCTATAATATGTTTCGGATGAGGACCGTCCACAACAGTTTCATGGCTTCTATTAATTTCCTAAGTGCTATGAAGGATCTGGTTTCTTGACTGACCCCATTAATGTTAATGGGTCTTTGCAGTTCTGATATTTTTGACAGCAAAAATAGAATTTCAGGCGGTGCTTGTCTTCTTGTCAAAAATACCTGGAGGTCAGATGTAAACCAACATGGACCAGAGAGCAAGTCTGATCAGGGCTTTAGATCTACAACTTGTCATCCTGACATGGTCGTCTGTACTCATGAGTGTAGTCTCATATGTGTACATACATGTACTGTAACAACTTCTAATATTACTAAAATGTTAAAGGGGCTTTCCACTACTAGGAAGTGATGACATTGCTAGGCTATACCATCACTTCTTAAATGGTGGGAGTCTGGCCCCCAATACCTGTGTCATTCTCAGGGTTAATGGGCACAACAGAGCCCAGCAATAACTTTCCTGCCACACTTTATTCTAGACCCCAAATAGTACTTTATTTGAGGAAGCCAGTACGTAGCTGCCATGTAAATCTAGAGGTGTTTGACAGGTCGAGTGTGTACAACTTATTCTGTGTACCACTTTACTGTATAGTGTTAGATGTTTTGTATCATTGGAGGAGGCAACGTCACGTATACAAAGACAGCACAGTTAGTTTCATAATGTATATACGAGTTATAATGTGCACACACTCCGCTTTTGTACACATATCCTGTATAACACCTTTCCTGTGAGAGGATTAGCACCCTGGTTTACAGGCTCGGCAGGCATGGGGGCAAGGTTCTGTCACAGCTGGTGACATATGTAAGTTGGCAGTAAGCCATACATAGGGAAGTTACTTATTAAATAGCTTAGTACTATTTATTCAGCTATACTTTTATATATAAACTTTCTTAACTTTTTATATATAAAGCTTTTTCATAATGAATAAAACATATTTCTAGTCCATGTTCAGATCAGAAGAAACTAGGAAAAATGTTCCTGCTTTCCCCCCTCTTGGCCCCCACTTTTGTTTTTGGCAAAAAAAATGTACAGGTCATTGCTATGGCCACATGAAAATCAATGAACCAGCATCAATGAGTGAACCAGAGGGGCACCTCCTTCCGAAGAGTCCCAGAAACTAGTTCCCATCAACCAGACATTTATTATGTGCATAGTACCATCAGTCTAGACTATTTGCATTTTTTGGTAGATATATATATATATACATATATTCATTCCCATGGACATTGCAAAGACTGGCTTCTCATGGGTAGATTGGGATTGTGAGATATGGGCTGGATGTCAGCCGGATCAAACACTCAGTAGTGATCTGGACATCTTTGATTCTAGGAGTCACCCCCCTCCCCCCCCATGCGACTACTGCCCTGTATTGTGATCATGTTTTTAGTAAGGGGCATTAGGTTTGTGGGGAGGCAGGGGCACCTGGCATCACAGATGACTATGATTCTGGGAGTCTGGGCCCCAGCTCAGTGTTTGGTCCAGGAATATGGCCTGGTCTGTATCTCATGGACTGAATCAGTGTGAGGTAGTGTTCACACATTTAGGGTTCCGCATCTAAATCCTGACAAGGTCTACCTCACATTCCACACAATATAAGCAGCAGGAAAGATCGGTGTGCTATACAGAGTGCACTGCGAATGTAAAACTCCACAACATGTTCATTATTTCTGCAGATTCCACATTGAACAGCAGCAGGACTAATCCTCTTGTGGATCCGCAGGCACGTCCGCAGCGGAAATTCGAGTTTCAGCCATGGATTTCTACAATAAATTTTTTTTTTTTTTTTTTTTAAATCCATGTTGAATTTGGCATAGACAAATTGGGCATGTAAACATAGTCTAGATTATTTGCTACTATCTCAATACCTGCTGCTAAAGTTCTGTGAGCAGACATGATCTGGTGGCTTTATGAATCCGCTGTGAGGCGCAAGACCCCATATGGTATCTACTGGCTCTTTACCTTGTGTGTAACTGAGGGGCAGTATTTGATCCACACTCCTCTAGGAATACTTTGGTCTTTCTATTATGCCATATAGATGTAGGTATTTGCTGCACCATTTTGCAGTGTCATTTATTATTATTATTTATTTTTCTTATTAATAATCCCTATTTTATTTATTTCCAACATGGCCTCCAGACAGTATATGCAAGCTGCTGTATCTGAGCTCTGCATCCTACTCCATATTCCGCTGCCTCATTTGTCTAACAGTAAAGTATTTGGTGGAAATGGATCAGATTAGATAATGTACTGCTTTTCTTCTCTTACCAGCTAAGTGCTCTCAGATGAAATTCTAAGATTACTGAATAATATATACCATACCGCAGCTCTGCCGGGAGGAATGGGTTAAAGTGCAAAAGCTGCTATTTCTTTTACAGAGAACTGGTCTGGTAAAGGCATCATGTTACTAGCAAAAAGAATAAAAGTGAAAGAAAATAATGCGATTTAACCTCAATTTAGACCTAAAGCGATTTGACTCTATATGTACTTGTGCGCTCATTTCCAATTTAACCCTTTTGGGACCAAAGGTTTGTTTTGGAGCAATGTATTCTGAAGATGAATATTTTTACTTACATACTTATTTCCTATTAAGTTTTTGTGAGACATAATGGTTTTTCTTATGCCATCAGTGCTGAACCATTTTTGGTTAAGGAAAAATATAACCTTTCTTTCCGTGCTACGCTTTTGTTGTAACTCCCTTGCAATTCTGTAGGAGTTAGGGAAGGGCTTAGATAAGTGAGCAAAGTCGGCTGTTTCTGTAATCCATACCACCGCTGCAAGTCTGGAATCGCGTCAGGAGACCCCTTGTCTTAGAGATAGATGCAGATTGTAGAGATCTTGTAGGTATCCCATAAATAAGATGGCGCTTGTTTGTCTGCATCCATCATGCACATGTTTTTAGTGGAGAGAGGAGAATAGACTGCCAGCAGCATATCTCCACTGTAACAAAGGTAAATCCAAACCGCTTACCTATGGCCTGAATGTATAGTATATATGGCATATAGATGTATATTTGTATATGTCTCCCCTAGACTGCTTTAAAAAATGCTCTGAAAAGGAATGATGACATATACAAGGACCCTCTTTTAGCATATGCCAGGTCTATTAAAGCTCATGGATACTTACGGTATATCTGCGAGAATCATACACAATGCATACACTGAATGTATACTAAAAGGGAGATGTGAGCATAGCATTTTATACAGAATCTTTCCCACACAACTCATCCTACTCTACAACACAGAGTGGCATGTCAGCTTTACGTTATATAATGTCTGACGTGGCTTTTCCCACCACAGGATATGAGATCACTTGCCAATTGCATCTTGCATTTTCACATAGACCACTAAGCTTTCTTAATAGACTTAATAGATGAATTTTCAGCTTGTACTGTGTACACAATGGGAAGGTTTAGCAGAGGGTTACAATGAAGCCAACACTTCTGTTATGAAGCTGTAGGCTAAAACAATAGCCAAGAATATCATTGACAATAGGTGATGTACGCAGCTCGGCTTCTCCCCCTCCTCCCGCCCGGCGCAGTGACCTTGTGTCACAGAACAAGCACACAGAACAATCTGATAGAAGTCATTGAGTCATCTTTTGACTTACTTGGGGAATTCATCAATCCCTCTACAGTTTTGTGGTGTAGAGGAGTGATATTGTGGCACACATTTGGCGTAAAGATCTTTCTTGTCCTGATATGCTCCTCACTCACCACATTGTACAAATGGGAGCGGTTTGGTCCATAGCGGGGATACCTCGGACCAGCAGATTTATTATAACTCACCAATTTATGGCGTGAGTTATAATGGAAATCTACACCCATTCCTAACTGGCCTAGATTTCCATTCTGGTTTATGGACGTCTGACTGACTTGTTAAGAGGCCTCTTTATAAATCTCTCGGTCCTGTGTAAGTCAGGCCCTTTATTAATGGGTTTTCCACTTTCAGTCCAATATTGAGAGAAAATGTTATTGTTTGTATAATAAAAAGTTGTACAATTTTCCAATATACTTTCTGTATCAATTCCTATATAAAATTCTGACCGTGGTCAAGTGATATACAATACGTGGTCATGTGATATACGGTCCATGGTCATGTGATGGACACACAGGTGCACAGCTCGTTACCAGGCAGATGTCTGATTACTGTGCTGTGACTATAACGAACTGTGCACCTGTGTGTTCATCACATGACCATGGACTGTATATCACATGACCGTGGTCAGACCCCTTTAAGGCTATGTTCACATGGAGTTTTTTGCAAGCTGAAAAAATCTGCTTCAGGAATTAGGAAACGGTTTTTTGACGCGTTTTTTTACATGATGCGTTTTTCGTCTTGGTTTTTGTTGCCTTTTTTGCCACAGCTTTTTTGCTCCAGCACACTGATTGGCTTTGGAAACTTCCCTTTAAAAAAATGCTACAGGTTTTTGATGCATTTTTTTGCAAAAACCGTGTCGAAAACCACATCATAAAAACACTAGCGGTTTTTCGCCTCCCATTGATTTCAATGGGTTTTTCAAGGCCGAATCTGCCTGAAGATAGGTCATGTCGCTTTTTTTTTTCCTCTTGGTGAAAAAAATCAGCTAGAGGAAAAAAACTGCTACTGACTCCCATTGAAATGAATGGGAGGTGGATTTTGAGGCGGATTCCGCCTCAAAATCAGCCTGCAAAAAAACTCCGTGTGAACGTACCCTACTGGCGTACGATACTCTGTAAAGCAAATCTTGTCACTTTAGCTTCATTCCAGGCATGTTGACTGCCTCCATAATGGACCCCTTAAATACTCCTGCCACAAATGCTTTATGTACACTGGTATGTTCTGTTATTAATCCTCAATGATGTTATTATTACAGTTACAGAATGAAGAAGAACCTGTAGAAAATCCTCAGGCTTCATCAGATGCCCCCCCTCCATATAGCAGCATTGCTGGAGACAATGCAGGTGAATGGATTTATGTTTCATTTCATTATATGTACTGGGGATACAAATGTCCCAAAAGTTTAAAAATTTTATATGAAAAAATAAAGGAAATGTCATCAAATAAACACTAAACACAGAAATAAAAAAACCCCAATAAACTATGGTCACAAGTCAAACAATAACATGACATAACAGGGAGCATCCTTCTATCACAATAGATAATAGTTTTCTGTTTGGGGCCGTCTGGTTGTTGTCTAGCCACTGGAGAACATATTTGGGCATATAATAAAAGTACACAGCTTGCATTCCTCTCAGTCGCTCCTTATATCTGCAGACTGTGCCCACTTCTTCTGTATTTGGAGTCATCTGGGAATAGCAACACCTCATGGCCATCAGTGGTTAGGTCTGTGATATCTCTGGCTTTGTGAAAAATGGTGTCTTTGGTCCAAAAAATGGAGAATCTTCATAAGAACTGAATGTTCTGTCTCTGAATGGAGACTCTTCCACAAAACGAACATGCAGAATATGCTGCAGGCTGACAAACAATTTACTTATGAAGTTCCTCTGCCATGCAGCATGTGGACCAGGAAACACTGACGTTACTATCAGCACAAGCACACTTGTACTCAGTTTAGTCATATGTTAGTGATGTTATCTGACAGAAAGCAGATATTGTATCAGTTTATCTAGGGACTTAACTGAATTTTGCACATTGCATTAAAGAGGTTTCACTGTTTATGACATATTCATCTGCCGCTTAAGCTGAAAAACGTAGCCAATTTGCCCATACACATGCACACTCAGCCGAGTGGTGCTTGTGTCCTAAATTGAGGAGAAAGCCACTGCTAGATTCCTCAGGTAGCAGCTTATTTCCATGAGAACATGGGGGTCATCGGGGGAGGGTTGGGAGGTCTCATACACATTAGAGGATCAGCCAGTCTTGTCAAGATTGGTGAGCTCCTTTGATGCACATCTGCTGTTTATGACCCACTTAAGACCCCACATATCACCAGAACAGAGGTCTCCAAACCTTTTTCCAAAAGGCAATGTGGAGAATAGATGGAGAGTTGGCCACATGTATACATGGCATTTTCCATTCAGTTCTGTGAGAGTTAGGCTTTATTCACATGTCAGTGTTTTGCATCAGCAATTGTAAGCCAAAACAGGATTGAAACCACGGAACAGATGCTAATCTTCCTATTACCTTACCTCTGTATAGTCTCCACTCCAATGTTTTGGTGAGTGTTTGTAAGCCACTACCAGATATGTGAATAAGGCTTCACACAAAGGGTTCAGCAGATATGCATGACCACCTCTCTATTCCTTCTCCGTTTGGATCTACTACCTACCTACTTTTTGCCATTTAGAATAGTTGTATATTTGACACTAGGTTCACACCTATGTCCTTCTTTGGAGAACCAGAATAACAGAAAAATGGACACAATTGGATCTGTTAAATGATGGACATGAATGGAGCCTGATGGACCCAGTTGACTATAATGGGGTCCATCGGGTGTCAGTTTTTTTTCAACTGAAACTGCCAGATGAAAAATAGGGACTTAGCAGGACTTCTTCATCCTGTAACTTGCAGCAGACACTGCGATGGAGTTTCTAATGGAGACTCCAATGCAGATGTCAACCCAGCCATACGTGGCAGAGGGACCTTCAGGGCCCCCACAGGGTCCAGGGCCTAGTAGCGACTTCTACCTCTGCACCCCCTACAATCACAGATCCCAATATTCACTTTTACATCACAGAGGTCACCACTAAGGTTTGTGACTGACTGCAGCAGTCCCATAGCACAAACAGGCCGTCACTGCTAACATCAGCTGGGGGACCTGTATACGGAATAACAGAGCTGCTGCTGCTGCTAGAAATGGTCGCCTGGGGAGTGGCGAATAAAAATTTTTTTTTATTATGTTTATGGTCTGTTTTGCAGCCCAATTAAACTTTCAAAAAAGAGTTGGCCAACCCCTTTAATAAAACTGCTCAGCTATTAACAATAAACAGTCTATAGACAATACAGATCAAGTAGCAGGTCGCGGTGACTTTCTTGGTTGTGTGGTGTACAGTACAGTTGAACCACCCTTCATCCACCGTGTACGTCTTTAGCAGTGGTGCACTTCCTGTTAGCTTCCTGACCAGTTTGGGATTGACTGCAATGTTTTGACCCCTAGTGGAGTTCCTTTCAAGTCTTATAAAAGACCCCAGTAGAAGTGAAGAAATAATCTTTTGATGCCATTTGGAGTGTGGTGCTTTATTCTAGGACATATTAATTTCCAGTTATATGGTGTATTTTAAATTGTTCACATCTTTGGCATGAATTTATTAAAATATGTGTCTTTTGAAGATATTTGCATTATTTGTGATTTTTTTTTCTTTTTCCCTTAATGGAATCTGTTCTATATTACAGCATTTTTTGACTACAAAGATGAGCCGGGATTTCCAAAACCACCATCGTACAATGTGGCAACATCGCTCCCTAGCTATGATGAAGCGGAGAGGACTAAAGCAGAAGCCACAATACCCCTGGTTTCTGGAAGAGTAAGTCTTCTGGTCTAATCCTTTTTGTTAATTGACTTCAGTTTCTAGAATTGTGAATACAGTAATTCATTATTTGGCTAATAACTCCTTTCAGATATTTACAGCTTGCACCACCAAAAATGCTTCAATAAAATGTACAAGTTGTTGTAGAGCTGTTAAAAGGGTTATCCGGTTTCTAAGATCAATCACCTATCCTTAGGAAAGGTCATCGATGTTAGATCTATGGGGGTCCGACACCCAGGCACCCCTGCAGATCACTGGTACCTAGGTAGCGTGGGAGAATTGCACTGCTCATTTGCCGTGCATAGTGTAGCTACTGCCCAGTAGATTTCAATAACCCCTTAATTTCACTTTTAATCCATATGCAGATAAGCTGTTTGGTGCAGCAGAGGTTTGGCCATGCCAGCTATGCAAAACCAGTGCTTTGATAGGTGCGGCTATATCCCATGTGCACAAAAGCTTATTTGTATATGGATTAAATGTTGATTTTAGCAGATAGATGGCACTTTGCAATGAAGCGGTAGCGGTTTGATAGCAGTGGATTCCCATTATAGCCCTACTCTGTAGAACTTTTATAATTCTTTAGCCCTGTTGTAAAGGACATACCATTGTGTAGTGAAAGTACTCTTCCTTCTTCTATTCAGTTGCAGAACGGTCCCCTCGGCTGGTCATGTGATTGGCAGAGTGGCCTGCCTATTCGCACACTAGCAGGAAGTCACTATTACTGTGTAACGCCCTATTCACACAGCTGAGCTGAGACTTGACTCTGTGTTTAACGGATCCGAGTGGGATCTGTTTTTTTCACTGACCTATTCTCCTCAATGGGTGAGTTAGGTCTATTAAAACTGACCATGTAGTCCGATCTGTAAAAAAAAAATAGAGCATGCTCTATTATTTTACAGTTCAGGAGCAGAACGTAGTTGAGGAAGTCAATCATCTGAATAGGCTTTAAGTCTATTAGAGCCTTGATGTTGCGCTCTCATGCCTCACATAGAAACCAGGGACATCCAGCTGGTGTGTGAATTAGCAGGTCAGTATGCCGATTACATGACTAGCTGGGGGGGCCATAGTGCAACTGAATAAAGTGAACAATGTGCTTTGTGAATGACTGTATCATTCACTACATATTGGTATGTCTTGTACTGCAGGGCTAAGGCTACATGCACACGGACCAAGATTGACATCCATGTGCCTTCATGGCCCCATTCATTTCTATCAGTGAGCCCGGGCTGCAAATCAGACAAGAATAGGACCTATCCTGAGACCTATCCCTTTCCCCCCTGCTGCATACATGGGCCCATGATAATACACGATCGTATGTATGGCTAGGATAGCTAGGACACTGACAAAACACACTGTGTGCATGGAGCCTAAAACATAATAAAAATTTCCGGAGTGGGGCTTTAAAGGGGAAATCCAGTCAAAATGATATTCTGGTGTATCACAGATTTCAAGGAAATCTCTGAACAGGGGCAAAGGAAATTTAGCCCTTGTGTTTTGGATGTCAGTGTTGGTCTGAGATCACAGACTTCAACTGTGTCATCTCCTCACCTCTATGGATTTTTATATATATTATGCACCTACACAATAGTATGCAGAAAGTCCAGCTGTAATACAGCTTCTGAAGTGTCCATTGCATGTTGAACATTTGTTGCACTCTTTTCTCCTTGACATCTTCTGCGGTCACGCAGCTCAGAGAGAGATTGGATACTCTTGATGATTTCTTCCCTGTATCACTGGAGGTATGGCAAGTGCTTCTGTCTGTATCTAGAACCTTCCTTTTGTACACATGGCTTTTTGCCTGCATACTTCAGTAGTGCTTTATTTTAGCTTTAGAGATTTCAGTGACCTTTAGACTGCAGCCGTGTTGGTTTAATAACCCTTTATATGGACAAAATTTGATATTCTTTTGTAAAAAAAAAAAAAAATTCTGTCCGCATCAGTAGCTGCTGGCACCTGGAGGCAGCCAGATCAGCTGATTTGTGTGGGGCCCGGGTGTTAGACCCCACCAATCCTATACTGATGGCCTATCCTGTGCATAGATCATCAGGGATGGGGAAAATAGTGCAGCATGTTGGGCTATTATTTCCATTAAAATGACCTTCATTTGTGAAATGATAGCTATGTGACTCTCTTTGTGGAAAAACTCAAAAAAAAAAAACAAAAATGCGAACCTAGCCTTAGATACTGTTTGTTCCTCTATTCTATGATTAAAGTCAATGTAAGGTTATAATATTAGACACAATAAAGTAAGCGTCAGCACACAGCGTCAAGCCACAGCTACCACAGCACATTTAATATTGGGATTTAATAAAATGAAGATCACTAGCTGAGGTGGTTAACCCCTCTAGCCATCAATTGGTGGTATAGGCATTTCTAAATATATTTTGTGTCGGGAGAGACCAGGAAGTGGAGAGCTGCGGGGACTTATGAGTAACATTTTGTTATGTTAGGGTCCCCATGTGCAGATGTTTTTGTAATTTTTATTCCACTGGAGGACACCTTTAAGAGGGAGGTAAGTTTTTGAATTTTTATTTGACATACTGTTGTGACAATTTGTAGGTCCCTACTCTGCCTCCGTGATCCTGTCCTTCTTTCTCTTTTATGCTTGATACTACAGTTTCACTGTTTTACTGTGATTGATTCTTACACACTATGTACAGCCCTGCTGCGTCAGGAGAAACCCACCCTCCTTATCCAGCCTTATTCAGTTTTTTGCATATTTTGTTACTGTTTTTCTCCCTCCCCTTTTCATTTCCCATTATTTACACCCCCACCAGGCCGGTTGCACGGCCATTATTTGTCTCTCTTTTATTGACATAATGTGTTGTATTGTATTGTTTTCCTTTTTGTTGTAAAACCAAATAAAACTTTTTTGATGTTTTAAAAAAAAAAAAAAAAAGTTGAACAAGGTTTATTATGCCACATGCCCCATATGGATATATTTAGCGCAGGTTTTCATAGCCTTGTAAATGTGTTTAATTGATCCCATCTTCCCATAGTTTTACAGGGGTACTCTGTGCTATTTATATTGATGGTCTGTCATTTAAGGGGTTTTCCGGGCAAAATTTTTTTTTTTTTTTTTTTAAAAAGGTCTGTTAGTGCTATTAATGGGTTAATAAATGCACCCATATACTTTTAGCAGTTTTTGAGTGATTTCTGGGTGTCTCTGGGAGCTCCTGGTATCTTCTGCATTTGTTTACATGGTTCAGCTTCCTGCTATGTAACTTCCACGCCAGCTACCTCTCACATCACCCCCCCTTCCTCTTTCCCTCCCTCCTCTCTCCCTCCCATAGACCCCCTCTCTGTCTC
Source organism: Leptodactylus fallax (assembly GCA_947044405.1). NCBI lineage: Eukaryota > Metazoa > Chordata > Amphibia > Anura > Leptodactylidae > Leptodactylus > Leptodactylus fallax. Next base: position 112,482 of record CAMRHE010000150.1, read on the forward strand.
TAGCTATCCCACCCACAACTACTAGCCCTTCCCTACCTACTCAACTCAACCCCCCGACCCCATTATATACTTACCTATCTTCCTCCTTTTCTGACTGCTGTGTGTGCTACAGACCCAGCACTGCTCTGTAGCCGACGATCCACCTCTACTGTGCAGGTCTGTGATGCTGCTCCTACGCCTGCGCAGAAGTGGATTATTGGCTGCACAGAGCAGCGCTGGGTCTATAGCACGCACTGCAGAAAACAGGGAGGAGCTGTCCCGCAGGAAGAAGTCTGGAAGGAAGAAAATAGGTAAGTATGATGGAGTGGATGGGGGGGGGAATAGTAGTGATGTTCTGTTTCCAGAAACGGGGAAACAGATCGTCACCAGATAACCAGAAAATGTGCCTGGGGCGGTTGTTTAGATTAATGTAGGGATTTCAATTTATCCAAGACAACCCCTTTAAGATAGACCATCAGTATCAGACTGTTGGGGGTTCCACTTCATGGCATCCCCACCAATCCACTGTTGAAAGGGGCTACAGCATATCTATAATTGTTAACCAGATATAGTGGCTACTAAACAGTGAAGGAAATGTTGCATTGACTCGTTGCAGCGCTGTGGCCCCTACTTTCAGCTAATGGGTACCTGGGAGTTGGACCCCTTTGTTTTTTTTTCTCTTCTTTTCTTCTAATACGTGATGTTTTATATGTGGCAGGATGACGACTTTGTGGCAAGAGATGACTTTGATGATGCAGACCAGCTTAGGATAGGAAACGATGGAATTTTTATGCTCACATTTTTTAGTAAGTATATTGGTGCATTGAAATTGATATCTAGTTACTTACCAATTTCTTGTGTACCGGTAAGTTTGTGTATTCAGTGTTACCAGGTGATTTGTTATATCAGCAATCCCTTTCTATGTTTTTTTTTTTTTTTTTTTAGCCATATGGACTTAGAAGGTAATACTATACTCAGGATTCCCCTCTATAAGCCAGAAGTCAGGAAATGAAAACGTGTTAGTTGCCTCTGGTGCTGATGTATGTAGATGCATGGGCCAAAATGGTGAAGTTAAATCCTTTATTGGTTAGTATGTGTTGCAACACTGAACCAGTACCTTCATCAGATATATCATTCCTGTCTAAGCCCAGGCAGAATCCGCTCACAAGCAGTAGCTGTCACTCTGCCCGACCCAGTCCATTATATGTGACTGCATGCAAACTACATTTCCCTGTGTTGTCTACTGGCGGGAAAATGATCACCCGACTACAGCTTATATAATCGGCTGTATATCAGGGATCTAGGCTGTTGGATACATGGCGATCATGATAAATAAGTTGCCTGCTGGTCACATGGGCACTGTACTTCCTGTCTTGGCATAAAGAAGTTATTCTAGATTAGAAAAGAGGGCCTGTCTTTTTTTTTCCAGTAACCGCACCACATGGTCATGGCTGACCTGCACACATCTCTAATCCCGGATGTCGCCTTTAATATAAAGTCATTGATATCTTAAAATGAGTCAGCTAAAGGAGTTGTTTTCTTATTCACTTCTTCTGTAGTTCTCTAGTTTTAGAAGTCCCAAAGATGTGAATGGAAAGAGCTGTGCATGCTTGACCACCTCTGCAGTCACTAAGCCATGAGATTGGGTATCCAGATTCTTTGATAGATTCCTCCTCTGGCACCCACGCCCCTCTCAGACATTTATGGGATTGCCTGGGGATATGCCATAAATGTGCAGAATAGGGAAACTATTAAGCATAGGTGGTGACGCTGGTTAGTTATAATACTGTAGAGAAGTAAGGTGATAACATGCATATCCTAAAATCTAAAGTGACAAGTATATATTTCTTTTCACCAGTGGCATTCCTGTTTAACTGGATTGGATTCTTCCTCTCATTCTGTCTGACTACTTCAGCTGCTGGAAGATACGGGGCCATTTCTGGATTTGGCCTCTCATTGATTAAATGGATCTTAATTGTCCGAGTAAGTTTTATTGAAGTATTTTCTGAAGGATTGTAATGTGAGTCATCCTAGTATGTATCATCTATGCTACACAAATATATTCCTCCCTGCTCTTCAGCCACGTGAATTACAGTGATGAGTGTCTGGTGACGCATCCAAGGCTTAGTAAACAGCTTACTACATTGATATTACACTAAACTTTCAGCCAGTCATAATTCATAGGTGCAGTCTACGTATTCTGAGAATGGTAATTATCATTTTGCTGTTTGTAAATGATGTAAAACTATATAATCTTGAGTGATATAACTCAATGGATAGATATTTCAATCATTTAAGACAATCTGTTGCTTGTAGGAACGGAATATGTTTGCTGCTTGACAAAAACGTTGTAGGACCAGAGACTATTTTTACTGCTTACCAGAGCAAAGCACATAATGTTCCCTTTAACGCTAGTACAGAGGGCTGAATTATATAGCTCTTAGTCTAGGCTAGGCTGTGTAACTACATCTTAAAGGGGTTTTCCGTTCTCAAATGAATTCTAGTGCTGCTCCTGTTACTTGAATAGGAGTAGAGTGCATGTGTTCCCCGTCCATTGCACCAGGTTCTTGCACCTGGATGATATAGGAACAGCTGATCTGTACGGGGTCTGGGTGTTGAACCCTCACAGATCAGATGGTGATGACCTATCCTGTAGATAGGTGGTCTGCATGAAAACTCCATTTGAGGCTAGAAAACTGCTTTTAGGAGCTCCATCAGCAGTAGGAAAGAGAGCCATGTCAAAATGTGCTAAAGGGATAGCCTGCCTATTACTAGTCTTGTCACTATTTCTGATATGTACAGATATTTATGTATACATCAAAATCTTGTATAAGGGTCCTTATACTCTGTCAGATGCACTGCATGAAACAAGTCCTGATCATTGATCTAGAATGTTGATCGGTGCTCATTTTCTTCCATTTTCTAGTAGCAATGATCTTGAGGGGCTTTTGTGCAATTGTTCGTTCTCTCTCCTCCCATATACTTTCCATTATAGTTATGTAAACAGGGGATGTGCTGCTTAGAGAATGTGCTGCAGAGAAATAAGTATTTTTATGCTTGCTTTCATAGTTGTTCTCTGGGAATGTTTTCATTGGGCATAACACTGTAATACCAATCAAGAAATGACAGATATAAAGGGGTTTTTCATAAGTGAAATATTGATGACCTATCTTTGAGCGCAATCCGCTCTAAGTATCGCCGTATTGAAGTCCAAATTTATAAAGTTGATGTATGAGCTAGCTCAGAGAGAGAGAGACACACATATGCACAGCCATTGTGTATATAGTGGGTTCTGCCTTAATGGAGGGAAAAAGGTATTCTTAAATACATTTTAGACAAAGAACAGGTCGGGTTACTGTAATTAGCATAACATGATTGGTGGCAAGGTTGTAAAATAGTTCTGGCACATGGCTATTGGATAAGAGACAAAAGATGGGCTCATCCCCTTAAGCCATCTGGTGGGGGATGAGCTCTCTAAACAAAAGAGAAATGTAAAATGGCTACAGGCATGGCCCACATGGCCCTGGAATCCAAAATGGAGGATACAATAGCTGAGTCATCCTCCATACTATCCTTATCAGTATCTGATTGGTGGGGGTCTGACCCACATAGATCAGCTGCTTGGGTGAGCGCTGCGTCTGCTTCAAAGGCCAGTGATGTCAAATTCTTTTTTCATGTGGCTTGTTTGAAGCTCAGTCCCATTCAACTGGGACTGAGTTGCAATACCAAGCTCAGCCATTACACAGTTTATAGTGCTGTGCATGGTATTGAGTGAAGAGGGCACAATACTCGAGTGAAAACTGCAGTCAGAAATACAATAATAATCATAATAATAATCCTTTAATAGTCCCACCATGGGGAAGTTCAGTACAAGAAGGGAAGAGTAATATCCATATGTGTACAAGGCCTAAGAATATGAAAGTTTACAATATACATTAGATATAGTTGGATTACCAGCTGTATTGCAGGGTGATTTCATGACCAGCATTAGATAGAAATAACGGAGGTAGCTCAAAAAAAAAAAAAAAAAAAATCTGTGTCAACATGTCAGTGGGTTAACCAATGAGTAATGGCAGATTGACAGCAAACGGGCCCCAGGAGAACAGAATTTCGGAAGATTCTCTGTTGCATTTCATCAGTTTTTGCAGAACTTCATTACAGATAATCTCCTGAAATGGCCTAAAATTGCTGTTTTTCACAATGTGTATGTTGAGTTTTAGATGATGTGCTGCGTACTTTTTACTACTACCTCCCCTTTGCAGCGCTCTGCTTTTCTTAGTAATGGTGATGGTCAGGTCTGAAGGTCTGACCTCTACTAGGGAAGATGTAGAGAACAAGTCTAGAAGTTCACCTTGTCTCATAGACTATGCCATAATATGTTAGTAGCTTCAGATTTCCATAAATGTCAGTAAGATAGATATCTTTTCTTCATTGTAATACATTATTCCTTACTCCACATGATGACATGCTGCTTTTCTATTTCCCTACACAGTTTTCTACCTACTTTCCTGGATATTTTGATGGACAGTACTGGCTCTGGTGGGTGTTCCTGGTTTTGGGTAAGTATGAGCCCTGGGGTATTTTTCCTCTACAATAAGCAGAATTTCAGCAAGGGAAAGGGAACACATTATACTAAGTGTAACAATAACCATATTAGATTTCGTTAAAGTGAACCTGTCATATTCTCCATGCCAGGAGTCGGCAACCCCGGCATGCGTGCCAGGAGTGGCATGTGAGCTATATTTGCCTGGCACAGCAGATTGTGCTGGGAGGAAGCAAGTAAACTCCAAGGGTTAATTCTACTGACAATGGCCAGACCAGGAAGGAGCAAGCCGACAATGAGTGATCTGAAGAGAACGTCTTCACGCTAGCCGCTGCATCAGGTCAGGGAAGGAACAAACCAATTAGTAAATCATCGGTCCCTGACCTGACGCAGTGATGGGATTCTTCAAATAATTTCAGTCAGCTTGCACTGTTCCCTGTGTTGCCGGACTCAATGGAGTTAACCCTTGCCGGATTTTACTTGCTTTCTCCCAGCCCAGTCTATATACAGCTACAGCAGGCAAGTGATTTTTTTTTATTTTATTTTATTTTTTTTTTTATTCGTATGGGTATTCTGTAAAGTATGGAGGGACCGGCAACAGTGAGGTGAGCTTAACCCCTGGCTTCACCAACCTTGTGTAAATCCTAGACCCCCTTCTTTACTTGCATAGGACTGCTGCAGTCTGCACCTCTTCATATTTGCACAGCACTGCTGCATTCCCTTCATTCCATACACATGTAGGGGATAAAGAGGGTGCAGAACTCCTATGTAGGAGATGGAGGGGTGCGGTGCATCATAGGAATGCATGTCATTTTACCACACAAAAAAGCACAGCATGGCGCACTATTTTTTTCTCTTTTTTTTTTAAACCAATATCGGATGCTTTTAATAGCATCCAGTGAACATATGAACGCAGCATTAGGCCAGGTTCACAGGGCTGTAATACTGATGTACTGACGCTCTGTATTACAGCCTGAAGTCCCATTATATATCTTCCATTTAGGGAACCTTCCAATTATTGCACGGCACACCGAACACCTCATCTTTGATTTTATTTTTTAATTCGGCACGCTGTACAAAAAAGGTTGCCTACCCTTGCTCCATGCAATTCAATCTACATGTTATAGAGCAGGAGGAGCTGTGCAGATTGATACTTTTCTGTCTTTCTATCCTTAGGAGTCCAATGGGTGATCCTATCAGTGACTGATAGCTATATCACATGCACAGCCATATAGGGAAGGCTGGCAGTCACAGAGTAGGTCCGCCCACTGGACTCCTAAGCTCAGAATAAGCAGAGACTTACACTCTAATCCTTATATATCAATATGCTTAGCTCCTCCTGCTCTACAGGCTACCTGCAGATTGTACTGTGATTCCAAGGTGACATTGTGCCAATATTCTGGAGAATGTGATTCTGAGCTTCATTCATTCATTTAATGTAATAACAGGATAACAACAAATATTTTTATTATTATTATTATTTTATTGTATCGGGAAATAATGTATTATGTAATATTACTAGCAAAATTAGCTCCTCCAGGAGAAAAACTTTCTGGTACCAGCTATGTAGCTACCCTGTAAGCCAAACCATTAGGCTAGGGCTACCCTCAGACCTTTTGTGGTACTATGTATTGATTTTAACTATTAAGCTTTTGCTGCAGTCCACAAAAAGTCTCAGTGTAACCCTGGCCTTAAAGCACCCTAAAACATGACTAAGGGATATCAACCTAACTAGAGACACCTTATTTCTCTAGTCAGGTTTCAAGGTCATGGGTCCATAAGAATATAATGGGTTAATGTGCTAGCTGTTAAAACCATGGCCTGCACACTGACAAAGCACATAGCGTGCTTGTGTGCATGGAGATTTAGTCTGCCTTATCTTATTGTAGTCGTCATTTTTTCAGGGCATCTTTGTTGCAAATGTGTTCCACTGCCTACTGATTTTGTTAACTAGAACTAGAGTGAATTTTAAAAATGGGGAGAAGTATTTTATATATATAACAAATATATAGTCCTCTTCATTTAGGATCCAGTTTTTCCTTTGGACTGGTAATAATGCATGGCTTTCTGCCCAACCCTCAACTTGCATAGTACTAGGGCAGCTTCAGTACTGACTCTCCACACCATCACTAGAGTATTATCATATGAGGAGAAAAACAGTTCCTCAGAAGCCTTTAGTATAGATCAGCTGACAGTCATTGTCATATCAGTATATAATCTCTTATACATAACAGTATGTAATGTTTTATACATACCAGCATATAATAATAATAATAATAAATTTTATTTATATAGCGCCAACATATTCCACAGCACTGTACAATTTGTAGGGTTCAAGTACAGACAAAAAAGATACATTAAAAAGAAATAGTCAATTCACACACTGGGACTGAGGGCCCTGCTCGCAAGAGCTTACAATCTATGAGGTAGAGAGGGTGACACAAGAGGTAGCAGGGGCGGCAACAGACGTAGCATTGCTTATACAATGGTCAGACAGTTATATAATCACTAATACATATTAGTATATAATCTCTTATACATACTAGTATATAAACCCTAATACATATCAGTATATAATCTATTATATGTATCAGTATATAATCTCTTATAATATTTCTTCCAGGATTCCTCTTGTTTCTCCGAGGCTTCATTAATTATGCAAAGGTTCGGAAGATGCCAGAAAACTTTTCCACTCTTCCCAGAACCCGCGTTCTCTTTATTTATTAAAGGTAAGCTATAGACAGGGTTTTGTGCTGTGGTTGTTTATATTGTATTATAGGTGGATTGTGAACTACACTCAGTAACCTCTGTGTTTGGTACAGCCATACATTGGTTGTTAAGGTAGATAACTGCCGAATTGGCGGGAGGTTCTGGTGTTGCTGAGACCAAACAGAACTGGGAAGATAGGTGAAGTGAGTGATCGTGGCCATACAGTAATTGCTGGTGCCAGAAAAAGTGGTTTTTGTATCTCAGAGACCAGTGATCACTTGGGATTTCATGCTTAGCAGTCTCTAGAGTTTACAGAGAAGAGAGTGCAAAACAAAAACATCCTGTGAGCACCAGGTATGAGGGAAAAATCACTCTGTGAATGATACAAGTTGCCAGGTTTCTTCTGTGGGTAGGTTGAAATTTGGTGGAAATCTCATAAATTCAATGGATTTATCCAGCCTTGGGTCAATGAATCAGGCAGGTGGTGGAATAATTTAGGGAATTTTATCTTGCCACATATTAGGCCCCTTAGTAGCAGTTGAGCAGTATCAGTCTACCTATTATTAGCTACCTATAGACTAGTCTATCAGTCTACCTATTATGGTGGCTTCCTCAAGCAGGATCATCTCAAGATGGATCTACAGATGTTCAGTCTCCATAATGTGCATGGTGGTTAATGTCTAGTTTGCTACATCTCTATATAAGTTTGCTCCAGTACTCTGTATGTGTACCAGACCTTAACCCAATAGAGCAATTGTGCAGCATTAGTAAGTCTGCATGGACCAGAATTTCTAAAGAACGTATGCAACACCTTTGTGTATCCACTGTATGAAGTGTTCTGGTGATTCTTAGATCAGATGAAGAACACTAACTAGTACAGAAACATGTCCGCTGATGGTATGTTCTGAGCTTTTCTATGCTGTTTAGCATGTAAAAGTTGTTTCTTTTATGGATATACTTTAATATATACATCTGGTCTGTCTATATAAATCTGATCTCTCGCTTTTGACATGAATCGTCTGGCAAAATTTAAACAAAAATCAGCAGGAAAGTTTAGATATTGCTGTGACGCCCCCTGATGTTCTTTTGATTTCTTCTCAGAATATTTATCTAAGGTTAGCGATGGCTAACATTTTGAGCTCAATGTGTCAAAATTTGTAAAAATAAATAAATAAATAAAAGACCTATCTTAACTCAGGTGCTATGTCACATCTAGAAATATCCATAATTTTGTGATATTTGTAGCTCTAGCAAAAAACAGTTATATTTTTTGATATATGTATTTGTATTGTGTGTATTTCTGGGCCATCACACGGTATATGACCCCCTTTTTCTGACCCTTTTTTTTTAGCCCACCACATGCTTTTATGGCCCCCCCACACTATATGACCCCTTGGTTATGACGCCCCCCGAAGCATATGATTCTCCTATTTATGGCCTCCACACATTTTATGATCCCCTTTTATATCCCCCACACACACAAAGTATATGAACCCCTTTTCCCCCGCACACAGAGTAGTGGCCGATAATTTTTACTCACCTGTCCACGCTCCTGTCCTGGCCGCCCTCTGCTGCCACTTCCATGGTGCGCTGTAGCCAACATTGAAGAACGCTGGGACGCTGTACGTTGCATCCCGGTGTTCTTCAGTGTTGTGTCGTAAGTGTAGTGCCACCTAGAGGAGGCAGCAGAGGGCAGCCAGGGCAGGAACGTGGACAGGCGAGTAAAAATATTGGCAGCTGCTTATTGCAATAACACAATACGTAGCTGCTGATGTGTGTCACCCAAAATGTCTTGGCGTGTCACCTTTGACACTCATGTCATAGGTTTGCCATCACTGGTCTAATGTGTTCAATGCTAGTGAGAAGAAGCAGGAACTAACGCACTGATTCTTGTTGGCTGGCCTGTACAATAGCGGGAATCACTCTGCCATGTATATTCAAGAAGATCCCATCAGTGGGACTGAATTACTAAATAAGCATGTGTGACTACCAGCATTGGACACAGGAGGTGGACATTCTGAGAGGACATCAGTAATGCACCAGTGAAACCTCTCCAACACACCACCTCTTTGAGGAGTTCACCATCTCAGCTAGACCACCTTTTCCATGAAGATGTCCAGTTCCATCACATATTATGCATATTGATCATCTATTTTTAAGAGGACCATCCCTATAGAAAACCATTTTCTTAAAGAGGTTTTCCCATGAAGGGAACTTGCAGATCACTGCTCAGACCCCCACTGATCAGGAGAACTGTACTTCATCTATCTCTGGCACGCCCATTGAAATGAATAGAGCATCGCGCAGGCTGTCTTCATTCACAATGGGGGAAGACAGTTCTCTTAATAAGTTGGGGTCTGAGTGATCGGACCCCTACTGATCTGCAAAAGCTTGTAATGTTTAATTGTGGGATAATCTCTTTAACCCCTTCCTGACATCCACTGTAGCCAGATGTGTTTAAAGATGGCAGCCACTCTGAAGCAGGCAGCTGCTGCTATAGCCACCAAGTCTCTGCTGTATTTACATTTTATGTTGTAGGACGGCTCCTTCTTGGCGAGATCGCAGGAGGCGTCCTGTTCTTATGGCAGCCGGGAGCCTAATGAAGGAATCATAGGAATATAGCTATTGAGGCCGTAGCAGGAAAAAAAAATCAAAAGGGCCAAGCCGCCATTTTCTTGCCATTTCGTCTCCCATAAAAATTTTAATAAAAAGCGATCAAAACATCAGACATAGTTATACTCCAAAATGGTATAACTAAAAAGTACATCTGGCCCCCCCAAAAAAGACACATTATGCATCCCTGTACACAGAAATATAAAACGTTATGGGTGTCAGAATATGGTGAAAAAATTTACTTAAGTTTTGGATTTGTTTTTAGTGGGTTTAATCGTAAAAAAGTTAAAGTTATGGGGTTTGGAAGGCATGGAGTCAAAAATTAAAATAAAAAAATACCTGTGGCAGGGAGGGGTTAAAGGGATGGTCCAGTTTCAGACAAATATTGAGTAACAAATGTTATTGTTGGTATAATAAAAAGTTATAGACTTTTCCAGTATATTTTCTATATCAATTCCTCAGTTTTTTTTAGATTTCTGCTTGTTGTCCATGGTCATGTGATATACAGTCCATGGTCATGTGATGAACACACAGGTGCACAGCTCCTGTTACTAGACAGATTTGTCTGATTACTGTGCTGTGACTATAACAAGCTGTTCACCTGTTTGTTCATCACATGACCATGGACTGATTTTTATCTACTAGAAGTAAGCAAAATGATTGACTGCTGTGAGGAATTGATACAGAAAGCATATTGAAAAATTTTATATTTTTTCATTACATAAACAATAACATTTGCCTCTCAATACTTGTATGAAACTGGACAACCTGTTTAACCCTTTCACTGCAGGAGTCTCCGGAAATTTTGCACCTCCGGTAGCCGGAGCAATTTTCACAGTTTTGAGATGGACAAATAAAACCTAAATTGCAACATTAAAAAATCATGCTAACCCCCCATACCTATATATTTTCTTAAAGTAGACATCTACAGCATTGTCAGAATGCCACTTGGTACTGTATGCGAACAGGCACCTTCATGCGATTTTGATTTAAAGTGAATGTTTTATAAAAATTGCAAATAAAATATATATTAGTTGCTAAAAGTGGAAACCAAACAAAGAGTTATATGCACCAAGCCTCCTAAAAATAAGAGTTCAACGTGTGCAGAGTTCATTCATATCACTAAGGCTTTCACCTGCATGCCCATGTCTTCAGAAAATCACTAGTACCGGAAGGAACAAAAATCTGCTTTGAAGCTGCAAATGTTAAAAAAAAGTTTCATCCTATAAAATGTACGAGTTATACACCGTCGAAAGTAAGTGAACCCCTAAACCCTATATATTTTTTGAAAGTAGACAACCTGAAGATTATATGTGTCTCAATGGGTTATCAATAGCCACGTCCACCTTCATGTAACTTTGTGACAAACACAAATATTTTTTTGAAAAAATGCACTAAAACACATATTTGCACCAAAAACTCATATTCAATCTTACATTCACAAACAAAATACAATACAGCAAACTGTGACTGTGATGCCAAAATCTAACTTTTTTGAGATTGCACAGCATACAGTAAATAAAAACACAGCTTAATATTTCATAAATGGAACCACCTTCATGCAACTTTGCAGCAAACAGATTAAAGCAAAAATAGCACAAAAATTCTAATTTGCCAATAAAGTGCATGCTCAAGCAATCCTTTTCTGCAAACAAAATGTACTTTCCAAGAAACTGCAAGATGTGAGGAATTCATACATACCACACATATATATATTTACAGGTGTTAAAGAAACGCCAAAAATCGCAGAAATGCGCCAACCAATTTTGTGCATGCAAATTAAATAGGAGTTTACATTAAAATATAATTTTCTGTCCCCCCTATAAAAATTGTAGCAATTTATACATTTATCTCTAGTGATAATCGTTATTACTATTATTTTAGCGTGTAACGGATATCGCTAGAGAGGCGTATTTTACTCTAGAAAGATCAGGCATGGACAGGGTGAAATGTAAACTTTATTGATGACTTTGTGTATATGCTGTGTGTTTGGTGCAACTCTTTTGGCGCCGCGACCTGTACAATGGTAAACATCTGGATCACAGCGCCAATAGACTTCCTGGTTATGTTCAGAGGGTTATTACATAAGAATACCCCTCTAGTAAGGCTCAGAGGGGTATTACATTATCCCTCTATGTGACAATCAGCAAAAGTACAGTATGCTATACGTGGTTAGCAGGGAAAGGGTTAAACATGGAGCCGGGTCTCTGCTGCTTTACACAATGGTGACACGGCAGCAATACCTACAATTAGAGAATATTTGATCGCATACATTTAACCCTTTAAATGCATTAGTCAGTTGCAACTGAGGCATCTAAAGCATGGCAGTGTTTAGGTGCAACCATATTGGATGAGGTCACCACCATCCAGAGTGTCAGCAGAGGGTTGGTATTACTATGAAAGGCAGGAGCTCATTCAAGACTCTTAAACCTGAATTTAGCATATTTCTGTTACCAGAATGCATTAGTATTGGAGTATATTGTAGGATCAGATATTTTAAAAAATATAAAAAAAATAAAATATATAAAAGTCGAAAATTACCGCGCTTGCCTAGATCAGCTATAAAAATAATAAAAAAATAAACATAACACATTAGGTATCCTTGAATCTGAAAATGCCCAAACTATTAAAATATTTAGCACATATGGTTAATGTCGTAGCAGTCAAAAAAATCAAAATTGCCAAATTGCTGTTTACCATTTACCTTTTTGCCTCCCAAAATAAATTTGTGACAAGCCGCCAATATTATAAAGCTGATAACTCCTATAACTTCTGAGTGACAACTCCAGTCCACAAGATTGTTGTATTCATATGGCCTCAGTCAATAGTTAAAGTCAATCCATAGGGCTATAAAAAGATCTCAATATAAGCCCTGGCCTAGGTGTCATAAATTATTAATGTACAGTTATTACACGAGAGTCTACAAATTAATCCAAGCTCCGCACATTTTAGCATAGTATATAAACTGCAAATATTAACCTTCTGTCTTAGTACATGTGCAATTACATATACAATAGGGGGGGAAGTTACTAACTAATCTACAGCGACTAGATGGGTGTAAATGTGGTGCGTCTTTAACATACGGCGCATTCTTACGCCAAACATGTGCGATAATATTCTGCGCGCTGCTTGCCGCATTTTATGAAAGAGGACATATCAGGGCCTGTAACTTTATGTGACCCCACTAATGTCAACCATTATCCCGGCTGATGTACAGTGGGGAAAAAAAAGTATTTGGTCAGCCACCAATTGTGCAAGTTCTCCCACTTAAAAAGATGAGAGGCCTGTAATTGTCATCATAGGTAGACCTCAACTAAGAGAGACAAAATGAGAAGACAAATCCAGAAAATCACATTGTCTGATTTTTAAAGAATTTATTTGCAAATTATGGTGGAAAATAAGTATTTGGTCAATAACAAAAGTTCATCTCAATACTTTGTTATATATCCTTTGTTGGCAATGACAGAGGTCAAACGTTTTCTGTAAGTCTTCACAAGGTTGGCACACACTGTTGCTGGTATGTTGGCCCATTCCTCCATGCAGATCTCCTCTAGAGCAGTGATGTTTTGGGGCTGTCGCTGGGCAACACGTACTTTCAACTCCCTCCAAAGGTTTTCTATGGGGTTGAGATCTGGAGACTGGCTAGGCTACTCCAGGACCTTGAAATGCTTCTTACGAAGCCACTCCTTCATTGCCTTGGCGATGTGCTTGGGATCATTGTCATGCTGAAAGACCCAGCTATGTTTCATCTTCAATGCCCTTGCCTGATGGAAGGAGGTTTGCACTCAAAATCTCACGATACATGGTCCCATTCATTCTTTCATGTACACGGATCAGTCGTCCTGGTCCCTTTGCAGGGAAACAGCCCCAAAGCATGATGTTGCCACCCCCATGCTTCACAGTAGGTATGGTGTTCTTTGGATGCAACTCAGCATTCACTTTCCTCCAAACACGACGAGTTGTGTTTCTACCAAACAGTTCTACTTTGGTTTCATCTGACCATATGACATTCTCCCAATACTCTTCTGGAACATCCAAATGCTCTCTAGCAAACTTCAGAAGGGCCCAGATATGTACTGGCTTAAGCAGGGGGACACGTCTAGCACTGCAGGATCTGAGTCCCTGGCGGCGTAGTGTGTTACTGACGGTAGCCTTTGTTACGTTAGTCCCAGCTTTCTGCAGGTCATTCACTAGGTCCCCCCGTGTGGTTCTGGGATTTTTGCTCACCGTTCTTGTGATCATTTTGACGCCACGGGGTGGGATCTTGCGTGGAGCCCCTGATCGAGGGAGATTATCAGTGGTCTTGTATGTCTTCCATTTTCTAATTATTGCTCCCACAATTGATTTCTTCACACCAAGCTGCTTGCCTATTGCAGATTCAGTCTTCCCAGCCTGGTGCAGGTCTACAATTTTGTTTCTGGTGTCCTTCCACAGCTCTTTGGTCTTCACCATAGTGGAGTTTGGAGTGTGACTGTTTGAGGTTGTGGACAGGTGTCTTTTATACTGATAACAATGTCAAACAGGAGCCATTACTACAGGTAATGAGTGGAGGACAGAGGAGCCTCTTAAAGAAGAAGTTACAGGTCTGTGAGAGCCAGAAATCTTGCTTGTTTGTAGGTGACCAAATACTTATTTTCCACCATAATTTGCAAATAAATTCTTAAAAAATCAGACAATGTGATTTTCTGGATTTGTTTTCTCATTTTGTCTCTCATAGTTGAGGTCTACCTATGATGACAATTGCAGGCCGGCCTCATCTTTTTAAGTGGGAGAACTTGCACAATTGCTGGCTGACTAAATACTTTTTTTCCCCCACTGTATACAGTTCATCGTGATGTAGACATTATTATCAGGGTGACTTTCTCTATCCGTTTTTCATTGCAGTGTTTTTGTCCCTGCCTTCCTGCCTCTACAGAAATCCCATACATACGGACAGACGGCAATGGCACTTGCTTGAAGAAAGTCCTTGTTTCAAACACTGAAGAGTGAAAAAAATGTCTGCTTTATCAAGAAATGAAAAGTCCTTCGAAATAACTAAAAACAACACCCATAGGCAAAGTTACTGTCGAAAAGGAAGGAGAAACTAATCATTTCCTTTTGTTTGTTTTTAGGTGTAAACTTTGACTAGTTCTTGCAGAATTTTGTTGTTATTCTTCTGGAATCATTAGTGGCTACTGTTCAATCCAAGCTATTGCAATCAAGTTTGTGAAGTACTAATAAAGCCTTATATATTGTTTGTAACACACAAAGAGAACATTGACCTGCACTCCTTCTGCCAGCAGAGGGCAGTCTCGCTTTATCTGGTTTCTCCATATTCTTCATTCGACTGCCGTACAGATGTTTTTCGTGTATTGTATTGTGTTCTGCTTTGGGGGGGGAAAAAAAAGGTATAAAGGCTTTAGACGTTGACATATGCTTCTTAATTTTACAGCGCAATCTCTAGATTATACTAGACTTGCTTTTGCAAATGAAGGATGATTAGAATGCTATTCCTAGTATACATATATATAGATCTCTAGGTAGGTATTCACATTTGATTGTCACCTGTCATTTGAGCACAGTGGACTAAACCATTATTCATGGGGGTGCAGCCTTTCAATATTTTATTTGTCATGACAGATATTATATTGAAAGGTTTCAGTCTTGTGAATGATAAAAATGGCGGCCTTTGGCGTGTACGGTACACTTTAAATGTGGACGCTACTAGAGCCAAGATAAGTTCAGAAATACTGTAATAGTCCTGCATGAAATTGAGATTTCTCTATAGTGATAAGTTCTTGTTTCTTTATTTCATGACCATGTGAGGGAACTAACATAATAGATTGGTTATATACATTTGGGTTCATTCTGTCCACAAATAGGATATATGTAGAGTAGTTGTAAATATCTACTTACATTTAGTGGTAGTTTACAACAACATCCAGTATATCCTCCATAAGATGACAGTAGCAGTAACCATCACTACTTACCTATATCTAGGCCTGGTATACATATATTTTATGCTCCTTTTTATGTTTTCATGTTTCCACATCACAGTAAAAAGTAACAATGGTTTCAGTACTGAAAACAACCACAGTGGGTGGCCACACATAGATTAGCTCCGATGAATGGCATTAATCAGTGTGTGGACCTGTGCCAGGCAATACTGCATACCAGGGCAGAAACCTGCAGGGCAGCTGTGGGTTCCATGGTAAAAATACACTTTAGATTTTTCTGACCTGTATTCCCACTGTGTGAACATGCGGTTAGGCTCAGAATCAAACATATGACTTTTGTGGCAATTACTGATGTAGTTTTTAAGCCGAGCACAGGAGAGGATACACAAGAGCAGCAAAATATAAATCTTTGCTTCATTTCTTTAGTAGCTGGATGAGATGGAAGTAGCCAACAGGCTGCAAAATTCTAGCGCAAAAGCTTGATTAATCCAACAGGAATCAAATTCATAGAGATAGAAATCCTCTCGAGATTGGACAATAAATGGAGGAATCCAGCAAAAATGATGTCATGATAGGTCAGATCACATTGGGAGAATCTATGGGCTCGGCTATCCACTAGTTTTCAGCTTGACGGTGCTGAAAGTCCTTTATAGAAGGTTGTGGTGAAAGGTTTCTGGTAATGCAGTAAAGGGTTTGACTGTTCTGTAGTATTAGGAATTGGAGGAAGTCTGAGCTCAAAATGCTAATGATGTGATCTCCAGGTCTCCACGACTTGTCAGAAGGTCACTTTAAGACCCGGGCCCCATGTGCTGGAAATGCGCAGAACAAAAATGCAGCGTTTTACAGTCACTAGCGGTAAAATAGCGAATCCAATCCCCACACAGCGGTAAAATAAGTGCAGCGGACACACTGTGATTTCTAAAACAGTCGCAGTTTTGGAAATCGCAGTATGTCCATTATACAGAAACGCCGGCAGTTTCCCTATAGGTATAGCTGAAGCAGAAAGTCTGCAGGGGGAACCTCTGCGAACTTTCTGTGAAAAGCGCTGTGGGAAAAATCGCTATGCGTTGCCACCAGTTTTTCCCAAAGCGCTTTTTTGCTGCAGGACACTACGTGGGGCCCTCAGGGTGTTTTCCCCTTCAATTAGAAATGATCATTTTCTTCTGTAGTACAGGAGTTGTAAAAATGCCACTGTCCTTTAATCTATCCTGCCATTGATATATGGTGGAGGCAAACCTATTTTCGAGTGATCCAGTATACTTAATCTTGCAGTATCCCAGTGCTATGATAGCTGCATTGATGGCTGCCCTTTCTGTCTGTACAATAGTGTCATCTTCTGTATTTTCAACTACCCACACCTTAAGATTTGACATGTTAACTAACCTATTGTATATAAAATCCTTTGCAATACTAGTCAGGAATTTCTTTCCATCCACGACTTTTAAATAAATGTGAATATCAGATATTCATGATACTATATTGAAGTCACTGGTAGAAAAAAATGGCATCTCTACTCAAGGCACATTCTGCTGTCCTTGGCTTTAACCTGCACATTGGGGCTTATATAGCCCAGTCACCTGGAAAATAAGTAGCTGGATGTATTTTTTTATTTAACATGGGTAGGGCTGTCTGTCGTGAATTGGATGGGGGTAATACATAACATACGTGTACTTTCATGTGCTTTTAAAATCTGTAAGTAAAACGTTGCATTTTGTGTAGACTGATATGCACCTTTATTTGCCACGAGGCAATTCACTTTAAAATTTTACTATGTTAAAAGTGTAAATATAGCAGAACATTAATAAATGTCACTTATGTAGCAATTCTCAGAGTACACTTATTAATATGTGTTTAAGAATGAACATGTCTTTACCGGTCCGTCGTCCTAGGCATCTGTGACATTTTCTGATTTACCTCCAGCCCCCCCAAATTAGCACCATTCCATATGGAATGGAATTTTTTTTTCAACAAAGTTCTAATCTTCCTATGGTTATGGCTATAAAGTGGCTTTGATATTCTAGTGCCATACAATATTTGTTGTTTTTTGGAATAAAAAATAATTACGTAATAATGTATATAAATCAAAGTTTCTTAGGCATGTGAAATTTTGGAAACTTTTTAAACACTACAGGAGACAAAAGAAAATTAGTGCTAAGGAAAAGTAGAGGAATAGCCAACCAGATCCCAAGTGATTGGGCCTAAACTGTAATACCAGACTCAACCCATGAACAAGACTGGCGCTGTATCTGGAGGGGGAGCAGCAGACTCTTTAAAAAAAAAAAAATAATAATAATAATTAGACAACCCTTTGCAGTCAACCTCCTAGCATGGTACAGGTGTATTCCCTTGCATTACTTAGGCTAGTATAGAAACAATTAGACTCTTTTCACAAAGTTCCATTTTTCTGTGTATTTTTCACATGGACATCTTCCAGGGGCAAGAAACCTTGGTGGTCATGGAAGCTTCGTGCCAAAAAAAGTTATGGTTGGTAGGGCTTTGTATTGTTATCTGGGTTGTTATGAACAGTACAAGTCTGCCAGCGAGACAACTCATACTTAAATTGGCACATGAAGGCTACAGACAGATAACCTTTCTGCTCAGCACTGGGGTAAAAAAAAGCAAGTGAGGACACCATTGCCAAATAGATCAGACAAGCCAACTGCCCAGTATGTTGTCAGTACATCCGATGTATATTTTTGTAATTCAGACTGAGAATAGAGGGGATCCTAAAACCATACCAAAAATAATGGGTTGACACCAAAGTACTTAAAAATAATGTGTGTAACTAATAGGGGTATTCACATCTAAAGGATCCTATCTATACTGCTAGCTTATTTTAATTCAAGAGTTTTCCTAAATACATTGCTTTAGCATTGTTTACACATTGTTTCCTTGGTCCCCATCCTGTATCCGATAACACATGGATGAGTCACTGCTCTCTGGGGGGCTGAGTTCTCTCCCTGCTCTGCTGTCAGGATAAGCAGTTCAGCTAATTGCAGTTTGCTAATAAATATATTATATTAATATATTACATATTTCTCTATGTAAAGACAAAGATTACATTGAGTTTACTGCAAGTCCGTTTTCTGTAGAAGAATGGCAAATGTACTATACAAAACACTGTAATGTAATATACATTTACTATGCGTATTATTTGATCTGCATTTATATTAGATTTTTAGTAATCATAAATAATCTCCCATGGTAAAGGCAATGCCTATATCTATTGAGGTATTTCATAGGGTCAAATTCACTGCAAATAAAAAAAATAAAAAACAGTATCTAAATTGTATTACAAGGGTATTCCAGGGCAAAAATGTTGATTACCTATCCTAAGGTACAACAGGAAGCAGACAGTGCTGTTCTCTGTGTAATGGCTAGACCAGGTACGGCAGATCAGCTTCAATTAACTTTAATGGGAGCTAAACTGCAGTGTCCCAGTTCTCTGTGTACCAGCTGCTGCTATTAGCGATCTATCTTTAGGGTATGGGTTATCTATATTTTTAGCCTGAATTTGACAAAAGTTAAAAACATTTTAGAACTGCATCCCAATAGTAGCTTGGAGTATGTACCCTGATAAGCTGCACACTCCCATACCAAGCCACTTGTATCTAAAATGCTGTCTACCCAGGAGAATAAAAGAATGGTTTTAAGCAGGTCTCCTGTCCCTGGGAGGCAGATCCTCTCTACCTTGGCTACTTTGTGGGCTTGTGTAAATCAGATTACTAACAGTAATTAACATTGTAGCCTAAAGTTGGGGTGGTTCTTAAAAGAGCAAGAACTTGCCTTATGAATACAATTCCAGTTTTGACTATCATAGAAAACAAACTAAATAAAGTATCAAAACAGCAATTTGTGAACACACCCTATTCCATGTAACTGCTGTGTAGACTGAAACATAGCTACTAAAATATTATACTGCAGGATATCGTCTAAGCACCCAACACAGAAAAGAATGCTAGGGTGATGAGAGAATGACACCTAACACACAAAAGGCTCCAGATCATAAAACCGTGACAAAAAGCTCAGCCTCACCTCCAATCAGATCGCTTCTTTCATTTTCACATCTACAGTAAAAAATGAGCTGAAAGCTTTTTTTTTTCATAAAGCAATAACAGTTAAAAGGGATGCCCTTGGCAAGGCTTTAACTGTGCCTGTATATGTGAGGTTTTTTTTTGGAGGGGGGTTCCCTCAGTTTTGAGTCAGAATGTCAGCATGAGTCTGAAATGTAGGCTGGTGCAAGGAGGCCAAGTCTAATGAACCATGTTGTGTTTTATCCTCATATATATAGAGCGGTGATGTCGCTGCTGGTGCACACAATGGAGGAATTACCAACACATCTATGTCAGTATTGTAGCGCAGATGTGTGATAATGTGGCGCATTTCTGGCTCCTGGCCTTCTCTTACACCAAAGATGCGCCACATGCTTTGTGACTCGGAGAGTGGGACTGGGATGCCTCGGTGTGACATTTATTATAATTTACACCAGATTTTCATTCTTAATAAATCTGCACAAATATGTTAGATGCTGATCAGGGGAGAACTGACAATCTACATGCTTCAGCAAGTCTGGAGGCGTAAGTTAGGATTGAATACTCCTCTAGGTTTGTTGATAGAGAAGTTGGTATCTGTGTGGCAGGCACAAAGAGAATTCCATGGAAGAGAAAAGACTTAATTCTTGAGAAGGTGATCGCAGTCCTTTTGAGAAGACTATGGGCAGAACAGAGAGTGACATCTAGGCAACAGTGAGGAAATGACCTCTCAATGTTTTTTGGAATGGCCATCAACTATGTATGTCTATGGGTGTATTCACATGTCTATTTTTGTATCAGGTGAAAATGGACAAATACAGAGGATTTCTGTTTTTTTTTTTTTTTTTTTTTTGAAGTTCATGTGAAATGGTCCATCAAAAAAACAGACATGTGAATATACTGATTCACTATCCCTGTTTTTAAATCGACCATATGACGGCCGTTTTTCATTGTCATGTGAATAAAACCTTAGATACAACTTGTCAATTTGAATGTTTGTCTTTATGATGGGACATACAGAAAGTAGATGCACCCAAGGAGTGAAGGGAGAGTCAAAAAAGTCAAGCATAGTTTGTATTGTTCCCAGTATGTGCATGAGGGGCCTATCTGTGAAATGTAGCATTTTGGTGTTTGTAAGGTGCAGGTAGTAGGACATGGAAAGATACTGTACATATACTGTGTTTCTATTTGTATGTGTTACAAACACCATTGAAAATAAAAACTGCAGTCATTGCATAATGTAACATACGCTACTATACAATACCAATACTGATAGGGCTTATATAACTGCATAGTGAATTATAGATTATTTGTTCTGATTCTTCCATTTAGTTATATTTGATACATATGTAATATTGTATGAACCATCTTTGTAATGCCGCACCTACCTTTGCGGTTTAATCTGCTATGCCATGCAGAAAATGGTGATGTGTGTACTTGTTTAAGACTAACAATGGCTGCCCAGCCAAGGCTTGTTGTTGTAGGATATGAACCCTGGCACACACCTCTTCTTCTCAATGCTTTCCCTACCAGCACAGAAAGGAAAACAACTTGATCTCTTTACAACTCCCCGGATGTATCTCAGGTACCCCGCCTAGTGAAAATGTGTTATTTTGGTTTGCACAGCCAGGTATCTTTTACACCTGGAGGCTGTGTTTGCTCACAGAAAGCTGTTAACAAAGGTCACACAGGTTGTCGTACCAACAAGATTCCTATGGGAATCAGTTGAAAGATTTCAATGCAATGTTTTCTTAACTGTGTTTGTCTTCCTGCTTTGTTTGTGTCTTGTGTATTTTCAGTATCTCAACTGAGCGAGTTCAGGAAACCGCACCTACTTATGATTTCTATGGCTTTGACCAAGGAGATGATGTCATCTAGGACACCTTCTATAGCAAAGTAAAGTCTGTAAGTACCTGTGCATCTTCGGAACTCATAGAAAATGGAAGACAACTGTACTAAGCCCCAACAGCCAAGTTTACCAGTGCACTGCAAACAATATTAATGAAAGTAGGTAATATGATATACTGTTATATACCGTGCACTCATATTATGGTATGTTAAAGGGCTTCCCCTCTTCCAGACAAGCATTTAGTACTCATCATCTTACAGGTTCTGGAGCTTGGAGCATCTGATTTAGACATATCATATACCACACTGCCACCTCCAACTCCTTATCTATTTTTGATATCCAAGCTGTTTATATGTTTTTATAGCACATTATAAGTGTAATGGAGGTCCAAGGAAGATGTCCCATGATACTGAATTTCCTAGATTATTGTTATCAGACAGTATACGCACAAGTATGTTAGACCTTTGCATTACTTGACTTTTCTTAACTTGCCTTTCCCTTCTTTGTTCCTTTTGCCATATCTAAAAATGAAGGTCATCTGTATAAGCACCTGCATCTTTACAACATTTGCAAATCCTGTAATTTTTTTTTTGTTTCATCTGCCCAGTATCACGTGTACTTATTCCATGCCAGACTGCACACATAAACATCAAAGGAATAGAATTGTAGGTCCATTTTTCTTTAATAGTGGAAAATGTAGCTTTGCTACAGGAATTTAGCATCTAAAAGTTTGCTGTTTCTAAAACACAAAGCCCTGTTGTGTATATATTGTCTCATCTCTGATCTCATTGTGCTTATTTAAGCTTTAGTTACACAACAGTGAATATCGTCCATGTGACTGGGACTACTTGGTGGCTCAGTGGTCAGCTCTGTAGCCCTGCAGTGCTGGGTTCAAATCCAGCTAAGGACAATATCTGCAAGGAGTTTGTATGTTCTCCCTGTGGGTTTCCTCCCGGAACTCCGGTTTCCTCTCACACTCCAAAGACATACTGATAGGGAATTTAGATTGTGAGCCCTACTTGGGACAGTACTGACAATATCTCTGTAAAACGCTGTGGAATATGATGGCACAATAAAAGTAAATAATAATTATATATAATTAAATTCAATGCATGTGTATAGAGGCTATTCATATGACCAATATTTTGACAGACTGTCAAAATATAGGCCATGTCTTATTTTTACCTGTTTTCACAATTCCCTCAATACATTCAAATGTATGAGGGATCCATGAAAATGGGCACCCCTCAGGTGCAAAATGGCCATGAAAAATGTAAATTTTTAAGCCAAATGATATTAACCCCTTAAGGAAGCAGGGTAATTTTTATGTTAATGCTCGGCAACTTTTTTCATATTTTCCCTACCAGTCTTCCAAGATTCATAACTTTTTTATTTTTCTGTCTACAAAGCTATGTGAGGGCTTATTCTTTGTGTGACGAGTTGTACTTTCATTTGCCACCATTTTGGGGTACATGTAATGTTTTTATTAGCTTTTATTTACGTTTCTGGGGGGTCCATGTGAAATAACACAATTCTATAATTTTTTACATTTAGTTTTTATGACGTTCACTCTGTCCAGCAGTTCATTACGATTATGGCGATACCATATTTATATTGGTTTTTATTACATTTTACCGCTTTTACAAATAAAACATTTTTTGAAAATGAACGATTTTCCTGGGGTCACCGTATTCTGACGCCTAGAACTTTTTTTTACTGTACTGTTGACGGAAATACGTCAGGGCTCTTTATTTTCGGGGTAAGTTGTACTTTCTATTGGTACAAATGTTTGGTATGTGTGACTTTTTGATCACTTTTTATTGTTATTTTTTGGGGAAAGCAAAGTGACCAAAATATGTTAATTTGCGCATTGCCCAATATTTTTTTTTTTTTATGGTGTTCACCATATGGGATAATGAACACTATTTTCGGGTAGTGAGGACTTATACGCACGTGGGGATACCCAAAATGTTTGTTTGTTTTTATTTACATTATATATTTTTTTAATATAAAGATGTGTTTGTTTTTTTTATCATTTGTTTATTTTTGTGTGTTTTTACTATGTGTTTTTGCGTTTTTTCACTTTTTCCCTGTCCCACAAGGGGACTTGAAGCTGGGATCTCAGATCCCCTGTGCAATGTCCTGTATTGCACATTAGTTCCTATGGGAACTATGCATAGTGCAGTCAGGAGGCCATGGCCCGGCCTCCTGAATGCCATGGCTACCCCTCAGAAACTTCAATCTTATTGTGGGGGGGTCCGAGGGGTGGGGGGGGGAGAAGCGATCTTGCCTACGGACCCCCTGTGTAACACAGCCGAGAGCAGGATGTAATGCCGCAGGTACAGTCCGCAGCATTACAGCTCCGTATTATTACTAAGCTGAGCATTAACTATACACTCAGCGCAACGTAATAGTACGGTGCAGAGTGGGAAGGGGTTAACAGATCCCAATATATTGAATGCTTTGTGTCCAGAAAAGTATGCTGTATAATATATATATATATATATATATATATATATATATATACAATATACAGTCATATGAAAAAGTTTGGGCACCCCTATTAATCTTAATCATTTTTAGTTCTAAATATTTGGGTGCTTGCAACAGCCATTTCAATTTGATATATCTAATAACTGATGGACACAGTAATATTTCAGGATTGAAATGAGGTTTATTGTATTAACAGAGAATGTGCAATATGCATTAAACCAAAATTTGACCGGTGCAAAAATTTGGGTACCCTTATCATTTTATTGATTTGAATACTCCTAACTACTTTTTACTGACTTACTGAAGCACAAAATTGGTTTTGTAACCTCACTAAAATGATAAGAGTACCCAAATTTTTGCACCGGTCAAATTTTGGTTTAATGCATATTGCACATTTTCTGTTAGTACAATAAACCTCATTTCAATCCTGAAATATTACTGTGTCCATCAGTTATTAGATATATCAAATTGAAATGGCTGTTGCAAACACCCAAATATTTAGAACTAAAAATGATTAAGATTAATAGGGGTGCCCAAACTTTTTCATATGACTGTATATATATATATTATATTATGTCCACTGCCTTGTGAACAAATGTTAAACACAGTATAGAGTTTGTGACTCGTATGTCTTTATCCACTCATAAAATACTCCCCAGTATCCAGTGGAAACTGGTGTAATACTGTAACATAACTTATATGAGCCTCCTCCACCGCCAGGAAGCAAAATAATGTCAACCAATAAATCTTCATAGCAACTTCCTTCACATATACTCACTGTTCATGCAGTTTTTGAGGTTTTTTTAGTCTACTCAAACCAGAAATGGATCCAAAAAAGAGATATTTACAAGCCTTTCCTTTATCATTCTCTTTCCTTTTGAATTAATTTTGGCTACAAAAATATAAAACATTAAAAACATACAAAACAGTGCATGAAATGTGATATTCTGGTTTTCAGCTGTATGAAAATCAATACAATATATATCTGCATCAGAATAGGTTTAGGATGGTTTAGCCTTGTCAATCTAATCTGTTAAAAAATGGGGTGAGTTAGTGGATATTATATCTCTTGAGTTTTCCACAGCATTTGATACCAGAAAATATGTGTAAGTGAGTAAATAAATGGCTCAGTGATAGAAGGCGTGGGTCAGGGTGGTTATATATAGGTCACTCGTTAGTATGGTTCTTTAGAGGTCAACGTAGGGCCCTATTTTCTTTAAGACATGTATTAATGACCTTTTAGAAGGATTGCACAGATAATAGAAATGTTTGCAGTTGATACTAAATTGTGTAAAGGGAGTAGCAGAAATAGGGTAATATACTGTTATCAATTTATCTGGATAAATTGGTTACTTGGACAGAAAAGTTGCAAATGGCCCTGTAGAGGATGCGTCTGACTTACACTGCAGGAGTTATGATGACCGGCATTAAAATTGCCAGTCTTCATCAATCTCACTCAATATGTCATCATATCAAGTAGCATGAGACTATATGGGGCGATTCACACGGTAGAATATGAAGAGTAATACCTCTTCATTTTCCAGCCGTCGGCTACCTGCGGCAGAATGCCGAGGATCGGCATTCTATCATGGCTTTCTGCCACTGATTAGGCCCAGGTGAATGGGCCTAATCAGCGGGGAGTCTCGAGCCGTGGACTCCCCTGCTGAATCTGCCTTGGCATCCCCGGTAAGATCGAGCAGGACTCTTATTTTTTCAGCGTCCTGCTACGATTTCTGCCTCCCATTGAAAACAATGGGAGGCAGAATCTGGGCGGAACCTTCAGAGGATTCAAGGGAGGAATCCACCCACAAATAAGTGTCAAATTACTATGTGTGAACGACCCCTCAAAGTGGAAGCAGGGACAGTAGTCATCCTTGAATAATGACATTGACCAATTTACCCTTTAATCACCCCATCTGTGTAATACTTATCCTAGAAGCAATACTGTATCCATGACTAATCTACTGGCCATCATCAGTGGCATACATAGACAAAAGGGGATCAATAGCATGAAAACAGGTCTCTCACTAAGTATTGAAGGCCACCATGTTTGTTTAACTCCCCATGTTCTTTCTATGGCAATAAGGCCAATTTCCTAGTGGTATACAATAGCACAGATCACTCATAGAACCTACTGGAAAACAATACTGTGTGGTGTAAGAGTTTCATGGATACTTTTGCATGAGACATTTTTTACACCTGGACGGTGAGACCCTATAAATATATTTGGTGCATGTCTTGAGAACTTTCCTGGAATATATTCTGAACGTAGTGACCAAATATAATGTGAGCATACTCGTATTTTACCTAAAATACAGCCATACACGACCTACAGTTCTGCTCTAGCTTAAGTTAAGGTTTGGTTATAATACTTGAGAAATCTTGTTATGTGCCATGCACGATGTACCTAACAGCTAAGCCCCATTACTAATGGCAAACAGAAACCTTTGATGTCTACTGCTAGATGGTTAGGAACCTCCCCACTTACATTTTCCCATTGCAATGCAAATAGGATTTGGATTTTCAGTAATGTATAAATTGGTAGCACACCAAGGATCTTTACTCATTGTAAGGAATGTCAAAGCACTGCTCATGTAGGTGCAAGATAAAATTGCTTTTAACAACTTCACTCCTTTAATCCCTGCGTTGAAACAGCGCTGTGTCTTTGAAATGGGTAAGTCAAGCATGCCATCCTTGGAGTAATGGGTTTAAGAGGGACTTCACAGGGGTCTTGTTGCTACAGTCCCCATGAGGTATCTTGGTTTACTTGCCAGAAAGAGGATGTATAGTGTAGTCTCGTAGTCTTCACCCTGATTGAATATTTGTCACTTCACTGCGCTACATCCGTGACTTTGACACCCGTTTCCAGGCAAAGTCACTACAAATTAGACAGGTGATATAATCCTATCACAGTTAGTGAGGCCTCTAATACATAGCTGGGGAATATGCTCATGTAGTTGGCGCTGGCTGCTATAGAACTCTATACTATACAGATAAGAGTTGCTCTTCACCTTCACCTTTATTTGACCAATAAATACATATTTTTAGAAGAAACCAGTAGAACTATAAATTTGCTTACATAATTGGATATGGTTACTAGTGTGCATGTATTATCGTTATACCTTAACATTAACAATTTCACACAAAAAAAAATATATGTATTATTCAGTTCTGGCAGAAAATTTGCCTGCCAAGCCCCTTCAACATGTTATCTTTACTAGATGGCCCCAAAGAATAGGTGGGTGGATTGCTCTGTGGATAATACAGTTATGTATGATGTGTAAGTATTCTTTCACAGTTATAGAGTTCCCTTCCATAGGAAGTGTCTAATATTTCCTATAGCTAAGGAGTCTTATCAATGGAAATTTCGCAAAAAGACTCATACATGATAAGCAATTGCTGGTTATAATGTAACACAGCAGGCAAAGGTACAATACCCAATAGTATGGTATACGGCTCAACACCAATAGTGGCTAATGGCTAGAATTCATAGAGCTAATGTAGAAGGACAAATGACATATCAAGCAGTGTGTGTCAATAGGCTGTCAGTTTTCAAACAGAGCTGGCGGGAAGTATGATCCCTCATATCACAGACTTATCTAGGCCATGTTTAGTCAAATATTCATCAGTCACATGAATCTGTCCGGCCACACCATACCGACTTTCCAAGAGAAAAGTCCTCATGATGGAAAAGCTACCATTGTCTTCTTAACTGAAGACAACATCCAATTTGCAATTGTGGGACCTTACTATTAATGTAATAATAGGGTGTGGTATTCTCAGGTGCTTGTGTACATAAAAAAGATCACATGGGAAATGAGAAGATATTACATAATGCTAAATCCATGAGAAATTCATACTCCTGTCTAGATATTAGTTTTGCCTTGAGCAACAAAACAATAAATTTGGATTATGTCACAATATGCTCCTTATTCCAAAATTAATTAAAGGGAACATAAACCCCTTTTTCATTTTTAATACCTACTATTAACTTTTTAATAAAAGTATGTTTGTGTGTGAATGGTTGGGGGGAGTTGTCCGTGCAAAGAATGCAAGTCTTTCCCTAGTGAAGTTTCAGGCTTAGTGATCCGGCTTCCATGATTGTCAAAATATATCATGTGATTTTTTTTTTTTTTTTGTGAACTTAATGTACGTTCACACTAACATATTGAAGTGCGTTGCTCTGATCCAGCATAGGATCAGAGGAACAGACTTAAACGCTGATAGAACGACTGATGCAGATGGAGTACTCTGATGTAAAGAACAAGATGGAGGCTTTCTTCAGTCATGTTTGTTTACTTTTCTAACGGAAGCAGCTAAAATTGCAGAAAAAAAGGCACTTCTTCCATTAGACTTAATAAACTCTAAACAGAATTGGATCATGGTAAATAATTGTTTATATAGTATGTTAACAGATACAGAAGAAATGTTTTGCAAGGTTTAGCAACCATGGTTAGAAAGTGCAAACGAGAACCAGCATTTTATTATTTTTGCATATAAGAAGCTCTCTTGAAAATTTTTGACATGCGCCAAAATTGGCGCAATTCATTCCAAAAGTCTTTTTTTGAGACTGGCATATGAAATGTCAGTCTCAAAACATTATAATATTCCCAAATGAATATAAAGGTTCCCTTTAAATACTGTATATCTAGAGAGAGATACATTTCTACATATTTACCTACTGAATTGCGTTTGTGCAAAAATTTTGCAATATTTTAAAACGTTACAATTCATAAATGTGCTTAAAGCCAGACCAAGTAGTGAGCCCACACTCTAGTAGTCCGCAGCATATTATATGGCACAATATACACTTCCGACTGGTGAGCCCTGGTGACTGGGGCAGTGCTCTGCTCTTAATAAATCTCCATTAGTCCTAGTACAGTAGTCTTATAAATTACATCAAGGGTCTGTAAATATTACTTTAGTTTTTATCTATTCCTAGTCACTGTCTAACAACATAAAGAATGGTCCCCCAATTGAATTGCTGATCTTCTCATTATATATGATGGCGCTACTTAACCCAAATTATCAGCTCTTATCGCGGTCACTTCCTGTAATTTGGAGGTACACATCAGTAACTGTTAACCAGAAGACTTTTAGAAATTCTCTGCCTTGAAGGAAGGCTTCCTTCCTGAAAAAGCTAAGTTGCCTGTCGTGGACTAAATGCCGCATGGACTTTCTAAAGAGGAAGAATTAACAATTTATGGCAGAGCTTGGATTTCCAGGGGTGAACGGCTAATCTTATTTAATACATAGAAGGTCAAACTCTGGTGCTGACCTACGTCTAATACAATTACCCTACTAGTAGGAATGCGGTATGGACGCTTGTAAATGGTGAAGCTGACTTCTGATCACTTTCATTCACCTTTTACAATTCACATTATACCTGTGCCATATAGTTAATATGTGTTGCAGGGAACTCGTGATGAGTAACATACAATGAACACAATATTATGGGGAAATATGCCCAGGTTACAGTCCTGGTCCTCTGCACCGATGACCAACTCCACTGACCCAGGGCCATTTTAGAACACATTGGTGGGGCCAGTGCAAAAGTTTCACTGCCCCACCCATCACAACCACTTACCTGACTCACAAATTATAATGTCCCCTCATAGTATAATGCCTGTTAGTGGCCCTCACACAGTTTAATGACTCCTAATGGTCCCATACAACATAATGTCCCTCAGTGGCCCATCACACTGTCAAATGCCCCTGCAGTGGCCCAATATAATCTAGTGGCCCATAACACATTATATTATAATGTCCCCCTCCAGTTGCACTCAAAGTATAATGTCCCTCTCCCGGTTGCCTTCACAGTATAATGTCCCCCTCCTGGTGGCCCCTAGAGTTTCATCTCCCCCTCCTGGTACCACCTATAACCCAGTATTCACCTTTACCTTAATCCCTTCTGCTTCTGGTCCTGGAGACTTCAGGGAGCAACAGGCATGATGTAAGTGACGTCACTACTGCTCCCAAGAGACCGGAGGCAGACACAGGCCGAATTGCGAAGCAGGGAGTGGACGGATCTCTGCTTCACCTATGTATTCAACTGGATCCACTGCCCGAAATAGCAGGACAGATGTTCAGATTGGCAAACTGTATTTGTCAAAGAAAGTCTATAAAGCCACAAGACAAATGCAATGAAATATCCCATTGACCTCTATACCTTTCTGTATATAATCATTTTCATTTGAAAGAGTCTGTCACCAGAATCTAGCATATCAACCTAACCATTTTGGTGCCTATATTGCTGATAGATTACTGTTTTTTATATGCAAGTGAGTTTTTTGAGCAATGAGTGCACTGCCATTGCTCCAAAGAGGAAAGTGGCAACACCTTCATTCAAAGAGCTCATTTACATATTATGTATTACAAAGATAGCAATATCTCAGCAACATAATTTGACTCAGGGGACACTAAGCTATCTATCTGGGTTGATTTGCTGGGCTCTGGTGACAGACTCCCTTTAAAGCGTAACTAAACTTTCGTACAAGTTTTGATTTGTGTCATTAATAAATTTTGTAATATACTTTATTAACAAATGTTGTCTCCTTTCTGTGAAATCATACAACTCTTTATTCTTCCCCTTGCTTCTGTATGGAGAGCTGTTCCTGCCTCTCAGTGTATGGAGTACAGGCTTAGAGTACAGGTCTGTGTAAAATGTAGAAAAAAATGAGGATGGGTGAGGGTTTCAACCAGTGATATCTCTGGAAATAGTATTAGCGTCATATGAATGAAGAGAATTTCCTCTTTCATGTAACACAAAAAAAAAACTGTTTAACCCTTTCCCGACATCTGCCATAATAGTATGGCACATATCGGGTATTTAAATATGGCGGCCTCTTGGGAGCTGATTGGCCGCCATAGCCTTGGTGTTTCTGTTGTATTATACTGCACTGATAGCGGGCATTAACCCCTCTGGCGCACGGGTGCCGTCATTTTGCCAGGGATCGCTGGCACCCGGAGCAAGCTCTGGGGTCGGCGTCCCATTGGCATGTCAGCCGGGAGCCTATTGAAGGCTCTCAGTCTTGTCTGCAATGCATTGCATTAGTGATCAGACCCCCTGGGGTTCAAGACCCCTAGGGGGTCTAATAAATGCAAAAAAAATAAAATAAAAAATTCAAATCACCCCCCTCTCCCTAGAACACATATACAAGTACTTAAATACTGTGAAACATACAGTACAGACCAAAAGTTTGGACACACCTTCTCATTCCAAGAGTTTTCTGTATTTTCATGACTATAAAAATTGTAGATTCACACTGAAGGCATCAAAACTATGAATGTGGAATTATATACTTAACAAAAAAGTGTGAAACAACTGAAAATATGTCTTATATTCTAGGTTCTTCAAAGTAGCCACCTTTTGCTTTGATTACTGCTTTGCACAGTCTTGATGAGCTTCAAGAGGTAGTCATTGTAAAGGTCTTCCAACAGTCTTGAAGGAGTTCCCAGAGATGCTTAGCACTTGTTGGCCCTTTTGCCTTCACTCTGCGGTCCAGCTCACCCCAAACCATCTCGATTGGGTTCAGGTCTGGTGACTGTGGAGGCCAGGTCATCTGGCGTAGCACCCCATCACTCTCCTTCTTGGTCAAATAGCCCTTGCACAGTCTGGAGGTGTATTTGGGGTCATTGTCCTGTTGAAAAATAAATGATGGTCCAACTAAACGCAAACCGGATGGAATAGCATGCCGCTGCAAGATGCTGTGGTAACCATGCTGGTTCAGTATTCCTTCAATTTTGAATAAATCCCCAACAGTGTCACCAGCAAAGCACCCCCACACCATCACACCTCCTCCTCCATGCTTCACAGGCACGTAGAGTCCATTCGTTCACCTTTTCTGCGTCGCACAAAGACACGGTGGTTGGAACCAAAGATCTCAAATTTGGACTCATCAGACCAAAGCACAGATTTCCACAGGTCTAATGTCCATTCCTTGTGTTCTTTAGCACAAACAAGTCTCTTCTGCTTGTTGCCTGTCCTTAGCAGTGGTTTCCTAGCAGCTATTTTACCATGAATGCCTGCTGCACACAGTCTCCTCTTAACAGTTGTTGTAGAGATGTGTCTGCTGCTAGAACTCTGTGTGGCATTGACCTGGTCTCTAATCTGAGCTGCTGTTAACCTGTGATTTCTGAGGCTGGTGACTCGGATGAACTTATCCTCCGCAGCAGAGGTGACTCTTGGTCTTCCTTTCCTGGGGCGGTCCTCATGTGAGCCAGTTTCTTTGTAACGCTTGATGGTTTTGGCCATTGCACTTGGAGACACTTTCAAAGTTTTCCCAATTTTTCAGACTGACTGACCTTCATTTCTTAAAGTAATGATGGCCGCTCGTTTTTCTTTACTTAGCTGCTTTTTTTCTTGCCATAATACAAATTCTAACACTACATTCAGTAGGACTATCAGCTGTGTATCCACCTGACTTCTGAACAACACAACTGATGGTCTCAACCCCATTTATAAGGCAAGAAATCCCACTTATTAAACCTGACAGGGCACACCTGTGAAGTGAAAACCATTTCAGGTCACTACCTCTTGAAGCTCATCAAGAGAATGCCAAGAGTGTGCAAAGCAGTAATCAAAGCAAAAGGTGGCTACTTTGAAGAACCTAGAATATAAGACATATTTTCAGTTGTTTCACACTTTTTTGTTAAGTATATAATTCCACATGTGTTAATTCATAGTTTTGATGCCGTCAGTGTGAATCTACAATTTTTATAGTCATGAAAATACAGAAAACTCTTGGAATGAGAAGGTGTGTCCAAACTTTTGGTCTGTACTGTATATATATTAGGTATCCCTGTGTCCAAAAACACCTGGTCTAGAAAACTATAAAAATATTTTTCCCGTACGGTAAACTCCGTAGTGAAAAAAAAAAAATCAAAAGTGCCAAACCGCCTTTTTTAAATGTAAATAATACCATATAAATTTGGTATCCCTGAAATCGTACCGAAACATATAATACAGGTGACATGTCATTTTGACTGCAGAGTGAACGCTGTAAAAACGAAGCCCGTAAGAAAGTCACACAAATGCACTTTTTCTTCAAATCCACCCCATTCTGAATTTTTTTTCCCTGCTTCTCGATACATTGTACAGAATAATAAATGGTAGTAGCATCATGAAGAAAAAATTTTCCCGCAAACATTAAGACCTCATATGGCTCTGAGAGCGGAAAAATGTTATGGGGTTTGGAAGGGGAGAGGGGGGGGGGGGAGTCAAAAACGAAAAATTTCTTCTGCGGGAAGGGGATAACGTGACCCTTCCCTACCATCATTTGACACCATACACAGTTACTCAGTGAGAGGAAGGAACAGCTCTCAATACAGAAGCAAGGAGAAGAATAAAGAGATGCAGGATTTTACAGAAAGGAGACAAAATGTTTTAATAAAGTCTATTATAAAAGTTATTAATGTCACAAATACTGCCAGAAAAATCTAAAGTTTTCCAAAAGTCTAGTTATGCTTTAAAAGGATAATTAAAGGGGTCTTCAATTTCTATGAAACTGATCACCTGTTCTTAGGGTGGACCATCAATAGTAGATCAGTAAAGATCGATACTTGCAACCAATAGTAATCAACTGTTGGTAGGGCTTGCAGTGCTTGGGTGGGCTCTGCTTCCTCTTCTCTGGCCAGTGACATCATGTCCATTGGTCACCAGGCAATACTGAAGCTCAGTCCCATTTGAATGAATGTTGTAATACAAGGACAGCTACTATACAATGCATGGTGTTGTGCTTGGTAGGTATTGATGATACCATAGCACTTGTCCAAATGATGCAACTCCTTTCAATCTGATATTGATGACCTATCCTAAGGACAATATCATCGTGCCAAAGAACGCCTTTAAAGTTGTCCTTTTTAGGGTTGTTACTCTTAGTTGGTATAAATTGTCACACCAATTTTATGTGTGTTTGCCTCATGCTGATTGTAATGTCACAAAATTCAAAGCAAGTTTTATGTAACAGGACAGTACATTTATAAATAAATAAAAATTCACAAATTTCCAGTCCCCTCCATGTTACACTGGAATGTGAGAATGGGGTTGGTGGTAACTTGAATTACTGGGGTTTTACCACTACTGACTTTTATCCACTATTCACAGGATATAGGCATTAAGAGTCTCTCACAGCTGTTGGTCCAGCCAAAAGTTCCACTGAATGCTCAATGTGAAAAGAGTGGTGGTATATAGGGCTGCTGGAGATTCCCATTAGTGGCACAACTACTATAACCAATAGCCCCACCAGGGTTGCCATAGACATACAAAGTCATTTTTGCCAATCCTACTGTGGACATGTTGCCACTTTACCTTGTTGATTTTTAAGTTTATGGTCATCTTTAAATCCATTGTGCAATTTCAGTTTTTTTCTAATTCCACCTGATTCTGATTTTTTTTTTCCAACTTCCAGTATGGAACATTAAATGGTGCCTTTGCAAAAAAAAAAAAAAAAGTCATCATATGGCTCTGTGAGCAGTAAAACAACAAAATTGTTGGTAAATTCTACATTTAATCACTGATAATGGAAGCCTATGAGTCCCTATGGTTTACAATGCAAACACCAGTTTATTAATTTATCCCTATCAAGTAAAATTAGCATGAAGGTTTCTAAACTGTTGATAAAATTTCTTTGTATTATTATAATGCTTTAGCAATATCTCATATTTTATATGTATGTTATATAGATATTCCTTTATATTGTTTTTCCTTTATATCCTTCTTGGAAAACTTGGTATTTAAGCTGGGATATGGTATAATGCATTCTCACACTTACCTTGTGCTCAGTTGCTAATAAAAAGTTTACAGTGCTTTTTTTTTTTTATTAGTACTTGCTTATTTTTTATGGGGAAGAACAAAGGTTTTAAATTCTTATATATAAAAAAATACCCTCCCTATAATCTTTCAGAAGGATTTCAGAATATTAATATAGCAGTGACTTTGGTCTGTAGTGTCTACAGAAAAACGTTTATCTTTTAGGTCTTCCAAGCTCCTCCAATGCACCATGTGACCTTCACTAAGGAACATTATTTATATGGGCTCTTCTTTGTGGACCAGAAGTCAGTTTCTCTCCCTCTTTGCATTTTTATGAGACTCTAAGTGCCTTATATGGTTGTTTTTTCCTGGATATTTGGAGTTCATGATTCCTCACAATTTCTGTAAACTAGTGATGGCTGCAGTGATGGTGTGTTGTCCACACATGTGACCACTGCAGCCACTCACTGGTTTAGATGAAAACAGGGATAGATCCATCAAAGTGGAGAGGCCAGGATAGAGGCATGGAGAGTTTTTGCCCTTTGACTCCAAAAGAACTCATTAGCACATATTATCAAAAAAATATTTTATACAGATTTTGGCATCGGAACAGCATTATAAAGGCAGCATAGGAGACCTCATGGGACAACCTGTGAGGTAGTAATAGCAGTTTGAATAGTGGAATAGAGGTGACAGCTTCCTTTTAAGTTGCCTCACATGTCTTTGTTTTCAACATGGTATTTGAGCTCCCTAGGGACAGAAACTTATGCAAAGCTGAAGCCATAATTTAAAAAAATTGTAGATTCCCTCGTAATTCAAAAACATTAGGATAAACTCCCCAGGGAAAGTGTCCAGCATGACATGATGTTTGGGAGATCTTCTATGGGATCAAACTAGACAAGTGCATCAATGTGCCTTGGGCACCCAAAAACCTAGCACCAATTCACTGGCGGCCCTTCCATGAATCACTAAAAACAGATCAATTCTTCTGAATAAAGAATTAAAAAAGCACTGCCAAAAAATGTTTATTTTTTGGTCTGTAAGATATACACACGTGGACAAAATTTTTTGCACCCCTCGTGTACTGAAAGAAAAACCCACAATGGTCACAGAAATAACTTGAATCTGACAGACTGGAATTTGACAAACTACAGGTTGACAAGCCACAAAGCTTATGGGAGAATGTCATGGACAGATGAGACAAGAATCGAAATTTTTGGCAAGGCACATCAGCTCTATGTTCACAGATGGAAAAATGAAGTATATCTTGAAAAGAACACTTTCCCTACTGTGAAACATGGAGGAGGCTCTGTTATGTTCTGGGGCTGCTTTGCTGCATCTGGCACAGGGTGTCTTGAATCTGTGCAGGGTACAATGAAATCTCAAGACTATCAAGGGATTCTAGAGAGAAATGTGCTGCCCAGTGTCAGAAAGCTTGGTCTCAGTCGCAGGTCATGGGTCTTGCAACAGGATAATGACCCAAAACACACAGTTAAAAACACCCAAGAATGGCTAAAAGGAAAACATTGGACTATTCTGAAGTGGCCTTCTATGAGCCCTGACCTAAATCATATTGAGCATCTTTGAGCTGAAATATGCCATTTGGAAAAGGCATCCTTCAATCCCGAAACAACTGGAGCAGTTTGCTCATGAGGAGTGGCCAAAATACCTGTTGAGAGGTGCAGAAGTCTCATCGACAGTTACAGGAATCGTTTGCTTGCAGTGATTGCCTCAAAAGGTTGTGCAACAAAATATTAAGTTAAGGGTTCCATCATTTCTGTCCAGGCCTGTTTCATGAGTTTTCTTTTTTTTTAAAATTCTGTTGAAGCATGGTTGAAAAGTAATGTCTGACTTTCATTTGTTCATTTTCATAGCATTTTTATATATTATTACTTTTGTCAGATTCAAGTTATTTCTGTGACCATTGTGGGTTTTTCTTTCATTAAACGAGGGGTACCAACAATTTTGTCCTCGTGTGTATGAGGTAAACTGTAGAGCAGCTAATCTTTTTACCAGTGGCTGTATTCGTGAATTATCAGTTAAATTCGGGTCCTGTTGTACCATGTGACAGACACTCAGTCTCTGACTTATACAGGCTCTTCTGTCTGGCCCAAAAGTCAATTTCTTTAAGGTCTTATAATAATCTAAAAACGTTGAAAAGAGATGAGATATCTCTGGTGTACATATAACAGTGGACATATCGATGCTCTGTGTAGAAGGATGGTGAGCCCACAGCATTATTTCCTCTGGTGGGCCCCATGAACCTTACTTAGTCTGACACAAGAAAAAAAAAGAAACATGCCTTAGTCAATGCAGGGAAGTCAAGTTCATGAAATGCAAAGATTAAAGATTATGTCATAGGATGTAATACTATATTATGTCTAAAGTGAAGCACTCTGTCACTGCCACGATCACTGTTGCTCTATATTGATATCTGTGCTGACAGTGTAAGAAGATAACACCATCATGACTTCTGGGAGAGAGCCAGGTCATTTTATTTTTCTCCCCATAAATTCACCTTGTTTACTATATGACTTCACCAGTAGCCTGCAAGCTGCCTGTGTTTATGAATGGACCATAAAAATGGAGTCTTGCAGCTTTGTGATAAAGTTAATTATTTCCTCATGTTAACTATCCACAAGCTTCTGAAAATGTCTTTAATGTGAGACACTGTTTCCCTTGACTGAGAGCTACACTCCAGAGACTATAAAAAGGCAGACATAATATGTAAGTTGCAAGGACAGGACAGATACTAATGCTTTTATCATATATCCTAATGCTTTTATCATATATTCGTGTGTGTGTGATAGAGAGACGGAGAGGGAGAGAGAGAAATATTGATATAATAGACTAAGATAATGATAGAACTGACAATAGAATAGAATTGATGATAGATACACATAGAAGTAAATAACTATTCTAAAATAGATAGATAGATAGATAGGATATTTTCTCTTCATTTACGTTTTATATAAAAATAAAACGTATATATCAGTATAATGCAGAGCAGCGCAAATCTTTTGGCACAGTTTACTATTGTCAGAGATTGTGAGCACAATTGTATTACCATAAAACTCTAATGAACCTTGGCTACGGTAATGAATATAAGTTAGTTAATGTATTGTCCTGTAAGGAAAGAGGTTTATCAGGTTATCAATCAGTCCCAATGGCTTTATTAGTTTCCTTGGTAGAGGGCTCAGGAAAGGGAATTGGGAGAATACCAGATTTATAATGGCTACCAGATATGTGTAACAAGATGCATCTTAAGGTTGAGGCCCCACATTGCAGAAACGCAGCTTTTTTTGTTGCAGATTTTGCTGCATTTTTTTGATCCAAAGCCAAAAATGGCTACAAAAGGAATGGAAAATATCTAGGAAACTTTTTAAACTTCTACCTTCTGCTCAATCCAATCCTGGCTTTGGCTCAAAAAAACTGCAGCAAAATCTGCAACAAAAAAAGTTGCGTTTCCACAATGTGGGGCCTCAGTCTAAGTGTTTATCAAATAACATTACCTAGAGAGTCTTTCACCAAATTGACCCTATGAAGAGGTGTTAGGACTTATTCAGATGGTCTGCCCAAACATCAGGTCAAATAACTAGAGCTACCTGCCACATAGTAGACGGGATTTAAGACAATCAGTATAATACAGCAATAGTATGGCCATGTGAATAATCCCTTAAAGGGGTTTTCCCATGAACAATTAATAGTTATGCTTTTTACAAATATAAATCAAACATTTTGTAGAGTTTTAAAGTTTCTCTCTAACCATCTTAGTACTGACTATTTTTGGTCTTGATTGGTTGCCATTGGAAATGACTATGAATGCCATAACTTTCTATGGTCTGGTACTTGTCAGAAACCCTGCCATGATTTCTGTTTTGCGGCCTGATTCACTTCTCATGCATGTAGGTTCCCTGCCTGATAAACTGTCCACTATAAGAAAAAAATGACTGGGTTTCTCAAAAAGTACGAGACCATAGAAAGTTCTTTTATTCATTGTCATATCCATAGGCAACCGATCAAGCCAAAAGACTGTCACCACTAAGAAGGTTGGAGAAAATCTTCAAAATTCTGTAAATGATTTAATTATTTACATTAGAATAATGATCACATTTTATTTGTCTACATATTTAAATATGGTCGTTCATGGGAAAACCCTTTTAACTGAGGTTCCTGCGCTCCAAATACATACAAACTACTGACTACAACACAGCTCCTGTTTCTGTACCCTCCTGTTCACACAGCACTGTGTACTTATATATTGCTCAGGTGTGTAACAAGTACATATGGACTGTACCTAAAAAACCTATGTATGGAGCCCAACGCCATCAAGTCAACAAACAGCAATAGGCAGGTTTTGAAAAGGGAATTTGTTTATGGATTATGTTTTTCTTCCTTCCTTGGCCCTTTTTTATTACCTCTGAGGACCTTTCATGTGTGGAGGTGGGCTACCTGAGCTTGTTTATGTATATACTTCATCTTGTCTTGTGTAAGAGGACCATGAGGGACACTCATATACTCTGCATGTACGTAACTAATAAATTTCTATCAACGTCAAGCTAATGTCCTCTGTCTGACCTTCTGTAAACTAGGGTACTTTTAATTGATAGTGACACAAATCATGTGCAATGACTAGCATACCTTAAATTTTACCGGACTTTATAATGGTTAAAAAGCGACATCAAATCTTATTTTTCTTCCTATTCAGTGTTTCAATGCAGCCGACAAACTGTTCATTGTGCAACGCTACCTTTCATGGGGGCCTCAGCGACTGAACTTATGAATATGTAAATGAGCTTGGCTGGGTTACTATACTGTTAATGGGGAGCTTGCCCTTGCATAGGCCTCAGTAGAACCATCTTAGAAGACCTTTGTGGTTCATTCTCTAATTGGAGGAGACAGTTCTCCTCCCTTAATCCCAAGTTAGTGTATATTTAAACAAAATGTTCATTTAGTGTTTGTGGATTTTTGTAATTTGCATGGGGAAACAATTACTATGCGGAAAAGAAGAATTACACATAATTTCAGCGCTGCTATTTGCTGCTCTCCCTTTGAACTAATAAGGGGGGGGGGACCATAAATAGGCCTTAGAAAGATAAACTAATGAAAGAACCATGCAGAGATTGAATACTTTTACCCCAGAAACACACAATAATGTGTTTTTCTCTTCCAAGAAAAGAACTTTCTGTGTAAGACACGCAAATGAGCAGTTTTTTTGGTTTTATTTTTTTTAGACATATTATTGGGCGAAGTATAACTAATGTATGGAGCCTTTTACATCAACATTCACTGAAGGTTTAATAACAGCAAAATTTTGTAAGTAAAGTGGAGTTATTGGCCAGTTTACTTAAAAAACAAGTATTGGACAGTTTTCCAGGAATTAGATATTGATATGGATGGCATTCATGAAACCATAGTAGACGGGCGTATATACAGCTTTATCTGTCTTTAACTAGCTTGCAGCAAAAATCCATCAACCAATAAGACGACTTATTTTTATTATATTCTTTGTCACTTTACTTTTTTTTTTAAATAAGAACCAATGCTATGTGTTTTTATTTCTTTTGTTGATATGGTGGATTCCAATCCCCTTTATACATTGACTAGAAAGGACTGTAGAAGTACTGCTGCTAGCTATATAATACGTTTGAATGGCTCCAGGAACACAATAGTATTGACCATTTTGTAAAGTAACAGAAAATAGATTTTTAGGAATCAGTTAAATCTGTAAATCATGAATGATTCAAATCATCCATACTTCAGGCAGAGTGTTATATATAGAACAATAACAACGCTACTGCTGGGGTCTACACAACATCAACACAAAAACGGAAAAAAAAATCTTGCTTAGGGTGGGTTCACACCTGCGCTTCAGTCCGTCCGTTGCCAATCCGAGTGAAAATCTTGGCGAAGGGGATTGGCATCAGATACAGACCGGTCAGCGACACATTGGTTAAAAACCCATTCATTTGAATGGGTTTTTAAAGCAATGCGAGGGTGTCCGATTGCACCCTCTGCGCTGTGAAGCCGTTTTTTTTTCGTCGGACACGAAGTCCTGCATGTCCGACTTTGTTTCCGACGAAAAAAAAAGGATTTGCAGCGCAGAGGGTGCAATTGGACACCCTCGCATTGCTTTAAAAACGTTTTTAACCAATGCGTCGCTGACCAGTCTGTATCCGATGCCAATCCCGTTCGCCGAGATTTTCACTCGGATTGGCAACGGACAGACTGAAGCGCAGGTGTGAACCCACCCTTACTATTATGTTCCACCAAGCCATTCATCTGTATTTTTGACTAGAGAAGAATTACATAATTGATGCAACCCTCACTCTCCATGAGTTCTATGATGTTGACAGGGTGAACCTAGCCTCTCTGCTGCCTGCATCCCCACCCCCCAAAAAATACCCTTTGGTAATAACTTTGGTTGCGTGATGGGGCCCTCTAATTAAAATTGTAGACCATGCCCCCCAGTTACAGTTCAAAAAAAAATCCACCTATTTTTGACCCCCACACAGTATAACAACCCCTTTACTTGCCCCCACACTGTATATTATTCCCTGTTTTTTTGTTCCCCCACACAGTATATGACACCCTTTTTTTTTACCCCCCACACAGTATATGACTCCTATATGCCACCTCCAGGTTGCACTGTACCCACCAATGAAGCCAGGATGTTACGTCCTGGCATTCTTCAGCGTTGTGTCGTAACATCCAGTGCCAACTAGAGGCAACTTAGACAAGAACGTGGATGGGTGAGTAAACTCTT
Source organism: Leptodactylus fallax (assembly GCA_947044405.1). NCBI lineage: Eukaryota > Metazoa > Chordata > Amphibia > Anura > Leptodactylidae > Leptodactylus > Leptodactylus fallax. Next base: position 154,151 of record CAMRHE010000150.1, read on the forward strand.
GGCCGCTGCCTATTGGCTTTTACATTTTTAATTCTTTTTCACAGATTGAGTATGGACAATGTGCATTTTACATGGTATTGTAGTCTTTGGTTTTAACTTTTGATACGTTTTAATTTATTGATAGTTACACTCATATTTAAAATCTTTTGTCTTGATCAGTTGCCAATAGATACGATCATGAATACAGGAACTGTCTGGGCTCTGAAACCAAGCCACGATTTCCTTATTGTGACTTGATTATCTTCTCATGTATGTTAGGTCCTTGACCGTTTAGGAATAAGGAAATCATGGCTGGGTTTCTGACAAATGTAGAAAGTTCCTGCATTCATGGTCATGTCCATTGGCATCTGATCAAGACAAAAAAATACTGTCCTCATCACCAAGATGTTAAGAGGAAGTCTTTAAAACTCTGTAAAATTGATAATTATTCATATTTGCAAAATTGTGTAATTTTTAATAGTAATAATAATACAAGTTTAAATATAGTTATGTTCATGAGGAAAAACCCTTTAAGGCTAAGACCCTACGCTGTAGAACGCAGCAGTGTTCCCACAGGTAAAATTGACATGCTGTGTTTTTCAAAAACACAAGCATTTTTGAAAACTCAGCATTTCTGCAGCATTTTTTTTTTTCCCGCAAAGTATGGATGGGATTAGCCAAAATCTCATTTACTTTGCTGGTATCGTAAAACTGCTGCATTTCTACAGCAGGAAAAACACGGTATTTCCACAACATGGGGCCATAGCCTAAAACAATCAAAATGTTTCTTACAGCGATACTGATATTTTCCAATATTTGCATCTTTTGCAAAATTGAAGTGCAGCCATATTGGTTGTAACCAATCCCAGACATTTTTTCCAGCATGTTTTATTGAAATAAATGTGGATATTGTCATGTTTGCAAAAAAATTTTCAGAATATGCACAGAAAATGCCAGTGGCATCAGATAAGGTCAGTAATGTTGGCTAATGGTGGTAGAATTTGGGTGGAAATTTGCTTTAATAAATAGGCTTGGCTATTGTTAAGATGTGAATATTTTTACAGGAAAAAACTTGATCTCAAATACAATATTCCATGTGGCTGGAGGAATTCTCCCACAGACAAAGAATGTCATCCTATAGAACGCACAATGCAACACTCACATTAGGGACATTTCTTCACTTTGACTTAGAGAAAGTGTGCAAATAAGAGACTATTCATAACTCAAGTGCTTTTCTAGAAAACCATTTTCTTTCCAGGTTATCTTCCTGGACATAGACAGTTTTCCCAGGGCTACATCCCAGTCCCAAATTTCTATATTAAATCCTACAAGAAGCCTGTTAGAGCCATAGGAAGCTTCAGGAGGGAGAGAATAACAGGCAGACTCAGCCATGTATGTTTAAAGAGCACAGCTAGGTTTGCAGTCTCTCGGCTCCAGACTGACTCCATCCTGCTGTTAATAGAAGAAGGAGGGTCACTTGTAGCTTCCTTTTCACCCCATAACAAACAGCAAGCAACCGGTCCCTCAGGCCTTCCTGTGTCCCTGATCCCAGCGTACAGAGAGGCTGCTGTTTCTCCTGAGTTTTATGCAATAGCATTTTGTGTATAAGTTCCAGCTGTTTTCCACTGCGCACATTTTCTGCACCAGGTTATCCTTTGACATTGCAAAAAATCTATAGGAAACAATAACTTTACTTTGTACTAGAGGGTGCATGTGAGAAATATGTTGCATACATGCTGGGCAGAGACTTGGATTAATTAATATTAAACCCAATCTGACTCTGGATAGTACTGATGGTAGGTTCACACCTGCTCTCGGGTTTCCGTTCTTCAGAAACCCAATCCGCTTAAAAAGTGGTTACCACGAAAACCCGCGGACCCCATAGACTATAATGGGTCCACTGTGTTTCTGCTCACCGTGCTTGCAGCACTTTTCTCTCCTCATTTTTCAAGCGGAATGGGTGACGGAATCTCCGAATGGAAACTGAGCGCTGGTATGAACCCAGCTGAGTGATCTCATGTCAGTTTTTACAGATTTTCAATATAAGTCATCTTTACTTTACTTGAGGATGACATTACCTTATTAAGACAGTCTAAGTTAGCAGTGCCGATGGTGCTTTTTGTTCTTTGGTGGGCTATACACCATATAATGTACAAATAATTTTTCAGAGGGGTTGTGTAGGTATTTGAAAACCCATTATGGCTATGTTTAAAATGTTCATGTTTTCTGATGCCGTTTTTGAAGCCAGAAACAGGTGTGGATCATAAAGGGAGTGATAGTATAAAAGACTAGTATTTTTTTTTCTGTTCCTAGTTTAATCCACTGCATCTGAAAACTTGAATGTTTAAACACACCTTGCACTTTTTATAATACTTTTATTTACATACGTTCATGATTTTTGTTCGTGAAAAGCTGCCTGCCTTTATTATGGCTATGAACAGGCAGATAGACAGCCTTGGTCTGTAACGGGAATGTGTCACCAGAAAATAGCTTTTTTTTTTTTTTAAATCAAGTTTTATGTCAAGCATATTTTTAAAGAGTTTTTGTTGAGGTTTTTAAAACTTTTGTGATGTGTATAAAAATGTTTTTCTAGAAGTCCTGCAGTTCTGACACAGTCCACAAAGCAATATAATATGCTGAGTCTTCCTGTTTTCTGTAGATTTCTTTGCAGCAGCCCTCTCATTTATCAGCACACTGATGATCACAGCTATCATGTACTGTATATGTAGATAAGACACAAAATCCACCAGTCATAATAGATCATTTGACAGCTTATCTACTCCCCTCTCTGCGCAATGACCTCTGCCAAGGTCACAGAGCATGCCTACATACAAGTGAATAGGGTCTGCTCCAGAACATTGTGTGTATGGACCATGGTCCTTCTGTAGGAACAGGAAGTCAGAGAGTGTTTTAGTCTTAGTGGCAAAAGTTGTAATCGCAAGATTTTTAGGATTTTTTTTTTTAATATAGCTATTAATTTGGAAAATTGAAAACAAGATCACCAAAAGTTCTTAAAAAATGTGATAGCATAAAAATAAGAGGTGAATAGGTCATTTCCTGGTTACACATTCCCTTTAAGATCCTTATCAGGGTTATAGCATCATTTGAAAACAAAGTTCTTTGCTATGTACAAGTACAAACAAATACAAAGGTTGACCTGTAACTCCAATTAACATAATACTACTAATTACTACAATTTAACTCATTAATCAGTGGTAGAAATATACTTGAAGTTAAAACTATAATAAAAACACAAACAACTATATATGTTCATTTATTTTGTGATTAGTGATTATACTTTTAAACTGGAAATTCCATTATAATTCAAAGAATATTTATTTACAGTCAAGGATGTTGGAAGCCAAGCAGACAGAATGTTATGTTACACCAGGTCCTGGTCCCTAAATACACTTGTTGACAAAAAAAATGCACCAAAAAGGAGTTGTTGGAATCAAATGAAACTTTGTATGTGTGAATGGAATGGTAATATACAGTGGGGAAAAAAAGTATTTAGTCAGCCACCAATTGTGCAAGTTCTCCCACTTAAAAAGATGAGGTCAGGCCTGTAATTGACATCATAGGTAGATCTCAACTATGAGAGACAAAATGAGAAAACAAATCTAGAAAATCACATTGTCTGATTTTTAAAGAATTTATTTGCAAATTATGGTGGAAAATAAGTATTTGGTCAATAACAAAAGTTCATCTCAATACTTTGTTATATATCCTTTGTTGGCAATGACAGAGGTTAAACGTTTTCTGTAAGTCTTCACAAGGTTGGCACACACTGTTGCTGGTATGTTGGCCCATTTCTTCATGCAGATCTCATCTAGAGCAGTGATGTTTTGGGGCTGTCGCTGGGCAACATGGACTTTCAACTCCCTCCAAAGGTTTTCTATGGGGTTGAGATCTGGAGACTGGCTAGGCCACTCCAGAACCTTGAGATGCTTTTACGAAGCCACTCCTTCGTTGCCCTGGCGGTGTGCTTGGGATCATTGTCATGCTGAAAGACCCAGCCACGTTTCATCTTCAATGCCTTTGCTGATGGAAGGAGGTTTGCACTCAAAATCTCACAATACATTGCCCCATTCATTCTTTCATCTAAACGGATCAGTCGTTCTGGTCCCTTTGCAGAGAAACAGCCCCAAAGCATGATGTTGCCACCCCCATGCTTCACAGTAGGTATGGTGTTCTTTGGATGCAACTCAGCATTCACTCTCCTCCAAACACGACGAGTTGTGTTTCTACCAAACAGTTCTACATTGGTTTCATCTGACCATATGACATTCTCCCAATACTCTTCTGGAACATCCAAATTCTCTCTAGCAAACTTCAGAAGGGCCCAGATATGTACTGGCTTAAGCAGGGGGACACGTCTGGCACTGCAGGATCTGAGTCCCTGGCGGCATAGTGTGTTACTGACGGTAGCCTTTGTTACGTTAGTCCCAGCTTTCTGCAGGTCATTCACTAGGTCCCCCGTGTGGTTCTGGGATTTTTGCTCACCGTTCTTGAGATCATTTTGACCCACGGGGTGGGGTCTTGCGTGGAGCCTCTGATCGAAGGGAGATTATCAGTGGTCTTGTATGTCTTCCATTTTCAAGCTGCTTGCCTATTGCAGATTCAGTCTTTCCAGCCTGGTGCAGGTCTACAATTTTGTTTCTGGTGTCCACAGCTCTTTGGTCTTTACCATAGTGGAGTTTGGAGTGTGACTGTTTGAGGTTGTGGACAGGTGTCTTTTTATACTGATAACAATGTCAAACAGGTGCCATTACTACAGGTAATGAGTGGAGAACAGAGGAGCCTCTTAAAGAAGAAGTTACAGGTCTGTGAGAGCCAGAAATCTTGCTTGTTTGTAGGTGACCAAATACTTATTTTCCACCATAATTTGCAAATAAATTCTTTAAAAATCAGACAATGTGATTTTCTGGATTTGTTTTCTCATTTTGTCTCTCATAGTTGAGGTCTATCTATGATGTCAATTACAGGCCTCTCTCATCTTTTTAAGTGGGAGAACTTGCGCAATTGGTGGTTGACTAAATACTTTTTTCCCCACTGTATGTAAATGATTATAATATGAGAGTGAAAAGATAAATTAACTGGGGAAAATACACAACTGAAAAGAGTACCATGTAGCCACTGCTCCCAACACCTCCTAACAGCTAGGTCTACATGGTGGGCAATTCGTCAAAATGACTATCCTGTTTCTCTCAGTCCAATGATGCGACCCTCTCAAAGTTTGCAAACTAGGAAAAATGTCTTAGAGCATTATAGAGGCAAGTCTAGCAGTCAACGATCTCTCACCAAGAGGTACACTACCCAAAAGTAGCCTTTTTAAGAGGCAGTGTAGGAAGCACCTTTATTCCCTCTGGTGGCAAGACCTGGTGCCTAATCATTACCACTGTAATAATTTTTTTTTTAAATAAGCAGTTACCTGCTGGAGCCACTGCAGCAGGTAACGGCCTCTATTTACTTACCAATCCCTGCTCCTACCCACGGCTGCCTCCGTTTCCCCTTCAGAACTCCAGGGGGTCCCGTACATCCTATATCACATCGCTGATGATGAACAACGTCAGGACGTCACAGACAGGAATGTGATATGAAACGCACAGGTCCCCCTGCAGGGCTGAAGGGGATGTAGCCATGGGCTGGAGCGGGATTGGTAAGTAAACAAGGCCGAGGCAAGAGGATTTGTTGGGCAAACCTCGCAAGGTTAGTCTCTCGAGGTTTGTTTGGCAGTTTCTTTCAGACCGACCATGTCCGAACCGAAACTCTGGGGTCTCTTCATCTGGCAGCTGAGTCTGCCCTCAGGAACTTGTGGCCCCGGCACTTGCCCGAGCATGCCAGAGGCTGACGCCGATTCTGGGTGAAGGGGCCACTATGTGACATAGTGTGTAAATGTGGCATTATACCATGTGGGGGCCAGGAAAGGGGGTGTTATGACGTGTTGGGGGGGCCCCCCAGTCAAAAGTTGGGGTCCAGTCTTTGCTATTTACCCCCCTGAATAAATTAACAACTTGGCATTACCAGTTGGGTTGGGGGTGACTCTAAATAGTCAATGCTGCCAGTGTCAAACTGTATAGAAAATGGTAATGGTGTTTTTAATTAGCAGGAGACTGCACAAAGGTTGGTTACGTGGTGCAGTACTGTATAATGTTGGTTGCCACTATAATGCTGCTACTGTGAGGCTTGGTTTCATGGGGGCTAAGCTTGGCAACAGGAGAGCTGTTGGACTACTGGATTTCTTCTCTTGTGGTTGTGCATTGACAAGCAGTGCTGTACCCATCAGTGTAGGGACCCACTACTGTACGTTTGAGTTGAAAAAAATTTTTTGCAATTCAAAGTCACAGTCTGGGCAACCTATGGGTCACAATGTGCCTCCATTCACTTGCATTAGTGCAAGTATCACAGGGTGGCACAATGATCTTTGGTCATGCAGCCATGTCCAAGATTGCTGTGTAGCACCAGTACAATAAATAATTAATTAATCCCTCACTCCCTGATGTCATTCACACCCTGCAGGCATGACTAAGAAGGGGACAGCATAACTAGGCTGAAGCTTCTCCTCGCCCACCATGACTTTTATACTTTCAAACATTTATAACTTCACTTTACTGCAACAGAAAGATTACAGAGGGTCAGCAATAAAAAGTGAATTACTTCTTCCTGCACATGATGGGGCCAGTTTATGGTGGAAAAACTCTTGACATAGTGATCGGTCCTTAAAATAAATACAGAAATAATTCACAAACTGTGCCACATGATTCCTCATGGTCCCTTTGGCTACTATTACGTTCTAATGAGAAACCATTCAGTGTGACAAATATACAATAATAATAGGGGACGTCTGAAAGGGGGCAATATGTTTTTGCAGCAGCACTGTATGTTATTTTGAGAAACAAAATTATTTCTCAGCTATCAAACTGTACGACTAGGAATCTGTAAATGAGTTTGCGGACTTTTCATCTATGTTTTGTCTAGACCTTTCACATTGTAGTCATTAGCAGTTTCCTTGAATTAAATCTGGAAGTTGGTTGTATTTTGTACCTTTAAACTACTGCCCTAAATATAAAATGGATTTTCCACAAATTCTCCTATAGGATTAGGAAGTCAGACTGAAGCTAATTGAGCATAATCAACATTAAGTGTTCAGTGCTAAATGTCCATTACCTTTGTTTGTAATTTTATGTAAGTTTCTATATTTAGTGCTCTGTTCCCCAGTAAGTGAATTGGTCATCAGACTCTATGTAGTGGAAGCAGAGCATGGGGACAGCCCAGCTTTTATTAGTCAAAACTGCATAAAACATATTTTATCGCATAGGTCCAAATTTACTAATAGTTAGATGATGCAAACTACTATAGGCAGTTTGAAAATACACCACATTCATCAAAGTGGGCAATGCTGGATCTTAAATTTGGCGTATGGCAGTAGACTGTCTACTCTACATTTATACCACCTCTTATGTGGCTTACTTTGAGCCAAAAGCCAAAAGTCTCTCCAAGATATATAACAGAATACAACCCTTTAGGGCAGGGGTGTCAAACTCATTTTCACCGGGGGCCACTTCAGCCTCATGGGGTACCTTGAAGGGCCAAGATTATTTTACACATGTATAAAAGTAACTTCTCCTTAACAGTTAACCGAGCTATTAGACAGCGTATAATATAAACAGGCGCCATAGCCCCTATTTATAGTGCCCCATTTACACACACTATAATGTTCCACAGCAGCCCCTGCACACTGTATTATGACTCGCAGCTGCCCCTGCACACGGTATTATGCACGGTATTATGCTCCCTAGTGGCCCCTGCACACGGTATTATGCTCCATATTGGCCCCTGCACACGGTATTATGCTCTACAGTGGCCACTGCACACGGTATTATGCTCCATAATGGCCCCTGCACTGGTATTATGCTCCATAGTGGCCCCTGCACTTGTATTATGCTCCATAGTGGCCCCTGTACTGGTATTATGCTCCACAGTGGTCCCTGCACAGGGTATTATGCCCCATAGTGGCCAAACCATGAACTATTATACTCTGGGGTCTTTTCAGACCCCAGAGTATAATGAACGGAGACCCAGGGGAGGTGACAAACATAAAAACCAGTGTTACTTACCTATCCTGGACACCGGTGCACTCCTTGCAGCTTTCGGCCCTGTTTAATTGCGCACACACGTCACGTGATCAGGCTGGCGATGCGACCTGATGACGTCACCAGAGGCCTCAAGCCTGCTCGGAGTAACACCGATCGCAGGAGAGGTAAGTAGGATATGTTTTTATGTTCCCTCATCTCCCCTGGGCCCCCGATTATTATACTCCGGGGTCTGAAAAGTCCCCGGAGTATAATAATAGTAGTGTTTGAGGCCCGCGGCCTCACCGATGCCCGCGGCCGCTCACAGCGGCATCCACTTCCCTTTCTGCGTCCCATAGCAGAAGGGGAGGCGGAGGTGGCCACGAGCAGACCCGGGGTAGGTAAATAAATAGGCTGTGACCTGCCGGGGATACTCCAGGTTACGGCCTATTTATATATAAAAAAAAAGTTATACTCACCTGCGATGCCTTGATGCAGCCGCCACCGCCTCCTCTTGTCCGCGACGTCTGTGTCTCAGCGTAGGCGGCGCGATGACGTCATTGTATCGCCGCCTGCGCTGAGATGCGACGTCTCTTAAACCAGCCCAGGACAGGCCCTACTCAGCTCTGTTTTTTTTTTTTTTTTTTAAAGCGGCCTGTCCTCGGCTGGTTTACATTGAATAGAAAAATGCCGCCCCCCAGACAGTGACGGACAGTGCCGCCTGAGGCAATAAAGATGGCGGCCGCCCAGGAGCGCACCGCTAATGAGGCGGCCACCATCTTTATTGCTCTTGTATTGCGTGAGGCCGGGCCAGATAACAGAAGGCAGCGGGCCGGATTCGGCCCGCGGGCCTTGTGTTTGACACCTGTGCTTTAGGGGAAGGCCCATTGTAACCGGCATGGGTAGCAAAATTAATCTTGACAGCCTCTATGTGGAGGTGCTCTACACAGTGGCATAACTAGCAAAGACTGGGCATCCCAGCAAACTTTTGACTTGGGCTCCCCCATGGCATAGTGCCCCCTTACCAGGCCCCCACACAGTATAATGCCCCATTTACACACACTATAATGTTCCAAAGTGGCCTCCAGACAGTATAATGTCCCATTGCGGCCCCTCCATACGGTGTAATGTCCCATAGCGGCCCCTCCACACAGTATAATATCCTACCGTGGTCCCTGCACACACACTATTATGCCCCGTAGTGGCCCCTGCACACACACTATTATGCCCCGTAGTGGCCCCTGCACACAAACTATTATGCCACATAGTGGCCCCTGCACACAGTATTATGCCCCATAGGGCCCCTGCACAGTATTATGCCCCATAGTGACCCCTGCACACAGTATTATGCCCCATTATTATACTCTGGGATCTAAAAAGACCCCAGAGTATAATAATAGTAGTATTTATTGGGGTTCGTGGGCCCACAGCCTTACTTACCGATCCCCGCTCCTGCTCACAGCCGCCTCCGCTTCCCCTTCTGCCCTCCAGGGAGCCCCAGCAACATGATATGGGACGCAGAGGGGGAAGCAGAGGCGGCCGTGAGCAGGAGCGGGGATCGGTAAGTATATGGGGCCCATTACCTGCTTGTGTTACTCCAGCAGGTAACAGCCTATTAAAAAAAAAAAGGTGCCAGGCCCTGTGGCAGCCGCTACTGCTGCTACCCTGGTATTTACACCACTGGCTCTACAGCTTCATCCCACATACTGAGGGAATGGAGGCTGTAGAGTACTTCCTGAGAACAAAGGGCACAGAGTATTACAAACATAACAACTTCATCATTGGGCTCCTTGTGCTCTTTCTCACCCATACTTATTTCCTTTTTGGGAATAAGATCTACCACAAGCCCAGATTGCAATGGGTAGCTCTTGTGCACCAACCTATGCAGGTGGGAGCTTACCGTTGTCTTTCTGGAAGAGAACACAAGGTGGACCAGATGGATCCTCTTTTGGGGAAGATTTATTGATAATGTGCTAATAATCTGGAGAGGGACAAAGGACAGCTTTAATGATTGTGTGAAGCAGCTCAATGTTAATAATGCGGGCCTGAGCTTCACCTCAGAGTTTAGCACGTCATGAATTACCTTATTTTCCAAGATGGAAAGTAATCCCCTGGAAACAATGGTATTCTGAAAACCCACTGCAACAAATTCACTACTAAGGTGGGAAAGTGAACACCCAGTCCCCTTCACGAAAATAATCCCTAAGGGACAGTTTTTGTGTTCTCAGATTTGGCATTCCAAAGGGAATCAGCAGCTCATATTAAAAAAAAGAGGCAATATGTGGTGGAGAAGACAAGAAAACATGTAGACAAGAAACAACTTCATAAACTACTAGTCCCTAGGAGAGAATAGAGAGGAACAATTTGATGCGGATTATTGGACTATTTGATTGTAGAGCAAATGAGGTGAGACAAATGGATCAGAAATTGCAAGGGATGGTGCCAACCAAACCCATGATTACCTTTTGGAAAGGCCATAATTTAACAGATAGAGAGCTACACAGTCAAAACCCAAGGGGACATGGCTACAGAAACAAATCGGCATGTACCAGCGTGGCACCTACAAATTGATGTGACAGGAGAGAAAGTTTCAGTGCCAGCACAGGGGATGAATATACTATCCAGGAATTCATTAACTGTACAATCCAAGGGGTGGTATATCTGGCCACATGTAGTTGCCCACTTAATTATGTGGGCATTAAAGACACAAATGCGCATTGGCTGCAGTCAACGGTCCCCACTAAAAAGGAACTGCGCAACAAGCTGAATGCTATCATTAGATTAGTGACAGTGATGTACACCAAGTTTAATGCAACATCCAAATTCAAAAGGGTATGGGGTCCATGGCTGAGCACCCCTGGTTATCAGTACAAGCTGAATCTAAAGGTTTATAACCTCACCCTGTGCTATGCCTATGTAGATTTACTTGTTTTTCTTAAAGACTTGTATTTACTGTTATGCTAATATGTTCAGTATTTGTGCATCTCATTAACGTATGTTCTGCGATACCCCATATCATGCCACTGAACTCTGTATGCCTATCTTCACACTGGTTGGCTACTACACCGGACTCGCTTTGTGTGAAGATTGGAACCTATGACCTCTAGTGGGATGTTTTCACCTAATAGTTCATGATTCTTTTTCTTTTTTTGCTTTTTGTGTGTTCTTTGTTTTGTTGTTGTATGTTTTGTGTTCTTTTCATTTGTACAAAAATGGTTGTGTGTCAATAAATATGATCTGAATGTAAAAAAGGCACAATCCGAAATATGTATCCAATATAAAAATGTGCAAGAAATTGATAAGAAAACATCAGGATTTATTAAGTGATTTCTTAGCTGAACAATAATTTGTGCCTTCCGCTATAAATTTACAGGACTCTTCTTTCACAAGTCTATCACTTAATGAATGGACTCATACCACCAAATATTTTTATTGGCCTTTTAGCTTCTTTCAGTAGGACTATTTTTATTTCCCTGAAAGCATTATGTAACACCGGGAGGATATTTGGACTGCCAAATTCTACTGCGGTTTGGAAAGCAGCTTCAGGACGTTTGAGAGTTGAGAGTTTAAAAATGTCGAAGAGGGAGTAGTATTTGTGAATTAGACTTTACACAATGTTCAAAGTAACTTTATTATATATATATATATATATATATATATATATATATAGGAGAAAGACCGGAATCTGATTTCCCTAGAATGTACTAGAAGCTACTGTATCAAAAATGCTGACAGCAAATCATTTTTCCTGAATTCTGTCTAGTTTCTAAACATTATGAAGTGCCAACCCAAATAACACATGTCTAGCTCTTATCCTTCAGGCCGTGCACACATATCTAGGTAATCCCTTATTCTCATAAACATACCAATTTTCAGGTTCATGATTTTGGGCACTTTTACTAATATCACAATATGGTAGTAGTACTAGTAATAGTATTAATAATAATAATAATAGTAATAGTAGTTGATGTGCTTGCCACCTTCCACTCAAGGAAAGCTGAAAGCTATTATATAAATAATATAATACAGTATTATAATCCAATGCAAGAAATAGACAATGGTATCTTCCTTGTAATGTTATTTATTCAGCCAATGGCTAGTGCAGAGACTAGGTGATGTTTCAGCTCTTAAAGTAAGCGTTCCTCACACCTTAAGACTTAAACAATGGGATGCTGTTGTCTGCTTGTTAGAGATAGTGTGTGTCTGTATATATGTATATATATATATATATATATATACAGTAGAGACCAAAAGTTTGGACACACCTTCTCATTCCAAGAGTTTTCTGTATTTTCATGACTATAAAAATTGTAGATTCACACTGAAGGCATCAAAACTATGAATTAACACATGTGGAATTATATACTTAACAAAAAAGTGTGAAACAACTGAAAATATGTCTTATATTCTAGGTTCTTCAAAGTAGCCACCTTTTTCTTTGATTTGTGCTTTGCACACTCTTGGCATTCTCTTGATGAGCTTCAAGAGGTAGTCACCTGAAATGCTTTTCACTTCACAGGTGTGCCCTGTCAGGTTTAATAAGTGGGATTTCTTGCCTTATAAATGGGGTTGGGACCATCAGTTGTGTTGTTCAGAAGTCAGGTGGATACACAGCTGATAGTCCTACTGAATGGAGTGTTAGAATTTGTATTATGGCAAGAAAAAAGCAGCTAAGTAAAGAAAAACGAGTGGCCATCATTACTTTAAGAAATGAAGGTCAGTCAGTCCGAAAAATTGGGAAAACTTTGAAAGTGTCCACAAGTGCAGTGGCCAAAACCATCAAGCGCTACAAAGAAACTGGCTCACATGAGGACCGCCCCAGGAAAGGAAGACCAAGAGTCACCTCTGCTGCGGAGGATAAGTTCATCCGAGTCACCAGCCTCAGAAATCGCAGGTTAATAGCAGATCAGATTAGAGACAAGGTCAATGCCACACAGAGTTCTAGCAGCAGACACATCTCTACAACAACTGTTAAGAGGAGACTGTGTGCAGCAGGCCTTCATGGTAAAATAGCTGCTAGGAAACCACTGCTAAGGACAGGCAACAAGCAGAAGAGACTTGTTTGAGCTAAAGAACACAAGGAATGGACATTAGACCTGTGGAAATCTGTGCTTTGGTCTGATGAGTCCAAATTTGAGATCTTTGGTTCCAACCACCGTGTCTTTGTGCGACGCAGAAAAGGTGAACGAATGGACTCTACATGCCTGGTTCCACCGTGAAGCATGGAGAAGGAGGTGTGATGGTGTGGGGGTGCTTTGCTGGTGACACTATTGGGGATTTATTCAAAATTGAAGGAATACTGAACCAGCATGGTTACCACAGCATCTTGCAGCGGCATGCTATTCCATCCGGTTTGCGTTTAGTTGGACCATCATTTATTTTTCAACAGGACAATGATCCCAAACACACCTCCAGACTGTGTAAGGGCTATTTGACCAAGAAGGAGAGTGATGGGGTGCTACGCCAGATGACCTGGCCTCCACAGTCACCAGACCTGAACCCAATAGAGATGGTTTGGGGTGAGCTGGACTGCAGAGTGAAGGCAAAAGGGCCAACAAGTGCTAAGCATCTCTGGGAACTCCTTCAAGACTGTTGGAAGACCATTTCAGGTGACTACCTCTTGAAGCTCATCAAGAGAATGCCAAGAGTGTGCAAAGCAGTAATCAAAGCAAAAGGTGGCTACTTTGAAGAACCTAGAATATAAGACATATTTTCAGTTGTTTCACACTTTTTTGATAAGTATATAATTCCACATGTGTTAATTCATAGTTTTGATGCCTTCAGTGTGAATCTACAATTTTTATAGTCATGAAAATACAGAAAACTCTTGGAATGAGAAGGTGTGTCCAAACTTTTGGTCTGTACTGTATATATATATATGCACTTGCTTTCTCTCCTTCTGTGATAGATCTAACGCCAATTGCATTATCACTCTGTCAGTAAGGGTACAACAGTGTGGCGGATCAGAATGAGAGAAGCCATGTTTAAAACAGCAATACACTGGCCTCAGTGCTAGTTATAAGTCTTTTTAGCCTAGAATTTGCAGTTCTTGTTAGAATCTGTAATTGAACCTACCTGTTTTGACCTAGTTTCTGCCACTATGGTTTGCAAATTTTTACTGTATCAGAATAAAATTGTGCTTGACCACTCTTGTCCTGTCTGTGGCTTGTCTGAAGTCACACATTCCCTTGATACTGGTGGCAGTAACCTGCCTGATCTACATTATGTGACTCTTGGCTCATCTGACTAGTCTCATGTTTATTACTTGGTAAACCATGTGCCAAGTTAAATAGGACCTTCCACTACCTCCACCAATTTAAGTTCTTAGCATCTGTTAACAGGTGCTGTGCCAATGATTCCAGCACAGTTGGAATTTTCTCTTTAGTCCTCACTGCTCCTGAGCAACAAGCACAGTTAGTTTTGGTGCCTGATGTGCTATTAAACTCTGTAATCTCAGAAGAGCATTGTCAGGCAGGGAAAGTGATTCAGATCTCCAATCAGAGGCAGTCAGTGTCAGAGCTCAGAATCATACACCTTGCCTGCTCCTGCCTGACACCGCCCTCCTGACAGTATAGAGACTAAATAGTATATCAGGAACCAAAACAAAGTAGTCAATATTATTATTCCTATAAAGCAATTACTACTTAATATAATTATATAAAATGATAAAATGAATGGATTTCTAATGCATGTGAACAGTATCCTATGCATCCCATGTTATTGTCAGGTCTCAGCAGAATGTGCATAGTATGTGGAGAGGACTTTATAAATATCTCTGTAATATAGTCCAGAATGAGCGACCTCTGATCTGATTGTGGATGGTCTGGTTTAGTATTCTGTTATGTATGTATATGAATTAGTACTGTATATACCTTCATGGTGCTCATGTTTGGTTTCATACTGTATATATGATGGTTTATTTTACCCACATGGCTAATTTGTATAAGCCAGATTTGCTATTGTGGTTATAGCTAGACACTGGTATAAACATGGTGCATCTTTAGAGTATCTTTGGCCCATCTTTGGCATAGTGTGACGCATTTTTCTAATTGCTAGACATGTGGTTGCGAATGGTCAAAAAAAAGGAATGTGGATTAAATGCATCCCAATGCGCCAAAATTGTGTTGTAAAATTCTGACCAACTAAAAGATGATCTAAATATACAAAGATGTAAATAGGACAAGCTCACAATCTGCAACAAAACAGATTTACTAATACTTAGACATTTAGACAGGCTGTCTAAAAATTTGCCAGATTTAATCACAGTGGCTACAGATGCTGGATGATAAATTTGGTGAATTTTCAGACTGCCTGTCTAAATTTACACTGTCTAAATATTAGAAAATCTAGGCCAATATGTTTTATTTGAGGATTGTCCTATTTACAGTACATCCCTGTACTACACTAGGTTATTTGCTTGTGAAAGACCCAGCAGAACTGTGGTTGCACATGTTCATGTCCATAAATGAAGATTTTTTTTTCTATTTTTTTTTTTCAATCCCAAAATGTCCATAATCCAGACCATATGTTATCACATGGAGCAAGGATGGACACAGACAATGGATGGCTCTTGTGGAAGAACACTTATAGATTCATTGTTTTCCAATATTTCATCAAACAGCACCTCCTGTCTCTCTAACAATACACCAGTAATGGTTAGCCATGAAGTCCATTACTTTAGGCATTTACCTCTAATCTAATAGACAGTAGAAAGTTGCTGCAAAAGTAATAGAGCCCATCGACCTACTGGGATCGTGTGCAGCAGCACAGGTTGTACTGATAGTATGTGAGCCCCTGACATGAAGCACCTATGGCTTCAGATTTAGTATTTCTATGGATACCTTTATAAAGCCTCCATATACACAGCTCTGCTGTGTCCACAAGGCCATATTGTGGAAATCATTTGGGGAATTTCTTGGCGGCCAGATCACTAAGCTTAAAATACTTTTTCACACTATACTAACACACATACTACTAAATGCTAGAGATGAGCAAATCTCTGAAGATTTGTTTTGTTTCGGGTCGAACTTGTTCGGATAGAACCAGAAGTACTATTATTAGTACTCAGACCCTATAGTATAATAGGCAGAGGCCCAGGGGAGATCTAAAAAAATAACTCGCCATCCCTCACCTCTTCTTGGCCTCCTTGTGGTGTCCGACGCTTTCTCTGGGACCTCTTCTGGCCTCCTAGGTGAAGTCATGCATACCGGGGTCACCCATCCACAGGCTTCAGTGCTCACATGGGGTACATTGACGTCATAATGCTCAGCGCACCCCATGACATGTCTTAGTGGGGACCCTGGTGTTTATTAAATTCACTTCCAGTTCATGGGTGACAAACCCCCAAAGTTTCAATATTTGGTTTGACAAGAAACTTTGGGGAAATTCAGGTCAATTCTGGTTCTATCTGAATCTGTTCACTCATCTCTACTAAATGCCATTTTATGCTACACTAACATATATACTACTAAATGCTATTCCATACTACACAGACTTATTACATCAATTAATCTTCTTCCTGAATATTTCTATGGAGGTCAATGGAACTCTCATGCTTCATTTTGGCTTTGACGATAAAAATATTTTACATAGTCTGTGATCCGACTGAATGCTCGATGTAGACGAAACACACCAGATTGGACTTACATTTCTCCTATCTGATCAGGATATGCTGAAAGATGAGATCATGTGGGATGGAGGTAGCCATTATATAATGACTCGCACACTGCTTTCTGCACATAGCATTTTCTCGATTAATTTAGCTAAGTGTATGTTGCTTAGATATTTATAAGCAGGAGATTTGTTAATGTTCCTTGGCCGTGTTTCCTTCCAACTGCTGACAGAAGGGGAAGGCTGGTAAAATCAAGGATTTCCACTTAGTCACAGTCATTTTTGGTTTCCTACTACCTAACTGCCAAAGCTACTTTTGAAGCAGCTGCCTCCTGTGTTCCGCCAAGTCTTGTCTTGATGCCAGCTCCTGTGGAGTAGAACCACAGTATGTGTAATACAGGAGGTCAGAGCTGCAATCTGCTCTACATGGCGTCTTACATGTAGTCAGGGAAAGCAATGGATGAGAGCAAATTAGTGCCATTTAACTTCATAGTAATATGTAACAGTGATATAGCAAGTGACTGTGTAACAGTGACGGAGTGACTTACTGGATGGCAGTCTGAACCGGGACCTCCATATCATTTCCCTCTTTTTCGCCTCATGCAGCAGGCACTGCCTTTTATTCACCTGAGAATATGCCCTAGGTGCTGCCTGCCTGTCCTATCTTCAGTGTATTTTTTGTGTTGCAAGCACAGTATGAAAGCTTGTAGAAAATTCAGCTTTCAGGCTTCAAAAACATATTCCTATCTTGTAAAGTGATGGCATGTCACCAGTTTATACCTTCATTTTGATAATAACACTAGGATATGCCATCAGGATTGGTGAGGGTTGGAGGGGACCAAACCAGTCCTGAGAAAGAAGGGGATGCAACCCTGATTAAAGAGTATCTATTGGGACCAAATTGCCTCCAAAACCAATAATGGTGATGTATATGGGCTTTTATTTGAAAAAAAAAATGTTTGGAATAACAAAATCCAGAACACAACTTGCAGCTCCAAGGTATGCTGACAGCAATACATAGCAAAAGTTTTAAATCATTAAAGGGGTTGTCCAAGAATTACAAATCAGCTGGCAAATGCACTAGGGGTGGGGCCTGATTTGAAAGATCTGATATTTTGCATCATGCATTCTGATGGCACTTACAGCCAAGTATTATGCATCTTTTTCAAAGGAGAGCCGTAGCACTTGTAGGCAAATCAGGCCCCAACCCAACGCATATGCAAGCTGATTTGCAAGTCTATAAAAAGAGGTTTTATGGAGATGCATTATTTCATTGGTTTTGTGAAGTAAGTTTAGCTACAAGGGGTGCAGTGGTAGCATTTGCTAACAGGCCCTGAATCCTGAGGGGCCCCAAAGGTCCATCTGCCAGATAAAATACACCAGTATTCTAAATAGTACAAGGTAGGTAGGTCCATTACAAATTTTGCATTGGGGCCAGCAACGTCAAGATAGGCCTCTGTTTCTACTCCTATTAAAAGCCCCATACACAGCATTATTATTGGTTTTGGAGACGCTTTGGACCTAAAAGGCTCCCTTTAAGTACTAGGTCTCCTCTTAATATTGAGGTCTCCTATTAGTATCTTTAACACTAAATGTGATGTGGCAGTAAATTATCCCCATCACTCATCCCCGGCCCCACTGGTCCCGCAGTGATGATGCCACATATATCTCTGATGTGACTCTTGCAGCCAGTCAGTGGCCTCAGCAGTCAGGTGAACATGTACAACATATCACCACTGACGCCAGTGATTGGCTATAGTGGGCATGTGTATGGTCTACAATGACCAGATTGACAGCACTGGAGCAGAAAGAGGTTGAGTATAGGTTATTTATTTTTTTATTTTTTTTTATCATTGCTTACTCTTAGCTAGACATTTGAAAATCCCAGAAAATGTCTTTAACTCCTTAATGACTGACTCTGTAAAAGCCTTAAAGAGGTGTTCCCATAAGCATACCCATATTTCAATTTGTAGAGAATTAAAGCTTAAGTTTTTCAAATATAAAGAATTTAACATGCACAGTTATAAAGATTTTCTCTAATCATCTAATACAATTTTTGTTTTGGTCAGATATGACCATAAATGCTGGAGATTTCTATGGTCTGGCACTTGTCAGAAACGTAACTATCTCCATTTCTTCAGTTTTGTAAAAAAATAAACTATTTGGAATATTTGGAGTGAACCCAGCTTGTTATGAGTTGGTTTGTCTATCTCTAATTAAAATGTGTTCCCTATTGTATTAAGGAAGTTTATGTATGTATGTTTATGTCTGCAATGAACGGAGCAGTTAAAGCAACAGTGTGCTTTTTAAAGAAATGTATCTGTATTTTTTAATGATTTATTTTTATATGTATATGTGGGCTTTTGTTACATAATATGTCACCAATGAGGTCATTAAAGGACCTTTTACACTTTCCTTTTTTTTTCTATTTCATTTTTTTCCACTGTGACTGTGGCATACACAAAATCCCTAGTTACAGATGAAAGCAGCTTCCATTAGGGTCAACCATTGCTAGCAGAGGTGATCTGGTTCTGCTAAGACCCAGCAGCTCCGATACATGTGAACACCGTGTCCAATAGAGGCAGTGGCTCTGCTGCTTCCTCTATTCTCTAGACTGCGCTCGTTCAGTGCTATGTAATACGTAAAGGAAGTAATAAACTGATGCATTAATGCTAAAAGGCATTACTGCAGAGTTAGGGCCTACGCGGCCCACCAACAAAAGTCTGCCAGAAGCCGTTATTGGATAATGCTGCCCCCATCATGCCCAGCACAGATACCCATACATGTAGTCAAAGCCCAGACTTAGAACACACCTGTCTATAGTAATTGTACAGCAGTTACTGATGTACCTATACAAGTGTAATCTGTGTGCGCCATAAAACACATTTTTTATTTGTCATATTTAGATATTTTTTATTTTGAGAGGGCTAACCATTTTTCGGATAAAAAAAAATATATATCGAAAGTACACCTTTACACCCACTTATGTTGTCACAATAGATTACCTGATGGAAATGTACTAGTGATGTCACACCAGCTTCCATTTGTGAGGTCCTCAACCTAGCAGAAACACTAAATATGATATCTTTGCAAGCTGCACATCAAGGACGCTACAGAAAGATTTTCTAAACCTCATTTAGTCTCGATTTTGTTGCTTTCCAGACTTGCTGTTTACATTTTTCTCATTCAGACATGTTGATATTTCACCTCACTCTCCTCTATATCCGGTTTACTGAGAGGTGCTGTTCCAATTGAATCAGATGGGAGATATCTAAGATCTTAGAATGGATTTCACAGGGTACATTGCAGCAATCTAGCACTATTTGGCTTACAATAAACTCCTGTCAGTAGCTTTTTTACAATAAGAGGATTTTCATGTTGCCACTGTTCCTATCTGAAGGTGAGACTTCTATGCAAATGTAAATATTGAGCTCCAGCTCGATAACAATGACATGGAATATTGCATTATATTCACTGAAAGGCTTATTGAGAAACTCCTTCCTGGCATCATATGCACATTTGCTGTGCAGGCAAATAGATGTCACTATGCACAGCTTTGTACACATCCTGTTCTACGTGTCTTATTTACAGCAACACCATGGTACATGCTGTACTGCACAGAACAGCTACAGATTCTCAAAAATGTAGGTCAGGAATAACAGAAGATTAATAAATACATGTGATAATTTAATGGCTGATACCAATTACTTCCTCATTTCTTACAGGTCATGAACTCACATCCCATTGCAGATCCAATTGGGAGAATTGTGGTCAGTTTATGTCTTACCCTGGAATATTCTTCTCAACTGAAATTGTCTGTGTGTGTTCAACTATCTACTTGATATTAAAGGGGTTATCCAGTTTTTAAGATTAATGGCCTATCTGACAACCAGGAACCCCGCAGAACACTGTTACTGAGGCAGCAGTAGAAAGCCATGTTGCTCATTTGCTGTACAAACTGTGCATACACTTGCCGTTACAGTTTGTATGGTAAGCAACGCAGCTCTCCGGTACTGGCTTGGTACTGGTGATCTGCGGGGTCTTGGGTTTTGAAACACTCCTAGGGATGAGTCATCAATCTTAGAAACCGGATAACCCCTTTAAGGACTTTGGTCAGCTCTGTTGTCTTGCAAAACTGAAGACTTGGATTTTAATCTGACCAAGGGTCCTTCTGCTTTTTGCGTGGGTTTCCTCCACATATTCTGATTTCTGTTATGAGATTCCTCTGTTGTGTCATCTCCTATTCGGTAGATTGGTTGGTGCAACTATCTGGCAGCTGATTCATTAGTGGATCAGCTGATTACTCTTCGACCCAGATACAATAGTTTTTTTTTTCACTTTTATTGCAATATAAGGAACTGAACTGCAATACTAGACACAGCCCATGAGCAAGAGTAGGATGTGCATGCAATGCTATTTTTCTTGGAGCTTCTGACACGTATGTGAACAGAGCCTTACTTATCTAGCACAGGTCCAGAGTTTGCACAGTCTGTATTTTCAGTTCAGAGATGCATTCACAATTCTACTACTACATTGTAAGGCTAGGTTAACATCTGCATTTATATTTCCAATTTTCTGTTCTGTTATAAGAATATGAAAATAATGGCAGATACCAAAAGCCTAGCAGGATATTCCTGGGTCCCATCCAAAATCTTTACCAAGTCCCCCAACTATAATGTATCATTAGTAGTACTGGTCTCCTCATTGTGGGCCCCCAAAAGCCCCTGGACCCAGACTGCAACCTCTACCTCCATTCAGGGTATGCCAGACACCAACTGTATCTGATGTAGCTGACCCTAGCGATTGTAATGGGGGTTGTCAGGTTACTGTCATGGTATCTGTCATTTTACTGCAGAAAAAAAAACCCGCAGTACTCTACTTGTTCAAGATTTTTGACAGAATCTCTGTTGCCAATCTGAACCTAGTCTAAAACAGTGAACGCATTTATTGACAGAGAGGCATAACTTGAAGCTCCTGGGTCCAAAATATATAATGGGGACACCCTTAGCATGTGTTATCTATAATATTGGTATCTCCTATTGTTGTAGAGAGGCCTTTGGGCCCACTGAAGATCCATAGACTGGCAACAATTGCTAGCTCTGCACCCCGTATAGCTATGCCCCTGGTGATGGAATCAACCAGCTTAGTAAGCTCCTGTGGAATAGTTTGTGTTCCTACATTATATTACCGGTGCTGAATGTAAGGAGGTGCTTCCCAGAACACAACTCACCAAAGCAAAGTATGCTGGGAGACTTCAGCTGTGAAGCCTGCATTTGTGAATACAGGTAAAGACTAAAATGCCAGTTGTAATAAATTGGTATATTGCACTTATATCCTGGTAGTCCACCATCCTGTCTGCTTGACATCAGACACTATCTTAAATTTTTAATTTCTATTTCTCTGGGCTCTGCTATCATTTCCATGGTGTTTCAGCACAGTATCATATGGACAGTTAGAGACAGTACCATCTCTGTTTACACATGTTTTGTCCTATCCGTTCTTCTGGTACCTTGCAAGACCAGAAGAATGGAATAACAGACCTTCAAATGATGGGCAGCAATGTATCCCAAAGGATCCCGTTAACTATAATGTAGTCCGTTGGGTGATCTTTTTATTCCTGAACTCGCTGGATTAAAAAGTCAGGCTTGCAGGACTTTTTTTTGTACATGATTTCTGTGGACACAGCGACTGAGACTCCGAACAAGATGTGAACATAGCCTTACAAGGGGGAACAGTGTTGTTATCCTTCTCTCTGTATTCCTTTCTAAATAATATTACAGACCATAAGTATACAGATAGGGAATAACTATGATAGGCGCTTGTGTGTCCCCTATGGAGAGCCTGTGTGGAACAGTCCATCATACAGGAAGTTCTGCTATGGGTTCTGGAAAGACAGAGAGGCATGTTATTCTCAGCATGTCACAATGAGATCAAATGACCCAAATGAATAGAAGGATCCCATGAAATGTGATATTGAGGAATAGTTACATAATGAATGAAAAAATTACCACTATTTGACTTTAAATAGATAAAATTATTCCTATGAAATATGGGTTGTACAGGTACTGTTGGCTGAAAATATACAGTCTGTTAGTAGAATATCTTATAGGAAAAAAAAGGCATAAGACCAGATTGTTAAAGTCGTATTAAAGTGTTTTCTGTCTGGATTTGGATGCAGAAATCAAAGCAGAATTTGTAGCAATATCTCCAACAATGCTGGTGAATGGGGAATTTTATAAGTATGTATGTCTCTGCCAGACTATGTATTTTATCTGGGGTAGTTTTATTCCATTACATAAACCCCAGCTGCACTTTGTAGATTGTACTAGGCCTTAGTAGCATACAGGGAGAGTTTATACAATGCACACATGCTCTTGCCCTTAGAATAGTAATAATATTCCATGCCTCTCTGTGTTCTCATTCTTCGTAAACAGGAACGGAAGTTATGAAACCTTCGCCTTTGTTTGTTTCATTAATAGCCTAATAAAAAGCGAGCCATGTTCATTTTGGAATGTGGAACTGCTGCTTCTCGCCAAGGACACACAAGCACACAGCCCCGGCCTGATGGAATGTTTAATCAAGTCAAGGCTTCCGATAGACCCGACAGACTTATGTCACTTATTGTTTATGGATAATTAGACCAAAAGGAGGAAAGATATCTTGTCATGCTCAGCTGCAAACACAACACAAAACCAAGCCATTCATGGTGGGAGGAATAGAATAGACGGAAAATTTCCATTTATATATTACTCTGGTTTTCAATATGTAGCTGGTAACTTAAGAGATGGTGAATGAACCGGTAGTGCTTATCTATAACAATATTTTATATATTGCTATAGAGTATACTGCATCATGAGGTTCGAGTTATATGTGACTCTAGAGTTAGGGATTTCTTA
This sequence comes from Leptodactylus fallax, assembly GCA_947044405.1. NCBI lineage: Eukaryota > Metazoa > Chordata > Amphibia > Anura > Leptodactylidae > Leptodactylus > Leptodactylus fallax. Next base: position 177,708 of record CAMRHE010000150.1, read on the forward strand.
GCTATATAACTCACGCTGGTCACACTGACCAAGCACAATGCACTTGTGCACTAGTCATTTTATTTATTTATTGTAGCGATATTAGCACTTGACACGCTGACCTGATGAATAAGTTTGCCTGCTAAACAGCCCCCTTAAAGAGACTTATTTGCAGAATCTTTAGCCCTGGTAATAAATATACAGTATAATACACACTCATTTTTAGGCGCTGCTTCACCGATTTTAGCACAGCTGGATTGTTTTCTCTAGCCCCCACCATTCCTGAGCATTAAGTGCTGTTAGTTTATTTAGGCTCTCTAGTGTCAGTTGGGTAGAGTCAGGCAGGAGCCGGTAAGGTGTGTGATTCTGAGCTCTGACACTTTCCACCTCTGATTGGAGCTCTGGATTATACCCCTTACCTGCTCTTGTCTGACACTGATTTTCAGGTGCAGATATTTCTGTATAATAAATACAGCAAATGTGGAAAAAACTATAAAACATAACTTTTAATATAAATATCTCATAAAAAGGCACCTCAATAATTACATGTCTATAAATGAAAAGACTAACACAGATAAATATTTGTGCGATCAGGGATTATATCAATCCAATACAATGCAGATGTAAATCACACAAATCAACAAAAAATAAAGAGTTAATGTTAAAACTCTAAATCACAGACTTCCAAATATATGAAAAGGTAAGAAAAATCAGACACCAAATCACCGGTCATGCATCTGATAATTCATGATCCATCAATAGCTCTGTGGGAATCACCATCCTGGTCATTAAGTTCTGACCCTATATCTCAAAAATGGCCCTGTTATCCCCAAAGAGCTCCTGCCCTTACAAGGGCAGTCCACATCTGACCCTTAATTAAATAATCACCTGTCCCTACGCGTTACATCATGAGTAGCCATGACTCATCAGGGGATCCAAAACATGGTCAGGTACAATCACAAACTATTCTTATCTCTCCCACATAGAGACCTGGTCTGTCTAGTCTGCCCTAGTTGGTATTTTTTGCTGAAGTGTGCAGATATTTCTGCAACAAATCTGCCATGTGTAAATATAGTCTTAGTTTAGCTTTGGGAAATCATCAGTAAAATTCTTAATCTAAAAGGGACCTTTCCTGGTGCCTTGAATGCACTTACCATGCTTTGGTAATATTATGGTATGGATATGGATATTGGTCTATGTGGACCATAAAGGTTCCAATACCCTTACCCTAACCTAAATGCTAAATGCTCATTCAACCAGTAGCTATTCCTCTTGACACTTCCATACACATTCAGTTTGGCTGAGCATGCATAGCTTATCAAAAATAAGAAGGGAGTAAGGTAAAATGAAACCTAACCTTCCTTCCTCTGACATCAGCAGGGTTGGGACACTGCTATACACACAAGATAGTTGTCTGGTTCAGCCAAAATCAGTATGTCCAGCTGCCTTTCCTATGTGTATAGGAGTCTTTCTAAGGACGGAGCCCCGCGTGGCGTAAACCATGGTGTTTTATAGTCCCTGCAAAGTCAATGGGATTCTGGAGAATCTCATCCATACATTGCGGAAAAATATGGGCAGCAGACTCGCTGCAATTTCCAAAACTGTTGCAGTTTTGGAAGTTGCAGCATGTCAATTATACCTTCAGAAACGCTGGTGGTTTCCCTATAGGTATAATGGAAGCAGAAACCTCCGTGGACTTTCTGTGAGAAGCGCTGTAGGAAAAACCGTGATGCATTGCCACCATGTTTTTTTCCTACAGCACTTTTTTTAGACTAAAAAGCCTGACAAGTCGGTATATATAATACTGGCTATATCAGTATATATCATATATAAAATAATGCAGAACACAAAACACAAAAATGACCAACACGTAAAATTATTCTCCACTCAATGGTATGTAGAAGACACAGCAGGATAACTTATGCTTTGGACATTAATAAGCAGTTGACAATCCTTGAACATGTGGCCTGTCAATGACCCTCAGAAATTCTGGAACTGGACAGCTCTGCCTGAGCCTTAGAGAAAAGAAATATACATTATCACTCTAAACAGCGATATATTAATACCATCCAAACCAGAGCATATTTGGGGACAAACATAGATATCCAGTGGCGGTTTGGCCTGAAACAAAACTGGGCAGAACTGGTCCTTGAGCTGAAATGTGAACACTTCAACTATTAAGTATTTCATATGTCACTGACAAATTCCAATGACCGAAACATGAGAAATGGGACAAGCTTGTCCCACTTCTCATGTTGTGGCCATTGGACCTTGTCAGTCACATTGAAATACTTATAGCCTGCCTTGTTCACTTTCAGCCAGTATCACTTCTGCCCGTTTTGTTTCAGTCCAAGGACTGCCCTATATGTGTTTTGTCCCCAAATATTCTGGTTTATCTGGAGAGATCTCATAAAGAAGTACCGTGTGGTCATAGTTTCGGCAGCCTAACTCCCTATTGCTGTCTATACAGGAAAAAATTCTGTATCTGCCTGTTTAAGTGAAAATGTAGAATTGTATTCTCTTGTAGATTGCAAGCCCTCTTGGGCAGGTTCTTTTCACTTGCACCAGTCTGTACAGTGACCTAGAACTAGTGGTGTTTTAAAATAAATACATAAAAAAATTAAAATATTATAATATAGATTCTCATGACAAGAACGTAGTTGTTCCTCTATACAAATCACTGGTACACATAGACTATTGCGCGCAATCATGGGCCCCAGTATACAAGAAGGACATAATTGAACTAGAGAGCGTGCAGAGAAGGGCAACAAATTCAAAGAGGGCCTGGATGTCTTTCTTGAACAGAAAAATATTACGGGTTATGGGTTTTAGATTTTGTTAAGGACAAGTTGATCCAGGGTTTTATACTGATTGCCAGACTGGAGTCGGGAAGGAATTTTTTTCCCCTGAAATGGGGCTATTGGCATAAGCCTCATGGGTTTTTTTGCCTTCCTCTGGATCAATACTGGAGGGTACTGTAGGATTATAGGTTGGACTTGATGGACCTGTGTCTTCACCCAACCTCATCTACTATGTAACTATGTAATAACAGGAGATCCTAAAAAGAGCATTGAAAAAGGCATTTATTTTCTCCATGCACTTGTATTTGTCCTTATACGAGTTATGCTCATAAAAAGCAAAATAAGTAGGTTTATTCCCCCTTCCCGCTTCTTGTTCATGTCTCTACCCTTTGAGGCTACAGTCGCACAACAGAGTCCTGCACTCAGCTGTGTAAAAAAGTATGTTACCCAAGGGTAATCTGATTTCACAGATCCGTCATAGACATAAGTCTATTGAGGGATTCATTAACTTGGCCCAAAAAGTTCTATTTTTTCTTTGATCATTCACACGGTCTGTTAAAACAACGGTTGTGTGAATGGATCCATTAAAGACACTGGCTGTTGAAGGGGTTGTCCAGTATTTGAATAATATGGCTACTTTCTTCTTCTCAGAAAGTGATATCATGTAAGTTAGTCACATACCCATGTTGCAGCTTAGTTCCATTCAATACCCCTTTAATACCAATGAACTGCCACACACAGCCAATGAACCCTATCATGTGAATGAGCTCTAAGGCTGAGACTGTGTGTTACAGAAAAGCTGATTTTTTTGTTGCAGGTTTTGCTGTTTTTTTTTTTTTAGCCAAAGCCAGAAGTGGATTGAGCAGAAGCATGAAGTATACATACTTCCTTTATATTTCCATTTCCTTTTGAGGCCACTCTTAGCTTTGGCTAAAAAAAAAAAAAAACACAGCAAACACAAAAATGCATCTTTTTCCACAGTATGTGGCCTCTAAAAAATATACAAGGGATTTTTCCATTATTAACACCTATACCTTATGCACAGGATAGAGGGAAAGTGTCTGATCACTGGGGATCAAACTGCTGGGTCCCCCACCAATCAGAGGAACAGGGGTACATAAGTTTCCCATATGACCATAAGACGCAGAAATTAGTTGAATAACACATATGATAAAAATGTTATAGCCCTCAAAACCGCACATACAAAAAAACCTGAAAATGTGTCTGCTCTGGAAGGGGGGATAAAGCATTTGGTATGGAAGTGGTTAAAGGGGTTGCCCACTTTCAGACCAATACTGAGAGACAAATGTTATTGTTTGTATAATAAAAAGTTATGCAATTTTCCAATATACTTTCTGTATCAATTCCTCCCCGGATTTCTGCTTGCTGTCATTCACTATGCTTACTACTAGTGGATAAAATTCAGTCCAAGGTCATGTGACTGACACAGGTGCACAGCTAGTTATAGTTACAGCTCAGTAATCAGACATCTGCCTGGTAACAACTGTGCACCTGTGTTCATCACATGACCATGGACTATATATATATCACATGATCATGGACTGATTTTTTTTTTTTATCCACTGGGAGTAAACAGAATGGATGACAGCAAGCAGAGATCTACAAAACCGGGAGAAATTGATACAGAGAGTATATTGGAAAATTGTACAACTTTTTATTATACAAACAATAACATTTGCCTCTCAATATTGGTCTGAAAGTGGACAACAGCTTTAAGGCTTGCACATTGTGTAAAAGCTGCATTTTATGCTGCAAATATTGCTGCGGTTTTTTGGGTCAAAGTCATGAGTGGCTTCAATGAAAATGGGAAATATATAGGAAGTTCTGATACATCTCTCTTCTTCTATATTTACTCAGCAAAATCTACAACAACAAAAAGCGGATTTTCTACAACATGGGGCCTTAACCTAAGAGTCATTTAGGCCAGGAATACACTACAACTTTTTGTAGCGCTACGATAGATTTTGACATTATTCTACAACTGCAATCCAAATGAATGCATTGAGCTGAAAACAAATGTGAGCTACAGCTGTCAATCAATAGTAAAATTGATCATAACACTACAACAAGTCACAATGTGTAGCCCTGGTCTTAGAATTTAGTTATACTTGCTGATGTACTGAAGCCAGATGCCCACAAGCACATTTCAAGGGAGCTCAGTTAAGAGACCAATATTGTTGACTTGTTAAAGAACCTATTTATCCCTGTTAGTTCAGTAGCCCTGAGTCTATCAATCGCAGTGGCGACTAGTACCCGTGACCTGTGTAATAGACATTTAGTGGTGCCATAGGTCACACATGTGACCACCATTCCATTCAAACTTCTCCGCAACAGGTAACTAGTGACTGGCGGAAATCCCAGCAGTAGGGCCCCACAGACCATATACAGTCACAGCCGTATATGTTGGCACCCCTGAATTTTTTCCAGAAAATGAAGTATTTTTCCCAGAAAATTATTGCAATTACACATGTTTTGTTATACACGTTTATTTCCTTTGTGTGTATTGAAACAACACAAAAAAACAGAGGAAAAAAAGCCAAAAATGATATCAATTCACGGAAAATACTGCAAAGCATTTCATTCAAATGTCGACAGATAGTTTTTTGAATTTTTTTGGAACTCAATTGAGGCTGATTATCCGCCATCCGGACTATCCTGCGTTGGATGAATTACATTCAGTCCATGTTTTTCCATGGTGACAGACTACAAACAAAACCTGTGTAATCTGTAGTCACACCTTTTTTCGTCTAACCCTTACTTTTTACTAACATACTAACTATGCAGCTTTTCTGATTTAGACAAACCCATATCCAAAGCCGCATTTATGCATGCTGCACTAATACACCCAGCACTCTGTCTCACACTAAAACCACATAGTCCATGTGATTTTAGTAAGAAATCTTCTTGTGTTATTTTCATAGGGATACATGCTTGCTGACATATTTTAAATCCATGACAGATATGATCTATCTCTAGATACATCATTATCCAGTTGTCAGAGTATACAGTTACTGGGCGATAGTTCTCCAGTGGAGGTCAGTAATGAGCTTGACATTGTATAGCTAGAGTATATTCAGAAAGAGAGTTTCACTGCGTGCTAAATACCACAATGAATCCTACTATGTTTAGTGGCAGAATCTGCCCTTTCTCCCAACCCCACCAGATATTTCTCTTGTTCTGTGACCTTTTTTTGTGCATTTTTGTTTTCTGCAACCAGATTGTACAAGTCTGTAACAAATACCAGAAAATCTATATACAGAGCGTTTTGGTTTTTGCAGCATTTTTGAGGTCAGTAGTGTTTTCAACAAAAGGTAGCATTCCTAAATAGGTATGGTATTTTATTTTTTGCATTTAGGCTAATGCCCCATGTAGTAAGCCACAGCCAAAAAGCACCACAGAAAAGACCGCAGCAGAAACGCATCACGTTTTTTTCCGCAGTGCTTTTCACAAAAAGTTTTCCTCTGCGTACTTTCTGTCTCTGTTATACCTATACGAAAAACACCAATGTTTCTGTAGGTATAATTGACATGCTGCGATTTAAAAAAAACGACAGTTTTTGAAATTGCAGCATTTCCGCTGTGGATATCCATTTTGCAGGTACTGTAAAACGCTGCCGTCAAATCGCTGCGTTTTTATAACATGGAGCCCTGGTCTTAAAGCCAAAAACAAAAAAGCAAAATGTGACTTTTTTGAGAATATGATTTTTAATGATGTCCTTTTATAGTGAAGTGTTTTTGACCAGAATTTAGACATTTATGAAAGGAGACTTGATAAAAAAATTTTGCACAATCTCATTCCACACAGTTTTAAAAATGCAACAAATTTTGACAAACTGGTCGTAACGAACTTTGTCTCCAGCAAAACTTACCTCAAAAACAAGATTATTCCCTCCATAATGTGTGTGAAGATCTTCATACAGACAGTAAACCTTTGGCTGCTAAATATTTAGCTTTGAAAAACACCGGAAATTTAAAAGAAAACAAACAAAAAAAAAACACGGCTAAAACTGCAGAGAAAACACTCCTAAAGGCTGGGGTCCCACATGGCGTAAACGCTGTGGAAAAAAACAATGCACTTTACAGTCACAGCAAAGTGGATGGGATTCTAGCGGATCCCATCTCCACTTTGCAGTAAAATACGCGCAGCGGATACACTACAGTTTTGTAAATCGCAGCATGTTGTGGGTAGCAGTAGGATGGGGACTTAATGTAGGTGAGGATAATGTGGGTCAGATATCTGGAAAAGTGAGGAGCCAAAAATGTCTGTTCTGCAAACTTTATAGAGACAAGTCACTGCTGGAAGAAGTGGTCGTGGTGGTCCAGAGGGAAGAGACGAGAAATGTGAACGATTAGTCAGAGACATCACCTGTAAGTCACGAAATGTAACTGTATACTGTATACAGAGACATCACTGTATACACCTAAATGGTCTGTAGAGCCCTGTGTAGACCCAATATCTACTACTATATGGTCACTGTATAGTGATAACATTGGTATATCTGCGTTTGGGGGCCCACTTGGATATGTTTGCCCCCTCTGTGTCGAACCCCTAGCTACGTCTCTGATTCTTCCAGATATATTTTTTTCCTGTAAGAGATTATTCTGCTGTGAATGAAGTACACCCCTTCTTTTGCAGAGCTATGGTCCAGCCCAACTCACAGTTGGCTGGGGTAAAGAGAGGAGACATTGACTCAACTCACAGCAATCTGTGACATCAACTAAAGAGTGAGGACATGTTGGGAGAACTCTGCTAATGAGAGTGATTGCCCATTATTGTTCCAGCCCTATGACAGGGAATATCATGCTGCCAGCCTACAGAAATAAGAGTTGGCCAGTTTGGAGGAGAAGATGTCATAGAACCTCACAAATTGGACCCTGCATCCCACAGGTAGACAGAGTACCATTGGGACTTATTCATTTCATCCACAAAGTAGTGAGAGAGGCAAGACCAGTTACACAGAATTTGGAGATATCAGGCACTAGACTTAACATCTTTGTACTGGGTATTCCCTGCTGTGAAACTTGGCTCATACTACATACTTGCTCCCATTGCACTACTGCATTCTTATGGAAGTTGCACCTGTTGCTATTGCCCTACTTCATTAAGATTCTATCTTATGTTTAACTGTAACTGTTGTCTCCTGAGTCATTCCTGCACCTACAATCATGGACTCTTCCAACCACTATCACCTGGCTCAGTAAGGATGAGGACTACCACCAACTGTAGGCGCCCTGGGGTAACCACGACCACCATAGGTACCGTGCAGGCCTCCTCAAAGTTTCCCCAACTCGGGTGGTGGGCGGTTGGCGTACGTTAAACGTTATTGGCTGCCCCTGACAACAACAACTACTACTCCCATATTCTGGTTCCATTCAGATAAATGGGAGAGTAGAAGAAATTTCTACAACAAATTTACTTCCCTGATGACTATGTACAGTCTTGCATACATTTTACTAATGTCACAGTGCATGTAAAATGAAAAAAGAAAGAACTATATAAATAGGCCAGGGCTACACTGTGACTTTTTGAAGCATTGTAAGCGATCTTGAGGTTGCACTTGTCACTCAATAGTTAAAACCAATCAATAGTGCTACAAAAAGTCACAGTGTAGCCCTGGCCTTCATCAAGGCTGAACAGCAAATAGCAAAAGGCAATGGCTAACCTATATATTAAAGTTAACATGTCATTTATATAGCAAGGTCAACGCTATAAAAATTAAACCCTTATGATGAACACTGTAAAAAGAAAAAAAAAATTAAACAATGCCAACATTGCTGTTGCTGTTAATCTTTAAAAAAAATGTAATAAAAAGTTATCACAAAGTTGTGTGTAATCTAAAAGGATACTGATAAAAAGCACTTCTCGTCTCACAAAAAATGTCATTTATACTACAAGGTGAGCTCTGTTAAAATGAAACCCTTAAACCCCCTCAATATTGCAGTAACTATTTGTTTCTGTTTCTTCCGCACCCCCCAAAAAATAAAAGTTTTGCAATGCATTATATGCACCCTAAAATGCTTTCATTAAAAAATATAATTTATCTTACAAAAAATAAACCATCCTATGGATGAAGATTTGGCTGTAAAAAGCTATAAAATATGAAGTGAAGGTAAAAATAAGGTACATCCAAGTTATCTACAGCAAGTTAAATGTCACATTGCCCAATATTGTCATGTAGACAGTCAGAATAAACAGTATTTCCATTTGCCTGAATTTATTTGAATAAATTTACTGTAGAAAGATCTATGAATTTGCTAATATCATTTATGCAAGTTTACTATCTAACCTACCCCAGAAAATTAGGATTTTATCCATTTTTAATGATATAAAACAGCAATATGACATAGCAAATTAAAACCAGATTGCCTTAGAAAGGAACTTGGAAATATACTGAAAAAAATGTGCCATCTGAAGTATTAATTTGGATGAAATTCTGATAATAAAAAAAACAAACACAGACAACTGGCCAAAGACACTAGAAACAAAAATTTCCATCTCTACAGCTATGGAAGGTCATCCGTACTAGAAAAAGTGATACTTACATAGACTTCCAGATGACTCATTCACAGGAATGCGTTAGTAAAAGCAAGATATTTTTTACATTATGAAGAGTAAAAACAAGTAGAATTGCCAGTTCAATATTGCATGGAAATAACTGGTGTAAAGTGCGCCTTTATTTCGGAGCTACATATCAGATTATAGTAGGAAATTGCATAAATAGTAGTTGCAGTTAACCCCTCTTCATTCTAGATTAAATAAACTATGCATTTGTCACGCTGAAAGGTTTCTGATCTTGACATAGACTTTCGGGAGGCAGATCAAATTGTTTCTGAACATCAAGCACCTAAACATGTAATATGGAGTTTATCGAGGGGTTCCCCGGTTGCTCTACCTGATGCTTTTTCCATGTTTTGCTCTGTCAAGCAGCCAAACTGCCCCTTCTTAGAGACCATCTCAAATGTACCAGGTGAATCTCTAGACACCTTCTCATCATAGGCCAACAGCAGTTCCTCTTGGAACCATATTCAGATCACCAGTTTACCCCAATGGTGCCAAACCTCTACCTTTTATCTTCTCTTAGATGCTGTTGTGGCACAGTATGGTGGCATGGTGCATCTCCTTTAGTATGAACATCTTCTAGTAAGCATCAAGCTCTTCCTGGGCCTATACAGCAATCTGTGCCACCCAGTAGATGACAGCAAGTAGACTGATATTTTTGCGGACAGACAGCAACTTTTCATGATGCGACCCACCACTTGGGCAACCTGAAAAGTAATGGTAATACATAAACTGTATATAAATTCATACGCATGCAGTATATGCATACATAAATACAAGACAGAAACAAACTACTCAGTATTCTATCAGATGATTATTCAGTCTATTTAAAGCCACAGGCAACCAATTATAAAGGATACATTCACAGTCTATCGACTGGATAACTTTCAACCTCATTACAGATATTAAAGGAAGTCCAAGAACTGGGACCCACATCTATCAGACATTTATGGAATATCCTTTGGATATGCTAAAGATGTCTTTTGTGGGACAACCCCTTTAAGAGCATGCATGTTACATGCGCCAATGCCAAAGAGGAGTATATAACAAATTATTTAATGCTAGAAAAACAGGAGACTTGTATTGCTATGGTTACCAAATGGCTACTTTGTATACAGGAACATTAGGCTTAGACAGAGACCACAGAGGGCAGGAGCAGTATATGGGCTCTGTGGTCTCCAAATGTAAATCACAGAGCACCACTTTATGTGTCTCTAACAATGAGAGATGGGCAAGCCGACTTGTACTGAGCCGGGTTTGACCTTATTATTCCAAATTGTTTGTTTTTTTACTAAACCAACTAAATGGAGATTCGTCTCAGGCGAACTAAAATGCCCACTGCACTATACTCTAGGGTCTCTTCAGACCCCACGCCAGGGTCGGCAACCCCCGGCACGCATGCCAAGAGTGGCATGTGAGGCTTATTCCCCTGGCATGGCAGCAGAGTCCTCGCCCAGCAGCTTCAATCGGACCAAACATGGCCGAAACGAAACTGCTATTATTATAATGTGGGGTCTCTCCAGACCCCCAAGTATAATAAGTGGAGACTTAGGAGAAGTGATGAAACATAAAAAACAATGATACTCACCTTGCTACCTGCGCTACGCGGCGGCTGTGCTATCTGCCGGCTCTTCTGACAGCTGACAGGGCCTCAGGGGTCACGTCCGGCGTCATTACGCATAATGACGCAACGTGACCCGAGAGACCCAATTAGTGGTCGCTGACGTCAGGCAGAAGCGTCGAAGAGAACAGGGTGACAGCGAAGCGCAGAAAAAGGTGAGTAGCATTGTTTTTTTAAGTTTGTCACTTCTCTTGGTCCTGCACTTATTATACTCGGGGGTCTGAAGAGAGCTATGGAACATAATACCATGTGCAGGGGCCGCTATGGGACCTAATACCGTGTGCAGGGACCGCTATGGGACCTAATACCGTGTGCAGGGACCACTATGGGACCTAATACCGTGTGCAGGGGCCACTATAGGACCTAATGCCGTGTGCGGGGACCACTATGGACTTATTACCGTGTGCAGGGGCCACTATAGGACCTAATACTGTGTGCGGGGACTGCTATGGGACCTAATACCGTGTGCGGGGACTGCTATGGGACCTAATACCGTGTGCAGGGGCCACTATGTGACATAATACAGTGTGCAGGGGCCACTATAGGACATAATACCGTGTGCAGGGGCCGCTATGGGACCTAATACCGTGTGCGGGGACCGCTATGGGACCTAATGCCGTGTGCGGGCACCGCTATGGGACGTAATACCGTGTGCAGGGACCACTATGGGACCTAATACCGTGTGCGGAGACCGCTATGGGACCACTATGGGACCTAATACCGTGTGCTGGGGCCACTATATGACATAATACCGTGTGCTGGGGTCACTATGTGACATAATACAGTGTGCAGGGGCCACTATGTGACATAATACCGTGTGCTGGGGTCACTATGTGACATAATACGGTGTGCAGGGGCCACTATGTGACATAATACCGTGTGCTGGGGCCACTATATGACATAATACCGTGTGAAGGGGCCACTATATGATATAATACCGTGTGCAGGGGCCACTATGTGACATAATACGGTGTGCAGAGGCTGTTATGGGATATAATACCTTGTGCAGGGACCGCTATGGGACATATACCGTGTGCTGGGGCCACTATATGACATAATACCGTGTGAAGGGGCCACTATGTAACATAATACGGTGTGCAGAGGCTGTTATGGGATATAATACCTTGTGCAGGGGCCGCTATGGGACATAATACCATGTGCAGGGACCGCTATGGGACATATACTGTGTGCAGGGGCCGCAATGGGACCTAATACCGTGTTCAGGGACCGCTATGGGACATTATTCTGTATAACTATGTGTTTTCTGCATTAAGGATGTGTTTTTGCACAGAAAACACAGGCATTTTTTTTTGTGCAAAAATGCACCATGTGAACGCAGTTTTACATTGAAGTAAAAGTTCCAGTGGCCTAAGACTATATCTGCATCCAGATACACACTGTGTTTCCACCATAAGGATGCCGCCATACGGTGCTCCTGGACACTTACATTTACCACTAATTGCGGGAAGCACATGGACTTTCATTGCTTCTAATCGGAAAGTACAGGAGCGTCCCACGAAATAGCAGTAAACGCATGTGTCCTAAAGTATCTGGAGGCAGCACTTCTGTGATTTGGTTTGTGGTATATGACTTTAGTTTAGGGGTCGTCAGACTTACAATTATTGACCGGCACTCTGAGTACCTCATCTTTGATTTTTTAATTATAATCGGCACGCCGAACAAAAAAGGTTGTCTACCCCTGCCCCATGCTATAATAGGTGGAGGCCCAGAGGAGGTGCCAAAAATGAAAAACCATTTATACTCATTTTCTTTTACCTCTTTTGTGCCTCCTCGTAGCATCCGGTGCTCTCCTGCCATGGGTTACTGCTGAGGCCTGCGATTGGGCCACCAGCGGTCACATAAACATGCCAAGCATCATAATGTCATGACACTTGGCGTGCCTATGTCTCCACTGAGGCCCAGTCACAGGCCTCAGTAGTGACCCCAAGAGCATGACGTCACTGAGAAGGCAGAGAAAGAGCGCCGGATGTCTTGAGGAGGCCTAAAAGAGGTAACGGAAGCTGAGTATGAATGTTTTTTATTTCTTTACATCTCCCCTGGGCCTCCAATCTAGGGGTCTCTTCAGACCCCAGAGTATAATAATGACACCTTCACTTTGACATAACTCTGGCTGTGTTTGCCATAGAGACCTAGAAATTGGATATATAGCTTCCTAGGAGCCCTAAGAGTGTTCTAAGCCATTTTAATGTGCAATTTGTACCAAACTTGTTCGATCCGAAACGAATATTGGACCCAGGCCACCTGAACCAAAGATGAATCCTGAGAGGGTCACCCATCTCTAGTAATAATCCATTTGTAAGGGAATTGCTAGAGGATCGATTCCCCAGTAGCTGCTGGTGAACCCTGGTGGGAGGGGCACGACAAGACAGTGAGCCCTAAAGCTGAACCCCCCCACTGGCCCTGCCTACTTGCCTGACTGTCCTAGGTGACAGCCGACAATTTGGAGCCGATCCCTACACTAAATAAGTGACGCACAGAACAGGACAAGACAAAACAACACAGAAGCAGAGTCAGAAAGCCAAGGCGTCGGTAACAGTTGAGCAATGCAGTACCAAAACGAAATCCAAGAGAGTAGTCAAGGGGGAGCCAAAGGTCAGAAGTCAGAAATACAACAACAGCAGAAAAAGGAGCTAGCAGGGACAAAGTCACAAGACAGAATCTCAATAGCCAGCAACCATTTGAGAGCTGATGACCAGTTTATACCAAGTCCAGGACCTGCCCCAGACTTGATTGGTAGACAGGCTGTTAATCACAAAGGCAAGTCTAAGATTAACTATTTGAGGAGCAGAAGAAACAATGTGCAAGAGACGGGTGTGGCTGAAATTCAATTACATAGTCTAGGACGTTGTTCAAACTGAGCAAAAGAACCTTAAGCAAGGAATCAAACTGAACACGCCTCCTTCGCCGCAGAGAGCGAGTGGAGGGTGGCGCAGAGACCCAAACAGGCAGAGGCGTTACACCATTAGTAATTCATTAGCTCAGTCCCTTACATTTAATAGACAGCAGAAAGCTCCTTTTAAGGTGGCAATGGGCCAGCATCTCTACTGGGCCTCTGTGTCTTTGTACAGATTGCACATATGGTAAATCCACCCCTGCTTGGGGCCAAGTAACAAATTTAAGACCTAGCGGATACTCGCCAAGACTCTCAGCTGTGACATAAGACTAGAAAAACCTGCATATCAAATAACCATGAGAGCAGGGTCACACAAAGCGGTCGCTAGGTATAAGAAATGCCACCATCAAGCAGTCAAAAACTGTGCTGACCTATCTGGTTGTTATGTCAGATCAGTGGGGATCCTCACCATTCAACTGATATCTGAAGTCACAGCATTGGAGTTATAGTATAAGGATCTGAGACAATACAGCTCCATCCTCCGTGTGTTGGCCATGATGGGTTACTGTAGCTCAGTTGCCATTTACTTCATTTGTACTAGTGCCTAGAAGTGACCCGTGGATATATATAAAACTGTTGGGTAACACATACCAGTCTTTCAGTCTTTCATAATAACAAGTATTATTAGATGCACAGACAAATATGTTGAAAATTATGACAACCAAAAATATTCTATTTTTCACTAAATGTTCTTCTTTGTGTAAAGTGTTAGTAAAGCATAAATGAAGGAAAGCAGCAAAGCTAACAGAAGATGCACATGGTTATCCAATGCTTCTCGCAGTGTGGTCCTGTGCTCAGGATTCTGGGCATAACTTCTCTGTAATGGAAAATGTCACTTTATAAAGAACACTAGAAATTTCCCCAGGAACGCCTTGCACTCTATAATTCTATTTTTGCATGAGCTAACATTAATTAAAACCTTTTTGGGCATACGTCTTTAACAATTATAACATGATGTGTAGTCTTTCAGTACTCAAAAAAAAAAAGTTTCAGTGATGTTGGGACGCTCAGGAAACAACCACCAGATGGGAATGTCATTTCAGCCCGGCAGCAGCAGACTGCACAGCATTCTTTAGAACCAAACTGTGAACTTCTTGGCATTGGCCCAGCTCCGAACTTCTGCTGTGTATCCTGGACAATAAGTTTAGAATGTGAAGCCAAGGCATGTTAACTGTGAATGGACTGTCTCTAACGTCTGACAACGACCAGATTTTCTCTACGAAGCTGAGATGTATCAGAAAGCAGTGTAAAAATTCAAGTGCTTTAGAGTTAGGAGGCAAAGCAAGAGCTGCTCGCACCATATGGTCCCATTCCTTTCAGTTGGCTGCCTTGGTTTTGTTGTATGCCTTCGCTCATGTTAGGCTGTAATTAGAGTTTATTTAAGCTGAGATGTAGGCAGTTTTTGTAGTGGGGAGCATATGGTCCGGTACAGGAAACTGGAGCAACGAATATAACCCTTTCTACAGAGATTGCACTACAAGTTACCTCTGGGATACACGATAATATCTGTATATATTTACTTTAAATTACAGATCTGTAGTATTAACACCTCTTATGGACACCCCAATACTGAGGCTAAGGCCACACGTAGCGAGCCGCAGCTGAAAAACGCTGTGAAAAAGACAGGGGCAGAAATGAATCACGTTTTTTTTTTTGCAGTATTTTTCACAGAAAGTCCGCAGAGTTTTCCTCTGCAGACTTTCTGCCCCTATTATACCTATACAGAAAACGCCAATTGACATGCCACACGCATTTTTGAAACTGCAGCATTTCCGCTGCAGATTTTTTTCTGCAATGTGTGGATGGGATTAGCCAGAATCCCATCCACTTTGCAAGTAGTGCAAAATGCAGTATTTTTTGCCACAGGGTTTATGCTGTGTTTTTGCACTGTGAGGCCCTGGCGTTAAAAAGGATTTTTTCCAGTATGTTATTAATGCCATACGCACCACTAAACTGGAAAAAATACCCGGTACTGCCTGGGTATAAAGTGTGAATCCAAAGGATACCACTGAAGTCAGGAAGGTGACCTGCCAGCTGCCACCCCTCTTCAAGAGTTATTGACTTTAAACTTTAATATGTGCCCAAAAAGCATAAGATGTAAAGGTTGATAATTTATCCAAACTGGTGTAATAGTAAAATGAGGCAGCTACCCATAGCACCGCTATGGCTCCATTGTACCTTTCCATTTAGTATTATGAGGTAAAGTGCACGACTTACTACTTGAAGATCTTCCTGACGTTAATGGGATCCTTTGGATCCACACTTTATACCCAAACAGCACTGAGTACTTTTTCTAGTAGTGTATATGTATATAGAGTAAATTAAAGCCAGAGTTAACCAGATGATGACTTATGAGAAGATATCTGCAATGAGGGAGAGCACTATGTTAGCATTCCCACAACTTGGGACACATAGATCGGGTATCTAGGAGACCTAGGCTTAATGCGGTATTGTCATCAAGACGTAGATACCTATAATGTTTTGCCTTACCAGAAGATGTTTTCTACTATCACACAAATAAGGTTCAGTAATGCTACATCTGCATGAGGTCACTCCGGATTCACCCTTCTTTTTTTTTCCTATGAATTCACTTATTGTGTGTTTCCTTTTTTTATTATTTTACTGCATTCTACCTTGCCATTCTAAATGCTGTATTATGCCTTCTACTGATGGCCCCAATGTGGGGACTTGGCCAACGGAATGTGCCATGCCTTCCCTTGTTTTAGACCTTTAAAAAAAGTTCTTTAAAACTAAAAAATAAACTGAAACACCCTTATAAATATGATCATCTACATCTCCCAAGCACGCTTTGCTTATGCATTTCATACCATTACTAGTTATTAGTGGGAGACAGTAACATATGTGAAGTGATATGGCAGTAACATTGGAATGAAGTGACCTATTTTCTCCATGTCCTGAATTCATGATTGGACAGAATCTCCTCAGTTTGAGGCTTCAGTCAATGTCTTTCCATCTGAGAGCACACAGCCTGCATACAGCACCTGCTGCTTGCTTCACCATCTACTTTCTAGACCATAACAACAATAAATAGTTTACTTCCTCTTTGTTTAGTCCATGTCTTTGATCCTGTATATCTGCAGCCAATTCATAAACATTGACCTGGGAGGCTAATACACTAAAAAATGGGCATTCATTCATTCAAAGGGTTTTTTCAGTCCTTTGGTGTTAGTTTTAGTGCCTGCATGCTCATTTAATAGAATCCATAAACCAGGCATTTCATTTCTACATATACACTGCAATATTTAATTGCAGGCTAGGGCATACATGTAGGAGTTGCCCCATAGTTAAGGGGCACTGATAATGATCTTGACTGGGGGATCAGGAACATAAAGATACACTTCTGTAAGAAAGAAATAGGATGTTGCAAACTGCCAAATAAATTGCTTCATTTAGGGGTTCATGAGAGAGAAATTGCTGAGAACATCTCTAAGATCTTTAGTAAAATATTTTAGTTCTGTGATTTTCCAGATGATCGATAGTAAGTAAAGAATAGTTTTTATTACTGGTTAAATGGTTCATACTTATTATGTATTTCTGTATGATATAAGAAATGATAGTAGTGTAGGTAAATAGAAACTACCACTAGCCACATTGGTTCTTTGGATCGCAGATCGTAGTGCTAACAACATCTACAGCACTACGGGAGTGCTTTAAAATAGCTGGGGCAATGATAGACTACCTTTAAATGGGTTGTCTAGACTGAAAACCTTCTAAGGCCGGGCAGGAAAAAACACAGCGTTTTACAGACACTGTGTAGTAGATGGGATTCTAGCGAATCCCATTCCCACACTGCAGTAAATTACGCTCAACGGACACGCTGCAATTACCAAAATCGTTATGGTTTTGGAAATCGCAGCATTTCCATTATACCTATGGAAATGCTGGCGGTTTCCTTACAGGTATAATTGAAGCAGAAAGTCTGCAGAGGAAAACTCTGCGAACTTTCTGTAAAAAGTGCTGCAGGAAAAACTGCTATGCGTTGCCGCCACAGTTTTTCCCGCAGGACGCTACTTCAGGCCTTAGCCTAAAAGGCCAGAGAGGTGTGAATAAGCTCCATTTATCTTTTATCACTTGCATATATCTCTATAAATCTCTATCTTACAATATTTTGTAGATATAAACAAGGTCTCCAATCTCCTGAATGTTGCGCAAGATCTTTTCTTGCATGCAAGATGTTGATCCCTCATGCTCTCACACAAGATAACATCTCCATCATGCTGGTAAATTTGTTTTGACTGGCCCAATGTATTCAATTCTTTCCCTCTCTGTAACATATTACTTAATTTTTAATTTTTTGTCATTTTACTTTTTTTTATTTATTTTTTTTTACACATTAACGTCATAACAGATCTTTGGGGAGAGCTTTGGTAACTGGGGCTGATACAGTAAATGCATACAAGGTCACAATTTGCAATGCAGTTGTCAGCCTTCTTGAGTCAAGGTTTGAGAGGAGCAGTAGGAGCTTCACAAACTGTTTATTCCAACATCCGTCCCAGTATAGCTTGGTAAGTTGGCATATGAAAGAGGCAATACAATAGTGGCAGCAGGCATATATAGGTTTTTAATAAGGTACTTAGTGGAGTACCATGGTTATAAATAGTTACCATCAAATTGTATGCAGATATTTGTGGTGTTATATATTTTTCTATATACTTTTATACATATAAAGTTGATATATTTAATTTATCCTATTTTATTTGAACCTTATTAGAGCTAGTAATATAGCTATTGTCAGTGAGTGAAGACTACACAGTTAGGAATTTACTTAACCACTCGAGTACCCTGCTAGACAGATACACAACCTATCATTAGTTACTGGAACGGCTCCAAGAAACAGAACAGTGACTGTATTCTGGAAACATGTTAATGTGCCAAAGCACAGATAACACCAAACATGATAACAGAAAACATTTCTGTTCTTGTATGCTCAAGGTCACATAACTAATTTTGTGAGCTTCATTATATAGTCTGCTTATCTCCGCTCATGATATACTTTCTGTTCATTCTATAACAATAGAGAACACCCCCCACCTGCAACAGCATAGGAGGAAGATTCCCTACCTGTACCCCACCCCCCAATGCCCCCTACCCCACTAAAGATTCAACAATTAATTAAAACTCACAATATCTTTTCTAGTTTAACATGTTCCTTACTGTCCTCATATATTAAAGCCTCTTCACCCCAGAACATCCATACAGTCTGGTATAGTTAATACTAGACAGCAAGGAGAAGGAAACTGCTGCAGGATCTCCCCTCTATTTCGGTGTGCTGTGAGAGGGTGGGGGGGGGGAGGAGGAGGGTCATTTTTAGTAAATCTGTCTTTGATTTTTTGAATGACTTTATGGGTGTGTGGGATAGACAGTAGAGGATGGCATTTGATGGTCACAGTTTGACCTGCTGCTAGTAAAAGCCTGCAAGATAGACACAGATTGACATTTCTGGCTGTACCTCATCATATACACATTTATATCTCCCTACAGAGGGAGTGTGACTGTGGTAACAATAGGTTCTCTTTAACACATTGATTCATGCCACAATAGTGCAGCTTACTTTAGTCCAGATGGTTGCCTCTGGTTGGTTAATTGATTTATTTCCTCATTCTTTGCACTGGTAGCCTCTTATCTATAAGTTTAGCAGTGTTAAAAGAGCATCCCAGAGTTTCCCTGCTTTAATTGTGTTTGAATGTCCTGTCTATATGTTTTTATTTGTTCAATGTATTGTTTTGCAGCTCTCCCTTTATATAATTCCCTGTTTGTTTCCCCACTGTTTGGTCCCCCACACTTGGTATGGCCCTGGCCTTTCACAGGTCACTGGGTGGGGTCTAGGAGACTTTTGTCCAGGAAACCATTGGGGCCTCAGAGTTGGTAGTTGTGTAGTTTGCAGTGGAGACAGAGCAAAACAGCTCTGTGCACTAGGACCTGATGGCTTCCATTCATGGTTTACAGTTTACAGTTGTTGAGTAAATTTAAACCTGTTTCACTGCACTACTACCTCCTGAGTCATTCCTGCATTATCAGGGCTCTTCTGAACATCATCACAACGGCTAAGAGTAGAGAGGATTCCTCTCCAATTGGAATCACCCCAGGGGAACCACTACCACCAATACAGGTAATACAGCAGGCCCCCCTCATCAGTGCCCAGCCTAGGAGTTTCTTTATGTATTCTGCTCCTGAAATTTAAATCTGTTGTGATTGGTAGAAGACAGTTATATATTATTTGTAAATTTGTATCTGTAAATCCCATTGTGTTTCACTGTGTTAACCAGTGTGGTTCCTTCAACCTGAGCACTTAAAGAGGACCTTTCATGTCCTCTACGATGAGGCATGTTACACATCGCTGCAAAGCTGACAGTGCACTGAATTCAGCGATATCGGTGTCGGTAGTTTCAGTTCCAATATCACTGCACTGTCATAGGTGCCAACCTCACAGCTCAACATCTTCCCTGGGTGCTGGGGAATGACACCCTTCACAGTACAAATCTATAGAAGAGTATCGTCAGAGGGGCTATCCTCACTGCCCAGTAATGATGCCCGCCTCTCTGACAGTGCCTAAACTAACACCACCAATATCTATGGAACCGGGGCGCGTACCAGCAAAGCTGACAGTGCGCTGAATTCATGTGTGTGACATGGTTCATCTTAGAGGACCTGAAAGGTCTTCTTTTAAAGCAATAGTTGAATTACAAGATGTTATACTATATAAGTCCCTTGTTTTTAAAACTGTACCAAGTTTTCAGCAGCAATTCAAGCAAGTTTCAATGTCACATGAAAAAAACTTCAGGAAAGGCTTACTTTATCCTCTAAGCATCTTAACAAAACTACCAGGGTGCTCTAAATTACCTTCAATTTCCTTTCTTCAAGAAGGGATATGTAATATGTGGCTTCTGACTAACCTTTAAGTACAACTGCAGAGGTGCACTTCAATCCAGAATTGTGTCAGACACAACTCGCTTCCAGTACTTTACCTGCTGTTGCTGGAGCTGATGTGGCTCTGGCTGATCATACATAGCAGCAGTATGAGAAGGCTCAAACACTCATTTCAATGTGATATGTCAATGTTTATATCCTATTACCATCATTTTATTGCACTAGTTTCTGTGTCTGGTTTTGTATAAATACTGTCAACCTAAAACATATCAGCTGGATGACTTGATCTAGTAGCAAAGTAGCGAAAAATAGAATATGATGGTTGAAGGAAATGGTTTTAGGCTGATCAATGGAACATCTGCTAGAATACTTCTATATTTTTGTAGGATTTTAGGCTTCAGTTGGTAGTTTGCACAAAAATGGCCACTGTGAAAGGCTCTGGCAGCACAGTTTGTGCATTTACATCTCATGGGGTTTATCAGAAACAATCTAATTTTTTTTAGAAATCAGAACCCAATAATCTCAAGCACTGCTACTCCAGGGGTGTAGTGTAAGGGGCTGTTCACATTTTATCCATGGATATGTAATGGGTATAAACATTCATATGATCTATAACACAGGGGCAGAATTATCAATTTATTTATGTCACCTTAAAGACCTTTCACCACCTCCACCAATTCAAGTTCTTAGCATCTGTTAATAGGAGCTGCTCCACTGATACTAGTGCAGTCGGAATTTTCTCTCTAGCCCTCACTGTTTCCGAGCAACAATCGCAGTTTTGGTGCCTGATGTACTATTTAATGCTAGGTTCACACTTGCGTTCGAGCCTCTCCATCCCAGACTCGACATATAATTGGCGGAGAGAAAAGTCCTGCAAGGAGAACTTTTCTCTCCACCGTTTTCAGCAGAAACCGGGCAGACCCCATCATAGTCTATGTATCCACTTTTTAAGCGGATAGGGTTTCAGGACAGAAACCCGAACGCTAGTGTGAACCTAGCGTAAGCTCTGTAAAGTCAGAAGGGCAGTGTCAGGCAGAGGGCGTGATTCAGAGGCAGTCAGTGTCAGAGCTCAGAATCACACCCCTTGCCTGCTCCTGCCTGACACCGCCCTCCTGACAGTACAGAGACTAAACAGCATATCAGGAACCACAACTAACAAATTGATTGCTTGGGAATGGTGGGGGCTAGAGAAAAAAATCCTACTGTGCCAGAATCAGTGGAGCAGAACCTATTATATGGTGTAAAACGCTGGACTCGTTGGAAGTGGTGAAAGGTCCTCTTTTAGCAAGAAAACAATGCCAGGAGAGGCTTCACTTAGGATAGAGAGACAGATGTGTAGCTGATCAATGGGTTAACTACTATTCACAAGTGTTTTAAAGATAAAGGAAATGTTAAAGAGATACTCCAGTGTGGTTTTTTTTTTCTAGCTATGAAAGGAATTCATGGAAAATCATTCAAAACCTGCTATGCTGTCACTCATGTCTTGTACCTAGCTATGTCTATTTTTTTCTGCAAAATACTGCAGAGCTTAATATAAGCTAATATACCCAATATACCTGCCAGGAACTTACACTGTGAAGATGTTGTCACCACAGGTCCTTGTAAACCTTCACAAATAGCTGCTGGGGAGCCGACTATGTGAGAGGTAGAGCGGGAGCAGGGAGGCATGTTTACTGAAGAAGGAAACAAGGAAGAAGGGGGAGGAACTTGAATGAATTTGAGGTCACATGATAATTCTGTGTATGCAGGCAACAGAGAGAAACCTGTTTATACAGTATAATGCTCCACAGTGTTCCCACTGTATAATCCTCCAGAGCAGTCCCACACAGTAAATTACTCCACAGGGGTCACTGCTAAGGTCTTTGTACATAACAAATGATGGGTACAGAACAGATATATATACACAACATTGTTTTTTTTCAGCATTATGTCAGCACAGCCCATGTGACCACTGAAACCCAATCACAGGCCTCAGTGATGACCCCTAAGAGCCCAGAAGAGGCCTGAAAAGGACACCAGTACATCACCGGAAGCCCATGAGAGGTGAGTAAAAGTGTTTGTTATTTTTACTCACCTCCTCTGGGCCCACTGCTGAAGGCTGTGCAGTGCTCTTCTACAGATATGGCTGGTGATCTTTATCAGTAGCCATATAGGGACTGCAGCACAGTGCTGCACAGCCAAATTACTGCTGATGGATTGCGCCCCTCGGCAATCTTCACAAGACCCACAGTTTGGGAACCACTGATCTAGACAATATATGGATTTTTTTCAGGGCCCTGCATAGCGGTATTAAATCGTAACTATGAGGAAGGCAAAGCTCTCAATACAAAAGCAAAGGAAAGAATAAAGACATGCAGGATTTCACAGAAAGGAGACAGAATTTGCTAATAAAATATATTACAAAATTTATTAATGACACAAATACTGCCAGAAAATCTAAATTTGTCCAAAAGTTTAGTTACGTTTTAATCTGTGCACTCTTTGCAGTTTTTATCTGGTTCCACAGAGATTTATTTCTACCTAATAAATCATTATGCTTTGTCTCATCATAAAATATACAAAATCCCCAAAACAAACTACCAGAAGCCATTTACAAGCTTTTCTGCGTTTACAATCAATATTAGCTCAATCCAAGCCTCACTTTTGGCTTATAAATAATGTATGTAATTCAGTATTGACGTTCTATATGTCTGTGGTATCCGATCTTTCCAGTGCTATAGTATTCACTAACATTTGACTTACTGTAATTGATCTTCTAAATGACTTGTTAAACTGAACAATCTGATTGTAGTAATCCGGCATCTGAATGTCATATTGTTGTAGTAAATTATTGTTATTTAACTCAGCCCTTAGTAGACTATTGTGTGTAATGTGTCATTATAGTGACTCAGCTCCCGGGTACCTGACTGACCTGAACCTTGAACATCTTATTGCTCCTGAGTCCATTATTATCTATTTAACAACTATTAAAAATCATGGATTAGTGTTTTATATAGTGTGCTGTAAGAATGACAGTGCAAGTTAAGAAAGTGACAACTGAGGAAGGAAAAATAAGCCATATGGGGCGGTGGTTGTCAATAACCAAAATGCAAGGACGTATGAGAGTGACTAGCAGCAACTGCTGACACAAAGTTATTTGTCATCGCACATGACTGACACATTTCAACAATGATCCATCATATACAGCAAACAATATAGCCTCAGAATGGGGTGGACACATCTGCAACTTCAGAGCAAGAACAGCTATGGACCCATGGGTGTAACTACTAGGATAGCGGGGATAGCAGCTGCTATAGGGCAACAACTAAGGAGGACCATTTCAGCTGAAGCCTAGGGTAAATTAGTGATAACTGTAGAATGTGGGAAATTAAATGCTCTTCCATTACTTTACTGGGACATCATAATTCCTGCATGTGATATCATTACAATTCATTTCTTCACATACTGTGTTGCCATACTGTGATGTTTTTGTGTGTATATTATCCATGTGCTATAATGACATTACAGTGGTGGGGGTACTATCACAGAGGTGGGGCTAGACTTGCTGGCCATGACACTGATCTGGCTGCCCATTCATATCAACTGCAATACTCTCCAGGCTCTCAGGCCTGCGTTCCCACCAGAGACTGGTGTATCTCTCTATATAGGCTGGGGCTGCGGGCTTGGAGGGCTAAGGAAATTTTCTTTTGGTGACTCTGCCGGTAACCCTTGTTTTGCTGTATGTGCTGGACGTTGAGGAGAATTATCTAGCTAGTCAGGTAGGTGATCCTAGCTTCACATAGATATATTAAGTCAATTAACTTATTTTCATTTCTCTTAAGTGCCTCTTTCTATGTTATTTTTCCACGTGGGAACTCATTGCCCATTTTTGTTACCCAGTTCCCAAGGTTGTCATTTCAGTGGCAGATTTCATTGACTATGGCATGTACTCTCTGCTACAGTGTGATGCTGGTCATTTTTCTCCCCTAATGTCTCTTACAAGTCTCATGTTTGCTGTACATGCTTGCTACAGCCCACTGATGCAGTACAGCACAGAGCTGCATTCATATTGGTCTCACACTCTATGTCCAATGTGTGGTCTTTTCAAATGGGTTCCCATTGGAAAAAGTGGTGTTTGGTTGAATAAGGGGTGGTCTGCTTAATGGAGAGGTAGCTTCCATACAATATAATGGGAGGAAAAGTGGTCACTGAAAAAATTGGTCTTTCAGAGGAGGGGTCTTGTCAAAGGAGTGGTCACCTGGAGAGGTTTAACTGTACTTTGTTTACTACCTTTGATAGCTAAAAAATATGTTGGTGTCACTTTAAATGGTCACTTAGTCTCATTTAGTATAGTGAGCATGTGATTTCTGCCTGAAAAACCTCTCTAAAGTTCCTAACACTAGGTGTCTCCCTCCTACTTTGAGGTTCACTCCCTGTTACTAAGTAAGTCCCGTCCATAGATACATAAAAAAGCAAGACTTCACAGCCAGTGGAATGAGGGACTGCTCTGGCTTCACACAGTGAATGTAGAGGGGAGTGTTTAGTCTCCTGACAGCCTGCACCCACACACATACACACGTCTGCAAACTGCTTTCTCTATGCACTGGACTGATCATTCTGCACACCTTACATTGTATAAAAAGTCTTCTATGTACTTGTATCTACTTCTGTCTGCTTGTGTTATTACAAATGGGATGTCACAGACAGCAAGCAGCTTTCCTGTCTGTGCTCATAGATTGCTATTTTCCTGTGTCAGGGATCTCACCTTGTTCTCACTTGGGCTTTTATCGGCTATTTGTTTGCTATTGTACAATTACTCCTGACAGAATTTCATGTAAACCAGTAGTAGTAGTAGTAGTAATAGTAATGGATAGGGGAGGGGGGGCACACTGCTTCTTACGATACACGCCAACAGCTTCAGAGGCAAATGTAAAATGTGCTGCAGCCATCCTTTACAGGGATTCCACCACTAGTGACATTATTACCCATGTACAGGATAGAAGATATGTCTGAAAAAGAAGAGCCCTCTAATAATTTCATAAAAAAAGCAAGAAAGTTCTAGACATTAGAATATTGTGTCCTCTAACAAATCATTTATTTTTGCAAAACAGCATTGTATTTAGTAAAAGTAGTAAAACATAACAAAAACTATATATATATGTTATCGCCATAATTGCAATGACCCACTGGACTAAGTTGCCATATCATTTCTAATGCACAGTGAACGCAATAAAAACAAAACACAAACAAATAATGATAGAATTGAACATTTTTTTTTTTTTACATCACGGATCCCCACAGATGTTAATGAGAGCTAATCAAAACATAAGGCAATGTTGACAGAAAAATAAGAAAAAGTTGGAAAATATGAAAAAGTCACCGAGAAAAAGAGCCATTGAGTGGTTATCCACTTTATAATATTGATAGCCAAACCTTTGTATAGGTCAATAATATTATATCTGCGAGGGTCCAATCATCTGCTCTAGGACAATGCGGTTCCTGATAATGTTTACATGTCGGGAGCTGCACTGCTCACCTGCCATATATACTGTAGTGGTGGCTTTAGGTACTGCATTGCTTCTCCACACATTTCAACAGTATCAGAAATGTCCATACTACCCTACATACTTAAAGGGTTAAATATGTAATTTTCTGATGATTGTAAAATTGTAACACTTAAGAGGTGATACTAGTGAAGGAAGAAAAGAATATCATGGACACAAAGCTATTCCCATTCCACGAATGAGGTACTTGCTAATTTGAAATATGACTTCCTTAAACTTCAATGTTAACCATAAATTAGAGTCCTGATATTAGACAAATCCTATACATATGTGTACAAGTAGACACCACCTGTTTTAAGCAGTCTCAATCTTTCTTCTTTTGTTTTGTGCTAAGTGCTCATCTTTGGATGCGGTCCTCAGGCTCCCTGGACAGGCCTGCTGCCCTGTCAACCTTGAAGACAGGAAATGAATTCGGATGAACAATCCCGAAAGGATTGACTGTCCCCCAGGGGAGGCATTCCTAGTACTGGCCAGGAAGAGAAATATTGATTGGAGCTTGCCAAGAAAAATCTTTTCCCAGAAAATGATCAGGGACCCTGCTGTTCTGAGTCACACTCCCGCCCCTTGTTTTGTGTCTTTCTAGGTCTTAACCTCGTTGTTGCTGGACTACTTAACGTGGGGGGATAATGGACATGAAGAGTCTGAGCAGTGTAATGTTTGTGCATCTGAGAACATCTCAATCACTCACTAAAATGAAGAAGGGAGGAATATATAATTCTCAGTCCTATAATATGAGAATTTTCCCTTTCCTGTGCTACAGTATATTAAACATACATTGTGATCTAACATAATTTATAATTTACCTTACAGTTTAAAGAATTCTTATGTTCCATATATATGGCTTTGCATATATAGTACGTCTGGCCCTGAATCTGTAGATGCTTGCCCCCATAAGTCTCTGTGAGCCTACCCTAGACTGCCTGTATATTTGTGACCAGGCATACGCCAGTCCTTGACTGTCAGTCTAAGGAAGTTTATGATTATTCTTAACTGCTTGTGTGAGTGAGGATATGACTGTCCCTAACTGTCTGTGTGACTGCAAGCGAACATGCGCCTGTCCTTGACTGTTTATGTGTTGTCAAAGAGAACTAAACTCATAGTTCCATGACTATAAGGAAGGAAAAGACCTAAACTGAAATATTTCAACTAGACCATATGAGAGGAGCAAAAGAAAAGTGACAACTCCTCTAGATGCAGAAAATAGCTTCTGGAACAATTATAGAGGACCTGTCAACTTTCCTTACATTTCAGTTTTGGAAATAATTCTATAAAATATATTATATTATATATAAATCTCAGATCTCCAACTTTTTAAACTCTACTCGTGACAAAATTTTTTACACCACCTATACTGCTTTCCTGAAAGGTGGCGCCTCTGCTGTGGTGTGTACAGGTCCATCAGATTTATCATCATTTACACTACATGTTGGGCCATCTATGAGCTGGCATAGATTTAATGCAGACGCATGGCCCACAGGAGGATGTGCATGCTTTACAAGAAGGCATGCACCTTATTATAAATTATGCAAATTCTCCATCAGTGTAGGGATTGTTAAAACTGGCATTGAAAGCACTGTTTTTGATGAACCCCTCCAAGTTGCTCCAAAATTTTGTTGCCAAGTAAGCCAACCCAATACGTAATGTAAAGGTAAACAATAACGTTAAAAAAAATTATCGTCAGTATGAGCCAGTGTGAGAAATTTGGCACATCTTTACACTGTGCTGAAGATGCTGTCTAAATATCAGAAAGTAATAGTAAATCTGCCTGAATTGTCCTAATAAAGGCCCTGACTGGTGCAGGGCACAACTGATTTATGAAGAGGCACCATAAAATAAGTAAATAGAAATTTAGCCCAGTTAGGAACTGGCATAGATTTCCATTATGACTCATGCCAGAAAACTGGTGTGAGGTATAATAAATATGTTGCCCTGGCATTGGCCCTCCTGGTTCTTACGCCTCTCCACTCATATTTGTACAATGTGGTGAGCAAAGTTCAGAACGGGGGTTGTGATCCATGTCTGATGCAATAAAGGGCCTGGTGCCAAATGTGCACCATAATATTATTCCTTTACACCAGAAAACTAGTGCAGAGGGATTGATACATTTCCCCCCAATGTGTTTTGCCTTTCCTCCGTTATTCCTACTAGGTATGTCTGAATAAATTGACAGCTGGGTGTTACCACTTGGGTATCTGTCCTACAAGCTCTATCATTGTTCAGTTAATACACAGACAATGTGTAAGGACAGTGGGATTGGGTTTTCCCATTTGTCTATTTGTATATTTCTGGGAGGAGTCACAGAATCACAGAAAAATGCAGCATTGTATGAACAGATGCTGAAGAGCTGTTATTATATTGCGGGGATACAACTGTTCACGTATCAGCAGTGGTGACAGGTCCTCCATAACATTATTTCTGCTTCCATTTTCCTATTTAGTGGAAATCCATGCAGCAGCGGGTTCTTGTATAGTAGCGCTCCTCTATAATGATTTTTACTGGATTTTGTTCTTACAACAAGCATAAGTATAAACAACATTCTTTCTCGGTTTAGTCTGATGCAGCTTTGCATACATGAATATATAAAGTTCATTTAATGTGGAGATTACTTCATTTTAACATGAACAAAAGTTAATTTTGGTACCATAATGACTTTAGGAAGCTAACATGACCTCCCAATGAGTTTCGTCCTCCACTTTCTTCCATCACATTAAGGAATGTCTTTTCAGAAAACCGCAGAAAATAAAGGAAAAGATCTTCCAAAAAAGGTAGTGTGGCATCTGAGACTCACACAATACAATAAGTTACCCAAAGCAACATCTGAATCCTTCCCTATTTAATCTCTAAGGATATCCGGCTGTTAAGCAAAAGGATTCATGCTGGAACCTGTGGGGTTTTCTGTTTCTTGCATGTGATCCTAGCTAACCCTTGAGTACATTTCCAGCGATACAATCAGATGCGGGATAATGTGTCAGACACAGCTTCTTTTACCAGTCTGAAACTGATTTCTATTCGATAATAGGTCTGGCTGGTTATAGAAAAGAGCAATGGATCCTTGTAAATGCAATCTAAGAAATATAATCTAGGACTTTTGTTCCTAGACATACTGTAACCCCTGGTATTGGAGTATCTATGAGATGCCCTAAGAAGAACAAGCCAATGGCTGCATCTGAATTCAACAAATAGCCCCCTATACTTTGACCGAAGGCTGTTTCTTTTTCACTAGTTATGCAATTGACCTTAATCTAACTGTATCAGATGTCTGACAGAGTTGCCAGTGTCGGCTGGGAAAGGTGGCCATACACCTTAAATTAGGTCGAGCAAACCCACCCATCTATACAGTACTGGCTGACCATGTAATGTGAATGCCCAATTCAACATGCTTGATTCTTCATTCTCATGGGGAATAGTGGCTGCCAAATGTGTCTGGATGTGTCTTAGTCCACTCTCCCCATTGAAAAGACATGCACTCTCAGCATTGCAGAGTGTATGGGGTTTTTGATACGAATAGCTGAATAAATGTTTGAACAACAGCTTCTGAATGTATATGGGCAGACTAAAGTCCACTTACATACAGAGATTTGTCTAACCTAAGGAAAAAGGAGAACAGTTCAGGGTTTTTTGCTAAGTTTTCAACTTATCATCTATCCTATGGATATGTGAAAAAGTGTATCATCAATGGGGGCTCTGACTGCTGGGAGCTTCACTGACCACAAGATTGGCGTGGTAGGTCAAACACGTGTTCTCCTGTCCCATTACTCTCTAAGGGACTGACGAAGATACAGTAAGTGCTGAACTCAGCTTTTCTTTGGCGGTCTCATAGAGATGAATAGAATGGAAGAGTGCATGTTTTCATGTAGGGGGCACAACCCTTCTTGTGATCCTGTGGGTAGGTGGTAAATTGAGAACTTCGTACATCTTAACCAATGAGGCCGCTTCCTTAATTTTTTCATTGTTTGGAAATGCAATTTTGAAGCTTTGACCATCTTAGACTGTATTATAAGAAAGTCTCAGGTGCCACCAAAGAGAAATATACAGGTACATCTCACTAAATTAGAATATCTTTGAAACGTTCATTCATTTCAGTAATACAATTCATAATCAGCGTCTTTCATGATTGTGTGTCCTACTGAAGCAGACTGAGGGACCATTTAAAGGCTTAGGAAACCTTGGCAGGTGACACACTGAATTTACAATACTGAACTTTTTTACAAAATTAAAATTTTCTTAGATTTGGGTTTTCATTACCTGTAATCCATAATCAACATTTACGGAAATAAATCACTTGAAATCTAACACTCTGTGTGTAAAGAATCTAGAAAATATAGGAGGTCACTTTTTTAATTCAACTACTGAAAGAAATAAACGTTTCAAAGATATTCTAATGTATTGAGATGCACCTGTATCCTTTATACTTGTAATATATACCTAATTTTTGATGAGCCATAACTTAATGGATTGGTTATCTGCTGTTCTAATATATTGTATGAA
This sequence comes from Leptodactylus fallax, assembly GCA_947044405.1. Lineage (NCBI taxonomy): Eukaryota > Metazoa > Chordata > Amphibia > Anura > Leptodactylidae > Leptodactylus > Leptodactylus fallax. The sequence goes on from CAMRHE010000150.1 coordinate 208,521, forward strand.
TGAATTTCTACAGGGTTTCAGTGAGAACCTTCATTTTTAACTTGATAAAAATTCTGGTCAGCATGGACACCAGGGACTGTACTCCAAAAAGGGTTTTGCTTTTTGCTTTTCAGTGATGTAATTTATAGTAATTACAATGTTTGGGGTTCACCAACCCTTCATCTTGCGGCCTGTATTCTACGAGCGGCACCATTTTAAGCAAAATAAGGCTAAACAGCCGAACGCCACAGGTCACTTCTTGAAGACCACTGCAGATACACCGTCTCTGTTTGACCTTTTCTCTCCACATGATGCATGCTCCGGGCTCAACATTCAGGAAACCCTCATATTATACTGACCATCTCATTACTATCACCGGGAGAACTCCAATATACTGCACTTGTCTGATGAAGGGTTGGTGAACCCGAAGAGTTGTAATTACAATAAAGTAAACCCTTTTTGGAGTGCGGTTCAACTGTGTTTATAATTGTCAAACCAGTGGGGAGGCAGTCAGCCCCTCATTGAATGTGCACTCACTCTTGATCCATTATCTGAGTGCTGCCTGACCGAATTTTGTTGTGGACACAGGAGTCTAGGACTGGTTATAGTAAGTTCACATGGAGCAATTTTTTGCTGATCAAAATCAGCGTCAAATTCCACCCTCAGTTTGCCTCCCATTGTTTTCAATGGGAAGCAGACATCGAAGCAGGATGCTGAAAAAATAAGTGTCCTGCTCGATGTTGCCATAGATTCTGTGACTAATTTAGCTGCAGAACCCATAGTGCAAGCGACTCTGCCCATTAGTCCTATTCATCTGGGGTTAGTCAGCGAATGAAAGCTCCAGCAGTAAGCTGGAGGGGTGGAAATGGAAGTATACCTCAAATTACTTCTCCATATCTGGTGTGTGAATTGTCCCTTATAGTTACAGTATGGGTTTAGAATAAAGTACTGTAAAAAGGCTGAACACCTATGCATCGATGACATGACCAGGACAGGATTTCTATACCCTTATAAAAATATGAAAGCAAGTACAGATATGAGAAACCAATACAGCAACTTTGCTGAAAGATTGAATAACTTTTCACTACATAATACAAGAGCTTTATTAGTTGAAACCATTACGAATAATGTAACTATAAGAACTCACTGCAGTGATAGAGATTCTTCAATCTGATAGGGTGTTTGTACAACCTTACCTTCTTCATGGCTTCCTAGGTGTAGTGAGTTGCATTACAAACCACATCAGCACAGATGGAATTGGACTGCGAAAGTTATAAATAGCTTGTATCCTCTTGATAACAACAGCACCGCTATTTATTGCCAACTTCCCCTCAGACAGACAGTTCTCTAGCGCTTATACATCACATTTCCCATGGAATTTGCAGGAACACTATGCTCTCAGGTTCCTACAATTGTTCCAAGTCAAGAGTTTCCTTTTTTTTTTGCATTTTATGGCTTCCAATAAGCCTTGAAGGGAAGGAGGAGGAAAGTCGTTAAATCTATATTATAATATCATTAAAGCGCTTTTACCAATATCCATCGAGTTTACTGAGACTGTTTCTGCAAATCAATGGTGCTAAGTGTGACCACAAAGGTACACCCGGGCCCTGTCCTGTATTAAGAAAATGCTTCCAGGTTCTAAGCAGTAGGTTGCAAAACAGCCAAGAACTGCATGGACCTTAGTGTAAGAAACAACAGAAGGGGACACATACAGAGAGAGGGGAAGAGAGAGAAGGGATCCTGTCTTCATATAAAGGCTGGTGACTCTGGGGCAATAATATAGCTTCAATGGATGGCAACTGCTACTTGTCTTTTGTTTCTAGATTTAGCTTACAAGGCAACAGAGATTGAGATCATAACTAACGACAAAAGCATATATAACATTTAAAGTACTGCTCTAGTCATAAGAAGCAACAGTATATCACTAGGGTACGCTGCCACTTGCTGATCAATTGCTGACTTTGGTTGGTAGGATTAGGGGCCACGGCACCATAGCTCCTTCTGAATTTTTCTTGTTCAGCACCACCATTGGGCAGCAGCTGCAGAAGAAGGATCTGGAAATCAGAAAGGTGAGTGATAGGCACTTATTTAAGGCAGACCTAACTTTTCTTCGAAATAAGAGAAACTATTGTACATACTTACAGTGCTGGCCAAAAGTATTGGCACCCCTGCAATTCTGTCAGATAATACTCAGTTTCTTCCAGAAAATGATTGCAATCACAAATGCTTTGGTAATAATATCTTCATTTATTTTGCTTGCAATGAAAAAACACAAAAGAGAATGAAAAAAAAGTCAAATCATTGATCATTTTACACAAAACTCCAAAAATGGGCCGGACAAAAGTATTGGCACCCTCAGCCTAATACTTGGTAGCACAACCTTTAGACAAAATAACTGCGAACAACCGCTTTCGGTAACCATCAATGAGTTTCTTACAATGCTCTGCTGGAATTTTAGACCATTCTTCTGTGGCAAATTTCTCCACAGTTTCCCTGAGATTTGAAGGGTGCCTTCTCCAAACTGCCATTTTGAGATCTCTCCACAGGTGTTCTATGGGATTCAGGTCTGGACTCATTGCTGGCCACTTTAGAAGTCTCCAGTGCTTTCTCTCAAACCATTTTCTAGTGCTTTTTGAAGTGTGTTTTGGGTCATTGTCCTGCTGGAATACCCATGACCTCTGAGGGAGACCCAGCTTTCTCACACTGGGCCCTACATTATGCTGCAAAATTTGTTGGTAGTCTTCAGACTTCATAATGCCATGCACACAGTCAAGCAGTCCAGTGCCAGAGGCAGCAAAGCAACCCCAAAACATCAGGGAACCTCCGCCATGTTTGACAGTAGGGACCATGTTCTTTTCTTTGAAGGCCTCTTTTTTTTTCCTGTAAACTCTATGTTGATGCCTTTTCCCAAAAAGCTCTACTTTTGTCTCATCTGACCAGAGAACTTTCTTCCAAAAAGTTTTTGGCTTTCTCAGGTAAGTTTTGGCAAACTCCAGCCTGGCTTTTTTATGTCTCTGGGTCAGAAGTGGGGTCTTCCTGGGTATCCTACCATACAGTCATGGCCAAAAGTTTTGAGAATGACACAAATATTATATTTTCACATGATCTGCTGCCCTCTGGTTTTTATGTGTGTTTGTCAGATGTTTTTATCACATACAGAAATAGAATTGCATTCATATTATGAGTAACAGAAGCTTATATTGACAGTTAGAATGAGTTAATGCAGCAAGTCAATATTTGCAGTGTTGACCCTTCTTCTTCAGGACCTCTGCAATTCTCCCTGGCATGCTCTCAATCAACTTCTGGACCAAATCCTGACTGATAGCAGTCCATTCTTGCAGAATCAATGCTTTAATTTTGTCTGAATTTGTTGGTTTTTGTTTGTCCACCCGTCTCTTGATGATTGACCACAAGTTCTCAATGGGATTAAGATCTGGGGAGTTTCCAGGCCATGGACCCAAAATCTCTATGTTTTGTTCCCTGAGCCATTTAGTTATCACCTTTGCTTTATGGCAAGGTGTTCCATCATGCTGGAAAAGGCATTGTTGAGCGCCAAACTGCTCTTGGACGGTTGGGAGAAGTTGCTCTTGGAGGACATTCTGGTACCATTCTTTATTCATGGCTGTGTTTTTAGGCAAGACTGTGAGAGCCGATTCCCTTGGCTGAGAAGCAATCCCACACATGAATGGTTTCAGGATGCTTTACAGTTGGCATAAGACAAGACTGGTGGTAGCGCTCACCTCTTCTTCTCCGAATAAGCTGTTTTCCAGATGTTCCAAACAATCGAAAAGGGGATTCATCAGAGAAAATGACTGTACCCCAGTCCTCAGCAGTCCACTCCCTGTACCTTTTGCAGAATATCAGTCTGTCCCTGATGTTTTTTCTGTAGAGAAGTGGCTTCTTTGCTGCCCTCCTTGAGACCAGGCCTTGCTCCAAGAGTCTCCGCCTCACAGTGCGTGCAGATGCACTCACACTTGCCTGCTGCCATTCCTCAGCAAGCTCTGCACTGCTGGTAGCCCGATCCCGCAGCTGAAACACTTTTAAGAGACGGTTCTGCCGCTTGCTGGTCTTTCTTGGGCGCCCTGGAGCCTTTTTGGCACCAATGGAACCTCTCTCCTTGAAGTTCTTGATGATGCGATAGATTGTTGACTGAGGTGCAATCTTTCTAGCTGTAATACTCTTCCCAGTTAGGCCATTTTTGTGCAGTGCAATGATGACTGCACGTGTTTCTTTAGAGATAACCATGGTTAACAGAAGAGAAACAATGATGGCAAGCACCAGCCTCCTTTTAAAGTGTCCAGTGGTGTCATTCTTACTTAATCATGACAGATTGATCTCCAGCCCTGTCCTCATCAACACCCACACCTGTGTTAATGGAGCAATCACTGAAACGATGTTAGGTGGTCCTTTTAAGGCAGGGCTGCAATGATGTTGAAATGTGTTTTGGGGGATAAAGTTCATTTTCTAGGCAAATATTGACTTTGCAAGTAATTGCTGTTAAGCTGATCACTCTTTATAACATTCTGGAGTATATGCAAATTGCCATTAGAAAAACTGAAGTAGTAGACTTTGTAAAAATTAATATTTGTATCATTCTCAAAACTTTTGGCCATGACTGTAGAGTCCCTTTTCATTCAGACGCCGACGGATAGTACGGGTTGACACTGTTGTACCCTCGGACTGCAGGGAAGCTAGAACTTGTTTGGATGTTAGTCGAGGTTCTTTAGCCACCATCCGCACAAACTTTCATTGAAATCTCTCGTCAATTTTTCTTTTCCGTCCACATCTAGGGAGGTTAGCCACAGTGCCATGGGCTTTAAACTTCTTGATGACACTGCGCACGGTAGACACAGGAACATTCAGGTCTTTGGAGATGGACTTGTAGCCTTGAGATTGCTCATGTTTCCTCACAATTTTGCTTCTCAAGTCCTCAGACAGTTCTTTGGTCTTCTTTCTTTTCTCCATGCTCAATGTGGTACACACAAGGACACAGGACAGAGGTTGAGTCAACTTTAATCCATTTCAACTGGCTGCAAGTGTGATTTAGTTATTGCCACCACCTGTTATGTGCCACAGGTAAGTAACAGGTGCTGTTAATTACACAAATTAGAGAAGCATCACATGATTTTTCAAAGGGTGCCAATACTTTTGTCCACCCCCTTTTTTATGTTTGGTGTGGAATTATATCCAATTTGGCTTTTTGACCATTCTTTTTGTGGTTTTCCATTGAAGACAAATTAAATGAAGATATTATTACCAAAGCATTTGTGATTGCAATCATTTTCTGGAAGAAATTGAGTATTATCTGACAGAATTGCAGGGGTGCCAATACTTTTCGCCATCACTGTAAGTGCTAAGGGTGTTTTTCAACTCTTAAAAATGATGTGCAAATGGTTTGCATATGATAAACTATATGACTTACTGTCTGTAACTGAAATGATGGTTTGAGGAAATCTCAGATAATTGAGCAATCACATGACCATACTACTGGTGCTTTTCTCCTGCTTGTATACTGACTCATACTCTAAACATGTGGCTATCTTCTTCTATTTCTCTACCTGTAGTATAGGACGTCACATGTCACATGCCTCTTAGCTCACTGCTCCCTGGCTCCCTCCATTCCTCGTTGGAGGGATTATACATCAAATGCAGAGTCAATGAGCAAAACATGAGCAAAGCAAAGAAGTTATAAGTAAAGGCAATATCTGTTAAATAAGTGAGGAATCATGAGAACTGTAGTTCTTTACATGGAAATCCTGCCCACTGCAAGCCTTAGTATCATCAAAGCAAAGGTACAGCACAGATTTGGACAGCAGAATGAAAATGAAAAAAAACTACTTTGTAGTGGTAACCCTGGTGAGCATTGAGTAGACATATAAATAGTTTTATATATTTTATCAGTTCAGAACATCCCTTTAACTTGATCTTTACTGATCATTTTTTCTTAATGAAAATAATGAAAATAATGGTGGAGAGGTACTAGTATGAAGTACTTGAGTAAATATAATACATTTGCCCCAGCTGTACCAATTCCAGGAAAAATATGCAGGTAACAGTATAACCAAGGTATACATGGACATTAACATCATGATGTGAACTGCAACAATGCATTGCAGCCAGTTAAACCCCCTTTAGAGAAATGAGGACTTCACATGTGGCAACAATTACAGCTGAAAACGTCCCACGCTCTCATATTAATAACCGACAAAACATGTTGTGAACTGATGTGGTTATTACAAAGTTGCAGTGATCAAGGCCTGCATGTTGAGAACATGGCACTTCATAGAGGGAGAGGTTACTTTATTGGTTCACAAAGTCTTAAAACAAGTTCGCTGTCTTTTACTGCTTTTGTGGATTAAATGAATGTACCCCACTCACTAAATTGTTCAGTGCTTTTGGGTCAGCAAACAATGCCCTTCACTATATCAGATCCTGCAGGAACTTGCCCGTCTGCTTTTGTAATTGTCCAAACCTCTGTGTCTGTATAATCCTCTGAATCCTGCACCTTTGTAGGCTTTTAGCTACTGTATGTGTTTATTGTATGACTAGGCTAGGGTGTACACATTGTACTACTACAAAACAGAGACTCTTTTAAACTGCTGTACCTTTCATATGATACATTTGATATACTAAATCTAAAAGCAAACCCCTCACAATTCCGCTGCTAAAATTAACACAGTTGAAAACACAGCTTTCCGCAGCTTTGTTTCCCCATAATGTGTTTGTTGAGATTAACCAAAATCTCATTCACTTTGCCAGTATTGTAAAATTCAGCATTATTTTCTGATGCATTTCCACTGCAGCCAAAATCTCTGTGTTTGTGCAACATGGGGCCTTGGCCTAAAGCTCCAGAAGTCACATCTGACATACATAGAAGAAGGGTTTTGAAAACAGAAAATGGTGCTGGTGCATGGTGGCAGTTTGTAAGTTGCAACATTTTAATTTATGTTGCAGATTTTTTTTTACTGGTTTGAAGGAAATGTTAAATCTATATGCTATGCCAGTGCATTTTTTAGCATGACAATGTAATTCCTATGTGCATCCACTTCTAGAATATAAGCATGCTGTAGATAACTCATAGTACCCACTTACATCATGATCCCATATACTGTAACTCCATAAAAGTGAAGGTTCAATGACCAGGTTTATGGATTATACCTTTTCTGATCCTTAACTATTGTATTGTATTCCCTATTAAGACTATTAATACTGTATATATTACCTGTGGAGTGCTACTACAAAACAGTGGTGTCATCTCTCAAGTCTTGTGAAATACAATGTGTTGCATTCAACCTTTACATGACAATAGGATATGTTTTGTCCTTCCCTGTTAAGTTGTCAAAGCTGTACAATGACTGGGCCTTGCTGGATTGTGCCGAGAGACTTAGAGCAATATGCAAAGCACTTAATGAGCAGGAAGATGGGCGTTAGCGGCAAATCGCTTGTGTCAAAGCCACAAGCAGGGTCACTAGGGTGTGGAAAAGGAAAACTGTAACTAGCCTGTAGGGATATTATAGAAGATTGGAAAAAGAAGGATCAATGTTTTCTTTAGCATATGGAAATACCATAGTCATCGGGAAACCACAATTTGGCTGCTTAATAGCAAAAAGGATACAGAACATTTAGGAAGCTCCTAGAAAGTACTTGTGCTTGAACAGTTGAAAGACGGTATACTGGTTAAGATATAAGTTGGGACCTGATTTTATTTTAGCCCAGTTCACAGAACCGTACAGAGATTGTCACCACTCACATCAGTCTCTGTTCTCATTGGAGCTCATACCTTAGATTCCAAATGAACCCACCCTATGTTTTTGAAGTACAACAGTACCCAGAGGAGACCTCCACAAACACAGGGAGAGTATATAAACTCCATGAAGATGTTGTCCTTGGTCAGATTTGAACCCAGGGCTTTAGTACTGAAAGATAATAGTGGTGACCATTGTAACACCATACTGCCTAAGATACTTCAAATGTTGTGCCATGGGAAGGCAAGATTATGGTGGCAATATCTGACGGCAACACAAATTTACACAAGCAAAATACCATTTAATTTCATTCCACAGGGCCGTGTCTGGGTCATGAAACACAGTCCATGTGACAGCCACATTTCCCATCTCGACCACAGCGTGGTCAATCTGAACTCCCAGCACAATAATGACATGTGATATTTTTTCTCATATGTGTTCCTTCATACTTTCATGTCTTCAATATGAATCCACAATGTAAAAAATGAAAATCATGGAATGAAAAGGTCTGTCCAAACATTTGACTGGTACTTTATGTGAGAATGCTGGAGTAGTAAATTAAAAGGATTATAAATCATCTTAAAGGGAATCTACGGCTTCCCCAAGCATACTTATCTGCGTTACAGGGTACTTTATAGTATTAAACTTCATAGGGGTATGGAAATGAGGCACTTGGTGAACTGGGAGAGCAACGCTGCTCAAGTAGGATGGGTGACAGGATCAATTCTACTGCATGGGGTGGTGCAAGCAGAAGATGGTCGTGGTCTGAGTGGCAAGAGCAGTGGTCCATGAAGCTGAAGACCCGCCCCCAGTGCACCAACTGCCTCATTTGCATAAGACTTCATAGTTCATTTTCTCCAACTCTACAAAGGTTACATACAGAGGTATGATGTTTATCACTGTAAATTTGCTCACTAACAATTATAGTGACAGTCGATTATGCTTGGAGAGGAGGAAGACTCTCTTTACTGCTTCTGGTCTAGCTTCTGAGATTTCTAGCAAGTAGCTGTTTTCTTTTTGTTTTGTTTTTTGCAGGATAAGCTTTAGTCACCTGATCATTTCACCTGCAGCAGCCGCAGTGTAAGATGAAGTGTTTCATGGCAGCAGTTCATCCACAGCAAGAGTCATTGCTTGTTATTGCCCCCTACTGTGATCTTGATCTTGAACTAGGGACCCCCTTCTATGCTTAAAATGTGAGGTATTGTTGTCTGCTGGAATAATAATAATATCATTGTTGGTAGCAGTCCTAAAATGAATACATAAGAGTTATTATTTTACTTATTATCAGTAGTACTAAAGTAGTAATACAATATGTGTGTGATTGAGTATAGTGGTAAGAAGTACTGCAGAATGGGAGAATGTTGTTTTTCCATTTTTCTGCTCTTATACAGAATTGTCACACATGGATGGTGAACTTTCTTGGATTGCATTAAGTACCACTACTTTTGTTTTGTTATTTCTCCTAAGAAACCTCAATGTTTGAGTGACATACGGAAATGAGGTTAGTTGTTGAATCCTCTAGTGCTTAGCAGATACAGATGTCTCCATAATTGACTGGTGCAGCAAGGCCTGAGGCGCAGGTGGGCTCCGCAGTGACTTGTGCTCTGGCAGGCTAAGCCTTTAGAATGACACACAGACACAATCGGAATGTCATTTATTGAGACAAACACAATGAAGCAAGCAGCTCTCTTCCTGTCTGAGACCCATAAATTAAGCAGAATCACACCTGCCTCAGGCCCTGTACACATTATTTTATTAAGGTTTGGACAGATAAACCTGCATAACTGGAAATCTTCCGCTTCTCTCACACACCTATATTCAGCATTTTTATACTGATCAATCAAGACTGGTGGATGAGAGTAAAATATCCAATGCTGTCAAATATACAATAAGTTGTTCTCACAGACTGGATTGTGAGCCAGAAAAGCCTACAAGAATTGTATGTAGGTATGTATCCAGTATAAGGTGTGGAATCAAATTATAGCAATGTGTATCAAATATCTCCTATTAGGGGACACAAGCAATGGATACGAGATAGATGAACAATGGCATATGAGTGCATATACACGCTGCATATACATGCTGCCAAATTTCTTTTTGGGGACAAGAATCTCTCACATTGAGGAGAGCACCAGTGAAGGTGTGTAGAGATTGAATTGCCTTTTGCCCTCTACTTAGCATCTACATATCACAAGGCATTATGGGAAAGGAGCTCCCCAGCTCCTTTCCCATAAATTTCTTTTTGGGCACCAGAAGTGCATGCACCACCACTGTTTGGAGTTCTTCACATTAGTAGGGTCTTGTTATTTAGTATACCTATACTAAACTATTGGAAAACTGTCAGTTCCAAAAAGTTGTCCGTTGCCCTGTTCCAAGTAGTTATGGAAACACAAGAATAGACACACCACTGCTGTAGCTGGTAAGAATGTGATAAACAGGATAGTTAGGTAGAAATCAAGTAGCTGGTTATTATAGACAGTGGGTAACTACACAGCTAGTTGGTAGAACATATGGGTCATGAAGGTCACCAGACTGGATGGCTGAATCTGTTTTTTTCAATACTTGGGAATTTTAGCTGCTGTGTTAATAGGATAATAATGTTAGCATAGGGAATGAGAAGTATGATAAAGGACTAGGAGCTGAGTCCCAAACATCTCAGCATACTTTTCATGATCCATGGCAATGGAAATAATTGCTTGTTTTTCCAACAGAATTGTATAAAGTTATAAGATAGAGATCATTTTCTTAAACTCAGTTCTTAAAGATGTTTTTGAGAAGAAGAATTCACTTGGCCAAGTGCACAAATTACTTAACACCTGCTTTCAAGACAGGTTAGGGCAGGAAGAGAGTTTTGGGTTGGTGCAAGCAACTCAATTACAGAGTACTGTGTAATGCAACTGAAAAACATTGATCTGGATAGCTTTGTCAGTTTTGCAAGAAAAGTATTGCTTAAAGGGGTATTTTCTTAGGAAAGGATATGCCATAAATGCCGATATATAGTCTTGGCTACTTTTAGAACACTTGTACAAGTAAGTAAATGGAGAGACCCATTTATGCATAGCCATCTCTCACTTCTCTGTGGCCGCAAGATGAGGACACCCATTTTTCAACATAGATGAAGGTCACCTGCGCCTATCTGTAGTTTATGGTGTATCCTGGGTTTTGCCACAAAGCAATTTATTCCCTATCCATATGGTAGGGGTTAGCTTACAGATCAGGAGAAAGAGGGACTTTCAACCCCACCAAGGAGTGGTGGTCGGGCAATGCACTCAATGCTCTGTTCATTCCAATGAAAGCGCCAGAGACAGCCGAAGAATAGCGCTGCCCAACCACTGCTCCATTCAGAACAGCCGATGTTCTCCTGATGAGTGGGGGTCTAAGTGCACAAGGTTGGGTTCACCTGTGTTAATGTTTATAGCAAGGGTGTCCATACCTTACTTAAAACATTATGAGTTTTTTTAGATCAAGTGTCGCAATATCACGTTTTTTTTGTTTTTTTTTTCCCAAGATGGCGCCTTTGAAGTGGCTGCCTGTTAGGCAGCTCTGAGACTCTCTCTCTCTTATTTTTTCTTTCTCTGTCTGTTTTTTATCTCTCTACTTAATGGACTGTACACTATGAAGAAATGAAGAAACAAAGACTTGGAACTGGACCTTTGTGATACTTTTTTTTCTGTTTTGTTTGTTTTTATCTGTCTTTTTGTCCTGCTGAAATGGGGACTCTTGTGTCTGCAGGCATTTCTTTTGTCTACACAAGAGAGAAATTACTGCAGCTTAGAGTCACAACAACAGGGCTGCATACCATTTGCCCACCCATCCCCCAAGAACTCTGGAGAAAGAAAAAGCGGGGGAGGGGCTGCAGAGCAGGAACTCTTCAGAGGATTAAAAAGAGGCGTTACCGACCAACTGTTCCCTCCATCATTATGGGCAATGTGAGATCTCTTGCAAACAAGATGGATGAACTAACAGTGCTCACCAGGCACCATCAGGAGTTTCGGGTGTGCAGCATGATGCTACTTACAGAGACTTGGCTCACTGAAGTTACTCCTGACTCTCTGGTCTCCTTGGATGGTTTTAAACTCCTTCGGGCAGACAGGACAAGGGAGAGCGGTAAGAGGAAAGGAGGGGGGCTGGCAATGTTTGTGAATAATAGATGGTGCAATCCTAGGCACATTGTGATTAAGGAGCAAACTTGCTGTAAGGACATTGAACTATTAGCTGTGAGCATGAGACCTTTCTATCTACCAAGGGAACTATCGCATGTCATCGTGATAGCTGCATATGTCCCCCCCTCTGCGAAAGCTGACACTGCCTGCGAGGTCCTACAAGCCACGCTGAGCCATTTACAGTCACAACACCCCCAGGCCCTCCTTCTTGTGTCTGGCGATTTCAACCATGCCTCTCCATCATCCACACTTCCCAGTTTCACACAGTATGTAACCTGCCACACAAGAGACAACAAAACACTGGACTTGTTCTTTGCCAACGTGAGGGAGGCATATAACTCATCAGCCCTACCGCCCCTGGGAAGATCGGATCACAACCTAGTACATCTCCGACCTGTGTACAAGCCACTTGTACGTAGAGAACCAGCTGTCACCCGCACAGTGAGGATATGGTCCGAGGAGAGTGATGAGGCTCTGAGGGATTGTTTTGACACAACTGCATGGGAAGTTTTGCAGGATTCGTATGGAGAAGATATAGAAGGACTCACACACTGCATAACGGACTACATTAATTTTTGTGTGGACAACACAGTACCCACAAAAGTGGTGAGGTGCTTCTCCAACAACAAACCATGGATTAACTCTGATATAAAAACACTACTTAAGGAGAAAAAGATGGCATTCAGGACAAGAGATAAGGAGGGGTTGAGGGAAGTACAAAAGGAGCTGAGGCATCTAATCAGGCAAGGAAAATCCAGTTATAAGGAAAAAATGGAAAAGCAAATGGAAAGAAAAGACATAAGGGGGGTCTGGGAGGGGCTTAAGTCAATTTCGGGTCATAAACAGTCGGTCTGCCAGATTGAGGCAGATGTTAACTGGCTTAATGAACTAAACCTATTCTTCAACAGATTTGATCACACACCAGCTCCTCCCACAATGACTTCACCCCATTCACCCCATGTGGCTACTTCCCAACAGACCAGTAAATCCAGAAATCTGTCTTTATCTGACCACAGTCTGACCTTCACACGGGCCCAGGTGAGGAAGGAGATGAAAAGGATCAAGGCGAGGAAAGCCGCAGGGCCAGATGACATCAGTGCAAGGCTAATTAAGACTTGTGGGGACCAGCTGTGTGGTATAATTACATATATGTATAATATGAGCCTGAGGCAGGAAATAGTCCCTGAATTATGGAAATCTTCTTGTGTGGTACCAGTTCCAAAGAAACCTCACCCTATGGACCTCAACGACTACAGACCTGTAGCACTGACATCCCACTTGATGAAGATCTTAGAGAGATTGGTTCTCACACATCTTCGCCCTCTAGTGAGCCCCGCTATGGACCCTCTCCAGTTTGCTTATCGACCGGGCATTGGGGTAGATGATGCCATCATCCACCTTCTGCACAGGGCTCTGTCTCACCTGGAAAAACCAGGGAACACGGTGAGAATAATGTTCTTTGATTTCTCCAGTGCTTTTAACACCATACAGCCCAGGTTACTGAGAGACAAGCTGGGCCTTGCTGGAGTGGACCACCACCTCTCCAACTGGATCCTAGACTACCTCACAAATCGACCTCAATACGTGAGAGCCCAAGACTGTGTGTCAGGTACCGTGATCTGTAATACGGGGGCACCTCAGGGTACGGTTCTCGCCCCTTTCCTCTTCACACTGTACACTGCTGATTTTAGGTGCAACTCATCCAGCTGCTACCTACAGAAGTATTCTGACGACTCTGCAATAGTAGGCCTCATCACAGACGATGATGACAAGGAGTACAGAGAACTGAACCGTTTTTTTGTGGACTGGTGCCACCAGAACCACCTGAAGATTAACGCGGGGAAGACCAAGGAGATGGTGGTGGACTTCCGTAAAGGCAGATGCCCTAAAAAAAACCAGTGGACATCCTGGGGACGGGCATCGAGATTGTGAACACCTATAAGTACCTGGGTTTGCTCCTTAATAATAAGCTGGACTGGGCAGATTATATGGAGGCCCTGTACAGGAAGGGCCACAGCAGGCTCTACCTGCTTAGGAAGCTGAGAGCCTTTGGAATCCGGGGGGCACTTCTTAGGACTTTCTTCAACTCAGTAGTGGCATCAGCCATCTTCTTTGGAGTGGCCTGCTGGGGGAGCAGTATATCAACCAGGGACAGAAATAAACTTGACAAGCTGATTAGAAGGGCCAGCTCTGTCCTGGAGAGCCCACTGGACCCAGTGCAGGTGGTGGGTAACAGAAGGATACTGTCCGTGGTGAGCTCCATGCAGAAGAAGAAGTCCCATCCCATGCATGAGACTGTGATAGCGCTGGGTAGTACTGTCAGTGACCGACTGCTCCACCCTAGGTGTGAGAAGGAGCGCTATCGGAAGTCTTTTCTCCCCACCGCGGTTAGGCTGTACAACCAACACCGACCTAAGCGGAGATCATTACATACAGAGAACTGAAATATCTCTCTGCCTGTTATATCCCCCCCCCCCCCCCCGCTACGTCCTATCTGTCTGTCTGCTATCAATGTAATGCCTCTCACCTTGGAACATTCCTGTACATGTTGTATTTGTATTTGTATCTGCTTATCTTATCTTTGCTGCTGTAACACACTGAATTTCCCCACTGTGGGACTATTAAAGGACTATTATTATTATTATTATTAATAAGATAAACATATGTACACTCTTGTTATTTGTATGCCTGTATACACATGTGCATGCATGCATGGCTTCAGAGTTACAGTGGTATGTGGCTTCCGGTGTGTTATAATGCAGACAGTAGTATTGACACCATCAGACGTTAAATGTGCCCGTGGTGACAATTGCAACTACTTCCATCAAACCAAATACTGATGCATTAGTTTGTCAAATATCCCACTAGTTTTATGTCTCCCTCTTTTCTTTTACTTGAGACTTCTTGGTGATTTTAAAACGGCAGTGTGGTCACAGCATAAATAGTGTTTACAGCATTCAGCTGCTGAATATGTGAGCACTATATCAATGACAGATATTAAAGGAGCTTTCCAGGTTTTGTTAATTTATGACCTATCCTTAGGATTGGCTACCAGTTGACAATCAGCAGGGGTCTGACCACACGACCCCCTTGAATCAGCTGTTTGAAGCAGCTCCTGGATTGCCACTTCCGCTTCACAGGCTATGTGACATCATGTTCATTAGTAACATGGCCAGGTCACAGCTCAGTCCCATTGAAGGCTAAGGCCACATGTAGCGTGCCGCAGAAAAAAGCACAGGTATGTAGTATTTCCCGCAGCACTTTTCATGGAGAGTTTGCAGAGGTTTCCTCTGCGGACTCTCTGCTTCCATTACACCTATAGGGAAACCACTGGCTTTTCCGTAGGTATAATTGACATGCTGCGATTTCCAGAACCGCAACGGTTTTGGAAATTGCAGCGTATTCGCTGCGCATATTTTACCAGTCTCCGCTAGAATCCCATCCATTGCACAGTGACTGTAAAATGCTGTGTTTTTTATGTGGTGTTTCCACCATGTGGGGCCCCAGCTTAAGTGAGTGTTCTGAACTGCAAAACCAAGCACTGCCCCTATAAAAATGTATGGCAATGTGCTTGGCTTTCTGTGAAGAGGCCGCATTGCTCATTGGAAAGCTGTGGTCTCCTCAAAGTTCATCTGTGGGGATCCGAGGTTTCGGATCCGCTTATCTTCAGTTGAAGAAGGATAGGTCATCAATTAATTGGCATGCAAACCCTTTAAGACTGAGGCTCCAAGTAGTGAAACACAGATAAAAAACGCTGCTGAAAAAAATGCAATGTAAACGTATTGTGTGTTTTTTTGAATCGTTTTTCATTGCGTTTTTGCTGAGTTTTTCTCAGCAGATTTTCTTCCCTAATTAAACCTGTAGGGAAAACGCCGGTGTTTCTGCTGGTATATCTGACATGCTGCGATTTTCAAAAAAGCAGGCTAAGGCCCCACATTGTGGAAACGCTGCTTTTGTTATTGCAGATTTTGCTGCATTTTATTCACCCAAATCCTAGTAGTGTAGTGGCTAGTGACAGAATGGGAAATATCAAAGAAGCAGCTAAATCTGCAACAAAAAAAGCTGATTTTCCGCAATGTGCCTTAAAATAATTGTAAAGTAAGGTTGTGTTTTGTTTTCAATGTGTTAAATCTCCAGAAAATTATTGTTGACAACTTATTTCACTCAACATTTTGACACCATAAGTTATGTATTTACAATGAAGACTCAACAGATGATTCCACATTAAGGCTAAGACCTCACGTAAGTGAGCTACAGCCAAAAAACGCTGCGGAAAAGACTGCAGAAGAAATGCATCGCGTTTTTTTTCCGCAGCGTTTTTCACAGAAAGTCCAGAGTTTTCCTCTGCAGACTTTCTGCCTCTATTATACCTATACAAGTATAATTGACATGATGCAATTAACAAAAAAATGCATGCGTTTTTTTAAGTCGAAGCATTTCTGCTGCAGATTTTTTTCTGGAATGTGTGGATGGGATTAGCAAGAATCCCACCCGTTTTGCAGGTAATGTAAAATGCAGCATGCTCGCGACGTGGTGCCCCGGCCTAAAAACTGACTTTGGTTGGACCACATGTTGTGGAAAAACTGCATTTTTTGTCGCAGGCTTTGCTGCGGTTTATTCAGCCCAAGCAAGGAGTGGATTTAAGAGAGAGGTAGAAGAGCTTCCTTTATATTTACTATTCTCTTTGAAGTCACTCTTGGTTTTGGGTCAAAAAAATGCAGCAAAATCTTCAACCAAAACCCCAGTTTTTCGGAAACGTGTGGCCTCAGCCTTTGGCAGGTATTTTTATAAATTGCAAAAGAAACAGGACTGTGGTTTGTGTAAAAGCTGAAATATAACTTTTTGCATACTAAATATTAAGATGTACTTGGCAATGGATGTGTGGTGGAACATGTCAAATGTAAAAGCTAATAAATGTATAGGTTTCTTTCATTTATTAGAGGATTTTATTCATTCACTATAAGATACCCCAGGGCAGTAACTTTCCTGAGCTACTGGCCTGTATTTCAGGAGTCAGGAAATTAAGGTCATTAAGTGCTAAACTTTAAGGCCCTATGTGTGAAAGGAATCGGCATAGATTACATGTAACCATCTCCCTAAGCAGCTTGCATATAATCGGCCGTTGTCCTTCAGACTGGATACCTTCACAGTTACATGGTTCTGAGGGACTGGGAAACATCTCATTCACAAATCTATTCAATGTATAATTCAGCAAAATGTATAGGGAAATGGGAATAAACAAGTTACGATGAGAGAAACCAGTGGTTCACTTCAGAACCTGACAACCTTTATGTGCATACTGGAAATCATAGTTTATTCAGAACTAGCAAGAGCATGGAAAATGGGGTGTTATTTTCTGTTTCGAAAATAAACTCTTCAGTCACTGTCAGTGAATGCTGTGCTACTCTGTCAAGAACCAACTTGCAGGGGTTGTCTCAGGATAGACATCAGTGCCACCAATTTTCAATTGTGGAGACAGACCTATGTGACAAAGGTTGTGGTATTCAGAAAGTTTTCTGGTGGTATTCACAGGCCTCAAGGTCTCCTAAGCCAATAGACAACTTGCTAAAAATGTTGAGTAGGGGCCAAGATGAGACCAGGCATTCATTGGTGCCACTTATGATAAGCAAGACCACCATTGGTTATCATGTGAAAATCAGATTAAACCAGATAGAGAAGACAGAGAAGTGCCTAGAGTCCACCAGTACAATTCATTCTGGGGGTCCTCTATACAGCGACATGTAAATATTACCAGACATTCCTAAAATGTTGGTAAGATTATTTTTTTTCAGTAGTAGCCGACTGCCTAGCCCTTGCCTCTGATTGTTTCTATCCTGAGGTTCTGTAGTCTGCTGCCTGGCTCTTGCCCTGAACTAGGGCCCTATTAGATCTGTGAGCCGGAGATATGTTCCCACATGGCAGCAGGCTTCAGACGTTGAAAGATGATTTGTTATTGGGGTCCCTGCAGTGTGGTTGAGAAGATGGGATCCAGACAAGAAGAATACTGGTTGACTTGACTCTGCTCTTAGATGAAATCTCTGCCACCCACTGTGTCTACAGTATATAAAAATAGACTTATTTAATAAATAATCTACCCAGTATACCTGTATGTTGAGTATCTATACGAAGTCCAGTTAGTATACAGTGCCATGCCAGGTTGAGCTGGGGCCCACCCTGACTCAGGGGCCTATTAAGGATTCACCTATTCATTTGTGGCCCAGTCCAAGCCTCTTTATAGTGTATATATTACCTTAAGTGGATAGAAGTCAGCCCAGCTATACCTAGCCACCCGCTAGGAACTGTCTGCCATACACTGATCATGCAAATTAATAGTCATCGACTGACCTATAATATCTGCTAAGGTGAAAGATGCTCTTGCATAATACCTCTTTTTCAGGCTGATAGAGGGTGGTCCTGAGTAGGGCACCTGCCTGTATGATGTCAGGCCATAATGACAGTGTCCCTTTTAGTTACACAACCCATTTAAAGCCCAGCTCTCTGGTCAGTATGGTTGATCAAATGCATAAATCTATCAAGTTCAACCAAAAGATGGGAAAGTTCATGGCTGAAAAGGACATGTGACAAATCTAAATGTGACAAATCTCCTACTTACCAGGTTCCAATATGTACAGTGTGAATATTGTCACAGTGTATGAAAAGCATTCATGAACCACAAGTAAAACCCAAGAAAATACAGGAGACATTTGGTATATTCAACAATATATAATTATATTTATATATATATTTATATATTTCTAGATCAGTACATTCAGTTTTTAACTTGTGTTTTTCTTCACAAACAGAAGAACTC
The DNA here is from genome assembly GCA_947044405.1 of Leptodactylus fallax. Lineage (NCBI taxonomy): Eukaryota > Metazoa > Chordata > Amphibia > Anura > Leptodactylidae > Leptodactylus > Leptodactylus fallax. The sequence goes on from CAMRHE010000150.1 coordinate 227,219, forward strand.
TTACAATAGTAGACTTTCTAAAATAAATACTATTAAAATAGAGCTTCAAAATAAATATTCTATACAAATGAAACAATTCAGCGTATACATTTCTTCCATGGAGTGAATCTTTCAACAAAACATCTTGAATAGAGACACTTTATACTGGTGTTTGTGAACAAATTGCACATTGGTTATGGACAATGGCATTTTCTTTCCCGGACTGTTTAGTGTTATGCCAGCCACCAACAAAATATTCAGAATACGACAATAAATAAAGAGTTTGAGTCAGAATTACATCCTTTCATTTAAGCTTAAAACCAAAACCATGCAAGGCCATGGCGTACCTATATACAGGGGAGCAGTTATTTTATGAGCTTAAAGGGGTTGTCCACTAATAGAAAAACACAGCTGCCACACCTGTCTACATGTTGTGTGTGGTGTTGCAGCTCAGTTTCATTGAATTAAATAGCTGCAATACACACATAACCTGTACTCAAGAGTGGCGCTCTTGTAGGAAGGAATCAGCCATGTTGCTCTAATCCCAGACAACTCCTTTAACCAACTTAACAATTCACTCTAGAGCAAGGACTCTACTGGGAAGATCACGTCCTATGCTTCTACTGTGGCTTTCATAAGTCACTGTGCATATGGATATATAATCAGGATAAGGAAATGTTGGCTTGACCCGTAAAATATCTGCCCCCTCTGAACACAGGTAAGGGAAGTCATTTCAAAGCCCTGGCCATTCTTGGTAAATTTTGCTTACTGGAAGCTGAAGTGAAGTCTCAGGAGTGAACCTTACTGAACATAGCTTCCACATCAACAATACCTGGGGCACTACATAACATATATTGAATTCTCTAAAAAATTCCAAATCCTGAAAATCCTCAGAAAGAGGACTAAGAAGTTGACAAATAACTTAAGATGCACACGTGATTTCCTGTTACTTCTACAGATTAGCTTATTGTATTTAATCTTGAGGTGATTGACTTAATCCTAATTTTTTTTTAAAATTTATAACAATTTAATAACTGGTGATTGCATGTAAATGACACATTGTTAGATAAGCTACATAAAATGTTTGCATACTCATAAAAAGGGAAATACTGAAGTTTGGCACTATAAGATCACTTACGTCATGGTTCATATGGCCAATTGACTGCGCCATTAGCATGGATGTGGCTCCTTGTATGTGTGTACCAATTGTCGTTCACTATATAGTCATAGGTTTAATATGGCATCCTATGGCCACATATCTGAAAAGGAACTTGCTACACAGACCTCTATGAGTATACAAAGATCCTATCATTATTAGTGTTTATCATTGGCACAAAATAACTGGATAGTAAATAAGCTTATTGTTACGGTGTAATGATATGTACTCATCAAACCAAGTGAAATATGTCCAGATTAACAAACATTCAGCAAAGATCTCACTACCAAGGCAGTTACCTGCTCTAGAGGAAACTTCACGCAAAACTGTCAGAGATGAAGGGGGTCAGTACCTTCTTAACACAAAGTTTTCCATCCATTTAAATAAAAAAAAGAAAAATAAATACGTCTAATATGACAAAGTGCTAAAGTTGCAGCAGCTTTGAAGAGAAATAATACAAGGAAAAACTAAAAAGTGACGGGTTAAGTAACCACTAGAAAATATATATTATTTTTGATAAAGGTTTTACGTCACTTACATAAAAAGCTGCTACATGGAAATGAGTTGTCACCGGAAAGATGAATGAAGAGCTGTCACATCCTGTACCATTAACCCTTAAGGGTATTGTAACATGACACAAAAAAGAGATATGTTACATAAAATGTGTTTTAAATGCAACAATTCTATGGAAATGAAACAAATCCATATGCGAATGAAGTTTCCTCTGTAGCACAGAAATGACATGGTATTTTAGTGAGACGAGCACCTATTAGTTGCCAGAAAAATGGCTGGCTGCCACAGAGCGATGCGAACATTCACCCTTGTATGAGTGAGCAACCAGTCACCGTGAACTTAGCCATACAGATATAGTTATATAGAAAATATAAAAATAGTACAACCACAGCAACACACATGGGTGATTTTCCCTATAGCTCCACTGACCTTTCCCTGGTAGATAAAGAACACTAAAATAGACATTTTTGTATCTCTCTATGTATATTTACACAGATATACAGGGTGTTATTTTACAATAGGGCCAAGGTAGAGAGCAGCAGCAGCAAAGGAAATAGATAAAGTTAACATGCAAGTTTCAATTCCCATAATAATGGCAATGAATGAAAATGAAGTTATTTTGTTATGGGGTGATGGATTAATGTTCCTCCATGTCACTTGCTCTTTCCTGAACACTATGCTTTTGTTGTCTCTAGTTACAAAATGGGTATTGTGCTCTTATATTCCCAGCTGTAGTGCAGCAGATTTCCTCTTTTATTACACGAAAGAGAGCAGCACAAGGTCCTGCAATGCACTGTGGCAGGAGAGGGGTTAACCTGGCGATGATGGAAATTACTTAACATGATTGATGCCCCAGTACTGCCATGGCTGGTCTTTTTCCCTTGTCGCTAAAGGGTTAAACACTAAATTCTTCTTGAGATATGAATGTTTTGTACAGGGGGCACTTGTACAAGTTCCCCCCATGTGAGCTGAAGAAGAAAAGACTGTTTTCCAATGAACAGTAAGGAGTGTTAGAAAAGGGCAGCATTGCTGGCTAATAATAGGCAGGGCGGAACATACTCGACATAGCAGAGGAAGAAGGATAGTAAATTCCTTCCTGTCACCACCATGTTGATTTCATCAGTACCCTTGGCACTCTTATCTCCGACTTGCCTTCATTAGCCAAAAATATAAAAAATACTTTTATAGGGAAACTAATACATGTACAGTATATAAAAAATACAAAAACAACAATAAACCACAGACACAAAAATGTTACACAACCAAATCTCAGCACAGCCCTGCACATCCATGAAGGTGTGAATGAGCTGCCTGCTGAAACTTTCAGCTTAAAAAAACAAAGACAGAAGCTTGTGAGGAAGAACTGGAGCTGGCTCGCTTCCATGCTAACTAAGAAGCACAAATCTTGTTTCCTAATGGTAGCTGTAGATAAAATACAGGTAGCTAGTAGCTTCAAGATCTCTCCCATGGCTGTCTAGTAAGCACACAGGATTTGGAAATGGTTCACAGCAGCAGCAGCAATACACAATATGCATTTCCTCCTCTCCCTTTGTGTAATACTAAGTGTTGCCGGACCCCTTATTTAAGAAATCTGAAATTAAAGCCTCATGTGAGAATATTCTGTCTGGAGTCTTTTCATTTCCTGCATGATGCATCTTTGTAACAAAGTTCATAAAACAACCTGACAGTCTCAGAATGGCTTCTCTGGTCTGCTGACTGCTTCCGGTGCTTTGCACACGACACTGTTTGTATTTTTGCACCGACAACCAGGTCGACTCGCCTGGTCATAGCATTTCTGTGAGAGTTTAACGCACCCAGTGGCTGGAAGATAGCAAAGCAAGCAAGGAAGGACCAATGATAAGGCACTCATGAAGGACCAACGAGCACAGCAGTTGGAGTGAGAGCAAGAACATGGGTGATCTGCACAGGAGCCTTCATCATCTTCATTGGTGCAGTGGTAGAAAACTCCTTTGACCAGACACATGCAAGTAGAGTAGTTGACCAGATTCTGTGCTGAGCACAGACATTCCTGGTTGCACACCCAGCAGGAAGGTAAGGTCCGTGGGGCAGTACAGTCTTTGCATTTACATTTACCACAGGCCTCACAAAGTAGATAGTGCTTGTCTAGTTCTTGGGCCACAGGTCCTTTGACATCCTGAGGCTTACAATTGATCACTTTTGGCTGTATCCTTACTGCCCTGGGTGGCGACTGATCCACCACTGGAGGTGGAGCCATGTGATCCAAGAGTCTCTGATCCGAAGAAGTGCTACTGCTGCTGCTAATGGAGCTGGGACGCCCACTGAAAGATATCCAGGGGTGGGTGATATCAGCTTCACACCTCTGCAAATGTTGATTGACAAGCATTGGTTCATGAGGACCCCTACTTAGTTTCTGACTGGCCAGCTGGCTAAGCGCTGGGTTGTCAATGTAATCATTCTCAAGATGAGTGGTTTTCATCTGATCGATAGGCAGGATGGTAAGAGGGTGCTGTAGCCTTCCATAAGGAACTCGGCCATCCAGTAGAGGCTGCACCATGACTGCATTGGGCACAACGGTGATGCTGTGAGGAATCCTGGAATCCATTGGCCTATGCTCTGACTGATGAGTATCTTTTAGAAAATCTGCAAAACCAAAAAATAATTCTTTTTTAACAACTTGTTTCAACATAATAAAAACATACTGAATTTACAATTTGTAAAAGCTCTTCAGCAAGCCACTGTCGGTTAAGGACAACATAAAAACAGAAGAAATCTCCCACGCTTAGGTGCCCAGAAGAGTAAAATGGATCCAGTGAAATTTGGCCAGAATATTCAATGTACAAATGAAAAATATTGTTAAAACTCCTTTTTTGAGAAGACTACTCCCTTATCTAGACCTGACTATCTAGGACAGATTTCAGTTCCTCCCTATATTATGCATACTGGCCACCTAATAACTCCCTGCCTAGAAGACCACTTTGCAAGGTTGGGTAGTCATCTCAAAAAGGGTGCACTGTATTATTAACTATTACAAACTGGGACTGTAGTATAATGTTGTACCGTGTTAGCCATTGAAAGTAGTGGAAGAGTGAAGAAATCAGGCGATACCTCAAATATACTCAGTGACTGTGTCACATACTGGAGTAACAGAGTAACTGGAGACAGCCATTGTCAGAAGAAATAGGTCCATATGGCCTCGCTGTCAGCATTTACAGACTATGAATGAGTTTAGGAGATAACTATACACACACATGGTGGTTTTTAGCCACACTTTACAAGATTCCAGGTAGAAACTTTCTGTACTTGGCACAATGCACTCAATATTATGCCATTTGTATGGTTTCAACTGAAATACATTATTAATCTGAAGTAACTAAAAACAGTTAAGTGACTAAATGTTATATTAGTCTCATCTTTATAATATTTGGTACTGAACTAAAACACCTTATTCAACAATGTCTACCAACTATATAAGTTTATCACAATATGTACATAACTACAATAGAAACAACACCAACAAATGGCTATGACTAAAGGTATAATACATGCAGAAATCATTACTCTAACGAAAAACTCTGCAGAAAGTATATACTCTATACAAGAAGTCAATAAATTAGAGACATCTGTAACATTTCCAACAAATCAGACTCACACACAGTTACAATACCTTTGTACAGATGTGCACATTTCCATAGAGACAGCTGCCCACTTACTCATCTAGCATGCAGCATTTTGTTCATACCAGCTCTAAACAACAAGCACATTTCCATAGAATGGCTGACTCGTTGTGTTGCTTTAGTTTCTGATTTCATCGAAAGAGAGCAGTTCAGAACTGGAATCTATCCAGTTACCCAACAGCTATGCAAGTCAAAAGAGCACAGGAAGCAACTAAGCTTAAATCAAAGAGCGGATACGGCCCGGCTCCAATTTAGAAAGTGCACATTGTTTTCTATGAGATGTAGTGCTTCCTTGTCGAGCGACTTTTTGTTTGTAAGCACTGTTTGAGAACCACTTAAAGGGGAAGTGCACATATAGGTTTATACTTACTGGTGCATCATAGGAAAATATTTCAAGCAATTACAGTAAAGAATAATGTGAACGGTCTAGACCTAAAGGTCTAAATGAAAGTTGTGCCATCCAGCTATAGTGTCATACACAAAACGTATATATTTATGGTGTTTGCCAGCATCAAAACAATTTTACCATATAACTGCAAAAAGGAACACAAAATGTGTCACTGCTGTGAAGAATGATATCCCTATGAAAAAACAACTAAAACAGTCCTTGAACAGTTACAAAAATTTGTAGAACTCTTCTAAGCAAACTGTCTATGGCTCACAGGGTGTTGTTTGATAGCTGCACCTCACAAGAGATTAATAATTCAGTGTATAGCAAAATATAACACCCTTGATCTCAGCTGCCAACAGTGTAATAGGTTTTCACGGAGCTACAAAAACAGGAAGCTCTTTCTCATTATGTTTATGAGGCAACTGTGTTCTGATCAATTACATATGCAACACGCTGGGCTTATGACAAAACAGGTGATTCAAAAGCGTTTCAGCCCTTTACAAGCTGATGCTTCCCCTGCAACCACATCTGCAACCACAGCTGCTAAAGTAAGAGCACATAGAAACCAGGCAACCCCTCACCCTGGATAAAATGCCCATGTGTCGCCCCCTCCTTTAAAAACAAAAGATATGTCAGATGTCACTGTAAGACCCATTAGCTTATGACTTATAAATAAAAATGACCGACAGTAGTCTTATTCTCAAAGAATCCTGTGGACAGCTGATAAATGTCCATTGTAAAAATAACAAGGTTCTTACTAAGAGCTTCTTCTGAGAATTGCAGGTAGATCCTAAACACTGTGGATATATAGATTGTAAGACCGATTTTACCCACTTGTGATGACCTTTTCTTAAGGAATAATGACGTTATAGTCAATCTATTCCTTCGTAATGTGCAAAATATTAGCCACTGGATTAGATACTAGTAATACAGAAGAATTAGGTAACAACGTAATGGTACTGGTAACATATGAAGTAAATGATATATAGTGACATTTCTATTTAGTGCTGCAGTATGAACACGTGGCATCCATCTCTTACAGGACATTTTACTTCTATGAACAGATGGTAGAGAGATGGATTTATAGACAGTTGTGGTGCATGCCATGCCCTCTATGGCTACTCTCATCTACATAACCAATTAACAGCAAAGATTCTAGGTTATCAGACAGATTAGGAACCTTCTATCTAACTGACCACTTCCTCCTCTCACCTGGCTATAACAGCTTTGACACATCAACATCCTTTTAGCAGATCACTGATAATCTGCCAGACATTGATAAGAACGAAGCATCACCCATTGAACTTGCACACTGCAACTATCTGCTAAGTGTCATTCATCACAAAGCAGATGCTAGAGCATAAAGTCACTTCCATATGTAAACCTAATTCACAGCAATCTTCCAGCATCCAGATAATGGTGTATACAACTACAAGTTAAATAACATTTTGTCCCTTGAACTACTAGGATGTCTTCAGGGTCCTAAAGAATAGATAAAATATACTGATGATTGACATCACCATGTCACAATTGCTGTTTATTCATTTTGTGCTATTTCATGGCGTTTTACTTAATTTGCAGTCATAATATTCACATACAGGCTTTGTTGATGGAATTGGATTGCACCAATACTATGCTAGCGTTATACCTACCATACCTTACTAGTAATACACAGCGAATGCATCAAACTGCGTCATACACTATTAAGTACAGTATATTAAAAGTAGCTGCAGTGCTATAAGAAAAACCAAAAAGCTACTGGCACCATGGCAGAAAATGATATACAGATATATATATATATATAACATTAAATTTGGTTGGTAGCGTTTCTATAAAATGCAAAAAAAATCATACTGTTAAATCATTTACCAGGGATTTCACCACGGTGAACTCTTGGCATCAGTAAAGAAAGAAAAATGCTTACTATGAAAAACACAGTAAAAGCTCATGAATGAGTGTGTGCTGGGGATAATGGCAGAGCAGCCTGCAGTAAATGATGCCTTCCATGGCGCTATAATTAGCTATATGCTGAATGGATGACTTACTACACAATTGTCATCACGAATGGTGAAAACGCAGGGTAAGATTCGCCAATAGATCCGCCTTCAAATAACACATTCATCAAGATTTAATATCAAAATGAAATATCAATATCTCAGTTACAGTCATGACCTGCATGGCATATGGCATCACATATGTATGAATTAGTAGCATAATTTAGCCCAATGGTAATCCTAATCTGTATGAAACAACCAAATATTCTGTGTTAATTTTACCGTACCGTTTTTGCACAGTGACTGCTCCCTTACGACACCACAACTGGCACAACCTGGCACTGACAATGCTCTATGCGTTACAGGCATTTTTAAAACCTAACCACGCCATAGAAACGAAAAATGAATCCTCATAAATAACATGAGCAACTACATGCGCTATGGTACAATTAACCCCTTCCTGCCAGCTCTCACCCTAGACAAGGTGCCCTCACATGAGGACGCGATATCCCTTTAAATGAGCAGTGCAGCAGCTATGTGTTAAACATTAACTGAAGATAAGGTCTGCAAAAACAGCATCTGCTGCGGATTTTATAAGGAGGAAAGGATCATAGAGACATAGGCAGCTCATACATACATCTACTATGGTCTGCAGTACAGAATAGCCATCATTTCACCAATTCTGTTCATCTGTCATCATCCCTAATACATATACACCAAATTCACCCCATATACAGTATATAAAGCTATATACATGTATATATATGACAAGGATTGCTATATATTATATACCATAGTGATCTATATATATCTATGAGGTCATCAAAGTGAGAGAAGCCCCCAATTCTGGCAGAAAAAGGCTTCAGCACTGACAGAACAATACAATGTCTGGATATGCGATGTGTCTACGGCAAGCAAGCTCTGGGCCTTGTCACCAGAAGCCTAAAATTGTATAATGTCTGCTTCCTAAACATGGCATATGTCCACATATGACAGCCCAGAGATCATACATGTAAGGTGACATGTAGCAGTGCAGGATCAGGGGCTGCGCACACAAGAAATCCATGATCGCTTGCCCAGAAATAATGCATCCTGCGTCATAAGCAGTCCTAATGGGAACTGGTGGCAATCTGCAGCCCTGCTCCTGCCCTGACAGCACCGATCTCATGCCATCCACATCTGACAGCCCCATCGGTGCAATTACATCGAAAACAATTCACGGATCGACCGGGAAAACATTAAGATTAACGATCTCAGACGGATTCCTCCGACAAGGACCAGCATTCTGCGTGTAGGCCATCAAGTCACATCTCTGACACAATGTATATAGCAGATGTATGAATAGATATACATAGACGGGTGCAGCCACCAGGGCATACAAGCTCCAGGGGGCATCGGGAAGCTGTAGAACTGGCACCCAGCTGGGGATGGGCACTGTGATTATAGAGCACAGTCCTTCATCCTGACATGAATCCCCCTGAGCGGCTGGGATTGCATGCACTGCAGTTCCAGTGCAGGGAGCTGGGATCTCCTGCAGCGCTGCACCCCCCCCCCCCCCTCTCCCCTCCCACACCTCCTCTGACAGATCAGTCACAGATACAATGCAGTGCCAGGGCAGCAGACAGGAATCCCCCAGTCCTGGGGTGACTACCTGATGCGAGGGTACTGTGCCCTGACCATAAGACCCCCATCAGTGCAGCCTGCAGAAATACCTAGAAATGATCTATAGGATGCTCTTACTTGTAGTTCTGCAGCAAGGCTCATGTCTCAGTGATCAGAAAATGTCAGGCTGTCCGTGGCTGTGGAGATGGAAATCCTCAGCACAAGTCTTGCTGCTCCAGGCTGCATACATAGCTCCTCTGCTGTCAGCTCCCTTTTCGCTTTCGATGTTGCAACTCCCTGGGAAAATGGCTTTTTTATGAATGGGAGGGATAAGCCGCATTGCGCATGCGCCACAATCCCACACACTTCTTATGAATGGGTGGGAAGAGGACGGGGCGCACGCGCGCCTCCCCCCTCCCATCTGCACGATTCTTATGAATGGGGTGGGCGCAGAGCTCAAGTACGGCTGCGCATAACCTGATTTCTTTATGAATGGAGACCGGAACCTAACCTGTGCGTTCACTGAGAGCGGAGCTGCGTTTTATGAATGGGAGTCAGCTGAATAAACTGCGCGTGTATTGCAGGCCCTGGAGGAATAGAGGGGAGGCGGGGGGAGAGAGGGAGGAAGCTCCTGCAGTCATCCTGATATATGGAGAGCAGATGAGCCCATCCAGTGTGCTAGGAATATCGCCTCCTGTCAGGGCTGACACAGGATCGCAAGCTGTGTAGAATAGGGTGTGCCGCCATCATTCACAGGCTCCTGTAGTGTGTGTGTGTGATCTACCTGGCAGCAGCTGGCACCCTCCCCCATCTGCAGGGTATATACGTGGGTGGATGCAAAGCTGAGCTCACACTGCAACACTAACCATGGATCGGAGGATTGGCAGCAGATTGTGTTCATTCACCTCCTAGGGAATGAATGGTGATGAGAAAGAAGTGAGACCCCCTCCCTGTATATCTGCTGACATGGCAGACATCTTCTTATAATACCATGCACTCAGTGCCTCATGCTCATGGATTGCCTGCCATCTAATATCCTACTGTGCTGTCTCTTTACATTACTAGATTCATTGCTGAGAATGGCAGCTTGTATATTCCATCAAAGTGTATTAGGAAAGAGTATTGGCACATGCAGCTATGAAGTGTCCATATGTTCTGTAACATAAGATAACTACAGGCCACCAGATATTAATAATTACCTGTCTGCAGGTGAACCCCCACCCCCCAATCTGTGTGCTCTGGGAAGCATAGAGTTAAAAAATTCACTGGAATTTTGCAGACAGACAAACCTTGTTTTTGGCTAGTTAACCTCCTTAGTTATGCTGTGTTAACTCTTTGCTTATCAGAGAGCCCAGCTTAAGGGAAAATTGGGGGACACTAAACCACTAACATACCCTTATGCATCAGTGGTTTACTATCCCAAACCTGAGAACCCAGGGCAGACTGACTTCATTTAGACATGTTTGGGACCCTAAATCACTAGTGCATTAGGACATGCTGATGGTTTAGTATCCCTGAACCTGCTGCCGGGCTCTCTCAGCTCTCCTCACATTTATGTTTTAGGCCTTATTCATATTTTGAATCATTGTTTGTAAGCCACAACCTGGAGGGGAGACTTAGATAAGGGATAATGGAAGGATTTGCACCTGTTCTGGGTTTGACTTGCAAAACACTGAACAAAATATGAACTGTTAGTAAGGCTTCAGTCAATATTTGTATTCCTCATGATATAACAGCTCTAGAGCATTTTTTTGCATTCATTGCACTATTCCTTTGTTGCTCCTACTAGAATTCATGAATAAAATAACATCTGGGTGTTACCAGTTGGGGTTTGTCCTTGTCACGTTGTCCAGTGTGTCCTGACACTATCAGTTTGTACAGGGATACACCAGTTTCACAAGGGGACTGGTAAAATATAGTATAATGTATTCATACATTTTTTGGAGGATTAACAGAGTAATGTTACAATGCAGAGATATTAAAAGGTGCTCCAGAATTCTTATTTCTTGAGAATTTCAAGTTTATACTAAAACAAATATTTGATATTTCCAGGCATTTTCTACCGCCTCCCATTGAAATGAATGGCAGGTGAATTATGGTCTGAATTTGAGGTGGATACGCCTCAAATTCAGTTCCAAATTCCTATGTGTGAACAATATCCTAGGACTCACAAACTACATACAGATAAAGGAAGAACATATTTAGAGTCCTATTTAGGGTCAGATGTAAAAATATTTGTAATATGAGTATTTCTATTTGGGATTCATTTATACCGTAATACACATAATATTGTGCTTAATTTCTGCTTTGAAACATGATCTAAGGCTCTGATCACAAAAGCATCTTGTATTCTCTTTATAAAGAAGCCATTACAGCTATGCTGGATTTGTTTGGACTGTAAGTGAGTACCTGCAGTATGAATTCTGTTGGACCACACATCCATCAGGGTTTCAGTATTTTTGACAGCAAGAATAAATATACAGACTGATATTCTCATTGTTAAAAATACAGGAAAATCATAGGAAACCAGATATATGCTATTAACTTAACAGGATATTCCCTCTTCACGTTTTTATGGCTAAGATTGTAATGACAGTTTGTATTTGGTCACCAGAGGTTGTTGGGATTACAGAAACATCTGAGCTCGCTATGCTATACCGTTTCTATAACTCCCAAAGAAGTGAATGAGCATTGTGGAAACAGAGTTGTATGGCGAGGAACATATGAAATAGATATGAATAACATGTCAGTGTTTTATTCAGTTTGTATTAATATTTAATTTGTGGCGTTGTTTATGATTCTATAATATAGTTTACTGTTTAGATGCTGTAAGACATGTTTGTTTATTTCTTTACCACTTCTCTTGTGTTCTGTTAATGTTAATATGATTGATATGTTACGTCATTTCCTCTGTATCTTTGGGTTACTGCTTGATCTATTCATTTGATCCTGTGTGACAAATATAACAGCTTCATATAATTAATGCTGTGAGCATATTACAGTCTGGACATCAGTCTGTAAACTCATTTGCATGAGATAAGAAGTGCTAGATATTTAGCTTTTGTTTTCCTGGTCTTTGTGATGACATTTCACCACTTTTGTACCTTTTGTCACTACACAATTTAGTTAATTTAAGAGGATTATGTGTGCTATCCAGGCCTTTCTAACAAAGTTTGGTGGAAAACATTTCATTTCATGTAACTGCGTAATAGATATTTTACCTTTACCATAATAAGTAAAAAAAATGTCAATACTAGGTAAACGTAGAGATTTTATAACTGTATCAATTTGCTGAAATCTTTATCACATATATTAGTTTTATTGTGTCATGTTTTTTTTCTAACTGTACATCAGCATCTGATAAGAAAAAAATGTCTTCCTGGTCTTCTCTTGACTTGCTTAAAATTCCCCCCTATTGGATCAGGAGTTATGGAGAACTCCATGCTGGATCTACACAGGAGTGCAGATCTTCGCTGGTCTCCTTTAGGCCAGTTGCAGGCGACCGTGGCCGTGTTCACTGTGCTATCTGGGTTTTTCCAGGATAGCACACTGACCCATTCATTTTTATAGGCCCGTACACATGACCGTAAATTACACGGTCACGTGTGTGGGCCGATAGTCCGGGACACAGAATATAGAACAGGTCCTATTCCTGTCCTATTTTGCGGCTCTGCTTCCGTGGCTCCTGTTCATTTAATGAAAGGGGCCGCGGAAGCATGGCTCATGCATGGGTGGCACACAGGTGCTGCCTCCCGTGCCTTTAATTCACGGCTAGCCGAAAGCACACGGTCGTCTGAAACCAGACTTACTCTTTGCTTGGATAATTTATTTAAAAAAAATAAATAAATTATACAAATATCCTGTTGAACTCTGGGAAATCCCTGTTTTTACTGTAGCTTCTCTTTAAATTTTATATCAATCCAAATATAGTCAGTTAATGTGCAAGCTACCCTGCATTCACACAACCAAGTTTCTGCCATGAAACTTTGGCCTGTGTGTTGGCCATATTTACCGGTCTGAACAGTATACCGGGAAAGGGACTCCAAGCATTATAGTTAGTTATGATGGTAGTAGTCCATGCCTCCCAACGACATACTGTCCCATCTTGATTATAGTACTGAGGAGTGACCTCTTCACAAACAGTGTCTGACTGACTGGTTTCTGCAGTGATCTGCCATTTGTGAAGAGGTCACTGCTGAGACATGTCATTGACTTCTACAGCTGTCACCTGACACAAACAGGACAGAACTATGGACATCAGCCATGGGGTCTGTAAACAGAAGCACAAAACTTCCAAATGAGGACCTGGGAGAGGTATTTTTTTTATTTTATTGACCCTAAGTTAACTACAAATTAATCTTAAAAAAAAAAAAAGAAGGAGTTGAACAAACCCTAGAAACAGATCCTAAAATAAAAATTTAAATAAATAATCAGATCCTAGACAAGATCCCTAAATTAATCCGACCCCAGACCAGAACCACTAGTTTTATCAGTCCCTCCAAGTGTATCTCTCCCCAGACCAGACCCATACATTTCACAAACCCCCTAAAATTTAGGACTCCTAAATTAAGTAGACCCCAGATCAGACACCTTTAGTAATATGAGAAAAAAATAATCTGACCAATGAACAGACTTTAGCATATACTTACTGCCTGGCTCCTTCCTATTGGTGCCAAGACAGTGTGTGGTGGTGCCCAGAACTAACAAGGAGCCAGGAGGCAAGTGTTTTATCACCCTTTGACTTGTTACTTCCACTTGAGGACAGGGAGTTGAAAAGCAGTGACCAGGTCTAGGAGTGTTGTTCCCACCTTGACTAAAGGTGCTAGCATGTGTGCATTTGTACCCCCTGCCTTGTGGTAAAAACATTCCTGATTCCTGCCTCCCCCTCTCGTATAAGAACCAGAGTAAAAAGCTGCTCTGATGGACCCACAGTGTCTGCACTATTAAATAGGAAAAAATGTGCTTTTATGTTTTGGTACTACTTCTTAGTTATGCTACTAAGCCCTGTGATTTCCAGTTATACCCAAGTAAAAGTATGTGATAACACTATCTGCAAGAACAGGGCAGTTTGTGACAATTCTGACCCCTCTTAATGATTTTTAATGAGGGATGGCTATTGGTTAACACCACCTGCTGTGCTTGCTGAGAATGCTTTCTATGTAGATAAGGGACAGCTGGCAGTCCTACAGTCACTATTATGTAACACCGCAGAAGAGAGCTCAATGTTCCTATGAAATATTTGGTAAATGTTTAGGATGCTGGGGAGACTGTGTCAACATCCCTCTTTCAGATATCAGACATGTAGGCATTTTAATTTCTTAACATCCGCTCAAGGTTAGTTGGTGATTCACAGTATGGACCCTGATACAGTCTGGCATATGATTAAACTTTTAGCATTGGCCCGTTAGACTGCGAGGCAGTGAATGCCTTGGCTTATATTAATGTTAAAATGTATCTTATCAAGAACAGGAAGCAAGTTACGTTTGCTTTGTCGAAGGTCAGTTGTGCAGCCAAACTGATAAGAGTGACCACAGTTTTACAATGTAAACACTTATTGAAATGTGCAGTGTAAAAATCTACTCGTACAATAATATTTATCATTCTGAGCGAGTGTTATATAAAACTAGAGGTATTTCCAATGTAAGCTTATTTTAAAAGACCTTTCAGTACCTCCACCACTTCCAGTTCTTTGATAGGCGCCGCTCCATTGATTCCGGCAGAGTTGAAATTTTCTCTCAAGCTCCCACCATTCCAGAGCAATCATTGCTGTTAGTTTTGGTGCCTGATATGTTCTTTAGGCTCTGTATTGTCAGGTGGGCGGTGTTAGGCAGAACATAGGCCATGATTCTGAGCTCTGATACGGTCTGCTCTGAATGGGCAGTGTCAGAGAACTCAGCATCATGTCCCCTTGCCCACTCTAATTAGCATTACGGGCACCAAACCTAACTGCACTGATTACTCAGGACTGGTGGAAGATAGAGAAAAAAATCCAAGTGCACTGAAACCAGTGGAGCAGCACCTATCAAAGAATGTAACTCATCAGAATTGGTAGACATGGTGAAAGGTCTTCTTTAATGTTAACTATATATATTTTTATGTAATGTAGACTATACAGCGGAGACCTGGTGGTAATGCCACCGACTCCGATTGTGGGCATTGTTCCCTGCAGATCTGCATTCTAGTGTAGAGAAAAAACAAACTAACAACCCTCCTATGTGAAGGCTCCCAAGATGTGTCATAGGAATATAACTACCTAATCACAGGTTCCAGCCACTAAGAGGTCTAATAAAGCAGTAAAAAAAATAAAAGTTTTAATTCCAAAAAAACTAAAAACTCAAATCTCCCCCTTTCCCTAGATCTCCAAATAAAGAAATAGATAAACAAAACTAAACATAAACAAATTATGTATCTCCGAGCTACAAATGTATTGTGATCAAATCATCAGACATTCCTCTAAATGGTATAAATAAAAAGTACATCTTGCCCCACAAAAAAGATGCCTTATGCAGTGCCATATATGGAAATATAAAAGTTCTGGGTGTCAGAATATGGGGATTCCAAGAAAAAATTTTTTTCAAAGTTTTAGATTTTTAGTTTTTAAAACATAACAAAAACCATATAAATTTGGTATCACCATAATTGTAATGACCAGCAGAATATAGGAAGTGTAATACTAGCTGCACAATGAAAGCCGTAAAAACAAAACCTATATGAAATTGGCGCAAATGCAGTTTTTCTCTTAATTCCACCCCATTCTGTATTTTTTCCAAGGTTTCTAGTACATCGTATGGAATATTAAATGGTACCATTACGAAGTACAAACTGTCCCAAACACAACTTTGAAGCCTTATGCAAATAAGGCAGTTGGTGCACTAGGGGTGGGCCTTCAGCTCCCTGGAGCAATGTTCTTGTTGCTCAGACCACTACCACCTCATGTCTGCACCACCCTATGCAGTGACAGTTAATCCTCCCATTGCTATTACATCACCCATCCTAGTTAAGCAGCAACAAAAGTGCTCCTAGGACTCAAGGCCCAACCTTAGTGCACAAAATCTACAAAAATGACATACATAACATATATTATGTATCAGGTATATTATGTATCACTGCAGTCTGCTCTGTAAAGTGATGGTAGCAGTTCAATATACTTGGGGGAGGTGGTACACTCCCTTTAAGCCATGATGTATACAATAAAGACTGTAAAATTATGCAGACAATGACTTTAGCTTATTCATGTGTATAGCTGTAGCTTCAACAAATATTTAGTAGACAATCCAAATCTGTAGTACAGCAGAGGGTGCTCCTGTCAGAGAAGAGGTTAATGTAACTTGCTCTGGAGGTTAAGCCATTACACAATAGATCAATACAAGCACCTGTCTAACACTTCCGAGCCTGAGCTACATTCCTGCTCTGTTCCGGAAGCAAAAGAGCCCAGATTAAATCCTGGCAATGTGCACTTTCCAGCTTTCCTCTCACAGCCTGGGGCAAAGTTGGCTGATTACATTTTTATTCTAATGTTAAAGAAGCATTAACGCTGCAGATATAGGGATACGTAGGTAACTGTAAAATAATCCAAAGATTTACAGATTTGCATCAACATCCAAAACAGCTATTTTCAAAATGCCAGAAATTTCCAGGGTTATAATAGCTGACTGCTTGATATACATGATATATTGATCATTACTAGTACTATTAAAAATTGATAATATTAATAAAAAGTTACTTCGTTGAGGGTGATTTACATAATTGTGATGTGCTCAGGGATTTTTCAGTATAACTGTATGCTGTCTTTCTGGAAGGGCACCTTCTTCTGCCCTCTGTTGTTTTTTGTCGCTTCACTTTACATAACCTATAGTGGTAGATTAGTTTTTGTATGGAGAAACAAGCTACAGCCATACAGGGAAAAAATGCAGCTGCTATGTGACACGCACGTAGGTCGAAGTTTTATCGAACAAATTTGTCTAGAGCAGACATGATCTGTACTGGAGAAGCATAGCCAAAAATTGGAGCACTACATTTGCTGCACTAGTCAGAAGTGTATTAAAACAGTTGTCTAATGATGAAAAAATATTGCATATTAGATAGAATTGTGTACAAAAATAAAAAAAAGGCACCCAGCCTAACCAAAACCACTCCCATTCTGATTCTGTTTGATCCCCTGCAGGTCTCCACTTCCTGCTGTAGTGATGATATCCTGAGTCAGAGACACGTGTCACCTGTAACCAGTTTTTCCCCACAGCTGCCTCACGGCTGTGTCATCACTAGAATAGCAAAAGCAGAGACCAGCAGGGACAGGGCAATGTTGGAACATGAGTGGCGGCAGATGGGAAAGATGTGTATGTCTTCTTTTATTATTTTATACGATGCTAAATTGCCAATATTTTTTTCAATGCTGAAAAACATATTTAAGGCTAAGGCCCCATGTAGTGGGTTGTAGCAAAAAAAGCTCTGTGGGAAAAACCACGGAGACAATGCATTGTGGTTTTTCCCGCAGCGCTTTTCATAGAAAGTCCGCAGAGGTTTCCTCACCAAAGCATTGAAGCTGAATGTAATGGTTTTATGCATGTAGCATGGGCAATCAGCCTATATTCTGGATCATAATGCTGACTTCATTGTATGACTGGTAGAATTTTGAAACAAAATGATTCCTGAACTTCCTGCAACATTAGTAAAATTGTGAAATTTACAAATACAGTTTTTTAGAATGTTTCCATTATTTCATAGGAAAGAGGCTGCATAAGGGCAGTTAGCTCAACAGACAGAGGCTTGTGGCTTGGAAATGGTAGTGGTGTTAATTGTTGCATCACCATCTTGCACACATTTAAAAAGAGTCTGTCAGCAGTAAATTACCTATAAACCTAATCCCAGTATTTTGTAGAGGTGAGTCTACAGTTTTCAAATATGTCTCCATTATTCAGCTTTGGAGCCCGATTTTCATGTGAATCCCCATTTTATTCATATGCATATCTAGGAATCTAGAGCTCAGACCAAAGACCAGGTAGGCTAAGGCACTCTCCCCCAAAGTATTTTCCCCTCATTCACATATGAATAACATATTGATTTACAAAAAAAATGGGTCCTGGGTTTTGACTTGCAGTGCAGCCTCAATAACCTTAAGGCTGAGGCCCCACATTGCGGAAATGCATCTTTTTTTTGTTGCAGAATTTGCTGCAGTTTTTTTGAGCCAAAACCAGGAATGGATTGAGCATAAGGTAGAATTATAAGTACTGCCTATATATTTCCCATTCCTTTTGTAGCCATTCCTGACTTTGGCTCAAAAAATGCAGCAAAATCTGTAACAAAAAAATCTACATTTTCGCAACATCGGGCCTCAGCCTAAAGGAGGTAAGCTGCAATACCAGCCACGACCACAGACATCTGTTACTGTTTCTGGGGAAAAGCATACCTTTTCTCTAGTGGACATAAAAGAGGAATTTGGAGCTGAATTTGTTAGCCAGAAAATGTCTGCTTCAGGAATTTAAGAGTGTATTCACTTGAAGGAATTTGCCACGGATCTGCGGGCGGAATCCGCCCCTGAATCCGGAGCAGATTCCTCCAGAATCCGCCTTCCATTGTTTTCAATGAGAGGCAGAGATCGCAGCAGGACGTGGAAAAAAGAAGCATCCCGTCGCAGCAGACCGTGGCGAAAATTCCGGCGGCGGAAAATGAAGATCATTTTCTGCCGTGTGAACACAGCCTAAGGCTTTGGCCCCACGTTGCAGAAACGCAGCTTTTTATGTTGCAGATTTTGCTGCAGTTTTTGGAGCCAAAGCCTGGAGTTGATTGAGCAGGAGGGAGAAGTATAAGAGCTTCCTATAAATTTCCCATACCTTTTGTAGCCATTCTTGGCTTTGGCTTTAAAAACCGCAGCAAAATCTGCGACAAAAAAAGCTGCATTTCCGCAACGTGGGGCCTTAGCCTAAAGCAGATTTTGATGTTGATTCTGAAATTCTGCTCCAAAATCTGCCTCCCATACATTCCAATTAGAATTTCAGGCAAAATCTGTCTTCAAATCAGCTCCAAATTCCTCAGTGTGAACATACCCTAAGGGATTCCGTCCCCAAATCTGCTTGAAAAATGCGGAGAGAAAAGTCCTGCAAGCAGTGCTTTTCTCTCCACATTTTTCGGGTTGAATTTTAGTCTGTGGGGTCCGCAGGTTTCTACAAGTAACCGCTTTTTAATCGGATGGGATTTCTGTTTTTCGGGTCCCCAAGCGGACATGAAGAACGGAAACCCGAACGCAGGTGTGAACCTAGCATCACAATGGCCACAATATAAAATGCTATAAGAAAAGGAGAACAGTTCATGTTACTCTAACTAATGTCTTCTATTGACAGGAGTAACACTGAAGAACAGGAATCATTTGCTTTGGTCTATGCTTAGAACTGACAGTTTTCAAAAGCTGTATAGAACAATGGGATAAGTGGTATATAAAGCAGACATTTGTAAATGACGTTTCACCTTTCTGAACATGCTTTGACTGTGTCACACTCCTTTGTCAGCTAAATATCCTTGGTGTTATATATGCAGCCATCAAAATATGTCGAGGGTGAATGAAATGTCAAATAAACAGGATCCAGTTGAATAGAGCAGAAAATGTATTTTGCTGATGGTCTAAATAACCTGAATCTGAGGTCACCACCAACTTCCAACTAATATCTACCACCCACTAAAGAAATACAAGTATCCAAAGTAACATACCCCATGCTGTTGGATTGTCCATGGATAAGAGTGTCTTTACATTTTGGTGCTTTGTATGGTTGACTTAAAATTAGCTGAGTTTAGCTCTTTTAAAATAGTCACCTACTGTACAGTGTTTTATGACATGCCGATTTCTAACCAAATCGAAGAACTACTCAGATCAGATTTTTGCACTACGAGGGGGATTTTTATTTTGTAGTACCTCTTCCTGGGCGGAAGTGTTGGTGACATGTGTTGAGCAGATATTCTGATATGCACAATTAAGTCTAATTAGAATTTGATTGGGAACAATTTACTGGTTATGAGATCTACATCCTACAACCTCACATGCACCCAAATTAACTGACCAGTTTGTTGTACTTGTGGCCAGTGTTAGGTAACCTTCTGCTGTCCAGATGGTGGAGGATTGGAGTCCAAAGTATGTTGCAAAGACAGCTATAGTATTGATAGTTTGAGAAAGCATTGAATTTTGTCTTTGTCTCTTGTTTGTAAAGTGCTGCAGAATATGTTGGTCGATTTATAAATAAAATTATTATTATATGGTTCACTTGATTTTTGCTAAATGCAGATAATGAGGTAACTGTTATTACAGTCCATTACTCTTATCCATCATAGGATGAGAGCAACAGACATTAAAAATAGTAGAGTAATGGGTACAAACGAAAACCCTCCGTCTGAGTCCATTCCCATTGCCTATAATGTAAAAAACATGGACACTTTCTTCTGTCACGTTTGTTTGCTTTTGTAACAGTAGAAAAAGCCCAGCATGCACACCTTTTTCTTCCTTCAGGAAATAAAGCTTAAAGGGGTTGTCTGAGATAAAATAAAAATTAACTCCTAAAGTATACCCCCTCCCCACGCCTAACTTCTAATTTTCTTGTGCACCAGGCACACTTTCTGAATCCGGTGACGTGCCATTTCCGAAACGTCACCATTACTCTTCCCCAACCACCCAACCCCATCATACTTATGTATCTTCCTCTCCGGGAACGACTCCTCCCCTCTTCCTCTCTATCGGCGCTTGCGCAGTCTGGAGGTGCCTACAACACATTTGCATCAGAGCTGACACTCCATCTCTACTGCGCAGGTGTCATATGTACTTCCGGTCTGTGTCGCTTGCAGAGAGGAAGAGAGGCGTCTCCAGCCTGCGCACAGTGAAAGAAAATGAGGAGTTGTCTCCCAGAGAGGAAGACAGGTAAGTATGATGCGGTAGGGGAGTGGGCTGAGTTAGTTAGTTGGGAAGGGCTAGTAGTGGGCGGGATAGCTAGGGAGACAGGGAGGGGGTGTAATGCAGTGAGAGGGAGATAGTGTGGAAGGTACACAGGAAGCTACACAGCAGAAAACTACTCCATGTAAATAAATGAAGAAGATGCCAGGAACTCCCAGAGAAACACAAAAAAGAGAACAAAATAACTAGCTCCTCACAGATCAGTTAATTAATTACAAGACGCATAGATCCATAACAGATCAAAAAGATAAATAAAACTTAACAATTAATATAATAGTTAAAAATTCAACAAAGTCCTAATTTGCATGTAAATAGACAAATAATCGAAACAATCTTACCGATTTCAACGGTGGATTGTAGTGGGTCCAAATGTGGCAGGGATTGTACCAAGGGATGGATATAGGGAACTGATAGAGTCATAGGAGGAATATCTAGCTCTTTCCCTAATACCTGAAGGTATAAAGCTCCCGCCCTGACAAGGGCAGTCCCAAAACTTGCCCTAAAAAAAGCTCAATATGCACCTCCTCCCGACACGTTTCACCACCCTGTAACGGGTGCTCCTTAGGGGAATGGGGAGGGAAGAACCCGGTGGGACTGCTGTAAGCTCCCCCATACAAGGGGTTGTAGCGCAACCTTCACTTTGAACCACCGGTATATGGGTGTACTGATTAACCCATTAATAGCACTAACAGACCTTTTAAAAAAAAAAAAAAGATTGTTTGCCTGGAAAACCCCTTTAAGGCTAAGGCCCCACATAGCGGGCCGCAGCAAAATAGCCCTGCAGGAAAAACTGCGACGGCAAAGCGTTGCGGTTTTTCTCGCATCGCTTTTCACAGAACGCCCTTTCTGCTTCCATTATACCTATATGGAAACTGCCAGTTTTTCCATAGGTATAATTGACTGCGGAACAACGTTTTTTTGAAAATCACAGTGTGTCCACTGTACGTATTTCTATTTATGTCGCGACCAAACCATAGGGCTGTGGTCTAAAGGACAGAAGTTTTGTCACAGTAGCACGGTCAGAGGTTCTCTCCTCACTTAAAGGGAAAGCATCTGCAGGAAATGACTTATTCTGTAAAGCAAATTTTTAACAAATTTTTGGTGAGTCTTTTAATTTTCCATGTTATGTGTGTGTACATATATAAATTTATATATTATATAAATTTCAAGTTGTGCCACTAAGCCTAAAATATTTTGTGACTTCCTGACTCCTGGAGACAGACCATAGGCCATAGGCACAATGGTCAGGAGCAGACCCTATTCACTTGTATGGGAGAGTTTTCTAGGCACGCTCTGTGATCTAGGCAGAGGTCATTGTGCAGAGGGGCATGTAGATAAAGCTGTGAAATCCTCTAATGTAACTGGTGGGTTCTGCGTCTTGTCTACATATACATGATAGCTGTGATCATCACACAGAAAACAGGCACTCTCAGGACTTTATTAAAATATAGATAACAACAACATTTTTAAAATCTCACCAAAAATTCTTTAAAAGGTATGTTTAACGTAAAACATTATAAAAAAAAAAAAAAGGTCATTTTATGATGACACGTTTCCTTTAAAATCTCCATACTGACTGCAGGATAATCAAATGGGTAGCATCACTAGGCTTCCTAGTGTGTAGTCGGGGGCTTTGCCACATATTGCCAGCCTTACGATGACCTCAGTTCTATATTATCTGAATCTGAGAATGCCCTACAACTGAGTTCATAATGACACAGCATCATGTATTAAGATGTAAACATGCTAAGGGTGACAGTATATGGCGAAAAGTTTGGGATTTTTTTTTATAGGGTTTAAACATTAAAAAAAAAAACAAAACATAGATTTGGTATTAACAAACACAGACCCAACTCACGTGTCCGTAGTCAAAGGTGTGGATCGGATCCCAAGTGCATGGAATGATCCCTCGATTAGGGGTGTGTAAAGAAACGTCCAGAAAACAAAGAATCTGAAGATAAATATAAAACTTAGATTTTAATTTCCATGAAAAACTAAAAGTAAGAATATATAAGGTGAAAAACAGCACATGTTTGAACCTCTTACGCATTTCAGGACATAAACCCCTTAGTCATAGCTATGCCTCGACTAAGTTTCATATTTATCTTCCGATTCTTCGTTTACTGGATACATGTTTTCCCGAATTTGTTATAAATTTGGTATTCCTTGAATCATACTGACCCATAGGTGACATGTCATTTAAGCACAGTGAATGCCTTAAAAATGAAGCTCATAAGAAAGTCGCACAAGCGCAGATTTTCTCCAGCTCCACCCTACTGAATTTTTTTCCAGCTTCCCAGTACATTGTACGGAATATTACATGGTACCATTAAGTGCTGTAATTATTCCTGCTCATATGACTCTGTGAACAGAAAAATAAAAAAGTTATGGCTCTTGGAATGTGGAGGTTCAATAATGAAAATTAAAAAAATGCTTGTGGCAGGAAGGGGTTAAGAAAGGCTCAGTCCGAATTGTGATAAGGCTGCTACAAAGCTATGTCATTGTAATGCTGGAAAACTGTGAAAGTACATTGTGCATCTGTGTGTTGCCTCTAGCAGAACATTATGGCCAGGTGCTCCTATCCCACTTGTCTTTTCAGCTGTTGGCCTCTAATCCCTAACTCTCCTTGTGTTGTTTTTGCCTCCTCCTTCATGCCCTGTCTGTGTCCTCTACCCGTCACTCTTTTCCTGCCTTTGACCTCTCATTCACCTCTGTTAGTGTGTGCCCACCTGTCTACCCTGGTACAACAGGCTTATTACAGCTAGTGTACACATATTTATTGGGGCTGTGAATGCAGCAGGCCGGACACAATGCTGCTGTCAGCTTCAAGCTGTTGTGCTTTACTATAAAGCTGGGGCACCATTTCCTAATGAACTGCAAACAGATTAGCATGAGCCACAATGAGCCGAGCAAGAGAGCAGAAAGGAGCAGCTGAATGATTGTGTAGTGATCACTTGTGAAATCTTCTCTCCTAAGTCTGCTCAAAGTTCACCATAACCTTCCCATGGTAATTACTTCCGAGTGTCATCTCCTTGGATAGTCTCCAGTTACCTGGACCTCTTCTCCATTTTCAGCATGTATTACCTTTGTCTCTTTTAACCCTTTACTTGACTGTACTCATCTACAAAGTGCTCTGTCATAAGATGTTTAGACAACTATACAGTTAATAAATCAAAAAAAGTCAAAAGCATAAAAGAATCAAAGTAAAGGACTGCACAATTTATGAGGTCTAGTTCACACTTTACAAGTTCTACTCTGGAACTACAATAAAGCAAACATGTCACTATGTCATGTTGCAGCATAAATGATAGGGGTGTTTATCTTTGGGACATGTGTCTTTACGTAGTGCTGTACAGCTCAGGAGTTGTGTGTCTATGAACCTTGGCCTACCTGTGTATGGGGAGACATCTGTTGGTCACTGGTAAATGGAGCCTGGGAACAAAAGGAGACACATCTTTTAGAGCTTGATGTTCTAGGTATATTCACACATGGCAGGTTATTTATACAAATGCACTGAAAACCTGTTGCATACATATGAATAATGCTGGCCACACATGATAGACTTTCGATGTCCAAAATGGCAAATTTTAGCTGACAGTCTGTTATAAAAAGTACAGTAAACAATTGTTCACAATGGCAGACTGTAAAAAATAGCTCAGCTATTTGATATGATTATCAGCCATCTTGCACAGACTTTGTTGCTGGACTGAGCCTCAGTAACGTCAGTTTGCCACTATATAATATATGGAGCCTTCTATTTTTGGCTCTGTTTATAGTATGGGGACTGGACGCAGCCCCAAACAGACGATCCACGTGGGTGCTGGCTATCACTTCCCCCCCCACCCCCCCCAAGATCAGATACCTATCGCCTATTCTAGGGATAGGCCATAACAAAAATTCCAGTGGGGCTGTGTGAAATATTAAACTGTCTGCTGGTAGCCTGTTCATAGTAGCCTGTATGTAGTCAGTGGAGTGCCATTTTAGTTCATCCGAGATGAATCACCATCTGGTCGGTTTTGTTAAAAAAACAAATTGGAATATTTGGGTCGACCCTGGCTCGTAACAAATCGGTTTGCCCATCTCCATTCCTTACATGTAATGCTATATACACACGTGGACACAATTGTTGGTACGCCTTGTTTAATGAAAGAAAAACTCACAATGGTCACAGAAATAACTTGAATCTGACAAAAGTAATAATATATAAAATTCTATGAAAATGAACAAATGAAAGTCAGACATTGCTTTTCAACCATGCTTCAACAGAATTTAAAAAAAAAGAAAACTCATGAAACAGGCCTGGACAGAAATTAATATTTGGTTGCACAACCTTTTGAGGCAATCACTGCAATCAAACGATTCCTGTAACTGTCAATGAGACTTCTGCACCTCTCAACAGGTATTTTGGCCCACTCCTCATGAGCATACTGCTCCAGTTGTCTCGAGTTTGAAGGGTGCCTTTTCCAAACGGCATGTTTCAGCTCCTTCCAAAGATGCTCAATAGGATTTAGGTCAGGGCTCATAGAAGGCCACTTCAGAATAGTCCAATGTTTTCCTCTTAGCCATTCTTGGGTGTTTTTAGCTGTGTGTTTTGGGTCATTATCCTGTTGCAAGACCCATGACCTGCAACTGAGACCAAGCTTTCTGACACTGGGTAGCACATTACTGTAGAATCCCTTGATAGTCTTGAGATTTAATTGTACCCTGCACAGATTCAAGACACCCTGTGCCAGATGCAGCAAAGCAGCCCCAGAACATAATAGAGCCTCCTCCATGTTTCACAGTAGGGACAGTGTTCTTTTCAAGATATGCTTCATTTTCCCATCTGTGAATATAGAGCTGATGTGCCTTGTCCATAGGACATTCTCCCAAAAGCTTTGTGGCTTGTCAACATGTAGTTTGGCAAATTCCAGTCTGGCTGTTTTATGATTTGTTTTCAACAATGGTGTCCTCCTTGGTCGTCTCCCATGAAGTCCACTTTGGCTCAAACAACGACTGATGGTACGATCTGACACTGATGTTCCTTGAGCTTGAAGTTCACCTTTAATCTCTGTAGAAGTTTTTCTCAGCTCTTTTGTTACCATTCGTATTATCTTTCTCTTTGATTTGTCATCAATTTTCCTCCTGCAGCCACGTCCAGGGAGGTTGGCTACAGTCCCATGGATCTTAAATTTCTGAATAATATGTGCAACTGTAGTCACAGTAACATCAAGCTGCTTGGAGATGGTCTTATAACCTTTACCTTTAATATGCTTGTCTATCATTTTCTTTCTAAGCTCCTGAGACAACTCTTTCCTTCGCTTCCTCTGGTCCATGTTGAGTGTGGTACTCACCATGTCACCAAACAGCACAGTGAGTATCTGTAGCCCTATATACAGGCCCACTGACTGATTACAAGATTGTAGACACCTGTGATGCTAATTAGTGGACACACCTTGATTTAACATGTCCCTTTGGTCACAATATTTTCAGGGGTACCATCATTTCTGTCCAGGCCTGTTTCATGAGTTTTCTTTTAAAAAAAATTCGGTTGAAGCATGGTTGAAAAGCAATGTCTGACTTTCATTTGTTCATTTTCATAGAATTTTTGTATATTATTACTTTTGTTAGATTCAAGTTATTTCTGTGACCATTGTGGGTTTTTCTGTCATTAAATGAGGGGTGCCAACAATTTTGTCCACGTGTGTATCTTTACTTCTCAGGAATTTAGTGTTGCCTGCTAATTTTACTTATTGTAACATTTTTATTGAATGTTATTTATTTTATTGTTAAAATTCTGGATTATCAGACGGTTATAACATAGTATCTAGCAATTAAAAGTATATAACATTTTACTTCTAGATAGAAATTCCAAATATCTCAATCCCAAATGTCAAATATTCTCATAGAGATAGGGATCTGATAGTTATCTCTGCTCTTCTACTTCTCGTCTTTGCTATTTCGCATTATATTGCAGTTCTGTTGCACAGACAGACAACTATGAGAATTTCTTGTGCATCCAGTGCATGTCCAGGAATTTTACTATACCTGAACATGTTTTAAGAATTAAGGTCATGCCTCATCATGTGTATTCACTTAGAGAATATTTTCAGCAGCCTGTGAGAGTTCAGATTGTCTATTACATTATTTTCCGTAGTAAATATCTGTAGATGTTTGCACGGCTAAATATATATATCTGTATTGAAATGAACTAAAATGATGCATTATACTGTCTTGTCATAGCCATCTCAAATTATCAAGTACTTCATCCTAATAACCACATGTGGGCTTGGGAGGTTGGTTACCTAATAAATACACTACTCTCTGACATATTGTTATGAACTGAAACAAATTAACCATTTACAACGTATACACTGCTCTTTTATATGTTGTACTTTGCCAGTTCTACTTGTATGGAATTGCTTAGTGTACTGTCTCTTTAAGAGCATTCATTTCCCAGCCTGGCAGGCGCCCCTGAGCTTCAACAAAAGAACAGGATGTTGTTGATTTGTAACCAAGCCAGAGAGGAAATGATTGTAAATTTCCTATTAAACATCCCACTGTCTGCTGGCCTCCCTCAACCCCTCCCCATGCACGAGAGGAGTCAGGAAAGACAACAATTTCCTAGGAGGGTTTGTCCCAGGTAACCGCAGCATCCTTGACCATTATCTCTTCCTTGTGTTAATAGTTAGTACATTCTTCATGTAAATAATCTGAGATAATGTGCGTACTACTTTACCACCTGCCAGGTACATAGGAACGTCCCCTAAACTATGGTTTTACAGCAAATTATTTATTTTATGGTATTGTAGTTATTGAATTTTACATATACAATTATACTTTCCATTCATGATACTAATACACGAGTATTCATAACTACGTATCACAATTCTTTTCTAACAAATGATCACATTTTTTTTGCCCTATGTCAACCAGCCCGTGCGCTGCTATGTAGTCATGATATGTTACTGTGGCAGACAGAAGTCTAACAGATACCCTAAGATCGGCTACTGGTACATATCTGTTCTCTAATATATTTCCTGTCAGTGAAACCCTGATAGGCAATAATGTTTTGAAATACTACATAGTACAAAGTGTAGTATATGTAAATAACTGATCACCAGTGTATGCCAAAAGGACACTCTATTGATATTGTCATTATGTTCCCATCCAAAGCCCACTACCCAAGATTATATGCCATAATTATCTGACTGTTTCTGAGCTACGTTCATGGACAGATGGAGGAGAGCAACAGACGTTAAACAACAATAATGTGAACCTACCCTTACACTGTTAAAGCTGGTTACTCTGGGGTCAACACTGGTATCCCTTTCAGCACAAGGACCTTATGGATGTTGAGATCCATACACTCCCAGAAGTGAGAAACTCAGATACATGGGTGCAGTCGTAGTAAATCTATAATTTTCAGGATATTTTATTTTTTGTATTCTACCTATTAAAATTCTTGTGCCACTTTTTACCAAACACACATATTGCATATGATGCCTAGTGTGGAACATAATGAAGGGGGCAAATTCTATTGTTTATAAATTTACAGTATATGAAGCAATTGGTTACAAAGGTCTGTGTCGACCCACAAAATTCTTTTTGTTGAGCATTGTTCTTCATTTACAGAGCTTTCTCCTTCAGCTTGGTCACTGACTGAGAATTAATGTCACTAGGTTTGGACTTGTGCCATGGTCAATGGTGGGAACAACAGTGTTTTGCTCAGTTGGTGAATGGTTAATATAAAATACATTCGGAAATTGCACTTATCCTTTTGCATGCCATAATTCCAATGCAAATTAATAGGATTAAATGCGAGCTAAGGCTTAGTACTCTTTAGAAAATCTGCATAATACTCTTTTGTATCAATAAAGGGATTTCACAGTTCATTATTTTCAGCGCACGCTGTACTATATGGTTGCAAGCTATTTGGCAGGAACACATTCCTTTATTCAGTAGCACCTGGGCCAGACAAAAATATATGTGCATAAGGCAGCTGTGGGAAAAGTGATTCATTCAGGAGCCTAACAAGTAGTCTTTAGACCCATAAGGGGGCTGTGTGCTACCTGCCAGATGAAGCGCCAGAACAATTATCATACGATATGTACAGCCGTGTATTTAGATTACATTTAATGTTACTATCTCAGAAGCCAACCATTGTAAAGTATTAGAATATACATCAAACAATGATACCATCTACCAATATTCATGTGTGCCTCTGGGCTATTTAGCAAAGTAGTCTTAGTATGGTCTAATGTCAAAAGGTATTTATTCATTTGATGTTGGTTATGTTGCGCCAACATATTCCACAAGCGCTGTACATAATTCTGATCCCCTAGCTCATTTTCTGAGGGCCCATAATTTAGTTCCCCATCATAAAAACACATACACTAGGAACCGAGCTGTCCCAAGTGTTCCCTGATTGCAAATGCCAAAGTAAGGCAGGGTCAGACATGTTGGATTTCAACATGTCCAATCCTTTCATTCTCAAGGGAGATAAATTGCTCACAGCAACAGCTTATTCCCCTCTATGTATTGAGAATACATCCTTGTGTTCATTTGCATGGGGAAGATGGAGGTAATAGTTGTCAGCTGAATTAATATTTGGCCGACAGTTATTGTGGATATACAGTAGGTCCACATTTAATTATTGTATGTAGAGTGGAAATAGGATTGATAAATTTGCAGTAACCTCACTAAGTGATTTTAGTCACCCAGTACCCCATATATTTGTCACTAGAGATGGGCGAACCCCTCAGGATTTGTTTCATTTCAGGTTCGGCCGGCTAGGGTCCCTGATTCATTTTGGGTCAAATGAACCGCATCTTAAATTGGTTTAATACACAGTGTATAACACTGTATGGGCTCTTAGGAACCTATCTATCCAATTTCTATCTCTCTAAGGCAAACTCAGCTGAAGTTATGTCAAAATGAAAATGACACTATTATACTCTGGGGTCTCTGCAGATTGAGTCTCAGTGGTGATCAGGTCATGGCGCTTGGTTTGCCCACGTGACTGTGGCCCGATCACAGGCCTCAGCTTTGAGCCCAGGCCAATGACGTCACCAGAAGAGCGCCAGATGCCGCAAGGAGGCTCAAGAGAGGTAAGGGAAGGAAAGTATGAATGTTTTTTTTTATTGTTTTCACCTCTGAAGAGACCCCAGAGTATAATGCGGCGGCCATTTTAGATCAGCTGAGCCTAATCTCCATTTGTTCGGTTTAGTAAAAAAATGAACAATTCGGAATATTTTTATCAAACCCGGCGTGGTATGAACTGATTTGCCCATCGCCTTTTGCTCTTCAAGTGTGGTATCATTCTGAACTTACTAAAAAAATTCAATGAAGACTAAAACTTTCCCGAACATGGGTCAGTTTCAAAACTTGCTCCATAAAGTGCTGTATATTTGTGACAGCTACATTTATTACCAAAAAATTCATAATTGTTGAAAAGTTGAAATAGCAGACCATTTTTATTGAAATAGCTATATGCTACACTGTAACCAATACAATCACAGCCTGTATATATGAGTACCATATTCCAGATACATTCCATACCTTTTGACAACATACAAAGTTTTTTCAGCGTGTTCTTTCTCCAATGCTTGAACTATTAGAATCAGGGGACTCCTCCAATTTTCTATGATCTGTATCAGCAGTCTGAAGTCTGTGGGAAGTGTCCTACTATCCCCAGATGTCTCCAGCCAGGAAAAATAACAATTTAATAGGTTCAATTTTTACCTGGCCTTGCTTTTGTTCTTAGGAGATAAACGGCACCAGAGTTTTTGGGTGGCTGCTTATTTTACTCCATAAAAATAACATCAAAATGGAAAAAATAGCCATCAGGGAAGATAACAATCTTATGTTTGTGACCATGTTAAGTGTTTCTGTCTTTAGCAGTGAATCACACAATGGAACATTTGAGGAATTCCTGATGACAGTTAGTCTTTAGGCTGTCATTGTATCCAATGATATGTTTCTATCATATCCTGATATTACAGGGAAACTGTAACACTGAAAATGTAGTCTACTCTGCAGGCAGCGGGTTATAGAGAAGGAGGAGCAGAGAAGAGTGATAGCTGGTTTTGGGAAAAGATTCTGTATAACTTGTTACTTATTGACCTAAACCTCCCCTCATTCTGTATCCTTTACTTGGCGACAGGTCCTCTTTAAATTTGTCAGAAGAAACCTGATTGAAAATTTTATAAACTACTTAATTCATGAAAGAGATGCAAATAAATTCACTTTTCAGGGTGTGATATTTAACTGTTCCTGAACCAGTAAAGCAGTTAAAGTGGTAATAAAAAAAAAAATTGGAATTGACAAGAAAATGTATGAATAACACCTTGAAAACTTGGCCTCAAATTGTATGTGAATCCATCCTCCCTCTGTTGTGGGTGGCACTTAATTTTTGGCAAGAGCTGAACAATCTAAAATTGTATGTGAGTTGTAGTCACCAGAAAATCACTGCCTTTAGGTTGTATTACACTGGCCATTTATCGGGAACAGCCGTCTATATGGAATGCCTATTATTGGCCAATGAGCAAACATTTGTTTGTTAGCTGATTGTTCGATTGTGAGCAGCACTTCGCCATTTGTGAACAGATATGTGCTGCTGACAATCTATAGAACTGTATGGAGGACCTCCCCCATGTGGTTTGCATCTGCCAGTGTAATAGGCTGATGTGTTATATCAATGATTGGCGCTTGTCCACCTGAAAATCTGGCTACGTAAATGGGCCCCTATTCAATGGAATTGAATATTTCAATTCAATTTCAATTCAGTGAAATATTGTTGAAACTATCCCCTTCTTGTGACCATGACATCTGAGGAGTTATTTTTAGTGCTGTTTATGTCATCCGAACAGCTGGGAAGGTATAAGCAATCTAACAATTCATACCCCCTAGCAGTAGGACTTATTCATTCAACAGTGAAAAACACAATAAATAAAAAAATAAAAAAAATAAGAGTAAATGAATGTATTCCCATGTTTATGTATTTGAAGGACAATAAAAATGGTCAGTTACAAAAACAGTTTCTATATTTGTCCGTTTTGGCAGTCTAGAAATCAATGGATTCATTTTATACAGACGTAAAAATGTTTTGTCTGTTTGAAAAAGATCAATCATTGGGTCAAAAAAAAAAGACCAATGAAGTTTATCCTTGTTTTAGCCATCTGTTAAAAATGGATGCAACACGGATGACACACAGCCATCAAAAACGGACAAACAGATATGGAACATTTGCAAAACAGACCAATTCATCCTCGGCTGAAAAACAGACATGGTCATGCGAATATAGAATTGGGATTAGACAAAAAAAAAAAAAGAGTAAAAGGGGCTATAAAAAGTTTAAACAAGTAAATAAAAGTTTGATAAAAGCCACAAAAATCTAAAATCAAATCAACCCCTTTCCCTAGTTTACAAATGAAAATAAGCAAAAATTAACATAGAGATCTCCAAAGCTTCACCTCCCCCCAAAAAAATTAAATAAAAAGTGATCAAAACATCATACATTCCCTCAAATAGTATCTATAAAAACTACAACTTGCCCTGCAAAAAATAACCCTTACACAGCTTAATATAAGGAAATATTTTTAAAAAAATTTTGTGTTGGGATATGGCAATGCATATACAGTATATTTTTATTCCCAATGTTGAATTTTTTCTAAAGGTATTAAAACATAACAAAAACTATGTAAATTTGGTATCACTGTGATCATGCTGGCCCACAGAATGAAGGCAGCAAGTTATTTTTACCACACAGTAAACACTGTAGCAACAAAACCCGTGAGAAAATGGCACAACTGTTTTGTTTTGTTTTTTAATTCCTCCCCATTCTGACTTTTTTCCACTTTCCCAGTACATCATGGAGAATAGTAAATGGTGTCAATATGGCAGGAAGGGGTTAATGCAAAAAGAAAGGTAAAATATATTTATATATTAGAATATCTATAAATGTATATAAAACAATTTCCTAATATAACTGCTGAGGAAATTAAATAGTTTACAAATGGGATGAATCCAATAATACAACTGTTCAGTGGAGTGTTCCTGATAATAAAAGTATATTAAAGGGGTTGTCTGGTTAGGAAAACCCAAATTCATATTGCAGAATTCTTAATAAATAGAGGGTGGTTCCACATTTCAGAGCTCCTTAAAGAGAGACTGTCACTAAGAAACTCAAGCCAAACACAGTGCATTGTAGAGGACATAGTGCTAAGCTATCATACCTTTAACTTGTATAGCATAGGTGTTACCGTTTAAGTGCAGAAATCAGTTAATCTGCAGATTAACTAGGTAATGTGCAGATTCACTAGAGCGATCTGTTAAAGTGCAGAAAACTTCTTTCATTTCTGACTTTACCTAGGTAATCTGCAGATTACCTTGTTAATGTGCACATTACCTACTAGGCACTCGTTAAAGTGCAGATAACGACATGTTTTGCCAGAACAATAGCAGCAACGTAATGCTGGCAAAAAAAAAAAAAAAAAGATTGGGGACAGTGTAGGGAAAGGTTGAAGACCTGTTTGCTTTCAAAACCCATTCAACTTGAATGGGTTTTGAAAGCAAACGGGCGGGTGTTTATGCGCACGCTTACACCCTATGCGCCGCAAAAAGCCGTTTTTTTTTTTTTTTTTTCGTCGGAAACGTCCTTCGTGTCCAAAAAAAAAAAAGTCGGCTGCTTCGCAGCATAGAGGGTGTAAGCGCACACACCCCTCCCCCGCCCGTTTGCTTTCAAAACCCATTCAAGTTGACTGCAAAAGGTGTCTTATTCTAAAAGTTCCAGTCTGCATTACAAGGACAGCCCATTTATCACTATGTAATACTTCATAGCACTGCAGGGGAATTAAGCACTTGCTTCCCTACCAGATTACAGATAATCTCTAGGGGTTCCAGGAGTGGGACAGCATGTTGTCATCTTATTTTTGAGTATTTCAAAGTAGACAATCCCTTTAAAGGGGTTGTACAGTTTTAGAAAAGCATGGCAGTTTTCTTTCAGAAACAGCACCACCCCCATCCACGGATTGCATTTGGTATTGCAGTTTAGCTCCATTTAAGTGAATCTACAATGCCATACACAACCTATTGACAGGTATGGTGCTGTTTCTTTTTTAGAAGAAAGCAGCTATGGTGTTCTAATCCTGCACAGACTCTTTAGGGAATTTATACATACTTCCATTTTATTGTAAAACAGGCTGTAACATTCTCCTTAGCAACACTAACTGAGCTGTTACTAGGGAAAAATCGCATTCCTGACTGATATTTCTAATTCTTTTACAGCTAGTACTTCAATCTCAGATTTCGAATGATACCAGAATGATTTTCCTAGGTGGTATAAAACCGAAGATACAGCCATTTGAAATGAACACCCCCACCACATATGTACAGATAGAGTCTTACTGGCTGTGCTTAGAGCATTGATAATGGGATCTTAACAGCCTGTGTTGTATTAAAAGGAAGTTTGGTAGATTAATAGAGTATATTACAAAAAACGTTCACCAAACACCCCCCGACACAATAGCGAAAAAATAAATAAAACGGGACTTACCCTTTAAAGTATGGGTTAGTTAATTTAGGCTAAGGCCCCACGTAGCAAGCCGCAGTGAAAAAGCGCTGTAGAAAAGACCGTGGCGGAAAAGCATCACATTTCCTTTCCACAGAGCTTTTCCTCTGCGGACTTTCTGTCCCTATTGTACCTAGACGGAAAACACCAGCATTTCCATAGGTAAAATTGACATGCTGTGATTTACAAAAAAGGCAGCGGTTTTTGAAATCGCAGCATTTCCACTTCAGATTTTTTTTCTGCAATGTGTGAATGGGATTAGCCAGAACCCCATCCACTTTGCAGGTACTGTTTCCGTCTTGCAAAATTGCAGCGTTTTTGCAACATGGTCCATTTTCACCACGGCTTTAAAACTATTGTTAGCTTACTTTTTTTGTCTTGGAAATGTGCTAAATAAGTAGCAAATTCCAGGTTGTATGATGGTCTGTGCTGGTAACAAGTTAAATGGGTTCTGACAACCTAATCTGTACTAATCTGATAAATGCTTTACACAGACTATTGTCAAACATGGCTTCATATGTGCAGGTGAGATGTCAAGTCAGGATGATGTAAGTAGCCAGTCTTTTAACACTGGGCTTCACAAACTTCA
The DNA here is from genome assembly GCA_947044405.1 of Leptodactylus fallax. Taxonomy (NCBI): domain Eukaryota; kingdom Metazoa; phylum Chordata; class Amphibia; order Anura; family Leptodactylidae; genus Leptodactylus; species Leptodactylus fallax. Next base: position 262,577 of record CAMRHE010000150.1, read on the forward strand.
ATAGACTTTCACACTTTGAAGTGTGTCATATTCCATTAATCTGTGGTCTGTAGAATAGTATCAGGAAGTGGTACAGATTTGGCAGGTGAAAAAGGAGTACTGATAAGATCAGTGGATTTCTTATGTAAGATGAACCCTTATTGGAGCTCCTGTTCTGTAATATTGTATTGCTCTTTTCTGCTCTTGCTGCCTTTTACTATTTTAACTATATAAGAATTATAGAGTACACACAGCACTGTCATATTTTCCTACTGCTTCATTTTGAAGAATTAGAAAATTATCCTATTGGTCTGTAAAACGCTATTTACACGGACTGAAAAGGGGACACACTAAATTATAGTTAAGAAATGAAGAATTTTAAAGAGGACCTTTCATGTCCTCAGACACATGCAGTTTTATATACCGCTAGAAAGCCTGCTTTCCCATTATGTGCCCTGGGGCTTAAGATATCAATGCCATTAGTTTTCTACCCATTGTCAGAAGGGCGTTCCTGACAGTCTAGCCGGGCTGTGAGGAACACCCCCCCTGACTGTACTAGTCCATAGCCCTGTACTGTCAGAGGGAGAGCTAGACTGTCAGGAACGCCCTTCTGACGATAGGCAGAGATCGGTGCCAAAACTAATGGCACTGATATCTCCAGCCCCGGGGCACATAATTCATATGAATTCAGCGCACTGTCGGCTTTCTAGCGGTATATAAAACCGCATGTGCCTGAGGATATGAAAGGTCATCTTTAAGTAGCATATGGTGTGAATTTGCATTAGTAATCCTTGCAAAGATACTTTGAAAATGGTTTCACATTTTCTAGACTACTCATAGTTCTGATATATTTATAGGTAAAATCAGGACATTACTATATATGTAAATAGGAATTCTCTAGTTGTCATCATGAACATACATATTTAGTCACAGATTCATTCACATTTAAGGCAGGGGCCCCACATGGTGGAAATGCTGCGGAAAGAAAGTGGCATTTTACAGTCGCAGCAAAGTGAATGGGATTCTAGCAAATGCCATCCCCACTTTGCAGAAAAATATGCGGTGCGGACATGCGGCAATTTCAAAAACTGTTGCGGTTTTGGAAATTGCAGCATGTCAATTATATCTTCGGAAATGCCTATAGATATAATTCCCTATAGATATAATTGAAGCAGAAAGTCAGCAGAGAAAACCTCTGCAAACTTTCTGGGCAAAGCTCTGCAGGAAGAACTGCATATGCTGCTGCAATAGCTTTTCCCGCAGTGCTTTTTTGCTGCGGTACACCACGTGAGGCTTTAGCCTTAAGAGGTTTTCCAGGACTTGATAGCCTATACTTACGAACATCCTTGGAGTCTGACAGCTAGGACCCCTGTGGATCAGCTGGTTGAAGTGGCAGCTTCTGCTTCTTAGGACATGTGTCATGTTCATCAGTCAAATGGCCTGATCGCAACTAGAATCACTAGCCAAACTAATGTGTCTAACTCTCTCCTCATGGCAGATCATGAAGTAGAGAATGGTTAGGCATGTTGGATCTCAACATTCTGATCCTTTAGTTCTCAGGGAGATGAGATGCTGTCAGTGGTGTCTGGCAATAGGTCTCTCCCCATTTAGAACATATTCACACTCAGCCGAGCCACATGTGAATGGGCATGGGGTCTAGAGAATGACACTGGTAAGCCAACACATCAACAGACAGCAATCTAATGTGTGCGGCCAGCATTAGCTTTGAGTAGAACCCACTACGCTCTGTGTTTTTATTTACTTTGACTGGATTTTCACCTGTTATATTGACTTATGGCACGGAAGAAACTCTGGGCATACATAGGGGAATGGGGGTTGATTGTTGCTGGCACAATATGAGGCCATACTGGTCTCTGGGATTGGGGAGCACACTGTTCCTACTACAGTAGGTAGGGGCACATTGTATCAAGGTAAAAACAATGGCAGGCTTTCTATGAGGCACCCTCCGGCAACTCAGTTTTCAAGAACCAGTTCTTGTTATTCAGACAGTGATTGATATAAAGCTCCTGCTTCCTTTTAGTAGACCTTCTGTAGCAGCTGAGGTGTACAGTAGAGGGATAATGTGCCCTGTAATATAAAAGCCATGTACTGTGAAAGTAACCTTGGAGATTCTTGCCCTATTTAAAAAGACTCATGCTACATAATGCTATTGTATGGTCATAGATAATAGTCTTATCATTTACAGCAGTCCTCAACTTTTTGTAGAGTCACAAACATGACAGATGGTGTTGAGTCATAATGTATAGTGTGGAATCCTATTACATATGTTGCCTAGTGATATGACTTTTACTGTAGTGTTTACTACTAGTCATATGGTTCTGACCCTAAGTTCTAGTAATAATAATAATAATAATAATAGTCCCACCATGGGGAAATTCAGTGTGTTACAACAGCAAAGATAAGCAGATACAAATACAAATACAAAATGTACAGGAATGTTCCAAGGTAAGAGGTATTACATTGATAGTAGACAGACAGATAAGAAGTAGCAGAAAGACTTCCGATAGCGCTCTCTCTCACAGTTAGGGTGGAGCAGTCGGTCGCTGACAGTACTGCCCAGTTCTATCACGGTCTTATGCATGGGATGGGACTTCTTCTTCCGCATGGAGCTCACCACGGACAGTATCCTTCTATCACCCATCACCTGCACTAGGTCCAGTGGGCTCCCTAGGACAGAGCTGGCCCTTCTAATCACCTTGTCAAGTTTATTTCTATCCCTGGTTGATATACTGCTCCCCCAGCAGGCCACTCCGAAGAAGATGGCTGATGCCACTACCAAGTTGAAGAAAGTTCTAAGAAGTGCCCCCCGGACTCCAAATGCTCTCAGCCACCTAAGCAGGTAGAGCCTGCTGTGGCTCTTCCTGTACAGGACCTCTGTGATCTGCCCAGTCCAGCTTATTATTAAGGAGCATACCCAGGTGCTTCACAATCTCGATGCCCGTCCCCAGGATGTCCACGGGTTTAGGAGGGCATCTGCATTTACGGAAGTCCACCACCATCTCCTTGGTCTTCCCCGCGTTAATCTTCAGGTGGTTCCACTGGCACCAGACCACAAAATCCCGATTCAGATCCCTGTACTCCCTGTCATCATTGTCTTTGATGAGGCCTACTATTGCAGAGTCGTCAAAATACTTCTGTAGGTAGCAACTAGATGAGTTGCACCTAAAATCTGCAGTGTACAGTGTGAAGAGGAAAAGAGGCATGAACTGTACCCTGAGGTGCACCCGTATTACAGATCACGGTATCTGACACACAGTCCCGGGCTCTCACGTATTGAGGTCAGTTTGTGAGGTAGTCTAGGATCCAGTTGGAGAGGTGGTGGTCCACTCCAGCAAGGCCCATCTTGTCTTTCAGTAGCCCTGGCTGTATGGTGTTAAAAGCACTGGAGAAATCAAAGAACATTATTCTCACTGTGTTCCCTGGTTTCTCCAGGTGAGACAGAGCCCTGTGCAGAAGGTGGATGATGGCATCATCTTCTCCAATGCCAGGCCACTAAGCAAACTGGAGAGGGTCCATAGCGGGGCTCACTAGAGGGCTGAGATGTGTGAGAACCAATCTCTCTAAGATCTTCATCAAGTGAGATGTCAATGCTACAGGTCTGTAGTCGTTGAGGTCCATAGGATGAGGTTTCTTTGGAACTGGTACCACACAAGAAGATTTTCATAATTCAGGGACTATTTCCTGCTTCAGGCTCATATTAAACATATATGTAATTATACTACACAGCTGATCCCCACAAGTCTTAATTAGCCTTGCACTGATGTCATCTGGCCCTGCGGCTTTCCTTGCCTTGATCTTTTTCATCTCCTTTCTCACCTGGGCACGTGTGAAGGTCAGACTGTGGTCAGATAAAGACGGATTTCTGGACTTACTGGTCTGGTGGGAAGTAGCCGCATGGGGTGAAGTCATTGTGGTAGGGGGAACTGAAGGACATGCTGGGGTGGGAGGAGCTGGTGTGTGATCAAATCTATTGAAGAATAGGTTTATTTCGTTAAGCCTATTAACATCTGCCTCAATCTGGCAGACAGACTGTCTATGACCCGAAATTGAGTTAAGCCCCTCCCAGACTCCCCTTATGTCTTTTCTTTCCATTTGCTTTTTCTTTTTTTTCTTATAATTGGCTTTTCCCTGCCTGATTTGATGCCTCAGCTCCTTTTGTACCTACCTCAGCCCCTCCTTATCTCTTGTCCTGAATGCCATCTTTTTCTCCTTAAGTAGTGTTTTTATATCAGAATGAATCCATGGTTTGTTGTTGGAGAAGCACCTCACCACTTTTGTGGGTACTGTGTTGTCCACACAAAAATTTATGTAGTCCGTTATGCAGTGTGTGAGTCCTTCTATATCTTCTCCATAAGAATCCTGCAGCACTTCCCATGTGGTTGTGTCAAAACAATCCCTCAGAGCCTCATCACTCTCCTCAGACCATATCCTCAATGTGCGGGTGACAGCTGGTTCTCTACGTACAAGTGGTTTGTACATAGGTCGAAGATGCACTAGGTTGTGATCCGATCTTCCCAGGGGCAGTAGGGCTGATGAGTTATATGCCTCCCTCGCATTGGCAAAGAACAAGTCCAGTGTTTTGTTGTCTCTTGTGTGGCAGGTTACATACTGAGTGAAACTGGGCAGTGTGGATGATGGAGAGACATGGTTGAAGTCTCCTGACACAAGAAGGAGGGCCTGGGGGTGTCGCGACTGCAGCTGGCTCACCGTGACTTATAGGACCTCGCAGGCAGTGTCAGCTTTCACAGAGGGGGGACATATGCAGCTATCACGATGACATGCGATAGTTCCCTCGGTAGATAGTAATGCTATTACCTCCCTGGAGCCTAGTACACAAAAGTTTCTAGACCTGTCAGTAGATTGAGAGCCACATGCAGGGGACCTAAAAGCCATATGGTTATGGGATGCAATTACTTAGCATTGTGTTATAAACCATATTTGATAGTCCTTATTTCAAAAAAAGGAAATGACCCAAAGCCTTCAAAAGCCTATTATATCTTATCTAGGTGAACTGGTAAAGGTACCAAAAACACATAATACACATAATTGGATCAACATCATCCATAGCCATATTGGGTAACATTACCCTGTTTTAATTATGTTGATAGAAATGTCAGTATTAGTGTATCTGTTTAGTGGTTTACTACACCTCTCGTTCTTAATCGCCGTAACACGCAAATCCAAAGTCCTCGCTTAGCCTGGGAAGTTTCTCCAATAGCTATTTGTCCTGTCCAATAATCATCTAATAGAAATGATCAGTGTGTATTGCTGATTATTCTTGGAGTAAGCTCTTCTTTGGTTCAGCATTTTTTTTTTTTTTATTTCATTTTCATTCTTCTGGGTTCCGCACCAGAAGTTTACCTCGAAGCTCCTCTAACCTGATGTGCAGTCATGTGCAATTTGGACCAACTGAGGCAGCTAGGCAAGTGCAAACTGAAATTGCTATAGCTATAACCCTTTAATTCTGCATTTACAGTGTAGACAAAGATCAAGTACTGGAATCAGGTACTTTGCCTAGATTGGGGTCCAAAAGAATAAGGGATTCCCTGGGGTACAAAATGTAAGAGATTCCCTGGTAGTTATGTTTAAATCACATAAGAGGGTATGGACACTGCTACAAGAATATTTCCAGGTCATAATTCCCAGGATAGTCAAAGATTTATGGCAATAACGAGTAGTAGTAGTAGTAGTAGTAGTAGCATAGACCACAACAAAGCCAAACTTCATCACCAGGAGAACAGTGAGGATGCCACGGGCTAGAAGATGAGATGGGAACCTAATCAATAATGGAGCTGAGGGTCAGAAATAGTCAGGACAGAATATGAACCACAATAAGCATAGAGCACCTGAACCAGAGGAGTCCACTTGCAGACCACTTGGTATGCTAGTAGAATAGTCTATTAGAATGTTATATGGAAAATTGTTTAGTGTGTGTTCAAAAGCCTTGGCTTTTTATTTGTCCATGACACATGTGATTTGTACAAGGAGAGGTACGATAAATGTGCTCTACAGATGAGACCATGTCATTATCGAAGGAATGTTGATGTTGATAATTAAATTCATTACACAGGATGCAGAATGAGAGCATGTAAGTTCAAGCAGATCATTTAGAGATCATTTAAGACCAACCCTTCCAAGAAAGCCTCTTGAAAAGTAATATACCCCACCCCCATTAAATTCTACACAATGAGGTATGGAATTAATTATTTGGTTTGGGAGATGAGCATAGTTTAACATTAAGATAATACTGAAATCTATGGGTTTGTTACTTTTTCTTGTCTTGTTTTTTTCTCTCAGTATGTAATTTGGGTTAGGAATATATAAGAATTTGCGTAGTGCTACAACTGCAATGCATAGGAATACTTTCATTCTATGAGTTATATCAATCATGTGAAAGTTGCATGCTTATGTATCAAGTGACTTTCACATGATGACTGATGTCAATTAAGAAAGACATGGAATCAGAAATGTATGACAGTCATGCTTGACCCTGACAACAAATCATGGCATTGTCTGTAGTGAAACCATAAAAGTCATTGGGATGCCATCAAAAACATGAAATGAGTGATAAGTGTAATATTTCTGAAAGATTTTTGCTATTCCTATAATTATATATATATATATATCAAATAAGGATATGCATATCCATATGGATATGCCCATCTGCTCATACCAACAAATCAACTTTGGAGTGTGGTGGGATAGGAGACTCATGTCATGAATGTACGGCCAATAAATCTGCAGCAATTGCATTGAGCCACCATGTCAACTTAGGGTCATCCCTACACAATGTAGCTGTTGTACCACTACGCCCCATTTAGATCCACCTGCGCACTTTCATGTTGTGTTGTGTATTCATACCAAAGAAACCAGCAGACACTCTAGTTACTGGAACCAAGATTTTACTTTCATAAATATCAGGAAAACACATGGGTCTCACTCACATGAGCCAGAAGTTATCCCTTCTGTTCTCACTGGTGACAGTCCCAGATGTACTGATGAACTGGGCCTCAATATTTTATGTCACGGTATCTGCTTCTTGGGGACACATGGGACTGACTAAGCCAATTGCATTCACACAAGCTCCCCAAAGGTATGAAGGCTGCGCCCTTATACTGTGTGCCTTTGCCTGGGTGTAACTCAAAGTCTTTCTAGAACTCCTCGAGGTACAACTTCTTGGCACAACCAACATTCTGCCTCCACACAAGGGACCTGCAAGAAAGCACAAGACAGTGAAACACAACCCCAATCACGGCACATCCGGAAAAACAATAGTAAAACAGAATAAACACTGTTCCTCATGGGATAATAATCCACCCTGGGTTTGGATGTTGTGCACGCCCAAAGAGGTCAGCCTGTTCACCTGCTTACATCAATATGGACAAGAATCTGTACAAAAATATTTTCCTAACTGGATGACTGTCAGCAGTAAATTTGTTATAAACCTAATCATAGTACATTGTAAAGATGATTCTACAGTTTCCAAATGTGCCTTTGCTATTCAGCTTTGGCCCATTTTCATGCAAATTGTTGTTTTATTTGTATGAAAATGAAGGGAAAAAGTGCTTAGGAATTTGGTCTCAACTATAAATTTCCTGCAAAGCACTTTTCCTCTCATTTTCATATGAATAAAATATGGGCTCCAAAGCTGAATAACAGGCATATTTGGAAACTGTAGAATCACCTCTACAAGGTACTGGGATTAGATTTGTAACCAATTTACTTCTGGTAGACTCCCTTTAACATTGACGTTTGTTACACTTTGAGGTTACAATATGGCCCACTAAATAATACTCGCTAAATAAATCTAAAAATGTTATTATTGATGGCAGAATAGTGAAGTATATTTTGTGTTAAATTCACCACCTTAGCACACCATCCACTGGGGATGCAATATGGGTATTTTATCAATATTCCTATTACTTGACTTCTGATACCTTTTTGAAGTGTGAGTACTCTTAGGTGACAATGACAATGCACAGAACACGAATATGCATCTGACTGAAAATTGAAGTGAGAAAAGCTTCGAAACTGACTTGATCACAAATACGTATCATCCCTTATTCTACAGCTGGTCCCATCAAACAGGGAGAAGAGATAAACTTTCTACAAACATGACATTTTACGAAGAGTTATTTCCCTCGAACAGAACCCGCAGCAGTGCTGCTGAAGCTATTTCCTGGCTTGTTAACTCAAGCTGGGTAATAATATTTATATACAAATGCTGACTGCGATTTTCCACCCAGGAAGCTGGAAGGAGGCTGTTTAAAAATCTCTTTTGTATGTGAGGTAAAGCAGAGCCTTTGGCTTCACATATGGTACAGTTTTATGTTGTTATTTGGAAACTTTTTTGTCGGGGAGGAGGGTGCGGAGAGGAATAAATATTTACATTCTTGTTAGGGGCGCCTTGTGAATAAGGAAAGGAAATACACTGGATGTCTTGTAATTGGCTAATGTTTTATTCCAGGTAAATGTATCCACATTACCATACAATGATATGTGTTGCTTTGTAACCAGATGTCAGGTAATGGATAGATATATTAACTGTGCAGAGATTACCTTGATCAGAATAATATAAAGCAAAGTGCTCTGAGCACAAATTTGACTCCAACTTAAGGTCGGGCCCCATGTTGTGTAAATGCTGCGATTTTTTTTTTAAATTGCAGCATGTCAATTATACCAATGGAAATACTGGCTTTCTTCGTATAGGTATAATAGGGACAGAAAGTCTGCAGAGGAAAACTCTGCAGACTTTTTGTTAAAAGCGATTTGAGAAACAATGCAATACATTTCCACCACGTTTTTTTCTCTGCATTGCTTTTTGGCTGTGGCTTGCTACATAGGGCCTTAGCCTTAAGGTTTTTTCATACAAAAGCAAGTTATCCCATATCCATAGGATAGGATCAGTGAGAGTCCGACAGCTTAGACCCCACTCATCAGGAGAGATTGTCCACCTCTGTGAATGGATTGCTGGTTGGAAAGTGCATGCACTTCTCCATTCATTTCAATAAGAATGCCAGACATAGTGGGGTGCTGCACTTCAGCTATCTCCAACGCTTCCATTTAAATGAATGGAGTGGTCCACATGCTTCCAGACCACCATTCCATTCACAACGGGGGACCACCATTGGGGATAACCTGCTTTTGTGGTAAAACCTCTTTAAGAGCCTTCTCTTGTGAGTTGATATTTTTCCCTTGTTTTTAGATTTCTTTTCCTGGGCACTCTGTTGCCTCCATGCCGCGCACACACACAATACAGGAATATTAATAGTAAATTAAAAGTATATTGTACCATCCAATGGAAAAAGAATGGTACTAAGTTTGGATCTCCAGGGTATAGTAATGAAATGGACAGTCAGTCTTGTTGAATATCTGTACTCCAAGCAATGCGCAAAACACTTTGTCATGATCTGATGTCATCTTAGAATGTCCAGTTCTGGCTGGTATTGCCTTCACACCATATTGGAACACAGTAATAGCATTGCAACTATTGTGATGAATTTTATTGACATATGCATAATATATATATATATATATATATATATATATATATATATATCTTTACTGGGACAAATTAGTAGCATTGCAAATACTGTGGTGAATTTTATTGATATATGTATGCTTTCTATACAGGTATATTTCTTTACTTTGATGTGTTGTTATATGATATGTTATTGGGATCTGGACATTTATAGAGTTTCTTGATGCTAAACATTGGGATGAGATGTATAAAATGTAATTACAAATAGGCTTGTAGTTCTCCAATAATTATATGGCAAGTAGAGAATTTCTCATCTCTGATGACCAACCTCGAGGCTCAAAAGCAAAAATGTCTCAAGCTTGTGCTAATGTTTTTTGAATGGGTTGCAGTCACTTAGCAAGTAATGGAAATTATTAAAGGGAGTATGTCAGGTCTAAAATGCCTTCCAAACCAAAATTAGTGCCATGTAGGGGCCTTTAATACGAGCAGAAACATACCTTTTAGCTTCTAATCGTGGAAGCAATGTTGAGATAATCATGTCATTTTTATGGGTATACAAATCAGCCTCAAGTGCACTGAGAATGGGACCTGATTTGCCCACAGAGGTGCTCTCAAATATCCTCTAAAATTGCTGCCCAAAGTCACCCCTTTAGCAGTGAATGACATAGCAGTGAGTCACAAACTGGGCCTGCCCCCAGTGCATGTGCAGGCTAATTTGCATATTCATAAAAAGATGAATAGCTCTGCATTGCTTCATCAGTTTGTCGCCACATATATTTCTGCTCTTATAAAAGGTCTCTACATAGCACTATTATTGGTTTTGGAGGCATTTTGGACCTTTTGGATGTTTGACAGATTCACTTTAATGTAGTCCCTTACCTTGCACAGGTTGCATGCTTTAAACAAGTAGAACATAGTAATATTAATGAAATACAGTGTCAAAGGTGACTTGTAATAACTAACAACTGTTAAATCATTCAAGAAGGATTCCTATGATATTAACTTAAGGACTCTAGAGCTATAGGGCCTTGGAATTCTCTTCGATTGTTGAGTTTTATGCCTAGAACGGTTGACTGCTCCTGTTATAAAGAACTGTTAGCCTATGAACCTCATTGAGGGAAAATCAATTATCATGTTACTACTTGATCCTTCTTGGAAATTTTGAAGAAAATAAAATAGGTCCAGCCTAGAACTTGGCAGTAGAACACACAGGAAAGGAAATGCTGGAGCCATTAGAACAAGGGCAGAATGACTGCGGGTCCGAATGACCAGTAGCCAGAGCCAAAAATGAATTTAAGGGAAATAAATTATATATTTGGATACAGTAGATGAAAGCTCTGGGCTAAGCTAGTAGAAGGCTGCGGCTCAGGGAGAGGCTGGAGCAGGGGCGTTAAATGAGATTTGAGGAGCTCAAATATTATTGTGTTCCTAGAACTCAGCAGGTGGTATATGTTTTCTCAGTAGCCATAAACTACATAAAAAAAGGTTTGGTCATAAAAAAATGGAAATGTATTTTGGAACCACAAACTACTTTAATAATCTCCTTTATAGAAACAGGTCGTGCTGTGGTAAGTGGTACTAGATAGAAAAATTAATAAAAAATATTTAAATATTTATTTTTGAGAAATTAGGATGTCAGGAAGAATACAGAAGTTAGGGAAGTGTTTTACGTTAATGTTTCCATCAGTTGTCGGTTGGGACTCATGAAGTCCTTGCTATTCATGGACAGCAGCCCACCTTGCTCATCTGTGGGTGGTGTGCTGTTGGTGGTTGACCCGCTTTTTTCACAGGCCTATAGACCTTCATTGATGTGTTGAATCTGTGATTGGTGAGTAAAAAGCATGTGCTTAAATTGCTTTTTTGTGGACCTACGGTTTGCTAAAAAACACGGATGTCTGAATACTCACATTGAAATTAATGGGTATAGTGTTTGCAAAAAATGTGGACGCCACTCGCACATGATATGCAGACACGCGAATAAGACCTTATATATATGCTCTTTTTATTTATTGTAGATGTGCACAGTGGGCAATCCTTTATTTAGAAGGGTTTTGCTCTATAAACATTATGATAGCTTTGTTCTCTAGTTTCGTAAAATGACAGCAATACTGAATTTACAGGGGTTTTTTTTAGGTTTCAGTACTTCTGCACAATAAAAATACTTTTTGAAAACATTATTTGTTTTTTTGTTGCATTATTCCATGACCCATAACATTTCTTTTTTCTTTATGAGATGTACTGTATGAGGGCAATTTTTGTAGGATCACTTGTAGTTTTCATTGGTACTATTCTGGGATTTGGATAAATAACATGGATCTTATATAATGGTTCATTATACATTCAGTGATAAGATGCAATAATAATACAAGTAGTACTTTACATTTTATCCATCCATTTTGCAAGGAAACATTTTTTTTCGATATCTATTAGTCTAACAAGGGGATTTGACCTTGTGAATATTTGATCCCTTAAGAACTACATTGTACAATATTGCAAAGCTGAAAAAAAAAGGAGATGAAAAGTGCTTCATGTGTTGTATCATTAGATGAGGTTGGTTGCTCAAAATAGGTTACATTTTATATCGCACTAACCTTGTGCTGGCAGGTACAACACATTTTTGGAGTGATGATTTGTAGGACCAATTGCTGTGCCCTTTCCTGGTATATTGGCTTGTATCCTGGAATATAAAACTAGATGGGACCAATCAGCTGAGTGTTTCTTGAGAAGGGTTCTGCAGCTGATCAGCCTTGGAATCCACAGTAAGATTGAACAGGATGCTTTTTTTTTTTTTTTTTTTTTTCAGCGGAATGCACCTCAAAATCATTGCCAAATTTCTACATGTGAACATACCCTAAGGCCCCACAGCTAAAAAAATGCACTGCAAAAAACAAACATATTGCGATTTTTCCACAACGTTTTTGCTGTATTTTTTCCTCTCCGTTTTAAATATATAGGGATTCTGCAGCTGAAATGAACTTGCTGCATTTTTCCAAAACACATGCATTTTTGAAAATGCAGTTTTTTTTTTCCGTAATGTATAGGTGAGGTTAACTAAAATCTCATTCACTTTGCTGGAACTACAAAACAGTGTTTTTTTTTTCTGCTGCAGCCAGAAATGCTGCATTTCTGCTACGTTTGTATAGATATACCTATGATTATATGGGGACACCTATTCCAGAGTCCATTAATATAATATTCATATGTGGATGAAAGAACACAGTTTACCATTGGTTGTTATGGAGTCTGGCCCTAGATGACAGTAATTCTTGTTAACAGTAACTTTGTTAGTTTAAATTTTAGATTTTTATTTTCTTAAATCTGTTTCTTGTCTACATTAGGGTTAAATACAGAGCTAATGTGTATTTTATGAACTCCCAAGGTGAGTGATTTTTCTTTTATTGTAGACAAAGAGTTCAGAAACCAAAATGTACAAAGGGTGCAGCCAAAAGCCTCATATGTGCTGAATATGCCAAGATCCGGCCTAGCAAGAAAAAAAAAAAAAAACACTCAGTATTAACAACTCTATCTGAAGAGAAAAACCACAACTCTGAATCACTCGCTACTAGATTACAGATTATTTTCTAGGTCTGTCCACAAAACTTGTGGAGATACTAGGCAACTCCAGACATTCGATAGAAGCCAAGGGTAGGGATTTTCTCTAGGAAGGATTTAGTCTTGTGCTGGCATTGCAGCCTTGAAAGAGTAGTCTTGTGAGAAGTATTGTGAATACAAACACAACTACAGTGTTTCCTAAGAGCCAGGTCTAAGGGGTTTCCTAATCAAAGTATATTTAAGAATCAAGAGGCAATGAGAAATGTCTTACTGCTATTGCTTACCTTACAGGATCTGTGGGATTTTTTTTTTATTAAAAGAAATCAGAAGTGTAAGGGGCAGCAGATCGTGGACCTGGACCACTTCCAAGGATGTTATCTTGGTAGCCTCCTAGGTCTTCACCCTTTCACTGCCATTCAGTGATCTGGTCTTTGCTGCAGGGAGACTACCAGATCACTACCTCTTGGAATGGTCCCAGTGTAAGTGGCAGCTGACTAGCAACCAGATAGGCTCTAGTGCGCAGCTCTGAAGGGACAGACAAGACATTGTAATTTACAGGCCAAGAAGTCGGTAACTGGTACCAGGAAGAACTTTATGAGCAGACTGGAGTGCAGTCAGGACAAACCAAGGTCAGCAACAGGTATCAGGCAGATCAGAATGGGCAGACAGATGCAGAGTCAGGACATACCAAAGTCAGTAATGGGTATCAGATCAGGACAGGCAGACAGATAGAGTCAGAATCAAAGCCAAGGTCAATACATGGGTAAACTGTAAATACAGGGCAAACCAGAAATAGCCCACAGTAGCAAGCTATGTTATAGACCTGTAATTGCTCAGGTGCCATGGTAAGGGCAGAGCAGATGTAAATAGGCGGAGAGTGTAACGGGTTGGCTGACATGTATGTGCATGATACTGTGGAGGAGCAGTGAACGGACAGCAGGTAGCTAAAGTAACTTGTTGGCGATTCCTGCTGAGAGGTGTAGTGCACCAGAGGATGCAGACCACTGGCATCACACCATGGTATAAGATATCACTATACTATAATCTATGTATTACATTTAACAATGTATTTTTTGGATCATACTAGCTACAAATAAAAACAGTGTTGCAATAGCTTTTTCCACAGTCCTTTTTTCTTTTAAGGTTTCTCCTTAATATGAACTGTAGGCAAATGTATATCCATGTCAACATGTTATCTACAAAACTGTAGCTAAAAGGATAATGTACAGTATAATATACCTAATGTGTATACTAGGTACAATATGGAGATAATATCAAATGGACATGTACATGAAAGTAACAAGCTGTGATCTGATTCTCTTTTTGGTTACATGGGATGGTAACGTTAGAGTGATTAAGAGGCCCTTAACTTTATGCCACCCTAAAGTATAGAAATTAATACTTGTTCATAATATACATAGGATGCAAACTATACCATGACAGCAAATACAGTAATGCATAAGTAATACTGTGTGCTTTATAGTACTGTTAGACATATAACACATATTAAATCAGTTTTACTATACCCAAAAAGATCACCTCTGCACTGGATATGTGTTAAGTTTCTGATCAGTAAGTGTCTGTTCGCTAGGGAATACCAAAGATAGCCTAGAGCAACTAAGTTTGAATACAGAAGCAAAGTTTGATCGCCATTCATTTAAATGGGGGGGGGGGACACGGGATCTTGTACTTTGATCAGCAGGGGTTCCAATGATTAGACCCCACAATCATACAACTTAGAGGTTGTCTGGGCAAAAAAAAATATTTTTAAAATAGGCTGGGGGAGGTGAAAAATGAAAAAAATAAAATCACCTGTCCCCGGGTGCTCTGGTGTCCTCCCACGTGACCGCTGAGTCCAATCAGCGGCCTCAGTGGCATCAGGAAGAGACCACAGGACGTCACAGGTAGTGACGTCAGTGCCCTTTGCTGAGGCCACTGATTGGCCTCTGCGATCACGCGCAGCAGGGGACTTCATTCGGAACAATGGACCAACAGGACTGGACTGCGCTCGGAGGCACTGGAGCTCCAGGGAAAGGTATGGGTTTTTTTTTTTATATTTTTTTCACCTCCCCCGGCCTTTTTAAAATATAAATTTTTTTCCTGGACAACCCCTTTAAGGTCTATCCTGTGGATAGGTAATATGTTTTCTTCATAGGGCCACTCCTCTAAAATCAGTGTTCTCTTTCAGTGTCCATTGGATCTTTTGAAAAATGGATAAATGAAAAAGTAATATGAATTTCAAAAATTAATATTTCAATTAAAAGTGCAGCAGGCAGGGAAGTGTAACTTTAAAGCCTTTGAAAGAAACTGTGTGAACTGAGCCATAGTAACCAAAATCCTAATATTAATGTATTACGAATATAAATCATAATCAAATTAAAATCTATTATTGGCAGCTACAGCATGTAGCAGCATCACGACTTGTCGATTTTATTTATTGACTAAACCAAGTGATTGCTGAGCACATTATTCTGAGAACCTCATGTTTAATGCAGTCAGTGGAGATGACATATTCCACAGGCCAGCTGTTTCTCATTGCTTAAGCACTTATATTTCACAATCCAAATTTCAGCAGCTAAAAATCTCAGAAATCCTTCATGATCATCCCATACTTTGCTGAAAATAAGGTCATCATATTGTAAATACAGCAATGATGCAAGTTTTAGTAATGTCCTTGTAAAACTTTCCTATTAAGGCAAAAAGGTCTCAGTCACAGAAGACACGTCCCTGTGTGGGAGAGGACAGCACTAGGATTTTATGGAAAAAATATGATCATTTTACAGTTACGTCACTGTAGACATCTTCACCGTCAATGAGATTCCGATGAAAATCATGCTTAATGCTTGTAAGATTTTACTACATTACTCAGTACTATATAAACAGTCTCTAAAAGGAAAGAAGGACTTCCCAGCAATTTATCTCCTACATTGGTCATCTTTTTTGGCAATGCCCTCTGTGGTAGACGTCATAGCTTTTCCTGTTGACACCTGAGCCTTCATGTGCACAAACAAACAGGGAAATATGAGTGGACACATCCTGGAATCAAGCAAGAAAGCCTGAAATAGAAATGGACAGATCATCCTGTACTCGGCATTCATTCTTTTATTGCAGATCTACAAGAAGAAAACATTAGTTTTTGTTTGCTGTACGTGAGATTTTCCCTAAAAGTGTTGGAGCCAAACTTTGAAGTTACTGTACTGTACTTCATAAGTGTATGTTGACTACTAGTATGTCAAAAACTGACCTTGTGATCTGGAGAAGTGTAAAAGGAGTCATAGGACTGCATGTCTACCACTGATACCAAAATCCATGACACTCTGCAACCAGTGCCTTAGAGCGCAATGCACACTGTTATAAATTGAGTGAAACTATAGGAGAGGGGAACATTTTCAGTATACAGTCATTTGACAACCAGAGGATACGGGTCTCTTCCCCTTAATTAAAGGATTTCAATGAATTCTTATTGGAAGGACATGTTAAGCCAATATAAGGGTCGCTGACAGCCATACTACAGGGAATGCAGCCATAAGACTTATAATTCATTTACAGTGGACCATAGTACCCCTTAAAAGTTTTATCAGCCCCCCTATAAGGGAATTGCCAATTGAGCAATTCCCCAGTGCTCCTGCAGAACCCTGGGGGGGAGGGTCACAACAAGACAGTGAGCCCTAAAGCTGACCCCCCCCCCCCCACTGTCCCTGACTGACTTGCCTGATCTGTCCTAGGCGAAAGCCAGCAACTGGTCGACAATCCCTTCTTAATATAAGTGACAACACAGAACGCAGACAGGACGAACAACAAAAAGCGAGGTCAGCTAGCCAAGAGGTCAGTAACAGACGAGCAATGCAGTACAGAATCAAATTCCAAGAGAATAATCAAAGTCAAAGCCAGAGGTCAGGAATACAGGTAATTAAACAGCAAGGCCAGTACGCAAGAAGCAATAGCAAGCACCAATGTGAATGTGAGAAAAACTATAAATAGGAAGGAAGAACCTGCCCCAGACTTGATAGGATGATAGGCTGTCAATCACACAGGCAAGGCTGAGATTAACTATTTGAGGAGCAGAGAGAAACAAAGGTGCAGGAGACGGGTGTGGTTGAAATTCAATTACAGACAAGAGGTATTAGGACAGTGTTCAGACTGAGCAACAAGAACCCTACACAAGCAATCAAACTGAACAGGCCTCCTTTGCCGCAGCGTGCATGCGGAGGGTGGCACAGAGACCCGAACAGGCAGAGATGTTACACCCCCTTTATTATCTTTAAAAGATGTGGACAAAGTCCTACTCAAGGGTTATTTCCACCTCAGCAAAGTCCAGACCACCAGGATGGGACTTGTGAAAACTGCTGATCAGCACTTCTCTATGCTGTTTCCATAACTTCAATAGAAATTAATGGGAATTATGGAAGCAGCGTAGCATGTTTGGATATGCTGGTTCCATAACTGTGGAGTTGTGAAAACTGCGGAGCTCAGGGCTAGCCTTAGATTGAAAGAGAAGATTCCACATAGAGCACCATCCAACAAAATAAAATCAGTATATATGAACTTTTTCCATCATGTGAAAAGCAGGATATATTTACCTTGAAGTCCAAGGGTCATCAACTTTTTTTTTATTTTCTGATTGATGTAGCCATATGGAGACTTGCTTTTTGTGAGAGGAGTTGTTCCTCTGAATAAAAAATAACATACTATGTCCAGATTAAAGACGGTATTGGACTTGTGTCCCTTGATTTTAAAAAATGCCTTCGCTGTGCCCACTGAATAAAAATGCCCTCATTGCGCCCCTGAATTAGGAAATTACACCATGTTGTCCCATTACAGACACTTATCCCTATAGGACACAGCAGATCATGCATCTGGCGAATCACATGGCTAGTGATCCAGGAGGAAACTGTATCATGCCGGCATCCATAGCTGATTGCATGCTATGTATACAGTGATTGGGAACAGAGGGGCATTAAAAAGCACCCCTGCCGTCCCTTTGTGGAGTCTGGCTGTCACTGATAGCTGACTCCCTGCTCCTGAAGCTACAACTCCGCAAGGACGAGCTAGTACGTAGTCAATGGACGAACAAAAATTGCTTAAGATAATTTCCCTAATGTGCCCACTGATTCTAAAAAGCAATGTCCCCACTATGCCCTGTGAATAAATGTGTGTCTCATGTTGTGCCCCCTAATTAAGATTACAAAAACAAATGCCCCCCACAGTATCCCCTTTTAAAAATAAAAACTTTGCCTCACGCTGTGCTTTGAGTTAAAAAAGCAGGCGCAAATATACAATACTTAGCTCATGATGCAGCAGTACTGACATCCAGTTACTTGTGTCCTGTTCTGCAGAACAACAAGGCTTGATGATAACATAGTGTTACCTGCACTGCAAAGAAGGTGCCAAATGGTGGTGCAAGGAACCTAGTCAAGTTCCATTGCCGCTAGAAGTACCATAGCTGCAATTATGTTCCGCATCTTAAGGACACAGATACAACTGAATTCAAAGAAGGAGGTTGCACATAGGTAAGGAGAAGCCATGGCATAGCTCTTTATGACACTCGCTGGCGCCGCTGAAGTGGCTGCCTGTTAGGCAGCTCTGAGACTCTCTCTCTCTTATTTTTCTTTCTCTGTCTGTTTTTTTTTTTATCTCTCTACTTAATGTACTTTACACTATGAAGAAATGAAGAAACAAAGACTTGGAATTGGACCTTTGTGATACTTTTTTTTGTTTTTATCTGTCTTTTTGTCCTGCTGAAATGGGAACTCTTGTGTGTGCAGGCATTTCTTTTGTCTACACAAGAGAGAAATTACTGCAGCTTAGAGTCACAACAACAGGGCTGCATACCATTTGCCCACCCATCCCCCAAGAACTCTGGAGAAAGAAAAAGCGGGGGAGGGGCTGCAGAGCAGGAACTCTTCAGAGGATTAAAAAGAGGCGTTACCGACCAACTGTTCCCTCCATCATTATGGGCAATGTGAGATCTCTTGCAAACAAGATGGATGAACTAACAGCGCTCACCAGGCATCATCAGGAGTTTCGGGTGTGCAGCATGATGCTACTTACAGAGACTTGGCTCACTGAAGTTACTCCTGACTCTCTGGTCTCCTTGGATGGTTTTAAACTCCTTCGGGCAGACAGGACAAGGGAGAGCGGTAAGAGGAAAGGAGGGGGGCTGGCAATGTTTGTGAATAATAGATGGTGCAATCCTAGGCACATTGTGATTAAGGAGCAAACTTGCTGTAAGGACATTGAACTATTAGCTGTGAGCATGAGACCTTTCTATCTACCAAGGGAACTATCACATGTCATTGTGATAGCTGCATATGTCCCCCCCTCTGCAAAAGCTGACACTGCCTGCGAGGTCCTACAAGCCACGCTGAGCCAGTTATAGTCTCAGCACCCCCAGGCCCTCCTTCTTGTGTCTGGCGATTTCAACCACACTTCTCCATCATCCACACTTCCCAGTTTCACACAGTATGTAACCTGCCACACAAGAAACAACAAAACACTGGACTTGTTCTTTGCCAACGTGAGGGAGGCATATAACTCATCAGCCCTACCGCCCCTGGGAAGATCGGATCACAACCTAGTACATCTCCGACCTGTGTACAAGCCACTTGTACGTAGAGAACCAGCTGTCACCCGCACAGTGAGGATATGGTCCGAGGAGAGTGATGAGGCTCTGAGGGATTGTTTTGACACAACCGCATGGGAAGTTTTGCAGGATTCGTATGGAGAAGATATAGAAGGACTCACACACTGCATAATGGACTACATTAATTTTTGTGTGGACAACACAGTACCCACAAAAGTGGTGAGATGCTTCTCCAATAACAAACCATGGATTAACTCTGATATAAAAACACTACTTAAGGAGAAAAAGATGGCATTCAGGACAAGAGATAAGGAGGGATTGAGGGAAGTACAAAAGGAGCTGAGGCATCTAATCAGGCAAGGAAAAGCCAGTTTTAAGGAAAAAAATGGAAAAGCAAATGGAAAGAAAAGACATAAGGGGGGTCTGGGAGGGGCTTAAGTCAATTTCGGGTCATAAACAGTCTGTCTGCCAGATTGTGGCAGATGTTAATTGGCTTAATGAACTAAACCTATTCTTCAACAGATTTGATCACACACCAGCTCCTCCCACCCCAGCATGTCCTTCAGCTCCCCTCACCACAATGACTTCACCCCATTCACCTCATGTGGCTACTTCCCAACAGACCAGTAAATCCAGAAATCTGCCTTTATCTGACCACAGTCTGACCTTCACACGGGCCCAGGTGAGGAAGGAGATGAAAAAGATCAAGGCGAGGAAAGCCGCAGGGCCAGATGACATCAGTGCAAGGCTAATTAAGACTTGCGGGGACCAGCTGTGTGGTATAATTACATATATGTATAATATGAGCCTGAGGCAGGAAATAGTCCCTGAATTATGGAAATCTTCTTGTGTGGTACCAGTTCCAAAGAAACCTCACCCTATGGACCTCAACGACTACAGACCTGTAGCACTGACATCCCACTTGATGAAGATCTTAGAGAGATTGGTTCTCACACATCTTCGCCCTCTAGTGAGCCCCGCTATGGACCCTCTCCAGTTTGCTTATCGACCGGGCATTGGGGTAGATGATGCCATCATCCACCTTCTGCACAGGGCTCTGTCTCACCTGGAAAAACCAGGGAACACGGTGAGAATAATGTTCTTTGATTTCTCCAGTGCTTTTAACACCATACAGCCCAGGTTACTGAGAGACAAGCTGGGCCTTGCTGGAGTGGACCACCACCTCTCCAACTGGATCCTAGACTACCTCACAAATCGACCTCAATATGTGAGAGCCCAAGACTGTGTGTCAGGTACCGTTATCTGTAATACGGGGGCACCTCAGGGTACGGTTCTCGTCCCTTTCCTCTTCACACTGTACACTGCTGATTTTAGGTGCAACTCATCCAGCTGCTACCTACAGAAGTATTCTGACGACTCTGCAATAGTAGGCCTCATCACAGACGATGATGACAGGGAGTACAGAGAACTGAACCGGTTTTTTGTGGACTGGTGCCACCAGAACCACCTGAAGATTAACGCGGGGAAGACCAAGGAGATGGTGGCGGACTTCCGTAAAGGCAGATGCCCTCCAAAACCAGTGGACATCCTGGGGACGGGCATCGAGATTGTGAACACCTATAAGTACCTGGGTTTGCTCCTTAATAATAAGCTGGACTGGGCAGATCATATGGAGGCCCTGTACAGGAAGGGCCACAGCAGGCTCTACCTGCTTAGGAAGCTGAGAGCCTTTGGAATCCGGGGGGCACTTCTTAGGACTTTCTTCAACTCTGTAGTGGCATCAGCCATCTTCTTTGGAGTGGCCTGCTGGGGGAGCAGTATATCAACCAGGGACAGAAATAAACTTGACAAGCTGATTAGAAGGGCCAGCTCTGTCCTGGGGAGCCCACTGGACCCAGTGCAGGCGGTAGGTGATAGAAGGATACTGTCCGTGGTGAGCTCCATGCGGGAGAATAACTCCCATCCCATGCATGAGACTGTGATTGCGCTGGGCAGTACTGTCAGTGACCGACTGCTCCACCCTAGGTGTGAGAAGGAGCGCTATCGGAAGTCTTTCCTCCCCACCGCTGTTAGGCTGTACAACCAACACCGACCTAAGCGGAGATCATTACATACAGAGAACTGAAATATCTCTCTGCCTGTTAAATCCCCCCCCCCCCCTCTGCTACGTCCTATCTGTCTGTCTGCTATTAATGTAATGCCTCTCACCTTGGAACATTCCTGTACATGTTGTATTTGTGTTTGTATCTGCTTATCTTATCTTATCTTTGCTGCTGTAACACACTGAATTTCCCCATTGTGGGACTATTAAAGGACTATTATTATTATTTATTGCATCTCTTCTTAGCATTGTGTATATTTAGATTTACAAGTGCTTGTGCTTTGGTCATCAATATCTTTGAATAATTTTGAATTATGATTTTTTTTTGCCAATTTTTTGTTATTTCTTCATTGGTCCAATGTAGACCATTTTCACATGTCTGCATTTCTCATACATATGCCATCCACATTTTTCACAGACAGTATACGTGTATCTATTCATTTTAATATCTTCTTTCAGATGTCTGCTTTTTCACTAATGCTGATGCCTCATGGATGAATCACACCAATGAAGGTCTCTGGGTCTGTAAAAAAAAATAAATGGATGACATGTGTCTCATCTCTTTTTCACAGACCCAAAGACATAAAAAGCATGGGAAATAAAGGGAAAAACAAATCAGCCATGGTCAACACCACCCACCATTTAGCAGGATGGGGTGGTGTCTGTTAGGCTATGGCCCCACTTAGAGGGCGGCAGCAAAAAGCGCTGTGAAAAAAACCGCAGTGGCAACAAATCGCGGTTTTTCCCGAAACACTTTTCACAGAAAGTCTGCAGAGGTTTCCTCTGTGGACTTTCTGCTTTAATTTTGCCTATAGGGAAACCGCCAGCGTTTCCCTAGGTACAATTGACATGCTGCGATTTCCAAAACTGCAATGGTTTTGGAAATCACAGCGTGTCCGCTGCGTGCATTTTTCTGCAATGTGTTCCACTTTGCAGTGACCGTTAAACGCCATGTTTTTTTTTATCATAGAAATCACGTCAGCAAAATGCAGATGTGTGAATAAAGCCATGTCTTTTCTAGTTGCAGAAGACTCTCAATTAGTAGGTAAAAAGTTTTGTAGGTTTTTGAAAATCTTTAGCATCCTAGTCAGTGCAGATTACTAATAGAAAAATTATTTTTCCTTCCTTTTGTATAAACTGTTATATTTAGCAATTTCACAACTAGAGATAATGTTGAGCTAAGTATTTTCTTCCAATGATCATGCAATATCTGTATAAGAAGTACCTTAGTTTTAAAACAAATTACTGTAAGCGTATTCACCATAGACTAGTAACTGCTGTATACATAGGAGTATTCTGAAAATAAGAACAATCCCCCCCCTGCCCCATCTTATAGGTCCTGGGAAAGACACTCTCAGAGATCTAGTCAGAGCGGCATCACCACTTGAAAAAAACAGTATTACTTGAAATACTGAGTTTGGTTTGATAAACTGACTTGTAGGTGTTCAGAAGTTGAGCGGACACATAGTTATCCTAATAATAATAGAGGAAATGATTGAGTAGCTTTGGTGGTTTTACTCCAGATGTTACATTGGCAGGCTAATGACTTAGTAGATTTTTTCTCCATTTGTTTGGAATCACTACAATGATTCACAAGATACTGAGACTATTAGGTAAGTTTATCAATGGTTCACTACCCAGTGAATAAAGAGGAAACATGTGTGGTTAATGGGGAGATTTATCATGAAGGGAATTTCTAAAGTCAGTTGTGCTGGAGTCTGCGCTGGTGTACTTTGTGCCAAATTTATCAGATGTCGCAGGATGTTTGGTAAATTTGACATCTCTGTAAGTCTAAAACTGGAACCAAATTGTGGCTGATTGTAGAGCCAACTGTTGCAAACGCATGAACAACCACATACCTTCCAAGGAACGTTCGACTACATCGGAACATTAACAAATGAAAGTTATTCAATGCTAGTGAAGTGCTGAAAAAAAAGGAAATGGCATACATTTTTGGGCGTGTGTTAGTAGTACAATCTCATGCCCACAATACAAAAATTGCCCGTAATAAAAAAAAAAAAAAAAATTGCTCAAAGGTCTGTCAGTCTAGCCTAGAAAAAATCCAACACAACAGATTGTACGAACCACCATCAACAGTTCAAAATCTGCCACTTCAGTAGTCTAAAATCTAATGTTTATGGCCAACTTTATGCTCCTGTCCTGAGATGTTACTCCACTTCATACATCACTCACTCACTGGAGTAAGATTGTGCAATTTTTCTACTTTTTAAAAATATGCATTTGCTAAAACTGGAGTACAGACAACTAATGTGGCACTGTTCCGCTTGATCTGGGTTAGCTGAGGGGGGCCAGCACAGCCATAGGGCCTGGCACAGGTGCACCATTTGCTCAATGGTTAAGGTGGCCCTGTGTATATATCCATACTATACCATGATTACAGTCTATGAGGGTGGAAGAAAGGCCTGCACCCACTATAGTCAGACGTGATACTAGAAAGTTTCTGCTGCATATCTGTAGAGTAAACTGTACTAGGTAAAAAGCAAAGTGACTAGCTTTCTTAGAGATAATGGCATTGACATACTCAACGTACAGAGCTGTACGGTGGATGGAGAATGGAAAGTACTGTAGCATAGTTTATAAAAAATCGTCTAAATATAAAACATGAGCTTAAGCCAAGAGCTACACCTTCACATGCATACCCGGCCTTGCTGAACATTTTTGTAGTCTCAATAGGGAGGGAGGGATAAGGAGCTGTCAGATACCTCTACCATCAGATCATCAGCCTCAAGAACAAAAGAATGGTGCATGTTGAAATCAAACTACCTGATCCTTCTCTTGGCCTTCATCTACCGTTAATGGAGAAACAGGAAGCAGCCATACACATTAGATGGTTAGTTGTTCCTGGCAAAATAGGCAGTTTCAGACACATGAATCCAATGTGTATAGCCATCTTAAGATATCTCTGCTGATTTCAATAATCAGTATATTAAACAGGTTGAACAATTTTCCTGGTTTCCAGGTTGCACACATAAGCATAGTCATATTACTTTACAGTAACTTAAGTCAAAACATCCCACCCAAGAATGTAGCTCAAGACTCTAAATCTGAAATGTCACTCAGCAGCTTTGCAGTGAGCAAAGCACAATTATATGTATATACCGGTTCCTGTCCATGTGCACAAGCATGTTGTCCTTCACAGTGACCTTTTAAGTTGTCAGTGAACTGCAATAGAATGAGGTCTTTTATAAGCTTCATTTACTGGCTCTATTCTAGCAGCACAATGCCAGCAATCAGATAAGGGTAAATGGAGGATGATGGGAATACAAGATTTGGCATGGAAAAGTTTTCTTCCATTCCCATCTTCCTGCCAGCATAACGGGGTATACAAGAGCAATATTCATAATGAATCCAGTCTCTGGCCATGTATACTTACTTTTTCATTGAGTTATATTGTAATAATGGTGACTGTCAGCACTGAAAATTTGCATGAAGTGACCCGTAACCATGTTTTTGTCTTCATTTATTGGTACTTGGGGGACACTGCATTGCATTTATACATCTTAAAGCACTCCCTTATTGAAGAATGGAGCCCAGGAAGGCAGAGCAAGATGATATGAGTGGGCACTCGCAGTATGAACAGTAAGTCCAAGCTGCTCACTAACAGCAGAATCAGCAAATCTAGTTACATGGAAAACAGATTATCTTGCACAGTTTTGAACTATGATCAAAACCTAAATAGCTGTACACATTGATACCTAAAATGAAAAGACTGATCTCCTATCTCCTTTGGCAACATATAGATGTCAGTAACCGGCGTAGAAATGTACATGTAGTTGGTAAGAAAGGTCATTGTGCCCATGTCACATAAATACGATTTAAGGCAGGTCTGTTTCAACAAACTGAATGGCATTTGTAAAAGAATCATGGTTCGATTGAGTTAATGGAATAAAGCTGTAACAAGAATAGATTATATTTATGAGCAGGCAATAAACACTCTCCAGTGTAAGAAAGAAGTGTGAAAAATTGTAATAGGGAATCTTTGTGCGTATGTGTGCCCCCTTTCCAGCAACTTTCCATAAGATCCTGGATCATATTCACAACCCTGTTGACATTGGTACCACTTATACCAATCACTTGCTTGAATGTTTGTCTGCTTGTTCGTTGGCCAAAGATAACGCTTAGTATGTTCCATTGGGCACCTCCGTATCCAGAAATTTTATGTCCTGTAATGTGAGCGAGGTTGTGTAGTCTTGTAATTTTATGTAACACCATAATTAATAAGCTAAAGCTGGAAGGCATGATGTGTTTGACTTGTATTTCTTCAGTCTACAGAGAATGAGTGTTTTCTGGACACCATAAATAGAAGTCTATTCATTTCACATACAACTGTAGGCCTCAGCGCTTGGCCCATACAACTGCTAGGACATTTACAAAGAACAAAATGTAACCTCACCAGTTGTGTTACAGCTTTGCTTTCTATGTTGGATTAGAATATCTGTTCCATTCTCTCTACTGAAAACCTGAAATATGACATCAGAGTACTCTCTCCTATACTCTAAGAGGATACTATACACCACATATCCATAAAACTATGAACCAGAGCAATGCACGTAGGCCCCATTAATTGTATTGCTACATATTCATGGATATGGAATACTACAGAATAAGAGAAGGACCTGGATATTCAGGTTACAAATACACTAAACAACAATACAGAATGTAAAGCAGCAGCCGCAAAATCAGGTATGATTATAGGTTGCATATAGCTGGCAGAATTTTCAGGCATCATTTACACCAGTTTTTGATGTAAATTATGATAAATCTGGATGGGGCAGTTTTTTCCACCCCCAGTACGACCTTGCCATGCCCCTGTTCAGAAAGAAGTGAGGGTAGTGTAAAATACCATTTGCATCAAATTTTTTTTTCTATTGACATTAAAAAAAAGTTGCAGACATGGGGTTAAAGGATTTATGCCATCAGAAGTATTTATCCTCTATCCATGGTATAGAGGACAACTTCTTGGTGAAGTTCTGACCACTGAGACACCCCCAATCCTGAGAATGGGAGGTGTTTTCCCCTATTCTCAATTCAGCCACCACAGTTAGGCTGCATGTAACCGTGCCTGTGTCGCATTCAGCTATATTCGGCGCTCTCAGTGAAGTGAATGGGAGCTCAGACCTGGCTGCAGTCAGGCTGAATTCCCTATTTTTAGGATTGTGGGGATCTCAGCGGTCAGACCCACACCAATCAGCTATTTATAGAATCTAGATTCATCGCTGAAGATTATATGATTCCAGTCTGTAGCAGTAGAGTAGAGTGTTTTGTTCATGACAACACTGCAAATGAAGTTGCAAATGACAGGCACTGCAAGTGAATGGTGGAACACATAGTGGGTGCATTGACACCAAATTTCCTTCTGTTAAGAAAGGAGTTTGTAATAAAGTTCAAGGAAAAGAACAAGAAAACTGTGGGAACGGTTCGTGCTTGTTGGAGAATACAACAATACTCTCTGGTGGTCTGTCTGGGAAAACTGGAGTCTGTTCACCATGTGTGTGAGCCCTCACAAAACCACTGCTCCTAACACCTAGCTAAGATGTTGGACAATTCATCAAAACAACCATCCTGCTTCTTCTCTAATTCCAATAATATGCCCTCTCTAAAGATTTGCCAACTTGGCAACATATCTTTGAATGCATTGTAGTGGCACATCACCGTTCTCTCACTAAGAGATACACTACCCAAAAGCAGTCTCTGATAGCCTTTTTATAGGCAAGCAGGGGAAGTACTTTTATGCCTTTTTGTGGCAAGACCCAGTGTCTAAAGACCACACCTGTAATCATTACTACATCTACACACCAAGTTTTGCAGCAATTTTTTGTCAACGAGTGTACTTTACAATGTATCATTCCAAAAGTCTAAATGTAACTTTTAGAAATCAGTGATCCCTGGTCATGAAAATGTAACTGAAGTGGATTAGACGGATATTTTAAATATTGACTAACATTTGACAAGCATTATTATTATTTTATCCAGTTTGGTATATTTCTATATTTGGAAGTACCCGTACAATGAAACATCTGAAACTCAAATCCTACTGGAACCTCTGAAAGTTGAATCATATTTCTGTATCTGCATGTGTTATGGCAGCTGCATTTTTACATTATTGTCACTTTGCCATTTAGTTGACTGGAAATAGCTGTTCACACATTGAAAATGGATTTTAGTGGGAGCAAATACAGAAAAATCTAAAGGTCAACAACGCAATGAAAAATCATGTAACTTAAAGCCAGTAATATTTTGGAAAGCATGGCTACTGTTAGAGATAATAATATTTGTCAACAATCTACTGCTAAAGAGTTTTTCCCACAATTGACATTTATCATCGCTAACCAGCATTGGTGATATAGGTTATGTTTGATGATATAGGGCACATTTATTGGACCAAACTGCTCACTAGAATGGGAATCCTGAGCCTCTGTTCCTCCTCACTGCACTTGCTGTCTTCTGTGGGGAGAAGCCACAGTCAAGTAAGCTGAGCTGGTCTCCAATACCTGGCATAGCCACAACCATACAGTACGTACTGTATAGTGCCGTGACTGGGTATGCAATGATGGTCACAGTTAGACATCCATCAATTATATCCCTAAATATAAGCTATCAATTCAAAGTAATAACCGGAAAAGCCCTTACAGTGCAGAATCTGGATAAATGAAAGAAACAGCAGGGATAAGAGCTCCTCAAATGCAGTAGTCTAAGAGCAGGCAATGAAATGAAAAAAAAAAAAAAAATACTGAAAACTAATCCCGTTGAATCTACCACTGCAGTCCAGGACTTCTTCTCCTGTTGCCCTTTAGCATTGACATCACATGCATCATTCATATGAGCGGTACAGCGAGTCACTGTCTTCAAGAGTCACATGCAGTACGTGAAAGTGTGACTCCTGAAGTCAGTAATTTAATTGTTTCTAAATGGAACATTTGCGCAGCGAGGAATTGAATGGGGGTGAGTATTAGTAATTTTTTTTTTAATTTATACCGTTGTCTACTCTCGGCCATTTAAAAAAAAATAAAAATAAAAACACAAAACTGGACAACATCTTTAAGAATGTAAAAAGAATCGTAGGTCAATATTGGGTAAATATTTGATATACTCACCCAATATCGATCTATGACTGTTTTTTACATTTCTGTTTGGCGTTTTGAGCCAAATATTGAACATCTTTCATCTAAATCAAATGTATCCTGGCTATTGTGGGTTAAGATCATTGTCAGTCCCTGTTGATAACAGAAAAACAATAGGTCAGAACAATTATAGGGTCTGCTTTATGTTTTTAACCACTAGAGAGTAATGATGTAATAGTAGGGACAGTGGAAAGAAAATTCATCCAGCAATGCAGATTTAATGGGGCAGACTTACTAACCTAAATGTGTCAGCCAAGGTGTGTGAGTTTCTGGTAAATGGGAGTAGCATTGTTGAAATAAGAAAGTGTTGAGGAACCTCAGCACCCAAGTGACAGACCACATAAAGTTACAGATTTGAGTCACACACTGCAAAAAAGTCGCCAACGGTCTGGAGACTCAATAACTGCAGAGCTTGAAACCTGCTTTGGCATTAACATCTGCATAAAACCTGGGCTAGTAGCTTCATGGCACGGGTTTCCATGGCCAAACAGCTGCATGCAAGCCTTACATCACTAAGACAATGGCAAGAGTGATGTAAAACACATCGCGAGTGATTC
Source organism: Leptodactylus fallax (assembly GCA_947044405.1). Taxonomy (NCBI): domain Eukaryota; kingdom Metazoa; phylum Chordata; class Amphibia; order Anura; family Leptodactylidae; genus Leptodactylus; species Leptodactylus fallax. The sequence continues at coordinate 291,954 of CAMRHE010000150.1, forward strand.
TATACAGTGGAAACGTATTGAAGAATAACATTTCTCTATCTAGAAGTCTGTTGTATGAGTCTGGGTTAGGCAAACAGCAGGAGAATGTTACCTAACTGACTGTATTTTGCCATCTATAACTTTTGGTGGAGGAGGGATAATGCTATTTTCAAGAATTATGTTTCAAGGGTTTGCCTAGTGCCCTTAGTTTCAGTGAAGAAAATTCTTAATTCTTCCGCATACTCAGACATTTTGGACAAATTTATGCATCCAACTTTGTGGGAACAATTTGGTGAAGACCCTTTTCTGTTCCAGTAGGACTGTGCCCCATTGCACAAAGCAAGGTCCATAAAGCATAGTTAGGTGAGTTTGGCCTGGAAGAACTTGACTGTCCTGCACAGAGCCCTGGCTACCCCATCAAACACTTTTAGGGTGAACTAGAATGGATATTACGAGCCAGGACATCTCATCCAGCATCAGTGTCAGACCTTGCAAATGTCCTTCTGAATGAAAGGGCAAACATTTCCAAAAACACACTCTAAAATCTTGTAGATAGCCTTCCAGAAGAGTGGAAGCTGTCTTAGCGGCAAAGGAGGGACCAATTCCATATTAACTCAAAAAAATATATGTTATGCACTCCTCTGGGTTATATCTGGAGGTGCTTTGTGGATGGGGTAATCCAATAGTCCAAACAAGGCAAAATCCACAGTTTACGTCACTATTGCTTCAATTATACAAGTGGATTGAAGCATCTGATTAATTGTGCCATCTATACTACTAACCAAGAAGGGAACTACGAATGGGTTTTTGACAAGGGTCAGACCATAGAAAGTTTCTACATTCATGGTCATATCTATAGGCAACCGACAAGACAACAAACTTTCACCATTACAATGGTTAGAGAAAATCTTTAAAACTCTGCAAAAAGGTAGAACTTTTAATTGTCTACAAATGAAATCTGGTTATGTTAGAGGGAAACCCTTTAAGTATTATGCATAATTTTTTTATACAGAGAGAGTTTGAGGATCTAAAACTCTGTAGGTAAAAGCCTGACAATACATGATAGATGTATTTTAATACCAGTTGGTAAGAGATTCAGTAACTCATTCTATATACTTTCAATATTAAAATGTAACAGATGATAATACGGTTAATAAATGTCACTGCATTAGCAGCTATTCAACAAATTGTATAAGGTACCACTATCACATTTCTAAAGTGAGTAGACGAGGAGCGAAATAATGCTGTAGTGTTTGTTTCAGCAGATCCTGCCACAGACCTCTCTCATGAAAATTCTACCAAGGAGGCTCCTAAATAAAGGTTTGATTATGTAGTCTGATTAGACTCCAAAAAGGAAGACAGAAAATCCCCTGGAGCATTCACCATATGGAACACTTCCTTTTCAATGGAAATGAAGCAATGCCTTGGTACGGTTGTGCATTTTGTGATAAAGTGGCAGAAACAGGACATCCACAGGGGAAAAACCAGGAGGAAGCATAGAATGACCTTTAATAGATTACTAACATTCCAGATTGAGGAGAATGACCAAACCTCATCTCCTGAAACACGAGACATAATCACAATTGTTGATTTTATTTTGTAAAAACAGTTTTGTTTTTTGTTTTATTTTATTTATTTATTTTTTTACTGCTATCCTTTGTCTAATTCTTACAAGTAAATGGTCATTAGCCGTGGTCATGTTTCACTAAGTTTCACCATGGACTTGTTTTACTAAACTCAATTACTAGTATGAACGAGTTTGCTTTTGAAATAAGTTTTAGTACATATAGACAGGACTGTGGAGTCAGTAGGTCAAGCTACCAATCCCGACGCCACAAATGACAGCCATGGTCATGCAGAAGCAGTAAAGATCATCTAATTCAAGGTAGCACTTAAATTATTGTGAAAGTAATTATGATGCAAACTGTACGTCTAATTATACTATATTAATAATCATATAATATAATACAAAATAATTAATCATTTTATTTTGAAGTCGGAGTCAAAGTCTGTCTACATCCAAAATTGGTCCCAGCTCTGACTCCACAGCCCTGCACAGTTGTAATGTTTAGACATTAGCTAATGCACACAACAATATAGGTTGCTGTAGATTGTTAGTATGTGGTTTATTAAAACAAATGATTTTTAGACCTTGCACCATGTGTTGGGGGTCATTATTGAAATGTCTATATATTAGATGACTCAAAACGGAGTTTTCCATTATTTCATCAGATTAAACAGATTAAGGTCGGGGACCCACATTGCAAAAACGTTTGGTTTTACAGTACCCGCAAAGTGGATGGGATTTTGACTAATGCCATCCAAACATTGCAGAAAAAAAAATCTGCAGCGGAAATGCTGTGAATTCTAAAAAGCTTGTGTTTTTGTAAATCGCAACATGTCAATTATACATACAGAAATGCTGGTGTTTTCCGTATGGGTATAATAGGGGCAGAAGGTTCGCAGAGGAAAACTTTACGGACTTTCTGTTAAAAAACACTGTGGAAAAAAACATGATGTGTTTCCACCGTGGTCATTTCTGCAGAATTTTTTGTTTGCTCGCTGCTTGGGGCCTTAGCCTAATAACTACTGTCGGTACCCATCTGTATTGCAGGCTAAAGGCTATTTGATATTTTTCCACCATATTTATTAAAAGGTTAAGACTGCAGCACAATAATTGGCCTCTAATCTAGCAGGGCCCCAGAACGCTAGTTTAAGAGAGCCCAGTTTGGAGCCAATAACCACTGGGGTGTATTTTACAAATAACCCATTTATCATCAAATGCCAAAAATCAGAAATATGATTAAAACAGCAAAGGCAATTTGTTGATGGAATTCTACCAATGCTATACGACATAACTCCATGGATTATGAAAATTTGAATCAACTTAATATTTAATAAGATTTAAGATATAAGGACATCATCTCAAGCCAATGCCCATCATAAAGTAGGGATATTGGTTGTCCTGCTGGCTATTAACATGTAACCTAAGCCTGATTAAGAGAAGTATAAAAAGCAGATATAACACCTCTTGATTCTTAAGGCTCATATTAACTCAGCTTACGTCTTAATGATTTATGGTGCTATAAGGTTCAGAATTTCCTTGGCTCTACTGCACTTCACTCACATAATGCTGTGGTTGCATGACAGTAGAACCGCTAATGCTCCATGCACACGACCGTAGTTTTTATCCTCAATTGTGGATAAAAGTGTGGACCCATTCATTTTTATGGGCGGTTGTATGTCTAGGCCATAGAGAAGAGACACAAAATATGGAGAAAATTCTATACTTGTCCATATTTGCAGCTCTGCCAAATCATTTCTATTTATGGGTCAGTGAAAACCACGGATGACATATAGATACCTAACCATGTGTCATCCGTACCGTTTTTTTCTGACACATGCAATGCACACGGTCGTGAGCATGAGGCCTTACAGCATCATAATGCCATGAAAAATATGGTCTGTGTGTCCTGAAAATGCGAAAGAGCTTCTATCCATTTGCCAGCTTAAAACATACAGATTCAAAAATCTGTAGTAAATGGGAGTATGTGTTATGGAAACAGTATTTTTGACTGCTGTCTTAGAAGCCGCAGAAAAAAATTGTGCGTTTTACAGCACCAAAGTCACAATTGAGGGAAAAAAAAAAGCTTCGGAATACCTTGGATACTGTATGAAAAAAAAACTGCATTTTTTCTCACAGCATTATTGCGGTATTTTTTAAAATGATCACCTGATGATCAAAATGAACTATTATGAACCAAGTTTATTGTGTGTTGGACATAAATATGGGCCTTTTTTGACTTTTTGGGGTTGGAATGGTAAAACAGTATGCGCTGAATACAAATAAAACATACAAATTTTTGTGATAAAATGTAAATTCTTTTTTTTATCCTTGTTGACATCATGGCATAAAAAGGCTTCAAAGAAAAAAAACAAAAAACTAGAAGACAGGACAGAGGTTACAGGTGAGCGCCATCCTATACATGGGGATGTATTTAAATACCCCACCTTCATGGCATGGACAAGAAGCATGTGACCAGCTAGTGCTCCCATTGCTGTCTTTATCTGCACAGGACATCTTTCAGTCATTAGCTGCTGTTTTTTTTATTTTACTGTCTATTGAGCGAGAACATATTTCACCACTAGAGTTAGTTCTCTGTTGTATTTTCCCTGGCCGCTCACTGCACGTCCTTCACATAGCACTACCTTGTGCTCGCCATCCATCAACTAACAGCCTGCACTGTTTTCAAACATTGCACATTCCCGATTCATTTACACCCCAGTGCTAGATAAACATGTTCTATAAAGTATTAGATGAGCAAACACTGCAGGGTTTTCATGTATCAAAGCTTATCTTAAATTTATAAAATACCAATAAATCAGTATATATTAGTGCATCCAAGCCAAAAACTGGATAGAATATTTTGCAGCCAATAATTTATCATAGATTTAGGTTTCTATATACTAAAAACCATGCTTGACCGTACTTCAGAAAATATAATCTGTGGATAAAACACCTATATCCTAAACGTCTTAAAATATTCTACTTCTGAATAATCCTGTCTCTATCACTGCTATCTGGCCACAACATCAAAGGTGAGCCCTGAGATGTAATGACCGGATGGCATTACCGGGGTGGCGCTGTCTCATAAAGCCGCCTCTTGTTTCATATTTGGCAACAGAACAGCTTTGTAATTATAACAGGTGATCACAATTGAGATGAGAACAAGATGAGCTAACAAGCCCTCATCTACCAGGATCACAGCCCCACTCCTCGCTTCCTTTGATATTAAACTACAAGAGAACAGAATAGGTTGTGACATGGGACGCTTCCTGTCTTAAATGGGATACTGAAAGATGACTCCGGCAATAACAGCCATCCTAATGAGGGGGAGGGGTGATGGTCGCTGCAAAAATCTTTGTACTTTTTATCTTCGGAAATGACAATTAGTAGAAAAATAAGTGTTCCAAATGGCAACATAAAAATCGTTACACAACAACCTGTATACATCCCCAAAGTAATAACTCTGCACACATTCATGTGTTTGAAAGCATGCACTACAGATAGTTGCATTAAAATAGTTTTCCCACAAACACTCATTCACTATCCATGGAATACAGAAAAAGTGTTTGATCACAGGGGTCCAGCTGTTAGGACCCCCAGCACTCATCAGAACAGAGGTCCTCCTGTCCCCTGTGTAAATGATGTAGTAGTCCATTCATTTCCATGGCACTCCGCTATCTCAGACAGTCTCACAAAGGTGACAGTAGTTGAGCATGCACACAAGGGACTCGGGGACTCTGTTTTTATATTCACTGAGGGTCGTATCTCTTAGCTTGTGCATAGTGGATAAGTGCTGTTTGTGGGTAAACCCCTTTAATTTAGACTCTTGTGAAGTGGCAGAGGGCTACAAAACATGGATTTTATTATTTTAGGAGCCTATAATATCTTTGCTGACAATTGTGGTGATACAGTACGTGAAAAGCAATCCAGCTGTTAAATTATTACTGCAGTAGACATTGACTTTCAGTACAAACATATAGGCACTTAGGTATTATACCACCTAATATTTTGTAGTGTATTGTAGAATATGGTAGAAAGTTTTCACTTTGCATATGACAATTATAGCCATACCAAGTTGGCTAGTTATAGGGTATACCAATGTAATCTAAAGGACACAGCTATGAGTTTCTTTGTTCTTTTGCCCGTGTGGTATATTTTGTACTTGTAGTTCACATTTTTTTTTCTTTGAACTTGTAATAATCATATATCAGCATTAGGCTAAGTGGTCAGGAGATCCTGGAGAAAAGTTCAGATCTATGTTTAGAGAAAACTTAAAATACAATTTTGTATAACGCCAGAATGGGCGTTCTCTGGTATGTTTACTCAACGTGACACCGAAAGAATTGCAAAATATGAACAATTACTGTTAGTTTTAGCAGCAGGGGCACGAAAAACCATACAACATGTCTGGATTTCTAATAGTGTCCCCTCTCTTGCTCTGCTACTTGAAAAGATACATGGCATATTTAACATAGACAGATTACATGCAACCTTAAAGAATCTCAGATTGTTATATTTTTATTTGTGGTATGCTAGGATGATAAAAATAAAAATAAATATAAAAAAAGTGGAAAAATTGCAGCAAAAAAAAGCATTTTTTTTTAGTTATTGTGGAATTTTCCTTTACATTTTCTCTTTTCCACAGCCAAAATTAACCAATATCTCATTCACGCTGGAACTATAAAAAGCATAGCTTTTTACCACTATGTATCTGCAATGTGGGGCCTTAGTCGTAGGATGGATTTACATGGCCACAGTATGTCCATCTTACATAGACTGTATTACAACCACAAATCCTCTCCGAGCTATAGGGATCAGTCGGGATGGGATTTGCATCTGTAACATGGCCTTGTGAATCCAGCTTTAGTATTACTCAGAGGTCTGGATGCTGAGACCTCCACTAGAATGAAGGGGCTGTAGGACACGTCCAGCCTCAGTCTGCAGAACACAACTCTATGTATAGTGTATATATTTTTTCTCACTGCTGTTTTTTTTTTTTTTTAATTTCTGCTAAAGTTCCCGTGTGTCAGTGATTTTTGTTTTCATTTCTCCACGCCAGAGCAAGCCTCTTGAAGAGGCAGGAAGTGCCTTAGTCACAGGAATGTCACTGACTTTGGTTCCCCTTTGAGCAGAGTGACAATTGCTGTGTTATTTTCATTGAAAGCCGCATCCTTTCCTCCAAGGCCTGAATTAGCCTCCCCGAGAGGAAGTTTATCCTGAATGGGAAAAAAAAAGGCACCCGACAACCCACACTTGTGTGGGATTTTTTTTTTTGTGTGTTTGCAACTGGGCATTGTGACAATTAATATCTGAACAGTGTTTTTGACGTTTAATCAAAATTGCCCTGTAAATGTCTGAAAAGATTAAAGTGAAGAAGATTAAAGGGTTAAATGTTACAGATATTTGGCACTATAGAACTCTAGTACCGTAATCTAAATGAAGGGAAAGTGATGTATACATACTGGGGCAGATTTACTAAGATTTATGTTTCGATTGCCAGTCTTAATAAAGGTCCTGACAGGCATAAGGTGCACCTGATTTATCAAGAGACTCTGGGGTTCCTAATAAATCAGATACACTCCTGTGTGCCAAAATGGAAATCTACACCAATCAGGATCTGAGAAAAGAAAACTGTCATGATTTATAATAATTCTCTGCTTTACTCCACTCTGCCCACCTTCACGGAAAATGGTGAGCGAGGAACAGGAGGGGAAATGTGGTGCCCTTTGGTGCAAGAAAGGGCCTTGCATAGATGAGATAATAAATTCTCCCACTGTAGTTTTTCTGCCTAGTTGTTTATGGTTGATCTTTCTTTGAGTCGCTGTAACATTTTGAGATTCAGTTTTTGGTGGGTGGTCAGATTCCCTCTCATTCACTGATAGAAAGCAGCACAAACCATCACAACACTTTAGGTTATATACTGTACATAAATGCAGATTTTGATGAGTTTTTGTTCAGGTTATTTGATACATTTCTTGAAGCCAAAGTTTTCTGATGTAGATGGGTGATAATGTGAACAGGCTGGGATGGGGGACACCTTGTCCTGACATTTATTATAACTCACGCCAGTTTTCTGGCGTGAGTTATACAGGAAATCTAAGACAACTCCTAACTGGTATAGATCAACTGTCTGGCACGTGTACCTAATTTATTAAGAGGCTGGAACCTCTTGATGAATATGTTGCACTTGAATATGTTGCACCTTGCACCTGCCGGGGCCTTTATTAAAACTTGTGGGGTTATCCGGGATAAATTGAGTTAGTTAGGAAGAGCTAGTAGGGGATGGTCTAGCTAGGGAAATAGGTGGTGTGAGTGAGAAAGGGACAGGGGAGGGAGTGAGAAAGGGACGGGGGAGGGAGTCAGCTCAGCCTGAATGAAGCGAAAGGCATCATGGTAGTTGCAGGAAAACAGATCAGGAAGCTACCCATGTATACAAATGCAGAAGATGCCAGGAGCTCCCAGATAAACCCAGAAATCACTCAAAACACTGCTAAAGGTATTTGGTTGAACTTATTAACCTATTAATAGCACTAACAGACCTTTTTTGAAAAATGTTCTCCGCATGATTAACATTGAGTTTTTGCTGTGTTTTTCTGAGTTTTTTTCTCTCCCTATTAAATCTTTAGGTTAAAATGCTTGCAATCCCACAGCCAGTGGCGTAACTAGGAATGGCTGGGCCCCAAGGCGAACATTTGACATGGCCCCCCCCCCCCCCGATCCGCTGCCCCCAATAACCCCCCCCCCTCCAACCCCTCCCAAAACAACGCATTCCTGCGCACACTATTATGTGCCATAGTGGCTCCTGCACACAGTATTATGCCCCATAGTGGCCCCTGCAAACAGTATCATGTCCCATAGTGGCCCCTGCACACAGTATCATGTCCCATAGTGGCCCCTGCACACAGTATCATGTCCCATAGTGGCCTCTGCACACAGTATCATGTCCCATAGTGGCCCCTGCACACAGTATCATGTCCCAAAGTGGCCCCTGCACACAGTATCATGTCCCATAGTGGCCCCTGCACACAGTATCATGTCCCATAGTGGCCCCTGTACACAGTATCATGTCCCATAGTGGCCCCTGCACACAGTATAATGTCCGATAGTGGCCCCTGCACACAGTATCATGCCCCATAGTGGCCCCTGCACACAGTATCATTTCCCATAGTGGCTCCTGCACACAGTATTATATCCCATAGTGGCCCCTGCACACAGTATTATGCCCCATAGTGGCCCCTGCACACAGTATCATGCCCCATAGTGACCCCTGCACACAGTATCATGCCCCATAGTGGCCCCTGCACACAGTATTATATCCCATAGTAGCCCCTTCACACAGTATTATGCCCCATAGTGGCCCCTGCACACAGTATTATGCCCCATAGTGGCCCCTGCACACAGTATTATATCCATAGTGGCCCCTGCACACACTATTATTCCCCATAGTGGCCCCTGCACTGAGTATTTTGCCCCATAGTGGCCCCTGCACACACTATTATATGTCCTATTGTGGACCACCCAAGAACAATTATTATACTCTGGGGTCTTTTCAGACCCCAGAGTATAATGATCGGAGACCCAGGGGAGGATAGAAACATAAAAAACAACGTTGCTTACCTGTTCCTCGCTCCGGTCCACTCCATGCTACTTCGGCCTTCTTCAATGTTGGACCAGGCCGGCGTCACGTGATGCGGGCAAGGCGTCGCGACGCAAAATGACGTCGGGGACGTCACCAAACAGGCCCGAAGCCTGGAGAAGCGCAGGAGAGGTAAGTACATTGTTTTTTTATGTTCGCTCACCTCCCCTGGGCCTCCGATTATTATACTCTGTGGTCTGAAAAGACCCCCGAGTATAATGATAGCAGAGATTGTGGTGTTCAGCCCGCGGCCTCACATACCGATCCCCGCTCCTGCTCACAGCCGCCTCCGCAGGATCAGAAGCGCAGAAGGCCGTGAGCGGGACCCCGGGGAACGGTAAGTATATAGGGCCCGTTACCTGCTGGGGTTACTCCAGTAGGTAACGGCCTATTAAAAAAAAAAAAAAAAAAAAAAAAAAAAGCATCAGGGTCCCGCGGGGCCCGTAATGTCCCGGGCCCTGTGGCAGCCGCTACCACTGCTACCCCAGTAGTTACGCCCCTGCCCACAGCTAAAACGAACATGCTACGTTTTTAAAAAAAAAATCTATAATTCTGTCGAGACACGAAGTCCCTGCCCTGCACTGCCTTGATTACCACCCCACTCTGCCCACAGCAAATTGGTGCATCTTTGGAAAAGATGCAGCACTTCTGCACCAGTTTTCTGGCGTAGATACTTTAGTAAATTCTTTCCAGTGTTCCAAAATTTACAGGATTAGCCTTGGTGGTCGTGGGCAAACCTTAGTCAGTTAAATTGTCATATTCCAAGTACCAACTATTATTGTCTAGTTGTTATATGTTTGTCAATAAAAACAAAACTGATGTCTTACATAATTTTTTTTATTATGGATAGGAAGCATGGGCTTGCAGATGGGGTCAAGTTTATACTACTGCTTCCCAGATAAACCTCAGCAATATAAACATCCTGTTTAATCCTATATGCAACTTTGTGCTTCAATATAAATATACTCCCCCTCATTGATATAAAGCTGTTTGGCATCTAGACACCAGTAAGCTTCCTATTTGGCTTATAAACGCCTTCTGCAAATGCTACTATACATGTAGCTGTACTATTGTTATGTTGGGAATTTCCCTTTTTTATTACAAGGAACCCAAACAATAAGCTGATCACTGAGGATCTCTCTGCTTAGACCACCAATGATCTCCAGGGATCATGAATGATCCTCTTTTTGAATTAAATTGAATAGTGGGCCATACACTGCACATAGCTGATAACTAGAGATAGACAAACCTCTGAAGATTTGTTTCATTTTGGTGATTTTTTTGTGTCAAATAAGTTTGTCATAAACCAGAGCTTAAACTGGTTTAAAACAGTGTATGGCACTGTCAGGGATCCTAGGACTCTATCTAGCCATTTCTAACTCTCTAAAGCAAATACAACCAAGGTTATATCAAAGTCACAGTGACATGTATGTCTATGGGAAAATGAAAGGTAAACAGTGGATATAAACTGCTAGTTTAACCATATACTGTGCTGCCACTTTATACTTCATAACATTCAAAACGCACCAAAAATTTGCCTCTTTTGGGGGAAGGTGTTTGCACATGGTTTTTTCTGTTTCAATAATTTTTATAAAATTTTCAAAAATATGACAATAGAAAATATTTGAACTTTCCATCTGAATCATCAAAACTTGTAAAATAAAAACATTCGTCTGAAAAATAAGGAGAACGTACACAGACAAAACAAGCCACATAAGGAAAAGGACAAGGAAGTGTGTGTGGGGGGGGGGATTGCAGGTCTAACAAAAGTAGGAATAAACATCCACAATTTATTTATTTATTTACTTGTTTATTTGGCAAGATGGGATTGGCCGTTAACCGGACTGAACAAGGCACTCTAGATACGGGAAACAGCCAAGGATCAGATCGGAGAGCTGACACTCACGCCTCAAAGTGTAGCAGTAATGACACAGAACAAAGATGGAGGAATGCGTCCCCCTGGTCAGCCGAATAGCTTATCCACGGAACAATTGGGCTAATTAACAAACTAACCAGCTATCAATCGCCAACCACTTCTCCCACACTATTTTATATTTAGGAAAGGAGAAATTCCCCAACGCAATAACACGTTCATACGAGTGAGTGGTATCAATAAGTATCAACAGGTCTTGCAAGGGGGCAAAGGTTGTTTCCATTTTCGAGCAATAACCAATTTAGCCATCAACAAAATCTTACAGGCCAGTTTGCGATGGGGAGGAGGGAGCACGTCGATCTCTAACTTAAGCATAGCCAGCTGGAGAGTCCGGAGCATAGAGCACCCCAGAAGGCCGTCCAGAAGGTCGAAAACTTCATGCCAATAATTAGCAAGATGAGGACAAGCCCAAAAGGTGTGCAACAACGTACCCACTCCCCCACATAGCCTCCAGCAAAGAGAAGAAGAATTAGGAAACATTCGATGAATTCGAGCAGGGGGAAAATACCACCTAAGAAGCACCTTATATGCCGTCTCCACATGAAAGCTACAAGCTAGGGAAGTGAGGAATAAAGCAAAGGCCTTCTGCCACTCCTTAGGAGTCCAGGACTTTTCGAGATCTCTCTCCCAAAGACGGATAGGGTAAGTCTTCTGGAAGGAGGATTGAGGGTCAATAGAATAATAAATTGGCCTAAGACCTTTCCGAGATGAACGTAGTAGGAAAAAGAGATTAGGGTTGCATCTTACTCTGAAAAAGTCATGTTTTTGTAGGCAATGACGCACTTGAAGGAATTTATAAAAGTCGTTCTTAGGCAATTCAAATTCTGCAGACAATGATGCGAAATCTCTTAGGTTCCCATCTTGAAATAGTTGAGAAACAAAATGCACCCCCCTTGCGACCCAGCTCTCCAGCCTCAAGGAAGGGATCATTATAGAGAACACTCTGAACAGAATATTGGATCTATCTAGCAACTCTGAACTACTGTGAGAGTGAGCATATTTCCAAGCTGCCACAGAGTATCTAGTAAAAGGTGAACAAGAGTAGCTATCCACACTAATCCAGAAAGAGGCAAAAAGTATTTCTCGCTACTCCATAGCGGGAAAATAAGACTTTTTAATATGGATCCAGTGGAGCTATTCCTCCCTAGACAAGCCATTCGCTACCAAGGAGACCAAAGTAGCAATATAGTACCCATGTATATCAGGTACACCTAGACCGCCAAGGTTACCAGCTCTAGTCAAAATCTGGCGAGCTAGGCAGGGTTTCTTGCCCACCCAGATAAATCTAGTGAGCAGACCGTTGATCAATTTAAAAAATGAAGTGGGTAAGGCAATAGGCAAGGTGCGGAAAAGGTATAAAAGACGGGGAAGGAGAAGCATCTTAAAGGCCGCGATTCTACCCAGCCAGGAAATCTCCGTCAAGCCCATCCGGTCCTTCTCGGTCTGTAAGGTCCGAAGGAGGGGAGAGTAGTTCGCTAGATATAGTGAGGAATGGGCAGGAGTGAGTGAGATCCCCAAGTATTGAATATTGTCAAATCTCAGTCAAAAGGATAATTTTGCTGCAGAAGGGAAATTTCCAGTTCGGTAAAATTTAATGGAAGGATTTGGGTCTTGGCTATATTTAATTTGTAGTAGGATAAAAAACTAAATAATTCAATTAATTCAAGAGAGGTCGAAAGGGACGGACTGGGGTCAGTGAGAGACAAGATAATGTTGTCAGCACAGAGTGAGATGACATGAGAATGGCCCGCCACCATCACCCCACCAACACCAGGATGTGCTCTAAGAGCACATGCTAGGGGTTCCATAGAGAGGATAAATATTAGTGGGGACAAGGGGCAACCCTGTCGGGTACCATTAGTGATAGCAAAATAAGTAGATAAGGCTCCGTTAACAAAAACACTTGCGGACGGTGCGGAATACAGGGCAGTTATGGCCGATAAAAACAGACCACCCATACCCATCTTAAAGCCGAGAAGGCGAACGACCAGTGATTGCGATCGAACGCCTTCTCAGCGTCAAGTGCCAACATCACCGCTGGAAGCTTACCTCTCTCTATGTGATGCAAAAGGTTCAGTACTCTCCTAGTGTTATCATGGGCCTGTCAACCAGCGATGAATCCCACCTGATCAGGAGAAACTAAAAGGGGGATAAGTGGGGTCAGTCTTCTAGCCAAAGTTTTGCGTCTATCTTAACATCTGTATTCAATAAAGAGATGGGGCGGAAGTTTTGGGGAGAATCTGTAGATTTCCCCGGTTTAGGGATCGTGTCGATCAGAGCCTCCTGATTCTCCTTGGGAAACGAGCCCGATGACATCGCCGAGTTAAAGAATTTTGTCAAATGGGGAAGTAGGATAGGGGAGAAGGTTTTATAGTAGTCATTTGTCATGCCGCCTGATCCAGGAGATTTCCTACTGGGGAGAGAAGCAATTACTTCAGCTATCTCCTCTGCAGAGATGGGCCTGTCAAGATGCTTCGCCTGCGAGGAGGAAAGGGAAGGTAGATGGAGGGAGTCCAAGAAAGCTGAAATAGCTACATCAGTGGGTTGTGGAGTGGAAGGGTCATCACGAAGGTTATAGAGGTCAGCATAATATCTGCTAAACTGATCTGCAATGTCTGAAGGACTGACCAATTTACCTTTAGAGACCAGGTCAAGAATGAAAGGGATGCAAGACCTAAGGTGTTTTTTCTTTAGTTTAGTCACCAACAGTCTGTCCGCATGATTTCCCTGAGAGTAGTACCTAATCTTAAAGTTTTTTCAAGGACTTTTCATAATCAAATAACAATAAGTCGCGCAGGCGCTGCCTAGCGAGGAAGAGCTGCTCCGCGTTATACGGGGGGGGGGAGTAGATTTATTAAGCTGTTCCTTAGACTTAAGGTCCCCCAGGAGGCTAGAGAGCTGGACCTGCCGAGACTTCTTAACTACACGTCCCAGTCTAATGAACGATCCCCGTATGTCGGCTTTATGCGCATTTCATAAGGGGACGATCCCAACTTCAGGGTTGTCATTATTTGCAAAATAGTCTCGAAGGTCTCCCTCAATGGAAGCTCTATGAGTGGGATGGGATAGGAGAAAAGAATTGCATCTCCAAAGGTAGGTCGAGGAGGAATGGCCAGGCTCATCCACCGTAAGGGTGACCGGAGCGTGATCAGACCACTTTATCACATCAATCGCGGACCGAGAGGCCGCTGAGAGCCAGAATCTATCTACCAAAAACATATCAATTCTAGAATAACTGTTATGTACCTGTGAGGGGTAGGAGTAATCCCTCTCGGCACTGTGTCTCTCCAGACATCATATAAATCATTAAGGTCTAGAAAGGTCTGCAGTGAGGGGCCCCCCCTGCAGGACGAGGAAGATGAATCCATAGACTGGTCCACCGTCAAATTGAAATCTCCGCAGAGGAGGAGACCCCCCTGCCTAACCCGAGACACTAGACGCATAACCCAATTGAGGAATCTAAGTTGGTGAGTGTTAGGTGCGTAGACTGAAACCAAAGTGCAGAGAACGTTATTAAGATGGCCCACTAGAATTATGATCGACCCTTAAGATCGATCCTCTCCTCTAACAGTTGGAAACATACTGTATGTTTAAAAGCAATTAAAACAGCCCTAGATTTAGAGGAATAATGTGACTGAAATATTGTGGGAAAGCTAGACCCTGTGTGCGTCCTTGCTAAGTAGGTGAATCTCCTAGACGCAAAGGGCGTCGCAGGAGAGAGACCTTGCCTCGGACCATAAAAAGGAGCGTTTGCTAGGGCAATTTAGGCCCCTAACATTAAGGGAAGCAAAGGTGATAGCCATGACGCCCACAGAGCCGCAAGCTCAAAGCCGACTTACCACCCCCACGAAGAGAGGTGAGCCCTCAACGTTCTGCAACAGAGGAACAGCCATTAACCACCTGCCCAAGGAGCAAGAGATAATACACAACCTGCAAAGAAAAGAAAGGGTAGAAACATAGGGAGGGAGGGAAGACGCAAGACAAGAGACAAAAACCAAAGGTGAAAATGCATTGTCCATGGACTACGTAAGACAAGCAACATTCGCCTATAACTGAATGGGGGATGAAACAGTCAGTCTCAAAAACTAAGCCGGAGGGGCTGATATCTCTAGCCGAACTCGGGACCGGAACAAAAGGGAGAAGCCAGGTCACCCATCAGAAGGAGGTGAAAGACAGCACTTCAGCGGGCAATCTTCCCCCGCTTGTCAACCTTGTGCCACAGTTCCATAACACGGGGAGGAGCAGCTTTAGGAACACTTTCCAGATCCGAGAGTCGAAGATTCCATCTTTTAAGAAATTTACAGCCATCTTCTAGAGATTTCAACACGTAAAGATCCTCTTCATGCGAAACGATAGAAGACGGACTGGAAAGCCCCATCTGTACTTGATCTGGTTATCTGTCAATATGGCCGTGATCGGGGCAAAGAGTCGCCGTTGTTGTAGAATAGCAGCCAACAAGTCCGCATAGACTGAAATATCCTTATATGGGTCCGGGAGGGAATCTTTCTTCCTAGTAGTCTGCATGAACATATCTTTAATATAGAAAAAGTATATTTTTGCAATAACATCTCGAGGAATATCATCAGCCAGATGGTGCGGTTTGGGAAGCCGATGTGCTCTATCTATAATAAGATCTCTTGGGGCAGAGTTAGGCAAGAAAGCTCTGATAAAGTCCTGCAGGTACGACGCAAGGGCCGCATTAGGGACGGATTCAGGCACCCCTCTAAGTTTCACAATATTCCACCTGGAGCGATCTTCTAAGTCAGCCACTTTCAGTCGAAGTTGAGTAATGGCATCCTCATGATCATAATGAGCATCAATAAGTTGGTTATGGGACGAGACAAAGTCACCAAATTTAGTTTCAATATGATGAACCCTACCCCCTAGATCTTGTATGGAGGAATGAATAGGAGTCACTAAGGAGGCAAAGCTTTGCTGCAGAGATCAATGAAGGGTTTGTAACATAGCTTTCATGGACAATTCTGTGAGCGGGGCATCTGAAGTCGGCAGGCCCACTAAAAAATCAGGAGGAGGTGAGGGATGTAATGGGTCAGAACAACCGCTGCCTACCTGTCCAGCAGGAGAGGGCCCAGAGGAGAGACTATGGCGCTGTTTGCGCGGGCTTCTAGAGTCAGGCGAGGCTGGGGAGCGGCCAGCGCCCGCAGACCTCCCCGAGTCAAGTGCAAACGCCGCGGAGATCTTACCATCAGACGCAGGACTGGAGGGAGCGGAGTTGCGGGCAGAGGAGCCGGAATGACAAGTCACAGGTGGCACCGACCTAGCACGTCGTCCTGACAAGGCCTCAGGCCCATCACCTGGATCCGAGGCCGAGTGTTGCGAGCCGGCACCATCTTGGCTGGACTCCGAGGGAGTTTGAAAGAAAAAATCCAGTAGTTTGGATGGGCCAGTTGTGTTCTTATGTTTTCTGACCATGCTGGGGTAAGTACTGTATAGGACCAGAACCAGTACTGAACGTTCGCGAGGTGCTGTCGCTGTGAAGTCGCTAAGGTGACCGAGAGCTCTCTCAAACTGCGGCCATACCGCTCGGCAACTAGACCACGCCCCTCACATGTTTTTTTCATACACACATACATGATGGTTATATTGGAAAAAGGAGTGTTTTCATTTAAAATAAAC
Source organism: Leptodactylus fallax (assembly GCA_947044405.1). NCBI lineage: Eukaryota > Metazoa > Chordata > Amphibia > Anura > Leptodactylidae > Leptodactylus > Leptodactylus fallax. The sequence goes on from CAMRHE010000150.1 coordinate 308,706, forward strand.
CCATTTTGTAAGTGCAACAGGCTTATTTTGAAGAAAAATCTGTGGCAGTGAAGAAGAAGTGGCTTTCAAAAAAAAAAAAAAAAACAAAACAAAAAAACAAAAACAAAACGGCTCCAAAAATGATGGGAGCAGAATGCAGCACCAACATGGAGTTGGTATTGCAAAAGCAATGGTGGATTTTTTTGTGTTGGTATTATGCCTACAGTTTGGCAGTGGCAACTACAGAATTTTAAGAAAAAAATTATGGCACATTAAGTGTGAATTCCATTTGAAAAAGGATAATGAATTGTTTTTATAAGAAAGACACCAAAAATGATCCCTTTATGGGAGCAGATGTGGCACTGAGGAGTGACAATTACAGAACTTCAGGAAACATTTGTGGCACACTGCCAGTTTGCCTCCCAGTTGCAAAGTCAAGAGGAATTGAATTTATAAAAAACAGGCACCAAAAAGTATCCATTTATGGGAGCAGTTGTGACACCAAAATGGTAATTGAAAATTTCAATTCCAAAATTAATATTGTAATTTTTTTTTTTATTATGGCAACACTGTGGCACTAACAGTGTGGTAAGGTAAATTGTGATGGACCAGGCTGCTAGAGATGTCTGGAAAAGTGGTGGTAGTTGTAGCAACATGATTGGCAGTATAGTAAGGAGTAATGTAATGAACCAGGCACAGGAGATGATGCTCAGATGTTTAGGCAGGCAGCATCAGCAGTACCGTTAATGGAACATGATATAGGGAAACAGGCTGTGGCAGATCTATTCAGTGGCATCAGCATTAGGTATATGAAAATCCTCCCAGGTCCATGCTGATTCATTTTGGCGAAAGTTTTTCCACACTTGTGGACAGTTTGGTCTAGGTGTTACAATTCCACTGGCAGATCTGAAACACTCTCTGAAACCATTACACTTGAGGATGGACAAGATAAAACTGCCATGGCAAACTGGGTCAGCTCCTTCTACTGCTTTAACATATTGGCTAAAATTACATAGGGTCACAATTATCTTCTGGAATATAGGTGCACTGTAGGTGCGTCTGTACCTGCTTGAGCAGCCGGTGGGTGTCAGTTACCTGTTGTGGGTCTGTTTGGCCCTGAAATGTAAAATATATCTAGTTCATCATGTTCCAGATACTGTACTGACTGCTGATGCTGCTTTTCCTCCTGCCACTTGTTCTAGGAAAGGTGGAGGAGCACTGAATGAGGAGGACTGGGAGAATAGAAGCCATCTGGGCAGATATGCGAATGGCACTGGCAGTGGTCTCCCTAAAAGCTGCAACAAGCGGGATATATACCCTATCCTAATAATATGCCAATTTCAAAACAATTTCAAAAATACTTAACAAAAAGATTAAATTTAGGCCTTAATCTGTTAAAAATCAAAAGAAATGAAAATGGAAAGGTGTGAAAAGTTAGATTTTTTTGCCCTAACATTTTTATTTTCTTTAACTCATTCCAGATAAAAACAGCTTGGAGATTCTGAACAGGCCTTTATAGACTTGGCAAGCAGAGAAATTTGGACTGCTCTTTTTTGCCTTTGCCCCTTTTGTTCTGCTGTGTTAGGGTGCTTACTTTTTGTATTGGCTCAAAAGAAGAAATCTCACATTTCACTAGAACGTCCTGCAGAAACAAGCATCTACCATTCACTTCCCAAAATTAATCTGTTACAGAGTTACCATGTGGAAATATCCGACATATAATAAGTCTTAAACTTGTCTGCACTTTGACATGGACTTTGTGCAGAGATCACAAAGTCAATATTTAACTGAACCTACACTGCCTTTTAACTTGTTTTTACTTCTCTGAACATAAAGTATTTCTCACCTGCTTTCCAGATTCATGTAAACCTTGCTATACATTTCCATGGTATCAAAACCGAAAACACTGTATTAGCCTAAAGCACCACACAGCAAATCGCTGGAAAAAAAAAAAATCACGGAAACGCATTGCGTTTTTTTCCCGCAGCACTTGTATTATACCTATATGGAAAACGCCAACGTTTCCGTAGGTATAATTGACATGCTGTGATTTGCAAAAATGCAAGTGTTTTTGAAATCGTAGCATTTCCACTTCAGATTTTTTTCTGCAATGTGTGGATGGGATTAGCCAGAATTCCATCCACTTTGCAGGTAATGTAAAATACAGCGTTTTTTGCCGCAGCGTTTTTGTCACGGCCAAAACGCTGCGTTTTTGTAAGATGGGGCCCCAGCCTTAACCTTGGAGTCCGTGATTTCTGACCCTGAGGGTCGTTTTGTTATTGTTTTCTGAACTGTGTAAGAGCAATCCCAGTGCATTGATAATAGCTAGGCTCCCTGATCCTGTAACTGCAGACGATCCGCACCATATGCTCTTTCCAAAAGTTGTCACAATGTTCGTACAATATGCTAATATGATGTGCTGAATTTAATTTCACCATCAATCCCAGTGTAGTTAGCATGCCACCCTGTCACCCTGTCAGGGAAAACTCTCTCTCAAAGACAGAAGATGCCTACAGTATCTGTTCCACCTTCATTCTCTGGCTGACACTTGGTAACATACTATTCCCCTCTACATCATACTTACTCAAGAACTGACATGATTCACACTAATACGTTGCCTTTGGATAAAATGTTTGCTCGCAAGCTCATTTCCTTGGAAACATTGAATTCAGTCTTTTCCATTAGAAATCAATCTGGGATTCCTACTTCACTTCCTGATGAGATATAGCGGACTTTTAGACAGTATTACCAGTCCCTTTATCAGTCCTGACTATCGACCTCTTTCTTCAGTTCTTCCAATTGCCCAGGTTAACCCAGACCCAAGCTCACCTATTTAAGGTCCAGGTTACAGATGAGGAGGTGAAGGACACCATGAAGAGGCTGAAATAAGGCAAAGACATAGGCCCTGATGGGCTGGCAGCTCTCCTCTTACATTAAATCCTAATGTAAATCTCTCCTCCAGAGAACTCAGATGCCCCCAGAGTTCTATACTAAACATTTCACTATCATAGCAAAACCAAAGAGAGATCCATTATCCCCCAAAAATGACCACGTTATTCTTAATTTAAATTTTTTATAATGTTCACTTCTATCCTGGCCTGTAGAATTAACCACTGCTTACCCAGCCTGGTCCATCATGACCAGGTTGGCTTTATCCCTACCAGCCAAGCTCTACATTCGTAGAAACTTAAACACAATACATTCTTACGATATCCGATGCTCCCCCCCTATTAATGTTTACCCTACCTGTACTCCGCATAATTTTGGCTACTCCCCCCCAATGGAACTGATGGAACCTGTTACCATATAGGTATTCTGATCAATTCATTCCCAAATCTCTAGATGTATATGGAATAGTAAGCTTCCACTTATATCTCAAATACAAATGTTGTTATGATCTGGGGATCTCTGACCAGGGACTGGCCCCTGACTGATAACTTCTCAGTCAAGTATACAAAGAAAAACACCAAAGAAAACAAAAAACTTAATATGATAAGCAGTTTGGAATTACTCGTGTGTGATACTCCTAGTCCCTGCCTTGCACACTAGAAGTAGCCATGGGCCCGACTAACTAACCTGAGAGGGCATGAACACAGCTGGAGAAATAACTCACGTGCCAGAGAAACAGAAATCCTGACTTGTTTCACATTTTGAAAGGAGAGGCCAGATACAGAAAAAGCCCCCCGCAGGTGTCCGACTGGACTAAACGCTGAATATCAAGAAACAAAGTATAGAGCAGAAAATAAATGTTAAACACAGCAATACTGACACTATGCAAAGGTATAAGATAAATTGAAATTAGCATCACACAAAAAACCCTACAAAAGTCCAAACTTCCAAGCAGTAAAAAGAATAGTGCTCACTGCACCCAGAACTACTATGCTTGGAACAAGGTGCTCAAGTGCTTATCAAATGTCCGCATAGGATGAATAGGCAGCAAGGTATAACTGAACGGACCAGGACTCAGACACAGATGATAGCAGCAATTTCAGGCAGACAGATCACTTCTGGAAAACACAGGCAACTGAAGTTTAAGACCGGCAACTGACATCATGCAAAGTGGTGTTTTATAGCCAGGAGCAGGAATAGTCAGAAAGGTAATTGGATAGCAGCGCTCTGAACTGCCCACAGCCTGTAAAGAGTCCTCAGCACTGCAGCACTTGTCATAATGCTTAGTCTGACTACAGACGTTGCTAGTAGTATATTGACTGCTATATTTAATTTCTAAAAAGATACTCATCAAAAGATAATGCCATTCATAAACATGCACACTTTGCTTGGTAGAGTGTGCATGTTTATATCGAAGGGGACAGAGGAACTTGCAAACATGTCGGGTAAAATCCAACATGTCTGATCCTTCTTATCCTGAGTCGGTTGCTTCCCAAATACATTGTATTAGTTGGATGACATCACAGAATTTGGTGAGTTTAGATGGGTTTTGTTCAATGTGTATGGATTCAGAAAATACATTTTGTGATATGTACACATTGCCAAGCTTATCTTCCTTATCTTAAATATTCATACTTTAAAATCAATCGCTTTATTGATATTTTTTCTCCACAAAATAAAAATTTCACAGTTCCGCTTTTGCTGAATATACAAAGTGGATAACATCAATTTAAAGGGAACCTATCATCATAAAAATGCAATCCTGTTATAGAGCAGCTGATATAGTTTGGTGCAGAGGCGTAGCTAGCGGGGGGGGGGCAGAGGGGGCGGCTGCCCCGGGCCCACTGACTTTTTGGGGCCCACCCCGGGGCCTCCATTAATACATACTATATTTCTAACTAGATTGGTGTCTGCAGACACCGATCTAGTTACAATACTTTCTGGTGCTTAACTGACTGTTTGCAAGACGCCGAGAAGCAGACCTAGCCTGTGGTCTGCTTCTCAGCACGGGCGGCGTGATGACGTCACAACATCACGCCGCCCGCGCTCAAACACAGACGTCATGCGCGTGGACAGGGAGGAAGCGCCGGCTCCATTCATCATCGCAGGTGAGTATGACTTTTTTTGTGGGTATATTAATAGTATAAGGGGTGGATAGGAGGGGTAATTATAACTATACAGGGAGGATTCATTAGGGGGCATTATGACGATGGGGGGGTCATTTATATAAGGGTTATTATGGGGTATTATGAATACAAGGGGGAGGTTATTTATATAAGGAGCCATTAGGGGGCATCATTTATATTAGGAGGCATTATGAACATAAGGGGTGGTCATTGATATAAGGGTTCATTAGAGGTGCAGTATTTGTGTCAGGGGGAATCAGGGGCATAATATGAGGGTCAATTAATTTAATTAAGGTGGCACTTGGGCTTTATTAGGACTAAGGCCCCACGTACCGGGCTGCAGCAAAAAAAAAGCACTGCAGGAAAAACCATGGCGGTAACATTGTGGTTTTTCCCACAGCGCTTTTCACAGAAGGTCTGCAGAGGTTTCCTCTGTGGACTTTCTGTTTTCAATACACCTAAATGGAAACCGCCAGCATTTCCATAATTGACATGCTGCAATTTCCAAAACTGCAACGGTTTTGGAAATCGCAGTGCGTCTGCTGCACATATTTTTCCCGCTATGTGTGGATGGGATTTGCTAGAATGCCACGGTTTTTTTCTGTGGGTTTTCGCCATATGGGGCCCCATCCCATCCCAACTCTGCAGTAAAATATGCGCAGCGGACACGCTGCGATTTCCAAAACAGTCGCAGTTTTGGAAATCGCAGCATGTCGATTATACCTACAGAAACGCCAGCGGTTTCCCTATAGATATAATTGAAGCAGAAAGTCCACAGAGGAAACCTCTGCAAACTTTCTGTGCAAAATGCTGCAGGAAAAACCGCGATGCGTTACCGCCGCAGTTTTTCCCGCAGCTGTTTTTTGCTGCGGGATGCTACATGGGGCCTTAGGCTGTATTCACACGTGGAAAATTTTCCACCCCCGGACTTTCGCCGTGGTCAGCCGTCACGGGATTCCGATGCCGTGCATCAGCATTCTGTTGTGCCTAACCACTCCTGATTAAGCCCAGATGAATGGGCCTAATCAGGAGCGCGGCTCGAGCCGCGGACATCGCGGGCGGAATCCGCGGGAAGATAGGTTATGTTGATTTTTTTTTCTGCTAGCGGAAAAAAAACGCTACTGACTCCCATTGAAATGAATGGGAGGAGTTTTTTCAGGCGGATTTTGAGGCGGATTCCGCGTCAAAATCTGCTGCCAAAAACTCTGTGTGAACACAGCCTAAGCCTTAAGGAGTTTTCCAGCTCATTTTTATTGATGGTCTATCCTCAGAATAAATCATCAATAAGAGATAAGTGATTCCCCACTGATCAGATGTATGAAGGGGCTATGGCGCCTCTTTATATTATATACAGTCTTTTTATACTGACCGGGTGATGTAATTCCAGCCTTGTCACATAGGCGTATATAGGACGAGGCTGTAGTTACATTACATGGCCGCTATGAGATGAATGACACTATGTAAACAGAGAAGGGGTCACGGCGCTTACACAGGTACCATGGTTCATTCAAACAGCTGATCCTGGGGCTCCCGGGTATTGGAACCCCAATAATTTTTTTTTCCCTTGTTTTTTTTTTTTCCCTTTTCAAGTAGGAAAAACCTGGGGCATTATTAATAAGAGGCACTATTTAAAGGGGGTAGACAGGGAAGTTATTAATTTAAAGATGCACTTGGGGGTATTATTCATTATGGGGGGTTATATTATATATTTTATAATTGGGGGTAGCAGCAGGGTGGGTGTGCAGGTGAGGACAATGTGGGTCAGGTGCCTGGAAAAGCGAGGAGCCAAAGATGTCTGTTTTGCAAACTTTACAGAGACTGAAAGAAGTGGTCATGGCCGTCCAGATAAAAAAAGATGGGGAATGTGAACGATTAGTCAGAGACGTCACCAGTGTCGGACTGGGATGTCTAGGGCCCACCAGTGGAATTGTTTCTAGGGGCCCACCATCAGAACCCCTGCAGATCAGCGGTACTGAGACAGGGCGGCTAAAGGTAATAACATGTTGGGAGCCACGCTGCTCAACCACTATACCATGTGCACCACTGCACTACCTAAACCTACTGCTACACCTTGTATGGCACGTAAGCAGCGTGGCTCCAAGAATTGTTACCTTTACCTGTAGCCGCACTGTCCTGGAAAAACTGATCTGCAGAGGTCCTGGCTGTTGTATCATCGCAGATGTAATATTGATGGCCTATCCTAAGGACAGGCCATCAATATTAGAAAGATGGATAAATCCTTTAAAGAGGTTGTTCAGGCATTGGAGCAACCAATGTAGCTGGTGGGAGGTGTAAAGTAAAAAATAAGTAAATTAAAAAGCATACTCACCTGTCCTCGGGGCTCCGTTGTCCGCTGTCAGTGTCCATTTAGTCTCGTGCCGGCGACTCCTTGCTGGGAGTCCTGCACCTCATGTGATCACTAAGACCAATTAGGTACAGGATTTCCAGAAATGAGGAGCCACCATGAGACCGAACAGACACAGGCAGGGGACATAGGGGTGCTGGGGACAGGTGAGTATGCTTTTTTTTTTAATTTTCTTATTTTTACACCTCCCTGGCGGCTGCCACAGTGGTCGCTCCAGTTTATGGACAACCTATTTTAAGGGGTTGTCTGGGTCAAATATTTCTATGGTCACTTCACTGGTCCCCCCACATAGTGGCCTCTTCACTGGTCCCCCATACTGTATGGGGAACAGTGATTGGGTCATTATATTGTGTAGGAGCAGTGATGGGGCTGACATCCTGTGGGGGGGACATTAAACTGTGTGGGGCATATTAAAGGGGTTGTCCAGGGTTAATCTTTTTTATGGCCTATGCTAAGGATAGGCCATAAATACCTGATCGGTAGGGGGCTGACACATGGCTCCATCAGCTGTTCAGAGCCACTTCCGGAGCCCGTTCTGTACACAACACTGGGTCGGAAGCAGAAAGCTCCATCTGCTGTATAGCAGCCCGGCGCCTTCACTGCAGCTCCACTCCTACTGACTTCAATAAGTGCTGAGATGCAGTGAAGGTGCCCGGCTAATATACAGTGGACAGAGCTTTCTGCTTCTGGCCCTGTATTGTGTACAGGACGGGCATCAGAAGTGGCTCCATACAGCTGATCGGTCCGTGGTCAGCCCCCTACAGATCAGGTATCTATGGCCTATCCTGAGGATAAACCATAACAAATTATGCCTGGACAACCCCTTTAATATACACCCCAGGGACCCCCTAATGCGCCACACTTTAAAGAGGTTGTCCAGTATAATTTTTTTCTTTTTTAATAATTAGTTCGGGGGGAGGTGAATCCCCCCCTACTCCCCCCCCCAAAAAAAACAAACAAAAAAAAAAAAAACACACTAAACATATTCACCTGTCTCCGGTGCTCCGGTGTCCTCCCAGCACAGTCCGGTCCTGCAGCTCCGCTGTCTTCTTTTGCCGGAAGTCCTCACTGGCTGTGACGTCCCAGGTCCCTTCCCTTAGGCCGCTGATTGGCCTCAGGGGTGACATCACAGGTAGTCATGTGCAGAGGGAACTTCAGCTGGAAGAAAACAACAGAACTGCAGGACCGAACCGCGCTGGGAGACACTGGGGACAGGAGAGAAAGTTTGGGGTTTTTTTTGTTTTGTTTTGTTTTTTTCACCTGCCCCGGCGTAATTTAAAAAAAAATGAAGGAGCCACTGTATGGAGTATAAGCTCCATAGTGGCCCCCACCCAGTATTATAAGCTCCACAGTGGCCCCCACCCAGTATTATAAGCTCCACAGTGGCCCCCATCCAGTATTATATGCGCCCAATAGCCCCCCTCTGCTTCAGTGTTATTATTATACTCTGGGGTCTCCTCAGACCCCAGAGTATAATAATCGGAGGCCCAGGGGAAGTGATTAAAAATAACAAACATTCATACTCACCTTGCTTTACCTCTCCTTGGCATCCTCGCTCCATCCTGCCGTCTTCAGCGTCTTCAGGCCCTTTTCCGACATCGCTGCTGAGGCCTGTGATTGGCCTCAGCGGTTGCGTTGGGGCGCACTGACGCCATTACGCGGCCACGCCCCATGTGACCGCTAGGGCCTAATCACAGGCTTCAGTCACATGACGGAGCAGTGCCAGAGAGGACGCTGTGCCCAGGAGAGGTGAGAATATGTGTTTATTATTTTGCGTCACCTCCCCTGGGTGCCCTGCCATCTATTGGAAAGGGGCCTCTGGTCAGGGGATCGATCGGGATGGTCAGGATCCCAATCAGGCCCCCATGAAATGAGGACTAATAGTCGAGGCTCGGGGCCCACCGGTGGATTCACCGGTTCCCCGATGGGCCAGTCCGACCCTGGACGTCACCGGTAAGTCACTAAATGTTACTGCCCTGTATTCACCTAAATCGTCTGCAGAGCCCTGTGTAGTGCTGCTATATACCACTATACGCTCACCGTATGCTGATAGTATCGGTATACGAACATGTCCAAGTTGGGGGCCCACTTGGACATGTTCGCCTCCCCTGTGCTGAACCCCTAGCTACGCCTCTGGTTTGGTGGGACAAAAGTCTTTTATTGTAGTTTTAGAGACATAATAGTGTTATATGTTATATTTGTGTTATCTCTTATATATATAAAATGAGTTCCTGTCTGTCTGTCTGTTCTTTATGCGCGACCAAACGACTGGACTGATCCTCACCAAATTTGGCACACATGTACATCAGGTGTCCGGGAATATTATAGACTGGGTCTCAGCTCTCTTGGATGTACTGTTCCTGAGATACAGTATTCCCAAAAAATGACCAGCATTAGTCTATACAAGCCTGCAAGTCTTTCACTCATATTCCAACTGCCATACACACGGTCACATATCCCTTATCAGCCAATAAGAGCTTGCAGGTGCTTACTCTCCTCAGGCACACAGGTTTACATAGCAACCAAGCTATGTATGACCTGTATTAGTCAATAGCAGTTCACAGGACCTTAAATATTCAGTCATATCACTTGTATCAGCCATTATAAGTTCACATTTAATTTACCAGGTTTCCATAACAACATAGCCATAAATAGACTGTACCTATAATAATAATAATAATAATAATAATAATAGTCCTTTAATAGTCCCACAGTGGGGAAATTCAGTGTGTTACAGCAGCAAAGATAAGATAAGCAGATACAAATACAAATACAACATGTACAGGAATGTTCCAAGGTGAGAGGCATTACATTAATAGCAGACAGACAGATAGGACGTAGCAGAGGGGGGGGGGGGGGATTTAACAGGCAGAGAGATATTTCAGTTCTCTGTATGTAATGATCTCCGCTTAGGTCGGTGTTGGTTGTACAGCCTAACCGCGGTGGGGAGGAAAGACTTCCGATAGCGCTCCTTCTCACACCTAGGGTGGAGCAGTCGGTCACTGACAGTACTGCCCAGCGCAATCACAGTCTCATGCATGGGATGGGAGTTATTCTCCCGCATGGAGCTCACCACGGACAGTATCCTTCTGTCACCCACCACCTGCACTGGGTCCAGTGGGCTCCCCAGGACAGAGCTGGCCCTTCTAATCAGCTTGTCAAGTTTATTTCTGTCCCTGGTTGATATACTGCTCCCCCAGCAGGCCACTCCAAAGAAGATGGCTGATGCCACTACCGAGTTGAAGAAAGTCCTAAGAAGTGCCCCCCGGATTCCAAAGGCTCTCAGCTTCCTAAGCAGGTAGAGCCTGCTGTGGCCCTTCCTGTACAGGGCCTCCATATGATCTGCCCAGTCCAGCTTATTATTAAGGAGCAGACCCAGGTACTTATAGGTGTTCACAATCTCGATGCCCGTCCCCAGGATGTCCACTGGTTTTGGAGGGCATCTGCCTTTACGGAAGTCCACCACCATCTCCTTGGTCTTCCCCGCGTTAATCTTCAGGTGGTTCTGGTGGCACCAGTCCACAAAAAACCGGTTCAGTTCTCTGTACTCCCTGTCATCATCGTCTGTGATGAGGCCTACTATTGCAGAGTCGTCAGAATACTTCTGTAGGTAGCAGCTGGATGAGTTGCACCTAAAATCAGCAGTGTACAGTGTGAAGAGGAAAGGGGCGAGAACCGTACCCTGAGGTGCCCCCGTATTACAGATCACGGTACCTGACACACAGTCTTGGGCTCTCACGTATTGAGGTCGATTTGTGAGGTAGTCTAGGATCCAGTTGGAGAGGTGGTGGTCCACTCCAGCAAGGCCCAACTTGTCTCTCAGTAACCTGGGCTGTATGGTGTTAAAAAGCACTGGAGAAATCAAAGAACATTATTCTCACCGTGTTCCCTGGTTTTTCCAGGTGAGACAGAGCCCTGTGCAGAAGGTGGATGATGGCATCATCTACCCCAATGCCCGGCCGATAAGCAAACTGGAGGGGGTCCATAGCGGGGCTCACTAGAGGGCGAAGATGTGTGAGAACCAATCTCTCTAAGATCTTCATCAGGTGGGATGTCAATGCTACAGGTCTGTAGTCGTTGAGGTCCATAGGGTGAGGTTTCTTTGGAACTGGTACCACACAAGAAGATTTCCATAATTCAGGGACTATTTCCTGCCTCAGGCTCATATTATACATATATGTAATTATACCACACAGCTGGTCCCCACAAGTCTTAATTAGCCTTGCGCTGATGTCATCTGGCCCTGCGGCTTTCCTCGCCTTGATCTTTTTCATCTCCTTCCTCACCTGGGCCCGTGTGAAGGTCAGACTGTGGTCAGATAAAGACAGATTTCTGGATTTACTGGTCTGTTGGGAAGTAGCCACATGGGGTGAATGGGGTGAAGTCATTGTGGTGAGGGGAGCTGAAGGACATTCTGGGGTGGGAGGAGCTGGTGTGTGATCAAATCTGTTGAAGAATAGGTTTAGTTCATTAAGCCAGTTAACATCTGCCTCAACAGACCGACTGTTTATGACCCGAAATTGACTTAAGCCCCTCCCAGACCCCCCTTATGTCTTTTCTTTCCATTTGCTTTTCCATTTTTTCCTTATAACTGGCTTTTCCTTGCCTGATTAGATGCCTCAGCTCCTTTTGTACTTCCCTCAACCCCTCCTTATCTCTTGTCCTGAATGCCATCTTTTTCTCCTTAAGTAGTGTTTTTATATCAGAGTTAATCCATGGTTTGTTGTTGGAGAAGCACCTCACCACTTTTGTGGGTACTGTGTTGTTCACACAAAAATTAATGTAGTCCGTTATGCAGTGTGTGAGTCCTTCTATATCTTCTCCATACGAATCCTGCAAAACTTCCCATGCGGTTGTGTCAAAACAATCCCTCAGAGCCTCATCACTCTCCTCGGACCATATCCTCACTGTGCGGGTGACAGCTGGTTCTCTACGTACAAGTGGCTTGTACACAGGTCGGAGATGTACTAGGTTGTGATCCGATCTTCCCAGGGGCGGTAGGGCTGATGAGTTATATGCCTCCCTCACGTTGGCAAAGAACAAGTCCAGTGTTTTGTTGTCTCTTGTGTGGCAGGTTACATACTGTGTGAAACTGGGAAGTGTGGATGATGGCGAGGCATGGTTGAAATCGCCAGACACAAGAAGGAGGGCCTGGGGGTGCTGAGACTGTAACTGGCTCAGCGTGGCTTGTAGGACCTCGCAGGCAGCGTCAGCTTTCGCAGAGGGGGGGACATATGCAGCTATCACGATGACATGTGATAGTTCCCTTGGTAGATAGAAAGGTCTCATGCTCACCGCTAATAGTTCAATGTCCTTACAGCAAGTTTGCTCCTTAATCACAATGTGCCTAGGATTGCACCATCTATTATTCACAAACATTGCAGCCCCCCTCCTTTCCTCTTACCGCTCTCCCTTGTCCTGTCTGCCCGAAGGAGTTTAAAACCATCCAAGGAGACCAGAGAGTCAGGAGTAACTTCAGTGAGCCAAGTCTCTGTAAGTAGCATCATGCTGCACACCCGAAACTCCTGATGGTGCCTGGTGAGCGCTGTTAGTTCATCCATCTTGTTTGCAAGAGATCTCACATTGCCCATAATGATGGAGGGAACAGTTGGTCGGTAACGCCTCTTTTTAATCCTCTGAAGAGTTCCTGCTCTGCATCCCCTCCCCCGCTTTTTCTTTCTCCAGAGTTCTTGGGGGATGGGTGGGCAAATGGTATGCAGCCCTGTTGTTGTGACTCTAAGCTGCAGTAATTTCTCTCTTGTGTAGACAAAAGAAATGCCTGCAGACACAAGAGTCCCCATTTCAGCAGGACAAAAAGACAGATAAAAACAAAAAAAAAAAAGTATCACAAAGGTCCAATTCCAAGTCTTTGTTTCTTCATTTCTTCATAGTGTAAAGTCCATTAAGTAGAGAGATAAAAAACAGACAGAGAAAGAAAAAAAAAGAGAGAGAGAGTCTCAGAGCTGCCGACCAGGCAGCCACTCAGTGGCGTAACTAGCAATGGCAGGGCCCCAAGGCGAACATATGACATGGGACCCCCCCCCGGCAAACCCCCCCCCCGCACAAACTGCATTCCTGCACACACTATTATGCCCCATAGTGGCCCCTGCATACACTATTAGGCCCCATAGTGGCCCTTGCACACAGTTTTCTGCCCCATAGTGGCCTCTGCACACAGTATCATAGTGGCTCCTTCATATAGTATTATGCGCACTTCCCGCTACCTCTTCAATGTTGGACCAGATGTCACATGAGCCAGGCATGTATCACAACGCATAATGACGTCGGACTGGCCCACCGACATCTGGGACGCCACCAAGGAGGCCCGAAGCCTGCTGAAAAGATCCCAGAGTATAATGATAGCAGTGTTTGTGGGGTTCACGGCCCACAGGCCTTACTTACCAATCCCTGCTCACAGCCGCCTCTGCAGAAGATGAAGTGCAGGCGGCCGTGAGCAGGAGTGGGGATCGGTAAGTAAATAGGGCCCGTTGCCTGCTGGTGTTAAAAAAAAAACAAAAACCATCAGAGGCCCTAATGTCCCGGGCCCTGTGGCAGCTGCTACCACTGCTAAACCGGTATTTACGCCACTGACTGGACTGCCATACTGGATTTCAGCATTCTTATAAATTGAAACATTTTTTAAACTACTCATGTCCCCTGCAGCAAAACGCATGGCTGCTGCTCGAGCTAATGAAAACTCTCAGCAGACCCAAGCCTGTCTCCAATCTGATAAGGTATGTTACAGACAACAGCGAGCTGCTGAAACTCCCCAGCAGACCCAAGCCCGTCTCCAATCTGACAAAGCATTGTCAGCCACATGCACACAGCTGCACTCCAGGTTTCAATAACAACCCAGCCATTTTTCTTCACTGCTGTAGGTCAGCTTTAAAGGGGCAGGGCGCTGTGGATGACACTGTTACACAAGGTCACATACACACAGCTTTACTCCAGGTTTTCCATAACAACCGATCGCAGGTCTTTCACTGATATCCAAACTGAGATGCACATGATCACATGACACTTATGGACCAATGGAAAATCGCAGGTTCAGTCTTGACATACACACAGCTTTACACCAGGTTTCCATAGCATCCAAGCTATTTATGATCTGTATGAGTCAATAGCGGTTCGCAGGTCCTTAAATATTCAGTCATATGACGTGCATCAGCCAATATAAGTTCACATTTCATTTACCAGGTTTCCATAGCAACACAGCCATAAATAGACTGTACCTATACTGAACTGCCATACTAGATGTCAAGTGCAAAACTGGCCAATTCTTATGGGGTCACTACACAAACAAAAAATGAAATATACCTGTGCGAAGCCGGGACCTTCCTCTAGTATTAGATAAATGTGAGTATAGTGGGATTATGCTAGAACCGACAGGGCAGGTACTCATATGACGTTGACAAAAAGTGTCCATATACTATTTCAAAACTATTTTCTGGCCTTCTGTCTTTCCACATTCAGATTCTGAGAGTCCCTTCTGCTCCAAAGCCTAGGACCTTTGGCAAAAGCCAATTTTTAGGCCTAGTAGAACACCATAACTCTGCATACTGTGTAAGTCAGACATGGAGCCTACAGACTACTGTATGGTCACTAATGTGTACATGAACTGCAAGGAATAAATGGTTTTTATGCAGCTCCTAGATTTATGCACCTACCAATGGGTATTTATATCAAGTTTTTTCAGCTTCAGATGGCCATTTGCTTAGTAATGTAGTGATGTATTAAGAGTCGTATGTGTATTACTAAAACTTTAGGAAAAGATGCATGAGTGTTAACAATTATGTATTGTGAGCCTAACCTATAAGGGTTTCATGGTTTGTCCTGCATTGGGAAGTTAATATTGTAATAACTATATTAAACCTATTTTTGCACAAAAGAAAAATTCTACATGTTTGGAAAATGTTTTTGGGTTTGTGACTTTACCCTTACACTTAGTCTTGCTTCTATATCATGTACACAGTAGTATGTTATATTTGTTTTGACAAGTCGTGTTATAGCGTGATCTGTCAGCGTGCATTATAATGTGCAGATGGAATATATTGGTGTCTTACATAAATAAACACTAGGAGCTCACATTAGCTTTAGTATCACAGCCTGTTTTCACTCTCAAACATATTCCAGCAGTTAGATTTTCATTTCTTCCTTTTTTTTTTTTTTTTTTAACACGTCTTGCTCCAATTGCTGCAAAGGGAGAGCAGGAGATAGCTGAAGTACAGCACTCAGCAGA
The DNA here is from genome assembly GCA_947044405.1 of Leptodactylus fallax. Taxonomy (NCBI): domain Eukaryota; kingdom Metazoa; phylum Chordata; class Amphibia; order Anura; family Leptodactylidae; genus Leptodactylus; species Leptodactylus fallax. The sequence continues at coordinate 324,304 of CAMRHE010000150.1, forward strand.
AGTGAATGGGAGTGCCATACACCAAGTGTCATGCCTATATTCAGACTGGCTGTAGTCAGGCTAAATGCACAACGAGGGTGAACACCTCCCATTCTCAGGATCAGTTGGTATCTTAATGGTCAGCTCCCCATCAATCGGCTATATATCCTTTATCCAATGGGTAGAGGATACGTTTTCTTGGTTGCAAAACCCCTTCACTAGACAAGTTGTTTAGCTCAAATCTGGATTGGCATTGTGTTGGCAGCATAAAAATAGAAAAGCATCTTGGAATCAGGTAAGCCATATTAATAAATGTACAGTACATTGTTAATCTCTTCAACAGGACTAGGGTTATCCAACTTTAAGACAAAGCTCTTTTATTGAATCATTATGACGGAGTCTTGCTCCTCGAAGACCTCCTACTTTAACCTGAAGCTGAGAGACTTACCTGTACCTTCATCCAACCCAATCATAAGTGACTATGCCACAAACATAACCAATACGTGCAGCTTGGACAGACTTGCATAAACATAAGTGTTCGTTGCATTATTAGAGGTGGCTTTCGGGTGGAAGGAACAGGACTTAATGTGTCCTACCAAGTGACGGCCGACATTGATAGAAACTCATTTTCCTTCATCGTTATTATGGAACAGTTAAAAAAAAGGCACAAATAACAGGAATGGAAGAGTGCTTACATATCCTAGATTTATTTGACTTTAGTGCAATTTTTAATATTTAAAATAGTTATTTATATTAAAGCAACATTAAGTATATCACATAAGAAAGACAAACAACTATAATAAACATGAGGAGAGCTTCATGTCTGTCTGCCCATGATGTCTCACAATCTACAGGGGAAACCCTACAATAAATTGAGCTTCAGTTAAGGCTAGGTTCACACTAGCGCTTGGGTCTCCGTAATTTTAGTCCACCAGGGGACCTGAACGACGGAGAGCCCATCCGCTAAAACAATGGTTACCCACATACACCTGCAGACCCCATAGACTATAATGCTGTCCTCCGGGTGTCCATCAGGCTTCCACTGTTTTTATACTGAAAGCGGTGGAAAGAAAAGTACTCCGTGCAGGACTCCTAGTCTAAGTATGCTTACTGTCAGCTAAGTTTCAGCAAAGAAACTCATTATTTGTATGTAGCAGAGACAAAGGTGGTCAGCTAAGGTTTGTAGAAGGTCATATAGGTACTGAAATAAATCTAGAAATTATAGGGCACCTAGCAAAGGATTAAAAAGGACCTATCAACTCTGTCATGTCTGTTTTAGTAAATCTTTGGATTTTTCATAAAATCGCTGTCTGTACATCATTTCTAAGAACTCTGCCTCATGCTATTTTACTGCTATATTTCCTGGCACAGGTATCAATAAACTAACAATCCTCTTATAAGTGAGGCATGTCCATACATACTATGTCCAGGTTCAGAACCTGATAGCGACTTCTACCGCTGCACCCACTTTTGCTATGCCCGTTTCCAAAACAGTTACTAGTGCAACTTTATGCAACACTATAAATGCCAGGAATGAAAAAAAATTATACTGGAAAAGATGGCTGGATTGGAGAACATGATCACTTATCTTACTTTACTACTAAGAGAATATTACATTTACAGAAGCACATTAGTGTAATGTTAACATAATAGGAAAGACTAGAAAAATAAAGCTCTTTCCTCTTGCTGCTCAGCTGTTGTAACCATTAGCAGCAAGAAGAATGAATCTGCATATGATATACTGAAATCATAGTCGCCATAGTCGTGATTTCTACATGGCTACTGTCTGAAACTTATATCACTGTGTTAGAATGTTGATAACCTTTCAATTCCTTCATATTAGCTATAATGCATGGCTGTGGGCATCATGAATTTGGCTGGAGGCAGATACTGTATACAGTACATGCATATAAATCAATAGCATATGCCATATATATAACCAATAGAAGTTTCATATAAATTCAGCTAAGGCTAAAGCCACACATAGCCAAACACAGCTAAAACAGCAGCAGAAATGCAACAGAAAAAAAAATTCAGCAGAAATACTTACATTTTTTCATAGCTTTTCTGCTGCAATTTGCAATTTTTTTTTTTTATAGAAGTCTCTGGAGAAAAAACAATGTATTTGCAATTAAAATGAGCAACCTATATTTTTCAAAAATGCATGACTTTTTTTTTCTACAATATGCTGATGAAATTTTGCAGGAATTGTAAAACACAGTGGGGCACATTTATTAAGCTACTTGCGCCTTTTTTGGTGTAAATTGCGCCTTTTTTAGGTCTTTTTCTGCCCTACACTTCATTTATGAAGCATTTGCACCTTTTTTTCCAGATGTTATGTTGCCCTCGCCACTTTTGCTTTTTGCCGAGAAAAGGGGGCATGGCCGAAATGGAGATCTTTTTTACACTGTATTTAAGACTTACGTCTTTTTAAAAAGGGGCAAATAAAGCCCAAATGCACTCCAGTCGATGGGCAGCGTAAAAGATCCTGATTTGCATCTATACTACCACATGCACAACATTTAATAAGGAGGTGCGCCGACATCATAAATAAGCAGAACAGAAAAACTAGTCTGAAAAAAGGCGTACCTGCCAAAAGTATGGCCAAAAAAGGGGCAGATGATAAATAACCCCCATTGTGTATTTCTGCTCCGTTTTCACAACAGCCCCAAATGCTGCCTTTCCGCAACGCATGGCCTGAGCCTAAGGCCCCCATGTTGCGGAGATGCAGCTTTTATTGTTGCATATTTTGCAGCAGTTTGAGACAAATCCAGGAGTGGTTACAAAAGGAATGGTAGATATATAGGAAGCTCTTATACTTCTCCCACCTGCTCAGTCCACTCCTAGCTTTGTCTTAAAAAACGCATCAAAATCTATCAACAAAAAAAAAGCAGCTTTTCCGCAACATGAGGCCTTAGCCTTAAGCAAATTGCACATGACCATGTGCCAACCGGCTGCCGTGAATGAACGGCACAGGCGGCGCATGGGGGACATGCGGATGTCACCTGTGTGCTGTCTGTGCACCGGCCGTGCTTCAGCGGCTCCTTTCATTAAATGAATAGGAACCATGGAAGCAGGACCGCAAAATCAGACATGGATTAGGACCTGTTCCATATTTTGCAGCCCAGACTGCCAGCCCGCACACGCGACCGTGTCATTCACAGTCATGTGTACGGGCCCATACAAATGAATGGGTCAGTGTACTATCCAGGAAAACCCCGATAGCATACTGACCAGACATATGGTCGTCTGCAAGGGGGCTTAATGTGTGACTCTGCAAGTTGCCCTAAATTGGATGTTATATGTATTTCTTCCTTGCATCATTGGTCAGATACCCCTTGCTCTCCAGGTGTTATGAAACTACAAGCCTCAGCATGTTGTAATTGCAGCACCAGAACTATAGCTAAGCAGACCACTGGTATAAATGGTATACAGATATAAATGGTAGAACTCTACACTTTCTCTAGCGCTTATTCATTCCAGGTATAAAGTGACTCAGCATATGCTGCCTGCACTCCATCTTCATGTCTAAGTAGCTCACGACTCTTCTATGTAGCATCAATGCACTGAAGCACTGTCTATACAGATTGTACTTGTACAGAATGTAGAGGCTGAGTTTATCACAGCCAGATGCAGAAAAAAAATCTGTGAATTGTCAAATTGAATCATGCACCTCATTTATCACATGAGACTAAAATATATACTTATAGGCATTAGAAACACTTATGAGGATGTGATATTTTAGGAAGCCAGACTGACAAGTTCCTGACCAATAATCCCAAGTCATCTGTTCATCATTGAGTTATCATTCCACGCGCAGCATTAAAAGCATTAATGTGAGTGATGGGTCATATTATCTGTAGCGCTGTCTTTAAGTTATTGCTGGTAACATTTCTAAAATCTTTTGTATTTCCTTTGGTCATTACTATTGTCACAATAGTTGTTATTGTATTTATGTATTATCTTCTCTAATAGAAAAAGCCGTGTGCTTTCCAGTGCTTGGGTAATTGTGGCTCTGTTCACACTAGTGTCATGACTTCCTTTATAATGGGGCTATGACAGTCTTGATTTGCTAGGGGTCTTTTGGGTTTCATAATGGTTTTGGTATTTTTAACACCAAGAATAGCACCATTCTTTGCCAAAAGCGCAAAGGAACTATTTAAATGGGTTGTCCAGTTTACCCTAATTCATATAAATGAAACTGCAGTAGCAGAAACTACTCATGGACAAGTGTGGCGCTGTTTCTTGAAGATAACTCATGTTTTTCTAAGTACAATCCCTTTAATACAAATATGAAAATAAAATAAGTAATATGTCATAGCATAAAACAAATGAATATGGTGATATGTCTCACTCATGTTTTTTCACTTTCCCTAGACTAGCCAAGATATAGAAACACTGCAATGAAGAGAATGAAGCAGATTTACTAATCCTGTATCATTTTTAGACTGTGTAAACTAAGCCTTTATTCACGCGATAATAAAAGACATTTTCGCTGTGGGACAGATTACTCAAATCTAACAATTCACAGAGAAGAGTAATACACTAAAACATAACTTTTACTAATATATTCAGATAAAAATAGAGCTCAGTTCACACTTTAAATGCAAGAAGTGCGCCAGCTTAAACAAAATTATTGTTCCTCAACGCGTTTCACTGTAGCTCATCAGGAGGATATTACATGAATACCAACGTAATGCATAAATGCATTCATTTCACCATAACTCATCAGAAAGATGATATATGAGTACGAGCGTAATGCATACATGCACTTATTAGACCCCAGATCAATCCCTTAAATAATGTTAATTTCACACTTCAAGTGGTTACTGCCTGGGCTGATATTTTGGAGTAGTGGAGGGGTTGCTAGTGGATACACCTGGAGTAAAATCCACCATTCATAGCTATTCAAACATGCATATTCTCTAGATCAAATCATTGTAGTCTCATACTATTCCAGATGTAAAACAATTTTGTTCTTTAAGCACATATGGTACAAATCCTCATTTCTGATTAAATACAGGCAGGATTTTGGGTGAGTTTTTCAAAACTGGGTGGCTGGAAAATCATCTACTAGTGACCACAGTGAGTGGATAGCAATAAAAGCATACCATCCCCCATCTAATGTTATAATGCAAATGGCCACTGAGCATCAGCCTCATAGTTCACAGATTTGCCTACACCCTAATCTGGAGATTACTACTTCCATGCATGAACAACCCACTCCCAATATAGCTCCAAAACTGCCCCATTTAAGAAAGATCGTCCTGGCAATAAACTGCAGTCTTATTAGACCCCGGATCAACCACTTAAATAGTGTTATTTTCACACTTCAATTGGCTACTGCCTGGGCTAGTAGTTTGGAGGAGTGGAGGAGTTGCTAGTGGATACGCCTGAAATAAAATCCACCATTTATAGCTATTCAGACATGCATATTCCCGAGGTCAAATAATTGTAGTCTCATACTTCCCCATATATAAAACTATTTTGTTCTTTAAGTACATATGGTACAAATCCTCATTTTGGATTAGATACAGGGAGGATTTCAGGTGAGTTTTTCAAAACTGGGTGGCTGGAAAATCATCTGCTACTAGTGGCCACAGTGAGTGGATACCAATAAAAGCAAATGGGCACTGAGCATCAGCCTCATAGTTCAGAAGTTTACCTACACCCTACTCTGGAGAGTACTACTTCCATGCATGAACAACCCACTTCCACTATAACTCCAAAACTGCCCCATTTAAGAGAGATCATCCTGGCAATAGACTACAGTAAAAACTGCACTTCCCAGCACCCTAAAGGTGGATGCTGGTGCTTGGATGTCAGTTGAGCATGGCGACTCCCGCCGGAGCTCGATATATAAAGGCTAGGCCACGCCCCCCAGTACCGCAGGGGTGATTAATGGTCGGATTGTTTATGTATCATTATTTGTCAAATTAATGGAAAGGGGGACATGCACTAGATAGCGAATAGGGTGTGTTTGCACCAGCTTTTAGTATATATGGAGACCAGTAGCTCAAGACGTCCTTTCATAATTGGTAAGAACGTATAACAGTTGTGGTACTGGACCTACCTGGTGTGGACTTAAGATCTTGTGGTCCATCAGGTTCTGTCTATTCAGCTTACCACTTTGGGTTTAAGGACGAGTACATCTGGTTAACTGATACGCAGTAACCTCCCCCCAGAAATGAGGAACCATTGGTGACACTAACTGCTAGATCAGTAACGCTATATATCCACATGCTCTTTATTTAATCCAACGTTCTGTACATTGATCACGTTGTTCAGGATTTGTAGATAGCATTGTTGATACCTTGGAAACAAATCCCGCCCATTTTTGAGATGATGCTCCCCCCACACTAATCAGTGTGGAGCGTGTCAATGAGGGGCGGCGCCATAGTGTGAACACTTGGTTCTGCCCCCGGGATGACGCCTGTGGGCGCAACCAAGTAGGTGGCGCTGCGTCAGTCCCAGGGGCGTGGCCTGGCCTTTATATATCAAGCTCTGGCGGGAGTCGCCACACTCAGCTGACATCCAAGTACCAGCATCCACCTTTAGGGTGCTGGGAAGTGCAGTTTTTTTTTTTTTTTTTTTAATCTCTCTTAAAAGGGGCAGTTTTGGAGTTATAGTGGAAGTGGGTTGTTCATGCATGGAAGTAGTACTCTCCAGAGTAGGGTGTAGGTAAACTTCTGAACTGTGAGGCTGATGCTCATTGGCCATTTGCACTAGATGGGGGATGGTATGCTATTATTGCTATCCACTCACTGTGGCCACTAGTAGCAGATGATTTTCCAGTCACCCAGTTTTGAAAAACTCACCTGAAATCCTCCCTGTATCTAATCCAAAAGGAGGATTTGTACCATATGTACTTAAAGAACAAAATAGTTTTACATATGGGGAAGTATGAGACTACAATTATTTGACCTGGAGAGTATGCATGTCTGAATAGCTATAAATGGATTTTATTTCAGGCGTATCCACTAGCAACCCCTCCACACCTCCAAAATACTAGCCCAGGCAGAAGCCATTTGAAGTGTGAAACTAACACTATTTAAGTGGTTGATCCGGCGTCTAATAAGACTGCAGTTTATTGCCAGGACGATCTTTCTTAAATGGGGCAGTTTTGGAGCTATATTGGAAGTGGGTTGTTCATGCATGGAAGTAGTAATCTCCAGATTAGGGTGTAGGCAAATCTGTGAACTATGAGGCTGATGCTCAGTGGCCATTTGCATTATAACATTAGATGGGGGATGGTATGCTTTTATTGCTATCCACTCACTGTGGTCACTAGTAGATGATTTTCCAGCCACCCAGTTTTGAAAAACTCACCCAAAATCCTGCCTGTATTTAATCAGAAATGAGGATTTGTACATTATGTGCTTAAAGAACAAAATAGTTTTACATCTGGAATAGTATGAGACTACAATGATTTGATCTGGAGAATATGTATGTCTGAATAGCTATGAATGGTAGATTTTACTCCAGGTGTATCCACTAGCAACCCCTCCACTTCTCCAAAATATCAGCCCAGGCAGTAGCCACTTGAAGTGTGAAACTAACACTATTTAAGGGATTGATCTGGGGACTAATAAGTGTATTTATGCATTACGCTCGTACTCATATATCATTTTTCTGATTTCTCATGTAATATCCTCCTGATGAGCTATGGTGAAACATGTTGAGGAACATTAGATGAGCAATAATTTTGTTTCAGCTGGCGCACTTCTTTCATTTAAAGTGTGAACTGAGCTCTATTTTTATCTGAATATATTAATAAAAGTTATTTTTTAGTGTATTACTCTTCTCAGTGAATTGATAATAAAAGGCAGCCATGTTACGGTTGTTTTTGCTACGTCACACGACCATATAAAAAAAGTGAATGAATGTCCATTTTTTTGATGGACAGCTAAAAAACAGACATGCTCTATCTTTGTCTGTTTCGACAGACACACAGGCCCACTAGAAATCAATGCATTCATTTTTAAAAGATGTAAAACAGACTGACATCCAATTTACGTCCATTAATACAGGTCAGTGGGTTGGGTCAAAAATTACCGAAATTCATAAATTTTAGTCAACGGCCCATTAAAGATAGATGCGAAATGGATAAGACTTGGTCCTCAAAATAGAAAAAGGGAAAGGATGCAAAACAGCTGTAAAAAATGAATTTCAAGGCCTTTTTTCATGGACGTTAGATCCATCAAAGACTAAGGCCCCATATAGCAGGCCACAGCAAAAAAGGTTTCCTTTGTGGACTTTGTTTCAATTATACCTATTGGGAAACCACTGGCGTTTCCGTAGGTATAATTGACATGCTGCGATTTCCAAAATCACGACGGTTTTGGTAATCGCAGCATGTCCACAGCATGTATTTTTTTGCAAGGTATGGATGGGATTCGCTAGAATCCCATCCACCTTGCAGAGACTGTAAAACGCAGTGTTTTTTTTCCGTGGTGTTTCAGGCACTGTCATATGAATAAGGCTTTAGACAGCCAGATGGAAAATGCCTCAAATTTATCACAATGGCTCATACATTATGATAAATCTGAAGCATTTTTAGATACTTTTGTTTAAATTTATACTGTCTTTAGTTTGCCTTTATGTGGCTAATTTTTACGGAAAAAATTTTGGTGTAATGTGGCACACACTGTTGAATTTTAGGGCCAACGCTTAGGCCCCACGTTTTGGAAATGCAGGGTTTTATTTGTTGCAGATTTTGCTGCTTTTTTTGGAGCCAAAGTCAGGAATGGATTGAAAAGGAACGGGAAATATATAGGAAGCGCTTAGACATTTCCCTTCTATTAAATCAATTCATGACTTTGGCTCAAAAATGCAGCAAAATCTGCAACAGAAAACGCTGTGCTTTCGTAACGTGGGACCTTAACCTAAACCATGCTTTCACACTAAATCATGCCCACCTGTCGTGATACATTGGAAAACTGTTGCATGTGTTATAAACATCTGTTATGTTGTCGCAATCATTTAATAAATATACTAAAACATCAGGTTTTGGAGCAATAGAAGCAAAAATTCAGGCATAGCCAAAATAGAAAATATGGGCAAATTCATTGGTGTGCAAGGCCTCAGGGACCCTGACTCAGAGGACCCGCTTGGTCCAATATAATTTATAATAATATATAATAAATACAGGCAATGCTATAATGAATGAACTGTAAAAACACAGAAGCAAGATTTCAGCTCCCTGTCAAGCATTTGCGTTGCCTCTACCATGGTGTCAGTTGTCAGGTGAACAGTCATGTGACATGTGGCTTTCCTGATGGTAAGGTAGAAATGACAAAAAATAACAAATATGGACTTTATACATGTATTACCCTTTTTCAAGCCTTATCCGAACTGGATATACACTGGTGGATTGTATGTAAAAGTTTGTATTGACTCAAATCTTTGCATAAAAATGCATATTTTTATTAGTGAATAGAAACGTAAAACGTTTAAGCATTTTTTTTGCATTCTGTTTTTATTACCCCAATATAGGGAACTGTACATCAAGGGTTAAATCATCTCTAGCTGCAAAATGGATCATTTCAGCTAGGTAGGCCCCTCTGCAGTCAGACAATATCACATTACTCAGATTGTATAAATAGTAGGAATGATTTCCGCTCGCAGATATATAATGCAGGTATCTCTTTACAAAGCCCTTACTTCAGGCCAGCTGAATGCCTTAACAGTGCCTAGAAATCCTGCAGCCTTAATCCCTTCAGCAACAAAGATCTGTTTCTTTGCTTAACATGCAGTAGGCCTCAGAGGCCTGTGTGTGCCTTGGCTTGTAGGCCAAAAGCCTCCTGTTTACAATTTCCCCATTCCTGTTTTTAATGTTGTTCCGAGACCAAGCACAAAGGGCTAGTTTTGTCCTGGAGAAACAGGGGAGCTATTAGATGAGGACAGGAGGAAGGAAGGGGAATCCGACGGGAGAAGCCCAGGAGGGATTAGCATGCACAGCTGTTCCCTCAGGGACCGCAGCTTTATGCTTTTATAATTTCCTCTCGATTTCTAAATGTTAATGTCTCATTTCCTCTTGTTCTACTGCTATTTTACCTATATATATATATATATATATATATATCAGCATTTCAGACATCGCCAATTACTTTCCTATGCTGCAATGATTCATTAAACTGAATACTGTTAATTTATAACTACAATAATTACATAATTCATAATTAATCGTAATTATTCTGAATCTAATGTATTGTAAAATAATCATGATACTTATGATAATAATAGTAATTTCAATAGTAAATAAACTATAAAATGCACCAAGTTATCATATGTTGGGGACCATTTAGCAGTTTTCATAAACTTCTGTAGTGTCCCTGTTAAAGGGAACCTGTCACCATGAAAATACAATATAGTCTGCAGGCAGCATATCATAGAGCAGGAAGAGCTGAGAAGATTGATACACTAAATCTTTTCCCACAATACTATGTAACTTGCCATTTATTCATTTATTGCTCTGTTCTTTCTATGCTTAGAAAGCATAATTGAGGTCCTAACAGTGACTGTGCCTACAGAGATAGCTGTCAATCACTAATAGGACCGCCCACTGGACTCCTCCTACTCTATAACATGCTGCCTGCAGATTACCCTGCATTTTCCTGATGACAGGTTCCCTTTAAATATCCTTATTCAAAAAATTATTTGAAAAAAGGCTACAAAAAGTGATTTGAGAAAAGTATTTAGCAAAACTGCCAAAAACCCCTCCAGGACATGTAAACTATAGTGTTGACATTGAATTGGAGGTACAAATTCTGTTACATTTGACATGACGAATAGCACTGAATGCAGTGCCATTTTTCTACTCTTAACAGGGGAAGCCATGGCTTGAAGACCACATTATAAGTTGTATGGTGTTCCCAGCACTGTGTAGAGGTTTTCATTATACATGGTGGTGCAAACACAAATAATTTAAATATAAAGATAGCAGAAAACAATATGACTGCCAATGTATTAGACTCTATTCACACTAGCACTGGGTTGTATTCCATTGGTTCTGGTTGTACTTTTGCTGTTAAGAACGCTGAAAACCATATGGAAACGTATTGTACCTTTTGCTTGCTGTTATTGGCCACTGTTATTATAATTTAATTGTAGTGTTTTGTTCAAAGCATCGATTTTCTATTTGAAGAGGACTTTTCACCCACCTCCAACAATTCCAGCTCTTTAATAAATCAATTAATAAGCACTGCTCTACTGATTCCGGAACAGTTGGAATTTTTTCTCTAGCCCCCACCATTCCCCAGCAATCCATGCCGTTAGTTTTGGTGCCTGATATGCTATTTAGACTCTGTACTGTCAGGAGGGCTGTGTCAGGCAAGAGCAGACAAAGGATGTGATTCTAAGCTCTGACACTGCCCACTTCTGATTGAAACTCTGGTGGAGGTCCTCTTTAAATAGTGTTAATTGAAGTGAACCTGTAAGGTGATTTCTGCTGCCCTATCTCTGAGCAGTATACAGTAACATAGAGGAAGAGAAGCTGAACTTTGTGATATGTAGGTTTATATAAGTTGGTATTCAGGATTTCTCCCTGAATCAGTGTGTGTACACAGAAGGCTATCATTCATACTGTGTGTGAGCAGGGTAGGCAGGACTCTCACTGTCTCTCCCAGGAGTCCTGCCAGTATTTCTGCTGCTTTATACTTAGAAGTACTGCTCCAAATAATTTATACCTATATATCTCAGAGCTCTACTTCTTTTCCTTTCAATTTCTGGTCTTGCAGCTGAGGCTATCAATTGTCTGCAGTCATGCAGGTAGTGCAAATGTAAGGCATCAGAACGTAGGGACTAGAGTCCATAGGTGAGTAACAGATCTTTATACCATTAAGCCCCACTTCATCACCCACCAAGATAAAGCAGCATAATAATTCATCAATACAAATAGATAGTAGTTAGTAAGTGGCCTCCTTTGGGGGGGGGGGAGGGGGGGGAGGGGAGAGGGGGGGGGGGGGGGGAGAGAAGGGAGGGGAGGGGGGGGGGGGGGGGGGGGGGGGGGGGGGGGGGGGGGGCAGGGGGGGGGGGGGGGGGGGGGGGGGAGGGGGGGGGGGGGAGGGGGGGGGGGGGGGGGGGGGGGGGGGAGGAGAGGGGGGGGGGGGGGGGGGGGGGGGGAGGGGAGGGGGGGGGGGGGGGGGAGGGGGGGGGGGGGGGAGGAAGGGGGGAGGGGGGGGGGGGGGGGGGGGGGGGGGGGGGGGGGGGGGGGGGGGGGGGGGGGGGGGGGGGGGGGGGGGGGGAGAGGGGGGGGGGGGGGGGGGGGGGGGGGGGGGGGGGGGGGGGGGGGAAGTAGGTATTATAAAATAATTGAATTCAATTCTTGAGAATTAAAGGGAACCTGTCACATTGAAAAAGCAGTCTGATCTGGCAGCATTATGCTATACAGCAGGAAGAGCTGAGTAGTCTTAGTCTATATATAGTTTTGTGGAAAAAGATTCAGTATAACTTGTATTTTACTTTAAATCTCTGGACTTAGGAGTCCAGTGGGCGGTCCTACTCGGCGACTGACAATTATGTATGCACAATTATACAACCTGTCTGTCATGGAAGCTGTCTTCAATCCATTACCAGTAATACTGAATCTTTTTCCATAAAACTATATATCAAACTGCTGAGCTCCTTCTGCTCTATAACATGCGACAGATAGATTGGAATTCAATGTAACAAGTTACCTTTAAGTGACATTTCTATAAAGTATATCTATTATAAAAGGACTTAGGTTAGTTACACATTTACCTTAACACCACTGGTAGATGTCAAGAAATGATTTGTAGACATATTAAAAACAAAAGATATTTTAATAGAAAAAGTTGGCAAAGCATACCATCAAAGCCACAGAGCTTATAGAGTTTTATATGAAACATGCAGCAAAAACGTTGGATTATTACAAGCTGTAAGCAGGCATAGGAAAGAAGCCATGATTAACAGCGTCTCAATCCATCAGGGACATCCACTCTAAACCCTTCCTTCCTACCCAAATTGGAAATGTCATTAGTCTATAACTAGATTTCAAGAGACCCCACACTCAGAATTATGGAGTCATTCCAAGAAAATTTTCAATTTTTACCCTTTGCAGCTTAATTCAGACATGTGCCAACACAAATGTTGATACATTTTAACCATCCGTGAAAAGAACATTTTGTGATGTTTGGTCCCCAAGAAACTTGTCATGGAAGGATAATAACTAATTCTGCTTACTTGTCTGCAAACAGGGGAATATCACGTTTTTTGTTTCATTCTAACATGTTCATATGTTGTCCCTATGGACTGTAACATAGAGAGTCCTGGTCTTAGACTGAGACCACACGTTGCAGAATAAAATGCTACATTTTACAGTACCAGAAAAGTGAGTGAGATTTTGTGTAATCTCATGCACGCATACAGTAGCAGGAAAAAAACACTACAAACACTGCATTTCCAAAAATTCATATGTTTTTGAAAAGCACAGCATGTTAATTTTAATAATCTTTTTGGCCAGATATGGCTTCCCAAAGATTCAGTAGCTGTATTCACTTGCAGTGGTCATTATTCTTATGAGACAAAACCTTTAAGGTGTTCACATAAAATACAATGTTTCAGAGATTGGTTACTATAAATTGATTTGATCAACCAAAATTTATCCTAATAACTTTTTACTAAAAAAATGTAAAAATGAACAGTAATGCAAGAATTTGTAACAGAAGCCACTGTGCGCTTATCCAATCCATTGTACCATTGGAGTCTGTTGAATATGTTAAAATAATGTTGTATACAGCAATATTTCTCATCAAAAACATCAGAATCTTCAATAAAAAAGTGAACAGCGTTAGCCATTTTAATACACTATATTAACAGACATTTGATACTTTGGTTAAATGAAAATGATGGTAGGATCATTATATATTCTCATTAAAATTCATAGTCTGCAAATATGTTTGGTGCCTATGTCTAAAGCATTTCAGGTCATATATACTAAATGTGCACTGCAACTAAAGTGTGAACAAGCTAAGGCTGTGGGTTCCAATGTGTATAAGTGATATGGTGATGCATGTGAATCTTTCTGAATGGTGATGGCTCCAAGTCCTGGATGGTTGAGACTCCTGCTCATTTTATTCCATACAGAACTGCAACATAAACCTTTTATCTGATATTTTTGTCATGTACAGTTAGGTCCAGAAATATTTGGACAGTGGGACAAGTTTTGGCATTTTAGCTGCTTACCGAAACATATTCAAGATACATTTATATAATCAATAGAGACTTAAAGTGCAGACTCTCAGCTTTAATCTGAGGGTATTCACACCCTAATTGGAGGAAGAGTTTAAGGATTACAGCTCTGTAATATGTAGCTTCTTCTTTTTCAAGGGACCAAAAGTAATTGGACAATTATCTCAAAAGCTATTTAATGGGATGCATGAGCTATTCCCTTGTTAATCTATCAATTAGGCAAGTAAAAGGTCTGGAGTTGATTCCAGGTGTAGCATTTGCATTTGGAAGCTGTTCCTGTGAAACCACAACATGCGGTCAAAGGAGCTCTCAATGAAAGTGAAACAGAGCACCATTAGGCAAAAAAAAAGAAGTCTATCAGAGAGCAGAAATGTTAGGAATGACCAAGTCAATAGTTACAATCTGGTAAAAAGAGCTTGGGAACTCAAAGTCATGAATGTTCATGGAGGATGTTTGCAGAATCCATTCCATGTCGAAGAAGAACCCCTTCACAACATCCACTCATTGAAGAACACTCTTCAGGAAGTAGGTATATCGGTATCTAAGTCTACCATAAAGTGAAGACTTAATGAGAGCAAATACAGAGGGTTCACCACAAGGGTGCAAACCATTAATAAGCCTCAAAAATAGGCCAGATTAGACTTTGCCAAAAACATCTAAAGAAGCCGGCCCAGTTCTGAAACAGCCTTCTTTGAACAGATGAAACTAAGATCAGCTTGTACCAGAATAATGTGAAGAGAGCATGGAAAAGGCTTGGAACGGCTCATGATCCAAAGCATACCACATCCTCTGTAAAATATGGTGGAGGCAGTGTGATTGAATGGGGATGCATGGCTCCCAATGACACTGGGTCACAAGCGTTCATTGATGTGACAGAATCAGCTGGATGAATTCTAAAGTGTACAGGGATAGACTTTCTGCTCAGATTAATTAGATGGTGTTTCACTGTACAAATAGACAATGCTAAAACATACTGCAAAAGAAACCCAGGAGTTTTTAAGACAAGAAAGTGGAATATTTTGCAATGGCCAAGTTAATCACCAGATCTCAACCAACTCGAGCATGCCTTCCACTTACTTAAAACACTTAAAGGGTTTTTCTGTGGCTGCGGTCGCTTCGCGCATTTTGGACTGGCATCACTCGGAGCACTCTAAACTCTGGGTTGCCTTGGAGGGTTCCTGGAGTTCACTTCCACTTACTGCCCTCCCGTAGCTAGCTAAGTGTTACTGGACAGACAGCTCCACCCATACACTTCCATAAGTAGTGCTTCAGTTCCTTGGATCGTGCCGGCGCTATGGTGTTATGCGTAGACTCTTTCTAAACGATAGACCTATGACGCCTATCTCGGGCAACCCGGATTTTCCTGCGGCGCTCCACTCCTCCTTTTTATCCCACGCTAGGAGCCAACAGATCCTCCGTTTCCACCAAGTTACAAGCACGACATCTCTCCTTCCCCGCCAAGAGCTGACCCATCCTGGGTCAGACCCTGACTCGGCCATATCCCATTGGCAATACACCCAGCTAACTCACCTATACACCACTCTTAAGATAAAGCACAATCTGCACAGAAAGTTACTGCCCTTTGAACGCATATGCCTCTCTCCCCATACCCCAGCTCACACAATCTCGCTTATCTATGGCATGCTGCGGGAGACTGCTACTGACTCCCTACCTGCTTACACGGGTGGGTGGGAGGGGGAGCTGGGGGTCTCGTTTGCACCAGATGTGTGGTCATCGGCATTCCAGGCGTGCCACAAATTCTCTATTTCCTGCAAGGCACAGGAGACTAACTATAAGATACTCTCCCGATGGTACAGAGTCCCATCTGTTCTCCATGAGATGTATCCCTCTACCTCAGATCGATGTTGGAGATGTAACTCTGGCCGGGGTACGATGAAGCACGTCTGGTGGGAATGTACACTCTTACGCCCCTACTGGTCAGAAGTTCGGCGTATAATTAAGATGGTTACGGGCATTTCATTAGGCGATGACCCGGTTCCCCTTCTTCTCTCCATCTTCCCGAGTAGATACGAGAAACACATCCGCAAATTGATAGGCTTCATGCTGGTGGCCGCAAGGTCTGTGATTCCTAGACTATGGAAATCTCAGACGCCCCCCTTCCTAGTGTCCTAGCTCAAAGAGATTTTGCTCATCCATAGTATGGAAAATATGATGGCGGAGCTGCGACAGGATGACAGGACCCACCACCAAACATGGCTCCTTTGGAATCTCTTCTACCAATCCAGGGAATTCCAATCTGCCTTCCCCTCTATATCCCCCCCAACAGGGACCTCCCCCCCCCCCCGACTTCTTCTAATTTCTAACTTCTAATCTCTTGTCATAATAATGCAAATGTGTTTTGACTTTACCCTACATTTTACTGCATTCTGTGTTTGGCCCTGCAGCGACAGAGTCTATGTTGTTCCCCATACCCTATTAACCTCTTCTCAACTCCTATCCCCCTGCCTCCCTCCCCCCCTCATCCAGGTACTTCCCTGATTATTTTATTGTACAACTTGATTTATCTCTGTCAACATGAAAAGTCAAATTTTTGTTCGGCCCTGTTGCGACAGAGCTCATGTTATCTCCTCTAATTTGCTCCATTTGTCATTTCTCAACCCCAATCCCCTATCCCATTCCCCTACCTCCTTCCCCACCCATGTGTTTCCAGCCCCAAAATGTTGTTTGAAATGTTTTTATGTTTAAATGTAAAAATTTCAATAAAATCCTTAATGTTAAAAAAAAAGGGTTTTTCCGGGAAAATAATTTGTTTTTTTTTTTAAATGTCTGTTAGTGCTATTAATGGGTTAATAAATGCACCCATATACCTTTTAGCAGTGTTTTGAGTGATTTCTGGGTGTCTCTGGGAGCTCCTGGTATCTTCTGCATTTGCTTCCTGCTATGTAACTTCCACACTAACCCCTCTCACCTTACTCCCCACTCCTTCCTCTTTCCCTCCCTCCCTTCCTCTCTCCCACCCTCCCATACACCCCCTCCCTGTCTCTCTACCTATCCCGCCCACTACTAGCCCTTTCCCTACCTACTCAGCCCAACCCCGACCCCATTATATACTTACTTCTCTTCCTTCCATGGCTTCTCCCTGAGAACGGCCACCCTCCTTCTTTTTATAACTGCCGGCGCATGCTCTTCTCCCAACGCTGCTCTGTATTATTGACAGCAGTGCGCAGATCAGTGCTGAGAAAAGTGGCAGCAGTCAGAAAAGGGAGAGCCGTTCCGCAGGAAGGAGACTGGAAGGTAAGTATGACAGAGTGGATGGGGAACGGGAGTAGTAGTGACGATCCATTTCCGGAAATGGGGAAACTGATCCGTCACCAGATAATAAGAAAATGTGTGTAAATATACATTTTTGATTAATTGTTGTTTAGAAAGTAGGAGGGAGTAGGGTGTTTAGATTAGTGTAGGGATTTCCGATTATCTCGGACATCCCCTTTAAGGCAGAAAGTCTCACAAACAAGCAACAGTTGAAGACAGCTGCAGTAAAGGCCTGGCAAAGCATCACAAAGGAGGAATCCCAGCGTTTGGTGATGTCCATGGGTTCTAGACTTCTGGAAGTCTTTGGCTGCTAAGGATTCTCTACAAAGTATTAAAAATGAACATTTTATTTATGGTAATGTTAATTTGTCCTTTTGAACCCCTGAAATGAGGCGGCTTTGTAGAAAACTGGTTGCAATTCCTAAACATTTTACAGGATATTTTTGTTCAAGTATACACTTCAATTGCATCTCAGTTGTTTCATTTCAAATACAATGTGGTGGCATGTGTGGCATCCCAGAGCTGGCTATGGCTGGGCTGAGGGTGATCTCTGTGCATTGTATTATTTCCTGTTGCTTCATAGCCTGTGTGACATAGCAGGGGGTCCTGAGTCTCACACAACACAGCGCCACCTAGTGAGCCTCACACATGCATTACACCTCCCATAGGATTGAATAGTAACCAAATGTCCAATGGGAGGACATCGCCTGGGAAAAGGGGAGGAGTCAGCTGATCACTGGGTCCCCATGGTAACACCCCTGCAGGAAGGTCCTGCGTGTGAGGAGTTAGAAGTGTGGAGTGTTAGGAGGAGGAGGTGAGGAGATAAGTGTGATGTCCTGTGAAGAAAGCAGTGAGTTTAGTGCAGGAATCTCAAGTCCTAGACAGGCCCAGGAAGGTTGGAGAGCTGACATACTCCAGCTATTCAGAAGATCCTGTCCCCTGTCTGCCTAGCCATCGCCCTGAAGGAAGTCAAGCATCATCATCTTGTCAGCATGAGACTGTGGAGAGAACATTCTGGAACACGTGCTCCATAGCAAGTATCACAGGATCCAGGGGCCAAGGCCAGACCTGTGGAATATCCTGCCACCCTGACTATTGCACCCCGAAACTCTGAGCTATCAGGACCACATAACGTGAGTGGGGAATATTATGTACTAGTATCATGGTGGGCATCCTCCTATGAGCCAAATAGGAGCCCAGACGCACCTTAGGGCTGTAACACTGAAGTATGAGGGGCTAGGAACACCTTTCATCAAGTCTACCCTGCACCCCAGGACTTTGCTGTGTCACCAGGTGTACCACGTTGTTTTGTATTGAAGAAACTGTTTAAGCATTTGTGCCTCCACACCCATGGAAGTAAAAGTTCAACTTTACAACCGTTTCTGTGTCTGACTCTGCACCGACAACATCAGGGCGCCCCAAACACCACCAGTCGGCACAGTATAGGGGAAGCGCCCCGGGGGAACAATCACCACCAACATTTGTGCAGCCCCCTCATCAACGGTACCAGTGGTGGTAACGTGGGACAGCACCAGCGCTGCGCCCTCGTGCCCAGAGACCGTGACAAGTCTGCGCTGTTTGCACCCCGCAATCCCAACTGCAGCGTTACCTTCCATCTGGTCACCGCAAGAAAAACTGGCGTCACGAACAGGATACGGGTGTGTGCCATTTTGAGAAAGTCGCCACGAAAAGTGCGCCAAATTGTCTCCAGAGCATCGGTCTTTATTGTGGACTTTGCTAAGATCAAGTTTATTCCCTGAGAGTGCTTGCCACAAAGAGGGGGAGCCCTAAACCCCTGAAGTAAGCCCTAAAGACTGTCCTCTCAGTGTGTTACAGCCCTGGAAGAGTTAAAACGCCCAGGACTTGTTTGCTGCGCCACATCGCTGTGTAAGAACGCCCACAAAGGGTTAACTGTACCTTGCAAAAGTGCGGGAGATTTTTAGCACTGCCCATGAGGCCAGGAGACCCATCTTTCGCCATCTTAGGAGAGCCCAGAATGCTGAGCGCAATGCTCCAGCGCACCCATACAAGAAAGTGAAAGGCGAACGTGCCAGCGCCATTTCTGACTCTCCGGTGCCGCATCACCGTCCCTGCTGTGCACCGCTGATCTCTGGTCCACGCTGCAGTTGCTGTCAGTGAGTACTGTGCCTCCCTGTCCTTGTCTTCAGTCCTCCCACGGCCCCAGCGAGTGTTTTCCGTGTACAGTGTCCGTGGGGAGTGCCACCATTAAAGAGGGGGAGCACACCGTCAGCCTGCATCACAGTGACCCTGTTAATAGCTACAGCATTCTTAAAGGGACAGAATTCCAAGTTGTAGTCTCCATTCCCTGCCAGCAAGCAGTTGAGTTTCTTAAAGAGACGGCGACCTAATTTCAGTCATACCTGCAAACAACATGACTGAGCAAAGTGACATTGTGCCATCTGTTTCTAGTGATCCAGCAGTGCCCATGGCGAGCAGCCTACCATTTTCCATGCCATTTTACCCTGGCGCACCATGGCTGCCGCGCTACAAAGGGGAGGCGCATACCCTCAGGGACTTTCGTGAGAAGATGCTGTCTCTCTTCCAGTTCTATCCTCTGAATACAGAACAGCAGATACAGATCCTGCTGGGCCAGCTTGAGGGTGCTGCAGCTAGGAAGGTCAAATCCTGGCCTGCCTCTGACAAAAGAACCCCTGGGCAAATTCTGGACAAACTCCAGGTGAACTTTGACGTGCGATCTGTCTCCGAGGTAAAGATGCGCTTCTTTTCCAGACGACAACTACCTGGTGAGACCCTGCGGGACTATGCTTTATCCCTCCAAGAGGCGTTCAGAGCTGTGGTGCAAGTGGATCCACGTGAAAATGTGGACTCTGATAAAATCTTGCTTGACCGCTTCATAGAAGGGGCAGGTACCACATTGCTCCAGAGTCAGTTGCGAATGCTTGCTGCACAACATCCCAGCATCACGTTTGCTGACTTCAAGGCCCTTGCCATCCAGGTCTTGGGACAGGAGCAGCCCCAGCCGAGCCCAGTCATCTGTGCTCCCTCACCTGGACCCTCAACAAGCATCGCTCCAGTTGTCCTGTCACTACCTCTGGGTACCTCACCTGCTGCCCAAACTGCGCAGACTACACCAGCAGACTCCAGAGATGACCTTCTGGCCCGAGTGGATCATCTGACCCGTGCCATGGAACAGATCACCGTCCGTCTAGATCGTCTGACCCAGCCGTCTTCATCGTCCAGTGATCCTTTGCGAAGTCTCAACATCTCACCTGAGTCGCCACCCAGACGTCCGTCTTCAGTGCAACCTCCGCAGAGTGAGAGGCCATACTGTACCTATTGCCATAGATATGGACACACCAGGCCTCAGTGTTTTCAGTTAAACGGGCCACCCCCGAGGCAGCGGGCCGCCCCTCGGGAGGAAAGAAGAAGGGCCCAGGTGAATCTTCAGTGCCATTGTCACGCTTCGTCTCAGCCTGCCCACACATCACAATCCGGGTGAACGGCGTCCCTCTGACAGCGTTGGTGGACACTGGATCTCAGGTAACAACCCTGCGCAAGCAGGTGTTCCTTGAACATTGGGACTTAGGTGTGTTGAATAGAACACCTGACACATGGATAAATCTGTGTGCCAGCAATGGACAGCCCATACCACAGCAGGGTTATTGGGAACCCACTATCCAGATTGGGGACTTGAAACTGCCTAGACAGGGTGTAATTGTCACTGATGTAGAGGATGATAGGTTTGCAGTTGGAATATTAGGCATGAATGTTTTACGCCATTGCTTTGCAGAAGTGTTGGATGTCTTGCATGCCTCTCTCCTTACAGCTTCTCCCAGTGACCAGCAGACCATTCAGCGGGCCATTCGTGTACTCAATGCCCAGCACAAGTTCGCCAACAAACAAGGTGAAATTGGTCGAGTCCGGATCCAAGATACCCGTCCAGTAACCCTACAGCCTGGAACAGAAACTATGGTGTGGTGCCGTGCCCGTCCGGGCATAGAAAATCAGGACTACGAGGCCTTGCTACAACCCATACAGATAGATGGCCAACCACTTGTCATGGCTGCCCGCAGCCTTGTCACAGTTTCCAATGGACGTGTTCCTGTCCGCTTAGTCAACTTGGGCGATGCTCCCGTGAACCTCCACAAGTTCCACTCTGTGGCCCTGCTACACCGGTTAGCACCAGAAGACATTCTCTCTGGTGATTCTACCGCCACACAGCGTTCCACCCAAGCTGCTGAGAACATTCAGAATGGAGCCACGAAGTCCTGGTGGGATGAATTGAACGTGGGAGACGCCAATACCCCTATAGAGCACATCAATGGGGTTCGCAATGTGGCCAAGCGTTACCAACAGGCATTCAGCAAACACCCATTGGACTTTGGTAAGACCACGACCATACAACATCGCATTCTGACTGGCGACCACCATCCAATCAAGGAGCGTCACCGTCCAATACCACCAGCGATGTACCAACCGGTGAAAAAGATGATCCAAGAGATGCGAGATGCTGATGTCATCCGGGAGAGTAACAGCCCCTGGGCAGCCCCGCTAGTCCTTGTCAAGAAGAAAGACGGAACCCTACGATTTTGTGTGGACTATCGTAAACTCAACAACGTCACGCACAAAGACGCATACCCATTGCCGCGGATTGAGGAATCTCTAACGGCTTTGGGATCAGCTACCTGTTTCTCGACCCTGGACTTAACCAGTGGATACTGGCAAGTCCCTATGGCGCCTGAAGATCGTGAAAAGACTGCGTTTACGACCCCGATGGGACTCTTTGAATTCAATAGTATGCCATTTGGGCTATGTAATGCCCCAGCCACATTCCAACGGCTTATGGAGAGGTGCCTCGGCCATGAGAATTTCCAGAGTGTGCTACTGTACCTGGACGATGTTATTGTATTCTCCCGGACATACCAAGAACACCTTCGTCACCTGTCCGAGGTATTCAAGGTACTTATACAGCACGGCCTAAAGTTGAAGCCCTCCAAGTGCTACCTGTTGAAACCCCAAGTTCACTACCTTGGGCATGTCGTGAGCGCACAAGGCGTCCAACCTGATCCTGAAAAGATCACTGCAGTCCAGAACTGGCGAAGACCAACTACCGTCAAAGAAGTCCGAAGCTTCCTTGGATTCGCAGGTTACTACCGGCGTTTCATACCACACTTCGCCCAAGTAGCCGAGCCTCTGAACGAGTTGTTGCGCGGTTGTCCCAGAGAAAACTACACCCGAAAGCTTCCGGTAGACTGGACAGCGCGTCAAGAGGAAGCCTTTCAAGCGCTTAAAGCACTTCTGACGCAACCACCAATTCTAGCCTATCCCGACTACAGTCAGCCATTCCGCTTGTACACAGATGCAAGTCACCAAGGTTTGGGTGCAGTGTTGTCCCAGGTTCAGGACAACAAAGAGCGAGTCATCGCCTACGCCAGCAGGAGTCTGAGAGGTGCGGAGAAGAACGACCAGAACTATAGTTCTTTCAAACTCGAACTTCTGGCGCTTGTCTGGGCCGTGACAGAGAAGTTTAAAGACTACCTGGCTGCCACACCCTTTACCGTGTACACAGATAACAATCCGTTGGCGCATCTGGACACTGCTCGACTGGGAGCCCTTGAACAACGATGGGCCTCAAGACTCGCGAATTACAAGTTCTCTGTCAAGTATCGCAGTGGCAAGTCCAACGCTAACGCTGATGCACTCTCAAGGTTGCCTGTGGGAGAAGAACCACCCCGAGAAGACATCTGGGAAGAGGTGGAGATGCCACCATTCTACAACAAGTTTGCCCAACAGGTTGCTATGGGTGTCCCTGTAGAAGGAGAATCTCTGGCGAAAACAGCTGCCGAATCCCTCCAGGAGCCATCTCTGTGGAAAATGTTCCAAGAAGAGAGCAGAGTTTTAGGAGAATTGTCAGATTTCCTGCTTACAGGAAGAATACCAACCCGTGTAAAGAGAGGTCTTCATGACGTGGAATTAAAACGCCTTTGGCGACAGAGGAAGCGCCTGTTTGTCCAACGAGGTCTTCTACATAGAAACACTCTTGATCCTGTCACAGGTGAAAGGCTTCATCAGATCCTCGTACCAAGAAGAGACGCACAGATGATACTTGAGGCGTATCATGACAGATCCGGTCACTTCGGGGTACAAAAGACCGAAGCTACCATCCGTCGTCGCTTCTATTGGGTTGGGATGAGGAGTGACATTGAGAGTTGGTGCCGAGAGTGTCCCGCCTGTAGTATCACCAAGGAAGGTCGAAGAGATCAGAAGGCCCCTCTACATCCAATTAAGACTCAAAAGCCGTGTGAAATTGTTGCTCTGGACCATGTGAAGTTGGGTCCCACACGTTCCGGCTACAGCTACGCTCTGACAATGGTGGATCATTACTCCAAGTTCCTTGTCATCGTGCCTGTCAGAGATCTTACAGCAAGAACTACGGCTGAGACCTTCTACGCAGAGTTTGTCCGCCATTACGGTTGTCCTGAGCATATCCTCACCGACCGTGGATCGGCGTTTGAATCCCAATTGTTCCGTGAGTTGTGTCAGTTCCAAGACTGCAAGAAATTGCGAACCACAGCGTATCACCCTCAAGGGAATGGTATGTGCGAGAAGGCAAATCAAGTGATCATCGGCATGCTAAGAACAGCCGCAGTTACACCTGGTGTTGAGTGGCCTGAGCGTATCAAGGACTTGGCCTATATTTACAACAACACACCCCAAACATCTACGGGATACGCACCATTTTATCTAATGTTTGGAAGACAAGGTCAACTTCCTTCAGACTTAACCCTTGGTGTGAAGGTCCCTGACACCATCAATCCACTACCCATAACAGACTGGGTTGTTGAACACCGCCGATGTATGGAGGAAGCTAAAGAGATAGTTGAAACGCGCATGGATGAGGTTCGTAGGAGACAACAGGAGGATTACAACCATCACGCCCATGCAGCGCCCCTGAAAGTTGGCGACCGTGTATGGTTAAGGAATAACCATCGGAATGTGAAATTGGATCCATTCTGGGAGAAAGAACCATACAGTGTCATCTCCATACCATATCCTGAATCCGACGTGTATGAGATCTCTAAACCTGGGAGACAGCCCCAAGTAGTACACCGAAACCGTCTGAAGCTGTGCCTTAAAGAAGGACTACCCACAGAGGTGCCCCCAGCTGAGACAACGAGTACAGAGATCTTGTCACCTTCTGAAGCGAAAGAGAGACCCCCAACGTTAACTGAGCTTATGTGGGCACCTAAACTACTGCCATTTAGCTGTTATCCACCAATTGCTCTAGTGCAAGAGAACCCTTCGACAGATGATTTAATTGATTTCAGTGACTCTGTTCCTGATTCAAATCTCGTTCCACTTAGGCGTTCTGAGCGTACCACAAAAGGCATACCTCCAACACGCTATAGTGATGCCATGGCTGTCCTTGGGTAAAAGAGGTTAACTGTCTCTGCTTCTGTATATATGTTATTCCTGCTCTGATTACATTAATGTTTTTCCTGTGTGTATATACAGTATATATATAATATCTTGCCATGTAATATAGTATTTACATTTATATGCAACAATCCAAGCCATAGTTCCTGGCTCACCGAGCCAAGGAAGTTCTGTTACCCCATTGCGGTATGGACATTCGTGCTAGAGTGCCTACTCTTCCTTACAGAAAGGACTGTTTATTGTTTCTCAGAGAGACTCTCATGATAATGGACACTCACGAAATTTGTGCCAGAGAGCCTCTGGACCCATTTGCACTACTGTTGTTTCTATATGGACTGTCTGATGGTACCGCCAAAAGGTTCCATAAGTCTGAGTTTAATTATCTCTCCGTTACCCTTCAGACTTCTCATGGACATACCAGGACTATGCCGGGAGGTCTAACCTCAAGTTTCTAGGTATTATATTTTTCTAAACTGTTAGTGACATTTGCACTTTATTCGTATTTATTAACGTTATGTTACATTTCTCACCTTCACCCCAGCCCGTCGCCGAGGTCGGCTCAGTGAAAGAGGGGGAGTATGTGGCATCCCAGAGCTGGCTATGGCTGGGCTGAGGGTGATCTCTGTGCATTGTATTATTTCCTGTTGCTTCATAGCCTGTGTGACATAGCAGGGGGTCCTGAGTCTCACACAACACAGCGCCACCTAGTGAGCCTCACACATGCATTACACCTCCCATAGGATTGAATAGTAACCAAATGTCCAATGGGAGGACATCGCCTGGGAAAAGGGGAGGAGTCAGCTGATCACTGGGTCCCCATGGTAACACCCCTGCAGGAAGGTCCTGCGTGTGAGGAGTTAGAAGTGTGGAGTGTTAGGAGGAGGAGGTGAGGAGATAAGTGTGATGTCCTGTGAAGAAAGCAGTGAGTTTAGTGCAGGAATCTCAAGTCCTAGACAGGCCCAGGAAGGTTGGAGAGCTGACATACTCCAGCTATTCAGAAGATCCTGTCCCCTGTCTGCCTAGCCATCGCCCTGAAGGAAGTCAAGCATCATCATCTTGTCAGCATGAGACTGTGGAGAGAACATTCTGGAACACGTGCTCCATAGCAAGTATCACAGGATCCAGGGGCCAAGGCCAGACCTGTGGAATATCCTGCCACCCTGACTATTGCACCCCGAAACTCTGAGCTATCAGGACCACATAACGTGAGTGGGGAATATTATGTACTAGTATCATGGTGGGCATCCTCCTATGAGCCAAATAGGAGCCCAGACGCACCTTAGGGCTGTAACACTGAAGTATAAGGGGCTAGGAACACCTTTCATCAAGTCTACCCTGCACCCCAGGACTTTGCTGTGTCACCAGGTGTACCACGTTGTTTTGTATTGAAGAAACTGTTTAAGCATTTGTGCCTCCACACCCATGGAAGTAAAAGTTCAACTTTACAACCGTTTCTGTGTCTGACTCTGCACCGACAACATCAGGGCGCCCCAAACACCACCAGTCGGCACAGTATAGGGGAAGCGCCCCGGGGGAACAATCACCACCAACATTTGTGCAGCCCCCTCATCACCGGTACCAGTGGTGGTAACGTGGGACAGCACCAGCGCTGCGCCCTCGTGCCCAGAGACCGTGACAAGTCTGCGCTGTTTGCACCCCCGCAATCCCAACTGCAGCGTTACCTTCCATCTGGTCACCGCACATGCAGAGCCCAAATCATGAAGATTGTGTCACTGTCCAAATATTTCTGGACTTAATTCTAAGTCACGTAGCACAAGAAAGCAGGTGTTGGCTCTGATCCTGCTGTGTTGGCTTATTCCCAGGTAATAGTTGTGTACAAGAAACCACAGTTTTAAGCCATGCCTCCCAACCTGGCCCAGCACTGTCCTGGGTTTTACATAGAGAAGAGTAGTGCCAGAAATGTTTTTTCACAATCATCCCCCTAGAAGCAAAACAAGTTCCTACATATTACTATGAGGATGGATGTAGGTGTCAGGACAGGTATTTTGACATTTTTAAAAAAAATTTTGGCCAATTCCCAGAGAACTACTATAATTACTGATTTCAGGTGTTTCGTTCAGTTGCATTTGACACATCTGTATAAAATCCAGCACCTAGCCATGCAGTCTACCTTTCCAAAAACTGGTGAAGGAATGTGCCATTCTAAAGTGTTCAAGGGATTCCAGCGTAGTACTGTTATAGGACACCACTGCTGCAAAAAGTCAGCTCATGAAATTTCTTCCCTTCTAGAGATTTCAACTGTGAATGGTATTATTGAAAATTGGAAGTGTTTAGGAACCAATACAGTTTAGCCACAAAGTGACAGACCAAGTACAGTTACAGTGCTCAAGGGCTTAGTTTATAAAAGTTGCCAATGTTCTGTTAACCTAATAACTGCAATGTTCCAAACCTCCTCTGGCATTAACATCAGCACAAAAAGAGCATGGGTTTCCATGGACGAGCAACTGCATGCAAGCCTTACATAACCAAGCACAATGCTAAACATTGGATGGAGTAGTGTAAAGCACACTGCCACTGGACTCTGGAGAGGCGGAAACGTGTTCTGGGAAGTGATGAATCACGATTCCCTATCTGTCTAATGGACAAGTTTGGGTTTTGCAAATGCCTGGAGAATGTTACCTGCCTTACTACATAGTGCCAACTGGAAAGTTCGGGGGAAGAGGGATAAGGGGTTGTTTTTCATGGGCTGGTCTTGGCCCCTTAGTTCCAGTGAAGGTAAATCTTAATATTTCGGTATACCAAGATAATTGTAAACTTCCAACTTTGTGGGAACAGTTTGGTATGCACCTTTTTCTGTTCCAGTATGACTATGCCC
The DNA here is from genome assembly GCA_947044405.1 of Leptodactylus fallax. Lineage (NCBI taxonomy): Eukaryota > Metazoa > Chordata > Amphibia > Anura > Leptodactylidae > Leptodactylus > Leptodactylus fallax. The sequence continues at coordinate 352,022 of CAMRHE010000150.1, forward strand.
CAGTACACAAAGGAAGATACATAAAGGCATGATCAGGTGAGTTTGATGTGGAAGAACTTGACTAACCTTCAAACACCTTTGCAAAGAACAATAATAGAGATTGTAAATGAGGATGTCTCATCCAACATCAGTGTCTAACCTCAGAAATGCTCTTCTGGATGAAAAATCTTGTAAGCCTTCTCAAGAGTGGGAGTTTTTTTTGGCTACAAAGGGGGGGGGGTATTAATCCATATTGATTTAGAATGGGAAGTCATTTAATCTCCTGTAGGTATAAGTGGAGGACACCTAATACTTTTGTACATATAGTGTAGATAGATGGACATTGTGTCATTGTGACTAGATTTCATTAGGCTCACAAAAGTAAATGCCTCTGAGGGCTCACCCTCCAGCTACACAGAACATTGGCCCATCCACTTTAATAACTTTGTTGTTGTCACAAGTCGTATCAACAGTATAATCTAATAGGTTATATATGTAAATCAACCCAGTAGTTGTCTTCTGCTGGACCTTTGTGGACTACTTTAACCCTCGTCCGGCTGAGTAGGTACAATTGTACCTATTCCTCTGCAGCCTGTTAATGTTGTAAAATTATGCAGCCTGACGAAGGTTAAAGCCAGAGTCCTCCACAGGATTCTCTCATACTATGCTGGGATAGTCTATACCTTGACATAGATATTTATTTCATAACACAATGCCAAATGCCAAAGTCTATGTAGCTTTTCACAGATATGTGATTGCTGCTTAAAGGATGGATTAAAAATGCTTTTCAACTATGTGATGTTAATTAAAGGAGCCATACAGTCTTTGTGGACTGCTGCATGGGCTCAATGTAGAGGGCTCTGCCAAATGCATGAGCCCTTAAAGGATTATCCAGGATTAAAAAAACATGGCTATGTTCTTCTGAGAAAGTGACATCACGTCTGTTAGTCACATGGCCATGCTGCAGTTCAGTCCCATTAATTTGAATTGTAGCATTTCCATGTGACTAACAGATGTGATGTCACTTCCTCAGAAGAAGAAAGCAGCCATGTTTTTTAACCTGGGTTGACATGCAAATATCTGTGTGGCTTGTACCATAGATTTTCTTAGAATAAAGATTGCAGAGTTTTTTCCACTGCTTGTCAATGAAGTTTTCCAAACCAAATTCATATGTTTTGCACTGTATTTTGTATATTACAGCAAAAATCTGCACCAAACATACCATGTATGAACGTTGACTAGGAGAGCTGTATAATTTGGCCTTGCTCTCCCAGTATATTTTTGTGCTGTTTTTTGCATTATAGTTTTAGCAATGATTTGTAGTCTTTTTTTTTCTTTTATTTTGTATCTGATAAGGGTCCACTTCTTGTTTTAGCATAAAACTAAATACATTAAAAACTGCAGCAAACTGTGTGGTATGAACAATGCCTTAAAGAAACAATTCTAGGTCTAAGAGCTGTTTCTATGGTAATTGCATAATGTGCTTTGGTGCATGCACAAAATTCAGCCTGTTTTACAAACTTCTCCTAATCCATTCGGCAGGCTCCCAGCTGCTTCTCGCCCTCCCTGTTTTTATTTTTCCTTCGCTTTCCAATCGCAGAGGAAGCACTTCATTCCGGATCTCTGCTTCAGAGTATTGATGCATTTACATATCAGCCACTCATATTTAAAAAAGTCTTCCTATCATTTCCTCCCATTTCAGCTGTCTGTCTGACTTCCCGTTTCTTCCTGTACTGCAGGCTCATTAATAAAGCATATCTAATACAAGGCAAAATCCCTAAGGCTTTACTATGGGAAAGCCAAAAGCTGCTCGGTTGACAGAGAAGAAATAAGAAAGCAATTGCAGAACTTGTGCTTACATTGGGATATATTGACTGCATTCAAAGACGTTGAGGTCGTCCCTGCAATACAGTCATATGAAAAAGTTTGGGCACCCCTATTAATCTTAATCATTTTTAGTTCTAAATATTTGGGTGTTTGCAACAGCCATTTCAATTTGATATATCTAATAACTGATGGACACAGTAATATTTCAGGATTGAAATGAGGTTTATTGTACTAACAGAAAATGTGCAATATGCATTAAACCAAAATTTGACCGGTGCAAAAATTTGGGTACCCTTATCATTTTATTGATTTGAATACTCCTAACTACTTTTTACTGACTTACTGAAGCACAAAATTGGTTTTGTAACCTCACTGAGCTTTGAACTTCATAGCCAGGTGTATCCAATCATGAGAAAAGGTATTTAAGGTGGCCAATTGCAAGTTGTTCTCCTATTTGAATCTCCTCTGAAGAGTGGCATCATGGGCTCCTCAAAACAACTCTCAAATGATCTGAAAACAAAGATTGTTCAACATAGTTGTTCAGGGGAAGGATACAAAAAGTTGTCTCAGAGATTTAACCTGTCAGTTTCCACTGTGAGGAACATAGTAAGGAAATGGAAGACCACAGGGACAGTTCTTGTTAAGCCCAGAAGTGGCAGGCCAAGAAAAATATCAGAAAGGCAGAGAAGAAGAATGGTGAGAACCAGTGGCGTAACTAGGAATGGCTGGGCCCCAAGGCGAACATTTGACATGGGGCCCCCCCTCAAGCCGCCACCCCAACCCCCCCAAATCGCCGCCCCCAACCCCCCCCCACACACAAACCGCATTCCTGCGCACACTATTATGCCCCATAGTGGCCCCTGCACACGGTATTATGTCCCATAGTGGCCCCTGCACACGGTATTATGCCCCATAGTGGCCCCTGCACATGGTATTATGCCCCATAGTGGCCCCTGGACACGGTATTATGCAGCATAGTGGCCCCTGCACAAAATATTATGCCCCATAGTGGCCCCGACACACAGTAGTTTGCCCCATAGTGGCCCCTGCACACAGTAGTTTGCCCCATAGTGGCCCCTGCACACAGTAGTTTGCCCCATAGTGGCCCCTGCACACAGTAGTTTGCCCCATAGTGGCACCTGCACGCAGTAGTTTGCCCCATAGTAGCCCCTGCACACAGTAGTTTGCCCCATAGTGGCCCCTGCACACAGTAGTTTGCCTCATAGTGGCCCCTGCACACAGTAGTTTGCCCCATAGTGGCCCCTGCACACAGTAGTTTGCCCCATAGTGGCCCCTTCACACAGTATTATGCCCCATAGTGGACCACCCATGAACGATTATTATACTCTGGGGTCTTTTCAGACCCCAGAGTATAATGATCGGAGACCCAGGGGAGGATAGAAACATAGAAAACACTGCAACTTACCTCTTCCTCGCTCCGGTGCACTCCCGTGCGCTACTTCGGCCATCTTCAATGTCGGACCGGATCTCGCGCGATCCAGGCTGGCGTCGCGACGCATAATGACGTCGGCTGACGTCTGGGACGTCACCAAACAGGCCCGAGGCCTGCGGAGCGGTGAGTTACAGTGTTTTTTATGTTCGCTCACCTCCCCTGGGCCCCTCGATGGTTATACTCCGGGGTCTCAGAAGACCCCGGAGTATAACGATAGCAGTGTTCGTGGGGTTCGCGGTAGCGACTGCCAAAGGGCTCCGGGCCCCGTAATGTTCCGGGCCCTGTGGCAGTCGCTACCACTGCTACCCCAGTAGTTAAGCCCCTGGTGAGAACAGTCAAGGACAATCCACAGACCACCTCCAAAGAGCTGCAGCATCATCTTGCTGCAGATGGTGTCACTGTGCATCGGTCAACAATACAGCACACTTTGCACAAGGAGAAGCTGTATGGGAGAGTGATGCGAAAGAAGCCGTTTCTGAAAGCACGCCACAAACAGAGTCGCCTGAGGTATGCAAAAGAACATTTGGACAAGCCAGCTTCATTTTGGAAGAAGGTCCTGTGGACTGATGAAACAAAGATTGAGTTGTTTGGTCATACAAAAAGGCGTTATGCATGGCGTCAAAAAAACACAGCATTCCAAGAAAAACACTTGCTACCCACTGTAAAATTTGGTGGAGGTTCCATCATGCTTTGGGGCTGTGTGGCCAATGCCGGCACCGGGAATCTTGTTAAAGTTGAGGGTCGCATGGATTCAACTCAGTATCAGCAGATTCTTGAGAATAATGTACAAGAATCAGTGACGAATTTGAAGTTACGCCGGGGATGGATATTTCAGCAAGACAATGATCCAAAACACAGCTCCAAATCTACTCAGGCATTCATGCAGAGGAACAATTACAATGTTCTGGAATGGCCATCCCAGTCCCCAGACCTGAATATCATTGAACATCTGTGGGATAATTTGAAGCGGGCTGTCCATGCTCGGCGACCATCAAACTTAACTGAACTGGAATTGTTTTGTAAAGAGGAATGGTCAAAAATACCTTCATCCAGGATCCAGGAACTGATTAAAAGCTACAGGAAGTGACTAGAGGCTTTTATTTTTGCAAAAGGAGGATCTACTAAATATTAATGTCACTTTTCTGTTGAGGTGCCCATACTTTTGCACCGGTCAAATTTTGGTTTAATGCATATTGCACATTTTCTGTTAGTACAATAAACCTCATTTCAATCCTGAAATATTACTGTGTCCATCAGTTATTAGATATATCAAATTGAAATGGCTGTTGCAAACACCCAAATATTTAGAACTAAAAATGATTAAGATTAATAGGGGTGCCCAAACTTTTTCATATGACTGTATATACTGATGCTATGTACATGAGATCATTTTGTATGGGTTATTTCTCTATAGATAAAAGGAAATGACTGTGTCACTGAACTGTAATGATATAGAAAAGATGCTGCTGTCCAGCTTTGTAGTTTACATTGACATTCCGTGTGGAGAGAAGAATCTCTCCAGTTACTGTCCCCTTTACATTAGTCAGAACACACCAAAGTGTCATTTCACAAAATGTTACATCCATTTGTGTTCATTGGTTTTGGATACCAGTCCTTACAGCCTTTAATCAATCATATAATAAAAGCTTAAGGCAGGATGCACCCAAAGCCTTTAGGTCAGATTTTTTGGCCGCCTGTGGACTTTTGCAGCGAAAATGCAGGAGCCAGATGTTTGCTATTAGTCAGTATGAAAATATGAAGGTTTTTATCCCACTAGAGAATTTCACATTTTTATTTTTGTTACAGGGATGAAAGCTGATGGTGACTTTCAGCATTTTCCCCATCTGAACTGTGGTCTAAGGCCTTCAAATATCTGCATTTGAGGTACGTATGCTGTCCACAAAAAATGTATCCATTATTTTCGATGTATTAATTCACACATCTTTTTTTAATGGTCCATAGGACTGTTAAATAAAATGAAGCAGCAGGTGGGGCGTGGCTTGGAGCCGACTGAGATGGCCGCTGTTCTTTGAAGCTCCGAGGCCTCACAGTAGTCCAGCGGCTCGTAGCGACTAACCGGCACCGGTGACACCCGGAATTCAGGGCGTGGAAGGGTCCTCTGGTCCCCAGGACTGCGGCACTATGGCGAAACGGGGGAAAAAAGGCCCCCCGAAGCGGCTGACCGACTTTTTCGCCGCAGCAGACTCGGCCCAAGATGGCGCCGGTGGTTCCTCTCTGCACCCGCTGCCGCGGGCGGCGGGCCGCTCCGGCGCGGATCGCAACGGCACTCCAGGTGAGCAGCAATTATACCTGGAGGCCTCTGGTGACAGTCCTGGCTCCCAGGTCAGCCAGGTAAAAGCTTTAGAGGGCCAGCAGCAGGCTTCAAAGAGGGGACTACAACCCCCATCTTCACCCACTTCAGCCCTTGTCAGCCATCCTGAGGTTCCTCCTGCAGAAGCATCCTCCCAGGCAGATAACATTACTCCCACACAAAGCCCTGTAAAGCAAAGGATGAGATGGGATACCACGTTTAGTTTTGACTCTCACCCGGCTGCAGAAGATCCCCAATTAGGTGATTCAGATGCGCTCCAGGCTATCCCTGCAGGTACCCAATCGGCCTCTGAGTCCTTCTTGAAGAATATAATGCTGGTATTGCATCGGTCTATTCAGAAGGATATTACTAAGGCGATTACATCCGTATCCTCCACGGTTGATTCTCTTGGCAACAGAATAGACCATGTTGAGAACAAAATGAGTGAATTTGCTGAGGCACACAACACTATATTGGATGCCCACAATGATCTTGAGGAAGAATTAGCAGCGGTCAAACTTAAACTTGCTGACATGGAAGATAGGAATAGGCGGAACAATGTCAAGTTTCGTGGCATACCAGAATCAGTCGCTGCTAGGGACTTGACTCCTTATTTACAATGTTTAATGAAAACTATCCTGCCACAATGCTCTGACGCGGATCTTATAATAGACAGGGCCCACCGTCTGCCGAAGCCCAAGGGGATGCCGGATCATATCCCTAGAGACACCCTCGCCCGCATACATTTCTACCATGTCAAAGATCGTCTCATGCTTGAGTCGAGGAAAAGGCCATCTTTGCCTGAACCGTTTAAAGAAATTCAACTTTACGCTGACCTTTCTCAGGCTACCATTGCTGCCAGAAGAGAGCTTGCTCCTGTTACAGCGGTCCTCCGGCAACACAACATTCCCTACAAGTGGGGATTCCCAACTAAAGTCATCGTGAACAGGAATGGAATGACTTCTACCTTTAACTCCTTTGACTCCGGGAGTAACCTGCTCCACCAGTGGAACCTGCCGCCACCTGCGCCTAATGTCCCGAAACCTTCAAGGCCCGAGTCCCATAAGTTGGACCCTCCATGGAAGTCTACAACCTCCGCCGAGTGAACAGCTCATTATGGACGTACTGTGAGTCACCTGTGGTGTGTTTTGTACCTCCCTTTTTATGGCAAACTTCCCCCCAAGTTTGCGCAGTACTACACTGCTCGGTTGTGTAACATTATTTTCTCTCCCCTTACTGTTAACTAGTTATGTGTTGACTAATGACAATACCGAATTGTTCTTCTCTAGGCCTGAGAGATGTCATTTTAGCGTTATCCTCCTGTCCGACCCTCTATACTACCAGTCTGTATTACTAATTCTTGATAATATTAATGGGTGTTAAATTACTGTCACTTAATGTGAGGTGACTAAATAGTCCCTTTAAGCGTTCACTGTTGTGGAAAGAGGCTCTCAGATCTGCAGCAGATGTAATTTGCATACAGGAGACGCATTTCTGTGACTCTCATCCACCAAAGCTCTCTCACAAATTGTTCCCTCATATCTTTTCTTCCAATGCCACCAAGAAGGCTGCGGGTGTCCTCATAGCGGTAAAACATACAGTGTCATTTCAGTTAATACATGTCAGTTCAGATCCCAAGGGCCGCTTGTAGCGCTCACCTGTCTGCTTGACAACTGCCCCATCACTATTGTAAACGTATATTGTCCTAATGCGTCTCAGATTTCCTTTTTAAATTCAGTAATGAAGAAGTGTAGGAAGCAGGCTCAGGGCCAGGTTCTATTGTGCGGGGATTTCAATATTGTACATGACGCTGCTGCTGACTCCACCTATCGCGGCAAGCATCCAACTCAACAATTAGGCCCTTGGCTCCGGCAGGCGGAACTTCACGATGTTTGGCGGTGCTTCCATTCCTCTGAGAAGGATTATACGTACTACTCTGCTCGTCACCAATCCTACTCCAGAATAGACATGTTCCTAGCCCAGAGTGATATGCTACTGAGTACAAAGTTGTGAAATTGGAAATATCACGTGGTCTGACCATGCGCCTATCATACTTAGCATCCACTTAGCGGGCACAGTGGCTCCCCCGTGTCATGGCGAAACAATACATATGTCATGTCTCTGAAATCGGTAACCGAGAAATTGCATACTGACATTGCCGAATTCTTTGACATTAATTCCCCCTCGGTAGAGGATAAGTTTTGCCTCTGGAATTCGCATAAAGCATTTGTCAGGGGTCTAATGATTCAGCATGCCGCGCGCTTTAAGCGCACTCGACTGAAAACGATGAGGGAGCTACTTGCTTCTATTGCAACTCTAGAGCAGAAGCACAAAGTTGACCCTAACCCTGCTCTGTCGAATGCTTTGCGGAAGGCCAGGGATGACTTGAGCGCCCATTTACTGGTGGATTTTGAAAAACACACTAAACGTGTGAAAGCCTCCTATTACCGGTCGTACAATAAAGCCAGCAAGCTAATGGCACAGAGAGTTAAGGCAGCAAGGATTAAATCTAAAATTCAATTTCTTGTGTCTAAAGCGACCACAGACAAAATCTTCCACCCCCAACAAATTGCTGATGAATTTAGTAAATATTATCAGGACCTATATAACTTGAAAGATGACTCGGACACCACCCAGCCTTCCATGATAGATGTTAACCGATTCCTGTGCTCTTTGCACCTTCCTTCTGTTGCACCTGCACAGCTGCAGTCTTTAAATGCTTCTATTTCCACTCAGGAAGTGGCTAGGGCGATTGATGGTTTAAAGCTTAATAAATCTCCCGGCCCAGATGGGTTCTCTGGGGAATACTACAAGCTGTTCAAGCCACTTATCCTTGCTCACCTTACTGAGGTGTTTAATTTAGCAATGGTGACAGGTACCTTTCCCCGTGAGATGCTATCCGCAACGATTGTGACATTACCCAAACCAGGCAAGGACCCCTCCCGACCCTCTAACTACCGGCCCATATCACTATTGAATGCTGACGTTAAGTTGTTTGCGAAGGTACTTGCGAACAGGCTTCTTGATGTCATGCCCACACTGATAGGAGGAGACCAGGTTGGATTCACTAAGGGAAGACAGGCCCCAGATGGCACGAGGCGTGTGATTACGCTGATTGCTGCGGCCCAGGCTCGGCGGACGCCTTCTCTGCTCCTGTCCCTGGATGTGGAGAAGGCGTTTGATAGGGTACATTGGGGGTATCTTTTCGAGGTTCTCCATAAATTTGGTTTTTCTGGTCCCATTGCTACTGCAATCTCTGCACTCTACTCTAGCCCATCCGCTCGGGTGCTGGCGAATGGGGTCCTGTCCCACCCCTTCGACATTACCAATGGCACGAGACAGGGGTGCCCATTGTCCCCTTTGATATTTTCATTGGTGATGGAGCCTTTGGCCGAAAGGATCAGGACACATCCAGATCTGTCTGGTATCAGGTTGGACCGGACAGACCACAGAATTAACCTATTCGCGGATGATGTGATTCTGTCCCTCACCTACTCTAATAACATGCTCTGTACTGTATCTCAAATTCTGAAAGATTTTGGAGAGTTATCATATTATAAAGTTAATCCAAGTCCCAGATTTTAGGAATTAGTATGTCTCCAAACAATGTATGCCACATCAAAAACACATCGCCCTATCAATGGTGCCCGCACGCTATACCTTATCTAGGGATACAGCTCACTCCAAACCCAAAGGATTTAGTTAAGGCCAACTTTCCAGGCCTGCTGGCTATCCTCCAGAAGGAGCTTGATGGGTTAACTAAATTTGAGCATAGTTGGATGGGAAGAATAGTGCTATATAAAATGCTGATCCTTCCCAGGATACTTTATTACTTCAGAACACTAGTGATACCGATACCAAAGTCCACCTTCCTGAGTTTCCAAAAACAAATGATGTCCTTTATATGGAATGGTGGCAAACCCAGAATAGCACTCCATACAATGTTTAAATCAAGAGACAATGGGGGTATGGGTGTACCAAACTTGTATCACTATTATTTAGCCATAGTTTTAGGTCAACTCCATTTCTGGTTTACAACGAACCATGACAAACTGTGGCCAGCTATGGAGGCTCAAATGGTTCAGACTTCTGACTGGGAAGGTTACCTTTTAGCGTCAGGCCCCAGGAGTGGATCTTCCATATCTGCTCCACCGGCTGTACAGGCTACGATTGGGGCATGGCATGCATTGTGTACTCTGCAGGATGGGGATGCCCCTACGGTAGCACTGAATCTTCCCATTACGACGCTCCCCCACGAGATACCACATTTATCCCTAGACGTGTGGCGCAGGTGTGGGGTAAAGCATGTCTCTGACCTGTATAGGGGTGGCACTAGGGTGCCCTTCCCCGTGTTGAAAGAGACATTTGATCTGCCCGCAAGGGAAGCATACACATATACCAGATTGACTTCCTACTTGTCTGACACGACATCGACTCGGCCGCTGACCTCTTACACCCACAGGCTTCCACAGCGGCTTATAAAACTAAAACCCTGTATCGAATTTTGAATATGGATTGCACTTTCCGCAAGACTAAACACATGATCCTTTGGGAGGAGGACATAGGTAGTAGATTTGAGGTTGGTCACTGGCGAGAGGCGATCAGATGGGCTAAGCGATCCACAGTATGTGCCTCACATTGGGAGCAATATAGCAAATTACTACTACGCTGGTATTACCCTCCTTTACGTATAGCTAAGTTCTACCCATCGTGTTCACCTCTTTGTTGGAGGGGATGCGGGGAGAACGGCTCTTTATTCCATGTGTTCTGGCACTGCCCACTGATTCAGCCCTTTTGGGTTTCTGTGTTTTCCTTGGTTAATGGCCTGTGTGGTGGAGTGGTGGGGTATACACCTGAATTGGCACTCCTCCTGCTGGGTATTCACATGATACCTGGTAGACATAGAACAGTCGTTTGTCAGGTGCTAGGGGCTGCCCACCTACTTATTGCGAGAAGATGGAAGACTACTGCATGCCCGGCCTTGCCAGAGTTAATTTCAGCGGTGCCCTTGAACTATCAATACAAGCGCATTTGTGCATGTAATGGAGGGGGCCTGGATAGATTCAGGAAGCACTGGGAGTCATGGGCAGAGGCATTCCCCCCACCGTACACTCATTGACGGACTATACAGCTAGGCCTTCCCTGTCACTAGGGTGTTACATCCTACTTTATTTATAGCCTCTGGGGGCTGCTATGATTTGTTATTCCTGTAACACCTATATACCATTTATTTAAGAAATTGGAAAATTGATATCTGGTAGCTGATGGGTCTCCCCCTTTTGTAAGAGGCGAATCGACTACTCTGTGAGTGGGGGGATACGATCCGACTGTATTCATTCTCTAGGCCTAGACTATGGTTTGTGTTTTCTGTTCTTTTGTTGTTTTGCCCTTCGCTTTATTCCTTATCCTCCTCTAGCCTGTTCCCCATCTTCTTCTTATGGCAAAAACTGATTGTCGTTCCCTATAGCCTCAACATGTTAGGTTTAACGTACGTTTGATAAGACTTACTTGTTCTTACTATGCATTGTCACTGTATGTATTTTATTCATGGATGTACCTCATCTGAGTATATTGTATTGTACTGCGACTATGATGTATATGAGGTCATAACTGTGCCCTTGTTTCCTCAATGTGTTTCTAACTTGTATTGTATTTCTGTTAAAAATTTCAATAAAAAACTATTGAAATAAAAAAAAAAAAAAAATGAAGCAGGTTTATGTTTTTAAAGTGATGCAGATACATTACGGATACATTACATCAAGGCAAGTCTGGGAATCCCTGAAAAAAAAATGGATGGCATCCATGTATCAGACCCAGAGACATAGAAAGTATAGGGAATGGAAAAGAAATTGATCGGTTCTTCACATATGTGAAAAACAAATAGACCACAGAAAGCATAGCACTCACAAATAAGCAGGATGGAGTACCGTCCATGATTATCAAGGATATCCGCAAAATGTACACATGTGAATACATTGTAACTATTGGGCTTGTTTCTTTCATTATGTGTTGCTTATGTTATGTTTCTGTGATATATATGCGAATATGCAACTAATATTCTGTTTACATGTAGTGTTTCTTATGAAATACCCAATGTGAATATGTATTCCCTTTGCAGGTGTGGTAACCAGGGGTAACCGGGCTAGCTGGAACGGTGTCACGTGGCAGAGTGGAAGCAGCCCTGGTATTCCTGGTACCTCACATATCTCAATTCTTCTGGAGTACCCTTGTACAGTGTGCAGGCTAATGACTTCTGACACAAAGTTGAGGTGAAACCAGGAAACAAATCTTTACTGAAACAGTAGTGCAAATAAACAGTTCTCCAGACTTGCAAGTAAAGGCACATGCAGTAAGTCACTTTGGTGATGCAGTCAAAATCACAGCAAGAGATTGTCAGAAGCTTGGTCTAGCCACGCTTTCTTAGCTATCTTCTGCAAATAGCAGATTTTGGGGGTTGGTTGCTACGGGCAACAGCAGTGTAAGAAATATACAGTCCAATGTGGGTTACTACGGATAAGAAGTCTTCACGGCTTGGCTCACCGTGGAAAAAGAAGGTTCTACTCACGCTTGGTGGTTGTAGTCCTTTTGAGGTGCCCAGGCTGGCGGAACCACTAAAGGCCTGGAGCTGGCAATGGGGCCCAATGACAATGTTCTCCCCACTGGCTATTGCAACGTCTATCAGAACAAGAGTACTTCCTCCGCGTGGACTGGGGGATAGAGAAAGATGGCGTGAACAAGTCCCTTTTAAAGTAGCACTCCAGCAATGCCGCCCGCAGGATCAGAGGTTAGCTCTTTGGCCAGGCTTGACCTTTGGGTGCGACACTTTCAAATCCCTCAGCCGGTACTACTAGGGATCTTGTAAGCTTGAGAAGAAATGCAGTTTTGCAGTCTGGAATGGAAATTAGGAGTAGTAGTAGCTTGGAGCTCAATCCCAGAGGGGGAGAGCTTTGTAGGTTAGGTGTTATCCTGTCTGAGGACAGCTCTAGACTCCCCAGAGGAAGATCCAGCCCCTCCCTCTAGAGTGAGGAGTGGAAACCCAGCAGTTCTCATGGAACTTTCTGGAAGCATCACTGAGATGCTGTGGGCTGGGCTTCCCTGGGCAGCATCATGTGACCAGACCTAGGCTTGTGACGCTACAGTTAGAGAAATAGCACACAGGAATATGCATAGAAAGACAGTATTAATAAATGACAGTATATCAGGAACCAGATGTAAACATGAGTATGCATTTTCACAAAGGGATTATGAAGCCTTTGGACAATGTTGTAGAGGGGTGAACAGTACTTAATGTCCTAATGCATCGCATTGGCACAGGGCACACGAGGGCCCAAAAATCAGACAATTAATGGCCGTACTGGGACATTACACAGGTAACTGGGACCCAGCGGCAGTGCCTTGATCAGAGGTTATCGGCATAATTATGGAAGCTGTCCAGTTACCATGGCAGCCAAAATCCTTCTGATGGTCCCCAGGCCTGCTATAGTAATGTTGCTATTGAAGCCTGCCTGTAGCAGATTTCGATATTTACATAGGGAATTTGCCATAGAATGCAATACAGCTATGGCATAAATGATCTATAGATCTCAGGCTCAAGCTCCCTGGGGGAAAGGGCTTAATTAAAAAAATAAATAAAAAATTAAAAATATATTTACATTTTTTTTTTAATCACTTGCTTTTGCTAGATCACATATAAATAAAAGTAAACATAAACACATTAGGTATTTCCAAGTACAAAAATGTCCAAACTATTAAAATATAAAAACATTTGTTCCACATGATAATCACAGTAGGGGAAAAAAAACACATTTTTTCACCACTTCATCTCTTCACCACTTCAAAAAATGGAAGAAAAAGTGATCAAAAACATCACACATTACCAAAAATAGTATCAATAAAAACTACATTATTGACCAGCAAAAAAGGACACCTTACATTGAAAAAAAATAAATAAATAAATAAAATTATCCCATGCTGCAGAAACGCAGCTTTTTTTGTTGCAGATTTTGCTGCGTTTTTTGAGCCAAAGCCAAGAATGGCTACAAAAGGAATGGGAAATATATAGGAAGTACTGATAACTCTTCCTTCTTCACAATCCATGCCTGGCTTTGGCTCAAAGAAAAAAAACGCAGCAAAATCTGCAAAAAGAAGCTGGGCCTCAGCCTAACAACGCGGGGCCTCAGCCTAAAGAAATTTGCTTTTCCTCAAAATTCAGAATTTTTGTAAAGTTATTAAAAAAAGAAAAAAAAACTATATGAATCTGGTATCACCATGATCAAACCAACCTGGAGAATAAAGCTAACATGACATTTTTACCACACAGTGGAAGCCATGAAAGAAAAACTGTAAGAAATTTGCAGTACTGTATTATATTTCTGATTCCACCCCATTTACAATTTTTTTTTACATTGTACAGAACATTAAAAAGGTACCAATTTGAAATACAATTTGTCTTGCAAAAAACAAGCCCTTATACGACTATGTAAACAGACAAATTAAAAAGTTGTGGCTTTTGCAAGGCAGGGTGTGAAAAACGAAAACGCAAAAATGAAAAATGGCCATGTGCTCTAAGGGCTTATTTACACAACCGCGAAAAACGGTTGTCTGATGGCTGCTTTTGTAATGTCCATCAACTCTCCATGCCCTCAAAAAGCATGTGAGGGGGTTATTAGCGAAACACTATAATTAAATTAACTATTAATCAAAAGCTATAGGCCCAGCTGAGGCAAAATAGTGGTGCTGGTTCTGGAAAATAACTAGGGTCATAATATCCGATTAGCTGTCCTTAAAGAGGACCTTTCACGTCCTCATGCATATGCAGTTTTACCGCTAGAAAGCCGCCAGTGCGCTGAATTCAGTGCACTGTCGGCTTTCCCAGTATATGCCTCAGGGCTGGAGATATCGGTTCCGTTAATCTTGGCACCGATATCTCCCCACTGTCAGGGCGTTCCTAATAGCTCAGCGTCCTAGTCATACTACTTTTGTAGTATGAAAACAGTGGTACTTTATCTTTAGGATGGCCATAATGTGCAACCTTTGGGCTAACATTCCAAAACATTCATGACCATTATTAACCTTCCACCGGCTGCAATAGACAAATAGTTACATGTTAACTACGGCTCTGACTCTGACACCTGGAAATCAGTAGTTTTGTCTAAGGGAAGCCCATTCAGATCCCCTGTACAAGCAAATGCAGTGAAAATGTAGCATTAATTATGGACCATTCAAGTATACCATGGATGAATTGCGAAAATCTCTTTAATATCTTTATAGTGTGCTGATGCATACAATAAAGGGGGAAGGTCACACTTCACTAAAAGCTGCCTACTACAATAGACAAATAATCACATATCGATATCTGTATTAAAGGCATTGTCCTCCACACAAATAAGATCATTCTCAAGTCAATGGGAGATACGAAAATAGCAAATTTGTTTATATTTCCATTAAATTCTTAACACCTTCATAACTTTTTTATTTTTCCGTTCTCAGAGTTGTATGAGGGCTTATTTTCTGCGGGGCAAATTGTACTTCATAGTTTACTCTGTATAATATAGTGGGAAGCCATAAAACAAATCTAAATTGGGTGAGATTGGAAGAAAAATGACACCTTAGCTTCTTTCTGTGGGTCGATCATGGTGTTAACAAAGTTATATAGTTTTTACATGTTTTAATACCTTTACAAAATATTCAAAATTTTGAAGGATAAATAAAAAAAAAATTTGAGTTGCCATATTGTTATACCCATAACTTGTTTATCTTTCAGTATACGGAGCTATGTAAATTGTCTTTTTTTGCAGGGCAATATATAGTTTTTTGTTGATACCATTTTGAATGTATGATGATCACTTTTTATTCCATTGAATACTACTGTATGGCTATATTACTGTAACATATCTGCCTGTTCAGGTCTCTGCGGCACCCTCCGCTTGCACGCTGTGGCGCAGGAGGCGTGTTTAATTTGATTCCTTACTTAGGGTTCTTGTTGCTCAGCTGAACACTGTCCTAGTACTTATTCTCTGTAATTGAATTTCAACCACACCCGTCTCCTGCACCTTTGTTTCCCTCCGCTCCTTTACCAGTTAATCCTAGCTTACCTGTGTGATTGACAGCCTGTCTACCAATCAAATCTGGGGCTTTTTCTGGACTTCCTATAAACAGGTCATTAGTACACCCAGGTTTGCTGGATATTGTTATTCTGTCCTGAGACTTTGTCCCTGATAGCTCCTCTTTCTGTTATTTTGTATTCTGACTTCTGACCTTTGGCTTTTCTTCTGACTACTCTTTTAGAGTGCGATTTGGTACTGCTTTGTCTCTCTGGCTTTGACCCTTGGCTTGCTGACTCCTCTTCTGTGTTTTGTCTTGTCTTATTCTGTGTTACACTTATTCAGAGAAGGGATTACCGCCAAGTCGTTACTGTCATTAGGACAGTGAGACAAGTAGGTAGGGACAGGGGCTGGGTCGAGTTTAGGGCTCACTGTCTGTCATTTCCTTCCTCCTAGGTTTCAGCAGCAGCACTGGGGAATTGCTCAACTGGCAATTCCCTTACAATTACTATGTCAGTCCATGGTAATGGGGAGGCTCCAGTGATCGTGCCATGGGAGAGCTACCTCATTACCGATTGAAAAAGGGAGAGTGAAAGTAACCACCCAGATGCCATGCATTTGACCATGGCATTTGAGTGGTTAAATGCCAGTGAGACCTCAAGGCTATGATGCTTGCTCAGCCTTAATAATACAGTGCATGTCGCAAAGGGGTTAAAGCAGGGGCAGACATGCCATTGTTGAAACCTGTGCAGCTGCATGGAGGCCCTACTGGTCAGGGGGCCCTTCACAGCAGCTTTCTATTGTCAATTAGATTGAGGGTAAATGCCTAAACTAATGAACTTCATGGCTAGCAATCACTGGTGGCTTGTTAGAGAGAAGTAAGGTTGCTCTCTTTGCTGAGATATTACAAAATAAGGGGCCTATAACTTTTCTTGCACAGGGGCCCTTCATTGTCCGTATTTGCCCCTAGGTTATAGGTAAAGTTTTACCAAAACAAGCACTTTTTAAAAAAGAAGCAGAATAAGATGAATTGCTATTTTAAACCCTAGGGAGCAGCAGTTATTGGCAGGAAAGCCATGTCTGTCTACTCATTTCCCCTGTAGTAGTCACAGTAGGGAAAATGTAGCATTTCATGGCGACCATTCAGATTTATAAACTTACTAGGTTTGCTATAGAAGAAGCCACTCAAATAGAGAAGTTCTTCCTTCTTGGTCATCCAGACATCCATACACCCTAATAGGACACACTGACAGGGGTGCTCTTCAAAATAAAATGAAATCTAATAACAATATTAAATACTAGACTAACACTAAATAACGAAAAAAAAAATTGTAAAGAATTTGCTGACTTTACAGTGTAATGTAGAATATTTTGCCAGACCAAGCGAAGTATAAAAGCGCCTTTTTTGTCTTTTATGTATTTGTTTTTGAGCGGAGCAATGTTTCTTCTATTTGTATAAAGGAGTTCATGCCCTTAAAAGGTTCTTTATTAATGCTGAGGGAAACAAAGCTAATCTGGGTTTGTGATCTTTCATATTAAGCATTTCCCAGGAGCCACATGATGATCATTGCCTGCTTTACCATGTGCCTAAACTGTGAAAGAACACATTGTCACTATGCTCATTGCAATAAAGTTAGTTTTCTTTGTGAAGAATTTAAGCAATGTAACAATAGAGTAAGGAACTTACTAACAAACATTGTGACCAACTGGTTAATAAATTAGACGACATTCTAAAAATGAAGGCGTTTAGCATTATGAAATGTAGCAGCTTTTGGAGAAACTTGTAGAAACTTTCTGCTAACAATAAAAATTGGGTTATCTGAGTCTCCCTCATGAATTGCAGTTGTTGGGTGACTGAGCCAGCTTTTGGGGTGTGCGGCCTTGAGAATTCACAGGGGTTCATTACACCCCTGCTAAACAAGCAAGTCAGAGTCTGAGGCTACATGTTGCAGAAAAGCTGCATTTTTTGTTGCAGATTTTGCTGCAGTTTTTTAAGCCTAAGCCAAGAGTGACTTGAAAAGGAATGGGAAATATATAGGAAGCTCTTACACTTCTCTCTTCTGCTAAATTCACTTCTGCTTTGGCTGAAAAAACTGCAGCAAAATAAAACTGCTTTTCCTTAACATGTAGCCTCAGCTTAAGGTGATATTGTACCAAAACATACATGTAATATTTATTGTGTACTAATATTTTTATATTTTATATGAAGCTGTTATGTGGTCACTATATGTTTATATTTGTTTTTGTATATGTTGATATTTGATAATTGTATTAAGGTATTTACTTTACATATATGTTACTGTGATGTTGTTACTTAGGCATTGTACAGTGTAATATTTGTATGGTTTGGGTGGTGATATAACTGTATAACATAATTATTGAGGCACATGTTTAAAGAGGACCTTTTTACCACTTCCAGCTCTTTACACTATTTAATAGTGGCTGCTCCACTAATTTTGGCAAAGTTTGAATTTTTTCTCTAGTCCCCACCATTGCTGAGTAATTGATGCTGTTATCTGTGGCGTTTGACATGCTATTTAGGCTCTGTACTGTCAGGAGGGCAGTGTCAGGCAGATGTGATTTTGAGATCTGACACTGGCTGTCTCTGATTGGAGATCTGAATCACACACCCCTACCTGACACTGCCCTCCTGACATTACAGAGCTTAAATAGCACATCAGGCACCAAAACTAACTGCACTTGTTGCTCAGGAACAGTGGAGGCTAGAGAGAAAATTCCAACTACACTGGGATTAGTGAAGCAGCAGCTATTAGAAGATGCTAAGAAATTGAATTGGTGGAGGTGGTGAAAGGTCTCTTTAAGTGTTATTTTGATACCATATAGTACTGTTGTTTGGGCAGTACAGTACTTTGTACAGAAGTGCATTTATAGCCAGGCATTATTTGGCCTGTTATCCAATTTCGAAGGATAGGCCATCAATATTAGATCTGTGAGGGTTGACATGTGGGAGACCCACAGATCTTCTGTTTGGAGACAGTGCAGCTCTGGGTAAATTGCATGCTGGAAGCTGTACTTCTCGCTTGTCATACAGTTTGTAGCTGTGGGTTTTGGTACTGCAGTGCAGACCCATAGACTTCAATGAAGCAGCCCTACAGAACCTAAAGTCACCTCTACAGTTTGTACGGTGAGTGAGCGGCACAACTCCTGACATGTAAACACAGATTTGTGGGAGGCTGGGATGTTGTATCTTCGCACCTCTAATATTGAAGACCTGAGGATATGGCATCAATATTAGAAACTGCATAACCTCTTTAAGACCCCACAAAGCATAAACACCGCAATTTACATTAACTGCAAGGTGGATGGGATTTTGTCAATTATACCTATGGAAATGCTGGCAGTATCTGTATAGGTATAATGGAAACAAAGTCTGCAGAAGAAAACTCTGTGAACCTTCTGTGGAAAGCTCTGCGTAAAAAAAGCGCAATGCGTTTCTGTCGCAGTTTTATCTACAGCGCTTTTTGGCTGCAGCGCGCTATGTGGGGACTTAGCCTAAGGCTAAGGCCCCACGTGGCGTCCCGCAGCAAAAAAGCGCTGTGGGAGAAACTGCGGCGGGATCGCATCACGGTTCTTCCCGCAGCACTTTTAGACAAAAAGTTTGCAGAGTTTTCCTCTGCGGACTTTCTGTTTCAGTTATACCTATGGGGAAACCACCGGCGTTTCCGTAGGTATAATTGACATGCTGCGATTTCCAAAACCGTGGAAATCGCCACATGTCCGCAGTGCGGTTGTTTCCGCAAAGTGGGCATGAGATTCACTAGAATCCCATCCACTTTGCTCTGACTGTAAAACGCCGCGATTTTTTCCACGGCGCTTCCGCCGCGGGTGATTCGCGGCGTTTACGCCATGTGGGGCTTTAGCCTAAAGGAGTTTTCCGGAATCTGAAAATCTGATCTGCTATACCAACTACAACTGCTATATATTGCACGGCGATGTTCTTGGTAATCACTAAAAAGACCGCAGCGCTCACCCAAATGATGCAGTCTCTTCAGTCAGCTGATTTTTGGGGGACTCTCATCATTTTTGGGGGACCCTATCCTAAAAATAGGTCATCAATATGTAGGTCTCAGAAAAACCCTTTATTTGTAGATTGTATAACACTATTTGGAGAAAGTTGACACATACAGAAGGTACTGAACAAGGAACCAGCCAACATAAAACCGGCCCTAGAGACAACCAGTAGTAGTAGTAGTAGTAGTAGTAGCTTATACTGGTCGGTGTGTCATATTAGTTCTAGCAGTTTTATACATCTGGCTTTTTAGTCATGAGCCAGGGAGCATAGGTTGAACACTGTTAAGTTCTATACAGAACAATGTTAGGCTAAGGCCCCAGGTAGCAAAACGCAGCAAAAAAAAACAATGTTTTTCATTGTGTTTTTGCAGAGTTTTCCTCTGCGGAGTTTCTACCCTTACCTATATATACCTATAGGGAAAACACTAGCATTTCTGCAGGTATAATTGACATACTGTGAAACCATGGGCGTTTTTGAAATTGCAACTTTTCCGCTGCAGATTCTTTTCTGAAGTGTGTGGATGGGAATAGCCAGAATCCCATTCACTCTGCAGGTACTGGAAAATGCAACGTTTTTTGCCGCGGAGGGGCTTCAGCCTAAATTTGAATAGTAGGATCAATATATACTGTATGCTATAATGGTCATCAGTACGTAGTTAGACCTGTATAACTATAAGGTTATTGTGTGGGTAAGCACAGTAGTTTTTTCTAACATACTAAAGGGCACAGTAGACACACACTGGCTCTACACTTCTGTGTGATATCCTTAAACACCAAAGACAACCTTTCCCAGTCTAAGTAAAGACTACAAGCCAGTTCCCTTCCACAGGTCTTTGAACTGTCCACAAAGAGTGTTTTGAAATTTGACATTAGTAGATAAATGGTCCAGAGCCTTTGAAGCTGCTGCAGATCCTGATGTCTGTCAGCTCTCTGTGACCTGGGGCAAGTCATCCTATATCTCTCACTGCCTTGTGCATCAATATTAGAGTGTATGCTCTGATGTACAGGATTGTAGTGTGTGCACACTAGCTAAATAATATTTGTAAACTATTAAACAGCCGCTACGCAGCTTACATAACAGGACACAAGAGGATTACACTTGTGGTAAACTCCTCTGGCAGGAGATGTGGCAGAAAAGATGCTAGCTACTTGCTAAAGCTGAGACTCCATTTACAGAGGCCAGAGTTACCTTCTCATTTAAGTAATTTGTCTGCCCACTTTCCCTTTCCGCTGCTTCCTCTCTCCTTGTAAAGTGATAGTCCTGGACCTATTCAGGGGAATAATAGTGATCCCCTGGGAACTAGCTGAGCAGGGGAAGGAGGAGGGAGCTGAACATGAGGGATATGGAAATAAAAAATCACAAAGTAATGTCTTGAAAGATCGACGTTCTCTTTTTCCTTACACGGTTATTCAACCTTGAACAGAAAAAATAAGCACAACTACCAATGGTTTGTTTAACCTTCTAACTAACAGTTTAGCATGTTGACAGCTATTGTGTAGGTCAGCTACATTAGTAAGATATTTGGATTGCAAGCTCCCTTGCTCAGAGTTGCCTGTACTGTTATGTCAGCACATACTTATTTTTATTGCTTTAAATATCCCAGGGAATATGGATGGTGTGAATTGCACATAGTAAGGATAATACTACCTGTATTTTATGTTCTTACGTCTTTTTTTTTTTTGTTATACAGTGTTGTGCAAATGTTTTAGGTAGGCGTAGAAAAAAAAATCCTGCAAAACAGGTTATTTTTTATCAATTAACAAAATGAAGTGATATCTAAATCACATCAATATTTGGTGTCACCCTTGGCCTTCAAAACAGCATCAATTCTTCTAGGTACACTTGCACACAATTTAAGGAACTCTGTAGGTTGTTCCAAACATCTTGGAGAACTAAGCACAGATCTTCTGTGGAAGTGGACTGGCTCAAATTCTTCTGTCTCTTTATGTAATCCCAGATGGACTCAATGATGTTGAGATCAGGGCTCTGTGGAGGCCGTATCATCACTTCCAGGACTCCTCCTTCTGATTTGATTTAGAAATCTCTCTTGTTCATTGAGTTAAATGAGTTATCCACCTCCTAATATTGATGCTTTATCCTTAGAATAGGTCATCAATATTAGATCTGCAGTGGTCCAACAACTAGGAGCCCTGCAGATTAGCTCCCAGTAATGTTTACATTGCAGGAATTGCACTGCTCACTCAACAGTGTAACAGCGGCTTTAGGGACTACAGCACTGCCATACCTAAAGTCACTTAAGGATAGGCCATTAATATTACAAAGTGGATAACCCCTTTAAAGCACACAACAGAGTTGCTGGATTCTACTTTTCAGAGCATACACCATTACTCCACTTCCACCAGCCTGACCAGTTGACACATGACAGGAAGGAATAGGTTCCCCCCCCCATCAGTATGGTGCAACAGAAATCTGGATTCATCTCTGAATAGACAATATTTTGTCACTGGTAAGTTATCCAACGTTTTCACTCTTTTGCCCACTGGAGTTCTGCTTTCCCATTTTCCTTAGACAGCAGTAGCGCTTGAACTGGTTTTCTGCCATTATAGTCCATCTTCTTTTGTCGATGAGCTGTTTATATCCACATGAACCTCAATACAGGGATGCTCCAGTCTTGAAAGGACAGGTGACTCTAAAGTGGTTACTCAGTGTATGTAACATTGTCACTATATCATAGACCTTGTTCTGACACTATATCTTGACCTATCACCTGTCACTTCATCTTTATTTGATATTATAACATGGTCTAGGACTTGATACATACTAAGAACTATTTTGACACTACTATTATCACTATTATCTGACACTATACCTTGAGGCATATTTTGCTGTGTATCTGGCACCACATGGTCATGATGAATAAACTTTAATGATAAACTGTACTTTCTTCATTGGCATAGGTTGTTGTGCATTTGGCATGCCTATCTTACTATAGTACACAGCACACCATATGAATAAATGGAAAGAATTTCTTTCCAATGGCATTAACCCTTTAATTACCACAACAATTGTGATAGACTGATTGGATAAGCATGAATTTCTCTTGGAATTATTCATAGTTTCAATTAATAACACAAATACCCAAAAATGTATAAACACAGCACACTATCACACATAGCACACTATCACACATAGCACACTATCACACATAGCACACCATCGCTGAGTATGTTATATTTTATATTGTTTTATATTATGTATAGTGAGCAACCGCATTTCAAAACCTACAGGTCTGTATTGAACAATGGATGGATATTGTTTAGTGACTTACAATACATCAGACAGTTGTGGCATGCATGACACTTTTTGAAACTTTTAAAATTATAACCAAAAAGTAAGTCTGTCAACCATGCCTACTTGGCCAACAAAAATCATAAAGCAGAACTTTTTTTTTTGGCACAAATAATAAATCATGTAAACCCAGTCCAGATGTTTGCCCTAATGGCATTGGAGATAAATATATAGTCATAATATATTATATATCATCAATTTGTATTCCAGAAAAAAACATGAAATGTATGCTAAGGTCACAGTTTTTGGTAAAAATTCTTTTTGTCTACATGACAATAGAGTAGACTACAAACAAACGGCAGCAGGATTGCAAATAGTTTTTATTTTTTTTCTCAACAACATATCAAAAATATTTTTATGGACAAATTGAAAAACTATATTGAATAAGAAAGATTTTATGTATATAGCATAAATATTGATATGAACACAATAGTACATGCAGAAACTCCTCCTTCTGCCAAAATATTTCAAGAACACATTACAAAAGTCCAGCAATTAAAATTGTAGCGAAGACTTTGTAGACTTTGTCTATGCATTGTCAAAAACATACAAAAAATAGAAAAAACTCCTGGCAAAAGTCAGTCAACTTTGCCTATCAGTGTAATGATCACTTGAGCCTTATCAGTGATCTGGCTGCTTTTTAGGCTCTACTGGCCTTGCTCCTTCTCACTGACTCCATTACCATGTTACAAGTCATTAGTAAAGATAATAGAATTATTCCATTCTGGGCCCACCACTATGCCAGCTATTATGATGACAGATTGACTGTAGGGGCATGTTTACTACCTTTGTACATCTGCTGACAATGTAGTTTGAGGAGCCTGGGTGGTCTCCAATTTAGAGTTATGGCAGGGGTGCAGGACTAATTAGCGTGCCGCATGACTTGATGACTTGATTTCTAATTAGTAAAAATAAGCCTAACCTTGTATTCTGATCTGAGGGTCCTATCTGATCAATAACCATGTAAAGGAATGTTTGCTCCCTATGGATCCAGTAACAAGAATCTACTGAATCCATACGATATTGGATCTTTTTATTGAGCATTAACCACTTGTATTCATGGCATTAATTATTCTCACAATCCAGCATCCAGTGGCTTAGTCTTGGACATGTAACTTCCACAGAAATCATTGGCTATGTAGCACTTTTGTTAATATTGCATAAGTGTGCTTTGGACAATTCCTTTTTGCTAGAAGGTTTCCCATAAAAATTGATTAGAATAAGTCAGCTGTAACATGTCGGGGAATCCAGCAGCAAGTGTACCTCCCTCACAGGGCAAATTCATTATTACACTGTTCTCATTGGAATCAGTGTAATACATGGATATGCTGGATCCACAAGACAGATACTGTACTGTTGTCTGCTCTGAATAATAGATAATGGGAACTAAATGGGATAACCCTCTATTTACTAACAGTTCACTAATAGTATACTTGCAAAACAGTTTTCTAACCCAGAAATTGTGTTTCAGACTATATCCATTGGTGGCCGGGGAGGTGTATAATTTAAGTAGGGCAACTCCTAATCCCCCACTTCCACAAGTGGTGGGGCTCTTATAGCCAGTGTAGCCAATCATTGGTTTCGGTTGCAATTGTCACATGTGCAAGACCAGTGACAGCTGAGTGGCGGAAGTAGGTGAGTATGCCTTCTGTTTTTATTTTACACCTCCTTAAGTCCCCCAGAAAACCACTTTAGGCTAAGGCCCCACATAGCAGGCTGCAGCAAAAAAGCAAAGCGTCACAGTTTTTCCCACAACGCTTTACACAGAAAGTCTGCAGAGGTTTCTGCTTCAATTATACCTATAGGAAAACCGCCAGCGTTTCCGTAGGTATAATGGACATGCTGCGATTTCCAAAACAGCAACAGCTTCAGAATTCGCAGCGTTTCTGCTGTGCGTATTTTTCTGTAATGTGTGGATGGGATTTGCTAGTGACTGTAAAATGCCGTGGTTTATGCCACGTGGGGCCCTGGGTTTAGGCTAAGGCCCCAGATTGCAGAAAAGCAGCTTTTTTTCAGATTTTGCTGCAGTTTTTTGAGTCAAAGCCAGGAGTGGGTTGAGCAAAAGGGGAAGTATAAGAGCTTCCTATGTATTCTCCATTTCTTTTGTAGCCACTCTTGGCTTTGACTCAAAAAATCACATGAAAATCTGCAACAAAAAAGCTGCTTTTTCGCATCATGGGGCCTTAGGCTTAAGGTAGATTTCCTACACCAGCAATATGACAGCATTTTTGCATTCTTATTATGGATTATTACCTAGATTTCTGTAGTTCTAAAGGGGATTCTACTTGGTCCTATAGTAATCTAATGATTGTACTGCAGCCATGTAAAACTGATCAGAAGGAGCAGGCCACCCAAAAGGTGAAAAGTAAAAAATCCATAGAGATGTTTTTGGTGCGGTTTCTTATAATATCCAAACATCATGCTCTATCCCCATGTTCTCACTTATCTGTAATCCTGCCACTGCAGACTTTATCCCATGAGACCTCAGCCTTGTTGTTGGCCACAATTGACAACTTGTGGATTAGGGGTGAGAAGAGTCCTACATTTTGGGAGGCAGTGGCAAAGTTACTTAGAGCTAGGGAGGAAGCAGAGGATATCAGTAGTTGGGGTCCATAGATAAATGACCATAGGTATATCAATTTTAGCACCTCATGTGAAGTTTTTAAAAAAGTTTTTGTTTCTTCTAGTGATGTATCTAAAGTGGTTAGTAATGACTTGACAATGTGCAGTGACTGGCAGAGAAGATTTACCCTTAGTTAGCTATAACTAATGCCAGCCATACAATGGCAATGTCATAACCTTACATACCCTTGCATACTCATGGTAGTATCAGAACATCCATCAAACAACCACTTGCCTCTTATAAAACCAACCAATTGTACATATTATATAAAATAAACTGTACCTAAACCTGTACAGAAGCACATGGCCCACAACACACCATACTCTCCAATAGTACCATTGTTTTTAGGGGGAATACTACAGTTACATGACAGTGACATTCACTAGTGTAGCACAGAGATCAGCAACCTTTGGCACTCTAGCTTTTGTGAGACTACATGTCCCAGCATGCACACTTGCTCAGCTGTGCAGAAATGATTGGAGCATGATGGTCCCTGGAGCAGCATCAATTCACAATAAGAAAATGTTAATAAGGACATCTTTCAAAGGCAGAAAACGCTGCAAATTGTCAGTTTCTTGCTCATTTCATTCATGGCTGTAGGCCTTTCAGTAGGGAAGAATCACATTACAAATAACAGGTTCTCTCCCTCAGCACCATCATATTCGGTGTTTTCCAGGGAATGAGCTGAGGTTGTCTATAATCCATCTCAACAGGTGCACATCCCAGGCTCTTATCTTCCCTAACATCTCCTGGGAAATGCCCCTGTGTATGTTTACATGGTGTTGACAACACATAGGGAAGGCCACCTCCCAAAGAGTGCATGAGAAAACATAGTTGTCACTTGTTAACCTCTTGGTCTTTTGCATGCTGTAGAGACACCTGTTTTGGAAACATTGTTCCTTGACTCAGTGGAGCGAAATGAAGATCAGGGTATATTTGCACAACAGTACAGATGGAATTTCCTGAATTTACAAAGGGGTTTGTTGTTACAATGCCTTTGTTTATTATCTATACATGATATTAATGGAATATTGTATGAAATATCCTGAACAAATACAGGTCTTAAGTCTCCTCACATGTTGCCACATTAAATAGCATATAGAGGAAAGTTACTATCTATCTATCTATCTATCTATCTATCTATCTATCTATCTTCAGGCAATGAATAAATAGCATCTGTTACCAAAATGCTGTAGTTATGGAGCCTCAATTATAGAATTCCTCACGGTTTACTAGATCTGTGCTTGCTGTCATTCAGTCTGTTACTTCTAGTGGATAAAATTCTGACCATGGTCATGTGATGTACTGTCCATGGTCATTTGATATACAGTCTATGGTGATGTGATGTACTGTCCATGGTCATTTGATATACAGTCTATGGTCATGTGATGTACTGTCCATGGTCATTTGATATACAGTCTATGGTCATGTGATGTATAGTCTGTGGTCATGTGATATACAGTCCGTGGTCATGTGATGTACAGTCTGTGGTCATGTGATGTACAGTCTGTGGTCATGTGATATACAGTCCATGGTCATGTGATGAGCACACAGGTGCACAGCTCGTTACCAAGCAGATGTCTGATTACTGTGCTGTGACTATAACTAGCTTTGCACCTGCGTACATCACAGGCTCAGATTAGTATTATCTGCAAATATGGACACCCTGCTCTGTAAACCCTCTACCAGGTTATTATTAAACATATTAAAAGGGAGAGGACCCAATACTGACCCCTGTGGCACCCCACTGGTGATTGTAACCCAGTGTAAATATTTCTCATTAACAAGTACCCTCTATTTCCTATCACTGAGTCAGTTGTGAACCAAAATGCATATGTTTTCTCCCAGTCCCTACATTCTTATTTTATATACCAACCTTTTATGTGGTAGACAAAGTTGATCAGATTAGTCTGAAAGGTCCTATTTCTCATAAACGCATGCTGATTGGGTATTATAAAGTTATGTTCATTGAGGTACTCCAGGACTTAGGAAACCTTCAAATATCTTACTCACCACTGAGGTTAAATTTGCCAGCCTATAGTTTCCAGGCTCACTTTTAGACCCCTTTATGAATATTGGCACAACATTTCCTATGCGTCAATCCTGTGGAACAGACCCAGTCATTGCTGAATCTTTAAATATTAGAAATAAGGATCTGTCTATCACTGTGCATAATTCCTTCAGAACTCAGGGGTATATGCCATCTGGACCTGGTGGTTTATATATTTTAGAATTTTGAAGGTGGCATCGCACTTCCTCCTGGGTTAAACAGGTGACATTTAATGGAGAATATACACTACCATTCAAAAGTTTAGGGTCACTTAGAAATTTCCTTATTTTTGAAAGAAAAGCACAGTTTTTTTCAATGAAGATAACATTAAATGAATCAGAAATACACTCTATACATTGCTAATGTGGTAAATGACTATTCTAGCTGCAAACGTCTGGTTTTTAATGCAATATCTACATAGGTGTATAGAGGCCCATTTCCAGCAACCATCACTCCAGTGTTCTAATGGTACATTGTGTTTGCTAACTGTGTAAGAAGGCTAATGGATGTTTAGAAAACCCTTGAAAACCCTTGTTCAAGTATGTTAGCACAGCTGAAAACAGTTTTGCTGGTTAGAGAAACAATAAAACTGACCTTCCTTGGAGCTAGTTGAGAATCTGGAGCATTACATTTGTTGGTTCGATTAAACTCTCAAAATGGTCAGAAAAAGAGAACTTTCATGTGAAACTTGACAGTCTATTCTTGTTCTTAGAAATGAAGGCTATTCCATGTGATAAATTGCCAAGAAACTGAAGATTTCCTACAACGGTGTGTACTACTCCCTTCAGAGAACAGCACAAACAGCCTCTAACCAGAGTAGAAAGAGAAGTGGGAGGCCCCGCTGCTCAACTGAGCAACAAGACAAGTACATTAGAGTCTCTAGTTTGAGAAATCGACGCCTCACAGGTCCTCAACTGGCAGCTTCATTAAATAGAACCCACAAAACGCCAGTGTCAACGTCTACAGTGAAGAGGTGACTCAGGGATGCTGGCCTTCAGGGCAGAGTGGCCAAGAAAAAGCCATATCTGAGACTGGCTAATAAAAGGAAAAGATTAATATGGGCAAAAGAACACAGACATTGGACAGAGGGAGATTGGAAAAAAGTGTTATGGACAGATGAATCAAAGTTTGAGGTGTTTAGATCAAACAGAAGAACATTTGTGAGATGCAGAACAACTGAAAAGATGCTGGAAGAGTGCCTGACACCATCTGTCAAGTATAGTGGAGGTAATGTGATGGGGTGGGGTTGCTTTGGTGCTGGTAAAGTGGGAGATTTGTACAAGGTAAAAGGGATTTTGAATAAGGAAGGCTATCACTCCATATTGCAATGCCACGCCATACCCTGTGGACAGCGCTTGATTGGAGCCAATTTTATCCTACAACAGGACAATGACCCAAAGCACACCTCCAAATTATGCAAGAACTATTTAGGGAAAAAGCAGGCAGCTGGTATTCTATCTGTAATGGAGTGGCCAACGCAGTCACCAGATCTCAACTACATTGAGCTGTTGTGGGAGCAGCTTGACCGTATGATACGCAAAAAGTGCCCATCAAGCCAATCCAACTTGTGGGAGGGGCTTCTGGAATCATGGGGTGAAATTTCTCCAGATTACCTCAGCAAATTAACAGCTAGAATGCCAAAGGTCTGCAATGCTGTAATTGCTGTAAACGGAGCAAGTTTGAAGGAGAAAATTATAATTCAAATAAAAATTATTTCTAACCTTGTCAATGTCTTGACTATATTTTCTATTCATTTTGCAACTCATTTGATAAATAAAAGTGTGAGTTTTCATGGAAAATACAAAATTGGGTGACCCCAAAGTTTTGAACGGTAGTGTACATTACCCCTAATCATGTCTTTGGTCATTGGAGATGCTTTTTCCTCATCCTCCTCCACCATTACACCCAGATTATTTTTGAGAAGGTCCATATTGTCAGTTTTAGTTTCTTATTATTTATGTTGTTGAAGAATAATTTTGGATTATACCTCACACTGTAATTTTGAAGTACTGATGACATGTTGCCATGACAGTGGCAATAACAGAATTGTATTTTTTTCACTTCTCGCCTTGAAGAATTAAAGGGGTTGGCCATTTTAACAATAAGGTTCTAAGTATGGTGTAAACAGCACAAAAGTTTACTTACTAATACACTTTTAGTAGCTGGTGTATGGCAGTGTACTAGTGTATATAGTAGTGCCACATCCCATTATTATTATTATCAGCAGACATTATGGAAAAGAATTGCTATATTGTCAGAGAAGATGATGTAAATAACTGATCATGTACTCTATTACACTGACACACAACAGCTAATAAAAGTATGTTAGCAAGTAGCTGCTGTGCTGTATACACCATACTTAGAACATTGGGGCACACTTATCAATAATGTCGAACTTATGAATCTGTCGTACAGACCTTCATCAATATGGAGTGTTTCTAGAACTGCCAAAATTCTGACTTAAATACCATGCAATTAAGTGTCGAGCTTCACCATGAAACAAATATTTGGTGCAAAACATGTAGAAAAAATATTTTCTGCAAAAAATTATAGGTGCAAGACATGTAGACAAAAAACTTAACTTACATACTGTAGGGAACAAATATTTGGCACATGCAGCAAAAACTCACAACACGTAAAATGGAAAATAAGCAGACACAAATAATTTCTTACTAATAAAAATTTAATCAAGGTATATGCAGTCCAAATTCTGCAAGAACAAACCATTATACAGATATATGAATGGAAACATTTGAAATGTGTATGATAATGAAATGTTATGATAATAACATTTAAAAAAGATAGGTCCTTAAGACCCAAAATAAGTCTTCTACACATTTTAGCAGTTGACAGTATCTGCTGATTCTGACAGTTCAGAGCCTTCACTGCTACTCCAGTCTGTAAACTAATTTATGGACACAGGCTAACTCTTTAGTCCAGCGCTTCCCATACTTAGGTAAATTACCCGAAATTTGGTATGTGATTTATCTTTGGGTATTAATACATGAACTAATAGTTATCATATCACAAAAGTGACATTTAAATGGACTTGAAATGTATAAAATCTTTAAACAAGCATTATTTTTTTAGCATTATATGACTTAGAGCCTTCAGAAGAGGAAACACTAAATAATGCAAAATCTGTCTATACTTTGCATTTCTCTCTGAGCTGGAGGCTGGAGACTAGCTGCCATATACTGTACATAGTAAGCAGAGGAGAATCTATTCCTTAATTGTGTCTGTCTCACTCACTCACAAAAAACCCAGGGCCACACAGGATATATAGAGAATTGCTGACATGTACTGATTTGAATAAAGTACTTTGTGATAGAAAGCTCCTATTTAGTCCAGGCATCACACTAACCCTGTGTTTCTGTTCCTATCTCTCTCTGCTTGAGCTCATTTCTCCCACTTCCCTCTCTACCGACTTCTATGGACATGTAATCTGAGTCATGTGACCTGCAGTCTGACTTGATGGCTATAGCAGAATTTCCAGAATGAAAGTCAGTTTAACAATGAGTAACAGGAGCATGGAAACATCCTGATAAGAGGCATTAAAGAAGCATAACATGAGAATTGCCTGCAAAAGTTAGTGACCATTTGAAGATAAAAATCAATGAAATTATCAGTAGTAATTTGTATTAATGACATATAGATCATTTACTGATTGTATAACATAATGAGGAACTGGCAATACCAATGAAGTGACAACACTAGGACCACTAGAATCACTGTGGCTACAATATTGTCATGTCTTCCACAAGAAAATGTCATATGATGTGGTCTGCTTAAAGTGAAAAATAGAGAGAATATGAATGGTAAGTGGAAATTTCTCAAATACTGATGACATCAAAGTACATTGTATAATACAGCTACTGAATTATGTCAAGATAAAAACTGAACTTACACTTACTCCCTTGCTATTATCTGTAACATCTCTGTTTGCTGTCACTAAATGTGACCTTATTGTTCACATTCAGAGACTAAGAAAGTCTGGACAGTCCTGTTTCTTACAGCCGTATCCAGTCTGGGCAATCCTGCATGAATACACCAGCAAAACAAGTCTCTATCTACTGTCCTGCTAATTTTATGCAATATATTAGTGTAGTTGAAATGTGCTAGCCTTCTCTCTAGGCTGATATGGCTGACCTAGACTACATATAATTGTTGGGAAATCTTTACGTTGGATCTACACTCGTGTTTAGCAACACTGAGGTTAAATTTTCATATTCACATTTACTATTGAAAGCACAATGTATCTTTTCCAGCACAATACATTTTTTGCAATTCCAATTTCTGTGCTTGCCTAGTAGACTAGACTAACATATACCAGTGGTGATATTATCAGTGCATATGTATTATTCATTAACAACTGTCTATAGTCTTCTGTTTTGGAGACCATGGCAGGATACAAAGCATCATGGGAAATGAATATACCCTCATCATTAGGAAATAGGAAGTTTTGATTCTAATCTTAAATATACATCAAAGGTCTCCTTTTAGTTTAAACATGTATCTGAATATCACTTTCAAGGTTGTTCTGGAAATCTTTCTTTGTGAAACCTTAAAACAAATACAAGGTCCCCATTTTATGCCAGATGACAGTGAACATTTCTTCAGCTCCTGCAGTTTGCAAAGAAGAGATCATACAATAAAAGATTGTTTGGTTCAGAGAAGGTTTTCAATGTTGGAATCTACCTGGTTAGATAAATATACACCCATTCTATATAGGAAAAACTATTCGCCAGTTATATGTCTGTCTTTTTGAGAATATTTTAAAGCTGTTATTACAGGACATGATTCACTATGCCTTGTTCAGTATGAAAGAGAAGCTCACAGTGGTGATCAGGGCCAGTGCCAGTACCTGGCAAACCTGGGCAAGCTCCAGGGTCCACAATGCCTGGGGAGCCCACTCAGTTTCTGCAATGAGTATTTCCATCTATCCATACAGGTGGAAGCACTCATTGCACTGTTAAGGGAGCCGAGCAGTAAATGCAGATTTCATTCTCACTTACCACTATTTACTCCCCTTCACTGCTACAGCGATGACAGGGTTAAGTGTTCTTGTGCCAGGGTAGGAAAGGGGCAAGGGTTCAATGAGTTAAGAGCTATGAGAATGAAATCAACAGTGACCGCTCACTCTATGTGAAGCATTGTAAAGCGGGGGTGGAGCTATCATATGAGGGTATAAGGGGTCATTGTACTATATGGGGGCATAAAGGACCATTATATGGGGTGTTGTACTATTTAGGGGCATAAGTGGCTATTATATTGGGGCATAAGGGGGTCACTGTACTGTATGGGGGTATAAGGAGCCATTATATGGGGGGCTTTGTACTATATGGGACCATAAGGGGGGCATTAAACTGTATAGGGACATTATATGGGGGTATAAGGAGGTCATTGTACTGTATTGGAGTAAAAGGAGGACATCATACTGTGTCCGGACATAAGGGGACCATTATATTGTATAGGGACATAAATGCGCCATTATATTGTGCAGTGCAAATAATATCATGGTACAGAAAAAACACATAAGTCGCCATAATGTGACATCACAGAATATGATAAAAATCTATAATAATGTCACAGGCATGATGAACATGTGATGTCGCAACACTTGAATAATGCATCGGAAAAAAGGGATACTACAGCAGCACAGCAGGGATAACCATGGGGCCCCATGGTAAAACTTAAAATGGTCCTTAATTATCACTAAGAATGGAAACTGACCCTTAGTTTTTGGGCTGCTATGTTTATTTATTTTGCTTGCTTATATACCTTTCACATATTCCACAGCTCTTTGCAGGCATTGTCAATGCTCACTGTCCCACTGTCTAAATTCCCTATCGGACACCATGCTGCCTGATAGGTACCTTCATGTCCTGTTCTTAAAAAAACAACACCATAATGTGAATCACTCATTCATGAAGCTTGCCTATCAATCATGGATGGATAGAGATGCAATAAGGTTATACAATATGACTGGTCAGCCTGTGATGCAGGTTGCATTGCCTTCAAAATCCCTATTCGGACAATATGGATTAAATTGATTTTATTTTTTACTTGCAAAATTTTAATTTCTGGCTAGAGAAATCCAGGACAGGAAGGGAAGAAGAAGACAGCTGCAATAAGTGGACTCCAAGACACTTTTTTTTTCTAACACTCTCCAGATGCTCCCACATAATGGTCACATCTCAAGTGAACAGCAGCATAATGAGATCTGAGTGGTTTCAGGAGAGGCTTTTTTATTTTCCTTTTTTTTAAAGGAGGATAACCCAATACTAGAGCCTCCAAGAAAACCAAGAGATGGGAGGGAGGGGGGTAAGGGTGTAATCTAAAACTCTGCGGTGGGAGAGCTGCTTCCGCCAAAACAACCTGGAGGAAGGGCAGCCTCGAGTACAGACAACTTCTAAGGGGCACACGTCTCTTCAAACCACAGAGTGTTTTACCAGAGCTTCTTCTAGTTCTGTTCAGACTCAGATTTGCTTTGAATTGAGACAACAGGCAGCTTTTATTTATGACCTGAGACTGAAGGATTTTTACTTTTGTGTCTTCGTTCATGTTTGATTTTACTCCTAGAGGAAGGAATTGACTTTTTTCTTCCTGGAACCTGAGCGTTTGACAAGTAAATCACTTGGAAAGAAATTATATTCAGTTACTGATTATTCCCTATCCTATTGCAATGTTTATTTTACTTTCTGTGGCCTTTTTGCTTTTAACCCTATGACAATCGGGTTGTACAATAGCAGTACAATCACATACAGTATATTAGATACCTTGATGGTACATCCAATAACTGAATTATGAATCATGTGCAGGAGATATATGAAAAATCTATGTTCAACTTATATTAACTGTAGTATTTAACTTAGATGGGAAATTTACATCCTTCTCCAAGTCAGAATCTGCCAGATTTCGTCTAGCCACCAGAGATCCAGTGATCAGCTGTTGTCACCAGGGAAGCCGTGATAAATCAGCTAGAGCAAAATATCTGCTACTGACCTCCACTGAAATGAATGGGACATTTGGGAGGCATTTTTGAGATGGATTCCACCTCAGAATCTGCCTAAATGGTCATAATTTCCTGTGTATAACACCTGCTTCCATATTACACTCATATACCAAGGAATGAATGGCACATAGGTCCTGGGTCCACGGTCAATGTCTGCATTGAGGTTGTATGTTCTCCTCAAATTTGTGTAGATTTCACTGATTTCTTCTCAATCATAAAAACATGCTATTCATTTGAAATTTAGATTGTAAGCCCCAATGAGGACAGGGACTGATGCGAGTGATGACGGTGTCTCCCCACAGCACTGTGGATTGTGCTGGCACTATATATAAATGAATAAAATGAGTACATAGCAAATGCTATTGCATTGAGTTTACATGATGAGCTTCTTAACAGGATCTGGATGTAGTTATCTCATGAACGCGTATCCTTAAAAGGAAGAGAAAATCAACCTTCCATCTTTCTCTAAGCAAATATCCATCTGGATAACTAGTTTGACATACAAACGTTTTCAAAATAAGAGTGTGTTTCCTGCAATAGATTACTTCAGTCTACCGAACTGTTTGAAAGGACTACAAACAGACCTTCATCATAGACACGTAAGACTAATGGGTCCACTACTATTGGTTATGCCCTCTTTGTGTTTGTTTGTTCTATCACTTCCTGTATGTACAATTTCCTTGTAATGAAATATACATTTCCAGGCCTGGAACCATATTTAGAAAAGCCCGAACACCTGTACTCCTCGATGCATTCCAGCCGTTTCTGCACTTTTGACATTGCTCTGTTGTCCTGGATGAACTCATCACCACACGTAACAGGATTCAGCTGCATTCACTGTGGGAGTGTGACATCAGGGGCTAAAAATCTCTTTGCCTTCCACCATAATTATGTTGTTCTACACCAGGAAACATGGAAGGAAGAGAGCAGACAAACGGATGTGAATGATGGAGGATTCATATCCTGTAGCAGGGAGGTGGAAGAATGAGGAGTATAGAATGATAACTATATTTGTACACTCTGCCTATTGTGGGATATAGCATTTCCTAAGAGAAACAACAGGGGCCGAGACAGCGAGGACAAAAATGGTTATGGAATTTTACTACATCATCCAATAGCTCTGTTTCAAAGGAAATTTTACATAAAAATGTATGGTGATATGTGAGTTCCAAAAATAGTCCAGGCATGGATTACAAGCGGAAACATACAGTAAAGCTGGCTGGCTATTAATATGAATTCCTCCTTATCCCTACAGTATCTAAAGTCCTTATGATCTTCCCAAGGCGTACTATGTTTCTTTAGGGCGACATCGCCTTTGCAGGTTACCTTACGGTGGCTAGAGTCAAATAGACCATGCATGATCTAATGGGAATTCTGGAAAAATGATTATGCAAATATGCTAATATAGTGAGTTTTCCTTTTTCCTTCAAGGATAAATTTGCATACAATCTTCTCATTAACGTGTATATTCAGATCATCATAATATGGGGTAGGATGATGGGTGTCTGCTACTGTAGAGCTCAAGAAAAATAAAAGAGTAGACCTACAAAAGACATTAGGGTATCTTCTGTGATTGGTCAATTTGACTTTAGTTTGAAATGACCAAAATCACTGATTCGTACTGGGGCCACCGCCAGCAATAATGGCAGCTACTCCTCTCTGATTTTATTGTATTATCATCACTGCCACCAGTTTTTTAATTATCCCTGAACTGCGACATCATTGTGTCACAAGACAAGGAATAAATAATAGTGGGGCCGCAGTCTCTAATACCAGAGCCAGCTCTACTATGATTTTATTCAATTTCTCACACTGCCGCCAATTATTTTCTATTGTAGATGTACGGAAAGGGGCGAAAGTGGAGGGGAGTGGGGTTGAGGAAGGCTCTGCCTGGCAATTCATTTGAATTGATGGGCAGCTCATGCTAAGAAATCTAGCGCATTGCTCTCATGGCAATATCACACCAGTAATGGGTTAAATGTCATGTTATTGAATGCTACATCTATATGTGTAAACCAGCTCTCACAGAATGACTCTCACCAAGTGAGGTTATCTAGGGGGTAGTACTGTACAGGGCAAAAAAATTATTTCTAGAGACTCAACAGGAGTAGTGCCTCAGTAATAACAGTTGCTAATAATCAATGCTCAACTTATAGCCATATATTATATATATATATATATATATATATATATATATAGCTATAGCATGCTCTAAACCACCATAAACTACACACAGCTGCAGCACTTCTTATACAGTACATCAGAATCCAATAGGAACTTTTCGCTCTTGACCACTGCCCCCCCTCCCATCCAGGTGAGAGCTGTTCTGCTATTGGTGGAATACTTGTGATCACGGCTATTGGTTGTGAGAAAAGTAGTGCTTGCTGCTCAATGCAAATATTAACATGTAAGGCAACTACACCGTGTTCCAAATTATCATGCAAATTATATTTTACTCTGATATTCCTAAATGGTCGATGCAAATGACACTCAGTATAATGTTCAGATATTTAACTGTTAGAGTATACTAGTGCATCTCAATAAATTAGAATATCATCAGAATCACCCTCCTTGTGGAGAGTGTCAGTGACTGTCTTCTGGACATCTGTCAAGTCAGCAGTCTTCCCCATGATTGTGTCACCTACTGAACCAGACTAAGGGACCTTTTTAAACGCTTAGGAAGCCTTTGAAGGTGTTTTGGGTTAATTCTTCTAATTTTCTGAGATAATGACTTTTGGGTTTTCCTTGGCTGTAAGCCATAATCATCACCATTAACATAAATAAACACTTGAAAAAGTTCACTCTGTTTGTAATGACTCAATATAATATATGTGTTTCACTTTTTCAATTGAATTACTAAAAAAAAAATAACTTTTTGATGATATTCTAATTTATTGAGATGCACTAGTAAATCAAATACTGTAATCAAAAGCTATTTCAATCAAAAACATCTTAACAAGTCACATGTTAACATAGGACCCCTTCTTTGATATCACCTTCACAATTCTTACCTTCAAATTTTTTACTCCCTCCTTCCAAAAGCGTTAACTTTTTTCATATTCTGGAATTCTTGGAATTTTCATATTCTGACATTTTTTTCATATTTTTTATATTTCCGTGTACGGGGATGCAGAAATTCATCTTTTTTATGCAGGACTAGATGTACTTTTTATTTATGCCATTTTGAGGAATGTCTATTGTTTTTATCGCTTTTCATACAAATTTTTATGGGGGGCAACACAGCAAAAAAACGGTGGTTAGGCTCTTTTGATTGTTTTTCCTCACTTTGGCATTAACCGTATGGAAAAAATACTAGACCAGGCATATTTGGACATAGTGTTACCTAATGTTTATTTACTTTTATATGTGTTCTAGGCAGCCTGTAATAGAAGCAATTGAATAACAAGCCTGGGAGCCTTCAATAGGATCCCGGGTGTCATTGTAACAGATTGCTGGCCCTGGATCTTAAACCCGGGGGCCGGTGATCCATCCCAAAATGGTGGTGCCCATGGGCCACTGGGCAAATGGCGCCTCGGTCATCTTTGACAGAGGCTTTAGGAGGGTTAATCCCCATGATCAGTGTGGGCACTGATTGCGGGCATTGCCTTTGGCAGCCACTCAGCTCCTGAGCCACCGCCATATTTAAGTACCCGACTATCACCGTAATAGTACACTGGATGACGGGCAAGGGTTAATCCACAGAACTTTGATTGTCCTTCTCTTGTAGGCCTCTCCAAGCAAGTCTGCCTAGGTTGGCTTTACGGGAAGCTTCCTCCGCTGTTTTTGTTGCTGTTTGTGTGCCAACATCCAGGTACAGTTCATGATGCATATATCTGTAAAGCAGTGCAAAATATGTTGGTGCTATATAAGCATAAGAAATAAATAATGATTTACAAGATTACACGCCTACTATCTGCATAAATTGGAGCCGTCACATGTCTGAGAGAAAAATGTTGATAGTTTCCACTGGCAATAAGCAGAATTTCCAGCTGTATATACAAATTGTAAAGCAAAAAAAAAAAAAATCAAAAATCAAAAATAATAAAGAAAACGTAGTACACTTCCTGCATAGATCAGATTTGTTATGGATATTGTTTAAGACAGAATCACTATTTAAAGTGAGATTAAGTTATGTATACTGTTCACCTAGGGCAAAGGTTAAATTTGGTGTCCCACTTAGGTTAAAGCCCCACTGTTCATACTCTTGATAGGTCCCTCATGGGTCATACAGATACTGTATCATCTTATTCAGTCAGTCACAAAGTATGGTGCAATGTGAAGGCTAATGTTGTGCCTTAGCATCTGACAAGTCCACAGTCACAGATGAACGATCACGAGCAAGGAGTCTTGAAGCCCTCAGTACAGGTAGCTAAAGGCACTGCTCGGAGTTAATCCCTGTACTACACTTGCTTAGACCAACAGGATTGTTATCAACTGTCCCAGTCTATCAGGGATATTATCATTAACCCCTTCACTGCCCTAAAGCTCCAGGGAGGCCAACATTAACCCCTTCATTGCCTGAGACCCACATGTATTAATTACCTCTTCACACTTCACTGCCATAGGACATCAGGGATGTTATGCTTAACCCTTTCACTGTCCTACACCAGCAGGTATGTTATCACTAATCCTCTCACTGCGCTGGACTAGGTTATCATTATTCCCTTCACTGCCCTCAACAATCCAGGAGGTTATTATTAACCTTTTCACTTCCGGTATTTCTTTCACCCTAGACTGGATAGGAATTTAAGACTATTTGGTCATTTTCTTCTTTAGCAATTTTTCTCAGCCATTGCACATTTTAAATACGAAAAATATGTTAATTGTGGACATGCTGAGAGAAAGGGGTCTGCTTTTAAACAGGGGCTCTCGGTTGTCTCTGTCAAATATGTGTTCATTGTGTATGAACAGTTCTACATATACAGTATATGTGCATTTCTTATAGTAAAGTGTACTTTGTGAAATATTTATCTTTCAATTACCAATCCAAGCAGCCATGTTTCTCTAGCAAGAAACACCTAGAGAAATTTTATTGCTTAGTGCTGTATAAATGAATAAGAGGCTGCAGAAGGACTCACCACACAGGAAGAGAAGTATTATCCCTGCCTAAATCATTCTGGAGGCAGAAGGATTTACTGCTCCCTCTACCAAGGTGACCACCACATTACACTGAAACCTAAGCATGGCGATTATCTTTCTATCACATTGGCTTTTGCAGAGGAACATGTCTTAGCTTTTATAATTGAATATTGAGTTATTCATATGTTTATTACATTACATTTATCAAAGACATGAAATATAAGAAAGAGGAAAAAAATTCCATAGATTGTATTTAATATTTTTCTATATAGTACCTACATATTCTACAGCACTTTAGAACTGGGGAAGTAACACAAAAAAGTGAAACAAAACTAAAGGAGAAAAGTCTCTGCACATAAATCACCACTATTTAGAAGGGGGAGCATTTTATTGAATACACTATTTTACCAATGACATTGTGTTTTACAGTTGAAGAAGCGATCTAAGGGGACATTCACACTACTGTTGTGAATGCCCATTGCTCTCATTAGTCATAGGATAAGAGCAATGGACAATAACAATAGTAGAGTGACAGTCTATTCCCATTTACGTATTATGTAAAAAAAAAAAAAAGTGATGTACTTTTGTAACGGAAGAAAAAGTCCTGCATACACGACTTTTACTTCCATCAGAAATATAAAAAGCATGGCAGAAGAAAGCTTCCATCATATTTTATTACATGAGGCTGAATGAAGGGGGCTCTGCTGCATTCTATGGTTAATGTCCATTGCTCTTATCCTTTGATAGAAGAGGTCAACGGACATTAAATAACGGTAATGTGAAATTAGCCTTAGACAGTGGAGTTGTCATAAGGCCCTCTTGGTGCATTCCCAGCATCCTTTGCACTAGTGGCATGCACTTACATTGCCCTGTAGAGCCATCACCAAATTTTGCAAGATTGTGAGACCCTAGTATACAAGGATTCAACACGTACATCATTATCTGTCTGTCTATTTATCTAATAACTAGTTGTATATTATAATAAATATTATATGAACATATCGGTGTAGCTGTAAATGCCCTTTAGTGATGTCTTAGTTTTTCATTCTCTGGGACCTTGACTTCAACAAAAGTGTGTATGATAGTGAAGGCAGCGTCTGGATAAGCCCTAGTGGCTGTCTCTCATACAATGAAATATGTGTAGTCATCCCACAGCTTATGTTCAGCTGCAGTCTGTCTTGTGAATAATTTATGGGGAGCTCCCATACTTTGCCATATCTGTTATCATGTGTTCAGCAGTCTGGGGAGAATTAAAAACAGCCATTTCCTACTTTTGCTCCCTACAGCCTTAAGACATTAGTCAAGGGGATCTAAACACATTCCACACAATTCCCATCCTCTCCAAAGGAATGACACACTCTTGTCAAATTGTTTTATGATGGAAGCATCCTGTTCTGATTTTTTTCTGCTCTCATCAAATCATACAGAAGAAGAACACATATCCTATGTTGTCAGATCAGTAATTGACCTCTTTCTTCCTGCCCCTTCAGGCAAAGGACACTTCCTCAATGCCTCTGAATTGGTTACAAGTGCTAGCACTCAGGGTGGCCCGCCGCCTGCCCTATAGCTCAGCATAGTGGTAAACTAAAAATTAAATTGTGTTATTTTGCTTGAAGAGGCTTGTAAAATTCATGAGGTCAAATAAGCACATTCCCAACTTCTGTCTCCTTTTCCTGAGGGTGCCCTTCTCACCTTTGCATCCAGTTCAAAAGCATACATGTAAATGTATTTAAATACCCATGCCAAGTAGGGATTGTTGCAATAATGTGTGATCATAGATAGATAGATACGAGAATAATGTGGATGTTTGTAAGGTGTGAAAGTTATGGATTTTAAAGATTTTAAAGAGGTTTAAAATCCATAGGATTTGTGATATGTGTCTGATCACTGAGCATTTGACTTCTGGGACCCCCAGTGATAACAAGAACGGGGATTCCTGAATGTCCTATTTGATAGGAGTTGTAATGTATATGCTTGTCCGTCCCCCTATTTACTTTTATGGGACTTCTAAGAAGGTGATCTTCAACATTCTCATGTTCATATAGGGCACTATTCACTGGGGGACTCATTGACCAACGTTATCATGATCACTAGGGGTACCATTGGTCAGACCCCAGTAATCAGACACTCCTGTGAATAGGGGATAAGAGTCATCAGTGAGAAAACCCAATGGCAGATATTATGCCAAGTTTTGTATGGATTGGTTAGTACATTACCTACCACAAGTTGTCCCTGGAAGATAAACCAGTGAACCAGCAACAGGGTCATGATTGTAAAGCTATAGGGCTTTTAGAGTTTATAGCTACACATACATTGAAATGCATTTGGCGTTCATGGACAAGGCTCTGTGTATTGCCCAGTTTGAACTCTGCCATACTGCCATTATATGATTCATATATAATAAAATAGTGAATAACATTGCACATGGCGTTGTACTGCTTCACGCTCTTCAGCTAGGAGAAAATATGTTGATTGTCACTGCTTATTGATTCCAGCTAAATATATCAACTTCTGTGTTAGATGTATACTCTGCCTGCAGTATATGCTGCTGTTGTTGATTCCAGGTCTGTTTTATAGCAGCATGTTTGTGGCCTACACTTTTTGTATCAATGGTTTTTATAGTTTTCTCTGAAGTTAGATCTGTAGCAAAGCTCCAGCTGGAACATACACCTTAGCTGGCCAGACATCTTGAGTTTTGTACTGCAGGAGGATAGGGGAGAAATACCCAAGGTCATATGAAGGTGAAACTAGGATCTAAACCTTTTTTAATGCTGGTGATGATAAAATGCTCAAATGCAATGCCTCAAATTAATTGCTGTTTCCTCATTGAGTGAGCTGGGTTGCAATTCATTTGTTAAGTGTAGTAGTACTGTAACCACAAGTGATTTATAGCCCATTCCTTACCTGCATAGGGATGTTCTGTGTAATTCATCATCTCTGGTGATGCTTTTTCCCTTTGCTCCTACAACATGTATCATATTCAGTAACAGGCATGCAGCCACCTCTAGGGTAAAAACGCCATCTATCATCTGTCACTTCATGATCTCTACAACAGACTCCAAGGGGAGAAAGAAGAAGAAGGTATATCTATTAGCCTGGTACTGCTGGTAAACTGAGTCACAGAGGGGAAGTAGAGGGATTTAAGACATTTTAAAAGCTGATGAGATATCCAAAGAATGAGATTCAGTTGCCTTTTTCTGGTCTAAAATTCACATTTTCAATTGTCTGAAATTGATTCTTCCTCCTATTATATCACATTTCCTTCTAATATCTTTTTTATTGACAGATGATAAAAAAGTTTCATCATACGACATTCTCCTTTATCTTGGACAATGAAAGGAAAGATGTACACAAAAGATTAAAGGCCTCTTTATGTTACAGTTGTCCTGCTTTATCTATTAAGTGTCCAGGCAGAAAAGACAGTAACCAAGCACCTAGAACTTAGAGGTAATTTTTGTTTCAGTTGTCCTAACTGCCAGTAAACACCTTTCTCCATCTAAAGGTTTCCAGGACCTAAATATTGATGGCCTATCCTTAGGATAAGTCATCAATATGTGATCGGAGGCATCTGACACCTGGAACCCCCCCACAGATCATCTGTTTGAAGAGAGATGTCCATTGGTCACGTGGTACAGTGGCAGATCAATCCCATTCAAATGAATGGTGCTGAGCTGCAATACTAAACACAGCCACTATGTAATTTACGGCGCTGTGCTTGGCATTCAGTGAAGAGGCCGCAGTGCTTACCCAAATGCAGCAGTCTTTTCAACCAGGTGATCTGTGGGGGATACTGATGTTACACTGTTGACCTATCTTCTATTGAGCTCCACTGAAGTGTCCATCAGGAAAGATTGTGTTGCATGACAAAATCTATGATGGAGGCTTCAACGTAGCCCTGTAACACTCATGCTATGCCTATAGTACATTATAACATTTGAAAGGGCTATATTACATTTATTTTGCATGTCCCAATTACTCCCTTCTAGAAGAATAGATAAGGATTCCATTAGAATCTATGGCAATATGATTAATACCTCCCATAATCTGTTCTGGAATCCTAACCCCTATACTGCAGTGCAAACCTTTCAACGAACAAGAATAATAGGTCATCAGGGCAAGCAACTAAGTGGTAAGATTCATATCAGTTTGAGCCTATCCTGGATAGTAACATATGTCTAAGAATAATTAAATATTTTGTTAGAAAGCATTGCTCCAGTGGCCCCATTGCGTCTTAATTCCAGCAAAGACTACAGGGATCCCTAGCAGTAAGTATTACACATGACTGCTGAGGCCAGCAACTGACTGCAGTGGTCATGTGACGGTAGAGCATATCATCGCTTCTGGAATGTAGACAAAGACCAGTAGGAGATTTCACAGGGGAGTTTTGTGGCTTTTTTAAATTTTATTTTATGACATTTGCTGCTGTTAGTTTTTCCCTTGGGTTGATGAATAGTTACAGACGTACAGTTGGACTGACCTACCAAAGTATCAGAGGGTTCATCAGTGGACCAAGGTTCTGACTCAATAATGGAGAAGACTCCATTATTTTGGAGTTTATCACTCACAGCCATAGACAGTTCTCATTGGTTTTAT
Source organism: Leptodactylus fallax (assembly GCA_947044405.1). Lineage (NCBI taxonomy): Eukaryota > Metazoa > Chordata > Amphibia > Anura > Leptodactylidae > Leptodactylus > Leptodactylus fallax. The sequence goes on from CAMRHE010000150.1 coordinate 396,337, forward strand.
GCACAAATAACCAATTAGAATGTATTGATGTATATATGCTATATATATTATATTATACAGCCAATAGCTTTTGAATGTTTGTAGGAGGCTTTAGTCATGACCTTGTCTTGTTGTTACCTATGTGTCCTTAAGAAGACAGTGGTCATTTGCATAAAGCAACTGGCCACATGTCTACCTCTTCTTCAAACAGCTCTTTGTCTTTATTTAAGTAGGTTTCCATAGTTCCCCATTGTTCAGTGTATTTTACCTTGGCTGTAGATATAATGGTGCTTCACATCAGCTTGCATTTTTGCTTAGAGGCACTTTAGGATTATGAAAGATCAGGACATACTGTTTCTTTTAATATTAATTGCTTTTCAGACTGATATCTCATTAAGTTGACATTGACATTTTTCATTCTTAACAAAGTGTCTTTAGAATACATCAATACCATTTTTAATTTGTAAAGTTTCCAGAATATCTCCAACAAAACATATTTTAAGATAAGGATATCCAGTGTGGATAAAGAATGAAGTCACTTTTCTGATCCAATATGGACATTTAAATGTTGATAGTTCAACTCAATATAAATATTTGTTACACATGTGACTCGCCCCCCAATGCACGTCCAATACATGTCCAATATGCATCCAATATATGTCCAGTATAGATCTAATACATGTCTAATAAACATCCAATACATTTCAGTAAGCATCTAATACATGTCCAGTATATATCCAATACATGTCATTTTTAATATAAATCTTCAATGCTCATTATAAAATTTTAACCAGAATAAAATTTACGAGACATAAAAGGAAAACATGGGTCAGATTGTTTGTTAGATTAGGTTGTCTACGTCACTTAATATTTACTTTTTAAAATACTTCACTTAGATACATTTAAAGGGTTTGTTCACATTTGGGTGTCATTTTACACTTTTGTTATATAGTGTTACCTATAGATAGGTACCCTGTAAGCCAATGTCCAACAGTTAAAGAGCCTTGAAACATGACTAGGGTATCAGTCAAACCAGAGACATCCATCGTACACAGCTCTGTTATGAAGGGTTTGCGCCTTTTCAGTTCAAAGTAGAGTTCTGGTTGGCTGAATTTATTTATAGAATTATTATACATAAAAGAAAGGAACTATGATATTCGTAATGGAATGTTATTTGTTAATGGAATTATTTTATACTTACTTGGAGCTACAGCCTGTACTATAGCCAAGAACCAAGCACATTCATTATTTTGCAGGCATTAGCCTGAAGTCACCCAGCATTCCTTGCTGATTCAATGTCTGTATAGAGACATCTGTCACCTTAACTCCTTGTCAGTTTCCAATAACAACCAGCAGAAATATTAGTGCAGCTCTGGGTTGTAATGTATTTTTTAGCACATCCCACAGATACTCAATTGGATTTGTGCTCAGGGAATGCCATTGCCATGAAGGGTGTCCTTGCTTGAAACTCAATGTTTAGATAGGTGGTACTTAGGACCTAAGATTTCCCAGCAGAACATGGCTAAGGGCATCACATTGGCAGCTTGACTTCATCCCATAGAATATCCTGGTGCCATCCACTCCCCGGGTAAGTAACACACATGCACTCAGCCATCCACATCATGTAAAAGAACATGTGATTCATTAGACCATGACACTTTTTTTTCTGTTCTCCCTTACAGTTGGTATAGGGTGTTTGTGCTGATAAGCTGTGCTTGGTTTTCACCAAACATAGTGTTGTGCATTATGGCCAGACATCTCTACCTTGGTCTGGTCATTTTTCCAGAAATCTTTGTTATGATGCAAATTTGCAAACTTAAGCCATGGTCCCATGTTCTTTTTTGAAAGATGAGGCTTTCTCCTGGCAACCCTTCCAAACAAGCCATACTTGTTTAGTATTTTTATAATTGTACTGTTATGAACTTGAACATTGAACATGCTGAGACCTGTAGAGAGATGTAGCACTTTGATTTTTTGCAATTTTTTTTTGCCTTGAATGTTTTCCTCTTTTGAATAATCTTTATAACCCTTCTCAGATTAATGTGCAACAACAATTGCTTCTCCAAAATCATTTCTGATGTCTTTCCTCTTTGGCACTGTATTAACACATGCCTGAATGCTCTAGACCAGCAAACTGCAAAAATGTCTGCATTAATAAAAGTGTTCACACTTGCTGATAATCAGTTAACCAATGGTATTTGTTTAGCAGCACCTGGCAGCTACCCACTCTCTTTATTCCTATGAAAGCAGTACAGGTGTACTTAAAGGGGTTGGTTATCCATCTTCCAATTGTCTGTAAATATATTCAGAGAAGTGCTAAATACTCACTGTTCTCTTGTGCATCCTTTTCTTGGCTTTATTTTACTTGCTGCTCCTTGTATCACTGTTATTTACATGAAGTGAATGTGTGGACGGACAAACTACATTTTCCGTGATTCATCTGCCTATTCTCACTCTCTGTCCTCCCCTCCCTTCTCCACTCTCCCCTGCAATGAAATCAGAAGTAATAAATCACTCCCACATCCCATGTCACATGGCTGCTGTGATGTTTCATTTGCTAGCTGACACTGCTCACAGGGAGGGGTAGTTAGCTTTCAAACGAATCATCACAGTTGAGGTCATTGACCTGAAAGTAAATCAGATAAACAATTCTGAATTTAACAGGATATTCAGTATATTAGGAACGGTTTTGTATTGATCAATCCTGTTATTTGGCCAATATTATTTAAAAAAAACTAGATAACTCCTTTAATTCACACACATTGTTTCAGCATTCTGATCTAGTTTTTGTTAAATAAATAATGACATGTGCAATTTGTCATGTGTTCATCTGAATTTGTATTTACACAATTGTAAGATGTTTGAGGGAGCCGATATTTTTAAATTATGTTCTGATACATAAAACCATAGAATTAAAAAACAGTGAACTTTATTTATCTCAGTACTATATAAATAGGTAGATATGTGGCACATTTAGATATCACAGCCAAAATATTAAGTGGAGTTAATTGGATGAGCCAATATCAATTCTATTTAGTGATCTAGAATCATCATCCTTGGGCATTTGTTAGTCAGTTATGTAGATATTTATATATTTGCATCAAATATATTATTTCTGATACATTTCTATCCTTGTAAGAAAAATCTAAGTTAAAGTTGGGTTGCTTTTTTCGGTAGATGTAGACTTAGGGATATTTGTGGCTCTTTCAGTGACTGACCATGCTGCACCATTTTGTGTTGTTGGTCATGACATATGAGGCTCATTATTGGTATGTTTACATTCTTTGCTTAGACTATGCTGTTTGCTTAACCAGTGTTAAGTGTGGCTACTTCATTTGGGCCCCTACAGGGCAAGTGTTTTTGTTCCATTTTATGCCCTCCTTCCTGGATAACAGTAAACAGGAGGAGGAAATGGGTTCAATGCATGGCTGTAATTCCTCACAGAATAATTGTTGGTTTACAAATACAATTAGTTTTATGATGGAATCAGGTATGTAAGCATTTCTTTATTACCTTGAACTTGTTCGTTACATAACCTTTACGAGTTAAAAATTCTTACAGTACAGAACACACAATCTCTGGATCATGCACACTTAGAAATGGATACATATTAATTAATATCAGAAGGTTTTGCCCAAATTCTGCTTGTGCTTAAAATGGTTGAAGTTCCATTTTTTTCCATGGAGTAAAATGGGGAGATTTATCATGCAGAGAATTTTTTGTCAGCTTGCTGAAGTCTGTTTTGGCATAATTTGCACCAAATTTATAAAATTTCACACAATGTTTGATAAACTTTGAGCATCCTTAGATCTAACACCTCTGCCATGAGAAGTTGTTACACTTTTTACACGTTCCCCTAGCGGAGTGAGATTGCAAGTTTTTCACCATACCCACTTTCCCATCTATTTTTTGTAGTGAGTGGTGTAAAAAGACAAACTTTTTTGTGCACATAAAACTCAAAATTTGCAAATCTCTCTTTTTTACAGCAGAATTAAGGGTGCAGGGCTTGATAAATTCTCCCCAATTTGTTGATGTGACAGTCAAGCTTAGGTTTACTCATTTTACATATGTTGTGCGAGTTTGATGAACTGTTGTCAATCTGATAGGATCTGCAGCAGTAACTATAATGCTTTGTAGATGACTACAATCCAAATGTTCCCTGGTTTACTCCAATGTAATACTTATCACATTGGATCTTGTAAATGTGCTGCGGGATTTTTGCCTTCTTCTGATCTTCTACCTAATCATTACAGAGGGAGGTCAGGGGGCATGGGATAAGGTATTAAAATATTATATACTGTACTATATATTTATTTTGTAGTTATATTTTGGGAATGTATTCTTTCTTGGAAATATTGATGCATAAATACATTTTGTATTTTTTGAAAAATAAAAAAAAAAGTATAGCATGATGTTTCAAAGGGCTCCACACGAAGAGAATAAGTCACCTCACTGGATAGGTCATCCATGCACAGCATGTTTCCCCATGTATAGAGAAATTCATCCAGTATCATAAACTATGTAACAGTTCTTCACTGTGCCACACACATAGATTATGATAGTGACCCACCGCAGTGCCCATACTTTTTGTGTATGCATACTGATGTGAGATATTTTCATTATTTGTTAGGGCTCTGAAGCCAAGAACAAGCAGATAAAAATAAGTAAACTGAAATCTTTTAATCTGATTACTTAGAACAAATCTGCTAGGTTCTGTGGGAAAATATCTTTCCATAGGACCATGGTGCTGTTTCACACATCTTCAGTGCACTGACGGAGGGACGTCAAATCAGAACTGGGCCCTCCCTCTTTATGGGTCACAACAGAAGGGGCTGCCTCTATATCACATTCATCCCATGTGATTATCTAGGTACAGTGCTGGCCAAAAGTATTGGCACCCCTGCAATTCTGTCAGATAATACTCAATTTCTTCCAGAAAATGATTGCAATCATAAATGCTTTGATAATAATATCTTCATTTATTTTGCTTGCAATGAAAAAACACAAAAGAGAATGAAAAAAAATGTCAAATGACAAAACTCCAAAAATGGGCCGTACAAAAGTATTGGCACACTCAGCCTAATACTTGGTAGCACAACCATTAGACAAAATAACTGCGAACAACCTCTTCCGGTAACCATCAATGAGTTTCTTACAATGCTCTGCTGGAATTTTAGACCATTCTTCTTTGGCAAATTTCTCCAGGTCCCTGAGATTTGAAGGGTGCCTTCTCCAAACTGCCATTTTGAGATCTCTCCACAGGTGTTCTATGGGATTCAGGTCTGGACTCATTGCTGGCCACTTTAGAAGTCTCCAGTGCTTTCTCTCAAACCATTTTCTAGTGCTTTTTGAAGTGTGTTTTGGGTCATTGTCCTGCTGGAAGACCCATGACCTCTGAGGGAGACCCAGCTTTCTCACACTGGGCCCTACATTATGCTGCAAAATTTGTTGGTAGTCTTCAGACTTCTTAATGCCATGCACACGGTCAAGCAATCCAGTGCCAGAGGCAACAAAGCAACCCCAAAACATCAGGGAACCTCCGCCATGTTTGACTGTAGGGACCGTGTTCTTTTCTTTGAAGGCCTCTTTTTTTTTCCTGTAAACTCTATGTTGATGCCTTTTCCCAAAAAGCTCTACTTTTGTCTCATCTGACCAGAGAACATTCTTCCAAAAAGTTTTTGGCTTTCTCAGGTAAGTTTTGGCAAACTCCAGCCTGGCTTTTTTATGTCTCTGGGTCAGAAGTGGGGTCTTCCTGGGTATCCTACCATAGAGTCCCTTTTCATTCAGACGCCGTAGGATAGTACGGGTTGACACCGTTGTACCCTCGGACTGCAGGGCAGCTAGAACTTATTTGGATGTTAGTCGAGGTTCTTTAGCCACCATCCGCATAATCTTTCGTTGAAATCTCTCGTCAATTTTTCTTTTCAGTCCACATCTAGGGAGGTTAGCCACAGTGCCATGGGCTTTAAACTTCTTGATGACACTGCGCACGGTAGACACAGGAACATTCAGATCTTTGGAGATGGACTTGTAGCCTTGAGATTGCTCATGCTTCCTCACAATTTTGCTTCTCAAGTCCTCAGACAGTTCTTTGGTCTTCTTTCTTTTCTCCATGCTCAATGTGGTACACACAAGGACACAGGACAGAGGTTGAGTCAACTTTAATCCATTTCAACTGGCTGCAAGTGTGATTTAGTTATTGCCACCACCTGTTATGTGCCACAGGTAAGTAACAGGTGCTGTTAATTACACAAATTAGAGAAGCATCACCTGATTTTTCAAAGGGTGCCAATACTTTTGTCCACCCCCTTTTTATGTTTGGTGTGGAATTATATCCAATTTGGCTTTTTGACAATTCTTTTTGTGGTTTTCCATTGAAGACAAATTAAATGAAGATATTATTACCAAAGCATTTGTGATTGCAATCATTTTCTGGAAGAAATTGAGTATTATCTGACAGAATTGCAGGGGTGCCAATACTTTTGGCCATCACTGTATATTATAATGTATGTGAAAGTCATGGTAGTAACATCACACCAAATATAGATCACTAAGCAGGATAATACACCATGAATTCCATTTTATATTTTGTAGGTAAAAATAGAATTTAGCTACATATAAACATTGGAGCAGATTTATTAAGCTGAATGTGTCACAATTCTGACCTAAATACTGTGTACTACATTTATTATATGGTTTAAACTCTTTTATGCCTTGTCCGATGATGGGTGTGGCTTATTAGGGAAGGGGTGGGTGTGGTTTGTCAGAGAGGTGGGATGGCTCAAGATGTGACATTAAGTGACAATATCGATGACATAAGCTTACACAACACAGTATAAAGATACCCAAGATTTATCATCCAGCATCAGCCACAGGAGTGCATTGTAATACTGTCTAGTCTTTTTGTCGAAATCTTACACAGGATTACTGAAGCTGTCCCATTGCGTTGCAGTAAGGATAGATATAAGGTGTGTTAATCCTGACTCATAAACTGTATAACATCCAGAGTTGTATATACAGTGCTGTTGGTTGTCACTGGAAACAGTCAACATGCTCATTGACATCCCTGACAATTTACCTATAACATTGTAAGGCAATTAGCTTTTCCTATATAGGGTATACAGTCTGATGTAAAGGCTACATTTCCTATAATTCAAAATCAATGCAAGGTCTGTGTTGTCTGCCATTGAGGCACCAAAAAATGTTGGGAGATTTCAGCTCTGAAGTTAGCAGAATTGTGAATGTAGTTTGGGATCATAAAACAAGTGCCAGTACAAGATGAGTTATGTAAATTACAACAACTACTAAATGTACATCTAAGTACATTACTTGAATATGTATGGGGTATAATGGACTTACTCTGGACATCTCGAACTACTCTTTAAGACCTGTTTTACATCATGTATGGGAAATAGGTTAAACATTCCCTAATATTTTTTTAAGAAATTTAGCTCTTGCCCTTGATTTTATAAATTAGAAATTTTATACTGTTTTTCTGTATTTTTTTACATGATTTCTCATCCTGTAGAAAGCAAATAGTTGCCTTTATATCCAGTTCTCATTTTAACATGTGAATGACATCTGAATTGAATTTCTAGTTCATGCTTACATGTCATGTCAGGGTTGACTTTGAAGAACTATACCTTTAAGAGCAGCAAAGGATTGATAAGTAGATTGACACGGTGGTCAGAGCATCAGGAAATCAGTTTTTAATACTGGATGCAGATGGCAGGATGCTCTGCTGGTAAAACCACTGAATAATCAATACCCAAATGGAGCTGCACACAGAGGTCTCCAGGCTAATGTTGTCTGCATGACACATTTTCTAGCAGCATGAAATGATGAGGACGTTCTGAAGGTTATATACAATTGCTACAATAATTCTGTACAGTATACAACAAATATGGCTTGTCATTGTAAAGTTTATATGCAAAAGTCACTGGAATGTAGAACTGGCCTTTTGCCTCTAGAAATCTGAGCTTTCTCCATATTAACCAACACCTTTCCCTAAAATATTATATATATATTTATTTTATATAGGGCATCATATTATAATGTTGCAGTGTTAAAGCATGCTTGAGCTCTTCATAGCCATCCTTGGAATACTCCAATATGCCTAATGCTGGGAACATGGCCTCTTTAGATTGTAACTACTCCTTGTTTATTTGGTTACTTATCCTTTTTCATTTGTGATGGTATGTTTTACACATAAACCAAAGCAAATAATAAGTAGAATATCGTCCTGGATTTCAGAGAGGTACCACAGGAAGTATCCTTATATATCCTATTACAGAGCATTTAATTTGTAATGGTAAACTTCTTGATGTCAGGGCCAAAAGCTAATAGGAATTTTTCCTCTCCGGCACTGCACACAAAATTACACTTGATAGGAATTCAAGATTTCTACAAACTCTTTTCAAACTTGCAGCCACGTGGATCCCAGCATGTCTGGTTTACTAAAGAGATTTAATATATGTCTGGCCAAGGAGAACATTTGGTGTAAAAGGATACAAAGCCCAAACCTTAAATTGTTTCATATTGTCATAACAAAAAGGATGTGCCAGTACATACAAACACACACGCAAAGTTCGGTTTAAGTTTGTTTTAGTCCCCTATGGGAGGTTTGTGATTCCGAATAGTGCAAAAGGAAAAATTTGGAAGGGAAAAGCAAACAGAAGGTATGAGGAAAAAACTAAAGAAGATTAGTTTTTGTAGCCTTCTACTCTTTAGAGCAGAAGTCCAAGATATATTCACTATGTAGGTACAGCGGTAGGTGGCGCAGCAGCAAACCTAGAGTGGGCCCCATAACAAATCAAATATAGCACTATTCTAAATGGCATAAGGTAAGTTGGGTCCCCATTACAGATTTTACATTGGGGCCAAGGAGCTTCACGGTGTAGTGTAGGCTAATATAAATCATTTTGGTGTTTTATTATTAAGACATTGATATTATACTATGTCACTACCAACAGTAAAGGATAAAAAATATTCTGGCTGCTCCATTACTTTTAAGCAATGACTGTGTCAGCAATACATTTTCCAGAAACTCTGGAATATTATTTGCTGGTGAGCAAATTGTGCAATTTCATCTTTTTTTTTTTTTTGTGATACAGTTTTTGAAGCCAACCCCAGGTGTGGATCATAAAAGAAAGTATATAGTACAGATACTACTTCCCAGATTTTTTAGAATACACTCCTGGTTTGGGCTACAAAAAGTACCTCAAAGCTGACCAAATCCTATATGAGACAGTATCATAAATACAGGGCAACACAATAAGCGACTGCATCGTGTAAGCCACAACAAAGAAGCTCTGTGGATAAGATTTATACAAATGACATCCAAATGCTGTGACTAAAACTTCCTGTGCCAAGTGACTTGTGCCCTGGATATCAAATATTGCAGAAAAATCTGCAGGTGAGATGCGGCAAAACCACCAATTTTGAGTGTTTCTTTGCTGCACGGATATGCAGGAGAATATGATGCAACATGTTTGCAAAGTGTGGCCTTAGCCTTAGATTGTGCTCTTGGTTGTGTTCCCTCTTCGCTGTGAGCTCTATAAAGCAAAGAATAGCATTGGTGGCACATGCAGAATAACTAAATATAGCCCTTTCAATTGCTATAAATAGACCTAACTATAAAGATTATATTGAGTAGGAATAAGGCTATATTCACATCTGTCTTGAAGGCAGCACTATTTTTCCTGTCAAATATTACAGACACCTTGGTTATGTCCAATTATGTCCATTCCCATTTTATTGGGCATTCATGGGATATCTTACAAGGACTTGATGGGGTTATCTAGAGAATTTGTAGAAACTCAGTTCCAACATGGTTGTATTTTGGCCAAACTTTGAGATTCCAGGCTGGTTCCAACTCAAGGTCACATGATCAGAAGTAGTAACTGGCACCTGAGTCAATATGCCTCCTTCCTCCTCTCTTATGTTCACTGGTATTTCCTGTACTACAGGGTTGGGTTTACTATTACAATGATGTAGTCTGACAACCTCCATTGTACAGGCAAATATCTGTGAACATGGGAGAGGAGGGAACACTAATGCTGAGCCAGATCTGGCTCCAACCATGTGACCCTGAGTGGGAATCAGCCTGGAGATCCAAGGTTTGGTCAAAATACATCCACAGAGAAAGTGAATTTTTAAACAGATCCTAGATAATCCCTTTAATTCGGATATTCTGTGAAAATCTGATGTTAGAAAAAGTACTAATAACTTGCTGGCTGTAGCTGAGACACTTGATGCTTTGGTTACAAACTTGTGGAACACAATTAACAAGTGGATTGAGACTGTGAATATTCTTTTTGGCAGCATGCGGATTGTGCTTAAATATTGTAGTCCAGGTATAGACAATATCCAGTTATAGCACGTCCATTTTTAACTAGCGTATGTCATATCGCAAGGGCTGCAATTGGCATAAGTAGAGAAGATATATTAATATTCTCTCCTGGATCAGGACTGTTATTTTATCCAATATTATTATAGGGTATATTGTGTATGAGATATGATTGTATGTGCAATATTCATGTTACAAAGGTGTAGGCATTATTCAACAACTTAAGTAGATTATTATTGCTGTTTTTTATTATTTGAGTATACACATTTTTATTCATCAAACACTGAGTAGAGAATTGAATGCTGGTGTCACATGTTCTTATTTTTTTTTATTAAGGGGTTAATGCAAATGTGTGGTGGACTGAAAAAAAAACTGATGGACATTGAGGTCATTTGCATCTTCCATAGATACATCACAGCACAAAAATAACAAAAATAAATAAATCCAATCTACTCTTTACAGGTACGTCTTTCTGTATTAACAATATGTCCCATCATCGTCATATTTGCCACATTGTGGCAATACGACCGTGTGGGCTTTCGCGATTAATACAAGCAATTGATACATGAAGGTAAACATTCCAGCTTCCTTATTAGCCAGGACTTCCCCTGTGACAGACACAGTGGTGACATATAATCCTTCATGTCGAGGCTCAGCTTTTCACATGTGGCTGTGTATCATTTCTGTTAAGTCACAAACCCATGACTAATTCCATTTGCTGGATAAATGCTTTCTTGTGCTTGCTTTTACACTTAAGAGATATCTGAATCCTTCCAATTAGCCCATCTACTTAGCACTGCTTCCTGCCAGGAAGGACTTTCCTGGTTGGAGTTCTTGACTAGCAAACTTTTCCCAGCTGGAGTGGTCATGCACCCTGAGGTTGTTCAATAAACACACATGGAGTCTTAATGTAAGGGCTTACATTGCTATTCAATATATATTTCATGAATATGCTACCTATCAAGTCATTGTCACCTATAAAGTCTACTATATGGATAGTCAAAGCCAAATGTTTACTGAAATTCAATGCAAACTAAACTATGCATAGCCTCTACAGACAATACTGACATTCTGCAGTCTAACCGGCCATTGCAGTGGACATGTCACTACACACAGGTTGTAAATGTAGGACCAATACAGGGACCAACGAGAGGCACCAGGAGAGCGCAACTGGATTCAAGAGGAACGTATATTGCAAATGTTTTCTATTTTTGCATGGGAATCATTCTCATCTTTTGCAGGATTTATCCACATGTGACCCTTTTAGTTATTGCAGACCATCTGTTGTCACTGGGATAAGCTGCAGATGGTCTTACCAATATACTGTCATTGTACCTAATCCATTATGGAAGTGAAATACACTCCAGTCACAATGGGGTCTTGACATATCAGTCATATGTTCTTGAATGTTCTATCTTAATGCACTTATGTGTTGTATAGTATTCAGCTTATGGATAGTATTAGATGATCATCATCTGCATCCTTCTGGTAGACAAGCATGAAATATGTGAGGGTCTATGTTTATTATCAGACTACTAGCTGATGGTAAGAGAGTTTTCATAACAGAAATCCCCTGGAACCATTGACTGAAATGAAAGAGTCTTTTTTGGTACATCGCTGTTGTATATGTTGCATCCATGTAGTGTAAATTAAAGCAAGCAAATATATGATATCAATTCCTTATTGATCACTACTCACTGCCCAATTCCCATAGATCAGTCCAAAATATTAATATAAAATCTAAAGGACTCCACTGTACTGCTGTTAATCCACTACTTTGGGACCACTGTCTCTAACTAGTATATTAGGGAATTGCCCTGAAAACATTTCTTACTTGAATTTCTTTATTTACAAGTAGAAGTTTTTCAGCCTGTAGGTGAAAGCAGCAGAAAGGAATACAAATTCCCTGCAGCTGCTTACTTGCTATCACTTCTCTGTCTCACGTATTATAGCATTCTTTTTAGGGCTTGTTGCATTATATTGTACAAGGAATAGTAAGGGACTGAAATTAACATCTGCGGCCACCCATAGATGTTTTTATACAAGTCATTACATCGCCCTGGCAGACACTCCCAGTGGAGAAAGCAGTATAAAGTATATATAGAAATATAAAATGCAAAGGAAATATACACACATATATATGTGCGTGTATATATATATATATATATATATATATTATATACAGGAGCATCTCAATAAATTAGAATATCTTTGAAACGTTCATTCATTTCAGTAATTCAGTAATGCAATTCATAATCAACGTCTTCCATGATTGTGTGTCCTACTGAACCAGACTGAGGGACCATTTAAAGGCTTAGGAAACCTTGGCAGATGACACACTGAATTTACAATCCTGAACTTTTTTACAATATTCTAATTTTCTTAGATTTGGGTTTTCATTACCTGTAATCCATAATCAACATTGAGGTCACTTTTTTAATTTAATTACTGAAAGAAATAAGCGTTTCAAAGATATTCTAATTTATTGAGATGCACCTGTGTGTGTGTGTGTGTGTTTATATATATATATATATATATATATATATATATATATATATATATTAAGATTTAGACATTAAAAAATAGTAATAAAATAAAGCCGTTAAGTCCAAAATATTCCCAGGATTGAGGGGTTAAATGCATGTTTATGATTAGTATTATAATTATCATCATTATTATTATAATAAGTTATTTAAGTCATAGTTATTTTACTTCATTTTTTTTTATAATAGAAGTCACTTGTACGCAGTGTTGTTTTGCTGAGTTTGTAACACTGCGTTTATTTACTGAACGCCAACTTTAGTTGCACACAAAAGTATGTGTTATTGGTAGAAAAAGTGTATATTACTAATTTTAGCACTGCCTTGGTTGTCCAGAATCCTGTGAGGCTAAGGAGATGATGACAGCTTGTCCCTGCAAATACCACTTGAAGTCAGTGTGTGAGCACTTGACTGGTGAATCTGTTATGTGGACAAGGTGCATGCTTGTGTACACAACTCCCTCTAGTGGCCAGAATGAACCCACAGAAGTGAATGCCAACAAATGACAGCCTCAGCTGTGTGACAGACTATACATGTGATGGTCACAGGGGTATGCTATAGTTTTTATTAACATGTGGCAACAGGTTGAACAATACACAATGTGACAGATTAATGTCATCTGTGTAATCTGACAGGCTGTAATTCCCTGTGATTATCGGTGGTAATGATGGGGAACCCACAGTCAATTGTCTCTGGTAATTGGAATCATGAAAAACACTTTGTATGATAAAAACAGCTGCTTTTCATGTAGCAACAATAGATGTCAGTTCCAGAACGGGATTTTGTTTTCACGTACACTCAAAATGTTTCAAAAGTTGTTTGAGCAGGTAAATATATGCACCGTCCCTAAAGGGGCTTCTAACCAGCAGCACTGAAAGGGTCCACAAACCCATATCATCATCACCCAATACACTTGGAGGCATATTGGCATTTATTGGCCCTGTAAGCATAAACTGACACTATGATCATATATGGGCTATATCATGGGTACAATATTTAGCCCAGAATGTCTTGGGAACCCATATTGCTGTCCAGGAAATCAGACATCCTACATGTTGGATGCACATTGTTGACTCACACTGGGAGGAGAGCATTGTGGTTGTACTCCCAGACTTTGGTTTCTGCCCCTGTATTACCAGAACTATATTTATCAAAAATAATATGTTTTTACACCCCCACAATAGTGCATCTGGTAACTGGCCAAGCATATTATACCATGTAGGTGGATGACCAGTAAAATATCAGTAGGAAATGTAAGTAATATTTAACACGCAGCAGATATAGTGCTTAGATATGCTGAGATATAAGTGATGTCTGGGCTAGGTTGCTAAAAAAAGTGCAATATTATTCTAGAATGACTGTGTTATAATTATCAATACATGATATATGTATATATAAAATATATATACACTACCGTTCAAAAGTTTGGGGTCACACAGACAATTTTGTGTTTTCCATGAAAACTCACACTTTTATTTATCGAATGAGTTGCAAAATGAATAGAAAATATAGTCAAGACATTGACAAGGTTAGAAATAATGATTTTTATTTGAAATAATAATTTTCTCCTTCAAACTTTGCTTTTGTCAAAGAATGTTCCATTTGCAGCAATTACAGCATTGCAGACCTTTGGCATTCTAGCTGTTAATTTGCTGAGATAATCTGGAGAAATTTCCCCCCATGCTTCCAGAAGCCCCTCCCACAAGTTGGAGTGGCTTGATGGGCACTTTTTGCGTACCATACGGTCAAGCTGCTCCCACAATAGCTCAATTGGGTTGAGATCTGGTGACTGCGCTGGCCGCTCCATTACAGATAGAATACCAGCTGCCTGCTTCTTCCCTAAATAGTTCTTGCATAATTTGGAGGTGTGCTTTGGGTCATTGTCCTGTTGTAGGATGAAATTGGCTCTAATCAAGCGCTGTCCACAGGGTATGGCATGGCGTTGCAAAATGCAGTGATAGCCTTCCTTATTCAAAATCCCTTTTACCTTGTACAAATCTCCCACTTTACCAGCACCAAAGCAACCCCAGACCATCACATTACCTCCACCATGCTTAACAGGTGGCGTCAGGCACTCTTCCAGCATCTTTTCAGTTGTTCTGCGTCTCACAAATGTTCTTCTGTGTGATCCAAACAACTCAAACTTCGATTCGTCTGTCCATAACACTTTTTTCCAATCTTCCTCTGTCCAATGTCTGTGTTCTTTTGCCCATATTAATCTTTTCCTTTTATTAGCCAGTCCCAGATATGGTTTTTTCTTGGGCACTCTGCCCTGAAGGCCAGCATCCCTGAGTCGCCTCTTCACTGTAGATGTTGACACTGGCATCAAATGTAATGCTCCAGATTCTCAACTAGCTCAAAGGAAGGTCAGTTTTACAGCTTCTCTAACTAGCAAAACTGTTTTCAGCTGTGCTAACATACTTGCACAAGGGTTTTCAAGGGTTTTCTAAACATCCATTAGCCTTCTTACACAGTTAGCAAACACAATGTACCATTAGAACACTGGAGTGATGGTTGCTGGAAATGGGCCTCTATACACCTATGTAGATATTGCATTAAAAAACAGACGTTTGCAGCTAGAATAGTCATTTAGCACATTAACAATGTATAGAGTGTATTTCTGATTCATTTAATGTTATCTTCATTGAAAAAAACTGTGCTTTTCTTTCAAAATTAAGGAAATTTCTAAGGAACCCTAAACTTTTGAACGGTATTGTATATATATATATATGAACTGCTGAGGATTTTTACGGTCTGTTGAAGTATCTACCATATTAGAAACATTTCTTAATAACTGCTATTTGCTATTGGCTTACAGTAAAAATTTAAGGAAATGCCTACAAGAATTCCCTAATATAAATCAATAATACACACAGCTTTCTTTATAAGTGGGAGTGATCTACACAATATAGGAGATCTGCATAGGGAAGACAAATTCTTCCATCCAATGGACTACAACTACTTATATCTTCCACCTAGACATTCAGAGGGACGTAAAGTATGAGAAGCCTATACTACTGCACATGGGTCCTACAAGCAATGGTGCTCACTGCTACCATTCTGGCTGTTAAACATTAAAATTCCAAAATCGGGACATAATATAGCGCACTACCCCTCAGCGACGGCAGCCACTCCACACCAACCTGTTCTATAGCAGGAATCTGACTATTTGATATAGGTCTATTAGCCCAAAATGTCACAAATATGTTTGGCATGCTCATGAGTTAATGGAATTTATATGTATTTGTAATTTACCCTTTGGAGTACTGGATTTCTTCTTTATAAGTCTATAAGGAGTGGGATCCTATCCCAGCACTGAGAATACCTCTATAAGGAGTGCTGCTTAAATCCTCATCACAGTTTAATAGACAAGGCAGGTGACATTTATAACAATGCATATAGGTGGTCATTGCTGACTAGTGTATAGAAGCTGCCCTTGTGATTTACCCACAAGCCATAGTGAGTGTAAAGTTAAGATATACAGTACACATCAAAACATTAATATTATATTAATATTTCACAGGTCACAGATATGTTTATGCATAGTAGCCAGGTCACTTCTAGGGTGCAGACACAAGCTGTAGGGCCACAACTCCAATATCTATCCATTCTTTAAACAGCAAATTCTATGCAGGGAATAGCTATATTATTATGAGGTCAGTTGGGTAATAAAATGCCTTGCTTTGGGTAAGTGCAATTGGCGTCTCTGGCTGTGTCTAGTGCTCTGTTATCAATATGATGAATAGGCAGCATAGAATAGCACAGTCATTACAGTCTCTTCCTTAGGTCAGCTCTAAATCGACGCAATCTTATGTGCGTTTGCTATTGAAATTGCAACTGTCATGATCTATAAGGAAAGTCTGCGTTATCTGAATTGCTGTGTATTTCTGAAATACAATTTCACAAGTCAATAGACCCAAAAGTTAACCAGGTGCGTGGAGATAGCAACTTTCTTCTGTGCCCTGTGGATAGAACCGATGGTAAAACAACTTCTTCCTGTGTCACCTTTCCTCCTTCTATGTGACCCTTGCACAGGAACTACTGTAGTGCAGGTGCAAACTATTTGTTAAGGACCTGTCCATTCCTGCAATGCTTCACATCTCCACTGCTGTCCAGATGTTCTATATGTTATGGGTTCTTCAAAAAATAAATTTTCCTTCCATCTAAGGAGTGTGTTAAACATCTGGAAGTTACTAGGGGCAGATCTATACAATTCACTGAAATAGCAATACTGTACTTCTGAATACAAGCTCCTCTAAGACGTACATTTTTCCCTCTATTGTGCAACACTGTGGACCCGGGTACACCTGGGGTCCATCCACAAAAACATGCAGAATATCACATTTAGCAGTGATTATGTCTCACGGTTGTAGTGGGTTGGCAGTAATATTTAATGTTTCAGCTTTAGAAAGGCAAATTTCCTGGTTTGCTTTGGTCCAGGAAATAAAGTAAGACAGCAGAAAATCTGAAATTGTGAAGTGTGTCCTGGATTTCCATATTGCACACACTGCAGTAACACATCACTTTTCCTGCAAATTATATTTCCCCTTGGATTAAATATGTTTGTCAGGTTAGGGTGGGTTCACACCTGCGCTTGGACACGAAGTCCTGCATGTCGTGTCATCGGACACGAAGTCCTGCATGTCCGACTTTGTTTCCAACGGAAAAAAAGGATTCGCAGCGCAGAGGGTGTAAGCGCACACCCGCGCATTGCTTTAAAAACCCATTCAAATGAATGGGTTTTTAACCAATGCGTCGCTGACCGGTCTGTATCCGATGCCAATCCAGTTCGCTGAGATTTTCACTGGATTGGCAACGGACGGATAGCAAGCGCAGGTGTGAACCCACCCTTACTTCTGCCACATGGGTTTGCCAACTTGCTATTGTACTATAGAGCTGTTTCTATTAGAGCTATGTGTCTTCAGTGAATGTAATATTAAAAATATTTATTCTCTTTGTGTACAACCTAATTAACGTAAAGTCAGCAAATAGCTGACGTTCAGTGCAAGCTAAAAGGATATCTACTACCTCTCCCAAGCATATTCATTTCTCACCACCATGTACATTTGGAGAAAAGCTACTTTAAAGTCTTATGCTAATGAGGCAGTTGGTGCATTGGGGCCTTCTGCTCTTGCCACTCAGACCCTTCCCAACTTCTGCTTGCGCTCCCCCTTCCCCCATGCAGTGAGACTTGAGCCACCAATTGCTATGACATCACCCAGCAGGGCTCCCAGGGCTGAAGGCCCACCCCCAGTGCACCAACTGCTTAATTTGCATAAAGCTTCAAAATGTTTTTTTCTCCAAAGCTATGTTCTGACATACCTAACAGTGGTATGTTTAGCACTATAGTGTGCTCTGTAATGCAGTGGTAGCAGTTGAATATGCTTGAGCAGGTGGTAGACTCCCTTTAAAGGGGTTGTGCCATTAGGACAACCCTTGTCCATATGCTTGATGAGGAAAGATGGGTATCATAGTGTGGAGTCCATTGCTTGTATCCTTCAAATAAACGGACATTGATGTTTATGTTATGGCCATCCATTTGCGTCCGTTTTTTGCATCCATTAAAGGTTTTGAATAAAATCCTTAGTTACACAAACACAGGGCTGCCCCTCAAACTCATTTTAGGGGGTCACAAAAGAGAATGAACTGGTTTCTAATCATTATTTCCCTTACAGATGATTTACTGAGAGAGATCATATCATGTGATGCTCTTCATAGCACCTTTACAAGAAAGGAGCTGCAACAGCACTCATACCATATAATAGCTCAATAAATAAAATGTGAAGCTAATGTTATTTTAACATTAAAGTCAATAATGGCAGATACAAACAAAGTATTTAGTTGGTATCTGTAAAACTATCTTTTGGCTACATCCATGTACATGTATGGCAGATTTGTGCTGGGGCACTGTAGCATGGGCTCAGTAGCTGAACCTACACCATATGCGATGGGTTCCAGCCTTGTTATATGACTGACACGGGGGCGTAGCTATAGGGGGTGCAGAGGTAGCAATCACTACCAGGACCTAGAGCCTAAGGGGACCCAAAGTATTCTACAACATAAAAAGACTCCAGTATTATAGATACTACATAGTAAGTGGGGGGCCTTATTAAAATTTTGCACTGGGGATCAGGAGCCTCAAATTATGCTAAAGCTAACAGCTGCAAATGGTGAGAACAATGACCGTGACTGTTTAACCACAAATATACCATGGTCAATTGCATATAAGCAGTCAGATCGTATGGGGACTGCCATCTTGAACCTCATTGCATCACCATGTCCAAGAATGTTTTTTTAAAAAAATAAATAAATAATAATAACGTAATGGAAACGTATAATGTTTACCCACCAAAAATGGAGTAAAACGTAATAAAAAAGTTGCATATAGTCCAGAATGGTACCAATTAAAACTACACCTCAACCTGCGCACAAAGAGCTCTTACATAGCTCCAAAAGATAGAAATTTAAAAAAATAAAAAGTTATGGGTGGCTGAATATGGTAATGTAAAACAATATTTTTAACCCTTTTTTTTCTTTAAAGTAGTAGTAAAATATAAAAAATATATAAATTTTGTACCCACCACAGCCACTACTACAAGTATGAAGTTAAGACTGCAAAATAATAGAGTACCCTTTATTCCCTTCAGTCAGCTTACTGGCACAGGTATTGGGAGTCAGGCATTGGCAAATTTTATGTTGTAAAAATCTCTTTAATGTGTATATATATATATATATATGTATATATATCTACACTTTATATTACATGTATAGTTTAGGGTTATTAAGTCATTGCTCGCACTACCATAAAGGTCAGTGTGGAGGTATTTTTAGGAGAAAAGTTTATTATTTTTATTTTCACAGTATTATTATTTTACGGCCTGATCTCCCACTGCTACTGGAATGCTATATATGTGCAATAGCACATCATAGGGAGGATTACTTAAACGGTCACTCTTTTCAGACAACTTATTCTCATTTAATAGAGCATGTGATTCTGGACCAAAATGTATTCAATTTATTTAAAATTGTTGCTGTTTTCTGCCTGAAAGAACTATCTAAAGTTGCTGGCACTAGGAGTCCCCTCCCAGGGAATTTGCTATTCACTCCTTGTTACCAGGAAAGGACCATCCTTCAAAATCAAGGCGTGTTCACAGTGAGTGGAGGATTTTCTTCACATAGTGAATATAAAGGAGAAGGGCTGGTTCTCCTCACATCCTGTACATGTCTGCAAACAGAAGACACTGAGAAGATTCTGACACTTTTACAGTGTAAGGAGAGTTTACTATGTACTTATATATACTTGTAACTAGCTGATGTTAGTCATAGACAGCAAGTAGCTTTCCTTAGTTTGCTCAGATTTCTTTTTCTGTGTAGGGGGCTTTTTAGCTGCTTAATAAACATGATTTGGAGTCCAGTGTCCCTGGCAGGATCTTCTATGTTATGGTCACTTGAAATTTTCTAATTTCTAATTTTCTCAGCTTTTTGCTTGTTATTTTACAGTTAGTTCTGGCAGAATTACATGTGGGAAAACCAGTAGTAGTAGTAATGGATAGGGGAGGGGGTAGACTGCTCCTTGCTCACGCCCATATCCTGGAAAAAAAAACGTAAAATATGCTGCAGTTTTAATTGGGCTATTAGCAGCAGAAAAACTGATGTATGTATGTATGTATGATGTACATCATGTATGAAGGCTTATACTGCCAGAGAACAGACTGCTGATCAAGACCCTGCAGATATTTCAACTTTTCAAGAAAACTCAGGTACCCTTTAAATGGTTAAAGGATTTTTAAAAAATAAATACAATTTTTGAGAAAAATTATTTACCATTATCAAACTGCCACTTTCTAACTAGATTTATGGGTATGTGCCCCTCCTCATATTACATGTTGTGATCCAGAATGCTGCTTGTGCTTCCTGGCATAGTTTCATTAATATACTTATTTCCTCTTCGGCAGGACCTATAAAGCCCATGTATGATCTTCCCTCCCCTCTTCAAAGTAAGGTGTGTGATTCCTAATTGCAGACTGACGTGTGTTTTTTCCCTCTCTACACTCAGATACTATCTATGTGAGCCACCTTTACCCCATAAACACTCTGTTATGGTTGGTCTACTTTTTTTTGTCTGATACAACCTGCAGCGAAATTACAGAGTACAGGTTCTCAGTAAAGGAGATAAATGAATTTAGTCCCAAGCCACCAGCCCTCAGGAGAAGTATGCTATCAGCACATTGTATAATGTAGCTAAGTAGTAGGAGCAAATAAACAAGAAATAAACAGTACAAAGGTGTCACTGCAAGAACAATTTACACATGTGTGAGAATCACAAATAAAACATGAATTATATAAAAAATCATAACTGCATGTACATATATTTTTAGACACTTTACAATTATAGGAACTTTCATGTAACTGCTTGTATAAAATTTTGTAAACAATGTAAAAAAGAAACCATTCTTGTTGTAATTCTGGCCCGAGCAGAACCTGAGATATACAACACCTCCTTAAAATAAAATTCAGGATGTGTAGAGTAGATACATGAGACTTATACCTATGTCTACATGAACATATCTTTATATAACCCTCCGAAGAGAACACAAGTCCATGTGATCCAGATGGCAGTAAACATTTGGGTTATAAAGTCGACAAATGTCCTGATAGGAGAAAGAAGTTATTAGATGTGCAACAGTTCATCCTTTTACCCTTTTAGTAGAAATAAAAATGAAACCCACAAAACCCCATAAATGTGACAGTCAGAGAGCACATATCATATCGCATTAGTAAGATGGGTGAGAATGTGATGTTAGGTTTGTGAATTTACTGCCCTCTTCCTGAGGTCACTGGAGGTTGTACAGGGATAGAGATGACGGTACCAGACTGGAAATTCTCTTTGTGATCTCAGTTGCAGCTTCCACCTCCCTTACAGATATATAGAAGCAAAAACTTTTCTTGAACCTGTCTAAATTCAAAAGTGCTGCACCCCAAATCTTGTGCCTATAATATTGAGCCTGGTAGAATTTGAAAGCTACAACTCAATAGAATTTCAAGATCTAAGCTCTAGCCTGTAGATTTTAGCCAGGGGAAGGGTGTAATGTCATGATATATCACATATTTTTCCAGTGAAAGGTTTTAATCAATACAAATTAACACATCATTATTGGTATGGGTGGAGAAAGCTGTAACTGGAAAATAGGGTAAGAGCATTATAATACACATTGCACCATTGAAAAATTTGACTGTATATTTCAAGCATTCTACTGCCTGTCCTTCCCTTCAATTCATCATAGAAATGCCAGACATCTTGTGTGAATATACACTAAGCCTTGACTACCAGATAATTATATGCTTAAATCAGGACCATGGACAGATCATCTATATATTGAAACATGTGAAAAGCATTGGGACTTGATGAATTGGTACCTAATAGACCCCACCAGATGCCATTACAATTGTAAATCCAAATATGTATTATAACAATAAATCTTTAACAATTATGTTATTGCAAAGAGAAAATACTAAATACCAAAAATGTGCCAAATTGTGTGATTATTCCGGTTTTAGAAGATTCCTGATTATCAGATTGCTGGTCAATCTAAATTGACAGACTATGTAATGACAAATTATTTTATTGTACGTGCCATTGTGCCAACCCACATCAATGATGCCATGTGCATTATTCATGTAACCACTGCAGCCAATAAATGATCTCAAAGATTACATGCCATACATGCAAGCATGACTGCTGAGGCCAGTGACTGACTGCAGTGAACATATAAATGATGCATGTGGCATCATCGCCGCCGCACTGGTGGGGATTTACACTAGGTTCACACTAGTGTTCAGCTTTCCGTTCTTTGGGTTCGTTTGGGGACGTGAAGAACACAAACCTAATCTGCTTAGAAAGCAGTTACCCACGGATACATGTGGACTCCACAGACTATAATGGGGTCCGCCAGGTTTTTGCTCAAAAAATGTGGAGAGAAAAGTGCTGCTTGCAGGACTTTTCTCTCCACATTTTTCAAGCAGATTTGGGGACGGAAACCCCAAAGGTAGTTGGAACACTAGTGTGATCCTAGCCTTATAATGAGATGAGTTAAATGCCCAAATGAGTACTGGGTATTTTATAAATTTTAAACCCTTCCCTGCTAGCAGGCAAAATTCCAAAAATCCTGGAAAACCCCTTTAATGGAGTCACCTACTGAAGTTTCAGTATACACATCTCCATGCTAGCTTGAGAACCTAGACTGTTAAATCTACTTCAGAGAGCTACGTAGTTTTCTGCCTCTGGATAGGATAAGGATTCTTTAACACTGACCGATACATATTAGGTAAAGTATTCACCATATAATAGAGAAATGTGCCAGAATGAATACATCCTAACATATGCTGTAAGTCGTGTATAAGTGCAGGCCAACACTAGAAGTTGCCTGCAGCGAGCTTGGCTCAGTGCACTGATGAGTTAAACAAAAGGTAATATGAAGTACATTGCTGGGCGTTTTGAGCACTCAGCAGTTGTGGATCCATTCTGCCAAGCGGTAACTGAAAACAGTCATTGATATACAATATGCTCTTCTGGATTATGCCTTCCTTCCTGTTGGAATTAAAAGATGACATTGTACAGAGAACACAGCAGATGGAGAGCCTGGGATGTGTTACTGACTATAGCAATAATGATATTGTAATGTCAATGTATAGCAAATAAAAGCATACTATAAAATAAATCCTGAAAAATAAGTGGTATAAATCATTGACTATGTTACAGTGGACAGGTATATACTTGCTTAAAATTGCAGTAAAAAATATATTGGCCAATTTATTAAGACATAAGGGTCTGTTCACATGGCAGAAAATAGAAAATCATTTTCCACTGCCGGAATTTTCGCCGCGCTCTGCCACGACGGGATGCCGATGCAGTGCATCAGCATTCCATTGCAGCATCCCACTCCTGATTAGGTCCGGATTAATGTGCCTAATCAGGAGCGTGTCTCGAGCCGCGGACACCGTGGGTGGAATCCGTGGCAAGATAGGTCATGTCGCTTTTTTTCTCCCACTAGCGGAAAAAAGCCGCTAGAGGAAAAAAAACGCTACTGACTCCCATTGAAATGAATGGGAGGCATTTTTTTCAGACAGATTTTGAGGCGGATTCCGCGTCAAAATCCGCTGCCAAAAAACTGTGTGTACACAGACTAAGTCTTATTATACTAAATATATAGAAATATACCAAATTTGCAAACACCTCTTAATACTTTTGCTGCATCTTAGGATGTCCATCGAGCAGAAACTGAAATCTATGCCAACTGGGAGCCATTGTAGCTTTCAGATGCAATTTAAGTCTAAGGCCCCATGTAATGTCCCGCAGCAAAAACGCGCTGCGGGAAAAACTGTGGCAGCAACGCATCACGGTTTTTCCCACAGCATTTTTCACAGAAAGTCCACAGAGGTTGACATGCTGCGATTTCCAAAACCACAACGGTTTTGGATATTGCAGCGTGTCCGCAGCACATATTTTCCCGCACTGTTAGGATGGGATTCGCAATAATCTCATCCACTACACAGTGACTGTAAAACGCTGTAGTTGTTTCCGCCAGGTGGGGCCTTGGCCTTAGCCAGTTTTCTGCTATATATAATGGTATAGTAATACCTCGTACATTCGCGAGGTTAGGTTACAGAGCGGGTCGCGGATCGCGAGGAATCGCGAATGTTTGGTACAAGCGCTTAGAAGTGCTTACAATGCCGATTTTTAATGTTTAACCCCTAAATATCAATAAACTTTACCCTACAGTACTGTACAGTATACTAAAGTATACTGTACAGTACTGTATATTAATACATTCATTCATTTTTCTTATACACTCACAGTAAAATGAAACTAATTACCGGGTACGTAACGAACAGGACGCTACTACCCAATAGCGAAGGTGTTTTTTTTAATTAAATTTCACAGATCTGAAAAAAAAAGAGCAAAATCTATATATGTTAGTTGCCAAAAAAATATCGCGAATCTGTGAATTCGCAAATTCGGAAACGCGAGTGTACGAGGTATTACTGTACATATATCTGGCCACAAAGGCCACTCCCATTCCCAGTCCAAGCAGAGTACTTTTCAGAAAAGTGGCGAGCAAGGCATAATTCAAAAAGCTGCAATATTTTTTTTTTACACGACAGGGGCTTGAGCAAAAATTTGCATACAAGAAAACTGGCATAGGATCATTGATGCCCTCTAAAGCAAGTGAAGATGTGTCATTTTACGGTTTATCCCAATGAACACATATGATACACATTAGTTAAAAGTTATGGGCATATGACATGGAAATTATTTTAGTTAAGTGGTTAATTATTTAGTTAAATGGTTAATTAGTTAATTATTTTATGTTAGTGGATAAAGTAAAGTAGTTGTACAAAGTTTCAGGCTGAAGTCTTCATTCCTTCAGTGTTATACTTGGCTCATGTGGAAGTGGGCAATCTATGACATATATTTAATAAAATATAATAATAATAAAAATATATGTATTAGTTAGTCTTATACATATTGTGTGTGGACTTGTAACTCATCTCCATTCTTCTCATTGCACTGTATTGAACATATAATCAAGAAAAAACCTTACTTAAAAATGCTACATTTTATTGTCCAAAATCAGAGGTGTTTGGCAATGTCTCCATAATGATTAGGAAAAATACTGATAAAGAGATTTACCTGATTCCAGAGAGAGCTGTGTGGCCACACACTTCTCTCTATCCCTGTCCAACACTTATCTG
The DNA here is from genome assembly GCA_947044405.1 of Leptodactylus fallax. NCBI lineage: Eukaryota > Metazoa > Chordata > Amphibia > Anura > Leptodactylidae > Leptodactylus > Leptodactylus fallax. The sequence goes on from CAMRHE010000150.1 coordinate 421,957, forward strand.
TCAGGAAAATGCAGGGCAGGGGAGGAAGCTGAGCATTCCTTCCAACTTTGAGTAGAGTAGTAGTGCAGGCCCTCACACCTCACTAGAAGCACCAGCAAAATAAGATCAACTGTCTTAAATTAATACAGAGCATGTGAGTAATCTGATGCTGATTTCATCATGAATGGTCCATCAGACCTTCCATCTTGTTTTGCCGCTGCTTCTTGTGTGGTATGGAGGGATTTATAGTAAAATTAAGTACATGCAGGACTATGTGTAGCAGGGCTGTGTGTGCTACATAGCAGAGCTGTGTGTGTAGATGAGCTGTGTGTTATCAGAGCTGTGTATGTGCATAATGTGCATACTGCATGACTATGTGTGTATGGTGTGTATTTATATATATAAGGACATGTTTAGTTTAACAGGAGTTGAATTTTAGCTACTAACCCCCTTACCAGTGGTGTAACAAAAGTCTTCTGGATCCCAGTGCAAACTTTTGTCCGGAGCCCCCTCCCTAGAGCGAATTCTTGATAGTGGCGGTTACGGGTGCTGCAGTGATATCTCTGATACTTGAAAGTGATACAGCTTTAGTACCCACAACTGCAGTTATCAAGAATACGGTGAGTGAGCAGTGCAGCGCCTAGCATGTAAACAATACTGGGACATTATGTGCTCCACAGTGGCCCCCCACACAGCATTATGTGCTCCACAGCAGCCCCCCACACAGCATTATGCGCTCCACAGTGGCCCCCACACAGCATTATTCGCTCCACAGCGACCCCCAAACAGCCATTATGTGCTCCACAGTGGCCCCCACACAGCATTATGTGTTCCACAGTGGTCCCCACACAGTATTATGTACTCCACAGTGGCCCCCAAAGAGTATTATGAGCTCCCAAGAGCCCTCCCCCCCTCCTAGAGCTGGTGCTATTATTATACTTTCGTGTCTCCTCAGACCCCAGAGTATAATAAGTAGAGGCTCAGGAAAAGTGATTAAAAATAACAAACACTTATACTCACCTTACCTCACCTCTTGCTCCTTCTGACTGACATCTTCCTGCATCCTCTTCTGTCTGGCGACTGAGGTCCTGCATTCCAGACGTCACTGCTGGGGCCTAGTATGACGTCATTACGCCAGCGCGGCCCCATGTGACCGCTGGGGCCATTCACAAACCCCAGCAGTGACGTCTGGAGTGCAGGATCTCAGTCACCAGACAGAAGAGCTCCGGAGTGGATGGTGAGCCCAGGAGAGGTGAGTATAAAATTTTTTTTATTTTTAGTCCCCTCGGGGCCCGGTCGCATCCCATGCAACCACGATCGTTACACCACTGCCCCTTACCTATCCTAGAATTCATTTGACCACCAAGAAGGTCTTAATTAGTATTAAATATTTAACCTATTTTTGTTGTCTAAATCTGGGGTGCGTCTTACTTTTCAAAAAAATACTTCTCTCAGCAGTTCAGTGAGTATCTGACAATAAAAAAATGCAGATTTAGAATGCAGCAAAAGGACATAGAAAGATATTTGAATGCAATCTCTACTGTCTGCAATAACATTAATAAATGAAAGTGAAGTCATGATCTGGAATTCCAAGAAAATCAAAGCAAAGCAGGAGTAGTTGTGAACTAGTCTACTGAGCAAGGATGCTTGCACAAACATGATCTGAACACAGTGTCATCAGGCGTCACTTTAAGTTCCTGGGCCCCAATGCAAATTTGTAACACCATTACTGTCTGTAATACTGGTGTTTTCTGATGTGGTGGAGAGACCTTTGGGCCCTCTGAGGACCTGGTAGCAATTGTTACTTCTACACCCCTTATAGCTATGCCCCAGCCATCAGAAGACAACCTTACTTGTAATCTTTCTAAAAAGTCAACATTCCAAGTATAAAACACCAGAGCCATTTTGGAATCAATGGGGAGGTTCCATAGGTTCAAGGTTCATCAAGACTGGCCCGTGTCTCTTAATAACATTTGGAGCATCTTTGACAGTCCTTCTACTGGAAATTGAAATCTACACCTGCTATGAGTATGTATAGATTTGTGTTATCATTTGTTCCAATCTTCCCCCCTCCTGCTAAAACTGCACCCACTTTCATTTATACACTGAACACTTTTGTGCCAAAGTTTGTGAATTTGTAATGCTATGAAAACGGTCCAAATCATTAAAAAATATTCCCCCATTGACTTCCACGACCATTATTTGGAGGTAAGAGGCATTTTAAGGAAAGAACATTTGTGGGGTTGTGTAGCTGCCAGTAGCTCTGGAAATATTAGAAGGAAGAATGAATAAAGGATTTTCTTAGAATGCTAAAATTGCTTATTTGAGGCAAAATACCAATATAAATATATGTCTATAGTAATGCTATCACAACAAGCTGAGGACACTGGAGGCCAGACAATTTCTGCAAAAACCTTTATGGTTTTGAAATGACCTTCAGAATCCTCAGACTTCAATATTATTGAACATCTATGTATAGAGTAAAAGAAGCATTCTGCAAATTAAAAAAAAAAAAACTAAAGCAAGAAAACTATTATCTAACTATAAGAAACATTTAAAGGCTGTGAATTCTTTAAAAGGGGTGCTATTGAGATTGACTGCCAGGATGCCAGAATTTTGTTTCATGTCATGTGTTTTTCTCCCTGCAAAAGGTGTCTTGACTATTTTACTTAGAAAATCAGCTGAATATGTAACTTGATAAGAGGTGCTGTGAATTTTACATCAGCCTGTATGTATCTTAATGTACCTGTAAGTATAATGAATGTTTAAAGGGACGCTCCAGGCAAAATTCATACACTGTATTATGCCTATTGCAGAGCCTGTGCGGTGAGGGGATGAGAGATGTTCCTTTAGTCTCTGTGTCATGTACCAACCCCCTCAGTCCCAATGTAGTATGGACATTTTTGCCCAGAGTATCTGTTTAAAGCCACAATTGTTGTAGACTTGACTCCAAAGTGTGTGTGTGTGTGTGTGTATATACAGTACAGACCAAAAGTTTGGACACACCTTCTCATTCCAAGAGTTTTCTGTATTTTCATGACTATAAAAATTGTTGATTCACACTGAAGGAATCAAAACTATGAATTAACACATGTGGAATTATATACTTAACAAAAAAGTGTAAAACAACTGAAAATATGTCTTATATTCTAGGTTCTTCAAAGTAGCCACCTTTTGCTTTGATTACTGCTTTGCACACTCTTGGCTTTCTCTTGATGAGCTTCAAGAGGTAGTCACCTGAAATGGTTTTCACTTCACAGGTGTGCCCTGTCAGGTTTAATAAGTGGGTCACTTAGAAATTTCCTTATTTTTGAAAGAAAAGCACAGTTTTTTTCAATAAAGATAACATTAAATGAATCAGAAATACACTCTATACATTGTTAATGTGGTAAATGACTATTCTAGCTGCAAATGTCTGGTTTTTAATGCAATATCTACATAGATGTATAGAGGCCGATTTCCAACAACCATCACTCCAGTGTTCTAATGGTACATTGTGTTTGCTAACTGTGTAAGAAGGCTAATGGATCTTTAGAAAACCCTTGTGCAAGTATGTTAGCAAGCTGAAAATAGTTTTGCTGGTTAGAGAAGCTATAAAACTGACCTTCCATTGAGCTAGTTGAGAATCTGGAGCATTACATTTGTTGGTTCAATTAAACTCTCAAAATGGCCAGAAAAAGAGAACTTTCATGTGAAACTCGACAGTCTATTCTTGTTCTTAGAAATGAAGGCTATTCCATGCGAGAAATTGCCAAGAAACTGAAGATTTCCTACAACGATGTGTACTATTCACTTCAGAGGACAGCACAAACAGGCTCTAACCAGAGTAGAAAGAGAAGTGGGAGGCCCCACTGCACAACTGAGCAACAAGACAAGTACATTAGAGTCTCTAGTTTGAGAAATCGACGCCTCACAGGTCCTCAACTGGCAGCTTCATTAAATAGTACCCGCAAAACACCAGTGTCAACGTCTACAGTGAAGAGGCAACTCAGGGATGCTGGCCTTCAGGGCAGAGTGGCCAAGAAAAAGCCATATCTGAGACTGGCTAATAAAAGGAAAAGATTAATATGGGCAAAAGAACACAGAAAGCAAAGTTTGAAGGAGAAAATTATTATTTCAAATAGAAATCATTATTTCTAACCTTGTCAATGTCTTGACTATATTTTCTATTCATTTTGCAACTCATTTGATAAATAAAATTGTGAGTTTTCATGGAAAACACAAAATTGTCTGGGTGACCCCAAACTTTTGAACGGTAGTGTAGATAGACACACACTGTATATAAAATACTTGTGCACATGTGTCTCGTAAGAAGTTGATGGCAAATTGAAAAACAGTAGCTTGTGTTACAAAAACTTCCCTGCCAGTTTTGTAACTAGGCTTATCCTCGCAAGCTGATGTAATATTACAGTTGCATCTGCTTTTATGGTGAGGTTTACCACTTCCCAGTAAGCAACTGATTCTGGCATTGTACATCTTTCCTGTACATCCCAAGGGCAATTGTAATGCTGAATATTTGTAAATTATCTTCATTTTATAGTTGGATGATGCAGACAGATTCTAGTTTTCTACATTGTTTCACATTACCAGTAAATCAGCGGAGGATTCCGAAACCCGCACTGCTGCTTTTGGAACAGATGGTCCCCGGGTTACAGAATGTCCCATATTCATGTTTATCCAGGAACAAAGCGCGCCTTTCAAAGCATGAAAGTAATGACAGGAACTCCATCGGTGAAAGGAAACGCCTCATTTCTGGAAGGAAGACTTATCCCTTTTGGCTATTTTAATACCAAAGTGGGATTGTAGAGGGAAAACAGTTCACTGTGTCATTAGAAAACACAACAGACGTTGTCTTGACATTTTTCGCTTCATTATGATGCATTGCACCTGGTAAATACAGATCGCACAGCTGCTGTGGATGAATGCACTAAGCAAGTAGAGAGCCTCTTATCTGAATACATCTTTGCCTCTGTCCAGATTGCATTTTTTTTTTTTTTAATATGTTTGGTGTACTTTGATGACAAACATATCCATAGGGCAACATGCACCAGGTGTAGATCAGAAGACTATTCTTTTGGTATATGTTGGGTTTAGTATGCATTGGCATAACTTTTTATATTGTATAGGAAAGCACAGTCTTTTCTGCTTTCCTATACAGAAGCATACAGTTAAAAAACAAACTATATATTTTAACAATGGGATCCAATTGACAACACATACCTATACAGTGGCCTACATCGAAGGCATGACACAAAATGTATCCAATGTATACCTCCAACAGAAAGCAACTATTAGGTCTCCTTCACATGTCCGCATCCACGGACATGTGAGGTCCGTGCTATACACTGACAGCACCCCAACCGGCTCATTTGCAAGATGTATGCCATCCATGGTTGATCTGCTTTTCAAGTATGCGAAAAGCAGATCAACTTCTTTTTTTCATTTTATTTTCTATAATTTGTATGTCTCTGGGAGCGTGAAAAAAAATAACACACGGATGTGTCAATTTTGATAATGTTTTTGCTATGGACTGTGCTCACGTAATTTTGGTATATATTTTAGTGAAACAAGGAGTAGACCCTAAAGTATAACTTTTACTTTTTCTATTTTTTTTAATAAAAAAAGATAAAGAATTAAAAATGATAATAAAATTACAATAATACTGTAATGCACAGTCAATCACCTGTTATGGCCTCATACATTGAAGAGTTTTTCCTTTTTCTAGATTTTTATATTTTTTATAGAATAGGAAACCATTTTGTTTTTTAATACGCCTATATTTAAAGGAGTTTTCAGGACCCCAACAGTGTTTTTTATGCTGATGATCTATCCACAGGATAGGTCATCAGTATCTGACCGGTGGAGGTCTGACACCCGAACCCCGCACCAATCAGATGTTCTAGCTGCCACTGTGGTAATGGGGTCTGAAGAAGCTCTTCTATTTAAGTAATAGATGCCTATTATCTGAATAGGAGCAGAGCCGCTTTCAGCACATGGAGGCAGCCAGAACAACTGATCGGTGCACCATCCAGGTGTCCGACCCTGATACTGATGGCCTTTCCTGTGGATAGAGCGTCAGTATGAAAAAACGCTGTTAAGGCCTGGAAAACCTCTAAAGTCTGCTCTCTTTCTTAAAACATATTCACACTGCCACCAGACATTTGGGATATGTCGTTATGACTGAAGCCAAAACAGAAATTTGAACGATTTTGCTCCAGTAAAACTCACCCATATCTCTGCACAGTATAATGGTATAAACCGTGGACCAAGCTATGTAATGAATCTATAGACTAACCACGGCACCTAACATTGCTTCAGTTATGTGACCTTCCCCAAGGGGTCATGTATGCAGTGGCACTTAGCAATGGGGTTACATGACATACATGTACTGCATCAAGCCACAGAACACATTCATGGGATACCTGAATAGGACTAATGCTTGAATAAAGATTATTATGGTTATTAAAACAGTTATTACTTTATGTAGGTGATGTATAACATGGCTGCTTCTCCTAAAGATAGGTCATCAATATCAAAAGGTTGGAGAACCCCTTTAACTGTTAAATAGATACACATCAGCATGGAGAAGAATATAAGAGATGATTCTGGATGGAAAGTGACAGACATGATACTGAGATTGGAAACTATAAGTGGAGATATGCACAGTGGCATAAGAAATGTACACGAGTTGAAATTTAAATACATGTATATAAAAAATTTTACTTGGAGGCACAAAGGTGTTTCTTTAGACACAGAGGCTCTATACAACAGCACACAGAGTGTCTTTTGGTCCTGGAACACAGGCCTGGCCGGAGTGGGGGGTTACTAAAGGCTAATGGATTCTGGTAAAAAAGTTCAATTTGAACAACCCTGTATAATTTCTCCTCCAGATTGTCAGATGTTCCATCTGTGCATTTTAGCAGCATTTACATTTTTTACTTTCCTTCTCTATCAGACTGCCACAAAGACTGATTCACAACATGTTTATGCAACTTCCAATCCCTTGTAAGTGCGCCCCACACAGTAATTGTGCCCCTTTTGTGCCACAGCCTCCTTTCACAGAATACTTCATTGAGTATACAGTATGTTACTTTTAGGATTAAAAAGTATATTTTCTACTTTCTGTCAGTTGTAGGCTGTGCATAATATATCTCCCTCTCCTGTCTTACTCCCGTGCACCAGAGGGCAAAGGTAATGAATACAGGACTGCCAGCTATAAGAGGAAATCAGAAAGATGATCAAAGAAGTTTAATCAGCCTTAATGTGGTGAAGGTGACCTGTGATCCCCCCTGGTTCTGGGCTTAGTTGCATCTATGACCACTGTGACCCGTGTAGTCATGCCAGTATTTGCTGGCCCTCTAAGGTTCCTGGGCCTTGGTGAGATGGCACCCTCTGAACCCCCTCCAGTTGTGCCCCTGACCTAGGCATGTGATAAGTTTGTTGTCTTATTGTAGCGATGTAGGCCAGCATTGTATCAATGCATATAAAATTACAGGAAATTTCTGTCATGACTGTGTGAAAATTTTCAATTTGTATTACTGCTGGGAAAAATTAAATGAAAAGATGTGTTTTTGAAATCATGACATGTGGAGCACAATAAAGAGAAAGAGGACTACCCAAAAATGCCAGGTATCTATAACAGTTAGGGTGAGTCTACCTGACCTCACTCTGGCATTGAGGGTCTCTCTCCACTGGATTAACCTTCAGCTGACTCACCCTCATGATCAGAAAGTGCCCTAGTAATCCAGTGAGTGGTTGATCATGTTATACAGTGACACGATCCTTCAGTGAAACTAACACCTTGCCTACAGAATGCTCATTCCTAACGCATTCCTTATTGTACTCATGTAAAAAGACGTGAGAGACTGAAAGACGGCGCGCATGGAGTTACCTCCAGAAATGTAATGTTTAGCTTTGAAATGAAATCTGTTAATTGCTTTCCTTCCAGTCATTTCCAGCCCTTGTATTATAAGAGCGAGCCAGCAGCTGCAAATTAGGAATTGTAGAAAACCATAAAACAGAGTTACATTCAAAGAGGCAGCGCAGACGCTTTTCCAGGATCCATTGAAAAAATGTTGCTCTAGGCTGAAAATCATAAATCATAAATTCCTCACATTTCTGGAACAGGAAAAAAAAGTCCCATTTAGCACAGTGTGCAGAACACAATTCCAGCATGTGGGGTACAAGTTAAAACCACATTTTACAGAGTTTTGCAACTATATATGTTCAATTCAGATGAACATTTCCAACACAATTATATATAATTGTATTTATTACAGAATAAAATGTAAAGACTATAATCCAGGCATTTTATGTAACACAAGATTGTATTTAGAGAACTACAAAAAACATGAAGGTACAAAGTACCTTCTGTAGCAATCTCTAGAGAACATGGGGCATTGCTATAATGTATCATTGTATATGGTTTCCTGTCAATTTATGACACAAGGTTCGTGTACTATGCTATCCCATAGCTACAGTACAAATACAATGTTTAACCCTTAAGGACCAGGGTGTTTCTAGCCTTAAAGGGAATCTGTCAGGAAGATTTAGGACACTAAACCACCCACAGGTCCACTTGGACGGGAAGGGGGGTTAGAGTCCCAAATCACCCTGTTATAATGCAGTCTGCAGCCACATGAAAAAATAAAAAAAAGCTTTATACTTAACTAGAGATGAGTCCAACGAGTGCTCCTGGCACCTGCACTATTGTGTCAGTAAAACCAGAGATGTAGAACCTGGCTTCAATGTGCATGCCCCCAATGTTGCGGCATGGGGAATACAACCGATAGTTGAGTATAAAGCTTTTTTATTTTGAATGCGTTCGCAGATTGCGTTATAACAAGTGATTTAGGTCACCGATCCATAAGGACTTGTGGGTGGTTTACTATCCCAAATCTCTCTTTAAGGACCAAACAAGATGCTTGGATATTTTTTCTCGCCATTTCAGAACAAATACCTTTTTATTTAGTAATTATAATCTCAATAAATATAATATCAATGCTACATTAGAAAACCAAACCCACCCTACAACCTTTACCACCTGTGCGGACGAAAAGAAAGAAAAACCTACTTCTCTAAAATCTCTTAAAAAGAGTCATCCTCAGAACTCGTTATCAACCCATCTTACCCAGATCTTATTAAGGTGTTCTTTACGACCCATACTAACATAACACAACCTATATAGGTGTACTAATAATTTTATTTATTCGCTTTGGTGGTGACAAGCTAAAAAAAGCACCATTATGTAATTTCGGTCCTTTTATTTGCTCATCACTGACAGTATACTAGTGAGAGTGTTGTTTGGCTAAGGAGGGCCTGTCAATGTGACGTCTCTGCTACAGCCATTCTATATACAAACAGAGCAGCAGAGGTAATGGGAAGCCCAGTACAAGAACAGAGGGAAGGATGCACTTTTATTTTCTACACTACCTGCGCCATGCATATTTTAATCCTGGACAACCCCCTTAAGTCATCATATTTATTTTTGTAAAAGGCAAATTACTACGCAGAAAAGTTTTGGAGCATTTAGCAGTTTCTTCTGGTGTGAGAAGGGCAGGGGAAGCTCATAAACAGCGAAGACTCATGACTAGTCTGCCATAATCTTTGTCAAATAAATAGGCCATTTGAATGTGTGGTGTGTGAACTCACCTTTATGAGTTTTCTTGAGTCTAGTATTAGTAAATGTTGTTTTTGAATCCTTTGACACCTTATCATCCAATAAACAGAAGTTCTTTTTCTAAATTATGTGCAAATGGGTTCTGCTTATTGCAATGAAATCATATAAAAATTAAAATTGTCATAATGTTCATCATATTGTAGTGAAAGCTAGTCATGTATGGCTATCTTTAGAATCTGAAGACAGAAGATGAGCACAAAGAGTTAAAAGGGTTTTCTGGCCCTAAATGGATTTTTTTTCATCAGTATTTGATCTGTAGGAATCCAACACAGATAAGCTTTTCCAGCAGACTCTGAGTGCCAATAGCTGCGGCAGTGGACAGTGAACACATGCAGTCTACTCCTATTGAGATAACCCTAGTCAAGTGCATAGTGGTGCTTTTGGGAAACTGCAGCTCCGCTCCTATTACTTGAATAGGAGCAGACTGCACACACTCTTCATCCAATGTAGCATCTTAAGGCTGTCATAAAAGCTGATCTGTGTGGGCCCAGGTGTCAGACCCTCACAGATCATATCCTGTGGATCAGTCATCAGTATGAAAAATCCATTTGAGGCTGGAAGACCCCTTTAGGCTAAGGCCCCACATTGTGGAAATGAAGCGTTTTTTGTTGCAGGTCTTGCTGCGATTTTCTGAGCCAAAGTCAGTAGTGGCTTGAAAAGGAATGGAAGATATAAAGGAAGCTCTTAGACGTTTCCCTTCTGTTAAATCCACTCCTGACTTTGGCTCAAAAAATTGCAGAAAATTTGAAACGTGGGGCCTTCGCTTTAAGCAAGAGAAAGAATAAAATTGTATTATGCTTCAAAATTCAGGACTGAGCCGATATCCTCACCACTTTCTTAAAAATAATAGCTGTGCCCCTTGTGCTCGACTTTATTCCAAAAATGTGCTCTGCTCCCACTTAAAATGATTTAAACCTCTCACTCACAATGCTTGGATTGGCAACTACATGACTATTTCCAACCACCCCATGTGTAAAGAAATTTCTGGCTGCACAGAGGCTGTTCCAACCTCACAGCCGTCTCCTCCATACCTCTCCATGCTAACAGTGATAAAAATACAAAATCCCATTTCCACAGTAATGGTCCAAAGCCCCAGTTATTTATTTTTTCCAGATCTATTTTTCAAACAGGTTGCGGTGAGGATCGACAAAAACCTTAATCTGTTATTCATGATGAGGAAGGAGTTTCTGGGATTATTAACACTCTCAGTGCCAGAGGATGGTTGTTGTTGGCACATAAGTAATGCCTAATGCAATAACCCAGATTTATAACCAGGATACATTTTTGAGGAAGCATAGTAATAAAACATGTACATGTTTACATCTCTGAGTTTTTTCCAGATTATAATGTATAAAGAGCTGACAGAATTTTTCTTATACTTTAATACCTTAGCAATGTAACTGTTAGGTTAATATTTAGAGAACCCAATTTAACCCCTTAAGGACACAGCCTAAAAACACCTTAAGAACACAGGCCCCAGTTTTCAAAACTGACCTGTCATTTTATGACGTAATAACTTACACTTTTGAGGTTGTTATTTTGTGACATGTTGTACTTCATATTAGTTGCAAAGTTTTGTCAATGTTTTTTGCATATATTTTTGGAAAAAATAGAAATTTTCAAAATGTGAAATGCTCTGTTTTTCAAACAGATAGTCATACCATCCAAATTATTTAATAAATATTATCTACCATATATCTCTGATTTATATTAGCATCATCTTTTAATTGCCCTTGAATTTATTTTGGGACTTAGAAGGCTTACAAATCTAATAGCAATATTCCAAATTTACAGGAAAATTTCCCAAACCCATTTCTTAGGGACCACTTCAGTCCTGAAGGAGGTTTTTACAGCCTATATATTAGAAACCACCAATAAATCACCTCATTTTCAAAGCTGAAACCCTCAAATTATTAAAAACAATATTTGGAAACTTGGTTAAACTTTTAAGTGTTTCACAGGAATTAAAACATAGGAGGTGAAATATTCATTTTTTTTTTCAATAATATGTTCATTTAGCTCTAAAAGTTACACATTCACAGTTAAAGGAGAAAATGAATGCCACAATTTATGCAATTTCTCTCAATCACAGAAATACCCCACATGTGGATGTAAACTGCTGTTTGGGCACACAGTAGGGTACCAAAGGGGAAAAATGCCACTGGGCTTTTGAAGAGCAGATTTTGCTGGAATAGTTTTCTGGTGCTATGTCTCATTTGCAGAACCCTTAAAGTACCAGAACAACGGCTTTAACAGATTTTATTAAATATGAAAATTAAATTTTTTTCCAATAAAACATTGTATTAGCCACAAATTATTCATTTTCACAAGATGTTAAAGAAGAAAATGTAACTCACAGTTTGTTACACAATTTCTCCTTAACCTGGCAATACCCCATATAAGGTATGTGATGTAAACTGCTGTTCCTGCACATGAAAGGGCTCAGACCCAAAAGAGCACTATTTGGCTTTTGGAGAGCAGATTTGGCTGGAATAGTTTTTGGTGCCATGTCACATTTGCAGATCCCCTAAAGCACCAGTACAATGGAAACCACCAAAAAGTGATCCCATTTTGGGATCAACACAGAATCTATCGAGGGGTTAAAGGAGAAAATGTGCCCCACAACTTTATACACAATTTCTGCCACGTACAGATATACCCCACAAGTGGATGAAATCTGCCAATTGGGTACATAGAGTACAGAAGGTGAGGAGACCATTCGCATTTGGAGGGCAGAATCATTTCCAGTTGCCATGACACATTTGCAGAGTTCCTAAAGTGCCAGTGGAGTGGAAAGTACCAAAAATGACATAATTTTGGAAACTGCACCTCTCCAAAAACTTATTAAGGGGTATAGTGATCGTTTTGTCCTCAGAGATGCTTTTCAAAAAGAAATGCGCAGTAGTTGGTGCAAAATAAAAAGTGAAATGTTCCCAGATATCTGCTATTTTAGTGCCCGATATGTAATGCCCAGCTTGTGGCATTGTGAAAAGTCAGCATTCTAGGTATTATGCTCGGTTTTCAGAGTTTGAAAACACCCTACATGCTCCCTAAACTTTTGCATTGAAATAAGACGAGACATATGCATTTGAGGTCTAATTTGGTTATTTACACTGCATTGACCCAACAATATCACCCCATTTTAGAAACTACACACCTCATGGAATTTATAAAGGAGTATAGTGAGAATTTTGAGCCCCAGAGTGTTTTCCAAAAATGTGCAAAGTGAAAATTAAATTTTTTTTCAAAAAATATACACATTCCAAAAATTTTAAGCGGGTTATCACAGGAACAAAAAAGCACAAATGCAATGAAAAATGCTGTGAAAAAAATGCGATACGTTTCGGCTACATTTATTTCTGTAGCGTTTTTTAGCTGTGTTTCACTACATAGGGCCTTAGCTTAAATTAATAACTTGCACAGCCAGTGTGAGAGGGGAAAGTGGGAGACATGAGCACATATGAAGAGAAACAAGTTAAATAAAAACAGCATAATTCAAAGGGAATATCCACTAAGCTCCTGGGGCAAGATTTCTTTTATGTTTATCCATAAGATGTTATATCATATACGGACATCCTAGCACGTGATGCAGGTGTGGCAGTCAGGGGTCAACTCACTCCACTCACTCAATCTTGCACTCACCTTTCACTCAGTCTGTAAATTGAGCGTAAATCGCAACCCAACCCAGTCCACACAATCCAAACACACGATTCCACCACCACTGACTTGACAGGCTCAAAGGAAACCTCACACACATATACACACTTTAATGTATGCCTGACTGAGTTGGTTAAAGCCAACTAGTCATAAAGCAATAAAATTTGCCCTGGAGTTTCTGGTCTTGATGGCAGGAAGAAACATTTCACACCTGCCTCCCTTGTGTACACACATCAATGCAGTATACTGATGACACATACACAAATGATAACATTCACTAAGGAGATTTTTATATATATATATATATATATATATATACAGTGCTGGCCAAAAGTATTGGCACCCCTACAATTCTGTCAGATAATACTCAATTTCTTCCAGAAAATGATTGCAATCACAAATGCTTTGGTAATAATATCTTCATTTATTTTGCTTGCAATGAAAAAACACAAAAGAGAATGAAAAAAAAAGTCAAATCATTGATCATTTTACACAACACTCCAAAAATGGGCCGGACAAAAGTATTGGCACCCTCAGCCTAATACTTGGTAGCACAACCTTTAGACAAAATAACTGCAAACAACCGCTTCCGGTAACCATCAATGAGTTTCTTACAATGCTCTGCTGGAATTTTAGACCATTCTTCTTTGGCAAATTTCTCCAGGTCCCTGAGATTTGAAGGGTGCCTTTTCCAAACTGCTATTTTGAGATCTCTCCGCAGGTGTTCTATGGGATTCAGGTCTGGACTCATTGCTGGCCACTTTAGAAGTCTCCAGTGCTTTCTCGCAAACCATTTTCTAGTGCTTTCTGAAGTGTGTTTTGGGTCATTGTCCTGATGGAAGACCCATGACCTCTGAGGGAGACCCAGCTTTCTCACACTGGGCCCTACATTATGCTGCAAAATTTGTTGGTAGTCTTCAGACTTCATAATGCCATGCACACGGTCAAGCAGTCCAGTGCCAGAGGCAGCAAAGCAACCCCAAAACATCAGGGAACCTCCGCCATGTTTGACTGTAGGGACCGTGTTCTTTTCTTTGAAGGCCTCTTTTTTTTTCCTGTAAACTCTATGTTGATGCCTTTTCCCAAAAAGCTCTACTTTTGTCTCATCTGACCAGAGAACATTCTTCCAAAAAGTTTTTGGCTTTCTCAGGTAAGTTTTGGCAAACTCCAGCCTGGCTTTTTTATGTCTCTGGGTCAGAAGTGGGGTCTTCCTGGGTATCCTACCATAGATTCCCTTTTCATTCAGACGCCGACGGATAGTACGGGTTGACACTGTTGTACCCTCGGACTGCAGGGCAGCTAGAACTTGGATGTTAGTCGAGGTTCTTTAGCCACCATCCGCACAATCTTTCGTTGAAATCTCTCGTCAATTTTTCTTTTCCGTCCACATCTAGGGAGGTTAGCCACAGTGCCATGGGCTTTAAACTTCTTGATGACACTGCGCACGGTAGACACAGGAACATTCCGGTCTTTGGAGATGGACTTGTAGCCTTGAGAGTGTTCATGCTTCCTCACAATTTTGCTTCTCAAGTCCTCAGACAGTTCTTTGGTCTTCTTTCTTTTCTCCATGCTCAGTGTGGTACACACAAGGACACAGGACAGAGGTTGAGTCAACTTTAATCCATTTCAACTGGCTGCAAGTGTGATTTAGTTATTGCCACCACCTGTTATGTGCCACAGGTAAGTAACAGGTGCTGTTAATTACGCAAATTAGAGAAGCATCACCTGATTTTTCAAAGGGTGCCAATACTTTTGTCCAGCCCCTTTTTAATGTTTGGTGTGGAATTATATCCAATTTGGCTTTTTGACAATTCTTTTTGTGGTTTTCCATTGAAGACAAATTAAATGAAGATATTATTACCAAAGCATTTGTGATTGCAATCATTTTCTGGAAGAAATTGAGTATTATCTGACAGAATTGCAGGGGTGCCAATACTTTTGGCCAGCACTGTATATATATATATATATATATATATATATATATATAATGTGAGATTCATTACAGTATATATTTCAGTAAATCTATTTTAACTACTTCCGGACCGCCCTTTGGGTTTTTACATCCGGATGATGGCTTCCTTGTTCTGCAAGGTCGTACCGATATGTCCAAGTAGTTTTCAACAGCTGCACGACATCATGCAGCTGCTGAAACATGGAGCTGGCTGTAACTTCAGCCAGAGTTCCCAGAGAGAAGGCAGGGAAGGTTTATTACCTTCCCTGCCTTCCTGATCGCTGTGTATACAGCGCTCAATGAGTGCTACAGGTGCATCTCAATCAGGGGCGTAAATATCGGGGTAGCAGCGGTAGCGGCTGCCACAGGGCCCGGGACATTAGGGGGCCCGGAGTCCTGTGGAAACCGCTACCGCGAGCCCCCACACACCAGTGGCGTAACGGACCCGGCAGGGTACGTGGCCCGCGGTCAGCTGGAGATGGCCGGTCCCTGGACCACTATGATAGCGGTCGGGGAAAGCCTGGTTCCCCAACCGCTATACATACTGTTTTTGGAAAGGGGCCCTGGCATATTGCAGGCCCCTTTCCAATAGATGGCAGGGCAGGGCACCCAGGGGAGGTGACTGAAAACAATAAATACATATTCTCACCTCTCCTGGGCACAGCGTTCTCTCCGATGCTCTTCCGTCATGTGACTGAAGCTTGTAAATAGGCCCCAGCGGTCACATGGGGCGCGGCCGCGTAATGACGTCAGTGCGCCCCCATGTGACCGCTGAGGCTCAATCACAGGCTTCAGCAGCGACATCGGAAGTGGGCCTGAAGACGCTGAAGATGGCAGGATGGAGCGAGGATGCCAAGGAAAGGTAAGGCAAGGTAAGTATGAATGTTTGTTATTTTTAATCACCTTCCCTGGGCCTCCGATTATTATACTCTGGGGTCTGAGGAGACCCCAGAGTATAATAATAGCACTGAAGCGGAGGGGGCTATTGGGAGCTTATAATACTTTGTGGGAGCCACTGTAGAGCATATACTACTGGTTGGGGGCCACTGTGGGGGACATATAATACTGTGTGTGGGTCATTGTGGGGAGCATATAATACTACAGGGGGCCACTAGAGCATATACTACTGGGTGGGGGCCACTGTAGAGCATATAATACAGGGTGGGGGCCACTGTATGGAGCATATTATACTGTGTGGGGCCACTGTGGGGAGCATATTATACTGTGTGTGGGGAGCAACGTAAAGCATATAATGCTGTATGGGGGCCACTGTCGAGCATATAATACTATCTTGGGCCACTGTTGAGCATATTTTACTGTTTGGGGACCCGTAACCGGTTCGAGGGGGGGGGGGCCATGTCAAATCTTCGCCTTGGAGCCCAGCCATTCCTAGTTACGCCAATGATCTCAATAAATTAGAATATATTTGAAATGTTCATTCATTTCAGTGATTCAGTAATACAATTCATAATCCGCATTCTTCCATGCTTGTGTGTCCTACTGAACCAGACTGAGGGACCATTTAAAGGCTTAGGAAACCTTGGCAGGTGACACACTGAATTTACAATACTGAACTTTTTTACAATATTCTAATTTTCTTACATTTTGTTTTTCATTACCTGTAATCCATAATCAACATTTACAGAAATAAAACACTTTAAAAATAGAACACTCTGTGTGTAAAGAATCTAGAAAATATAGGAGGTCACTTATTTAATTACTGAATGAAATAAACGTTTCAAAGATATTCTAATTTATTGAGATGCACCTGTATATACACAGCTATGGGCGCCGCCATGATGCGGCTGCCCTCTTACCCGGCAGTCAGGTGATCCGCCAGGATCAGAGTGTGTTAGCGCTGCTGGGTCCTACAGGACCCATATCAGCTCTATAGGAACAGGAAGCTGTATTCCTCCTGCAATAAATGTACCAGCCCCAGTTACAAGGGAAATCAGCCTCCCCCACAAAAAAAAAAAAAAAAAAACTGTGATCAGATGTCCCCAAAGGTCTATTATGACCTTATATGGACACAATGTAAAAAATAAATAAATAGAAAAGTAAATAAAAAAAAAAAATAAAAAAATAAATAAAATAATATGCCAATAACACGCCCTTATTACAGATTCTAGCCCCACCCCTGACACCATACAAAATAAAAATTACCATAGCTGAGAGGAGAAACTATTTTACAAAGTTTTTTAGCAGCACTTTGTGCTATTAAATAAAAAAAAAAAAAAAGAAAAAAGAAAAGTGAAAAAACAGACATGTTTTCCCTCCTCTTTTGTTTATATTTTCCCGGATATAAAAAAAAAATAACACATATGCAAAAATAAAAACATAAAAATAAAGCCCTATGTGTCACCGAAAAAAAAGCCAGAAATTTGTTGAATAACCCAAATGGTCCTGAACCACAAATTGGCCCAGTACGGAAGTGGTTAAAGAGAACTACTTTGTATAAAATGAAGGAAACAGAGACTTTGGATGTCAGATGAAGCTATAAAAATATTACTTGTGGAATAACTTGAATACAAACTCTCAAGATATGTATAAAAAAGCTAAACAGAAAAGATATGTAAAACAAAAAAAAACTGTGAAAACACAAGACTTATTTGTAACTAATGATTATTTATTTTATATTATACTCTATTATATAAGATTTATTCACAAATACAATATAATAAGAACATTGTACACAATATCTCAATGTAATACATACTATTATATTACTGATTACTTCAGTTAATGTATTTGGCTCAATATGATATAATGCACATATATCTTATTTCCACACCCACAGTACTGTATTTATTACATTACAATATGAATGGTTTTGAAGTTGTTTATATGCATAAAGCAGCTACAGTATGAGAGATCCGCTATCATTTCCTTCATCCATTCTTTCCTTCTTCCCTCCAAAAGAACAATTCTTAAGTCTTAAGCTAGTCATATACTTTAGATAACTACTGGTTGGTGCCATTGCACGAAAATGATTTAAGATTTGTCAAACATGTTTTTTTATTGTAGAGAAAGGGAGACAAGTAACAGCCAGACATTTCAGGCAGCTAATATCTCACAGCAGAGCAAAGCTAACATGCCCCGTCATTGTTTTGCTGCAGCAACAGATCTTGCCCCCATATGCACTGGATTACCAGCTATGAACACCGCACCAGTCAACTAATGTCTATGGCCTTTAGGCTCCTATAATCTGGGTGGAAAGTTATTGCACTTTATCTACACAGTTCTTTAAAACTGCATTTTAATATGATTTTTATTATTATAAATATTCCTATATGTTCTTACAGTATAATCTACAATTTGTGTAATAAAACAGTAGCTAAATTTACAATACAGATGGGTAGTAGTAAAAGGTGACTTGTAAGGATGTATGATCAGATTAGGAATTTCTAATAGAAGAAATGGGTGTTGTGTACTAGATGAAAAGTAGCTATAGTTAAGGGGCTGGAATGTAAATCAAAATGCTGGGAGTATAGGCTCATAAAATTAACATTGTGCACATAAAATAAATACTATTTACACCCCTGTGCACTTCTATAACTATACTGGTCTAATGGGTGTTGCAATACATGTATATCATGGCATATATAATGGACTCCAAAAAAACTACACATGGAGAGTTACACTAGGCATGTCCGCTAAAAAACGTTTACCCGTGGACCCCAGAGTCAGTGTCCGTTGGTTTTATACTGAAATCGGCGGAGAGAAAAGTCCTCCGTGGAGAGTCCAATGCAGATGTGAACCTAGCCTTAAAACTATAGATTTCAGCCTAGTTTCAGAAGCAGTAAGAAGTCATCCAAGAGTTTACATATCACTATATTTACTTGTATCCAAGCAAAAATGACACTGTTTTACGGACCCCTTCTATTCTAGAATAATTTTGAGGCACTGTCATATTGATCTAGAACAGTAGAGTTGAATCATTATTATCATTATTATTGAATAAGTATTAAAAAAATGTTTTCACATTTTTATATCATGTAGGGTAGTAAAAGCAGAAAGTAACTACAGGATCAGACTACACAGACTTTGTTTGTTGTCTGTTCCCATGGGGAAAGCAATTGCAAAATTGTTTATTTTTTTTGTTTTATAAGCACTGTACACAAACTATAAATAATATATTAATAAAAATTCATTGATACAAAACATTACATTTCTATGACTGGAACATATAAATGGTCATCCTCTAACTTGTCTCTATAATGGTGTAATGGTGGTAGAACTGAACATACACGATAGCTGCAATGGTTTAAACATTGAATCTAATGCTGAGAAACATTTAGGGGGCTAAATTGTTAAATTTATTTATGAGGAATAAACATTTTAAAGGGCATGTACGTGTCCAGTCACTTCTGAAGCACAGCCAAAGAAACTCCCTGCATTCTCATACATATTCAGGTGCATTCATACCTATAGTACTACATGGTTATATAGCACATGGATGTACCTTTATATCTGAGGTGTACAGCAGGAAGTTTCTTTGGTGATGAATATATTGTGAAAACATATGTAATATATGAATAAATAAGCCACGTTAACTTTAAGGTACCATTAAAAGTGATCGATTAGCTTGTTATAGTATTCTGCAACGTCTTAGAACATGAATCTGCTATGTACAAACAATGCACAAGATCACCTACAACAACACGGAATATATATACATCCTTTATTTTAGTGTTTGAGTGGTTAGTATTCACAGTTGGTAGTATACTTTAGAGGCCTTGTCTATCACTGGTACTGTAACTTGTGTCCCTATAGTAATTTCTCAGGTTTATGCTTTGCCTTTCTTCACAAGTGTAAATTCCCTGGAATATAGTTAGGGAGAATATAACTACTTCCACATGGATTTCTATGCATTTCTATAAGGCTACAATTTGTAAGGATTTCTTTTTAATACTTTACTTTGGTCTTTGAACACAATGGGGCAAATTTACTAATATTTTTTAAGTTTTAGACAGTACAAACTAAACTGCTCCAGATTGATCAAAGTAGCTGATGTTGTTTGATACATCCCATCTGATCACTTTTGATACATATACTGTACTTATACATATACTGTAATCTTTAAACTGTGTAGTATAACTTTACACCATTTATTAGTGGCTGTCAAAAAAAAAAAAAAAAAAAATTGGCCCTTTTTGTTTTGCACAGTGCCACATAGCAAGCCCTCCCCTTCTCCAACATGGTGCAGAAACTGTCAAATTGTGTAAAACACATAACAGATGCGTGGTAGAGGATCTAGAAGAGTTATTTGCCACAATTTATGCCACCAAAATTCTGGTCCATTTTCATTAGTACATTTGCCCCAATGTATTTATTTACAGCAATACCACATATAACAAGTAACAGGAGTCACAGAGAAGTCTCTAGTCACTTGATACTGGTAATGGGAGGAACAGAATGGCTTTTTGGCCATAATGAGTCCGGGATCCCCGCTTGCTTGTCCCATTCTTCTTAATGCCAACAAACCAGTTCAGTTCAGCGTACTTCTTTGACTTGTATGTATTGTAGCTATTCTCTTCTACTGTCTCCAGAAACAGGCATTCCTCATTCAGCGTCATCTTGAAAAAAAAAAATAATAACCTCAGTTTATTGCTTGTGGGAAAACTAAACTTTGGTGTTATATTTAGAGAACTTGGACGGAATTGCTGTGTTAGAGCTACATTCTGGCTAAGCAAATTATTGCTGTTGGTCAGGACTTGAAACCAAAGCTACCCTGGACTTCCTGCTGCGGCACTGTCTGGGATTTATTTAAAATCTGCTCCTTTTGCATTTTTCGTTCACTGTAGGCAGTGTTTTACCACTAACAGAACCACTTCTGACAGATCTTATGTTCCTTTTACTGTCATATTTACAAGCTCTGAGGGAGGAATAGAACTTCTTAATAGGGAGGATTCTGTAAAATTAACATTAAGCTATATGCATTATTCTGCTTATGTTCTTTATACAAAGGTATAAACAATCTTGTTACTATATGTGCCAATCCGCACTGGGAGGAAGTTATCAAGACTGGTGTTTTTAACTCTGGCTCTGATATCCCCTGCGACGGATGAGGATGTGCTTAATTTATTATGAGGCACATCCTATGGCAGTCCCTGCACGTAGACTGAATTCTAAGCCAGCTCATAGCTGACACAGGTTTTAGTCATTATTTATGTCAGCAAATTATGTCATATGTGCAAAACCTTTTGTACAAATGGTGTTTGTGACTTTTTTATTTCATAAAACTTCGATAAGGAGATGGTATACCTTCCTCATTATCCTTTTAGTCTGTCTCCAACTGTCTCTCATATTCCTGTTTGACACAACAATACAATGCACATTCTAATATGGATAGCTCTTCAGGGGTGGCCAAACTATTTGTGCTTTAAATGTGATCTGGAGGGTCAGATTGTATATTCTGTATGGTCCCAAACTGCTCACTCCCCGAGATCTGAGACATCTGGAAATCTGCAAGTATTACCAAAATATATAGTCCCTTTATAAAGCAGTACGACAACAGGCATACAGTACCAGGTTAGCAGGTACAGCAGTTGTTATGGGGTCCATTTACAGTAACAGTAAGGATACAGTTAACAATGATTATGGATGATAGAAAGAGTTGCAGAAAGTTGAGTGAGTCGAACGCTGTAATGTCACCAAGCAGATCATCATTTCATTCTTTGAACTTGTTGATGACTGTAGATATGGTGGAGTGGGATCCCATTCCAAGTTTTCTTAGTTACATGTTACTCTCATGAACACAACCCCTACAGAAAAGTAAAGGTGTGAACCGTCAGGTCCACTTACAAAATCCTCCATATCTTTATGATATATCAGGAGATGACTATACATGTAATTCCAAATTAGTGTGTGCGTTGGAGACTGACTTATACCTATACTGAGGAACGTGCGTTCTTTAACCTTAAGTGGGTTGTCCAAGACAGAGCTGCAGTGTGTGGCTCTATAGCAGTGGTGCCAAGAAACTGCAGCTCTCCTGCCATTCAGTTGAATTAGAGCAGTATACACCATTTACAGCTTCCAACAGCTGGATCAGCTGACCGGTGTGGGGTTTGGTTGTTAGACCTTCAAAATATAAAGGGCCTTGGATGACCTCCTTAATGAAGGTCAGCTTGCAAATTGTTGAAATCATCTCATAATCATCATATAGTACTCACCGATCCATACAAAAGGCCAGTAGAGTCCATTGCCAAGTAATTCTCAGTGCCAGTTTCCTTCATAGACACCACACCAATGTTTTCTGAACTAAACTGTAATCTTACTAAAAATTGGAGAAAAATTATAAAAATTACAATAATTATAAATATTTATAATATAAATATAGGATTATAAGCCATTTTGCAGCTGATGGTTACTTACTGTTCAGGTCATCCCTGTCTCTTGTGCCATCTACTACACCATCTGGGAGTATACGCAAAAAGTACCCTCCATTACTACAGTAGAGGAGCTTTGGTTTCTTGTAGTTTCCCATTGGAAGATCAAATTTTTCTGTCATTGGGTTGAAAGTTGTGATATCCCCCTCTGCCATGTTTTTTATTTTCTTGAGAGTTCTTGGCTTTCAGCACTGCAAAGTATAATTTTGGTAAGAATTTTAATATTTTATAACACTGTACATATATGCATAGGAGATTTTTCCATCAAAACACTACATTGAGTAATATAATCAATCAACTTAAACCTTATTGCTGCTAAATAATACTGGTTAAGAGACTAGCTAGTTGGTCACAGTTTATCTACTCCCTTTTATTGCACAATGATCTCTGCACAGGACACAGAGCGGGTCTAGAAAACTCTCCCACAGTCCTCAGTGAACATCTCCAGAATATTGTGTGCATGGTTCACATGAATGCTGTAAATCAAATCTGTAAATGATGGTAATAGGAAAGGTTGCTGCTCCCATAAACACGCAGATAATAGAAAAAAAATTTCAATCAGAAAAGAAAAACAGATTAGAAATAAGTGATATATTTCACTTCATTATATCTGGTTTTGATTAGCATAAATAATAGGTGCTATATTCCCTTTACTGTAAGTTTCCAGTAAGTTAATACTGTTCATTGCCCATAGACCAAGCAGTGACAAGGAAAATGCATACAGAACCTCATCTGTGTGTATAGTGTACAGTGTTGCTATCTTGTCTTATCTATAGTAGGGCTAGGTAGAAGGAATATTAAATAACCATTTAAAAAAAAAAAAAAAAGGGAATTCAGGTGCTGAGACTCTGGCTAATTGCTAGAACACAGGTTAGTTCCCCCTTAGTTCCTGCCAGCCACTATTTGGAAGGCTGAAAACAGACTATAGGAAGTGCCATATACTACTTATACTGTGGCACTCCAATGAGTGGTGATGGGGGAAGAAGGGGTCCTGCACTCACAGACCCCACCCCACTGAAATGGATTTAAAAAGCTGTACTTTAGCAAGTGTTTAAAATGGAGTTCTCTGTAACAGAGACTACCATAGTTTCTTGTAATTGTCAGGACAGACGTCTTGTCTTGTCATCTTTCCAAAGTTATAATTTAGAACTTTTCTCATTGTGAATAAAAAATACACCAAATAAACTTATAGGACTTGATAGAGGACAATCTTGGGTAGTGCTCTTGTAAGTGCAGGAGTTCATTTGTGGGGTCAGGGTCAGTGATAGTTGCAGACCAGGGTCAGCTGACCTCTTTCTATTGGCAATGGATGGAGCTGATTTGGAGGAACACTCAGTTGCTGTGAACTGTGACACTCAACTCCCGTGAATGTGAATATCCCGTTTCCTGAATGTCTATCAATATGGCGGTAAGATCATTCCAGTTTTTTCTAGCTGTAGTGATTGTTTTTCCCGGTGAACAGAAATTGTAGCTCACGGATGTGTGTTCATATATGTGGGCATTATCTAATTATATAATGTTTTCTTGTTTTTTTGGTTTATTGCGATATCAGCATTCTTAGCAGTTTTATGGCAGAATAGTAGAATAATGTTGTACCGTGTTAGCCATTGAAAGTAGTGGAAGAGTGAAGAAATCAGGCGATACCTTTTAGAGGCTAACTGAGTATATTTATAAGTAAACTTTCAGGAGTACTCGCTCCCTTCATCAGACATGGTGTGATACAAGAACTGAAAATTAACAGATTTTTAATTACTGATCCCTCCGTCACGCACCACAAGTTTCCAGACTGTTTTTTGACCTGTTGTAAATAACTTCTCTACTTAGATTGCAAAATTTTTTTTAAGGACTCTAAAATGCTTTGAAAACCATGTGTATAAAAATCTGTTAATTTTCAGTTCTTGTATCACACCATGTCTTATGGCAGAATAAAAGTTCTGTTTTAATTTACATTGTACACACTATTGTGCTGGTTTTGAGTTCACCTTTTTATGCCAGAATCTAGTCATAACCACATTAGTAAGTCTTACTTCCTGTGAACCTGGCAGATGGCTGCATTTCCACTAGATCTTGTAGGTATGAGTGTGTGAATGAATGGATTCGTGTCCCAGCAATATGCCTTGGAGAGGGCAAGGTAGTGCTACAGCAAGTCCCATCACTTGGATCCCTGAGTTTTGCAGGACAATAGGCTCATCTCTGACTAGCATGATGGAGCATACACTTGTGGTGTTCCTGTGGTATGCTGGAGCTGACATTCAGAGAGAGACCTGTGGTGGAGTCCTGAGACCAAGAGCCACCAATGTATAAACCCAGGGTGCAACTTGAGCCTGATCGAACAAGAGAGGAGGTGCCGCCATTTCGATCACAGCGCCTGGCATGTTAGAAAGCCTTGAGGGTCAGGTACGGGATACCGGAGAGAGGTGGCGGGAGTGCTGGAGAAGCATCAGAGTGGTCGCAAATGTGATGCAGCAGTGAGGGATGCAGACGAAGGTTTGCGAGCCGATGTACGTAAAGGAGCATGAGATACGGTGGCACTGTTTTTGTCAATGGTGCAGGGAGGAAACAACAGGAGCATGGTGGGAACCCATGGCCCGTGCTCAGGTATCACTTAAGGGGCCTATGAACATGGGGGGTCTCGGCACCCAGAAGTCAGGACCTGGAACTGGGATCTTACTCCAGTGGCCTGCTTGTCTTGACCACCCCATCCTTCATTAATGAGCCCTGACCATACTGTCAACATCCCTGACTGAAGGGTGCCTGTTGATTATGGATAACACATCACATCTACTCCACTGGAACCTCATGATACTGCAAAGTTCCTTCAGTGGAAAACTCTTACAATTTTTGAAGTGGTAGTGAAATATTCAGAAGTTATGATTATCTACCTGATATTGATTATAGCCAGTTTAGCAGAAGACAATTGATAAGAAGGCAAAATACAAGAATATGATTTAAAAAAAACAAACACAGTAACCTAGAAAACATACAGGCCATATAACCTCCTGTATTCAAGTGTCATCTTAAGAAAACATTTGGAAAAAAATCATGCAAAATGGAGACGCAGACACACACATGGCTCATTGATATGTGTTATGGCATCTCAAAGAGAGGAAGGTGGCCCCCTTACAGTGGTAGCACTGCTGGAGTAGTGTAGTGTTTCAAAACCTTTTCAAGCCATGTATCCTTCATGGTAATGTTCCTCTCAATTACACCCAATGGACACTGTAGTGTCCATTATGTGACAAATTCTGCTACCGATGTCAAGTGGGGAAGAAGAAATAGTGCCCCCTTTTGCTTATGGGGGCCCTTGTGGCAGACACACACTAATAGTTCAGAGGGTCTTTTAGCTTCTTAGAGGGATTCTAATCTATGATCTGACAAGTGAGCACAAACCACCCACTGCTGTAGAAGACACCCACTCTATTAACCCTGACCAAACTTTTCTGATGCCTGCCTCTCTTTCACAGTCACTGTGCCTCAGTGATGGGTGGTTTGGGAAGAGACAATAGCCCCCCAGGAGCCTCAGAACCTTAGCATTTAGTAAATCTGCCACTGTCATCTGCAGGTTCTAGTGCATGGTAAGTACCCACTGAGACTATGCACCCCTAGGGTACATGCTCCGCAGATTGAGAACCACTGGTTTAGTGTACCTGCTATGTAGCCATACCTTAAAATTTATGGAGTTTAATTCTGTTCTACTAAAACAAACAGATGCATAATGCTGACAAGTCACATAGACCGTTTCTATTTCTAGAACTGTAGGTTGTCTACATTGGTAAGCCTATATAGTGTTTCAGAGGCTCAGAGTCATAATCATTCCTTATTGTTCTTCCTTTAAAACCATAGTAAACCTTGGGCTGTTTACATGGAGACACAACCATAATTTATTTAAAATGCAAAGCTTATGTGGGAAACCATGGCCTAAAAATTATTGGTTGAAATGCCAAAAAAATCCACATAAGAGCTATGTTAAGTAGAAGTCATTTCATGGGTTGCCGATGCATTTTTATGTTACCGTAAGTCAAGTGCAGTGTTTAATTTTCTATATTTAGAGCAAATCATGCTTCTTGTAGATAGTCAGAAATAACTTGTAAAAAAGGCCACAATACAATTCATCTGTTTACATCACAATAATGCAAAGCAAAAATAAATTGTACTTAAAGGAAGTCTTCACTGCCAAAATCATTTTTAGACCACTTAAGTTGTTTAGAAGCCATTTTGGTGGTTGTAGACTTCCTTTACAGTGAAGCTTCACCTCGAGTCTGTATCTATACGCGATGTAGAGGAGGCAATTGCTTCTAGGCCTCGGTGCCTAAGATGCTGTTCACACAGCAGAAAATCAGGAGGAATTTGAGGTGGACTTCCACCCCTGCTTCCACTTTCTATCTTTGTACTTCCCACGGTGGAAAGTCACATCATAATGTCTGAATCCAATGGGAGGTAGAGATTAGCTCCGAATTACTCCATGTGAATTACCCTAAGGATGCAAAAAGTCACAAAACAGACAGATTTTAAACCTCAAATGGTAGGTTAAGGATTTTGCTTTGGTGTTTAGCAGAATATATGGTATGCCTCTGGTTCACCTGAAGACATCTTCTCAGAGGCGTAGCTAGCGGGGGGGGCAGAGGGGGCGGCTGCCCCGGGCCCACTGACATTGTAGGGCCCACCATTAATACATCTTTTACTTTTAACTAGATCGGTGTCTGCAGACACCGATCTAGTTAAAACGCTTCCTGCCACTTGCTGTCTTGTAAACCGCAAGCCACTTCAGGCCTGCGGTTTACATGACAACGAGAACATAGTCATCAGCACAGGCGGCACGATGACGTCACAACATCGCGCCTCCTACGTGGAGACGCTGACTTCCTGTGCGTGGACCCTGCGCACAGAGCGCGGGTCAAGAAGAGAAAGCGGCGGCTCCGTTCGTCATGGTCGATGGTAGGTGAGTATAACTTTCTATTTGTTTTGTTTTAGCTTAGATGTGGGTATTTTAATAGTATAAGGGGTTGTTAGGAGGGGGGAATTATAACTATAAGGGGGGGGGCATTATGAACATAAGGGGAGGTCATTTATATAAGGGATATTACGGGGTACAAGGGGGGGAGGTTACTTATATTAGGGGTCATTATGAACATAAGGGGGTGGTCATCGATATAAGAGGTCATTAGGGGTGCAGTATTTATGTCAGGGGGAATTAGGGGCATAATATGAGGGGGCAATTAATTTAATAAAAGTGACACTTGGGCTTTATTAAGACTAAAGCCCCACGTAGCGGGCTGCAGCAAAAAAGCTCTGTAGGAAAAACCGCAACAGTAACATTGTGGTTTTTCCTGCAGTGCTTTTCAGAGAAGGGCCACACATTTTTCCTCTGCAGACTTTCTGCTTCCATTATAACTATAGGGAAACCGCCAGCGTTTCCGTAGGTATAATTGACATGCTGTGATTTTCAAAACTGCAAAGGTTTTGGAAATCGCAGAGTGTCCCCTGCATGCATTTTTCCCCAATGTGTGGATGGGATTTACTAGAATCCCATCCACTTTGCAGGAACTGTAAAACGCCGCATTTTTTTCCCATGGCGTTTTTGTCATGTGGGGCCCCATCCCATCCCCACTTTGTGGTAAAATATGCTCAGTGGACATGCTGCGATTTCCAAAACAGTCGTGGTTTTGGAAATCGCAGCATTCCGATGGAAACGCTCCCGGTTTCCCTGTAGATATAATTGAAGCAGAAAGTCCGCAGAGGAAACCTCTGCGAACTTTCTGTGCAAAGCGCAGCAGGAAGAACTGCGCTTTTTTGCTGCGGGACGCCACAAGGGGCCTTAGGCTTAAAGAGTTTTCCAGCTCATTTTTATTTGATGATCTATCCTCAGAATAGATCATCAATAAGAGATAAGTGATTCCCCACTGATCAGCTGTATGAGGGGCCCCGGCGCCTGTGTATATCACACCCTGTCTGTATATAGTGACCCCCCCCAGATCAGCTGTATGAAGGGGCTATGGCACCTGTTTATATCACACGCTGTCTGTTTATAGTGACCGTGTGATGTAATTCCAGCCTTGTCACATAGACGTGTATAGGACGAGGCTGTAGTTACATGACATGGCCGCTATGAGATGAATGACACTATGTAAACAGCGAAGGTGTCACGGCACTTACACAGGTACCACGGTTCATTCAAACGGCTGATCCTGGGGGTCCCGATTATTGGAACCCCATTAATTTTTACCTTTTGTTTACTTTTTAATTAGGAAACACCTGGGGCATTACTAATAAGGGGCACTACTTAAAGGGGTGCACAGGGAAGTTATTAATTTAAAGATGCACTTGTGGGTATTATTATGGGGGGTTATATTATATATTTTATAATTGGGGGTAACAGCAGGGTAGGTGTGTAGGTGAGGACAATGTGGGTCAGGTGCCTGGAAAAGTAAGGAGCCAAAAATGTCTGTGCTGCAAACTTTACAGAGACTGGAAGAAGTGGTCATGGCGGTTCAGATGAAAGAGATGGGGAATGTGAACGATTAGTCAGAGATGTCACCTGTAAGTCGCTAAATGTTACTGCACTGTATTTGCCTAAATCGTCTGCAGAGCCCTTTGTAGATCCGATATATACCACTATACGCTCACCGTATAGTGATAATATCGGTATACCTAAGCTGGGGGCCCACTTGGACATGTTGGCCCCCCCCCCCCCCCGTGCTGAACCCCTAGCCACGCCTCTGCATCTTCTGATATGGAACTGAGACATGTCTAAAGACATCATTGTTGAAATCTTGTGAGTAGACACCATCAATGTCACCCACAGAGTTATTTCATAACATGAAGAATTCCATATTTTTATGTTGTCAGGTCTATCAATGAAAACCCACAGCTACTTCATTATTGCAACCAGTGGTAGTTTTGACCATTGGAAATTACATCTTCTAATGTGACATAACATAACTTACCATGTGAAGGTTAACCTGCAATGTTAAGCACTGGTCCGCACTGGTAATACTTTGCTTATATATTTGAAAATGCCATCTACAGGCATTTCCGAATATGTACCTCTTACCTGTATGAAAAGAAGCATTTGGATTAACACGAGAAAATATACAAGTCAATCCATCTCTACCTTTCTCACACATATAAATTTGTCATTTAATTCCCTGGAATTACCATGAGAGTACAGAAAATACTATGGTAGCAGGCAGAGTAGCTGCTGTAATGCACAGAAAATGGCTTTAGATTTGTGACTGTGCCAAGTCCATACTCAAAATTAACTGTTTAACTGTTTTGTGTGATGATCTGTGCTTTGTGCATTTCATGACTAGTCATATGTGAATTATTACTATATGTATATGCCAATGACTTATTTGCTTTAGTTATGTTTGTTGCGCTTTGTCTGTAACTTTTTGGAAGAGGGCGGCCCTTTTTTGCTGTGGTACACAATCATGCTTTGTCCTGATGTCTAGTAGTCAAGCTGGGCGAGAAAGGTAAAAGGGTAAAAGATAATCTTTCCCATATCTTCAGGTCTTCCATCGGGAGTTCCATTGCAAATACCAGTCTGTGCGGTGCAATAAGTAAAACAGAATCAGAATGTTACCGAAAGCAGGCACAGCAAGCCTTGTGTGTGTCTAAGAAGCAGTAGCTGTAGGAGCTGAACTCAAACCCATGTGAGAACTGGGAAATGGCTGTGTGTTGTCTCAGGACCGTAGAGTGTCTAACTGCTGCTGTTGATCCACCCACTGTGCCGTTGTCATTGTGGACATTGTCTCTATACTATGATATCACTGTGCTTATTACCTGTGTATTGTCGCAGCACTGTGGAGATCATTCCTGTATTGTGACATCCCGTGTTTGCTATCCTTTTAGTGTGATATCACTATGGGTGTCCCTGTGACATCACTGTGTTTAATATCCCAGTATTGTGATATCAGTGTGTTTATTATACATGAACTGTGACACCACTATATCTTTACATCACTGTGAGCTCTGCCGTGGTACTGTGAAGACACTGCGTTTATGACCCCTGTATTGTGGCATCACTGTCTACATTGTCTGCGTAATGTGACATCACTGTGGGCATTGTTCATATTGTGTGACATCACCGTGTTTATTATCCCTGTACTATGACATCACTGTGTGTATTGTTTAGCTACTGTGAAAGCACAGTGTTTATTACCTCTATTGTGACAACACTGTAAATTGTACCCGTACACTGACATCAATGTGGTAATTGTCCTAGTTATGTATTCCTAAACTGAGTCTGTGACATCACTGCAGTCACTGTTCCTGTATTGCAACATCACTATGTAAATCGTCCCTATACATTGACATTCAGGCTAAGGCCTCAGGCAGTGAATCAATGTTAAAAAAAATTGCAGAAAACACCGTAGTGTTTTTCACAGAAAGTCAGCAGTGTTTTCCTCTGCAAACTTTCTGCCCCCTTTTAAACCAAAAAAAAAAAACCAGCATTTCCGTAGGTATATATAAGTGACATGCTGCGAAAAATCCTAATAATAATTCATAAGGAAAATGCAAGCATTTTTTAAATCACAGCTTTTCCGCTGCACAATTTTTTTCTGCTATGTGTGGATTGGATTAGCCAGAATCCCTTCCACTTTGCAGGTACTGTAAAATGCAACATGTCCTGCAACTGTGTTGTCACTGTGAGAGTTATCCCTGTACATTTAAATCATAGTGTGTATAGTTCCCGTAGTGTATCATCCCTATGTTGATTATCCCTGTACTGTGTCATTACTATTTGCATTGACCGTAGACGTTGGCTGTAATTTTTCATTTCCACAATTTTTTTCTGCCTTTTTTTTTTGTCTGTTAGATACTTTTGGCCTCTGGAGCCTCAATGATTTAGACACATTATCAAGATTGATAAAGACTGGCATCACTTTTTGCCATGATTTACGCCAGAAAACTGCCATAGATGAGCCCATAACACATCCCCTCCATACCCCCTTTTCAGAAACACTGTCCCTGTACTGTGACACCACTGTGTTTTTATGCCTTTACTGTCAGATAAGTTGTGAATTGTTCCTCTAATGTGACATCACTTATGTTATTATCCCGGGTTGTTGGCAATAATCATATTCGCTGCACAACATCATATGCACAACTCTAATCCTAATCCTTCCCCCTCCATTCTCTGTAATTACATTCAGTGCCAATTGTTGCCCTTCATTCAGGTTGATCTGTGGCATTAGATAGTACCAGTAACATGTAACAGCCCCCCACTTTCATGTTCCTCTCTGGTGGGCAGTAGATGCAGGTATATATGTATTCTTATTTTTGCACTGCCATATGTATAACCATATCAGGAATCTTGAGAGTTGGGGTGTTGCCGCACCCATAGTGGGTTCTAACAGCAACCCAGGGTGGCACTGCACCACAGCAGGGAAAACTACTCTCTGTAGCCCATAACCTTTCTTTGATACACAAAAAAACATTTTAGTATTATAAATGTGAAATTTTTTTGTTTTTGTCCTTATCCTCAGGTACGGATAAACACTTACATGGAAACATGCCCAAGTTTCTGCTAGACTAGTTATAGGCTGAACGCTATAAAATGGTTTGAGAGCCGGCAGTTGTTTAGAGTCATAGACTGACCCTGTATTTTGTCTTACTTAAGCAATTGGCTCATATTTTTAAATAGATCTCAAGGCGTGAAATAAT
Organism: Leptodactylus fallax; assembly: GCA_947044405.1. Lineage (NCBI taxonomy): Eukaryota > Metazoa > Chordata > Amphibia > Anura > Leptodactylidae > Leptodactylus > Leptodactylus fallax. Next base: position 454,277 of record CAMRHE010000150.1, read on the forward strand.
ATGCTTTTATCTCTAACATAGTATTTTTATATCATATGCTTCATTTCCAGCCGACTGCAATACCACAAGCAATGAGATGTGAGGCCTCCTTCTACTTTCTTTTTGTCTTCCTGGCCAAAACTTGGTTTTCCTCAGACGTTTTAGACTTAAGTCTTTTGAGATTTTACACATGGGGGCCATATATAGGGTGGTATTATGCACTTGGCAAGAACATAATGGTTTGCAAAGGAAAAAGAGAGGCCTGCCCAAAAAAACATATAATGTCTTTAATTATAGGCTTCTGTTCTATATTTTGATGTATTAGTCAGTTCTAAAAGGAACTAGAAGAAACAAACATTGGAAAGGATAGAGAAGAGTTTCTACTTCAGAGGTACAATTACTATGGGACTATGGGGCTCCTGCCCTGTATTTAACCAACTTGTTTATAAGACTTTCCACAGGATATCTCTTATGTTACATCACTAAACATTATTCCCCATTACATTACATTGTGAATGAATATTACACAAGGAGTTTGTCATACTAGTGTCATGTCTCCTGTACATATCACAGCAGTGACAGCCATAATACACGTTTTTGAGCAGATTCCAACACATCCCATTGACTCAGAATTCGCTCTGCCAGAGTTTTCATTATTTTTGACAGCGCTGCTGCCCATTTTCATTTACTTTATCAAGTATTAACTTTCCATTAATACCCTAAACTATTTTTTATTTTCCAGGTATAAACTCAGTGGTAGTTCTGGGCTGATCGACAATATCACAAAATAAGTCTAAAGCTGGACTGCTTAAGTGACCAGCAGCTTTATCTGCATCCCGTAAGAGTTAATATCTTAAAAACAGGGTGGGTGGGAGGAAAAACCACATCCTCTATACAGCCCACCATTGTAAAAGGAAGCCATACAGGCTGGCCAATTTCTAGGAACTGAGAAGGTCATACAGGTTGTACGGTGCTGGTAAATGCATTATCCCTGGCTGAAGGCACTAGTTCTGACTTGTGTTTTTTCTTCCTTGTAATTAAATATGCTATTTCTATTATACTAAGCATTTGTTTGTTTTGGAGCTGAAGATGAGCCCCATTTTTTGTATCCCCTATTTACAGAGGCGTGCTTACTGACTTTTATCATGTACTTAAAAAAACAACAACAGCAGCAGAAATAACACTGGTAATCTAGTGATAAAATCTACACACAAATTACATTCCTCAACATTGAAATTGCAGCACCAAGAAAGATCTTAGAATTATGAAAATCGCAGGATCGATAGACAATTTAATGATATGCAAATGTTAAAAAATGGAAACAAAATATTCAAAACATCTCAATTTATTGAGTTTGAGCACCACATGCAGAAATACACATTTACACACCGTGGCATGCCATCAATGATTGCCTGAGGAATGTTATGTCACACTGAATGCAATTCATCAAGATTGGCTGCTGGCAACTCCCATTGCAGTTGCCAACCAATGATATCCCAGATGTGCTTGATGGGAGACACTTCTAGAGGTGCTATAGGCTATGGTAGTATGTCTAGTCCACACAGGCTGCTCAGTAGCATGAGCAACATGGGGCCAATGGTTGTCCTGATGAAAAACAGCTCCTGGGACACTTTAGTGAAATTGACAAACTGGTTCCACAACTTAATCAATTCAATGTCGAGGTGTTACTGTATCTGAAATTAAGACTAAAGAGGTCCAGCTACTGTACATTATGCCACTCCATAATCATAATCCAGTATGACATTCCTTTGTTAATACCTCTTCGTGACATTGCCCACGTGTTCTCCAGACCAATCTCCAGCTATCATTGCATCAGAGACAAAAACGGAACTCATTGCTGAAGAGGATAGACCTCCATTACAATCTTGCTGTGCACCATGACAAATCTTGGAGAGCCTTGACGAGAGGTCACCAGAACGGATGTAACTGGACATGTGGCTTTTAGGCTATTGTTGTATAAATGCCTTCTGATAGTTTGTGTCAACACAGTTTGCCACTCTAGGCTTTGGCTCCAATTTTCACTTGCCGTACAGAAAGGATTACTACACGTCATTCTTCCAATCTTGCGGTCATTCCAGTTTGTTCTTGTTTTTCCCACCATTGGGACACACAACATTGAACAGTGTGACAAAAACTTTGTTTTCAGTCTGGCTTTTAAACCCCTCCCACATATTGGAGATTGGAGCTAAGTGCTTGAATTTTTGATTATTTTCAGATCTTAGACACCTACTCCTTCCATCAATTTGGATAACCTTACGACTTTTCCTTTATGTTACAATTTCAATGTTGTGGAGTGTAGATGTAAAACTATTTTGATCCTAACATACATTATCAATGCTTATCTAGAGCAAATGAATAGATACCTCCTATAAACAATGATATGATAGAAAGATTGCAACCATCTTTTTGAATCCACTTATGGTTTTGAGCAAAACAAAAAAATCTGCAAATACTGCCATTGTGTACAACGTCTTCCTGATCAGTATAGAGGCTGCTTGATTTTAGATTTTGTCCCATTTAGAAGCCTAAAGCATACCTCCAATTATACAATAGCTTTTTATGAATGACGCTAGGATCACATCTGCACCGGGCTCTCTGTCGTTCAGATCCTCCAGGTGATCCAAACGACAGAGTGGGATCACTAAAGCAGCGGTTACATTACGACACCAGACCCCATTGACAATAAAGTCCACAGTTTTCATACTGAAAGCAGTGGAGAGCAAAGTCCTCCATGCAGGACTTTTTTCTCTGCCGATTTTTGGTTGTCTCTGTGGCGGAATCTCCGATGGAGACTCTGGCGCAGGTGTTAACCCTGCCTGAATAGTAGAAATGACTGTAAGAAACTTGTAATATATCTTATAAAGTAGGAAAGCAGTCTGAAAGAAGCATTTTTCTAACTCCCTTCACTAAGGCAACCCATGTCCACAGAATTGATGCAGATAAGTTACTTCTAACATTGAAGTCTATGCATAGGGGAAGAGAAGGAGGAGGCTGCTGGAAGAAGAGATCAGGAGAGAAAAAGAGACACAATGATAACAGACTGAGCAAAGAAAACAAAGAAAAACAGCCTTCAAAGTGGAGACAGAAGCATTTTTGTACTATTTATTCATGAAAAGTGGTTTAATAAATTGAGGCATGCTTTAAGCAACTGTTTAGATATAAAGGGGTATTCCTGTGACAACAAGTTGCCTGCTGGTTACTTGCCGATTGGTGGGGTTCCAACTGATTGGACCCCCCACCAATCATAAGAACTGGGGTGTTTTGCCCCCAGAATGAATGATGCAGCAGAATGCTGTACTTATGCTTTCTCCAACAGTTCTCATTTAAATGGGTTGCTAAGTTCCAGTATAACTTTGGTAAGATGATATAAACTCATTACATACTTAGAATTGTAAAGTAAACCCATGCAATACTTTGTGTATTCTTGCCCTACAACTCCATACAAAAGTAACTGGCAGCCAAATTCAGGATCAGCCAAAGTCAAAAGACATATCTTTAAGCTTCCCCCTTCCCGTATAGTTAGATTGCCCAGTCCATAGTAATTAACCTTGCAAGTATTATAATATGTGATTGAACACCTGTACTACCCACTTACAGCAGAACTTAGTGCCAGGGTAGCTCAGGCACTGCATCCAGACATCAGATATCCTTATCACTTCTGCAGCCCCTATTGCAGTGGCATCGTGTAATTGTTTATGTGAGTACTCTGGCACAGCTCATAACATGACTTTCCAGCACCTTGACCTGACATAAGAATTAAATCAATCAAAGGTCCAGGTACACACCAAGAACTATTTCCTACCACACAGTTTTTCTTAGCAACTCTAAAGTGATGCCAAGGGTGGTACAGGGGTATCCCAACATCTAGACTAGAGGATAAAATGGAAGCTGTAAAACAAATCTAGCACCAGGAATCTTCATGGAAATTGCAGCTGTCATGTCACCTCACTCCCACGAACGCACTCATTGCGTAATTATGTATATTCTGCATAAAAGCTGCCAGTGCAAGAGCTTTTTCTTTAATTCTTTGCCTGTCTCTTCGCCTTGTGTTCATTCAGCTCTTAGTCACTATTCTCTTACTGCACCCTGCAGGTCAATGACTAACATGTCTGGCCGAATGCCTGGCAAAAGTAATTGCTTTCGTTGAGCCCGTCATGTATTAGTATTTCACAGAAGCACCATTGTTGGCAAGAATGACCTTGACAAAAGGGTATGTTTCTCCCTTTTAAATGAGAAATTATTCTCGTAATGTAATGTGCTCAGACCACAGTCAGTAGTCCTGTCTAGATGTTCTGTGCCAGTCACACATATTATATTTGGCTTTTTAGGGGTCAGCTGTGGTACTCTGTGATATAACCTTGACAAAAGGAAAAATTCTCCCTTGGCAGCAGGTACTTGCTTCCTACAGAGGTTCCATGAAACTACCCATTGCTGATTGTGAGGCAAACAATAGAACTGTCTGACAGTGCCAGGAAAAGGATAGAGAGGGTTGATCTATGCATTTAATTACCTCTGGTTCCTTCCTCCTAAAAAGATCTTGTCACTTATTAACTTGAACTTTAGCTTGTACTTTTGTCATTGTATCTGTAGTCAGTTTTGAATTATTGTCTGAAAAAACCTGATTTGCTAAAGAAAATAAATCTGAGAATATATTACAAATTTATGGTATCTACAGTCATATGAAAAAGTTTGGGCACCCCTATTAATCTTAATCATTTTTAGTTTTAAATATTTGGGTGTTTGCAACAGCCATTTCAATTTGATATATCTAATAACTGATGGACACAGTAATATTTCAGGATTGAAATGAGGTTTATTGTACTAACAGAAAAAGTGCAATATGCATTAAACCAAAATTTGACTGGTGCAAAAGTATGGGCACCTCAACAGAAAAGTGACATTAATATTTAGTAGATCCTCCTTTTGCAAAAATAACAGCCTCTAGTCGCTTCCTGTAGCTTTTAATCAGTTCCTGGATCCTGGATGAAGGTATTTTTGACCATTCCTCTTTACAAAACAATTCCAGTTCAGTTAAGTTTGATGGTCGCCGAGCATGGACAGCCCGCTTCAAATTATCCCACAGATGTTCAATGATATTCAGGTCTGGGGACTGGGATGGCCATTCCAGAACATTGTAATTGTTCCTCTGCATGAATGCCTGAGTAGATTTGGAGCTGTGTTTTGGATCATTGTCTTGCTGAAATATCCATCCCCGGCGTAACTTCAAATTCGTCACTGATTCTTGTACATTATTCTCAAGAATCTGCTGATACTGAGTTGAATCCATGCGACCCTCAACTTTAACAAGATTCCCAGTGCCGGCATTGGCCACACAGCCCCAAAGCATGATGGAACCTCCACCAAATTTTACAGTGGGTAGCAAGTGTTTTTCTTGGAATGCTGTGTTTTTTTGACGCCATGCATAATGCCTTTTTGTATGACCAAACAACTCAATCTTTGTTTCATCAGTCCACAGGACCTTCTTCCAAAATGAAGCTGGCTTGTCCAAATGTGCTTTTGCATACCTCAGGCGACTCTGTTTGTGGCGTGCTTTCAGAAACGGCTTCTTTCGCATCACTCTCCCATACAGCTTCTCCTTGTGTAAAGTGTGCTTTATTGTTGACCGATGCACAGTGACACCATCTGCAGCAAGATGATGCTGCAGCTCTTTGGAGGTGGTCTGTGGATTGTCCTTGACTGTTCTCACCATTCTTCTTCTCTCCCTTTCTGATATTTTTCTTGGCCTGCCACTTCTGAGCTTAACAAGAACTGTCCCTGTGGTCTTCCATTTCCTTACTATGTTCCTCACAGTGGAAACTGACAGGTTAAATCTCTGAGACAACTTTTTGTATCCTTCCCCTGAACAACTATGTTGAACAATCTTTGTTTTCAGATCATTTGAGAGTTGTTTTGAGGAGGCCATGATGCCACTCTTCAGAGGAGATTCAAATAGGAGAACAACTTGCAATTGGCCACCTTAAATACCTTTTCTCATGATTGGATATACCTGGCTATGAAGTTCAAAGCTCAGTGAGGTTACAAAACCAATTTTGTGCTTCAGTAACTCAGTAAAAAGAAGTTAGGAGTATTCAAATCAATAAAATGATAAGGGTACCCAAATTTTTGCACCGGTCAAATTTTGGTTTAATGCATATTGCACATTTTCTGTTAATACAATAAACCTCATTTCAATCCTAAAATATTACTGTGTCCATCAGTTATTAGATATATCAAATTGAAATGGCTGTTGCAAACACCCAAATATTTAGAACTAAAAATGATTAAGATTAATAGGGGTGCCCAAACTTTTTCATATGACTGTATAATGGCTAATAAATCTGAAATTCTACACATGTAATTACAGCCTATTGTCTTTTGTTTTTATAGGGTCAACAGATTTCATTGGTAGGGTCCAATCGTATGGAAAACAGGGGAGCCATTTAGATGTTCCTTGAAAATATATACGGTATAAGGTACAGCATTACAGTGAGATGAAAGGGTTAATGTCCTGTAAAAGCTATAGATTACTGGGGTCAAAGTTCGGGCCAATGAGCGTTCGCATGTACACTTGTCCCCAATCATTTCTCCTTAGAAACAGGCAGTATGCAGCCAATGGCAAGCAAATTAACATTTGTCAGCTGATCGGATTGTATATGCTGGCATAAATATGGTCTCTGTTGGCCTGCACATTTCTCTTCAATGGGTGCATCTCCAGCCCACGCACTGGCCCATGCTAAAGGGCAGTAAGAGTTTCAGTATTGATAAGAAAGAACAAGTAAGGGTTTATCCAGTTTATAGCAAATTAACTACAGTAAATAATAATAATAATCTGTATAAAATGTGCTTGGCTGTTTTGACATCTCCTATTAATTTGTATGATTGAGCATAACAGTTCTCCACTAATTTTGAGTCTTTGGGGGGAATTTATTAAGAAAGGCGTTTCCTACAACCAGTCTAATACCCGAATGGTGCCAGAAATATCAAGGGGCTCTGGCAAGAGCCAGAATGGAAATCTACACTACTCAGGACCTGGCCAGTTTTATGGCATGAGTTGTAATAAATATTTTGGGCTAAGGCTAGGTTGACTCTAGCTCTGTGACTCAGTCGTTCTGGTCCACATGGGGATCCAAACGTTGAAGAGCCTGTCCACTAAAAAAAGCTGTCACCTACGGACCCCATAGACTATAATGGGGTCAGCCGGGTGTCCATCAGGTTTCCACAGGAATTTTCTCTCCGCCGATTTTAGGCAGAATCTGCGTCAGAGTCTCCTATGGAGTCTCCATTGCAGATGTGAACCTAGCTTAAGGCGTTTCTGACCCAATCTGCTCTCTACCCCATGCACAGAAAGTAGCATGTGAGGGGCAGATCAAGAAACACAACTTTGGCGCAAGAAAGGGCCGTGCACCAAAGATGCACAGCACTAATCCCTATTTATGCCAGACAACTGAAATAGGTAGTTTGATAAATTCCCTCCTTAATACGGATGAAGAGAGATCTCAGTATTTAGACCAATGACATATCTAAATGATATCACAGGATTTTTTGGGGGGGAGGGGGAGTGATTGGTTAAGTAGTGCTGTATATAAACCGGGCTTGGAGCTATAGGTAGTTATAAGGTAGCTATTACAAATGGTACATGGTGGGAGGCTGCCCCGTTACAGAAATGTGTACTGAAGTTCATAAAGGCCAGTTTCACCATATTTTATCATTTTTTAATCTGTAATATGGAGCTAATGTTAACCTATCAGTCTATTCACATGGCCGTATAAAATACATCTGTATATGGAAAACGCAGCACACACTGCTTTCATCCATTTGAAGAAAACTGCCCATTAATTTCTATGGAGAGCGATTGGGGACAAAAATAACGAAAGAAAAAAAAAAAAAAAACGATCTGAATACAGGTACATCTCAATAAATTAGAATATTTGAACCGTTCATTCATTTCAGTAATACAATCCTTAATCAGCGTCTTCCATGATTGTGTGTCCTACTGAACCAGACTGAGGGACCATTTAAAGGCTTAGGAAACCTTGGCAGGTGACACACTGAATTTACAATACTGAACTTTTTTACAATATTCTAATTTTCTTAGATTTGGGTTTTCATTACCTGTAATCCATAATCAACATTTACAGAAATAAAACACTTGAAATAGAACACTCTGTGTGTAAAGAATCTAGAAAATATAGGAGGTCACTTTTTTAATTTAATTACTGAAATAAATGTTTCAAGATATTCTAATTTATTGAGATGCATCTGTATGCCTGAATGCAGATAGATATGAAATACTGATGCAGTACTGATAAAAATATTGATGGATTCTGTTTCATTATACAATCCTGTTGGTATTACAGGCATATGCCAATACAGATGTAAAGAAGGCCTTAGATTCTTATTTGTCTTGATCCTCTACAAACACACCATTTAAGCATTTAGATTAGAGGCGGAAACAACCTGAATCTAAAGAGGAGAGAGCAACTGAATTGACTAATGTATTACATTACTACCTGTATTCCAAGCAACCTCCATATCAGTATGTATCATTTATTGCCCTAAAATGCAAGAAATGTTATTATTTGTATTGTACTGACATTCCAAAACCCATGGGTAAAATTATAAAACTTGCCCAGTATGCAATGAGAAAAGCTGAAATATGCAAACATGGAATTGTCTGGGCACTGCTACTTTTAGTATGTTGAATTAAGACCACCTATAGTGGTCAAGTCACCATGTGACCTATCAGTATATTATGGCAGTTTCGTGTGACAAAACAAATACCTTGTTCGCAAAACCATACAAGATCATTTACAGTCTTTAAACATGTTTTATAGTCTGTGGAATTAGGCATATATACAGTACTTATCTGCCAGTAGCTAAATTCTAACTGCTAAATGTGGGCTGGTCATCAATGAAGTCAGGCACAGGCTGAGCTGACACAGAACTGCTCTGCAATAATCTTATGAATCATAAACCACATCTCCACCTCTGTTGTTCAAGTGGTTTGTGGTTATTGGCTTATTTTGACTCAATCAAACCTATTACCAAATCTTGTGGCTAGAAATATGTGGACCAATTGCCTTTATTATACCATTAAACTATATCAGAAACCCATGAACACCTCCTCAATTCCAGATATAGAATTAACAACAGAAACATGGCATCATAACAAAAAGGAAAAGATGTAACTTCTTTTACTAAACCTATAACACGTTATGTGTAAGTCACATACAGTACCTGTAACCACAATCACCTCCATGATAAAAATAGGATATAACAAGAATGGAAAGTAAAGATATATGCATATATATTCATACAGGAAATACTATGTAGTGTTAACTAGATCCAGAAAGACGGTATGGTTATGAGCTTATAGGGAAAGTGAATGAATATATAAGACCTCCTTTTATGGTTCTTTAAAAAAAAAAAAAAAAAAAAGGGTAAAATGACACAATTCTATCTATAGCTCCTAGAGGGGACCCAACTATCTCCATGATGTAGAAAGAATAATCAGAATAACATCAATATAATGTATATACAGAGTAAGTTAAAAATAATGTGTTATGTCGGTAATTCTTGTTTAATAGTAAATATGTAGAAAATAATGTTTGGTGGTTTCAAATATTGTAGCTCTTTCATATTGGACTAACATATGGGATGCAAACACTTGCTTCTTGCATTTTCTGTATACGTAGTGCAGCTACAGTGGGGAAAAAAAAAAGTATTTAGTCAGCCACCAATTGTGCAAGTACTCCCACTTAAAAAGATGAGAGAGGCCTGTAATTGACATCATAGGTAGACCTCAACTATAAGAGACAAAATGAGAAAACAAATCCAGAAAATCACATTGTCTGATTTTTTAAGAATTTATTTGCAAATTATGGTGGAAAATAAGTATTTGGTCACCTACAAACAAGCAAGATTTCTGGCTCTCACAGACCTGTAACTTCTTCTTTAAGAGGCTCCTCTGTCCTCCACTCATTACCTGTAGTAATGGCATCTGTTTGACATTGTTATCAGTATAAAAGACACCTGTCCACAACCCCAAACAGTCACACTCCAAACTCCACTATGGTGAAGACCAAAGAGCTGTGGAAGGACACCAGAAACAAAATTGTAGACCTGCACCAGGCTGGGAAGACTGAATCTGCAATAGGCAAGCAGCTTGGTGTGAAGAAATCAACTGTTGGAGCAATAATTAGAAAATGGAAGACATAAAAGAACACTGATAATCTCCCTCGATCAGGGGCTCCATGCAAGATCTCAACCCGTGGGGTCAAAATGATCACAAGAACGGTGAGCAAAAATCCCAGAACCACACGGGGGGACCTAGTGAATGACCTGCAGAAAGCTGGGACTAACGTAACAAAGGCTACCGTCAGTAACACACTACGCCGCCAGGGACTCAGATCCTGCAGTGCCAGACGTGTCCCCCTGCTTAAGCCAGTACATATCCGGGCCCCTCTGAAGTTTGCTAGAGAGCATTTGGATGTTCCAGAAGAGTATTGGGAGAATGTCATATGGTCAGATGAAACCAAATAGAACTGTTTGGTAGAAACACAACTCGTCGTGTTTGGAGGAGAGTGAATGCTGAGTTGCATCCAAAGAACACCATACCTACTGTGAAGCATGGGGGTGGCAACATCATGCTTTGGGGCTGTTTCTCTGCAAAGGGACCATGACGACTGATCCGTGTACATGAAAGAAAGAATGGGGCCATGTATCGTCAGATTTTGCGTGCAAACCTCCTTCCATCAGCAAGGGCATTGAAGATGAAACGTAGCTGGGTCTTTCAGCATGACAATGACCCCAAGCACACCGCCAAGGCAATGAAGGAGTGGCTTCGTAAGAAGCATTTCAAGGTCCTAGCCAGTCTCCAGATCTCAACTCCATAGAAAACCTTTGGAGGGAGTTGAAAGTCAGTGTTGCCCAGCGACAGCCCCAAAACATCACTGCTCTAGAGGAGATCTGCATGGAGGAATGGGCCAACATACCAGCAACAGTGTGTGCCAACCTTGTGAAGACTTACAGAAAACGTTTGACCTCTGTCATTGCCAACAAAGGATATATAACAAAGTATTGAGATGAACTTTTGTTATTGACCAAATATTTATTTTCCACCATAATTTGCAAATAAATTCTTTAAAAAAATCAGACAATGTGATTTTCTAGATATGTTTTCTCATTTTGTCTCTCATAGTTGAGGTCTACCTATGATGACAATTACAGGCTTCTCTCATCTTTTTAAGTGGGAGAACTTGCACAATTGGTGGCTGACTAAATACTTTTTTTCCCCCACTGTACAATGGAAGGTGATCACAAAGGTGATCATAGAGTAATACAATCTCTAGGAATAGACCATTTCATACCACACCATAGTCATCGATAAGGTAAACTAAGGATCTGATTACATACTTTCCATCTCTATATGTGATAAAGCTTTACTTTTATTATATTAAAAGCCATGAATTTTAGTGCCAAGAGAAAATATTTAAAATGTTGCATGTCTTTCCTAATGCTATCACACCTGAAACCCCCAAGGACAACAGTTAGCAGCAAAAAAATGTCAGAGGAAGTGGTACGGGGACTCTGCTATTAGAAAATATCACTTAGAAACTGATGAATATTTAAGGAGTATTCTGGTCACAATAACTTATCCTGAATCCACAAGCTAGGGGTAATTTGCTGATTGGTGGGGATCTGGCTCCTGGGAACCCCACTGTTCATGAGAATGGACATGCTTTGCACCCCAATTTAAATGGAGGTGGTGGTCAGTAAAGCATTCTACTTTGGCTATCTCCAGTGGTCCCATTTAAATGTATTGAACACCACTCCCATTCAAATTGGGGTACAAAACACCCTTGTTCTTGTGATCGCTGTGGATAGACTGTAAGTTGTCTTGACAGGAATACCCCTTTAAAGAATGTTGGGAATTGCAGTCACATCATCACATTGTGTGGTTATAGTAAAGGAATGCACACAAGTCATTACATGAAGCACTACTATTACTACTACTACTACTACTACTACTATACTTTTAGGGAAGATGTATAATATTTTAAAAGTTTTCTATTGGTGAGGTACTTGAGAAAAATACATGGCAGGGATGATGTATACAGAGTATAACATGACACTGCTGACTCGTTCACAATCTACACACTAAAGCTAAACAGTAAGCTACAAAAATAGGAAAGAGTGCTTTACATATCATTGTGGTAACTGGAATACTGGTGGATATTTTGATGGATATAATAATATACGTAGTCACATAAAAACGTGTTTATGCTGACAATATTTATTAGGAAACAATATCTTAGGGAAAAATAGTAGCATCTACTATATTCCCTGTGCAATGTACTGCTACAGTAAAAGGTATAGTGGACATACATCTGTCATATCTAACCTTACAAATCAGTCAGGAAGGCAAGAACGCCATTAAAGTTGTTTCTGGATGTCTCATTTTCTATAAAGGCACCAACCTCACTTTGTACAATATGAACATACATATGGAAGAGAAAAAGGAAAATATTTAACCTTTTCTGTTCTGCGTCACAAGAGGAAGCCTAGAACAGACAGTGATTATACTATGACATGATATCTGAAGGTTTCAGCTCTGGAGAAAGAATGCCTTTGTCAAGGCTAACATTGGTTCTTTTCTCTGTGAAAAGTTCAGATTCAGTGAAAGCAGTAGATTCCTTTCTTTTGGAATCTGTGCTGTGGTTTTTCCTTTCCATCAAGAACAAAACCGTATAAAGAAGGAAGTAGAGAGTAGAATAATATGTCATTCAAGCCGCCATTATCCTGCTCTGGCACTTGTTGTGATTGGGGCTCTGTATCAACAGTTGGACAGAACAATATTATATTCTGCTTCCTGCCTCTGGAGTCATTCCATTTCATCTTCCCTAGGGACGCACTGTAGAGGTTTTACTGAGGAACTACTTTAATCCCCGGATAACCCCTCGGAGGCCAGACAGGCCTGCAATAGATTGCAACATAATCACTGGCGGCAAACTGCTTGACTTTTCTCACCCCTGAGACATGATTTTGTTGAAAATGACAATGTGATTACATGCTTGTTTATTCGGTGTTGAGTCTGTACTGTATACAGCACTATATAACATAGAAAGAGACAGAAGGAGCATTCTCCGAAACTGGACAATGGAGCTTGACAAAGAAGATGATGTCACAGACAGACATGGTTCCATACATTTGAATGAATGCATATATTTCTACCATGACATCATAAAACACAGATACAACCATAAGTGCACCAAATCTGCATTTAGGCTAAGGCTCCACGTTGCGAAAAAAGCAGCTTGTTGCAGATTTTCCTGCAGTTTTTTTAGCCAAAGCCAGGAGTGGATTGAGCAGAAGGAAGAAATATAAGCATTTCCTATATAGTTCCCTTTCTTTTTGTAGCCACCTTGGACATTGGCTCAAAAAAAATGCAGCAAACTGCTTTTTTCAATGTAGGGCCTCAGCCTTAAAGTCTTTCAAGCCCAAAATGCATCCCAAACAAGGGCACATTGGGAGCTTAAAGTGTCTATGTAGGGCCAACATATTACAGTATAGAGGTATATAAGAGAATGTTTTGGATAAAATGCCTTTATGCATTACTTTTGTGAATCTATGAGAGACTATAACCATCATGTTGTGTTCCCACACTGAGAGACAGGAGCCTTGTAGTGTGACCATTACACGGTGTGCCTCCTGTCGGATTAAACTTAAATGGAACCTTTCAGGTAGTTTTTCCACAATAAACTTGCAACATCATGTATAAGTTGAAGGAATTCTCTTTCCAATGCTGTCCTCTAATCTTTCTTTTGCACTACCCTATTTTTCTGATGTCACAAGAGAAATGTCAATCATGCCCAGGAGGTGTGATTGGCAAGGGGAAAGTGTAACTTTGAAGAAGCTGCTCCCGCCCAATGTGACTACTTAGGGTAATTTACATATGACTTTTTATGCTTACAAACATTTATAACTTCACTTTACTGCAACAGAAAGATTATAAAGGACACCAAAAGAAAGGGAATTACTTCATCATGTAAATAATGGGGCCAGTCTATGGGTCCCTTTAACCCCTTCCCGCAAAACAGGCATTTTTCGATTTCCCCACTTTACAAACGGCATAACGTTTATATTTTTCCATTCACATAGACATATAAGAGCTTAATGCTTGCGGGACAAATTGGACTTCATAGTGTTACCATTTAATATTCCATATGATGTACTGGGAAACTGGAAAAAAAAAAATTCAGAATGGGGTGGAATTGGAGAAAAACTGCATTTCTGCGACTTTCTTACGGGCTTTGCTTTTACAGAGCTCTCTGTGCAACCAAAATGTCATCTGTATTCTATGGGTCGGTATGTTTCCAAGAATACCAAATTTATATAGGTTTTTTTTTTTGTTTTATCCCCTTAAAAAAAATAAAAAAATAAATTCTTGTAGTTGCCATATTCTGACACCCATAACTTTTTTATATTTCCAGAAACAGGGATGCATAAGACTTTTTTTTTTTGTGAGGCCAGATGTATTTTTTATTTATCCCAATTCAGGGAATGTCTATTACTTTCATCGCTTCTTAACCAAATTTTTATGGGAGCTGAGGCAGAAAAAACGGCGGCTCGGCTCTTTTGATTTTTTTTTTTCCCCACTACGGTGTTCACCATACTTAATGTGTATGTGTTTTACTTCTATATGTGTTGTAGGGAAAGGGAGGTTATTTGAATTTTTTTTTTTTACTTTTTTATTTCTGTAATTATTAGGCCTCCTAGGGATCTTGAACCCCAGAGGGCTGATCACTAATGCAATGTATTACACAGTTAATGCACTGCAAAATGACAGCATTTATATTACAGGTTGCATAGAGCAGCCTGTAACACAAATGAATGCCAAACAAACATTAATAGGCTCCCAGCTGTAATAACAACAGACAGCTTTGCGGGCACTGATTGTGGACATTAGCGCTGGGGCCTAATCACAGGCCTCAGTCACATGATGGAGGAGCGCCGGAGAGATCGCTGTGCCCAGGAGAGGTGAGAATATGTATATTTATTATTTTCAGTCACCTCAGTTATTGGAAAGGGGCCTGCAATATGCCAGGGCCCCTTTCCAATAACAGTATGTATAGCGGTCGGGGAACCAGGCTTTCCCCAACTGCTATCATACTGGTCCGGGGCCCTGGCCATCTCCAGCTGACCACGGGCACCATACCCCGCTGAGCCCGGTCAGGTTACGCCACTGGTCAGGGGCCCGATCGGGATGGTCAGGATTCCGATCGGGCCCCTGACCAATGCATCTGCATTGGTAACATGAGGACTAATAGTCGGGGCTCGGGGCCCACCGGTTCACCGTTGGGCCAGTCCGACCCTGGCAAGAACCATGACCTGCGACTGAAACCAAGCTTTCTGACACTGGGCAGATTTCTCTCTAGAATCCCTTGATAGTCTTGAGATTTCATTATACCCTGCACAGATTCAAGACACCCTGAGCCAGATGCAGCAAAGCAGCCCCAGAACATAACAGAGCCTCCTCCATGTTTCACAGTAGGGAGAGTGTTCTTTTCAAGATATGCTTCATTTTTCCGTCTGTGAACATAGAGCTGATGTGCCTTGCCAAAAAAATTCGATTTTTGTCTCATCTGTCCATAGGACATTCTCCCAGAAGCTTTGTGGCTTGTCAACATGTAGTTTGGCAAATTCCAGTCTGTCAGATTCAAGTTATTTCTGTGACCATTGTGGGTTTTTCTTTCATTAAATGAGGTGTACCAACAATTTTGTCCACGTGTACAGCACCTGCTCCATATTTTGTGCAGACATGTATATAGGGCCATAGAAATGAATGGATCTGTATGCTATCCATTTTCACTGATCCAGAAAAATGGCTAGCATAGTGACCAAAACTACAGTTGTGTGCATGAAGTCTTAGTTTGTGCAATATACAGATACCTGTAGAGACTCAGATGTCACTCACATGTCTAAAGAAGAAAAGTGCACTGAAACACCAACATTTTCTTTAGGAATAAGAGGTCTAAATAATATATCCCAGAGGACTTATTTCAGACTTTCAGACCCCCACTTCAGCAAAACTTCCAGGAGAAATGTCGAAAAGCAGATGCATGTCTAATGGAGGTGCTGTGTCCCACTCACAGCTCGGGTGGGGAAGAGGGGAGCTGCTATCTCTGCAGGACGTCTGTAGGGTCACTGACCATAGCACGTAAAGTACCTATAATGATTTTTTACCGCACATGTCCTGTAATTCTGCCCTCTCTTCACATCACAACAATGAGCTAACCCCTTATTGTCTAGGAGTTCAGCCTCACTCACCTGTACTGATAATAGCCTGAAATTCCAGCTGTGGGGAAAATCATAACCAGCATTGTTTATACCTGGGGTTAGAAAGCAGACCAGACAGCCCAAAGCGAGATCAAAAGAAGCAGCTGACTGGGAATCGTCCTGATAAAGTATATGGCCAGTCCATGAATATACAAATCAATCTGCAAGTGATAGGGACAGGGTGTGATTTGCCAGTTTTGTATACAGACAATGCTCCAGCAATCCTCTTGGGCATGGGCTACATGGAGAAGTTTTGTAGTTATTGGGGCACATTTATCAATGTGTTTGTGCCTGAATTTGGCATGTGCTGCACCTTTCTTGCGCCTTTTTCACTGGAGTTATGAAGTGTTTGCGCTCTATTTCTACATGAGAATTCCCTATCCGCCACTTTGTGATTTTGGCATAAAAAATAGGCGTGGCTGTCTAGGCAAATATGTTTTTGACGGATTTATTATTTGCGCATTTTTTAAAAAGGTGCATAAATAGGCGCAAAATCACTTCACTTGTGAGTCACGTAAAAAACAGTGCAGACTACAGGACACAATTGCTCAAGCATAAAACACGTACAAAACTGTGCAAAGTTAGCAGACTTAACATTTACATCAATTTTATAAATCATATTAAATTACTTGCATCAAATCCTAAAATGCATTGCCGACTCAAGTGTAGGCTGCATCAAGAATGTAGAGCAAAGGCTTAGCTAGTGGGGGGCAGAGGGGGCGGCGGACCTGGCCACACTCTTCTTTTAAGAATTGCTTTTTCATTTTGGATTTTGTGGGCAAAGTTTGCTCTGAGACTGAAAAATCAGAGGCGCTCTATTCATTGGACAAGCTGAATGGATTTGAAGCCATATTTGCAGATTCAGAGAAGTCACTTGTTTCTGCTTCTTTAAATACAATTCTGTTCTGTGTCTGCGCCTTATTTATTATGTGGGCGCAAAAAAAGGTGCAAGACAGATGGCGAGGACATGTACATGGAATTTATCAACAGCTAGCGCCCGATTAGTGAATCATGCCAGAAATTGAAAGGACACACAAAAGGCGCAACTGCACAAAATTTCTGCGAAAAGAGACACATTTGATAAATAACCCCCATTTAATTATTTTAATGGTGCTACAACTGCAATACTAAGGAATACATTGACCTGTACGCCGTCTTGTGGCCTATAGCTGTCCCTTCATAATAGTTAATATCAATTCAGTAGCACTACTGAAAATCTAGAAAAAAAAATAAAATAAAGGAGTTGGCCTCTTCCAAAAACCACACCACACCTGTCCACAGGGTATGTGCAGTATTGGAACTCACCTTAATAGAGCTGTATAACCAGCGCTCTGCAGACACAGCTGCCAGGTTATATCTGCTGTATGTGGTGCTCTTCCTCCTGCTACTGATGCAGCTGGGCCTGCCCATAGGGCAGGCGTGCACTTAAACCCTGCAACTTGAAGGTTCTAGCAAGCACACCTGTTAGTTTTTCTCAGCCAATTCCATGCAGTCAATAGGCCACATTTACTAAAGCTGCTGCTCCTCGAAAGTGGCCAAAAATGTGCGTCAACTTGGTGTATTTTTGGTGCACTGTGCCGCACCTCAGCCTCTGTGCCCCATTTGACACTTTTTTTAGACAGTGGGTGAAGCAGGTCAAGAATCTTAGTGGGCTGGGGCAGGAACACCCAGTCTGCCAATTTTACTATAAATCACGCCAAAAATCTAGATTTGAGATCAGGTGCACCTACATATACTAGAATTACTAAGAGGTCAGAGCCCCTGGCCAGCTGTGCGCCTGTTGGGGAATGAATTAAGAATGGTATAAGGATTGTCAGTCTTAATAAATTCCCCCTATGTATATGAAGGTCTATTTCACCACCGATATGTTTCCAAAGCAATATAGGTTCACTTTGTATGTTCCTGTAAGGGTGTCTGCTGGCTTGTCCTGCATGCTGTCAATTTCCTGTGTATCAACTATTGGCCTATTTTTGACTCCTCATCTGTCTATCTGATACATATGTGGAATCCCAGAGCTGGCTATGGCTGGGCTGAGGGTGATCTCTGTGCATTGTATTATTTCCTGTTGCTTCGTAGCCTGTGTGACATAGCAGGGGGTCCTGAGTCTCACACAACACAGCGCCACCTAGTGAGCCTCACACATGCATTACACCTCCCATAGGATTGAATAGTAACCAAATGTCCAATGGGAGGACATCGCCTGGGAAAAGGGGAGGAGTCAGCTGATCACTGGGTCCCCATGGTAACACCCCTGCAGGAAAGTCCTGCGTGTGAGGAGTTAGAAGTGTGGAGTGTTAGGAGGAGGAGGTGAGGAGATAAGTGTGATGTCCTGTGAAGAAAGCAGTGAGTTTAGTGCAGGAATCTCAAGTCCTAGACAGGCCCAGGAAGGTTGGAGAGCTGACATACTCCAGCTATTCAGAAGATCCTGTCCCCTGTCTGCCTAGCCATCGCCCTGAAGGAAGTCAAGCATCATTATCTTGTCAGCATGAGACTGTGGAGAGAACATTCTGGAACACGTGCTCCATAGCAAGTATCACAGGATCCAGGGGCCAAGGCCAGACCTGTGGAATATCCTGCCACCCTGACTATTGCACCCCGAAACTCTGAGCTATCAGGACCACATAACGTGAGTGGGGAATATTATGTACTAGTATCATGGTGGGCATCCTCCTATGAGCCAAATAGGAGCCCAGACGCACCTTAGGGCTGTAACACTGAAGTATAAGGGGCTAGGAACACCTTTCATCAAGTCTACCCTGCACCCCAGGACTTTGCTGTGTCACCAGGCGTACCCCGTTGTTTTGTATTGAAGAAACTGTTTAAGCATTTGTGCCTCCACACCCATGGAAGTAAAAGTTCAACTTTACAACCGTTTCTGTGTCTGACTCTGCACCGACAACATCAGGGCACCCCAAACACCACCAGTCGGCACAGTATAGGGGAAGCGCCCCGGGGGAACAATCACCACCAACATTTGTGCAGCCCCCTCATCTCCGGTACCAGTGGTGGTAACGTGGGACAGCACCAGCGCTGCGCCCTCGTGCCCAGAGACCGTGACAAGTCTGCGCTGTTTGCACCCCGCAATCCCAACTGCAGCGTTACCTTCCATCTGGTCACCGCATATATTACTGACTTCTTGGCATGTACCCAACTACATTTTGCTTGATCATATGCACCAGGGTCTTTCTGATCCCTGTCCAGCTGCCCCAAACAGTTTACAGTAATTCAGGTGACTCTAACCTATCTTTCTTCAGGGCTGGATTGATATGCTCTGTTCTTGAGACAGACTACTTTTAAGGCTAAGGGTGGGTTCACACCTGCGCTTGAGTCCGTCCGCTGCCAATCCGAGTGAAAATCTCGGGGAACGGGATAGGCATCGGATACCGACAGGTTAGCGACGCATTGGTTAAAAACCCATTCATTTGAATGGGTTTTTAAAGCAATGCGCGGGTGTGCGCTTACACCCTCTGCGCTGCGAAGCCGTTTTTTTCGTCGGAAACAAAGTCGGATATGCAGGACTTCGTGTCTGACGAAAAAAAATGGCTTCGCAGCGCAGAGGGTGTAAGCGCACACCCGCACATTGCTTTAAAAGCCCATTCAAATGAATGGGTTTTTAACCAATGTGTCGCTAACCTGTCGTTTCCGATGCCTATCCCGTTCCCCCGACAATTTCACTCGGATTGGCAGCGGACAGACTCAAGCGCAGGTGTGAACCCACCCTAAGCATGCATTTCCGCTGTGGTTTTTCTCACAGCGCTTTTCACAGGAAGTCTGTTGAGTTTTCCTCTGCGGACTTTCTGCTTCAATTTTACCTATAGGGAAACTAGCAGCATTTCCATAGATATAATTGATATGCTATGGTTTCCAAAAACACAACGGTTTTGGAAATTGCAGCATGAATTTTTCTGCAATGTGTGGATAGAATTCCCATTCACTTTGCAGGGACTGTAAAACGCTTCCAACGCTGTCCAAACCGCTACATTTATGCCACGTGGGGTCCAGCCTAAAGCATTATCGACTTTTCAAAATCTTATCCAACCCAGCTGAATGCCCCTAGGTTAAAGAGTAACTCTTACCAGAAAAAAAACTTCTGATTTAATTTTTAAAAATGTCACTGTGGATTTCAGTCACATTATGCATTCAGCAACTGAGCGCATGTTTTATACCATGCAATGCTGTAATGCAAAATGCAGCTTTATTAGAGTAAAACAAAACAAATTAAAAAATACTGCTTACAGAAGGCACATAAAAATGACTGTGCAATTTAGAAATCTTTAGAAATCTCGATTTTATTATTTTAAGAACTATAAATAGGCATATCCCTCCCAAATGTATAATAAGTAACAATCAGTATGAACTTTAATATCACGTAGAGCAAGTATTGTTATCCAAGTCTTTACATAACCAATTTGTACCACTAGGTGGCAGTGTCTTACCAAACTGTTAAGTAAAGAGGCTCTCTGTCACTTTAGTGGACTAAAAAACGAAATTTTTTTTTTTAAATCACAGGAAATAAACAATTAAACTATCTTTATGTATATAAAAGTGGTTTATTTTTCAAAAGGGTTAAAAAATACACATATATGGTATTGACCCAATTGAGATGACCTTTATAATAATATTAAAGGGATTTTCATATTGATGGGTCATTCTTAGGATTGGTCTTGAATATCAGATCAGTGCAGGTGCAACAACTGCCATCCCTCACAGATAAGACTTTTCTTAGTGACTAATATCACGTCTATCAGTCATGTGTCAATTCTGCAGTTCAGTCCTATGCTATAACTATAGCGGTGGCACCTCTGATTTTCCCTAGAAGCCAAGAGTCCCACAGGTCACCTTCAACAAACTAAGACTGATTTAACTCCTTTGATAACTGGCAGTCTAGGAGTCGTATATTTTTTTACCCCTACCCTCTGGTGCAGAACAACAACCTTGCAGTTACCGTTGGTTGAATCGGAACCTAGGACCACAGCACTGCAAGGAAACTGTGTTACCCATTAAGCCACCATGCTGCTATACAATATAGTTGGGCCCAGGAGCTTGATGTTACACCTCTGGGTGCACCATAGTGAGACGATTTATGGTACACAGCCTTCCACTAGTGACTAACACTATCATAAAAGACAAAATTAACCCATTAATGGAAAAAATAGCAGTTGGTCAGCAGCATACAGTCAAGGATGGGTTCTGTGAGGAAAGCTTTGGCACATAAGGGGAAATGAATGGTAGTAAGTTAGTGTGCACAGACATGTTTTGAACAAGTGTTCATGGCGATCTGAGTCCAGACAGAAAGGAAAAGGGAATGTAAATGCTGCTAAAATGTACGGATGGGATAATTCTGATGGTTTTGAGAAGAAGTTGTGCAGGAGGGCCCAAGCTGAGTTTTTGCACCAATGACAATGACAAATACTGTATTTGTAATGAACTTTTCTCACAGATACTCAAAGCAGAGGGAGCATTGTGGAGTAGAGGAGTTAGTGGCTACCATACAGGTGCTCATCCCCAACACTCACAAGGGTCAGTTGTTTGTACCTATCAGCATATTTTTGGTATCTGGGAGGAAACTGGAGTACCCGGAGCAGTGGCGTAACTAGGAATAGCCATTCCTAGTTACGGCACTGCTCCGGGTACTCCAGGCTCCGGGCCCCATGGCGAATATTTGACATGGACCCCCACAAACCGCATTCAGATACCTGGAGTCTGGAAAGACCCCAGAGTATAATAATAGCAATGTTTGTGGGGTTTGGGAGCCTTACTTACCAATCCCCGCTCCTGCTTACAGCCGCCTCCGCTTCCGCTTCTGGGGTTACTATTAAAAAAAAAACACATCAGGGGCCCACCCTAATGTCCCGGGCCCTGTGGCAGCAGCTGCTGCTACTACCCTGATATTTACGCCACTGACCCGGAGGAAACCCACACCTCCATGCAGGAGCAGTGCTGCAAGGCAACAGTGCTAAGCACTGAGCCACTGTGCTGCCCATGGAGCTGAGCTCTAGGCATGATTCGCTGTGCTGTGTCTGGAACTGTATGCAGTGAAGAGGCTGCAGCACTCACCTGAGCATCAATATACTTTAACCCGATGATCTTCTCACGCATCATGTCAGGGTTGAAATTCAGTAGCCAAGAAATTATGAGATACATCCTTGCTATTAATAGCTCTATCTTGGATTGAATACCACATACAATTCTATTTGCATAATAAAACTGTGGTTCTAACTACAACCTGAGAACCAGTTGAAGACATAGTCAGAAGTCAGAACCATATATACAGTATGTGCCATACAACACAAGATAGAGGCCATAAGGCATACCATATCTCATTAGGGAGATGCCACCATGAGTTGTACAGGGACTTACACCATGCATGCCCTGCTAAGAATGCTGGGTAAGGAATATGCAAATAAGACCTACTTGGTGGAAGAGTAGAACTTGCTCTAGTGCCACCTTTTGGAAGATAAATGAATGCATGTTTCATTAAACCTTATAGCACAATCTGGGAATATAGCCAAACCAGAATACCTCTTCCAGGCAGATGTTTTGAGGTTAAATCATGCATTGATCTATAGGGAGCTACCCTCCAAAAGGTGGCACTAGAGCATCTTCCTCTTTTCCACCATGGAGGTCTTGTTTGCTTATGCCTTACCTAGAATCCAAGATAGAGGCATTTGAAGCCACCCCACCTTCAGTCTCAGTGTCTCACCTTAGCAGAGTTTACCTGTTGCAGGAGGCATGGATCCTCCTCCTAACAGTGGCTGCATAGTGTGTGCATAAAATATACAGTAGATTATCAGTTTGGGATGGCAGGGTGAACAAGATATGGGTAAGACTTATTTTCTAATTTTACACCCTTCTCTGCCCTTATTTTTTTTTTTTTTTATAGGGGGGTTATTTATTAAGCAAAATATGCCAGATTCTGGTGTATTTTACCTAAAAAAAAACTGAAACATGCTGTGTGCCATATTTATCAAGTGTTTTGGACACTTTTTAAACACTTTTCCGACTTGACCGAAAAGGGCACATGATCTTGCGGGCAATAGGTGTAGTTTTGCAGGAAAGATACAGTGGGGAAAAAAAAGTATTTAGTCAGCCAGCAATTGTGCAAGTTCTCCCACTTAAAAAGATGAGAGAGGCCTGTAATTGTCATCATAGGTAGACCTCAACTATGAGAGACAAAATGAGAAAACATATCTAGAAAATCACATTGTCTGATTTTTTAAGAATTTATTTGCAGATTATGGTGGAAAATAAGTATTTGGTCAGCTACAAACAAGCAAGATTTCTGGCTCTCACAGACCTGTAACTTCTTCTTTAAGAGGCTCCTCTGTCCTCCACTCCATTACCTGTAGTAATGGCTCCTGTTTGACATTGTTATCAGTATAAAAGACACCTGTCCACAACCTCAAACAGTCACACTCCAAACTTCACTATGGTGAAGACCAAAGAGCTGTGGAAGGAAACCAGAAACTAAATTGTAGACCTGCACCAGGCTGGGAAGACTGAATCTGCAATAGGCAAGCAGCTTGGTGTGAAGAAATCAACTGTGGGAGCAATAATTAGAAAATGGAAGACATACAAGACCACTGATAATCTCCCTCGATCAGGGGCTCCACGCAAGATCTCACCCTGTGGGGTCAAAATGATCACAAGAACGGTGAGCAAAAATCCCGGAACCACATGGGGGGACCTAGTGAATGACCTGCAAAAAGCTGGGACTAACGTAACAAAGGCTACCGTCAATAATAGACTACGCCGCCAGGGACTCAGATCCTGCAGTGCCAAACGTGTACATATCCGGGCCCGTCTTAAGTTTGCTAGAGTGCATTTGGATGTTCCAGAAGAGTATTGGGAGAATGTCATATGGTCAGATGAAACCGAAGTAGAACTGTTTGGTAGAAACAACTCGTCGTGTTTGGAGGAGAGTGAATGCTAAGTTGCATCCAAAGAACGCCATACCTACTGTGAAGCATGGGGGTGGCAACATCATGCTTTGGGGCTGTTTCTCTGCAAAGGGACCAGGATGACTGATCCGTGTACATGAAAGAATGAATGGGGCCATGTATTGTGAGATTTTGAGTGCAAACCTCTTTCCATCAGCAAGGGCATTGAAGATGAAAGATGGCTGGGTCTTTCAGCATGACAATGATCCCAAGCAACGAAGGAGTGGCTACGGAATAAGCTTTTCAAGGTCCTGGACTGGCCTAGCCAGTCTCCAGATCTCAACCCCATAGAAAACCTTTGGAGGGAGTTGAAAGTCCGTGTTGCCCAGCAACAGCCCCAAAACATCACTGCTCTAGAGGAGATCTGCATGGAGGAATGGGCCAACATACCAGCAACAGTGTGTGCCAACCTTGTGAAGACTTACAGAAAACGTTTGACCTCTGTCATTGCCAACAAAGGATATATAACAAAGTATTGAGATGAACTTTTGTTATTTACCAAATACTTATTTTCCACCATAATTTGCAAATAAATTCATTAAAAATCAGACAATGTGATTTTCTAGATATGTTTTCTCATTTTGTCTCTCATAGTTGAGGTCTACCTATGATGTCAATTACAGGCCGGCCTCATCTTTTTAAGTGGGAGAACTTGCACAATTGGTGGCTGACTAAATACTTTTTTTTCCCCACTGTACATGGCCTAACATGCACCTCAGTGCAACAAAAATGTGCCACAAATGCGCCAAGAACATTTAAACCAATTAATAGGAAGTTTTGATTTATCAACCACCTTCAGACCCTGTCCACTTTGGTGACCTGCGGAAACTCACGGACCACAGAGACTATAATGGAGTCTGCTGGGTTTCCGCCAATTTAAGTGAAATCCTAGACAGACAAGCAAATGCAAGTGTGAACCTAGCGTAAGATTGTCTAGTCTGAGTTTGCACTGTCTAGCTTTTAGACAGTGTTAGTACATCTGGGCCAGTGTTTTTTGGTCTATTTATTTTTTATTTACAAAAACTTCCCTGGGAACAGACATTTTGGAAACATATATGGACGGTATTGATAGTAGCAGGTTGTGAGATGCTGTAGTCCAGGGGTAGGCAAGCTTTTTGTTCAGAGTGCCGATTTTAATTAAAAAAATCAAAGATGAGTTACTCGGAGTGATGGTCAATAATTGTAAATCTGACGACCCCTAAACTAAAGTCATATACCACAAACCATAATACAGAAGTGCTGCCACCAGATGCTTTAGGACACATGCGTTTACTGCTATTTTCTGGGACGCTCCTGTACTTTCTGATTAGAAGCAATGAAAGTCCAAGTACAGCCGCCAATTAGTGGTAAATGTATGTGTCCAGGAGCACCGTATGGCAGCAGCCTTATGGTGGAAACACACTATGTATCTGGATGCAGCTATATTCTTAGGCCACTGGAACTTTTAGCTTGATGTAAATCTGCGTTCACATGGTGCGGCCCC
Organism: Leptodactylus fallax; assembly: GCA_947044405.1. Lineage (NCBI taxonomy): Eukaryota > Metazoa > Chordata > Amphibia > Anura > Leptodactylidae > Leptodactylus > Leptodactylus fallax. The sequence continues at coordinate 480,038 of CAMRHE010000150.1, forward strand.
TGAACACTGTATTATGTTCCATAGTAGCCCCTGCACACCGTATTATGTTCCATAGTAGCCCCTGCACACCGTATTATGTCCCATAGCGGCCCCTGCACACTCTTTTATGTTCCATAGCGGCCCCTGCACACCGTATTATGTCCAATAGCGGTCCCTGCACACCGTATTATGTCCCATAGCGGCCCCTGAACACCGTATTATGTCCCATAGCAGCCCCTGCACACCGTATTATGTCCCATGGCGGCCCCTGCACACCGTATTATGTCCCATAGAAGCCCCTGCACACCGTATTTTGCCCCATAGCGGCCCCTGCACACCATATAATGTCCCATAGCGGCCCCTGCACACCGTATTATGTCCCATAGCGGCCCTGCACACGATATTATGTCCCATAGCAGCCCCTGCACACGGTATTATGTCCCATAGTGGTCCCTGCACACCGTATTATGTCTCATAGTGGCCCCTGCTCACGATATAACATTCTAACTTTTATAATTTTCGACACTCACTAGCTATAATTATACTGTGGGGTCTCTTCAGTCCCCAGAGTATAATAAGCGGAGGACCAAGAGAGATGACAAACATAAAAAAACAACGTACTCACCTTTTCCTGCCCTTCACAGCCTCTCTGTTTTCTTCGGGCGCTTCTGTCTGTAGTTAGCGACCGCTGATTGGTTCTCAGGGGTCACGTCGTGTCTTATGCATAATGACGTCGGACGTGACCCCAGAGGTTCTGTCAGCTGTCTCTTACGTGAGACAGAAGTGCCCAAAGAGCAGACAGCGGCTGCAGAGATTTTTTTATGGAGCACAGGAAAAGGTGAGTACATAGGTTTTTTTTATGTTTCATCACTTCTCCTGAGCCTCCGCTTATTATACTCAGGGGTCTGAAGAGACCCCCGAGTATAATAACAGCAGTTTCGTTTCGGCCATGTTTGGTCCGATCGAAATTGCTGTGTGAGGACTCGGGCTGCCGTGCCAGGGAAATATGCCTCACGTGCCGCTCTTGGCACGTGTGCCAGGGGTTGCCTGAGGGAGCTGTACTCTATCACTTTTTGAAGACTGTCATAGTCTATGAGATTTCTCTGTGAATTGACTTCTATTCATTTTAGCTGTCACACAAAAGGCACACAACCTGCTGAACTGTCAATATACTCCATCCATGTTTCCAATATGACAGGGAAGATTTTTTAAATAGAAAATAAATAGCTACAATATTTTAAAAAGCCAATAAAACAGACACATTGTAAAATCATTTTAAGGGCAGAGAAGGTAAAATTAGAAAATAAGTCTTTACCCACTATTTGTTCTCCTGCCATCCCACAATAGAGCATCAAAGCTGAGATAGTGACACCATTCCCTGCCCTCAGCATTTTTTTTTTTTTGCCTAGAAAACCACCTGAAGCCAGAGCCCCACGTTGCAAAAACACAGCATTTTGGCCCTGGTAAAAATTCAGCGGCAAAAAAAATCTGCGTTTTACAGCACCTGCAAAGTGTATGGGCTAATCCCACCCACATATTGCAGAAAAGAATCTGCAGCAGAAAAGCTACGTTTTCAAAAATGCTCGTGTTTTTGAAAATTGCAGCATTTCAATTATAACTGCGGAAATACTGGCGTTTTCCGTATAGGTATAATAGAGGCAGAAAGTCCGCAGAAGAATCACAAAGAAAAACACTGTTGAAAAAAATATGATGCGTTTCCGATGCGTTTTTTACCGCAGCGTTTTTTTTGCTGTGCCTTGTTATTTTACATATCTATAATATAATGAAATATCCTAATTATTGTAGAATATCTGCTTGCCTAGGTGCTCGTCATATGCAAAATGGCAGAGAAAATGGTGCAGCATACTTTCCTATTTTGTCAACGATTTTGTCTGACCGTCTTTTGACACATCTGGCACTGATATTATTTTGATTCCCCTGTTCTCATAATGAAACAGAATAAAAATGAAAATAACAATACACATGTGAACATAGCCTTACAACTGTCATTTTTAAAACTGGTCACTAGAGAGAGCCAGAACCCACACTGGAGGCTGAGAACTAGATTCAATGTTGAAGACGCTTATACTTTTTTTTTTTTTTTTTTTTTTTTTTATGTAAAGAAAGGTTATGTGTTTCCTAGACACAATGGGGGAGTTTGAAACTCCTTTTACAATGTTGTTTTCATAAGTTCCACTCCCATAAGAAAAGTTTATATAGTTCACCAGATAAACATTTGTCTTCAATCCTTGCATTGCTGTTTATTAACATTCACAGCTAAAGTGATAAAGCACAGTGGAGGGTACATTTTTACAGACATCCCTTAGGGTATGGTCACATGGAGTTTTTTGCCGGTTGATTTTGAGGCGGATAAAAAACACGACAAAAACCGTGTCATGTAAAAAAAAGCGTCAAAAACCCATTTCCTAATTCTTGAAGCAGATTTTTTCAGCCTGCAAAAAACCCCGTGTGAACGTACCCTTAGTCTGACAATTGTTGCACTATACTTTGGCCTATTAAGGCTAAGTTAACCCTGGCCACCGTTCTTTCACTTAACTGATAGTGCTAACTTACTGGCTTCTCCTCATTACTGGCAGTTAACCTGCAAAATGTGTGGGGAAAGGAATAAAGGAAAGTAGATAATCTGAACTCACTGCACTATTACCCTGTGTGGCACCACCAAATATGCTTTTATTCAGCTTTAGAGCCCCATTTTCATGTAAATCACCATTTTATTCCTATAGAAAGAAGGGTAAAAGAGTATTTATAAACTGGAGAATCACATCTACAAGGTAATGGGATTAGGTATATAACCAATTTACTGCAACCAGACTCCTTTAAAATCTGGTCTAAAACTTTTCTTGCATGAGACTCAAGGGTAAAATGGACAAATCAATGAACATGTGGACAAAAGTTTGAGAAGGAAAATGTAAAATAAAATTTAGGTGAATATATATGGCACTGTGGCACAAACTATGTTCTACACAGACTAATGTGAGGTTCAATCTAGCATTTGGGTTTCCGTTCTTCAGATCCTCTTGGGGACCTGAAAACGGAAACCCTATATGCTTAAAAAGTGGTTCACTGCGGACCCCTTAGACCAGGGGTCTCAAACTCAATTTACCCGGGGGCCGCTGGAGGTAGAGTCTGGGTGAGGCTGGGCCGCATCAGGTTTTCCACAAGAAAAGCTCTTACAAAAACATTCCAATGTTATCAAATGTCTTTATTTTTTCATCTTATTTTGTGTTAAAAAATAAAAATAAATTAACAAATTCATGAGAAAAAATAAATCAATCAGTAATAAATAAATAAAATGAAAATGATAATAATACAGCAGATATAGAAGACTGAAGAAACCACATATAGTTACTGACTAGAGAAATGTAATTATTAGATTCAAATGTCTGTATTAACAGTTCTTTAACATTTAACTTTCTGAACATGAATGTAACGTTGAACATAAACTGTTTTGAACATGGCTTCTTCTGCCTACTTCTTGCTGCTAGAGTTCTGGCAGCGCTTACTCTCACATAGCCGAGCCAGATTTGGCTTAAGGGAGGAAGCAGTTGAGACCCTCAGTAGGGCTTGAAGATGCTCATCAGTAAGTCTGGACCTGTACTTGGACTTATTGAAGTTCAAGGTAGAGAAGAGCTTTTCACACAAGTATGTGCTCCCAAAAAGACACATGGTCCGCTTCAACATTTGGGAAAGCTCAGGGAAGATGGGGGGCAATTTTCTCAAAAATTGCTCGAGCTTGTCTGCTTTTCCACTCACCTCCCTGAACTTGGCTTTGAGTTCAGAGATGCACTGCGGGTCAGTGAGCTCCATTTGAAGCACAGGAGGGGCATCTTGCACATCAAAGGAGAAGGGGTCCGCAAAAATTTGAAATGTGGCTCTGTGCGTCTTGAAGTCTGCAAATCTGTGATCAAATTCCTCCTGTAGCTTCAAAATGACATCCACATACTCCTCAGCACTGAATGGTGTGCCTGCATCCATGAGTGCCTTGCATGCTGGGAAATGGCAAAGGTTTGTCTGAGAAAGCTGGGCTTTCCATAACATAAGTTTTGTAGAGAATGCTCTTACGCTGTAATAGGCAGCACTGACAAGTTGCCCCTGGCCTTGTAACTTCTTGTTCAGTACATTAAGCTCATGTGTGATATCAACAAAAAAAGCTAAGTCCATGAGCCATTTTGGATCACTTAGCACAGGAACAGCAACCCCATCTTTCTCCATGAAGGCTTTCACTTCCACTCTCAACTCAAAAAATCTCTTCAATATGTTTCCCCTGCTGAGCCAACGTACCTCGGTGAAGTAGAGCACATCCCCATATTCTGACTCCATTTCCTCTAAAAAAGCATGAAACCTTCTGTGCTTTAAGCCCCTGGATCTGATTTGGTTGATGCATTTCACAACGAAATACATGACCATATTGGTATTTTGCCTACTACTCAGCATGTCTAGTTGTGTAATGACGTTTCAAATTGTATTCTTTGTGCACCGCAACTTTCTCTGTGCAAATAAGACACGTCGGGATGCCCCTGTGCTCAACAAAGAAATATTGCACTTCCCACTTTTCCTGAAATTGTCTGTGCTCATCACCAACCTTTCTCTTCACTGCAGGCTTTGAAAAAGACATGTTTGGGGCTGTGTAATATATAATTCCACTTGGTGTCACTGTTTCAATGTTTAGCCGATGCGTCTTTTCCGCTTTTTTTCTGTCCCGCTGAGTAGCAATTTCTGCAGCCGCCTCCGCTTCTGAGCCCGGGGTAATGGCACAAGTTCGCAATAAGCCCGGCTGATGTCCCGCCTCCGAGAGCAATATACCCCTCCGCACACAACACTGAAAAGTGCCATTCGTATCAAACTCGGGCCGCACTAACATTATACTTTGATATTGAGATGGGGGCCGCAAACTATTGTCCCAAGGGCCGCAGTTGGCCTGCGGGCCGCGAGCTTGAGACCCCTGCCTTAGACTATAATGGGATCTGCCGGGTTTCCACCCGATATCGGCGGAGAGAAAAGTCCTTTCCCTAAAACACATATAAAACTAAAAAAATAATGTGAAACACATACACATTAGGTTATCCTTGTGTATGAAAACAACACCCCGTCTACAAACTTATAAAAATATTTTTCTCATACTGTGAACGCCAAAGCAGGAAGAAAAATCAAAAGACCTGAACCGCCGTTTTTTTCTATAAAAATTTGAATAAAAAGCAGACAAAGCATTAAACATTCCCCAAAATAGTATAACTAAAAAGTACACCTGGCACTTAAAAAAAAAAGACGCCCTATGCATCTCCATACACGGAAATCTAAAAAGCTACAAGTTTCAGAATATGGTGACTCCAAGAAATTTTTTGATTTTTTAATGGGTTAAAATTTTAATAAAACTATATAAATTTGGTATCATCAGAATTGTACCAACCCATATAATACAGACGACATGTCCTTTTGGCTGTATAGTAAACGTGGTAAAAACAAAGTCCATAAGAATGTTGCAGAAATGTAGTTTTTCTTCAATTCCACCCCATTTTGGATTTTTTTCCAGCTTCCTTGTACATCATACAGAATGTTTGTAAAGTGGGGAGTCAAAACAAAAATTTTAAAATTCCTGTGGTGGGATGGGGTTAAACACTGTGTACAGCAGCACAGATATGCTCCCTCACTCCTATCTATGATTTCTATCACTAATCTTCCTGTATTTGCTTAAATCTGACTAAATTCTCCTATTCATAACTATTGCTTGCAAATGTGTAAGTTGATTGCTCTATATGATGCAGTGAGATGAATCACAGACCCTTCCCAATTTCCACCATTACTGTAATGCCTTGTGTTCAAGCAGAACCTTATATAGTATATACTGTATGACATCAGCACTGTAAGGTGTCCACCTACGACTGTGTTTTGGCTGAGAGGCTGTCAGCTGATGGGTGGGGCTAGAACATCATATAGTGACTCACAGACTCATGTAATCTGTATTTCCTGCTCAGTACATGTGGAAGTGGCCATTTTTGTTGGTCCAAGACGAATCACATTCTAACAATTTGGAATATTCTGGTCAAACCTGGTTTTTGACGAATCGGTTCACCCATCTCTAGTGCTACCATGTGTCCATCACATGACAAGGACAGATGTTTATGCACTTGTTCTTATTGCCTGTGGCATCTCATTTGTTTCATAATAGTTTCTCTTGATGGTGGGAAGTATCGCTACCATGAGGAGTAGGGAGCCACATTATACAGGGGGGGAGAGAGAAGGGGTGGAGCTGCGTGGAATTAAAGTCACATGTAGTCCCATGGGAGTTTGTTTGCATTTGGTGAAACTAGACCTCAAAACAGAGGTGTTGTCACAGAAAGTTGCAGTTAGAGGTGACGTAACCATGTGCATTACTACAGGAGCCTGCTTAGTGTAAACTATATTAACAGACCCAAGGAAAGGCATCTTTGGGCTATAGACAGAATGGCAGGGAAGCATGATCCAGCAATGAAGCATGATCCAGTGGAGCAGCTGTCAGTAGCAGACATGTCAACTAACCCATTTTACAGGCCCCCATTACCTGGTCAGATTCACTTTCACCCAGCCTGCTACTTCATTAATATTCACTGTGCTATACTGATATTGGTGGGATATCTCCCATCTATGTAAAGTTTAATTCTATTTAAAGTAAATTGTTATCAATATTTTAGGGGTGTTTTTACCTCGGCGAGGGCTTCGCACTCCACTTTAAATAACCCACCCCTAGCTGGAGACAAAGTGGAAGATATACAGTTGGGAAAAAAAGTATTTAGTCAGCCAGCAATTGTGCAAGTTCTCCCACTTAAAAAGATGAGAGAGGCCTGTAATTGATATCATAGGTAGACCTCAACTATTTTAAGAATTTATTTGCAAATTATGGTGGAAAATAAGTATTTGGTCAATAACAAAAGTTCATCTCAATACTTTGTTATATATCCTTTGTTTGCAATGACAGAAGTCAAATGTTTTCTGTAAGTCTTCACAAGGTTGGCACACACTGTTTCTGGTATGTTGGCCCATTCCTCCATGCAGATCTCCTCTAGAGCAGTGATGTTTTGGGGCTGTTGTTGGGCAACACGGACTTTCAACTCCCTCCAAAGGTTTTCTATGGAGTTGAGATCTGGAGACTGGCTAGGCCACTCCAGGACCTTGAAATGCTTCTTACGAAGGTCTACCTATGATGTCAATTACATGACTCTCTCATCTTTTTAAGTGGGAGAACTTGCACAATTGGTGGCTGACTAAATACTTTTTTTCCCCACTGTAACTCAAGCAATGGGGTAGGAGATAGGCACCAGTTAGGGGCAATTATCTAATGCAGAGTGAAGTCCTGGTAAGAGAAGAAACACCCCTAAAGCCCTTTTTAGCTAATTTACATAAGTTTCATGAAAATGGAGCTATAATGCAGAATAAGAAAGGCATCTTTGGAAAGTGTAGAAGCAGCCCTACATGGTACTGTCATTAGTTTGATACCTATTTTCCTGTTGATAGACTCCCTTTAATTTTTCATTAAGTCTACCCAGGACCTTGTTTATGAGAGGCAGGTACCGTAAAAACTGAGCCACAGACTATTTTCAATTAGAAGATTTCTCTGACCAAAATTATTTTTCTTTATGTGCATATATATCTCTATATGCTAGTGCATTGTATGTTGACAAACTTGAGTATTGGACAATGACAATGACAAACACTTGACATGCGCTTTTCTCACACAAAGAATTCAAACAATAGGGAGAATTGCGGAGTAGGGGAATTGATGGCTGCCATGTAGATGCCCATCCCCTACAGCCACTACAGTCAGTTCTTCATAGGAAGCCGGTTTTCCTATCAGTATATTTTTGGAGTGTGGGGGAAACCCATGCAAACACAGGGAGAATATACAAACTCTATGCAGATGTGTAAAGGATTTGGGAGCACAGTCGCCCTTTCATTTGATTGTAAAAGCCTGGTACCATGGTGTCAGTACTGATAATAAACAGTCCATTGTACTCCATGACCAAGTGGGTAGTCTCAGTCTACTATTCAGTATGTCTCCTATTCTGCTCTCAACCCTCTCTTTCTTGTTTTATATATATATATATATATATATATATATAGATATCTATATCTATATAGATATCTATATATATCATTTTCAAAAATGCTTCAGTCTAAAATAAATAACAACCAAAGTACACAAAATGACACTTTTCAATGCCAGTCACCTTTATTTGGATGTGTGGACGTTATTTATAGGTATTGCTGGTAGCTGAGAGCCAGGAAATAATTATCTCAGTACAGAACACAGGATGATGCTGACAGATTGGATTATAAAACTAAATTATCCTTCCGTAACTGGATATTTACCAGAATAGCTGCTCACACAGTAATAAGGAACTATAAAGGTGGTGTTTAAAATGCCACATCAATACACGTTCCAAATTTTCTAAAATCTTGACTGCAATGTTGTCCAGAATCTTACAACAATACCAGATCAATCTGAATTTGTCTATCAAGTCATGCTAGCAAATGACTGCCTACTGCATGAAGCAGGGTCTAGCAATGCTTGCTGTATGGTAGCTGGTAATAAGGAGTATTGCTGAGGTCCCCTCTGTCACCTGATAAGCAGCTATGGGTGCAGACCCACTTTATAAAAAATAATGGCATTCATAAGAGACATCAGAAGCAGTTCAGGTAGTCAGTACCATAGTCAAGCTCCAAGTGCAGTAAACTTTACTTTTTCTGGTCCTATACATTTAGATGCAACAAAATGAATTGGCAGTAAAAATATAAGAAAGGTGAAATAAAGACTCAACTCCTTCCTAACTGCAGGTGAAAGTTTCAGCACTTGTACTCCACCACTAAACTGCCCTACATTCCTGTGGATTGGAGTCATGTCTGCTTTTATAGAAAACAACAAATGTGTTGATTTACGAATAGAGGGGATTATTTCCTGTTTATCTGAAAAATACTGGAAAACTGGAAAAAAAATTTAAATTTAATAACTGGATGGATTTACAAAGTGTGCTTGTAACAAATCGCTTCATGGCTGGTTCCCATTAAAGGGGTTATACAGCGAAAAGTATTTATCCTCTATAAATAGGATAAAGGATAAATACTTGATCGGAGGGGGTTTAACTGCTGAAACCCCACTGATCCCAAGAATGGGCGATCATTTCCGTCCACTGTTCATTCATCCTGACTACAGCCAGGCTGACTGTAGGAGTTACTGGTGGTGAACGGCGCTCCCATTCACTTCAATTGGAGTGCTGAAGATAGCTGAACTAAAGCACTTGGCTATCGCTGGCATACCCATTCACTTCAGTGAGAGCTCTAGAGATATTGAGCACTGTACCTCAGCTATCTCTGGCGCTCCCATTGAAGTGAATGGGAACCCCATTCACTACCATCCATGCCTTAATTCAGCCTGTTTGTGGTTAGGCAGGGTTCACACTACCGTTGATGTCCGTTCTGATAGTGTTCATTAAAAAAATAAAAACAAAGAAAAAACGCACACCTATCATAACAGACATTAACGGACAGTAATTGATGTTAATGTGTCTGTTTTTTTAACTGGTCCAATTAATGGATTAGTAAAAAAAACGGACACATTAGCATCAGTTAGCAGCAGTTAGTGTCTGTTTTTTAACACTGTCCGTTTTTTTAACACTGTCCATTTTTTTTTTGTTTTTTTTTTCTGCTTTCTGAGCATGCGCAGGAAAAAAACGGACATAAAATAACGGACAGTAACTGATGGCTATAAGTCCATTACCCATAGACTTCAATGTTAAAAAAATAACAGACACTTGCTGTCTGTCAAGAATCCGTTTTTTTCAAATGGACAAAAAGTCCTGCATGTAGGACTTTTTGTCTGCGAAAAAATAACGGACTTCTGACGGATTTGGTGTAAACGGACACAAACGGACACTAACGGACACAATATAAAAACCCATTGAAATGAATGGAAATTTTAATGGATTTCTGACGGTTCAGCTAGTGCCCGATGCTAAAATCTTGTAACGGACAATAGCAACTGACACTACTGACGGTCACCAACGGTAGTGTGAACGCCCCTTAGGGAAAAAGGACCTCCCCATTTTGGGGATCATGGGGGTCTCAGCAGTCAGCATAAGAGGATAAATACTTTTTGTGGCATACCCCCTTTAAGGATGAGCCCACACATTGCAGAAAAGCTGTGTTTTTGTGACATATTTTGCTGAAGTTTTTTTTTAGCCAAACCAAAATTAGCTTCAAAAAGAGTAAGACATATAAAAGAAGCATTTATACTTCCCCGTTCTCCTGAATCTACTCTTGGCTTTGGCTAAAAAAAACAATTGCAGCAAAATCTGCAGCAAAAAATGCAGCTTTTCTGCAATGTGTGCCCTTAGCCGTGAAAAAAGGACAGATGATTTTACTTAACTTTTTCACAACAATGACACTAGGCTTCATAGTTACAATTCACACTGAAAGGTGTAATGTGTCTATCACATGACTACAGACTGATTTTTATTCACTGGAGACCCATAATAGTGCAATGCACATGATTTTTTTTAATGGAAACATTACAGCATGCACGACTTTAGTCCATATTGTGGACAACACAGCCTTGAAACCCACTGGAGGACACCATCTATGCTAGCTATGAGCTGGCGAGAGACTTATTAGAGGATAGTTATGAACTCAAGTGGCTTCTTAAGTAAGTAAGTATTTGTGATTTAGGATTCTGTTCTGCTCATGCCATAGTCTTCACAAAATAAACTGTAACCATCACCTGCAACAATCCAACAAAGAGAATGAAATTCTGGATATAATTACATCTCATTAAATGACTAGGAGTGTTTTATCACTAGCAATAATACAATTATATGGCTGTAATTTTGCCATCAACACGTAAATATTGTGCTGTAAATAAACGTGCCAAAAATGTATTTTCATACGCATATTTGTAAGAATGAAGTATTCCAATTTTAGAAACATTTGACAAGCAACAAGTCACAATAATATAGTCAATGTATTAGCCTAGAGTACATTCAGTGGTATCATTGGCAATTGGCATCCAAGTCACATGCACAAGACTTCTGACCTTATTCCCCAGATCCACAGATGAGTGTAACTTTACACAGTATTTGTGTCCTCAGTTGAAACTTATAGATTACTGCCATTCTCTGCCTAAGGTGGCCTGCAACCTACAAAACACCAGATCCATACGCAGAAAGTCATCTGCAGGCAGCATGATTATGTCACGGCATCGCACCACCTGCATCAGACCACTGACTTCATAAGCAAAAAAATGCCTCATCCATTTGTCTTGGATCCAAATAAGGTAAGTTTTAATTTCATTCTGGGGAGAAAGGGAGGTGCCATAACCTTTCAGAAGGCACAAAGGTGTAAACATTTACTGTATGTGGGGCATGTAGGAGGACACAAAATTGGCTTTTTTACTTTCTAAGAGGCACAAAAAGTCAATTGTTATGTTGTGTGGGTCACAACAGTGGGCATTAATATTATTCAGGGATACAATAGGGCATTATTCTTATGGGGGAGCACAATATGGGGCCCTTTTATTTTTTAGGGAATCATCTGGCACTATGTTTTTCAAGGGCACTGTCTGTGGTGCACCATTTTTGGGAGGTCATTTGATTTATGACATTTTATCTAAAGCACAGAATTTAGGGGCACTGTGAAACACAGCAGGTACAAAATTAGGGGGAAAGGGGACAGAAACTGGCACAGAAATGGGGAAAGCAAAAGGATGAGGAGTTTGTGAAGGCTCGGTAAAGGTAGGGAAGGTGTTCGAAAAATGAAGAGTCAAAAAAAGATATCTTTGACTCCTCACTTATTAAACAGCAAACTCTGCAAACTGGTTGTGGCTGGAAGAAGCCTTTTTGGAATGATAATAATGGAAAAAGTGAGTTACTACAATCAGAAAAGGCATCAACTATGAGGCATTAGATGTAACTTTACTTCTAAAGAGCACCTACACATGTAGCACTCTTTATTAACAGTACACTCCACTATTATGCTACTTTATTTGGGCCTTGCATCATGGTATTATTAGAAACAACTGGTATAACTGTATAGTAGTGATACTTAGTACTGGTATAGTGGTGGCATTTTTATCATTTTTTTTTTTTTTGGGGGGGGGGCACCTTAGGTCTGTGCCCTCTGATCTTTTGGGACCCTAAAAATGGTCAGGTGGAAAGATAATATAAATAGCTATTTCTTTCATTATAGATCAGGGGTTATAAAGGCAAGTGTCAATGGATTGAGCATTGAAACAGCTTCATGAAACTATGGAGTGACAGAAGATAGGGATTGCAACTCCTAATATTGTTCCTTCACCACATTCACCACAGCTTCTTAATAATTCGGGCACATCTTGGGAGGTCCTATATGCCTGAATTGAAATCTATGGCAGCCAGGGGATAGCAAAAATTTCAATTATAACTCTAACTAATAATTTTTTTGGCATGAATTATAGTAATTGTGATGAGCCAAGGCATCCCTGCCTGCAGAGTTCCAAACCTCCTCTTGAATTAAAATAAGCACAAAACTGTGCACTAAGAGCTTCGTAGCATGGCTTTCCATGACCAAGAAGCTGCACACAGACTTACATCACCAAACCCAATGCCATGCGTCAGATAGAGTGACATGGAGTGGCAAATCACAAATTCTAATACTGGCAGTCTGATGCATAAGTCTGGGTTTGTCAAAGGCCAGGAGAATGTTATCTGCCAGACTGCAAAGTGCAACTGTAAAGTTTGATGGAGGAAGGATAATGCTGTGGGGTTGTGTTTCAGGGTTGGCCTAAGTGCCTTAGTTCAAATTAAAGAAAAACTTTAACTTGGAACAGATTGAGGAAGGCCCTTTATGGTTCCAACATGCCATACCCCAGTGCACAAAGCAAAATCCATAAAGGCATGGTTAGGTGCCTTTATGGATTTTGACCTCAACCTCATTGACCACTTATGGGACAAACTGAAGGGAGTCAGATACTCTCATCCAGCATCAGTGTCTGACCTCACAAATGCTCTTCTGGATGGTTGGGTGAGTTTGATATGGAAGAACTGGAATGTCCTGCACAGAGCTCTAACCTCAACTCCATCGAACACCTCAGGAAAATAAAAGAGTCTGTGATACAGGCCCTCTTGTTCAACATCTGTTTCTGCCCTCGCAAATGATGTTCTGGATGAATGGCCAAAATTCACACAGACAAACTCTAAAATCTTGTAGAAAACCTTCTTAGAAGAGGCTGTTTTAGAGGGGTCTGACTCTATATCTATGGATTTAGAATGGGATGTTATAAAAACTCCTGTACATGTAGTATGTAGGTACCCCAATATATTTGTCCATGTAATTTATATTGTCTTGCTTTCCAGAAAAAAACACAAGATTGCTAACTATAATGCTTGCAATAAGAGCTGGAAAATATTTGACTACAGTATTTGTCTAGTAATGCATAAAAATAGAGTTCAATTCACAGGCCATGTAACATCACGTTCATCGATCACATAAGGGGCTTATCTGCAATACCATGCACAGCTGGGGCTGCAATTCGTGTACTTGATATTGGGTGTCAACCCCCCACCAAACTGATTTAGAATAGGTCTTCATTATTTTAGTTCTGTAAAACTACTTTAATAAAACATAGGAGTGTGTTTCTCTAGCAATCTGCAAACAAGTTTGCATTAGGAGATTATTTTTATACTAGAAATGCATCAAGTACATCTCTGTATGTTAAAAAACAAGAGAAAAACTGAAACTTCTTAAAGCACAGAATGCAGTATTGCTGCTCTTAAAGGGGGAATGCCGGTCATGCGATGCCCCAGGCACATTTTCCGATTTTGCGCATGCCGGAACTCTGGCTCTATTGCACAGGCATGGGCCCAGATGAAGAGACGTCCTGTGCCCAGAAGGTCCTGTCCAGAAGACTGGTAAGTATAATGATGGGGTTGGGGGGGGGGGGTTGAGTTAGCTAGGAAGGGCTAGTAGTGGGCGGGCTAGCTAGGGAAACAGGGAGGGGGTGTGACTGAGAAAGGGTGGGTGAGGGAGTGAGAGAGGGAGGGGGAGGAAAACAGAACAGGAAGATGCCCATGTAAACAAATGCAAAAGATGCCAGGCGCTCACAGAGAAACCCAGAAATCACTCAAAACACTGCGAAAGGTATTTGGGTGCACTTATTAACCTATTAATAGCACTAACGGACCTTTTTTGAAAAATAATTTTTTGCCCAGAAAACCCCTTTAATATCAGTCTGGGTTCACCTCTGCATCTGAGTCTCCATTGGAGAAAAATTGTCAGAGAAAAAAATGCTGCACGGAGAACTTTTTCTCCACTAATTTCAGTTTCAAAATGGGTAGTCAATGGGGTCTGGCGGGCTCCATCTGTAACCGCAGTTTTAGAAGTCCGGCTCTCCTTCATTTGGGTCCCCCAACATACCTGAATGAAGGAGAGGCCAGCGCCTGTGTGAACCAAGCATCAGAAAAAATCTCAACTAATATACACCTGCAGTGTCAACTTAGGTTTACCACATAATAATAAGCTTTTTATGAGTTTCACAAATAAATAAATACACAATGAATGACAGATAGAATTGCATAAGACTGTATTATTCTAAACAATAGACCATATGGTGTAATTCTAAACTAAGATGCTGCAGTCTTTAATCTCTCCCAGTTCCTTAGTGTCCTATTAAAAGCATGAGTCATCTAGGCAGAAGCAGCCAGCTTCACCGGCACTTGTAATGGAAAAAGAAAAATCTCACAATCCTCCTAATTGTTCAGATTTGCTGCACCCACATTAAGGCTATTTCCACACAGGACAACCCCGCTACTAGTTTTCCTTCACGGAAAATCAGTAGCAGGTTTCTGTGAATGCGTTTTCATGGAAAATAAAATCAAAGAAACGTGAAATGGGGTTGTTTTTGTAGGTACCTTCCTATTTTCAACCTTTGTATTGCAAAGATTGAAAGCTGATATAGTTTTATGCTACATGTGGATGAGATCTTGGGAAATTTCATCTACAGTGTTACTATTGTTTGCAATGCAAAAGTTAAAAGCTGCAGTAAAAACCTGCAGCATGTTGGTGAAAGTTTGAGGGGTTAGTTACAGCAGTGGCTAATCCGATGATCTACCCTTATGTGGACTAACAAATCTGCTGCAACTCTTCAACATTCTTGTAACAGCGCACATACATAAATTCATATTTGGTATCTTTTCCAGTGAAGACAGCCATTGGTAGGGGCAATGATTAACCCTTTCCCAATATCTGCCATACTATTATGGCAGATGCAAGGTGTTTAAATATTAATTTAATTAATATAGTATTATACAGCAGAGCCCTCATGGCAATGCCCACGATCAGTGCCCAAACTGATCACAGGTGTTAACCCTCTTGATGCCTTGGTAAAAGATGACCCAAAGCACCATTTTGGCTTTGATCACCGTCCTTTAACATGACAGTTGGGAGCCTATTGAAGGGGACCAGGGTTGTCATAAACAGACTTCTATTACAGGCTGCCGGAATGATTTGGTATGAAATCCCAGCAATTGGTATGGCATATTGTAGAGTAGTTCAGCATTAAACTTCATTACCATGACTGGGTCATGTAGGTAAGCTTTGCCATCCAAAACCTAATTAACAAAATATTTATTCCTTTATTTGCCACCAAGGTGCTTACCATTACTTTTTTTTTCTCAGGCCTTTATACGGCCTCCACTGGTATATTGGTGAGACTAAAACTAGACAGCAACTTTGGTGGTGTGACATTGAGGGGTTGCCCTCCTATCTCCTCTTCCCACCACGATCTGGGTTTCAGCAGCGGGACCAGCAGTATACTCTGTGTTTATTCTAAATTGTATAGTTATACAGAGATAACAGAAGCACTAATAAAGCACCGTTCTAGCATTTATCATGGCCCAGCAACTGAAAGCAATTGGCAGAAAGAGAATAGAATATAGATGGCCTGGAACATGCCAGAGTCATCAGCCCAACCAGAGAGGTTGACTGAAACCTAGGCAATGACATGTGAACAATGTGGAGGCATAATCGGCAGTATCTGGCAAGTGCATATTTAGACAAACATACTATGCACTCCGTCTTTAAAAAAGGACTTTTTCACAGCTGAGTGTACACCCAAGGGTGACCCGTTTACACAGATCCCTCATAGACTTGAGTCTATTGAAGGATCCCTGAAATCAGCCCTGGAAATGGCATGATCTATTTTTTTCTTGTATTGGTCACCTGGGCTATTAAAACAACAGTCGTGTAAATTGATCCATTAATATCTGTGGGGCCATGTGTTGACTGTTAATACAACGGTTAGCACATGTCTATCGAATCCTGTCATATGAATGAGAACTAACCCAGCAAGATAGATAACACAATTTATTGGGTAAAACACTTCACTTAGCTGAAACTAAAAGCTTAAAGTGTTCCTCCAGTTATAAACCACTTTCCATAAATGAATAGTACAGGTAAAAATAAGAAACTTTGTAATAGATCTGTTTCCTTCTCCACTTACTAAACTGTTCTCTTGCTCCTTATCTTCAATCTAACTGCTTTTTTACATTATATTGTCTGTGAATTCTTCCTCACACTCAAAGGAGAAGGGAGGGGTAGAGCAGGATTCTCCTATTGGCTAGTTAATTGATCTATTCCATCATTCTGTGCAGTAACAGCCTCTTATCTACAAACCTAGCAGTGTTAAAAGAGTCTAGCAATGTGTAGGAGCAGCAATTACATATGTTTTTTTCTATTCCCCTTACCCTTTTCATAGACAAATATGTAGAAAGTAACTCTGCCTGAAAAACATATTTCTTTAATAAGATATATTACAAAGCTGCTTATTTTCACCTGTAGTATTAATTTACGCAAAGTTGTTTATAAATGGAGGTACACTTTAAATATGATTCTAATGATGGGAATACCCCAAAGCACATTTTCACTCCGCCCGCTATGTTGGGCCTTAGCCTTAAGATCATAAATGTGAGCTTGTAAATGGCAACTAATAATAGTGAACGTGGTCACATTGAATTCCTGCAAGGTTGGATTTTTTGCAACTGACATATGATTGTGATAACTTGTGTGCTGCAATTGTGAAAATATTCAGTATGATCTATTGCAGTTCTGGCAAGGCAACATTGATATGCTGCACAGCCAAAGTTGCTGTGTAGCCTTAGCCTTAAAGGGTTTTTTTTCCCACAAACATACCCACATTTAAATTTGTACACAATAAAACGTTAACCATTTTTGCAAATATAAATAATTCAAAATTTAGAAATTTTCTCTAAGCACCGTTCCTTTCTTTTGTCTTGATAGGCTGCCATGAATTCAGGAACTTTCTATGGTCTGACACTTGTCAGAAACCCAGCCATAATATTATTGGTTATCTTCTCATGCACATAGGGTCCCTGCTGATAACATGTCTACAATAAGGAAATCATGGCTGGGTTTTTGACAACTGCTAGACTAGGGGTCTCCAACCACAGGTCTGCGGACCGGGACCGGGCCGTTGGGGGTCTTTTGTAGGTCCGCGGGGCGGCGTCATGGCCTCAGTAAATGCGGCTCCTCGCACATTATGTGGGACGGGTCAGTGATCTGGCCACAGTGTCGTGGCTCCTGGCATAGCTATTGGCGGGGACCTGGTTTACAGCGCTGTACACTGAGGTCCCGCCAGCACGCCCCGGTCTACAGCGCTGTTTGGTGTATAACCCCGCCCCCATATGACCAAAGCCCCGCCCCTAAACCGCCCGCCTCGCCCCCTGTTCCCCCTTGTCGGGCCATGGTGAACAAAAGGTTGGGGACCGCTGTGCTAGACGATAGAAAGTTCCTGCATTCATGGCTGTATCCATGGTTACCGATCAATACAACAGACTGTCACCACTAAGATGGTTAGAGAAAATCTTTAAAAAGCTACAAAATTTGTTAATTATATTTTCAAAAATGTTTAACTTGTAATTGTCTACAAATGTAAATGTGGTTATGTCCATGGAAAAAACCCTTTAAGTTCTTCATCATCCTGCAAAGCAATGCTTTCTCCTAGGGACAATTTTTCTAGACACCTGAAAGTGGAAGCTGAGGTGGAAAGGAGGTCTCTTCAAACTTTGTAGAAGTGAAATAGGTATTGGTCCTAATCCTGGCTTGAAATTTAGTCCTCCTGCATAAAGTGAGGCTCTGTAATTGGGCATGTCGTATGCCACAGTATGGTGCTTAGTTCGGCATCAAATTATGGAGATATTCTCTACTAGAAGAATTGCATCAAGAGGAAAATACCTCATAATATGTCATCTAATGAGCATAAAATGAATCATATTTCTGTCAAATCCATATGGAGCCCACAATAAAAAGAACTGTGCTTAAAACATATAGAGGAGTACAATGGATCCCATACACTCCTATGAATACTGTAATATGTTTCTATACACATATGGATGTCTCCATAAGGGTAGGAAATATCAGTGCCCTTCCTATGTACAGCAATAGCAATAAAAATACTATGTGTAAATTTTCTGTGTCATTCACATACATTCCCCCTTTCAGTTTATTTAGAAAAATGTCCTAAGAGCAGCAAAGCCCTCTAATGCCGGGGCCCCACGTGGTGTAAATACCGCAGTTTACACCAAATGAAAAATATGCGCAGCGGACACACTGTGATTTCCAAAACCATTGCGGTTTTAAAAATCGCAGCATGTTAATTATATCTACGGAAACGCTGGTGGTTTCCCTATAGGTATAATTGAAGCAGAAAGTCAGCGAACTTTCTGTAAAAAGCGCTACGGTAAAAACTGCAATGCGTTGCCGCCGCAGTTTTTCCCTCAGTGATTTTTTGCTGCGGGACGTTACATGGGGCCTTAACCTAAAACTGCTTCCTACCAACAATTACTAAAAATGTGTTTTTTATTTCCAATTCTTAAAAATAACTTTATAATGTATTTTATATCTGCTGGTTGCATACTGGAATCCAGTGTATTATAATGCCATTTTCAATTATGCTAAGACTTTATGCATCTCAGGCAAGTATTAATCGGTATGTTAAATATTCACTTTTCTCTGCTTTATATCACATTCCACACCTCCAATAGCTCTATTGTTTTCACACAGGGCTGCATTGCTGCCTGCACTGGCACGGGATTCCTTTGATCATGACTAGGTGCAGACTGGTCACAACAATCGAGCAACTAGCATACCAATTTTAAAATACTAATCCAGATACACTCCTATTCATGCCTTCAGGTGCTGCAAGGCTATAGCCTAGGTCTACTAATGTGGTTACAATAGACACTGGCATAAAATGGTGCATCTTTGGCACAATATGATGTGTCTTGGTGCATCTAGTTTTGTCCAAAATTTTTCAGCTTGCTAGACATGTGGGTGTGAATTCTCAAAAACAGGGATGTGGCCTAAATGCAACACTATGCAACAAAATTCTCCAAAATCATGTCATAAAATTCTGGCTCAAAGTAATCCAACGCCAAAGATATATTGATAAGAAATGTAGATTGTGTGCCCTATATGGCATAGTGATTGACAATGTCTGTAAAGTGCTGCGGAATATGTTGGCGCTAAACAAGTAAGATAAATAATAATAATCCAACTAAAAGGTGGTATAAATGAGACTAGACATTCTAACAATTTATCACCCAGCATCAGCCATTGTGATAAATCTGGTGTATTTTCAGGCTGCCTATCTACATTTGCACTGTCTAATTATTAGTAAATCTGGGTCTGTATGATAAAGATGGCATACTAGTGTATGGCTTATATAATAAAAAAGTCTCAAGTAAGCCTTATGTTTGTTGTTTTAGGCATAATTACTTATAGTTGTTACACTTATTTTGCGTGCAGCAGAAAAAGAAAACATATATTATGTTTCTTGACTTATTTTGGGATTTTCGCTATTTTGGTTTTAACATTTTAGTCACTAAAAATTACACCTTCTTCAGTAAAAAAAACCACAAACACCCTCACAGTTCTGAAATACCTACTAACAAGTGCAAGGTGTCAGATTGGTCATAAAAGTAACTACAGTATTTTCTGCTAGCCTTGAGGGTGCCAGTATGCATGTGTTTATGTTTTTATGTGCTTTACCTATAAATTTCAAGCAGCCAAAAGCCATAATTGACATTGCAGGTCAGCAACATTGCCGTAAACCTTGTCCAGTTTTGCTCCAAGTTTCTTGGCTTCATAGTAAAACCACTGCATGCATGGGAATCTTAAAAGCTAGCTAACTGAAATATATAATAAATGTAGTGCAAAAGTTAATTTTCTGCAGTTTGCCATATCTAAGCATAAAAGTAAGAGAAATGCATATTTGCAACACTGCATAACTCAGAAGACCAGCAGTGAATTCATGCCATCCCTGTTTAGATGGTCCCTTTTGGCTATGCTCCTACATTCAGGACTAGATTAAGCTATGGTCCCACAATCAGGATTGGATTATCTGGTCTGTGCTGTGTAGTGGTGGCACCTGGAACTGCAGTCCCAGCTCCCAGGACTGCTTCTGGCCATATAGGTATTATTTGGCTTCATGTGGCCGAAAACAGATGATCGGGATAGGGTCCCGGTAGGTCATCAGTATCAATTACCTTCAGATCCTGGACTATCCTTTAAGCCATCTAAACACTGTCTGATCACATGGCTGACACAGGCAGCTAAATTGCTAATTTCCTCAAAATGGAGAGGCACAGAACCCAACAATAGATATTACATAGCTGTGAGTCTAATACTGGACATAAGTTTCCAGAGACACGGGATCCTTGAACCTCTTATATAGCCCCAGGGCTAAGCAGTACCATAAGCAATGCCCAACCTACTTGCCAATCCTAGTCCTGTATGCTAATCTTATTTTTATCATTATACTTTTTCTGTTCCCTAATATATGGCAACCACATCTCTGCTTTGTTACTGTAACAGACCTACTCATACCTCAGCTTGGTTAATCTATGTTTTTACATTTCTTTGTAGCCATACTGTTTGTGACTTTGGCTATTAACATTCTTTCGCAGCAATAATACTATGTTTGTCTTTTTCTGTGTTAAACTAAAATCTAATTTAAAAATAAACATATTTGACAAAAAATCCTCATCAAGTCTAACATTCTAATATTTCACTTCCAAGTGATTAGTCCCTTTGGATCTACAAATGGAGTAGTCCCATTGCCATTCACTGATATATCCTCAGCCAAAAATGAGTGTCAAACTTGGATTTCTGCCACTGACTATTCTGTAAAATGCATGTTGGCTTTGCCACAGGCAAAATCCTAAATGTCTCAACATATATATAATCCAAACTCTTAATTGTTCTTGATGTTTTAATTACATTTCTGAGAAAAAAATGCTTAGCATCTCATCAGTTTTTATTTTACGCCAGCTTCACACAGCCATAATCTGGCCACATTAAAGTCTACTGCATATAATGGCCACAAGGCCAGAACCTCTTATGGCTAAATTAAATTTAGATCATCATGAAGCATATGCTTGTTATGGGGCATTACCTCCATAATAAACATGCCATAATGAGCCATTTAACAGTCATGTGAAACTGGTCTTGGGGTTCATGCCCACTAATGCAATATCTATATTCATTTCTGGCTCAAGAGACCTCCAGTGGGTGTGCCAGAGACGTCTTGTGGTACATCTGCCACCAGTATTCATAATATTAAGAGGATGCATCAGTCAAAAAGTTCTCACTGTGTCTTCCAGTGCATACATGTGGTCAACAACTCTCTCATGACAAAAGGTGGCTTGGAACTGCATCCCAATCTAGCCTTTGTAGTGGGTCAAAAATATCACAAATACAACAACACTATATCAACATGCCACTGGTAGTGTAGTTTCACTATTCCATCTAAGCTATAAACTAGTGATATTACAATTTAGGTCTAGCCCAATATCATACCCAATAATGTAAAAAAAAATCTACTGTATGTCCTCAAATTTGCAAAAAAAAAGAATGACATAGGGGCATATTTATCAATACTGTTGAACTTTTGCAATACTGTTGAATCCAATTTGTAGTTTTAGACATATTTATAAATATTTCGTAGAGACCTTCAAAAATCTGTCTCACTTTCTAACATGCCAAAATTCTGGCTCACTATCACATGCATCAAAATTTTGGCTAATTTTTCCGATGAACCAAAAAAATTTGTCTCCACTTTTAAACCACACACACTCTGGTGCACATTTTTCAAAAGTGTCCATCCAGTTGTATTTTTCAGTTCTTTCTGGTATACATTATTCATAAATACATTGTAAATGCTATGCACCATCAATTTTGGCATACATGTAAACAAAAAATGTCAGACTTCTATCGATAAATATGCCCCAAACTCTGAATGGGGCTTTGGAAACAATGTGTACAATATTGTTGTGAACTGTCATTGTTGACTCTACCACGCGTGAATTCATTAATATGTTCTTTTAATTTCATTTGATTCTGTTTCATTCCTTTCATTACATGACATTTTATGTCATACAACAATTATAACTAAGAAATATATAAAATCTGTAAGAAATATATAAAATGTGTATATGTCCCAGGAGTATAGCTATGTCCCCCTTCCTGCGCTTCACTGTAGTGTCTAGGGCTGTAAGACAACTGGCTGGAACAGAAGTCTCCCTGCAATGCCCAGTAGGGCAGAAAGGTTGTCAATCCCTGCTCCAATGACTTATCCCCATCCCATCAGTCAATATTTTTTTGGGGTGCTAGGGCAAGATCATCTCCCATTTATCGGTATTATGTATTTATAAGTTTTATTACCTGACTCAATAATAACTTACTGAATTGGAGTGCTACCTTTAACAGCTGTGTCTAAAGATTATGTTATTATGTATAATATTATCAACTTGTCAAGATTAATATCTATTTTCAGAGTGAATGCTACCATGATGTTCTTGTAGTGTATTTTGCCTACTACGTTACTAATTCGTAGTGGCAGAGATCGCACAGATACATTCATCACAGCTTTTCCACAGTGACCATAGGAAAACATCACAGATAGGAAATAAGACATTGTATAGTAACGGTCCTATATAAAACCTGTTATTAAACACAGATCAAACAATTGGCAGGAGAGGGACTCACATCATACTCCTGGGTCTCATCGTAAATGTACCATGCCCTGACAATGACAATCTCCACAGCCTTATGTATTATTAACCACTATAGTGAGGATCACCTACCTGTAGCATTCCAGCTATGTGGCTCTTATTTCTGCAAATATATAGATTCCAGGGAGGGATCTCTTGCGGTGGCAAAGCAGATAGGGAGAACGAAGGGTGGAGCACTGCTGTCAGCAAGTCATTCCTGTGTTATATGCTTGCCTGGTTTCTCCTGCTGAGACCCAGAAGCAGCCATTGCTCCAAGTAAGAAGTCTTTTGCAGATTTTGCATGACGGCTGTGTGAATGATCTGCAGGCTCAGGCATGTACATCAAATGATCTTACAATAATTGCTCGACTATAAAAATGTAACCGAGACAGGCAGAGAAAGAATAACCTGTTCTTATACAAGGACTTGTGTCTTGCCTGGCCTCAGATATTTAAAACATCTGTAAATCTATAAAACCTAGTTTCCATCAGTTTATAAGTCACTAAAGTTTCCTGCACTTCAGGATTTTTTTAGGAAGTAGGGTGTGTAATGATGCTTACTTCAGAATGCTGTCTGTAAAATGCTGATAGTAGTATAATGTTGTACCGTGTTAGCCATTGAAAGTAGTGGAAGAGTGAAGAAATCAGGCGATACCTTTTAGAGGCTAACTGAGTATATTTATAAGTAAGCTTTCAGGAGTACTCGCTCCCTTCATCAGACATGGTGTGATACAAGAACTGAAAATTAACAGATTTTTATACACATGGTACTGTAAAATGCTGAGAAAGCGTACTTCTCCAGAAACTATACTAATACTTCTAATAGACTAAGGCATTAACATTTCTAGGAAGCAGCTAACAATTGATAAAACATATGTTTCCACTAATTCCTGTGCGGCAATCTAGAGTACCATGACTAAGATTTTTGGACATGACTAAACAAGTAGCTTAAGGCTAGTGTAACGGTGCTTCATAGGCATAACACACAGTTCAGGATAACACATTCTAATTTACTAGCTTAAGTAGTGGATCCTTTGACTACTATCAGTTGGCGACTGGGAGTTGTAATGATAGCAACCCAGATAATGAAGTGACCAGACAGTCCAAAACCAAAAGCAGGCCTAGTTTGAATATAGGAACTTGGAATCAAAGTTTATAATGATATAATGGACAAGTGAGAGAGCAAGACATGGCAGACACCTGAGTGGCACAGTAGGACATTGGAAACACCTGACTGGCAGATGATCACTATGGCAGGTGGGAGGACAGGTAATAGATCATTTGTAGAACACCACAGGTCATAGACTCATAGCAGGCCTAAGGTTCGCAGCGGACCACAGGATACAGGCTAGTAGCAGGGCACTGACTGATACTGGACTGGAACAAGACTGGAGCAGGTCCAGATCAAGAAACATCCCATAATCCTCTAGCAAAGACTAATGGGATATGCAGGATTTAAATAGCAGGTTTATCAGCACCAGGCAATGGGACAGCAAGAGGTTGCAAAGAATGGAAGTCCAGCACAGGAGGGGTTAATGACTGATGAAGGGTGTTGTTGTATAAAGCTGGGTTTCCACAGTCAGGATGTGTTTTTGAAGCCAAAACCAGGAGTAGATTGAAGAAAAGAGAAGTAGTAGAACACGCCCTATATGCATCTCCCCCTTTATTATCCACACCTGGTTTTGGCTTAAAAAAAACAACAAAACCTGACTGTAGAAACTCAGGCTTATACACCTGAGTGTAGATGAGGTATAAGATCAAACACCATTCTTCCAACAGGAAAAAGATGAGGAACAGCAGGGTGACAGGCTGCAACTTCCAATCCCTAAAAACTACTACTGTACATAGGGGGCATATAGGATATATTTAAACCTAGTATTTGGAGTGTGCATCAAATTTGCATGTAAAAACTAAACACAGCTTTGATGCAGCTGCAGTTTGTACAGGTGAAACATATTATTAAACATGTTTCACCTGAAAAACATGTGTAGAGGTTCGACAGGAACTTACCAAGTCTTTCAGCAATAGGCAAATATATATAAATTCACTTTAACAGTAAGCTGGAATTTTTCCAGGCTCTTTCAAACATGCTTTCATAATCCCACTATTGAAGAAATCCTCCCTTGACCCATCCTGTGCTGCTATCTATTGACCTGTCTCTAACCTCTCCTTCATCCCCAAAATCTTGGAACGCTTGGTCTATTCTCGTTTAATCTATTATCTTTCGGCCCTCTTCTTGACCCCTTACAATCTGGCTTCCGCACTCTGAACTCTACTGAAACGGCCCTCACAAAAGTCTCCAACCATCTCCTGACGGCTAAATCCAAAGGTGACTACTCTCTTCTTATTCTCCTGGATCTCTCGGCAGCATTTGACACTGTTGACCATCAACTCCTCCTCACTTTGTTCCGCTCTGTCAGCCTCACGGACACCGCTCTCTCCTGGTTCTCCTCTTATCTCTCTGACCACACTTTCTGTGTATCATTTGCGGGCTCTGTTTCTTCCCCTCTCCCCGTTGGGGTTCCTCAGGGCTCGGTCCTAGGCCCCCTGCTCTTCTCTCTCTACTCTGCCCCCACAGGACAAACCATCACCAGATTTGGCTTCCGGTACCATCTTTATGCTGATGACACCCAATTATACACGTCATCCCGTGACATCACCCCTGCTCTAATACAGAACACCAGTGACTGTCTCTCTGCTGTCTCAAATTTAATGTCTTCTATCTGAAACTGAATCTATCAAAGACTGAATCTATCAAAGACTGAACTACTGCTGTTTCCACCATCTAATAGATCTGTCCCTGATATCTCCATTGCAGTCTCCAGCCTTACTATAACTCCTAGATAGCATGCCCTCTGCCTCAGGGTTATGTTTGACTCAGACCTTTCCTAAACCCCCCCCCCCCATATCCAATCACTCGCACGCTCTTGTCATCTCCACCTCAAAAACAACTCCAGAATCCGCCCTTTCCTTACCACAGATACTGTTACATCTGCACCTGTTCGAACTTCTGCGCCATCCGGCCGCATGCTGCGGCGCAGTAGGCGGGTCCGACTGTGATTCTTTCCTCTGGGTTTTTCTTGTATTGTCTGAACACTGTCCTATTCCCTCACCTCCTTAATTGATTTTCCACCACACCCATCTCCTTCACCTTGGTTTTCCTGTGCTCCACTAATAGTTAATTTTAGCCTTACCTGTGTGATTGACAGCCTATCCAGCCTATCAAGTCTGGGGCGGGTTCTTCCTTCCTATTTATTCTTTGCTCACATTCACAGAGGCACTGGCTATTGCTTCTGTGTACCTGCCTTTACTCCGTGCTATTTTGTTGCCCGTATTCCTATTTCTGATCTCAGGCTTTGTCTGTGACTATTCTTTTGGATTTTGATTCTGTACTGCATTGCTCGTCTGTTACCGGACCCTTGGCTTGCTGACCTCCCTTCTTGTCGTTTGTTCTGTCTTTGTTCTGTGTTGTCACTTATTCAGTGTAGGGACCGGCTCCGAGTTGTCGGCTGTCACCTAGGACAGTCAGGCAAGAGGCAGGGCCAGTAGGGAGTTTCCAGCTTTAGGGCTCACTGTCTTGATGTGCCCCTCCCCCCAGGGTTCTCCAGCAGCTACTGGGGAATCGCTCCGCTAGCGATTACCTTACAGATACATTAAAGACACTTATTGTTACCCTGATTCACTCTCGCCTTGACTACTGTAACTCCTTACTAATCGATCTCCCCCTTACTAAACTCTCCCCTCTACAATCTATTCTGAATTCAGAGGCCAGGCTCATCTATCAGTCTAGACGCTACAGCGATGCCTCCGATCTGTGCCAGTCACTACTAGAGATGAGCAAATTTTTCAAAAGTTCTATTCGGCAGCTTCGCTGAATTTTTTGATTCAATTCGATTCAAATTAATTTGTGGAGAATTGCATTAAAAAACAGCTATTTCCTGGCTGAAGAGAGCCTGTATAGAGGAGTAGAATCTATGGGTCTGCCCTATAGACTGCAATACATGTGTATTGCAGTCTATAGAGGAAGTCAGCCTATGCAGACGCATAGCTGACTTCCTCACTTCTGGGCAGGATCAACTAGGTACTGGGGGCTATTAGCAGCCTGGGGTCACTGGCCAGACCCCGGGCTGCAGAAGATGCATATCGGCACCCCACGATCTCGCCGCGGGGGGTGCTAAAGGGGACATGTAGCATGGTGGAACCCCTTGGAAACATGACCATGGCATCCAAGGGGTTAAAACCCACAATCGGAGCTGTGGGGTTATGGAGCAGGGTGTTAGCTGTCAGTTACAGCTAACGCCCGCTCCCGATGCCATGGGCAGTCGTGAAGGGGGTTAAAGGGCTGTGACATCACAGGGCTGGCTGCTGATTGGCTGCACGCATGGCATTGTGGGTGATCCCGCATTCCCAGAGTTCCTTGCCCCATGTCCTAACGTGCAGCAGCCATTTTATGCAAGTAATTCATTACCACGAAGCGTGAGGAAATTCAGATTTGATGCGAATCGAATATTTCCTGAAATTCGGATCGAATTCCACTTCATCAGCTTCGATTCGCTCATCTCTAGTCACTACATTGACTGCCTATTCAATACAGAATACAATATATACTTATCACCCTCATCCACAAGGCTCTCCATAATGCTGCACCTCCCTACATTTCCTCCCTCATCTCTGTCTATCGCCCAACCCGTACTCTCCGCTCACTCAATGACCTAAGACTATTATCCTCTATTATCAGGACCTCCCACGCTCTGGAATGCTCTACCCCGGACAATCGGATTCAAGCGCAAACTAAACATCTTTTCAGACAGGACTATTACAAATCCTAATGTAAACGCTTCCGCAGTTAGAATCCCTAAAACAAACCCTCCTCTGATCACGTTCCCGCATTACCCCACAGGATATGATGCCGTTTCAGACTAACTTTATATGTCCAGGCACCATCTGCACGTTAAAGGATACGACTCATACAAGCTTTATAAATGTGTAATGAAAGTCACTTCTATCACAGAAACAATTGGACCACTGTATATGTAATGCTACCTCCGATGCCACCCCTGCTACCTCTTGTGTCACCCCCTCTACCTCATAGATTGTAAGCTCTTGCGAGCAGGGCCCTCAGTCCCATTGTGTGGATTGACTATTTCTTTGTAATGTATCGTTTTTCTTTACTTAGCTGCTTTTTTCTTGCCATAATACAAATTCTAACACTCCATTCAGTAGGACTATCAGCTGTGTATCCACCTGACTTCTGAACAACACAACTGATGGTCCCAACCCCATTTATAAGGCAAGAAATCCCACTTATTAAACCTGACAGGGCACACCTGTGAAGTGAAAACCATTTCAGGTGACTACCTCTTGAAGCTCATCAAGAGAATGCCAAGAGTGTGCAAAGCAGTAATCAAAGCAAAAGGTGGCTACTTTGAAGAACCTAGAATATAAGACACTTTTTCAGTTGTTTCACACTTTTTTGTTAAGTATATAATTCCACATGTGTTAATTCATAGTTTCGATGCCTTCAGTGTGAATCTACAATTTTTATAGTCATGAAAATACAGAAAACTCTTGGAATGAGAAGGTGTGTCCAAACTTTTGGTCTGTACTGTACACAGCCACATATTTGACTATACCCAAACTCTCAGAGCCCCAGGAGACAACTCTACCATTGGCTGCCCTGGGCGCTTAATAACTTGGCCAAATAACTAACTCAATCCCATTAACCTGGATCACACTTGCCCCAGACCAACTACTCCATTTCTTAGGAGCACAAAGGACAACACAAGAGGGGACACACTGGCTGGTAAGGCACAGGTCTCTGCCAGAATCAGCTTCAGTACAAAGAAGGGACTCTAAAACACAAGCTGCACTGATAATGCCAGCCTTGCATTAATCTTGGAGTATCCATGGAGTCACCCAGGGTCAGTTCAGCAAGAGTCTTCAGGCTAAATGCTCTAATCTGGAAGTAGAGACATCATAGAATGAAGTAAGAGGTTCTTCACCTATTTCATCTCTGCTGTGAATTGCACCTTATAGTGCGAGGTGTAGAATTGTGAATTTTCTTGGTTAGTCTGATGAAGGAAATTGTATATTTCTGAAACATGTAGGAGGAAGGTATCCCCAAGAGGAGACCACAGATATCAGATGACATCACTGCAAACTAACTCCCTTCCTTGTGTTATTTCATGTGTACAGCGGCTGAGGTCATTCCACTTTTTTACCGCAATAATTTAGAGATAATGTCCACTGCCTTTTTTTTGGCACACGGACTAAGAGGCATGTGCTAACTTTTATTACCCACCATCTATGTGGATAATACTAATGTATCAGCAAGATACAAGCAAGATTTGTGTTCAGGTGGAGCACACAAAAATCACATCAATACACTTGCTGTGTTTAATTCTTTAACCCAGTGCTGCAAGTAGTGGTGCAGGTTTTGTTCCAATTTAAAGGATATTTAGGATACAATTATAAGGTTTTTTTTTTCCTTTATTTTCAACAATTATATATAACATAATATAATAAATCCCACACCCATCTGATAGCTAAAATGATAGCTAAAAATACTATTAATAACAAACACACAAGAACAAATGTTTCCCTTCACAATATTATTTGCTCAACCAACGTGAAAGAACTTCTCCAGTCAAAAAATCAAACCAGACTGACAATATCTTGTTAAAACTTTCCCCTTTTCCCATATCCCTAGCAAACATCTCCTCCTTCCTCATTAGACTGACCCACCAATCAGGGGTGTAACTAGCAAAGACTGGGCCCCATAGCAATCTTTTGACTTGCCCCCCCCCCCCTCACACTACATTATGCACATTATACTGGCCCCCACACAGTATAATGCTCCCTTTGCTGACCACCACATGGTATAATGCCCCCATTTACAAAATATCCCACAGTGACCCCCTCACCATGTATAATGTCCCACAGTGGCCCCTCTACATAATATAAAGTCCCATAGTGGCCCTTCCACACAGTATAATGTCCTATAGTGGCCTCCATACAGTATAATGTTGCACAATGGCCCCCTCACACAGTATAAAGTCCAGTAGTAGCTCTTGCACACAGTATAATGTCCCATAGTGGCCCCTATGGTACTTGTTACAAATATTGGAAACATTTTGGGTTTGGTCGTTAAAGGACAGGACAGTGGTAACAATGAGCCAGGATTTTATAATATTTTTTTGCTGGCTAGAACAGGACATTGAAAGCTTGTGTGTTGTAAGTATGTGATCCAGAGGGCGCTGTTGAGCGACCCAGGCCCAGCCCTGAAAAGCCCTTCAGCCACACCTTTGGGGGGCGGGGCATGTAACTCCAGAGGACTGGAGTATCCTGCTTGGAGCAGGAGATGGTGGACCCAGCTGGACAGATAGACGGTCTGTGCCAGGAGGGCTGAGGTCCACTGGGGACTTTTGCTAGAGTTGAGCAAGAGTCAGGCTAGTGAGGGGCTCTATGAGTGAGTTAGGGCCCTAACGGTGGCATAGGTTTTTTTGTTGTTTTTGTTATGTTGCAGTTAAGCTGAATAAAGCCACTTTTATTTTACACTTGGACCGTCTGAAAGCTATCTTTCTGGCGCCCAGTACCAAGAACCACTGCTGTTGGGACCAGGAGCCTGCCGCCATTTGAGTCTAATTCCCCAAGTTGTCACATATGGTGGAGAAAGAGATCCACACAAGTCCTGGAAGACAAGTGTGACTGCAGTACTGCTAAGTGTGCATTGTGGCCTACAGCTGGAAGAAATCTGTGATTTCAACTCAAGAAACCCAGGAAGGGGTGAGTGAATTGCAACATAGCAAAGTGTTTGTAAAACCTGGTGAAAGTAAAACTCTGGAAGAGGAATCCAGGGAATGGACTTTGTGTATACTGTGGCACAGAAGTCTGTGAAGTGTTTGCTGATGGCAAGAAAGTAAACAATGTGTTTAGAAGCTGGATATTGCAAACAGTCTATGTGAAAGGCTATGGTGCCATGTTGGTGTTTTCTGTGGAAGACAGAAGAAAATGCTGGTTGTTGTAGTGCCACATAAGTTAACTGTTTGAATATATGTGACTGCAGAAGATAGCAAAAAAGTTGCTGCCGGTTGAACCCATGGTTGCTGTGGAATATTGTGTAATTTTGTTATTAAACCATGGGCAAGAAAAAGAGAATTTCAGCTTGTAAAAAAGCAGAGAAGTTATGCACAGGTTTATTAGTGCAGCAGTCTGAATGCAGAGAGACACAAAACCCGGAACAGATCATGTGGAAGGCAAGTAAAGATAATGTGTTGCATGAGAGTGACTCAGTTTTTCTAAAGCACCTCTGTTCTATGAATGAATATGTCCCTGCTGACTGTATGTCTATGACTATGACTATGTCTCATACTGGAGTGCATCAGAGCGCCAAAGATGAAAATATTATGGTGCAGCAGCTTCAAGATGAGATTAAAACCATCAGGTTCATTTATGAAGATGAAATATCTGATTGGAAATGGCAACTTGAGGTATCAGAAAAAGAGAACCTTAAGTTAAAGAAAGAGCTTGAAACTATAAAGAGTTCATATCCTAGTCATTCTGAAAATTTGGTACTGGGTTTGCCTGGAATGGACTGTGTCACTAAGAAGGAGTTTGCAGAAATGAAATGTGCTCTATCTAATAAAGTTGTACAGAGTGTAGAGCAAAAGCAAGTGCTTGAGAAGCAATTGCAGGATTTAAAGGAGCAGCATGTCCAAGACTCCATTGCCAAAGAGAGTGTAATTGAAAAATTAAGAGATGACCTTGAAACTGCTAAACGTGAGAGAAGTGAATTTTTGCAGTGTCAGTCAGAATGTTTGGATGAACAAGTCAGGAAGTGTGAAAAACTTTCTGCTGCATGAACTGACAAAGAAAATGAAGTTGCAGAGCTGAGGAAGCATGTGTCTGACCGAGAGAGTGATTTAGAATCTGTGGTGCAGACATTGCAGTCAGAGCAAAACTTGCGTGCACTAAAGCAGGTTCGCCTAAATAGTGAAATCCATGAATGGCGAAGCAGAGCTGGAGTTCTGGAACAAAGAGGAATGGAACTCACAGCTAGAATATGTAGCCTGAAGAGGGCACTGTCAGGATCTTGTGAAGATAATGAGAAGTTGTCTGTTTTGGTGCAAAATAAAGACAAAGAATTGATGGAGATGTCGTCTGTCCATGCTCAGAAAGTGCAAACCTTACAGGAGAGTCATAAAAAAGTAGAGACTCAACTTCAAGAGCTGAAACTAAAAGTCACAGAAGGGGACAGGTTTCAAGCAGAACTGCTAGACAAGGCAAACGGTCTGCAGGTGGAATTGAATAATGTCACAGGGCTTCTTTCTCAAGCAGACCGCAAGTTTATCAAATTTTCCAAAGATTTTTCTACACTAGAATCTCAGCTTCAGGACACTCAGGAACATTTGCAAGAAGAAACTTGTCAGAAGCTTGACCTTAGTACAAAACTAAAACAAATGGAAGATGAGAAAAATGGTTTCCTTGAGCAACTAGAGGAAGAGGAGATAGCAAAAAGAGATTTGACAAAGCAGATTTCAACACTACAGGCTCAGGCGACTGCTATGAAGAAAAAAATGGAGGATAGTATTGGGTCCTTGGACTCTGTTGAAGAACTAAAGGAAAAGTTGCAAAAGGAGCTAGAAGCTACAAATCAATGGTTTGAGGAGAAGGTTGCTGCTTATGACAAACTTGAGAAGACGAAAATTAGACTTCAGCAGGAACTAGAAGATGTAGGTGTAGATCTTGATCATCAACGTCGGATTGTGTCAAATTTGGAAAGGAAGCAGAAAAAGTTTGATCAGCTGCTTGGTGAAGAGAAGACTCTTTCTGCTAGATATGCAGAAGAACGTGACCGTGCTGAAGCAGAGGCCCTTGAATTGAAGGCCGAGTTAGAGAGGCTCAACAAGCAACTGCACACTGAAATGGAGGATTTGGTTAGCTCCAGGGATGAAGCTGAGAAAAACCTGGAATCTGTGCAGATGTTGTATGAGAACAAAGCTAATGCTTATGACAAGCTGGAAAAGGCCAAGAGAGAATTGGACCTCCAGATAGAAGACATGAAGATTCAGTTTGAGGGAAACCTGTCTAATTTATCTACTGAGATTGTAGAACTAGAAATGCTTGTTGCTAAACTAAAGGTGCAAGTGAACAAGCAGGAGGAAATTGCACAAATCAAGAAACAGCTGGAGTTTCAGGTGGATCAAGTGAAGCGTGAGTCAGAAATAAAGTTGGAAGAGCACGCTTTTCAGATAAAACAGTTAAAAACCGAAGTGGAATCTAAAAGAGAAGAATTGGATCGATTGCAGCAGTCTTTATCCAATACTGAACAGTCAGCATCTACGCTATCTTCAAAGCTGGCAGCACTAGAAGATGAGAAGGACTCGCTGCAGAGCCTGTTAACCTCTAAAGAATCAGAGCTGTTATCCATGAGAAACGTGACTCAAAAGAGAGAGTTCTTATTCAACCAAGAGCAAGATAAGAGAGCCACTGAGATACGGGACTTGAATGAAAGACTTGACAAAAAGTCTGCAGATGAGCAGAAGCTTTATCAGAAGATGTTGGAGGGTCAGTTCAATATAGTTCAGGGAACAGTGGGGGAAGCAGAAAATATCATCCAGGATGCTGACCTGACAAATGTTAGAAGAACGCTGCAGAATATCCTAGAACTAGGAGGCATAGTGGATAAAGAGATGGCATCTACATCTACTGCCATAGAAGATGTCAGGAAGATTGAGGAAGATCTGCAAGTTGCAATAGTAGAAACTGAGATTGAAGCTGCTCAGAAAAAGGTGGCAGTGAAGAAAGTTCTGGAGCTGGAATCAGAGATTTGTGCGCTACAGAAGGCGTTAGAATTGGAAAAAGCTGCCAGCATAGAGGCAGAGAAAGGAGAATCATTAAGTCAGACAGACATGAGTGACCTGTCCACTGATGTTGATACCAATGATCAGATTATGATGAAACCATGTGACTCGGTAAAACGTCAAGTAGAGGGTATAGTTCCCCAGGAAGATGCTGCTAAAGGTGGACTTCCTGCAAAATGTGAGGAGGCCAAAGAAGGTCCAACAGAAGAAGAAACTGTGATTGGTCACACACTGCCTGTGACAGAGTGGGTCCAGCCTCAAACCAAAGAGGTCCAAAGCCTAGAGGGCTGTGAGATGGTAAATAAGGTGAAGGGTCATCAAAAGTGTGGAACAAGAATCCGTAAGAAGACTGACCACGCATATGTTGTCCCAACAGCTAAAGTGTCTGAAGCCATTGTGGATAAAGATGTTGCTGTGCCTGTCTCTAGCCAAATGTCTGGTGGACAAACGGTGAATAATGACTCCATGTTGTCTGTGAAGGGGGAGTCAGGAAGTAAGAGATGGTTACATGTCACCAATGATGTGACAGTTGTTAAAGACATGCCAGAAAATGTAGTTCAGCGTGATCTATTATGTGAGGGTGTA
This sequence comes from Leptodactylus fallax, assembly GCA_947044405.1. NCBI lineage: Eukaryota > Metazoa > Chordata > Amphibia > Anura > Leptodactylidae > Leptodactylus > Leptodactylus fallax. The sequence goes on from CAMRHE010000150.1 coordinate 514,550, forward strand.
CGGTATGGCCCTCGTGCAGAAGGAGAAGATATTGCAGTACAGAGATTGTGTATCTCAAACAAAGAGGAGAGCAAGCAGCCTATGTCTCCTAAACTTCTAAGCCTTGATGGTGATGGCAAAGTTTACTTTGAGATGAAGGTTACGGAAAAAGTTCCCATGATACAGTTATACTCTAAAGACATTGATGTGCATGAAGTACGTGTTAGTTGGTCTCTGTGCTCCTGTGAATTCATGATAGGTGAAGATGAAGATTTTTACGGCTATTCACTAAAGGGATCAAAGTCCTGCAATGGGATGGCTGAAGACTATGGCGAGAAATGTGATGAAAATGATGTGATCCCCTGTATGGCGAATTGTGAAGATGAAGAAGTAAAACTTGCCTTTGCACAGAAGGGCCAGGATCTTGGCGTTGCATCGAAAGTGATGAGAAGATGGAAAACTCGACAGAGCGGTATTTGGAAGAGGAGACCGCCAGATGGAGACATCTGGAGAGACACTGGACAAGTGTATAAGATTGAAGAGGGACGGCGACATATGTCTTGTCCCATTGTAGCTCACCCCATGGGTAGTGAGCTGAGGGGGAGGGTATGTAAGTATGTGAGCCAGAGGGCGCTGTTGAGCGACCCAGGCCCAGCCCTGAAAAGCCCTTCAGCCACACCTTTGGGAGGCGGGGCGTGTAACTCCAGAGGACTGGAGTATCCTGCTTGGAGCAGGAGATGGTGGACCCAGCTGGACAGATAGACGGTCTGTGCCAGGAGGGCTGAGGTCCACCGGGGACTTTTGCTAGAGTTGAGCAAGAGTCAGGCTAATGAGGGGCTCTATGAGTGAGTTAGGGCCCTAACGGTGGCCTAGGTTTTTTGTTGTTTTTGTTATGTTGCAGTTAAGCTGAATAAAGCCACTTTTACTTTACACTTGGACCGTCTGAAAGCTATCTTTCTGGCGCCCAGTACCACGAACCACCGCTGTTGGGACCAGGAGCCTGCCGCCATTTGAGTCTAATTCCCCAAGTTGTCACAGTGTAAATAAAAAGGATTTACATAAGTCTGCCTCAGAGATTTGTACTCCCATTTCTACCTCCCAAGATTGCTTAAAAGGCAGTTGGGGAGAAGTAACGGAACATGACAAGATATTATATAATGTTAACAAACTATGAGTAGGGGGTTCCTGATGTAACAGATATGATTAGGGAAGTAAGTGGATTGGACTACAGAGACAGATTAACAAATTTGGGGTTATTCAGTTTAGAAAAAAGGATGGCTAAGGGGGGAATCTAATCACAATGTACAAATACATGAAGGGACAGCACAAAGACCTTCCTAGTGATCTTTTTGCTCCTAGGCTGATGACAGTGACAAGCGGACATCCTCTATGTCTATGACAGAACATTTTACCAGCATCATAGACAGGGATTCTTTACTGTAAGAGCAGTGAGACTATGGAACTCACTATCCCAGGATTTTGTGATGATGAATTCATTGTGCAAGTTCAAAAAGGGACTGGATGTTTTTCTTGAATAGAAAAATATTACAGGTTACAGGTTTTAAATTTTTGGTAAAGGCAAGTTGATCCAGGGTTGTAACATGATAGTGGGATTTGGAGTCAGGAAGGAATTTTTTTCCCCTGACATGGGGCAATTGGCATCAACCTTATGGGGTTTTTTGCCTTCCTCTGGATCAACATTATAGGATTATAGGTTGGACTTGAGGAACCAAAATGTCCAAATTCCTTGGTTAAAGCAAGTTTACAGAGTCCATTACATATAGTTGCAGATCATCTGTATACAGTGCCAATTTACGCTGCATAGAAACCAAAACAAGACCATGTATATTTGGGTTCATCCACAGTGCCACCGGCAGATGCTTCCTGACAAACACATACAAGAGTGGCATTAAGGTTTTTATGCAGCTTGTACTACACATGTATGTAAGGATTTTTACTTGCTAAGGCTATGGTCACACTAGCATTGTGTGACCGTTCGGGGACTCCATCCCCCATTCCGCTTAAAATATGCAAGCAGGTATAATATCCTATAGAGGTCTCCATAAAATATAATGTCCCACAGTGGACCCTTCACCAGGTATAATGTCTCATTTTGCTATGACTAAGGGGCACATTACCCTGAAACGCGTAAGAGATTTTGTTACACCTGCATTTATGATGGATTTTTTATGCTCATTTTTCTGATGTTCTAATTAAAAGCTAAGTTTTTTTTTTTTTTTCGTGACTCCTTTTTTGGATGCTGGTTACATAGTGACTGTTTTTGTATAATGTCCCATAGTTGCCTCCATGCAGTCCTCCAAGCAGGACTTTTCTCTTTACCGATTTTGGGCGGAAACTCGGCAGACAGATAGGGTTTCCATTTTTCAGGTCCCCAAGCAGACCTGAAGAACAGAAACCCGAACACTAGTGTGAACTTAGTATAACATATTTTGTGGCCAAAGGTGTTTTGGGACACTTTCATTTTAGATTGATTTTTTGGAAAATACATTTGGGATATTGGCAAACTGATTTATAATCTTCCACAGTCACCCATAAATTTAAAATAGGAAAAAATATTGTGTATGTATGTTGTGTTTTGGGTCCTCATGTGTCTCTCAGTTGGTAGATATGCCAAAATCCTGTTGATACTTTTCATGGCAATTCCTGATCTGCTGTGAACATTAGCAGATCAAAGTAACACGCAAAAGTAACATGTAAAAAGCATCATACAAAGCTGCAGAGGAAAGATGGAGTGGTCTATTTAAATTCCACAAATGATGGTCCAACCTCAAGAACTGCGAAGGGGACACACTGAGAAACGTGAGGTGATCCTTTAGACTGAGGCCCCACGTTTCGTAAACTATTTTTTGTTACAATTTTTGCTGCCTTTTTTTGAGCCAAAGCTAGGAGTGGATTGAGCAGAAGGTAAAAATATAAGAGCTTCCTACACACGTGGACAAAATTGTTGTTACCCCTCATTTAATGAAAGAAAAAACCACAATGGTCATAGAAATAACTTGAATCTGACAGACTGGAATTTGCCAAACTAGATGGTGACAAGTCACAAAGCTTCTGGGAGAATGTCCTATGGACAGATGAGAAAAAAAAAATCGAAATTTTTGGCAAGGCACATCAGCTCTATGTTCACAGTCGGAAAAATGAAGCATATCTTGAAAAGAACACTGTCCCTACTGTGAAACATGGAGGAGGCTCTGTTATGTTCTGGGGCTGCTTTGCTGCATCTGGCATAGGATGTCTTGAATCTGTGCAGGGTACAATGAAATCTCAAGACTATCAAGGGATTCTAGAGAGAAATGTGCTGACCAGTGTCAGAAAGCTTGGTCTCAGTTGCAGGTCATGGGTGAATTCAGTGTTGGACTGGGATGTCTAGGGCCCACCAGTGGAATTGTTTCTAGGGGCCCACCGTCAGGACCCCTGCAGATCAACAGTATCGAAACATGCTGCTCACCAGCCATACGATGTGCACCACTGCACTACCTAAACCTACTGCTACACCCTGTATGGCAAGTGAAGAGCGTGGCTCCCAAAATTGCTACCATTACCTGTAGCTGCTCTGTCCTGGAAAAGCTGATCTGCAGAGGTCCTGGTTGTTGTATCATTGCAGATGTAATATTGATGGCCTATCCTAAGGACAGGCCGTTAATATTAGAAAGATGGATAAATTCTTTGAAGTGGTTGTCCAGGAATTGGAGCAATCCATGTGCCATGCAGGAGATGTAAAATAAATAAATAAAAAAGCATACTGACCTGTCCCCGGAGCTCCGTTGTCTACTGCCAGTGTCCATTCAGACTCGTGCTACTTGCTGAGACTCCTGCACTTCATGTGACCACTAAGACCAATTAGGTACAGGATTTCCAGAAACGAGGCGCCGCCATGAGACCAAACAGACACAGGCAGGGGACAACGGGGAACTAGGGACAGGTGAGTATGCTTTTTTTTTTTTTTTTAATTTGCACCCAGGCTGAGCTTTAGCACTAAGACCCTCAGGCATTTAGTTACGCCCCTGCACACTTGATTATCCTCAGGCCTGCATAACAAGCTTTTGCTATGTGTATTACAACATGCTTTTCTCATTGAACCAACAAGATAACAGCAATCCCATAATGAGCTGGCAATATCCATAGCTTCAGCTCGTAGTACACAAGTAGGAAAGTTGTGTCCTGTGAATAAGCCTTTAGGCTGGGGCCTTAGCCTTAGATTAGACAGGCTTAAACTGCCAGATTTATCAAAGGATCTAATAGTAAATGATAAATCTGGTGTATCTTTAGTCCTTCTAGTCTAAAATCATACTATATATTAATTGGCTTAGTTTTCAACAAAGAAAAAAAAAATGGGTCAAAATTTTAGCACATTTTTGGTGCATGGTGACACACCATAGCCATTTCAGGGAAGTCATACTCCTTTTCCATTAACTGACATCCCTTGTCGAGCAAAACACAGAAACTGTCTAAAATTGTTAATAAATGTGTTATAAAGCTTGTACGGCAGTGTTTTGGGACAAATTACATCAGAATTCTGGCATGTTTCCAATAGTAAATCTGCCTCAGTTTTTCCTGTATTAACAGGAGGTCAAGCTAACAATGCAGGTCTATTGAAGTCAGATCGAGGCTCTTATAGATCTGCATTGTGAGTCGATTCTGATTGTCCCAACCTATTAAATATAAAGCCTAAGTGGTGGAGGTAACCAGTCTGAATAGTGCTGAAGAGTGATCATCAGGTAAGTTGATTTTTGAGGATTTTGTGCTTTAATTCATTTTTAATATATCTGCATTGACAGATTGAGCTGGTATCCAGATCTCTCCTCTTGTTCAAATCTTCCCCAAAGCAATTAAAACTGCTTAAAGTTTCTAACGTTATGAGAATGAAGATTATGTCCTATCTCAAATTTTGTTACATAAAACCATAACCAGAGGTAAAGGTTTAGAGGAAAAAGCAGATATGGATAGTCAGAAAAGCTGTAGTACCATACCACTTATCCTAAAATCCAGTCCTAAATTATAAAGTCCAGAGTAACAGTGGATGTTTCATGTGAGTTTCTTACAGAATAATACTACATTTTTTCAGGGGATGTTTAGAGCAGTAGACTGACCTTGCAGGCTAAAATAATATAAAGGTGATAGGGGTTATCTGATTGTTACACAAAATGTGCACCTTAAAGCCGGGGGCCCCACATGGCGCAAGAGAAAAAAAAACGCGGCTTTTTATAGTCCCTGCAAAGTGGAGGGAATCCCATCCACATATTGCCGGAAAATACGCGCTGTTACAGTTTTGGAAATCGCAGCATGTCACAACCTAGTACATCTCCGACCTGTGTACAAGCCACTTGTACGTAGAGAACCAGCTGTCACCCGCACAGTGAGGATATGGTCCGAGGAGAGTGATGAGGCTCTGAGGGATTGTTTTGACACAACCGCATGGGAAGTTCTGCAGGATTCTTGTGGGGAAGACATAGAAGGACTCACACACTGCATAACGGACTACATTAATTTTTGTGTGGACAACACAGTACCCACAAAAGTGGTGAGGTGCTTCTCCAATAACAAACCATGGATTAACTCTGATATAAAAACACTACTTAAGGAGAAAAAGATGGCATTCAGGACAAGAGATAAGGAGGGGTTGAGGGAAGTACAAAAGGAGCTGAGGCATCAAATCAGGCAGGGAAAAGCCAATTATAAAGAAAAAATGGAAAAGCAAATGGAAAGAAAAGACATAAGGAGGGTCTGGGAGGGGCTTAAGTCAATTTCGGGTCATAAACAGTCTGTCTGCCAGATTGAGGCAGATGTTAATTGGCTTAATGAACTAAACCTATTCTTCAACAGATTTGATCACACACCAGCTCCTCCCACCCCAGTATGTCCTTCAGCTCCCCCCACCACAATGACTTCTCCCCATGCGGCCACTTCCCAACAGACCAGTAAATCCAGAAATCCATCTTTATCTGGCCACAGTCTGACCTTCACACGGGCCCAGGTGAGGAAGGAGATGAAAAAGATCAAGGCGAGGAAAGCCGCAGGGCCAGATGACATCAGTGCAAGGCTAATTAAGACTTGCGGGGACCAGCTGTGTGGTATAATTACATATATGTATAATATGAGCCTGAGGCAGGAAATAGTCCCTGAATTATGGAAATCCTCTTGTGTGGTACCAGTTCCAAAGAAACCCCACCCTATGGACCTCAACGACTACAGACCTGTAGCACTGACATCCCACCTGATGAAGATCTTGGAGAGATTGGTTCTCACACATCTCCGCCCTCTAGTGAGCCCCGCTATGGACCCACTCCAGTTTGCTTATCGGCCGGGCATTGGGGTAGATGATGCCATCATCCATCTTCTGCACAGGGCTCTTTCTCACCTGGAGAAACCAGGGAACACAGTGAGAATAATGTTCTTTGACTTCTCCAGTGCTTTTAACACCATACAGCCCAGGTTATTGAGGGACAAGCTGGGCCTTGCTGGAGTGGACCACCACCTCTCCAACTGGATCCTAGACTACCTCACAAATCGACCTCAATACGTGAGAGCCCGAGACTGTGTGTCAGGTACCGTGATCTGTAATACGGGGGCACCTCAGGGTACGGTTCTCGCCCCTTTCCTCTTCACACTGTACACTGCAGATTTTAGGTGCAACTCATCCAGCTGCTACCTACAGAAGTATTCTGACGACTCTGCAATAGTGGGTCTCATCACAGATGATGATGACAGGGAGTACAGAGAACTGAACCAGCATTTTGTGGACTGGTGCCACCGGAACCACCTGAAGATTAACGCGGGGAAGACCAAGGAGATGATGGTGGACTTCCGCAAAGGCAGAAGCCCTCCTAAACCAGTGGACATCCTGGGGACGGGCATCGAGATTGTGAACACCTATAAGTACCTGGGTTTGCTCCTTAATAATAAGCTGGACTGGGCAGATCATATGGAGGCCCTGTACAGGAAGGGCCACAGCAGGCTCTACCTGCTTAGGAAGCTGAGAGCCTTTGGAATCCGGGGGGCACTTCTTAGAACTTTCTTCAACTCGGTAGTGGCATCAGCCATCTTCTTTGGAGTGGCCTGCTGGGGGAGCAGTATATCAACCAGGGACAGAAATAAACTTGACAAGCTGATTAGAAGGGCCAGCTCTGTCCTGGGGAGCCCACTGGACCCAGTGCAGGTGGTGGGTGACAGAAGGATACTGTCCGTGGTGAGCTCCATGCAGAAGAAGAAGTCCCATCCCATGCATGAGACTGTGATCGTGCTGAGCAGTACTGTCAGTGACCGACTGCTCCACCCTAGGTGTGAGAAGGAGCGCTATCGGAAGTCTTTCCTCCCCACCGCGGTTAGGCTGTACAACCAACACCGACCTAAGCGGAGATCATTACACACAGAGAACTGAAATATCTCTCTGCCTGTTAAATCCCCCCCCTCCTCTGCTACGCCCTATCTGTCTGTCTGCTATCAATGTAATGCCTCTCACCTTGGAACATTCCTGTACATGTTGTATTTGTATTTGTATCTGCTTATCTTTGCTGCTGTAACACACTGAATTTCCCCATTGTGGGACTATTAAAGGACTATTATTATTATTATTATTATTATAGCTATGGAAACGTCAGCGGCTTCCCTATAGGTATAACGGAAGCAGAAAGTCTGCAGAGGAAACCTTTCTGTGAACTTTCTGTGATAAACACTGCGGGAAAAACCCGCAGCAGTTTAACCCGCAGCCTTTTTTGCTGCGGCCCACTATATGGGGCCTTGAGTAAATCACATCAGAGAAACAGTTAAAATTTCCCATGCAAAGGCCAAAGAATTCAGTCTGGGAAACCATTAGGCTTTATTACAAGCCTCTAGTTGGGTATATCCTAGGCAGCCAAATTGGATTATATGTGGTCAATCTGTTCTTGGACAACGTGTCTGAATTACATTGTATCCAGCATTACTGCAGTATGTTAGTCCACAAGGTGCTTATACCAGAATGTCATGCCACTGTAACAATTCCATAATTCTTATCTCTAACATCCTCTTACTGTTCTAATAACAATATAACAGGATATTTAAGTCTTAGGGGGCATTCACACTACCATTGCTAATTTCCGTTGCTGTCTTCCGTTATAGGATGACAGCAATGGACATTAAACTGTCGCAGAGAACGGTCACAGACTGATTCTGTGTCCGTTCCCATTGAAACTAATGTAAACAACATGACCAAAACTATCTTCCCTCATGTTTTGTAATGGAAGATAAAGTCCTGCCTGCATGTCCTATTACAGAAGATAGCAACTTACATTAGTATTGGTAGTGTAAACTCCCCCTTATCTACTATGCTTCTGCGATTTCTTCCCATGTGTCCCCAGCCTAAGGCCTTATTCATATAGTAGTGGTTTGGTCAGCTTACCAGTTTTGTAGATGATTTCAATAATCACTTCAATAACAAATGTCATATTAAGTGTACATCACTTGTTTTTGCCCTATGTCAGTTACATTTGCATCAGCCATCAACAATATAAGTGACATTTTGTTGTTTTTCTTCAGATGCCATTATATATTGTATGTATTTTTCTGGTTTTGTAAAGCAGTCTCCATGTTTTTCAGTGCCCTGAACAATATCTAGATGTATACATATGTATCTTTATCTAAAGACTTATTCACATTTGCTGTCCACATATTTAGTAAGTGGCATTTATTCATTTTACTATATCTATTCAGACATCTGGGTTTTTTTTCACGCACTGTGGGTACATGAAAAAATATGGAAGCACTGCAGGTTCGATTTTTTTTTTTTTCACTAATGTGGATGCATCACATCAATTCAATTCTATGGGTCTGTGTGTCAATCCATTTTTCACAGACCCACAGAATTAGAAAGTATAGGGAATGAAACAAAGGTGATATGTTACTTTGTACATACCCCAATAACACACACTGACTATATATGCTTCCTTTACTAGATAAACCAGATGAGTTAATAACCATTCTTCTATAGAAGCTACACATACACCATAGTAATGTGACTGCTATTCACAATGCAGCTGCTGTGCACTTAAGGGCACATTTATTAATATTGTTCCTTAAAATGAATTTTTTTCTACTATTTTAAAACTTCATTAATTTCAAACAAATTGGCACATTGAAAAGGCAGTACAAGCTGCAAGCAGCATGTTATAGAGCGGAAGGGGCTGAACAGAATGATATATAGGAAAAAGAGAAGTCAAAGGAAACGGTCCTATCAGTGATTGACAGCCTCTCCTCTATGACTGTACATACAGAGATAGCTGTCAGTCACTCATAGGACCGCCTCCTTGACTTCTTAGCACAGAAAGAGCGGACATTTCAATGAATAAATGACAGCTTTAACTGAATCTTTGTTTACAAAGAACTATATGTCAATCTGCTCACTTTCTCCTTCTCTACAACATGATACTTACAGATTAGACTGCTTTATTAAAGTAACAGGTTTTTTACTCTTTAAGTAATCTCTGATATACTGGGTTTTTTTTTAAATTCTCATAGTTACAAATACCACAGATAGCCTTGTTCTTTATTAAAAAACAAAAAACACAATAAAATACCAGTTTTAAATCAGGCCTTCAATACATGTGCTCAGAGTCATAGTGTCTCATGAGAGGTTCCTTTGGAAGACCCTTTTTTTCTCGAAATTATTAGACTTCCAAAGATCCAGGAGAAGGCAAATCCAAAGTCACCACTATTTGTATGAGTAAATTCACAAATAACCTATTAGACCACATTGCCTTGTTACGCTAGATGCACACTAGCATTCACGTTTCAATCCTTTGGGTCCGCATGGGGATCTGGAAGACAGAAAACCTGTCTGCTTAAAAAGTGATTACACGCGGAAACCATGTCCGCCCGGTTCCTGCTTGCAGGACTTTTCTCTCCGCCGATTTTATGTGGAATCTGCAACGGAGTCTCGTATGGAGACTTAAATGCAAATGTGAACCTAGCCTTAGTGTAATGATAACAACAATGATTACAATACAGTTACAAGTGGATGTGCACATGTTCTGTATAGATTAATATTGGACTCTCAGAATCATTTCTTCGAGTGGGACAAATGGTCTAAATGTACCATTTTATTGTTGGCCAAACCCTGTCTATAAATATGTTGCATCACAATATATATACATATAGTCATGTAAAATTACATATGTAAAATAAAGTATAAACAAAAATATTAAAGTACTGCCGAGAAATCGAGGGCAACAATTATTAGTAAAATAGTAATACAAATAGTATAGAGGTGAAACAAAACAGTCAAGATCATATCCACCAACTTGATCCACTTACATACAGCAGTATATTGTGCAACTTTTATCATTCATAAATATGTTTGTATAATGTAGAAAAATGTGTTTAGTTATAAAGCTGGTACTTGGCAGGGTACTAATATTTCTCACACACAAAACACGAGTGTATACTGTATCGACCCTCCCTTTCCTCTACTGGAAGACATGCACTCTTGAGAACATAATATCACTGCGTGCTGCATGCAGATTTTGCTTCCTCTCTGCCCTTGTTGGCTCTGTACACTGTAAGAATTATCTATAGTCAAGAGCGTTTAGTAGATTAAACCTGACATATCATAGGAAGCAATCATACAATATTCAGCATATAATTATAATCTCTATGAGGACAGCTGGGTTAAGTAACTATAAATTTCCCTTACCTCAGGTTTGAGGGTTGTAGGCTTGTTCTGGTTGTGCTCCCCTGGCTCAGACGTCAGTAAGATAGCTGCTCCTTCCCACTAAATCCTAATGCTTCTAAATCAGAATAGAATCAAATTTCTAATAGAAAAAAAATATATAACCTTCGGTTATTAATAAGGTTTGGTCGGTTCCTTTCGTAGTAATTTCTCAGGGTCCCTTAGTTCAGACAAACCTGTTAATCTAAGCCAAGATGAGGTTATCAAGTACTAAATAACTTGGCCGATATAATGCGCAATGAGTGAAACTAAATGCAGCTATATTCCCTCAGATCACTTGGCACGGAAATGAGCATGCCCAGTTCATTCTCCCACTGGACATACCCGGTCAGTGCAGGCTGTGGTAACGTCTTCCCTGCTATGGTGCTCTGGCATCTGGACAGAAGAACTAGCAAAATAAGGACAATAATCTTGCAACCCTTTTTTCTCCTTGTTTTTTTAAGCTATGCGGTCCTGTGGCTATTTTCGGACTGGATGCTTGCCCATGATGTATTTCAAGGTTATTTTCCAATGTGTCTCCTCAAGACGCTTTATACTGCCTACATTAAGAAATTACAATCCAAAGCACTCAGGCTTCGCTGAAAAAATTCTGTAAAATAATTGTTGCTGTATAATACTTATGTTCTGTTATCAAATCTGCTTCAGGGAGCCAACTGCATTTTTAATCTGCCTGAAATCCATAGCATATTGACACAGAGACTACAGGTAATAGTACATTGCTCCCAATAACAAGAACTCGTAACAATAATTGACGTGATTGTTAATTATTGATGAAATGTTGCTTGTTGCTTGAATTTTTTTTTTTTTGGAGTAGAAAGTGCCAAGTCAGGACAATGGATACAGCTTTGTTTTTCTATTATATATACGTAGTATCTCTTTATTGAATGCAGGTATGCAACAGACATCACAGTAAGGCCTTTTCAGGACATTGGTGGGATATGAAAATCTGAAATTATGTTTTGACAATTTGTTTTATTATAAACTACTAGAATTGGTTGTAATAAAATATTATTCCAGCTCAAATAAGCAGTTGTAATGTTCTTGGGTTTTACCAGCCTTCTGATTTGTGGGTCAGATTTTTTAGAATGATGCTAACCCATTTAGATGTTCCAGAAAGTCACAGACCCATGGTTATAATCTCTGTTGACAGGTGGCTTGGTAAACTGCCTTTCCCAATGTCTTCTGTTTCCTAACCTTAATATAAGTATATTAATAAATAAACATGAGAACCATCCAAAGGGGGCAGCTTATCATGTCAGATGTATTTACTTCATGTGGCAATTCAATGTCTTGAAGCATGCAAAGAATTAGAATAATCGCTCTTGGTAAAGATCCTTAAGCCAGTCTAGCAAGAAATTTCTTTTGTAGAATATTCTGAATTACTGTATACAAGCATTGTCCTCGCAAAGTGGTTGAATACCAGGATGCCCATTTAATTTGGCCCTTTGCGCACAGGAAAAGTATTACAGTAATAGCAAAATACCTGGTGCTATCCATAATATGGCTCTAATCCAATGATTACATGCTAGCAATACTCATCAGATCTACGATAAAACACTATGTACAAGCCAGATTATGATAGTATCAAATGAAGCCAATTATTAACTTTATTTTCCATTGCTTTTATAATGTCAAAATTTTCAGCAACTCTCTACAGAGATTATCAACAGGATCACATCTATTCTTCCTATCTCAGACATATACAAGGGCCAACTTTCTATGACATCAGTTAACCAGTATTTTCTTGTGGTGTGGGAGAACACAAAAGTACCCGGAGAGAAGCTCACAGAAAACATGCATACAGTACATGTACCAACTAGGCTTACAGAACTTTTCCCCTTTTTTGCATACTATGAAAATATTGGGTTTTCTTTACATACCAACATACTGTAGCTAAGTCTTCATTCATTTAATGGACAACAAATTATATGCCCAATGTGCTACCAAATTGGCAGGTCAGGACTAGGTTGCAGACCACCATAGTATCATGCAAACAAAGTGTGAATACAGACTAAAATCTGAGCTGACAGCTGAAAAATACAAAGTAGAAATGTGTTCAGAAATGGTAATAGAGGTACTAAATTATGGACAGGCCAAAACATCCATATAACAGAGGCTGGGTCTAAAACAAGAATCAAATGCTGGACCTCATGTAGTAGAGGTACAATCATAACATGAGGCCCATAAGCCACAGGTAGCAGAGGTATAGCTGAGGCCCATTGGCCAAACATTCATGAAAGAAGCCCAGAGGCCACAGGTAGCAGAGGTATAGCAGAAGCCCGTAGGCCAAGCATTTATAATCCTACAGGCTACATGTAACAGATGTACATACAAAACAGAAGCCACTAGGTCACAGATAACAGAGGTATAAACTTAACAGAAGTATGTAGGGCACACGTGGGCCATACATTCATTCACAGAAAAATGAGCCAGAGGTAGCAGAGATACATACAACAGAGATGGCAGAAGCCTGAAGTTCAAACATATGGAGGCAAATGGAGGGACATGTGCCCAAACTTGGCAGATGGAAAGACATATCCATTCACACTGTAGCAGAGAAGCAAACATGATGGAAGGACAAATGCATCCACACAGTCAGGGATACATGGCATAAAGACAAATGTATCCACAGAATTAGAGACATGATTCCGGTTTCAGAAAGAAACATAACTCAGACATACAGACAGAAAGATAGCATGCATCCAAACAACAGAGCATGACACAGACAAATGAACATTGCTCAACCAGGGTGAGGCTAGAGACAGGGATTGGCACAGGAATTAGCAGACAAAAACACATTCATCCTTAAAAAACAGGAGCAATAACAGAGATATACAGGTGGCTAGGTCTGCTGGGGAAAGTAATACATTGGCAAGCGCAGTGTGCTGGCATTCGCATCAATGAAAGCATACAAACTCCATACAAATATTTCTCTTGGTCAGGTTTAATCCCAGGACACTAGTGCTTCAAGGAAACAGTGATAACCATTGAGAACAATGCTGCCCATATCATTTACAGTAACTATTTACAGACAGAGATTATCTGTACAATCACACAGGGACCGTAGTTTGTATTAGTACACCCCGCAGGCCTGTTACCTGCGGACGATGGACAGTACGCTGTACCCAAGTTGTCACAATGACTTTATTAAATGTTTTTTGCTTACTATTTTAGCCATGCCATATCAAAAAGACGGTAAAAAGGCTATATGCAGCATATTAGCAAACTCCTATATCTTCTGTAAACTGCATTTAAACCGATCTGAGATCACTGTTCGGATATGTTTCATAACTTTGCCTAGCTAAATAAAAGGGGTATTGTATTTTTGTACATGTGATCCTGACAGTGAAATTCTATGTGGCAAGTCAGCATACCATTTCAGGTTAATATGCAGCTACAACCAGGCTCACATACCTTTACATCCTCTCCTTTTCTGTATATTGTAAAATCTAAGCTCTAGATTGAGTCTTTTCATATGTAGCAATATTTCGTGTTTTAGTCTAAGAAACATAAAAAACAAAACGGATTTTAAATAGAAAAATATGTAAATGCAGCATATAAACAGCTTCTATATGTGTACAAATGAAGATAGATAGTGAAACATAAAACCTGGGGGCATTTTTTCATATATGCATCAGGAGGGCTGGCTTTAGACAAAGTGTGTCCCTACGCAAAATTACAAGTGGGGCCCCGAAAATTTTAATATTTTACCAGTAAATTCTGAATGTGCCGAAACACTATTCAAAGACCAACAGTAACACCATAGATTGACTATATAATGGTAACATACAAGTTGCACAGAGGCGCTCTGAATGGCATTAAAACGATTGGCCCCCAACCTAAAACATGTGCCACACAGACATTGCCCCTAAAACAGCAGTGCAGAACTGATAGCACTGATGGTAAAGGTGTAAGGTGTACCACACAGTAAAAGTACAAAGTAGTAATGCCAATACACAGTGAGTGATCTTCCCACTTCCCCTTTAGGCCCTACACGGTAATAATGTTCCTCTTTGTGCCCCATATGGTAATAATGCCACAGTTGTGCCTGCTACAAACTAATATTGCCCCCTTTGTGCTCCTTATACAGTAGTAACAGATTTTCATAGTAATAGGGTCCACTTTCTGCCTAACACATAGTAATTGCCCTCTTTGTGCCCCTCTAAAAAATAATAAAGGTAAGCATTCTTGCTGTGTGAAGGTGAAAAGTTATGACAGCTGTAGGGCAGAGATAGGGCATTATTAGTAGTAGTATGTTCATTCTTCTTATTAATATTATAATTCTTATTAATAATCACAGTATTTTGTCCCAAAACAGTAATAACCCGGTTTGTTCCCCACACAGAATCCCACCTTTGTGCCACATGATAGGAAATAGCAATAGAAATTGGGCCCCTTTTTCTTAAAATTTTTTTAAAAATTATTCTCAACATACCTCTCATGTTCTATGGAGCAGCTAAGGACTCTTCTTTCCTCTCTGGTGCAGAAAGGGGGAACTTGCTCTAGCGCCACCTTTTGGAAGGTAGCTCCCTATAGATCAATGCCTGGTTTATACTGTAGCAATTTACCCCTTTTCCACCAAAGAGGACTTATTTGTTTATTTTTCCAGGAATTCTTAGCAGGACATCTATGGTCTAATAAATCCCTATACCCAGCAAGGTGGCCTGAAAAGGAAATAGTTTCCTTAAGGAGACCTAGCACCCCTTCTGATCCTTGAATGCAAGAGATATATTGTGGGCATTAATGTTTTGTCTTTGTGAATCAAATTGCAGTTTTAAAATTACTCATAAAAATACAACACAATATACACTTCAAAGGTGAGGTAGCCACCCATCCTTTCTCTTTCTTTCCTGCATAGATTTGCATGTTTCTATTGTTTCTGTAATGATAGAAAATCAAAGAAAGTCATATGCTTGATAAGACACTTTAGAATATATATCCATGAAAAACATTCTTGAACTGGCCATATAGTACATTATTTATTTATTATACAGCGCCATCATATTCCGCAGCGCTTTACAGACATTGACCATCACTGTCCCATATAGGGCTCACAATCTACATTCCCTATCAGTATGTCTTTGGAGTGTGGGAGGAAACCCACACAAACACGGGAAGAACATACAAACTCCTTACAGATGTTGTCCTTGGCAGGATTCGAACCCAGGACTCCAGCGCTGCAAGGCTGCAGTGCTAACCACTGAGCCACCGTGCTATAATACAGTAGCAGGATATGTTTGGAGTTGAACTCTCTCTCGTCCTACTGAAATATACATACACGCTCAGCGTTGTTGCCGGGGTTTTGGGTGGAAATAAGGAGCACATCTGGCAAATTAGTAAGTAAAGCATTTTCTATTTCAGGGCTCTATAACTTTATTTACAAAAGCTAAAGAACCCTTTAAGGAACGACCAACACATTTGTCAGTAGTTCTCAGATATCCTGACTTGCTGCGAGTTCCTTGATGACTATTTCAAAGTCAACCCTTTAAAGATAGTTTTATATTGTGTTAAAGCCACATGCAAAGGGCTAGATTACAGGTTTTTCTGCAATAGCATTAAGTTGTTTTTCACCATGTTTTCCAGTCTGGGATTTAGGACACTTAGTCTACTTTCCATAACCTGTAATGATTTGTGCATGATATACCATTTCACTAGACATTTCACCAGTCACACAGATGGCTAAGTCTGACGGGAGTTTAGTCATGAGTGAGTAAGGCTTTGAATGGAGTAACATAAGTATGAGCAGGAAGTGCGTGGGGTAAATAGAAGACCAGTACAGAGCAGATAGCTTTACTATGACATGGAAGCCTTTGACTCACAAAGATCTAGCTGGCCAGTCTGTTTTAAGATTATTTGTGATGCCGCTGCAATAAACATATAATTATTTCAATCTTGTTGTCTTGTAAAATCTGAACAAAAACAAACTGGTTTTGTCATTTGTTGAGCAGGAATAGCTAAAATACAAGTATTGACGAATAAAGTAGTTACTGATGTAATTTATTTGTATATTTTCAGTGTTCAAGTCCAAGGGCTTATCAGTATGGAAAATCTTGACAATACATTTGGTATTAGGAGGAAGCTATTGTGCTATTCAGACTTTCATGTGCTACAGTGTTCTAGATGAACTTTGCCCTTAGCCTTTCCAAATTTGTAATGACTGATAACATTCCAGCAATGATCGACCCAGATACCATTCTGCTTTAGGAGTCAATAGAAATAACAAGGAAGGAATTTCTAAAACAACTTTCCACAATTCCCCACACCCTTGTTTGCTAACAATGTAGTTTCATTCATAGGAAAATCAATGACTGGTTCTCATTGCACATTAAAATCAGAGGTGCAGCCAGCCTGGACTGGATACAAGTTTCTCTAGGAGCCCGTAGCAGCAACATACCTCTATAGCAGGGGTCCCCAACCACCAGTCCGTGGACTGGGACCGGGCCGTTGGGGGTCTTTTGCTGGTCCGCGGGTCGGCAATCTGGCCACAGTATTGTGGCTCCTAGCTATACTAAACATGATCCCCCCCACGCTCTCTATAGTACACCAAACAGCGCTGTGCACCAGGGCGTGCTGACGGGACCTTGGTGTACAGTGCTGTAGACCAGGTCCCCGCCATTAGCTACGTAGCTAATGGCAGAGACCTGGTCTACAGCACTGTACACCGAGGTCCCGCCAGCAGGCCCCAGTGCACAGCGCTGTTTGCTGTATAACCCCACCCTCATATGACCAACGCCACACCCCTAAACTATCAGCCCCGCCCCCACTCCCTGCCCCGCCCCCCCTGCCGGGCTGTGGCAAAAAAATAGGTTGGGGACCGCTGCTCTATAGTATGTACATTCTTGTTTTCAACATAAAATCTTTCAGCATGTATAGATTGGGCTGATACCCAAAACTTGTATCCTCAGGATCAGATCTCTTCCAAGACACGAGGTATTTCAAAGAATTTCTGATCATTCGAGAATCAAGAATCTATTAAACTTCAATTAATAATCTTTGACTACCATTGGAGGAGAAGAAATAACAGAATAAGCAGGAGACCAGTAAGGCTTGAGCAGGAATATCTGGAAGTTTATTCAAAGTGAGAAACTGAAGGTGACATTATCTTGGCCAAAAACCAAACTTTGTCCCCTATAAAGTAAATTGCATATATTGCATCTTTTGTCAACTGCAGATTTGTAAAAATGAGAAGACCTGATCAAATTCTTAGAATTCTGCCTTGTAACAACTTGTAACCAATTAACTACAATGCTAAGAATGTACAGAGTTTAGGATGCTACACTTTCCTAAACATCCTGCTGTTTTGGTATCAGGAGACGATAGAAACTTGAATCCCTTGCAACTTACGTGCTCCATAATCAGCTCACCCATGAAAGGTACCATGCAAGCCTGCGAAATGTTCCCCCGAAAATATAATTTCTATGTATGAGGGGTGTGCAATAAGTTATCTAACTTAGTAAGTTTTGTCATCGTTAAAAAGCTGATCTTGTCTGTGTAGGTTGAGACATGTCTAGACATGCAACCCACACAGTTGCAGTTCAGTCTGATGAAAGCACTGGAAGTGACAGGATGGCAAGTGCAGTACAGTGCAGGTCTACAAAGAAATTGATGGATTTATAGCATCGTTCTGTGATTAAATTCTTTACAAAGGGAGAAAAGAAGCCTAAATAAATCAATGAGAGGATAATTACTGTATATGGTGATGATGCACCTTCCTACTATCAAGTAAAGTTTTGGGCCAAGCAATTTAAATGGGATAGGGAATCAACTGAAGATGACCCCTGTTCCGGGGTGACCTGTGGAAGCATCTTCAGAGGAAATGTGCTGTAAAGTGGATGCTATGATTTTGGAAGTTTGTCGGGTTAAAGTCAATATTATAGCTTATGAATTAGGCATTTCAGTCGGCACGGTTTACAGTATCATTCATGATGTTTTGATGATGTCAAAGGTTAGTTCGTGGTGGGTGTCACGAATGTTGACATCTGAGCAATTTAGCCAAGAGAATTTAGACAAGCTTAGAGAAAATCCAGGAGACTTCTATTCTTGGGTTGTTATGGGTGATAAAACATGGGTCCACTAGCATGTTCCTGAGACCAAACAAGAGTCCATGCAATGGAAGCAACAAGGAATCACCAGCTCCAAATAAATTTTGTGTGCAGCAGTCAGTTGGAAATGTCATGGCAACAGTTTTTTTTATGGTACAGAAAGTGTTTTATTACTAGAATTCATGCCACACAAGACAACAGTTACAAGAGACATCTATGCTTCAACAATGAAGGCATTACATGAGGCAATCAAAGAGAAGCACCCTGGGCAGTTGTCGGCAGGTGTGTTGCTGCTTCACGACAATGCACCAGCTCACAAGTCTCGCAAATCACGAGCTTTAACATGGAATGTGGCTTCATGAAGCTTAACCATCCACCCTACAGTCTAGACCTGGATCCCAGTGATAATGTTCTCTTTCGTAACCTGAAGAAATTTCTGCGTGGACAATGATTTCCTTATGATACTGCAGTCAAAGAGGCGGTAACAGGGTTCCTGGAGCATTGAGAAGTCTCCTTCTGTTCTGAGGGTATCCAACCACTAGTGGCAAATTGGAATAAGTGTGTTGAAGTCAAGGGGTTTACATTGAAAAGTAGAAACCTTTATTTTCTCAGAAAATGTTGTTTTCATATTCAGACAGATAACTTAATTATCACCCCATGTACAATACCTATAACATACCACCTACAAGTGGCATCTACATGTCCTAATAATATGTTTGCCACATACCACCCCATATACAGTGCCAATAACACTGTATGATGCACAGGAACTATAACACATCTCTCCCACATAGGACATTTATATGATCTTCTTCCTTAGATCGCTCCATTAGCAATAGGCATCATTACTAAATAATGCTGCCATCTACTGGTAAGTTATTTATGTGTCCTCTAAATTAAAATAAATGTCAGCTAAAATAGCCAGTTGACCAGTTTACATCCCTATAGGCAATTATCATAATATTTCTAACACCTACATGCCAAATCACATGTCATAAAATCCAACTCACAAGTTCACACTATATTTTCTACACTGGCAGACCTGGACAGTATGCAGACATACAGCTGTAACTGAATTTCAACTCTACTCCAACAGGAGGCGCAAACTTTAATGGTTATAGTCAAGGCTGTTTTAACACTTTGGTGGGCCCAATGCAAAGACCTCAAAAGTGGGCCCCCATCCAGTAGCTGCAACTACCGTTGTGTGACAAAAGATCGCTGTGTTGCTCTTTCACCCATATAAGTGAATTGAGTTGCATTGTGACCTAGGGGATGTTGTGACTTTGACTTCTATTCGCAAATAAATTATGCACTGCTTAATCTATAAATTGCAGTTGAAATACCCTCTAGGTCTCAATCTGACTCCATTCCCTTACCTTCATGAAGGGACCTTCTTGTGCCCCCCACATAGATAACAGTGCTCTAATATTGCCCCCGACAAGTAATAGTCTCAAATAATGCCCATCCACCCACAGGTAATAGCTCCACCCACATTGGTAATAGTCCCTAATATCGCCCACCCGCCCACAGCTAATAGTCCTTCAACATGAGTAATAGCCCTTAATAGTCCACCCCTCATAGGTAATAGTGCCTCCACATATTAAATAGTATCCTAATTACCTTCTTAACAGGTAATAGTCCCCCCTACACATAGATTAGTGACTCCCACAGGTAATCATTCTCCCCACTCCACATCACACATTACATTCAGTCCAGGCAACAAAACTTCTCGGATGAATTTCATACTTATTTCTACTTCCTTCAAAGCGTTGATGCTTTGCTGGGCTAAGCACCTCTTCTATTGTCCTTGTACCACAAGCAGTACCATACAGCAGGCTGAGAGGACATTAGAAGAGGTGCACAGCCAGATGCCATAACAATGCTTTGCAGGAAGAAGAGGCAAGTATGCAATTCACTACAGCAGGAGGCAGTAGTATGGTGAGGGTTCTATGCGACAGGTATGACCCTTATAGCGGTTTGTTCGGTTTTTGGCCATCCAGAAGGTCCACCCCACCACATGATCCACTTTATACAGCTATAGCTGGGGACCTTCCAGCTGAAGACAGAACACACTGAGTGATGTCATGTGTGGATGAGCAGAAGTGAGATGTATAAGTGCTTTCTTAAATTTTTCCATTGCATTTGTAGCCACTCCTGGGTTTGGCTACAAAAACGCAGTAAAATCAACAACAAAAAAGCAGCTTTTCTGCAACGTGGAGTCTTAGCCTAATAGTCTTAGAAAAGTAGCTCATGTGTTTTAAGGTTAAAAGCATTTTACTCAAACCATCCCCTTTCGTAACCTACTTATGTTGGCCCTGTCTTCTACCAATTTAATAGACCTAAAACATGGGACCACTTTTAGATCTTATCCAGGACAAATTTAAAAAAGTAACTTTTATGTCCTCTAAGTTGTGGCATGTTATTTACCACTGCAAAGCTGGCTGTGAGCTGAATTCAGTGCACGTTCAGTTTTTCAGGTACAGTGCCTTGTGAAAGTATTCGGCCCCCTTGAACTTTTCAACCTTTTGCCACATGTCAGGCTTCAAACATAAGGATATAAAATTTTAATTTTTTGGTGAAGAATCAACAACAAGTGGGACACAATCGTGAAGTGGAACGAAATTTATTGGTTATTTTAAACTTTTGTAAAAAATAAAAAACTGAAAAGTGGGGCGTGCCAAATTATTCGGCCCCCTTAAGTTAATACTTTGTAGCGCCACCTTTTGCTGCGATTACAGATGC
The DNA here is from genome assembly GCA_947044405.1 of Leptodactylus fallax. Taxonomy (NCBI): domain Eukaryota; kingdom Metazoa; phylum Chordata; class Amphibia; order Anura; family Leptodactylidae; genus Leptodactylus; species Leptodactylus fallax. Next base: position 536,036 of record CAMRHE010000150.1, read on the forward strand.
AAGTCGCTTGGGGTATGTCTCTATCAGTTTTGCACATCGAGAGACTGAAATTCTTGCCCATTCTTCCTTGGAAAACAGCTCGAGCTCAGTGAGGTTGGATGGAGAGTGTTTGTGAGCAGCAGTTTTCAGCTCTTTCCACAGATTCTCGATTGGATTCAGGTCTGGACTTTGACTTGGCCATTCTAACACCTGGATACGTTTATTTGTGAACCATTCCATTGTAGATTTTGCTTTATGTTTGGGATCTTTGTCTTGTTGGAAGATAAATCTCCGTCCCAGTCTCAGGTCTTTTGCAGACTCCAACAGGTTTTCTTCCAGAATGGTCCTGAAGAAAAGCAGGCCCAAATCATGATGCTGCCACCACCATGTTTGACAGTAGGGATGGTGTGTTCAGGGTGATGAGCTGTGTTGCTTTTACGCCAAACATATCGTTTTGCATTATGGCCAAAAGGTTCGATTTTGGTTTCATCTGACCAGAGCATCTTCTTCCACATGTTTGGTGTGTCTCCCAGGTGGCTTGTGGCAAACTTTAAACAAGACTTTTTATGGATATCTTTGAGAAATGACTTTCTTCTTGCCACTCTTCCATAAGGCCAGATTTGTGCAGTGTACGACTGATTGTTGTCCTATGGACAGACTCTCCCACCTCAGCTGTAGATCTCTGCAGTTCATCCAGAGTGATCATGGGCCTCTTGGCTGCATCTCTGATCAGTCTTCTCCTTGTTTCAGATGAAAGTTTAGAGGGACGGCCGGGTCTTGGTAAATTTGCAGTGGTTTGATACTCCTCCCATTTCAATATGATCGCTTGCACAGTGCTCCTTGGGATGTTTAAAGTTTGGGAAATCTTTTTGTATCCAAATCCGGCTTTAAACTTCTCCACAACAGTATCACGGACCTGCCTGGTGTGTTCCTTGGTCTTCATGATGCTCTCTGCGCTTTAAACAGAACCCTGAGAAAATCACAGAGCAGGTGCATTTATACGGAGACTTGATTACACACAGGTTGATTATATTTATCATCATCAGTCATTTAGTACAACATTGGATCATTCAGAGATCCTCACTGAACTTCTGGAGTGAGTTTGCTGCACTGAAAGTAAAGGGGCCGAATAATATTGCACGCCCCGCTTTTCAGTTTTTTATTTTTTACAAAAGTTTAAAATAACCAATAAATTTCGTTCCACTTCACAATTATGTCCCACTTGTTGTTGATTCTTCATCAAAAAATTAAAATTTTATATCCTTATGTTTGAAGCCTGAAATGTGGCAAAAGGTTGAAAAGTTCAAGGGGGCCGAATACTTTCGCAAGGCACTGTATCTCACATAGTTACATAGTAGATGAGGTTGGATAAAGACAGAGGTTCATCAAGTCCAACCTATAACCCTACAGTACCCTCCAGTATTGATCCAGAGGAAGGCAAAAAACCCCATGAGGCTTATGCCAATAGCCCCATTTCAGGGGAGAAAATTCCTTCCCGACTCCAATCTGGCAATCAGTATAAAACCCTGTATCAGCTTGTCCTTACCAAAATCTAATATCCGTAACCCGTAACAATGAATCCACTTCCTGTGGTAGTGAGTTCCATAACCTCGCTGTTCTTAGAGTAAAAAATTCCCGTCTATGATTATGGTGCAATTTTCTCATTAAAAAGGTCTTTGTGCTGTCCCTTCATGTATTTGTACATTGTTATCAGGTCTCCCCGTAGATATCTTTTTTGTAAACTGAATAACCCCAAATTTGTTAATCTATCGTTGTCCTCCAATCCACTCTTTCCCCTAATAATCTTGGTTGCCCTCCTATATACTCTCTCTCTCTAGTTCGATTATGTCCTTCTTGCATACTGGGGCCCAAAATTGCGCGCAATAGTCTATGTGTGGCCATACCGGTGATTTGTATAGAGGCATAACCATGTTCTTGTCATTAGAATCTATACCTCTTTTGATGCATCCCATAATTTTATTTGCCTTAGTGGTAGTTGCCTGGCATGGGTCACTAAAGGTAAGCTTACTGTCCACCTAAATCCCCAAGTCTCTTTCAGTGGGAATCTTATCCAGTAATTTACTAAAGTACATTTTCATACATTTTATTTCTGTGACCAAAATGCATAACCTTACATCATTTGCCTACGTTAAATTTAATTTGCCAGGGCTCTGCCCATGCTTCCATAGATCCATAGTACCTGCAAAAATGAAAGTGTGCTGAATTCAGCATACTGTCAGCTTTGTAGCAGTATATAACACACAAGTTAGAGGACATGAAAGGTCCTCTTTAAAGAGGAGATGGTGAAAAGTCCTCTTTAAGTTCACAATCCACCCCTGGTTGAAACTACATTTCTATGGCATGACTGGCCAATATGCCACTCTGCCCAACAAACAGTTTTTTTTTTTTTTTAATGGGAGTCTATCAGCAGGAAAATCAGTATCAATCTAATCTAGGACTGTTTCTACACTTTCCAAAGTTGCCTTTTCTATTCTGCATTGCAACTTTATTTTCTTGAAAATCAGGATTTTATTCTTATGCAAATTAGCTGAAAAGGGCTTTAGGGGCATTTATTCTCCAGCTGGGGCTTCATTTTCGGCTCTTGATAACTACCCTTAACTGTTGCTCAGTTCCCCATTGTTTCAGTGACATTCTCCACTTTGTCTTCAGTTAGGGGAGTTTATTTAGAGTAGGGAGCAAATCCCTTGCAAGAAATGGCCCTAAAGCCCTTTTTAGTGAATTTGCATAATTTACATGTAGTGGCTTCTACAATTCTTTGGCAAGTGTAGAAGCCACCCTACAAGGTACTTTCATTAGTTTGATACCGATTTTCCTGATGACCGTCTAGCCTGGCATGTATTGGTGTGAAATTGTTTGTACAAATGAGCTGACAGACAATTATTCACATTCTGGTTGATTACAATCTTATAAACTTAAAATGAAGGATACTGGATTATTTTAGGGTCCCAGTGGGAATCTGCTTCAGAAGGATCAGCAAGACTGTGAAACTAAACCTAGAGTCTGGGTTGGTACCTTTTGAATCAAGGACATATACAGACCATAACCAAATGTACCCAGCATCGGACTGGCCCACCAGAGAACTGGAGGATCCTCCATTGGGTCCAGGGCAGTGCCAGAGCACAGCCACTTGGCTAACAGAAAGGGGCCCCGGCATCATGTGTCTCCAGGCCCCTTTCCAATAGAAGCCTGCCCAGGGGAGGTGAGTAAAAATAACATACTCACATTTATACTTACATTTATACTCACCTCTCCTGGGCGTCCCCAGCCTCATCTTCTGGCCATATGATTAGGCCTCAGTGGTCACATGAATGTTATACTGTGTGGGGAGCACTGAAGAGTATTATATATACTGTGTGGGGGCACAGGACAGGAAACAAGTTCCTCTAGTGAGCCTGAGGCTCTTCAGTCTAATACTGAATGTACCTACAGTGCCTTGCGAAAGTATTCGACCCCCTTGAACTTTTCAACCTTTTGCCACATTTCAGGCTTCAAACATAAAGATATAAAATTTTAATTTTTTGGTGAAGAATCAACAACAAGTGGGACACAATTGTGAAGTGGAACGAAATTTATTGGTTATTTTAAACTTTTGTAAAAAATAAAAAACTGAAAAGTGGGGCGTGCAATATTATTCGGCCCCTTTACTTTCAGTGCAGCAAACTCATTCCAGAAGTTCAGTGAGGATCTCTGAATGATCCAATGTTGTAATAAATGACTGATGATGATAAATATAATCCACCTGTGTGTAATCAAGTCTCCGTATAAATGCACCTGCTCTGTGATAGTCTCAGGGTTCTGTTTAAAGCGCAGAGAGCATCATGAAGACCAAGGAACACACCAGGCAGGTCCGTGATACTGTTGTGGAGAAGTTTAAAGCCGGATTTGGATACAAAAAGATTTCCCAAACTTTAAACATCCCAAGGAGCACTGTGCAAGCGATCATATTGAAATGGAAGGAGTATCAAACCACTGCAAATCTACCAAGACCCGGCCGTCCCTCTAAACTTTCATCTCAAACAAGGAGAAGACTGATCAGAGATGTAGCCAAGAGGCCCATGATCGCTCTGCATGAACTGCAGAGATCTACAGCTGAGGTGGGAGAGTCTGTCCATCACTGCACTGCACAAATCTGGCCTTTATGGAAGAGTGGCAAGAAGAAAGCCATTTCTCAAAGATATCCATAAAAAGTCTTGTTTAAAGTTTGCCACAAGCCACCTGGGAGACACACCAAACATGTGGAAGAAGGTGCTCTGGTCAGATGAAACCAAAATCAAACTTTTTGGACACAATGCAAAACGATATGTTTGGTGTAAAAACAACACACCCCACCACCCCCAACACACCCACCCCCCACTGTCAAACATGGTGGTGGCAGCATCATGGTTTGGGCCTGCTTTTCTTCAACAGGGACAGGGAAGATGGTTAAAATTGATGGGAAGATGGATGGAGCCAAATACAGGACCATTCTGGAAGAAAACCTGTTGTAGTCTGCAAAAGGCCTGAGACTGGTATGGAGATTTATCTTCCAACAAGACAATGATCCCAGACATAAAGCAAAATCTACAATGGAATGGTTCACAAATAAACGTATCCAGGTGTTAGAATGGCCAAGTCAAAGTCCAGACCTGAATCCAATCGAGAATCTGTGGAAAGAGCTGAAAACTGCTGTTCACAAACGCTCTCCATCCAAGCTCACTGATCTCGAGCTGTTTTCCAAGGAAGAATGGGCAAGAATTTCAGTCTCTCGATGTGCAAATCTGATAGAGACATACCCCAAGCGATTTGCAGCTGTAATCGCAGCAAAAGGTGGCTCTACAAAGTATTAACTTAAGGGGGGCCAAATAATTTGGCACGCCCCACTTTTCAGTTTTTATTTTTTACAAAAGTTTAAAATATCCAATAAATTTCGTTCCACTTCACGATTGTGTCCCACTTGTTGTTGATTCTTCACCAAAAAATTAAAATTTTATATCCTTATGTTTGAAGCCTGAAATGTGGCAAAGGGTTGAAAAGTTCAAGGGGGCCGAAAACTTCCCCAAGCCCCTTTAAATAAGAAAAGGCCCACCAAACCCAAACCCCCCCTATTTTTTGTGGGGGCCTACAAAACCTGGTGATGTGTGGGAGCTCAAAAAAAAATCTCTTTTTTTTTTTTTTTTTTTTTTTAAAAAATTTTTAAATATTTATAAAAAATTTTTTTTGGAAAAAAACCCTTAAAAATTTTTTCACCCCCCCCTTTTTTTTTTTTTTTTTTTTTTTTTTTTTTTTTTTCCTCCCCCTTTTTTTTTTTTTTTTTTTTTTTTTTTACATTGTACAGTATACATCAAGGTAGAACTGCAGAGTCTGGACAGCTGGTGTTCCTGAACTGCAGTGCACTTCACCTGCTGAGTATACCTGCTCTAAAGAGACGCATCAAATAAAAGCAAAAGGGAGCAAGCAGTTCATCTTGCCGCATGTTGGGGCAAGGTGGACTAATACAATTACATGGATGAATGTTATAATTATCTCTTTCATAACAAAATTATACAATTATTGTGTAATAACTTTTCTTTTTGAGAACTACTTCACTGTAATAAGCCGTATAACAAAGCTTGAATGAAATTTAATTACTGTATGTCCATCAACTAAAGCTGCAGTGTACAGTAATAAAACTTGCTATACTGTCTGTCATACCCTTTACGAAGAAAACTACATGCAATATAGAGACATAGGCCCACATTTATGAAATGCAATGTCATTTTAGCCAGTCTAGTTTAACCCCTTTTCGACATCTGCCGTACTTGTATGGTGGATGTTCAGACTTCAAACATGAAGCCTACTCAGGAGCTGAGAGGGTACCATTTAACACTTGAGATGCCTTGGTTAAAGGCAACCAAGAGCAGTTGCACTTGGATGCCACAATGTTGATTAGGATCACTGTCCCCCAGAGCAGGGCCGGCGTTAGGGGGGGGCAAACTGGGCAATTGCCCAGGGCCCCGTCCCCAAAGGGGCCCCCGGGATCCGGAACCTGATGACTCCGGATCCCGGAGTCAGGCCCGGCCAAAGCAATAACAGCAGGGCCCCTTTCCGAGGTGAGTAAAAATAACAATCACAGGCCTCAGCGGTGACGTCCACAACGCGTGACGTCAGCCGCAGAGAAGAAGAAGCGGTCGCCGGCGGGGATAGCGGAGCAGCGCGAGGAGGCCCAGGAGAGGTAAGAACAAGGTGAGTATAACTGTTTGTTATTTTGCCTTACTTACCCCGGGCCTTCGATTATTATACTCTGGGGTCTGAAGAGACCCCAGAATATAATATAATAATAGCACTGTAGGGCCCCTGTGGAGCATTATACTGGGGGCCCCCTCTGGATAGCATATTATACTGGGGGGCCCCCTCTGGATAGCATATTATACTGTGTGGGGCCACTGTGGAGCATTATACTGGGGAAGGGGCCCCTCTGGATAGCATGTTATATTCTGTGGGGCCTCTGTGGAAAATTATGTGTGTGGGGGGGGGCCTCTGGAGATAATGTTATATTCTGTGGGGCCACTTTGGAGCATTATGCTCTCCAGAGGGGCCCCCCAGTATAATGCTCCAAAGTGGCCCCACAGAATATAACATGCTCTCCAGAGCCCCCCCACTTTATAATACTCCATAGAGGCCCCACAGACTATAACATGTTCTCCGGAGGGCCCCCTCCCCAGTATAATGCTCCACAGTGGCCCCACACAGTATAATATGCTCTCCAGAGCCCCCCCCCCAGTATAATGCTCCACGGTGGCCCCACACAGTATAATATGCTCTCCAGAGGGGCCCCCCAGTATATTATACTGTGCGGGGCCACCGTGGAGCATTATACTGGGGGGGGGGGCTCTGGAGAACATGTTATACTGTTTTGGGCCACTGTGAGTATTATACTGGGGAAATCTCTCTGGGCAGTATATTATACTGTGTGGAGGCCATTCTGGAGCATGTTATACTGACTGGGGTCACTGTGGAGCATTATTCTGGGGGGGCATCAGCAGAGCATATTATATTGCGTGGCGCCACTGTGGGGCATTATTTGGGGGGGACTAATGAGCATTATACTAGGGGGCCCTCTGGGGAGCATATTATACTGCGTGGGGCCTACTGTGGAACATTATACTGGGGGGACACTCTGGGGAGCATAATATATTGCGTGGGGCCATTGTGGAGCAAAATACTGGAGGGGGCACTGAGGAGCATTATACTAGCGGGGGCCCTCTGGGGAGCATATTATACTATGGGCCACTGTGGAGCTTTATACTGGGGGAATGGACAGTGTGGGGAGCCTGTTATACTGTGTGGGGCCACTGTGGAGTGTATTATATTGTGTGGGGCTTTTCGGGAGCATATTATACTCTGTGGGGCCATTGTAGAGCATTATACTGGGGGGGACTGTGGGGAACATATTATACTGCGGGGGACCACTGTGGAGCATTATACTGGGGGAACCCCTCTGGGGAATATATTATACTGTGTGGAGGTCATTATGGAGCATGTTATACTGTGTTAGGCCACTGTGGAGCATTATACTGGGGGGCATTGTGGGGTGCATATTATACTGTATGGAGCATATTATATTGTGTGGGGCTGCTGGGGAGTATATTGTACTGTTTGGGGCCACTAAGGGGTAGTATACTGTGTGGGCCACTGTGGAGTATTATACTGTGTGGAGCTTTACAAACCATGTGGGGCCACAATGGGGGGCTCAGGGGAGCATTTTATACTGTGTGGGGTCACTGTGGAGCATTATATACCATGTGGGGAAACTGGAGGGCTCAGGAGAGCATTTTATACTGTGGAGCATTATATACCATGTAGAACATTATACTGTGGGGGGGGGGGGCTCACAATTCCTGCTGGCAGCCCTGTGTGCTATGTCTGCATCACAGCTCCCTCACTATAATCTTGCACATATGTGTAGTGCTCCATGGCCATGTCATTCCCCATAGAGTACTGTGCATGAACTGGCCATGGAGTTATTGGGGCCTGCACAGTACTATAGGGGCTGACTATATGGGGAACATACTCAGTAACACCAGATAGTCAGCACATATGTAAGACTTCAGTGAAGGAGCCGTGGTGTAGGCTATTAGCAGGAAGCTGTTGGGTGGGGCCCCAGAACAAGTTCCTCTGGTGGGCTTAAGGCCCTTCAGTCTGACACTATATAATGGAGAACTATTATATATAAGGGTGGGTTACTATATATAATTGGGAAACTTAAGTATGAGGGGGCTATTATTTATAAGAGGGGAACTATTTATAAGGGGGGTATAATTGTTAAGTGGGCTTATTTATAAAGGGGGCTATTAGTGATAATGGGGACTATTATTTATAAGGGTAACTATTATTTATGAGGGGGCTATTATTTTTAAGGGAGCAGTATTATTTTTACGGGGAGACTGTTACTGATAAGGGGGAATATTACTGATACAGGGCACTATTTATCATTTATAAGGGAGCTATTACTGATAAGGGTGTAATATTATTTATAAGCAGGGACTATTATTTATAAGGAGGCGCTACAATAACTGATGACTGGGTGCAAAAATCTAATAGGTGGTACAAAGGTGCTCATTTGAATTGTATGTGGTAAAATGGGGCTTGTTATTACTTTTTTGTTGGCAGAAAGGAGGCGTTATTATAGGGGTTGTCACTGGAAGACGATGGTGTTGTTTACATATCAGCATTTGGGGCCCCGCTTTTAATTTTTGCCCAGGGCCCCACTTTGTCTAAAACCGGCCCTGCCCCAGAGTGAGACCAGAGGGTGGCGAACCATTACCATGACAGACAGACGCCTATTAAAAACTTGCAAGTTTGTCTTTACTTGCCTGTCATTACTCCCAGGCCTGTGAATGGATTTTACAATATACTGCAATATCCCCTAAAAAAATAAATAAATAACTAAATAGTTAAAAAAAAATATATATAACATTTCAAGTCATCCTCTTTTCCCTAGATCTTTTATAAAAAAATGAATAAACAAAAACAAACAAATTATTAGTATCCCACATCTGAAAATGCCCAACCTATAAATATATATTTTTCCTATTCCCATACGGTGAATGCTATAGCACGAAAAAAAAAATCAAAATTGTCAAATGCCTCCGCAAAAAAATTTAATAAAAAGTGATAAAAACGTCAGACAATCTCCAAAATGGTATGCTACAACTTGCCCCACAAAAAAGACACCTTACAGAATTCCATACATGTAAAAATATAATACATTTACGTGTGACTATAAAAAAAAAGTTATGGGTGCCAGAATATCTCAAAGAAATTTAAAATTTTTTTTAATTTTTGGAGTTTTGTTAAGGTATTAAAATGTACTAAAAAAATAAATAAATTTGGTATTTCTGTGATCCTACTGACACGTAGAATAATAATAATAATAATAATAATAATAATAGTCCTTTAATAGTCCCACAGTGGGGAAATTCAGTGTGTTACAGCAGCAAAGATAAGATAAGCAGATACAAATACAAATACAACATGTACAGGAATGTTCCAAGGTGAGAGGCATTACATTAATAGCAGACAGACAGATAGGACGTAGCAGAAGGGGGGGGGGGGATTTAACAGGCAGAAAGATATTTCAGTTCTCTGTATGTAATGATCTTCGCTTAGGTCGGTGTTGGTTGTACAGCCTAACCGCGGTGGTAAGGAAAGACTTCCGATAGCGCTCCTTCTCACACCTAGGGTGGAGCAGTCGGTCACTGACAGTACTGCCCAGCGCAATCACAGTCTCATGCATGGGATGGGAGTTATTCTTCTGCATGGAGCTCACCACGGACAGTATCCTTCTGTCACCCACCACCTGCACTGGGTCCAGTGGGCTCCCCAGGACAGAGCTGGCCCTTCTAATCAGCTTGTCAAGTTTATTTCTGTCCCTGGTTGATATACTGCTCCCCCAGCAGGCCACTCCAAAGAAGATGGCTGATGCCACTACCGAGTTGAAGAAAGTCCTAAGAAGTGCCCCCCGGATTCCAAAGGCTCTCAGCTTCCTAAGCAGGTAGAGCCTGCTGTGGCCCTTCCTGTACAGGGCCTCCATATGATCTGCCCAGTCCAGCTTATTATTAAGGAGCAAACCCAGGTACTTATAGGTGTTCACAATCTCGATGCCCGTCCCCAGGATGTCCACTGGTTTTGGAGGGCATCTGCCTTTACGGAAGTCCACCACCATCTCCTTGGTCTGCCCCGCGTTAATCTTCAGGTGGTTCTGGTGGCACCAGTCCACAAAAAACGGTTCAGTTCTCTGTACTCCCTGTCATCATCGTCTGTGATGAGGCCTACTATTGCAGAGTCGTCAGAATACTTCTGTAGGTAGCAGCTGGATGAGTTGCACCTAAAATCAGCAGTGTACAGTGTGAAGAGGAAAGGGGCGAGAACCGTACCCTGAGGTGCCCCCGTATTACAGATCACGGTACCTGACACACAGTCTTGGGCTCTCACGTATTGAGGTCGATTTGTGAGGTAGTCTAGGATCCAGTTGGAGAGGTGGTGGTCCACTCCAGCAGGGCCCAGCTTGTCTCTCAGTAACCTGGGCTGTATGGTGTTAAAAGCACTGGAGAAATCAAAGAACATTATTCTCACCGTGTTCCCTGGTTTTTCCAGGTGAGACAGAGCCCTGTGCAGAAGGTGGATGATGGCATCATCTACCCCAATGCCCGGTCGATAAGCAAACTGGAGAGGGTCCATAGCGGGGCTCACTAGAGGGCGAAGATGTGTGAGAACCAATCTCTCTAAGATCTTCATCAAGTGGGATGTCAGTGCTACAGGTCTGTAGTCGTTGAGGTCCATAGGGTGAGGTTTCTTTGGAACTGGTACCACACAAGAAGATTTCCATAATTCAGGGACTATTTCCTGCCTCAGGCTCATATTATACATATATGTAATTATACCACACAGCTGGTCCCCACAAGTCTTAATTAGCCTTGCACTGATGTCATCTGGCCCTGCGGCTTTCCTCGCCTTGATCTTTTTCATCTCCTTCCTCACCTGGGCCCGTGCGAAGGTCAGACTGTGGTCAGATAAAGACAGATTTCTGGATTTACTGGTCTGTTGGGAAGTAGCCACATGGGGTGAATGGGGTGAAGTCATTGTGGTGAGGGGAGCTGAAGGACATGCTGGGGTGGGAGGGGCTGGTGTGTGATCAAATCTGTTGAAGAATAGGTTTAGTTCATTAAGCCAGTTAACATCTGCCTCAATCTGGCAGACAGACTGTTTATGACCCGAAATTGACTTAAGCCCCTCCCAGACCCCCCCTTATGTCTTTTCTTTCCATTTGCTTTTCCATTTTTTCCTTATAACTGGCTTTTCCTTGCCTGATTAGATGCCTCAGCTCCTTTTGTACTTCCCTCAACCCCTCCTTATCTCTTGTCCTGAATGTCATCTTTTTCTCCTTAAGTAGTGTTTTTATATCAGAGTTAAACCATGGTTTGTTGTTGGAGAAGCACCTCACCACTTTTGTGGGTACTGTGTTGTCCACACAAAAATTAATGTAGTCCGTTATGCAGTGTGTGAGTCCTTCTATATCTTCTCCATACGAATCCTGCAAAACTTCCCATGCGGTTGTGTCAAAACAATCCCTCAGAGCCTCATCAATCTCCTTGGACCATATCCTCCCTGTGCGGGTGACAGCTGTTTCTCTACGTACAAGTGGCTTGTACACAGGTCGGAGATGCACTAGGTTGTGATCCGATCTCCCCAGGGGCGGTAGGGCTGATGAGTTATATGCCTCCCTCACGTTGGCAAAGAACAAGTCCAGTGTTTTGTTGTCTCTTGTGTGGCAGGTTACATACTGTGTGAAACTGGGCAGTGTGGATGATGGAGAGGCATGGTTGAAATCGCCAGACACAAGAAGGAGGGCCTGGGGGTGCTGAGACTGTAACTGGCTCAGCGTGGCTTGTAGGACCTCGCAGGCAGCGTCAGCTTTCGCAGTGGGGGGGACATATGCAGCTATCACAATGACATGTGATAGTTCCCTTGGTAGATAGAAAGGTCTCATGCTCACAGCTAATAGTTCAATGTCCTTACAGCAAGTTTGCTCCTTAATCACAATGTGCCTAGGATTACACCACCTATTATTCACAAATATTGCCAGCCCTCCTCCTTTCCTCTTACCGCTCTCCCTTGTCCTGTCTGCCCGAAGGAGTTTAAAACCATCCAAGGAGACCAGAGGGTCAGGAGTAACTTCAGTGAGCCAAGTCTCTGTAAGTAGCATCATGCTGCACACCCGAAACTCCTGATGATGCCTGGTGAGCGCTGTTAGTTCATCCATCTTGTTTGCAAGAGATCTCACATTGCCCATAATGATGGAGGGAACAGTTGGTTGGTAACGCCTCTTTTTAATCCTCTGAAGAGTTCCTGCTCTGCAGCCCCTCCCCCGCTTTTTCTTTCTCCAGAGTTCTTGGGGGATGGATGGGCAAATGGTATGCAGCCCTGTTGTTGTGACTCTAAGCTGCAGTAATTTCTCTCTTGTGTAGACAAAAGAAATGCCTGCAGACACAAGAGTCCCCATTTCAGCAGGACAAAAAGACAGATAAAAACAAAAAAAAGTATCACAAAGGTCCAATTCCAAGTCTTTGTTTCTTCATTTCTTCATAGTGTAAAGTCCATTAAGTAGAGAGATAAAAAAAACAGACAGAGAAAGAAAAATAAGAGAGAGAGTCTCAGCGCTGCCTAACAGGCAGCCACTTCAGCGGCGCCATCTTGGAAAAAAATAAAATAAAAAAATATAGGTAATATTATGTTTGCTATAGTTACCATTCTGCCAGATGCCAAATAATACCTCTATACAAATAATATCACAGGAAAGATGTTAATAAAATGCCAACATACAGTGACCCACAAATGCTGATATACACAGTAACATACAAATATCCATCCAGACACATTCTTGTATATACACATTTGTCAGGGAGAACCTAGTTTTCAGTGGTGAGAGTTAACCTAAGACTGGGGCCCCACGTGGTATAAACGCCACGGTTTGGCTGCAGCATTTTACAGTCACTGCAAAGTGTACATTGCAGAAAAATACATGCACCATGTCAATTATACCTACGGAAATGCTGGCGGTTTCCATATAGTATAATGGAAGCAGAAAATCCGCAGAGGAAACCTCTGTGGATTTTCAGTAAAAAGCGTTACAGGAAAAACCGCAATGTGTTTCTGCTGCGTTTTTTCCCGCAGCGCTTTTTTGCTGCGACCCGCTACGTGTGTCCTTAGCCTAAGGGAGTTTCTTAGTTTATCCTGTGAATGTCTAGTCTTTCATTGCTTGACTTAGACACATGAGTAGTAGGGACATTGAAGCGCTAATGCAGTAATGAAAAATGTTCATCATCAAGTAAAACAAGTAAAGATAGTCGTGGTGCTTGGCCCTAACAGTGGAGCAGAGCATTATGTACTGTTATTTGAAGATGTGGCACACAGAACACCAGTATTTAAATTTTTAGCAGCAACATGTCGGTTATTCTGGGCTCCGCCCAGTGGTGAACCTAGCCCAGTGATTACCAAAGTGGTCCAGATGGACCCCCAGGGGTCCACGGGAGACTCGACGGGGTCTACGTTAGATCTAATCTTCACATTTTTTGACGAGTTTCGGGAATATGGTAGAAATGTAGCAGCAGGGCAAACCGAAAGCAGTAAAATTTTGAAAGTGGTCTACGAAAAAAAAAAGTTTGGGAACCTCTGACCTAGCCTCTTTGCTGCCTGAGGCGGACTATAGAAAGACGCCCCCCCCTCCAAAAAACAATTGAGTTTCCATGCTACTAGCTTCACATGCTGTTATCGTCGCACAATATACACAATACACAAAGTTATAAAACAGTTTTTAAGAATTCTTCTTCCTGTATTACTTCAGTATCAGATCAACAACACGGCATTAACAATGAAAGTAACTTCACACATCTTCTGCTTTGTGGATGGACGAGCCCACATTGCCACCATTCTCTATAATAGGAGCCCCGCAGATAGCTGAGTACTGGACTTCGGGTATCTTTGGCACTCCCATTGAAGTGAATGAGAGCCCTGTGGGTTTGTCCATCTGTAAGCCGTTTACTGGGGTGGGCTCCCCAGGATACAGCGAAGTCATGAACAAAGGAAGCAACTCCAAATCAATTTAATTTTTTTACTTAGTGTAGTAACACCCCTTTACCAAAAAGAACACTCCCAACTATTTACATAAACTCAGCCAGTAAGCTGAGACCCTGATGTTGTACAGCGCGGTGCCCTCTAATGTGTGCCTCCAATACACTCCAAGCTTTTATCTATCTGCAGGCAGCAACTAACCAGCCGCTTGTTACCTTTTTATCACCCTAGTCACAGGAACAATTCAGTGAGTGTGATAGGGGCACTGGCGGTATAACACAAAAGCTTACAAACTTATCAACATACCCCTATTCCCCCCAAACAAAGTACAACCAAGTAAATATAATAGTAGGTCAGCTTGCAAGCCAAAGAAATGTGACAATGTATAAAATGTCGCTTCTAGACTTCCTCAGAAGCTCCTCTCTGGGAGTTACAACTCACTAGAATTCTCAGTCCCAAGCTATTTGCGCCAAAAATGTAATGCGGTGAGTGCACGATTACTTCTCTTACTGATCCGGGTCTGTTGGGTATCTTTGACAGCGGGGCTCATCAAGAAAAGATGCAGTCTCACTGACAGGACCACTTGTCAGCCAGGTCCTTGATAGCAATCTTCAACTTAGGATGCTGTCTGAACAAACCCTGAAACAGTCTCTGCTTCAGCACCACCTTGCTATATTTCTGATCCCTTAGGAATCCTCCGTCTCTCACTTCAGTCCTTCTTCTTCTAAAAGTTCAAAGCACACACCTAATATGGCTGCCACACACACTCTGCTCCTCCTTCTAGTTCCACCTCTGCAGAACAGGGTCTCCACGTCACTACTCCAGGGAATTACAGTCCTTCCCATTTCTGAGGTAACAGTGGCATCTTGTGATCAAACAAACAAATGTCAGTTTATAAAAAAAAAAAATAAACTTATTTATAGAAACAGGTACATTCATAACATGAGGCCTGTTTCCCCATCTTACAAATCCACCAAGCGACACGCCTATATTCAGCCGCAGCCAGGCTGAATTCCCACCCAGTGAGGGGAAAAAAACTATTCTCAGGCTCAGTGGGGGTCTCAGCAGACAGACCCCCATCACTCACATCACTCAGGTATTTATCCTAGATCATTTAGGTGAATACAGGGCAGTAACATTTTGTGACTTACAGGTGACATCTCTGACTAATCCTTCATATTTCCCTTCTCTTCCCTTTGGACCGCCATGACCACTTCCAGCTGTGACTTGTCTCTGTAAAGTTTGCAACATAGACAACTTTGGCTCCTCACTTTTCCAGGCATCCAACCCACATTGTCCTCACCTGCACACCCATCCTGCTGCTACCCCAATTATAAAATATATGATATAACCCCCCCATAATAATGCTCCCAAGTGCATCTTTATATTAATACCCTGTATAAATATTGCCCCTTATTAATAATGCCCCAGGTGTTAACTAATTAAAAGGTTTTCAGGTCATTAATAAACTAATCAATGGGGCTCAAAAACCCAAGACCCCCACTGATCAGCTGAATGGTACCTGTGTAAGTGCCGTGAACGCTTCTCTGTTTACATAGTGTCATTCAACTAATACCGGCCATATAATGTAACTATAGCCTCGTCCTATACATGTCTATGTGACAAGGCTGTAATTATATCACACGGTAACTATACAGTAAACAGACAGCGTATGATATAAACAGGCGCCACCATAGCCCCGTTTATAACGCCCCATTTACACACACTATAATGTTCCACAGCAGCCCCTGCAGACAGTATTACACAGTATTATGGCCTGCAGCGGCCCCTGCACACGGTGTTATGGCCCGCAGCGGCCCATGCACATGGTGTTATGGCCCACATCGGCCCCTGCACACAGTGTTATGGCCTGCAGCGGCCCCTGCACATGGTGTTATGGCCCGCAGCGGCCCCTGCACATATTATGCCGCATAGTGGCCCACCCATGAACTATTATTATACTCTGGAGTCTTTTCAGACCCCAGAGTATAATGATCGGAGACCCAGGTGGTGACAAACTTAAAAATCACTGTTACTTACCTATCCTGGGCTCCGGTGCACTCCCTGCTTTCAGGCCTCTTCAATATCGCACAGACATCACGTGGGCCAAGCCCGGCGTCGTGACATAATGACGTTGGCCTGGCTCACGTGAAGTCTGGGAGGTCACCAAAGAAGGCTGAAGCCTGCTGGGAGTAACACTGATCACAGGAGAGGTGAGTAACACTGGTTTTTATGTTTCCTCACCTCCCCTGGGCCTCCGATTATTATACTCTGGGGTCTGAAAAGTATAATAGTAGTAGTATTTGAGGCCTCACTTACTGATCCCCACTCCTGCTCACAGCTGCCTCCGCTTCCCCTTCTGCGTCCCATAGATGTAGACGTCTCGTAAGCCAGCACAGGACAGGCCCCGCTCAACTTTGTTTTTTTTTTTTTTTAAAGCGGCATCTCCTGGGCTGGTTTACGGTAAATAAATATTAAAAATGCCGCCCCACAGACAGTGCCGGACAGTGCCACCTGAGGCAGCCGCCTCACTTCGCCTCATTAGAGGTACGCCCCTGCTCCGCCTTTTAAACAGCATTAATTCTTCACTTGCAAACAGTTTTTGAAGTAATTCAGCAGGGAAGTTGTTCCAAACATCTCGGAGAAGTAACCACAGACAGATATTCTATAGATGTAGGCTTTAAATCCTTCTGTCGCTTCATGTCATCCCGTACAGACTTGATGATGTTGAGATCAGCAGTTCAAGGTGCCACCAGAGCTTCTGGTCTGTACAGTGTAGCAGTGGCACCTGCTACACTGGGAACTGCAGCCCTACTCCCATTCACTTGAATAGGTGCAGAGCAGCTTCCAGCCGTATACTTTCAGCTTCTGGCAGCCGCATCAGCTGATTGGTTCAGAGTTAAGGTGTTGGACCCCAAGCAATCCTGTGGATAAGTCATCAGTATCAGAAATGTTCAGATCATGGTCAAAATCTTTAATTTCTGGCATTTTTGGCCATGCTTTTTTTTTTCTGGTGCCCCCCCCCCCATTTCTTAGAAATGCCTCCTGCTGTTATTTCCTTTCCTGTATGCTAATAACTAATTTTTCACAAATGATATGGTAAGCTGTGTCTTTTTTTCTGCAGATGGAATCCATTGAGCCCACTGACGCTGTGCTGTCATCACACAACAGTGTCAGAGCTGCTCAGCGTAGTGTGATGTTGCAGTATCACACTGGAGCATCATATTATGAGATCACACTTTCAAGCTTTTCATTCCAGAAGATCGCTGAGATGCAGAGCTAGACAGAGATGGGAAGGTCCTGACAGTGACGACGGTGAGTCCACTTCAGAGAGGACAGGTCGGCATCACCATCATTCTTATTTAAACTAAAGATTGTGCCCACTGTGTTTGATGCCCCAGAAAATGCTGAATGGGTTGGACAGCAGCACAGCATGATTTTAATGAGATAACATCAGTTTTTTATGCTTTTTGCAAGTACAATTAAACCTTTTAAACCTATCAAGGCTGTATAGTATTACATTATGTGTGGATTCTGATTTTGCAGTCATGAAATGAATGAGAAGATTAACCGCTTATAAAAGTGTGATACAGAGGGTGAAGAAAAACTGTTTCTAATCGTAAGCTATTGGGAGTGGGGGTCTCTGAAATTGTAAACTGTGTTTGGCGTTTGAGCAGCAGTACTATAAGCATACACTATTTTACATTTGGGTTTACTTGCATTTCCCTGATATACCTGCTTGCTCCGCTTTTAATCCTTGTGATCATCGTCCTTTTATATTGTTAGAAATACAAAATTATTGACGCGGCAGAAACATGCCAAAACTGGGGTACACTCCACAACCTATCAATGCTTCTTTTTCTTAACTGAGATTGTCTTATTGAAAGCAAAAATGGTGCCTGTTGTGTTTGTTCACAGGTGTTCAGATGAAGTCAGCAGGGATTTTGAGGGAGGTGTGTGTGCATGTAATGAATATTCAAGGTAAGACTATTGCTTGCAATATAGAGGCTCAAAGTGAATACTATCATTTTACCAATCATAAGTTTCTTAAAAAGTGTTTCCTTTTTTCAAACATCTTTTCTATTGTTTTTACAGGAGGCGATGTCTATGTGTTTGATTTTGTGTCTGTTGACAGAAGTTTTTAAGCAGCTAGATTAAGATAGAGAGAGAAGGCTCTTGGGAATTGGCCAGGGAGATACAGGGATCATTGGCTGCTGTACATGATATCTTTTGTCTCTGCAGGTACTTGTGCTTTGGTGTCAGTGTGCTGTGTGCTTCCCTAAGGCTGTCGACTATAGTGTCTTCTAATCTGATGTTTGCAACATGTGCAGACGCTGACTATGTTTCTTCTCTCCACAGTAGGCAATGCATGTGTCTTTGGTTTTGTGTCCCCTTCTCCCTTGATAAGAGAAGTCTTAAAGCAGAAAGACTAAGAGATAGAGACTAGTATCTTGGCTAAGGGGATGCATGGAGTATTGGCCACTGTACATAATTAAGGAAATTTATCAATTAATTAAGGTAATTTAGAGAAGCGTATACTACACAATTTTAGAAGCAATAGCATTAGAAAGTTGCAAACCAAAGGTTTGTGACTTTCTTAAACCAGAAACGTAGCATAGGGAGATAATGAATATTCCCAAAAGTCTTTTGTCTCTGCAGGTGCTTGTGTATTAGTGCCAGTGTGCTTTCATATGGCTGTGGACTATAGTGTCTCCTAATGGTGAGAATTCAGGTGTTGACTTTGTTTCCTTTCACCACCGGAATTTATGTATATATACAGTGTCCATATTAGGACATCCTCAGATATCGAAGTCAAATATCAGATTAATGGCAGTTTACATCTGTGATATGTGACTCTGACACCTGACTCTGATACCTGACTCTAACACCTGACATTATACCTGACACCTGACTATATGCAGTTTCTGATTGGCCAACAGATAGAACTGTTCTTTACAGGGGCTTCAGACTCTTTGGACCTCATTCCTCACAATAGTGACAGAAGAATCATTTCAGTGCATCAATAGGCACAGACATTTCTGACTGTTACTTATCCTAAATAATACTTCCTTTTTACTGCTCCCTTAGGGGGCGTTCACACTACTGTTGTATGTCTGTTCTGTAACATTGTATGTGCTTCATAGCTGACTGCTGACTTGTGACTCAGTCAGAGATGAAGGTCAGAAGTCATCTGAGTTTTTCAACCAGCCCAGAAACTGCATATAGTCAGGTGTCAGTTATAATAAGGTATCAAACTCAGGTGTCAGAGTCAAAGTCAGGTGTCAGAGTCAGGTATCAAAGTCAGGTATCACAGTTTTTATGGCATTTGCTATGTGGTGAAAATGATAAGGTACCTATATTCTGTGGATCAGTGCGATCATAGTGATAGCAAATTTATGTATTTTTCATGATGTAATGCCTTTTAAAAAATGTAAAACTTTGCAGTATACAACAAAAATGTTAGCATCACCATATTCTGACACCTGTAACTTTTTCATGTATTATGCTGGGTAAGACACCTTTTTATGGAGGTCAAGATTTAGTTTTTATTGATACCATTTTGGAGAATCTTTGATGGTTTGATCACTTTGATTTGGGATAAATATTTTTAGATTTTAAAAAATTCGGGCATTTTTGGACCACATGCCTAAAGTGTTTATGTTTATTTGTTTATTGATTTATATATGTGATCTAAAGAAAGGGGGCAATTTGAATATTTATATTCTTTGGGTTTTTTTTTAAACTTTTAAAAACTTTTCAACTTTTTTTGCTTGCATTTTTAGACCCCCCCTAGAAGGTCTGAACACTCATGCAATACACTGTGTCAGTGTCAGTTTTTTTTACCTAAATCACAGAACTTTTTCATCTACTAATTTCTGATGGAGACGTAGACTCTGAGCAGATGTAGAAGTGAACATAGCTTTACATTAGTAGCAAAGTGGATGGGATGTCAACAAAACACACCCAAACACTGCGCAATAAAATCCACAGTGCAAAGTGTACCAATAAGCCTCAAACTGGCTTTCAGTGGATAGTTTCAGATTATTAGTTACCTTTTTGCGCAGCTATTTTTAAAATAGAATTACAATAGCTATTTATCAGTGGCCATAGCAGTTTAAAAAAAAATTAAAAATTCTTTAATTTTAACCTATTTTTGTAAGATGTAGAAAAATTCTAAGTCAGCGCACCACATGTCGTTTCATATATAAGGATAAAGACTATGGGGAAGATTTATTATGCCTTGTACGCCAGTCATCTGATGTACAACAAAAAAAAAGTTGCAAATGCTTCATGCAAATCAGGATTTCTGCAAAACCGCTTGTGCGCTAGTGAGAATTTTGTTCAAAGTCCCATGTTTTAAATCCATGTGATGTTTATGTAGGATAGAGAAAGATATACAAATGCAGAGCACTTATATACTTTTTATCATACTGTATGCCATAACCTGCTCTCATCAAGTCTTTATGAAATTTTTATTCAGATGCTATGAAGTAAAACAATACTTTTTTTTTCTATAATTTTTTTAACAGTTATATAGAGTTGCCACATGAGGGAGCTTTCAGCATATGTAAAAACTGTGCAGCAGATGTTTATTGTTTCAGCAGTTTTCCCACTATTAACTTCAAGCTATGACAAGTCAGACACTGTCAAATACAAGAGTATATTTCCGTGGTGGTCCCAGCATTGCTACATGGGCCAAATTGTATATAAATAGGGCTTTGTTCTGGTTTTGTAAATTAAAGTGCTTAAGATGATTTTTTTTCTGACGCTAGGTTCATGCTACCAGTGGCCTTTTATTCTGGTCTGTCGAAGGACCAGAACAACGGAAAAGTGGACCATAACGACTGTAGTCACATATGGAGTTCAACGGACCCAGGGGCGCATCTTCCATGAGGCGCCTCATGGAATAAACAGGGGATGAAATTCTTTTTTTACTCACCCATCCACGCTCCTGTCCAGACCAGCCCCTCTGTACTTACGTCACAAAGCTGAAGAACTCCAGGACACTATGTCCAGCATCCTGGCGTTCTTTAGTGTCAGCTACAGTGCGTCCTGGAGGCAGTAGCAAAGCTGGCCTGGGCAGGAGTGTGGATGGGTGAGTAAAAATGATCAGCCCCTACCTATTGCAATAATACAATAAGTAGCAGCCGATTAAAAAAAGAATGCCGCCCCCAGTTTATTCTGTTAACATATCATTGTGGGGGGGCCAAAAAAAGGTGGTCATATACTGGGGGGCATAAAAAAGGGGTAATAAAAGGGGGGTAATATACTGTAAGGGCCAATAAAAAAGGGGTCTTATACTCTGGGGGGCTAAAAAAAGGGTCATATACTGTGAGGGGGCTAAAAAAGGGGGTTATATACTGTAGGGGCCTTCAAAAGGAAGTAATATACGTTGGGTCATATACTGTGGGTCATAATACTGTGCAGGTAATATTCTGTGTGGGGGCCAAAAAAAAGGGGGGCATATACCGTATGGGGACCAAAAAAAGGTGGTTAGCTATTGTGTGGGGGCCACTTAAGGGGATTTTTTTTTTCTGCAAAGGGGGGTGTGTCCTACAATTTTAATTAGGGGGGCACACAACCAAAGATAGATGGGTTGAGCGTCATTTTTTTTTGGGGGGGGCGTCATTCTATAGTTCTCAGGCAGCAGAAAGGCTAGGTTCACCCCTGAACGGCCCCATTAACTATAATAGGATCCGTTGCGTGCCCGTTCCTTTAAACTTGCAAGACTTTTTCGTCTGGCGATTTTGGACGCACACTGCAATGGAAATTCCAAAGCAGATGTGAAAGCAGCCTTCGTTTTACAAAGGTTCAGACTATCCCACAGGGAAGTAGGTGAATATCTCAATTGGCCCCTGGACGTGGGAGGGCCCTTGGGAGAGGATGGGCTCCCATCCCCCCACCTCTTGCATAAGCAGTGCATAGCACAGTACACTGACTGTACTACATATAGCCTTATAGTGTATAGCATCTCAACCAGCCTATGTGTTCATATAACTGTGTAGATTATTTAACCAACTACCCAGATGCATCTGGCAGCTGAGATGATATCTGGGTGCACAGGAAGTATCTGAATTTTTGGTCACAAAGGGGATTTCTTAAAATCAGTATATGTAAAATCAGTGTCGGACTGCGGTGCCTAGGGTCCATCAGTAAAATTCATTCTAGGGACCCAATATACAGTTACATGCAAATGTTACCTGATACTTTGTCGCTAATTCGTAAAACATTTTGTCAGCAGTACCTTGTTACCTAGTCTGTGCTTTGCACTGTTTCTGTCCTAGGGGCCCTGTCAGTAACCTGCTGACTGACTCTTGGCTTGAACAAGGGCCCTCTAGCTTTGTGAGCTTTGGATATGTGCTCTCACTGCAGCAGACCTCAGGCAGCAGCAAGACATTTTAGGACACCAAAATATTAGCAACCTGTAAAAGAAAATGTAATTTATCAGGCTATCTTCTTCGAATACTCCGTAGTCCAGAAGTGCAGCAAGCTGCAATGAGTCTTGGCCACTTATAGTCCTCAGTTCACCAGTTGTACTTTCTTGGACCATTTTGGTAGGTACTAACCATGCACACAAGCAGCAATCCACAAGACCTGCTGTTTGGAAAATGCTCTGATCCAGCTTCATCTCTTGTCAAAGTCACTCATATAAATCTACTTGCTCATTCTTTCTGATTTGATAACCTTACCTTCAAGAACTGATGTACACTTGCTGCCTAATATATCCCACCCTTTGACAAATGCTATTGCATCAAGTTAATGTTACTCACTTGTCAGGGGTTTTAATGTTATGGATGATCAGATGATATACATTTATATGTATCAGCATGTTGTAAAATATTGTGCTTGTACAAAGATGCCAGGTAGATAAAGTAACACTTCAAACAGTGTCAGATGTATTGTGGTACAAAATACTATCATAACTATAGACTGTACATGACTTGATCTTGTACATGTTTATGTATCAATGTAATAATCCATATTGATCCAACCTTAGGGCTTTTTTTCCTTTGTGAGTTACTAAAGTGGTGTTTCTAGTGATTAGTCACTACAGAATAGCAGTATGCTGAGATGAGAGATGGCTACTGAGCTGCTATTCTCTTGCTTCATCAATATACAACTTCCGGATGCTACAATAGCTCTTACCGAGTCACACACACACTTGTTCTTGAAGACTGGATCTGGTCAAAAAATTCCACTTATTATTTGCTTTAAATGTATCAAACTCATAACCAGAAAACCAATAATATCAGTTCCACAAGGTACAGGGGTCAGTGAGCTCAAATAGGGTTAAAACTAATAAAATAATCTATAGTAAATTCACCTTACTGATCCATCGCCATTACTGTTGCAATACTATAATGTTTTTGATCTGCCCTCTCCAAGCCGCCACCCTAACCCTTTGAGTCACCTGAAACCAGCCACCAGAGTTGATGGACTAAAGTGGTCTATACTGAGCTAGACGTTGAAAACACAGCAGAGGTAATACTTCAGCACAATACAGAAGAAAGTTTGACAGATGAAAAGCAACAGTAGAATGTAAAGCCTAATTTGCAAGATTACAGGCTGTGGCAGCAAACAGCACGCTTCCATTGCTGCAGGGGACACATTGCCCACCAGTGGAGAACCCACTCTCCTGCTCATGAGTACCACCAAGGTGCATTGTTTCAGGGAACCAACCAGAAGCTGTGAGGTGACTCCACTCCTCCACTCCAGGTAGCAATTCCTTGTGTATGTGTGAGCTCCTAAGAATTGTTACTACTTCTGGTACCCACTGAGGAAGGTCAACTAGACCGAAACGTTTGGGGAACATATGTATTATGTTTACCCATAGGAGTCATGTGAATATACTCTTTCTATGCCATGGAGATAATTGGATATAATCATTTGTACAAATGCATTTCTCATTGCATGTATATTCCAAGCTGTACTCTTCGCCTACAAGCAGTCCCACTCTCAAGTTGACATCTAAGCCCTTAAATACAGAGCCTTGTCCACCATGGATAACCAGGACAACACCTGAGGTCAATAAATCTCATCACAGGGAAACAACGAACAACTTCTCCCATGCAACAATCCACTTTGTTCCACCTCTAAGGAATCAGCATGCAATACAGCTTCCAGAAAATACTAGATCACTGACTTGTGCAATGACCTGCACCATTTAAAGTGGCATTGGCATAAACCACACATGATACAATTTCAACATTTTACAATACGTAATATTACAATACTAACCTGACTGCACTACACCTCGCTATCACTTAGCTTGAATTCTAGACAGCAAGTTAACCGTGTACATGCAACTAGCCTAAAATTCAAGGTGTGCATCTGTACCACCTTAGCTCTTCACAATTTGTTAAAATGTTACACTACGTTCGAGGACCAGAAGAACAGAAATGACAGAAAGCAACAGATTCTGGTGGGCCATTTGACTAAAATGAGGTCTGTTGGGGTGTCTATTGTTTTTCTGAAATCCCCAGAGGGAAAGTTGGAATTGCAGGACTTTTTCAACTGGTGATTTCTGAAGGACACTGCAACGGAGACTCTGAACTGAGACTCTGACGCAGATAGCAATTCTGTACATATGTTGTATATGTTATATACATGTTGTATGATATGATTAACTTTAGGAATCCTTCCACTTATATCCTCACTCTCTCAGATCAGATTTCTTTGAGTCTGGTGAAGATACAGGCCTCTGACTAGGAAACAGGCAAACAAGTGTCTCTGTATTCCCGCTGTTTGACATGTTGACCTTCTTTAGGGGAATTAATATGGACCCCTTGTTGCGGATAAGATGTTAGATAGAAATTCTTTGGAGGTTTACGCAATGAAGTAACTTCTAGAATGACAGTAATAAATTTCATTTTTTCTTTTCTCTCAGGCTCTGGGATAGAAACTAAAGTGGTGATAAAATGAATAAGGACACAGCAACTAAGTAATGGCTGGAACTTGGATGTTGATTCTCAGAAATGTCAATGGTTCTAATCGAAACATCCGCTGGAGGAAAAGAACGAGGTAATGTATGCTAGTCAAATCTGAACCTCAGGAGAAAGTATAGCTGGCAGTGCTTTTACACATTTTGGTATACAGTATAGATTTTGGTTTCTGGATACAAAAGAGATTGATAAAAATGACTAAAAGAAAAACTGCCTTTATCGCCCATGGTAACCAAACACAGCTTAACACGCTGCAGAATCTGAATCTGTGAGGATGGATGCAAAAGGAAAATCTTTCACTTCTGAATTTACACTAGGTTCACACCTGCGTCCGGGTTCTGTTCTTTGGGTCTGCTTGGGGACCCGAAAACTGAAAATCTGTCTGCTTAAAAAGTGGTTATCTGCGGAAACCCGCGAACCCCATATCCTATAATGGGGTTCGCCTGGTTTCCCTCAGTAAAATGCAGAGAGAAATGTCCTGCTTGCAGGATGCATTGGATAAATATAGATTAGTACACTGATACATAAACAAGTACAAGATCAAGTCATGTACAGTCTATAGTTATGATAGTATTTTGTACCACAATACATCTGACACTGTTTGAACTGATACTTTATCTGCCTGGCATCTTTGTACAAGCACAATATTTTACAACATGCTGATACATATGAATGTATATCATCTGATCATCCATAACATTAACGCGTCCTGCTTGCAGGACTTTTCTCTCTGCATTTTTCAAGCAGATTCAGGGACGGAATCCCCAAACGGAGTGCGAGCGCTGGTGTTAATCCAGCCTTAGCCTTACAAATACTAATGCAAAATACTAAACAAAATACGTCTTTATAAATAAGGCCATAAAATAAAGCCCCAAGTAGCAAAACGCAGCTTACGCTAGGTTCACACTTGCGTTCAGGATCTCAGTTCTTCGGGACCCCTTGGGAACTTAAAAAACGGAAACCGTATCTGCTTAAAAAGTGGTTACCCGCGGAGACTATAATGGGGCCCGTCAGGTTTCCGTCCGAAATTACATTTTAAGTGGAATGGGGTACGGAGTCCCTGAATGGTCATACAACACAGTGTTTTTTTTCCACAGCATATTTCATTGACTTTTGGTTGTGTTTTTTCCAAAATACTGCTGATAAGGCCTTATTCACATGTTTGCATCCACGATCCGTGCTTTTGACTGGGGCCCCACATTACAAATACACAGCGTTTTAGCCAAGGTGGAAAGACCGCAGTAAAAAATGCTGTGGTTTCCATTACCTGCAAAATGGATGGGATTCTGACTAATCCCATACAAACATTGCAGAAAAAGATCCACGGCGGAAAAGCTGCAATTTCAAAAACACTGGCATTTTTTAAAATCGCTGTATGTCAATTATACCTGCAGAAACGCTGGTGTTTTCCATATAGGTCTAATAGGGGCAGAAAGTCTGCAGAGTTTTCCTCTTTTTTGTTTTTTTGCAGTGATTTGCTACGTGGGGCCTTAGACTTTCATGGATAGCATCCTACCCTGCGCAGATGTGGTTGGTGTGTTGTCTGTGGATGATCTGTTTTTTATGGTTATAAAAAAAGCAGATGAATTTTTTTTTTTTCATTTTCTATATTTTGAATGTCTCTGGGTCTGTGTGAAATGGATGACACAAGGATGTCATCCATTGTTTTTCACAGACCTATAGACTTTCATTGACATGATACAACCATGATGCATCAGCATCAGTGAAAAAAAAGAGAACGTGCTTCTGTTGAGTTCTGAATAAATACATTGACATGTATGGGTACATCCCCAAAACATACGGATGACCTATGTACACGAAATGCGGATGTGTGAATAAGGCCTAAAAATGTACTATTAATTGTATTACTTGAGCTTTATGGTGCTGACCAGAGATGTCTGGTGCACATACAATGCTCGATTTCCCTTGTCCCCCCCCCGGGTTTGACAGCAGCAGTTTCAGGTCCGTGGCTTAGAGTATGCTTGTTCCACTTTGCTGACATTACAGACCATCGCACCTGCCATTACATTTCATCTGTTTTGGTCGTGCCAAATTCTTAAACCATTTTGGCGACATGTTCAGACCCTGGTTGGGGGGATGTTGGGGGTTTGCCTCCCCTGCTCCCTAAGACATTCTTACCAAATATGCCATCAGAACGATTCCGTAAACACTCTCTCCAGCTCCTCCTCTTCATTCTCACGGCTGCTCATTGCCTCATTGTTAATTATTGGAGGCAAGTCAGATAGGATCTGGAACCCCTGGGATACCTTTTGGGCCTCTCATGACCTTTAATCCTAGGAGTGGGGCCCTTCACCCTCTCAGCTTTGTTTTTTGATATGACTGCGATTTGGAGATGAGACCAATTTTCCTTTCCCCTCCCTTCCTCCCGCTTTGTGTCCTGTGTCTCCCCCCGATCTTGTACCATTTCCTGATTCTTTGTGTTCTCATATTTGACTTATGCAGCTCAATTGTTGTGGGCCTGTTTATATTTACAGATTTTTAGTGCATTTTCTTTGTACTTTTTTATGGTAAAAATTTCAATAAAAATTCAATAAAAAAAAAAAGTGATATTACTATGATATGCCTTGAGTGTTTCATATTACTTCTCCTACCCTGTAGATGATGAGTAACATATCCACTTAAACAAGTGCAGCCACAGTTAGACTATATGACAGCCTGGGAGCAGGTCTTAGAGACCACCCTAACTTTACTTCAACGGACCGAATGTTGCACGTATAGGTTGGTGCAACTACTCTTAGGACAGTCGATTTCATTGACTGCTCCACTTTTTCTATTCCATCTTAAGCTTACTACCCTTAGATATGCTCAATTTAAATTACTCCAGTATATACTAATGGCAGCGCAAATCCATATCACTTTCCATATTTTCTATTCCTTTTGAAGCTACTCTTGAATTTGGCTCAAAAAAGACAGCAAAATCTGAAACAAAAAAGCAGATTGTCCAGATTGTGTGGCTTCTGCCTCAAATTGGTTTCTCCAGTTACATAACCATATTTTAATTTTTAAAAATCAAACATTTTTGCCAATATAAATAATTACAAATTTTGCAGAGTTTTAAAGGTTTTCTTTAACCATCTTAGTGGTGACAGTCTTTGTCTTGATCGGTTGCCAATGGATAAGACCATGAATGGAAAAACTTATGAAATCCAACCATGATTTCCTTATTGTAGCTGGGTTTTCTTCTTATGTATGCACTGTCCCTGCCTGCTTAAGCAGACGCAAAATTTTTAATTTTTTATATTTGCAAAAATGTTTAACTTTTTAATTGTCTACACCTTTTAAATATGGTTAAGTTTGTGGGAAAGCCCCTTTAATATTGCTGCAAACACAATGATAGGGTGTGTCTCTATGTAGTCTAGTAGTAATCTATTCATACAGTACATGTCCAGGTGAAATAACAAAGGAGTTGTACAACACAGAATTCTAAGAAAAGGTGCTCTAGAATTAGAGTTATATCATGGGGAAAGCAAACATTTTGCAAAACAGTTATGTCAGGGGAGCTGACAGCATCTCTTTACTTCACATGGAGGTCCTGTACAGGAAGGGCCACAGCAGGCGCTACCTGCTTAGGAGGCTGAGAGCCTTTGGAGTCCAGGGGGCACTTCTTAGGATTTTTTTCAACTCGGTAGTGGCATCAGCCATCTTCTTCAAAGTGGCCTGCTGGGGGAGCAGTATATCAAACAGGGATAGAAATAAACTTGACAAGCTGATTAGAAGGGCAAGATCTGTCCTTGGGAGTCCCCTGGACCCTGTGCAGGTGGTGGGTGATAGAAGGATACAGTCCGTGGTGAGCTCCATGTGGGAGAATAACTCCCATCCCATGCATGAGACCGTGATAGTACTGGGCAGTACTGTCAGTGACCGACTACTTCACCTTAAGTGTGAGAAGGAGCGCTATCAGAAGTCTTTCCTCCTCGCTGCGGTTAGGCTGTACAACCAACACCGACCTAAGAGAAGATCATTACATACAGAGAACTGAAATATCTTTCTGTTTGTGATATCCCCCATCCCCCCCCCCTGCTACTTCTTATCTGTCTGTCTACTATCAATAAAATGCCTCTTACCTTGGAACATTCTTGTATATGTTGTATTTGTATTGCTTATCTTTGCTGCTGTAACACACTGAATTTCCCCATGGTGGGACTATTAAAGGATTATTAGTAGTAGTATTATTATTAACAGGCACAACTGGACTGTGTATGTAGAGTGGTATTCTCCCCTAGAAGCATTGCTTCAAGATGAAGAAGAACATCTATGTACACAAAGCATCTGAGAGCCTGTGCATTGCAGTGCAGGCTCTGTATATTGGGCTCTGTCTTGTGCATGAGTTCTCACTAGGAAAAAGCCATAATTAACAAAAGTCTGTGATCCCAAGCAAATCATTAATAAGCAATAGCAACCATGTAAGCCATATCCAGCACAACTTTATTTGATCATCATCCTAATAAAATGACATTAAACAAATGAATCATCCTTTTGCTTTACATGGGAAAATAATGAGAAGCAGAAACCAGAACTAAATACTTCAGCTGTTCTGTAACTGAACCTGTCTAGGACTCAATCCAGGAGACAAGCTTCATTTTGCAATAAAATATCTTTAGCACAAAATGTTTTATTGAAATTAGCATAGAAAGCATTACAGTTAATAGGAACAATGAGATACAGGGGAAATGATACCGGAAAACTCCACTTGGACCCTCTTTGGTCTACAGACCCCAAAGGCTTATTAACACACCTGAAAAACGGCCAGGTGATGGCCATTTTTGCCATGTCTGTCTCACGGCCATTTTGACAACACATTGAATTCAGTGTGTATGTTCACATGGCCATTTCGATGATGGCCCATTTTTCACTGCCGTCAAAAAAACTGACTAAGGCTAAGGCCCCACGTAGCGGGCTGCAGCAAAAAAGCACTGCGGGAGAAACCACAGCAGCAACACATCGAGGTTTTTCCCTCAGCACTTTTCACAGAAAGTGCTTTTCACTTTCTGCTTCAATTATACCTATAGGGAAACTGCTGGCGTTTCTGTAGGTATAATTGACATGCTGTGATTTCCAAAACCGCAACACATTGCATTTTTTTTCCGCAGTGTGAAAAAGGTCCATTTTTCATGGTCGTCTTACTCCCAATGGGCACCCGTCCATCCATTTGAGTGTATGGAAGAATACATTAAAATGGCAAAAAATAGGACATGACCTATATGACCTATCTGTGACAATGGACAGTCAAAATAATGGTCATGTGATTAGCCCCCTGTGATGATGAGAAACCCCCAGTTAAGTATTTCTGCTGTATTACTACTTGTCCCCATTACTACTATACAGTGTGAGGTGGTGCCTGTTATCAAAACCAGTGTGGCCCCAGGAATGCGGTCATTCTACTCTATAACCAAGTCCCTTTGTTGTTCTGTCCCTGGCTCAATCAGCATACCCATGCTAACCTCGTTATCACTGCAGGGGGGACATCCTAGAGATGTGTATTGGAAGGCTCTAAGCAAACACAACACAGACTTCTTGTCTACAGCCCACAGAATAAAGGAGATATGGTTTTATGGCCATATTTCCCCAGCAGCTGCCTATCGTTGCACTGATAAATTCCTCGGGTGCACCAGGCAGTGACGGACGGCCCAGTTCTAAACTCGGTACGGTAGAGAGCAAGGAGATGGTCTGTTCTCATTACCCAAAGGGGATTATGCTGTCATTCTTGGTGTCTACACGATGGGGATCTCGCCAAGAAACCCATCATACCCCTTGCTTATACCTATGGTCATCTGGCGAGGAAATATGATGATGCCTATTAGTTGATCTCAGGAAAGGGTGCAGGACTCTCTCCTCCTGGTGACATCACTTAGGGAGGAAGCCAGGTTAGTTAAATGTTCTCAGACCAGGGAAAGGCGGGTCACTTGTTATCCTGGGAAAGATGTGAGCACATGTGGTGCTGTGGACTGAAGCATGGGCACTGAAGCCTATCAATGGGGCCTGAAGCCTTCTTCTTTGTTCTGGACAGCATGTAGGAGACACATGCTCTGTAACTTGCTTAAGGAAGCTCCTTAGACCCAAAATCCTGCTGAGGCCTAGAGAAACGGACTATCAACTTGTTCTGGTATTTTCCTATCTTTTATTTCCCATTTTATTTTCTGTACTGTATTTTGCTTTTACCTGTATTTGCTTGAATCCGTTGATATGTATTTCTGTATACAGTATGTTAGTGCCTAGTACCAACCCACTTGGGGTTAATAAATATAAAAAATTTATAAAGCTTGTTTCATATTATCCTATGAACCCGGTCACTCACTGGTTGTGAGTGGGAGGTAAGAAGGTTGATCGCAGGTGTGTCATGTAGCGTGGCAAGGCGAGATCCTTCACACCCCCATTCACTGACATTGTATTTAAAAAAACAGACGCCACGCATCCATTAATCACTGACATGTGAATGTAGCTTTATACTATCTTTGTCCATCAAAACGTAGTGCCATATGAATAGACCCATTGACATACATGGGTTCTATAATGGTGTTATGCCAAGGGAAAAAGATTCTTTGGATTCCGTGTAATAGAATAAAGTTATAGAATAAAACACTGGACTATCAACAATAGCTTAACATTGTATTAAGAAGAGTATAAGAAGATATCAAAAAGGTGTTACAACAAGGAAAAGTATAAAAGATATTAGAATGTAATTAAATCAACACTTCCAGCACTTAAAGCTATATCAGAAGGTATATCAAGGTTAATCAACCTGTGATATAATCAAAACCTGCAATAAAGCAAAGTATAATCAACACTAGCAATAAAGCAAGGTATAGCAAGATAATCAAAGTTGTGAATCAAAGTTAAGCAAACTATGATATAATCAACACTTGTAATAAAGCAAGGTATAATCAATACTAGCAATAAAGCAAGGTATAGCAAGATAATCAAAATTAATCAAACTATGATATATTCAACACTTCCAACACTGCCAAGCTTCATTGATGAATTCTGATCAAGGTATCTGCAGGAAATATCACCAAGCCATTGTGACAGGTATGCAGCATCAGGCGTCCCCAATCTGCTGTCAAGGTTGCAACATCGGCCAGGGGATATCATCCGTCTTTATATACCCTTTGTGTGCGTCATAGAGTGGGCGGTTACAGAAGTGTATACACCTCTGTAAGGCTCTACTCGTCTCCAAGCTCACATTCTTGCGAAAGGGGCCAATTTCCACTAGAATATGTCTCGTGACACGTACGCTTCATACAGAGTTAATCTTTAAGCTGGCTTCTAAGTCTATTGTAGACATTAGCTCATACAGAGTTAAACTTTAAGCTCGTTTTATATCCATGTAAACATTAGCTCAAACAGAGTTGAACCTCTGAGCTGGTTTTTAAGTCTATTGTAGACATTAGCTCAAACAGAGTTTGAACTTTGATCTGGCTTCATGTCTATCTAGACATCATCTCATACCGAGTTGAAATTAAGGTTACTATGAGCTGGCTTCTATAATAGCTTATCATGGGCAGCCATTTTATCAAGGGCAGCCATTTTGGTTTCTTTTGCATTACAAATGGCCATGTAATGGCGGTTTCAAAAACATCCATCGGATGTCGATTATTAACTTTTCATGTGAATAAGTGATTGGACTTGCATGGATGGACACGACTGTTTTTCACAGATATTAGGCTTAAGACCTAAGGCACGAACAATAGAGAGGACTTTCCTCTTTAGCGTCTATTCCTGATTTAACCGATGAAAAAAAAATGTATCAGAAAATGCATCAAACTGCCCTAAGACTATGAACACATGTTGGGGACTCCAATCAGCTGAGAATTGGCCATACTGCAGCCAAAAAATTGTGAGGTCAGACATGCCAGCACAGTTTTCTGAAACAACTTTAAGGCTGAAGCCCCACGTTGCGAAAACGCAGCATTTCGGCCACGGTGGAAGCAGTTCTGCAAAAAACGCTGTATTTTACAGTACCTGCAAAGTGGATGGGATTCTGGCTAATTTAATCCACGCATTGCAGAAAAATGAGAGCAGAGAGCCAGAGCAAAGACTTCTAGCACCTCACTGCAAAAGTAATCTCTGGGGCTACGGGGGACCTGGTTATATATTAGTAATGAAGCTTTAATGGAATGCACTGGTAAGATTTATTTATTCCTGCATGACCACTTTAAGACTAAATAATTTCCAGTTAAAGTGAGCAAACTGAGGTCAG
This sequence comes from Leptodactylus fallax, assembly GCA_947044405.1. Classification (NCBI taxonomy): domain Eukaryota; kingdom Metazoa; phylum Chordata; class Amphibia; order Anura; family Leptodactylidae; genus Leptodactylus; species Leptodactylus fallax. The sequence continues at coordinate 569,285 of CAMRHE010000150.1, forward strand.
TATTTTTCCACTGAGAAAAGTGCAAAATAAATTGGTTTTTTACTGTACATCTAGTCTCAATCTAATTAGCAGTGATAAGGACATATTAATCTCTAAAGAATTCCTGGTAATGCAGAAGTCTAGGATAGACCATATTCTTACAGATAATTTTAAGATATACTTAGACTACATGAACTTTCTCTGTTATGACAAGATAGCCTGGATGTGATCTGGAGGATGGGGTGAGAAGCTGGTTCTGTTGGGGGGAAGGGGGCAATTATGACAGGAAGAAGCTCTTGTTATTGAGTTAAAACATTTTATTTGGTGTAATAGCTCCATATGCTGACAAGTGCCATGTGCTAAAAAAAACTTCTGGGTTCTTCCTCTGTTGTTTCTTTTTTATTTTTTGTTCTGATTATGGTTATGAAAAATTTGGAGAAAAAAAACATAGGTTCTTGGCTTGCCAGTTCCTGTGAAGGTATACTGCTTGTGTTCCTGTTTCTGATTGATTATGTATTGACCTTGACGTGTTTCTTGATTCTGCTGCTGATCTACCCTGAATTGCCGCTGCCTGCCCCTGATCTTCTGACTGGATTCGGCTACGCTTTGCCTAATCCTCTGGTGCTTTGTATCGGCATCTCTCTGGCCTTTGGGTCAGCTGCCAGCTACACTACACCTGGATGCCTAAATAGGGGTTAAAGTGTCAAAAGTGTCAAAAGTAGCCAAAAGTCAAACCAGTTAGATGGCACAGTGGGTACCTGCTGTTCATATTAACTGCACTCAATTCACTTAAACCCTTGGCGATATGCGCCGTAATAGTACGGTGTTGTCATCTAGATCTTAAGGCAAACTAAAAACCGTACTAAAAACGGGAAAAAAATTGGTAGTAATGATTTCTTGCCACCTCGCCTCACAAAATATGGTATAAAAAGTGATCAAAAAGTCATATGTACCCCAAAACAGTACCAATCAAAAGCACAGCTCATCCCACAAAAAATAAGCTCTCAACCAGCTGTCAGCAGTAAAATCAAATTATGACGCCTCTCAGAAAATGACAATGCAAAACTAATTATTTTCCCAAATTAGGTATCGCTGTAATTGCACTGACCCATAGAATAAAGGTAACATGTTACTTATACTGTACGCTGCATAGCAAAAAATGTAAAAGATAAAAAGCAATGCCAGAATTGATGTTGTTGTTTTTTTTTTTTTTTAAATCCACTAAGAAAGAATTAATAAAATTAAGCCAATAAGTTATTGGCACCCAAAACTGGTGTCATTACAAAATGCATCTCATCCCTCAAAAAACAAGCCCTTACACCACAAATTTAGAGTTTATGAGGAAAAAGACACCAGAAGTGACCCCTAGATTGAGCTACTTGGAAAATAATAGGGAATTTGGTGTACCCAATGTACTCAGCACAGCTTACATATTCACTTTTAACCAATCTGTAGTGCATTCACTTCTGGGAAAACTAATGCTCACTATGCCCTTTGATAAATTCATTGAGATGTGCCGTTTTCAAAATGAGGTCACTCCCTAGTGGATTGCACTTAATTGGCACCTCAAGGACTCTGCAAATATGGCATAATGTCTAAAAAACAAACATCTAAATCTGCCCTCTAGAAGCCAAATAGTGCTCTTTCCATTCTGAGCACCACCATGTAGCCATACAACATTATACAACTACATATTAGGCATTGTTCAGGACAAATTGTGTAACAACTAACTGTGGTGTGCAGGAGAAATTATGTAACAAAATGTGTGCTGCATTTTCTCCTTTAACCCCTTGTGAAAATGAAAACATTTGGGGCTAAACCAATGTTTTATTGGAAGAAATTCTTCATTTTCATTTCCCAATGGTAAAAAAACTTAGTGAAACACCCATAGGGTCAAAATACTCACTGCACCCCTTGATAAATTCCTTGAGGGATCTAGTTTCCAAAATGGGGTCACTTCTTGGGGGTTTGTAATGACATGCAACATGGTACCTGAAAATTATTCCAGTAAAATCTGCCCTCCAAAATCCCAATAGCGCTCCTTCCCTTCTGCGTCTTGCTTTGTATCCATACATCAGTATACATCCACATGTAGGATAATTTCATGCTGGGAGAAATTGCATCACAGATTGTGGGATGCATTTTCTCCTTTAACCCCTTGTGAATGTGTAAATTCTAGGCCTTAAGGAATGTATTAGTGAAAGAAATTAAAATGTGTAAATTTCACCTCCATTTTATTTTAATAACGCTGAAATGCTGCAAGGGTTAAGAAAATTCCTGAGGCTAAGGCCCAATGCAGCACATCGCTGCAAAAAAACACTGTGGAAAAGACCGTGGCAGAAATGCATCGTGTTTTTTTCCGCAGCATTTTTCACAGACCTTTATTATAACTATACGAAAAACGCTGCATTTTTGCAACGTGGGGCCCCTGCCTTAAAGCTGTTTTGAATTATTTCAGGGGTGTACTTTTGAGAATGGGGTGATTTATGGGTGTTTCTAAGCTTTTTCAAACCTGAATTGGTCCCATGAAAAATGGGTTTTGGAAATGTTCTTGAAAATTTTGAAAATTGCTGTTTGAGCTGTAAGCCTTATAATATCCGAAAAATTAAAGGGTGCGATAAAATAGAGATATGGTAAATTAGATTTATGAAGTCATTTGTGTAGTATAACTATCCATATGCATTTTTTTACAAATGTTCACCAAATTTTCAATTTCTTTCATAATTAAACAAAAAAACTAAATTTACTATTAACACAAAGTAAAACATGTCACAAAAACTAACTCAGGCCCTGCTTTGTTTCTTCTCCACCATTGCGAGTCTTCGGTGTGAACTTACAAGCGCTCATTACTCCGTTTCCTGGTCCTCGCAGCCCGTGCTTGCATTCCACAGTACTGGAGGCGAGTAGAACCACCTCCCCTCTCCCTCTGGATTCTCAAGGTCAATGAGATTATGTGCATGGAAAACCTCACTTCCTTCCTGCATGACATGGTTGAAGCCTTTAACAAAACCTGGTTCGACTGGTTGGAATTCCAACACTCTGGAGAGTATCAGGCGCTTCTAGGCACTGGGCCTTCCTCTTAGGCCTAAGCCTGTGTTCTGTGCATGGTCTCCACCGTCGGCCTCGGTACTAAAACTGCTTATATGTTAATGTGTGCTCTTATATTATGGATTATAGGTCCTTCCATTGAGGACCCGACATGACCGGCTCTCCAGTCCCTTTTTGGGGCCCACATATGGTATGTTTTTCTGTTCGCCCCCCCTACTCACACCCCTCAGCTACCCTCTACCCTCCCTTTCCTTTTTTTTTTCTTCTTCTTTTTCTTCCCTTCTTTCTCCCTCTCTTTCCTTTCTGCTTTATCACTTTTTCTGCTTTCCTTCCCTTCCACTTCCAATCTTTCTTCCTACTTATCTTCGATATTCCTGTAACTTAGCCGGCTGGGTCTGTCCCAGGATTACCCAGGGGGTTCCGGTCTGTATTGTTTGTGTTTGTATTTTTATATCATTGGTCTGATTTGGACCTTGTTGTATTATTATAAAAATATAATAAACATTTGAATTGGAAAAAAAAAAAAACTAACTCAGAATCACTTTGATAAGTTAAAACGTTACCACATAAAGTGACACATGTTAGATTTGAAAAATGACTGTGTCCTTAAAGGGGTATTCCCATGAACATAACCATATCTATATTTGTAAATAATTAAAAGTTAAACCTTTATGCATATATAAATTCTGCAGAGTTTTAAAGATTTTATCTAACTATCTTAGTGGTAATGCAGAAACTTTCTATGGTCTTGGACTTGTCAAAAACTCAGCCATGATTTTCTTGGTCGTATTCATTGGCAACCGATCAAGAAAACAAGACTGTGATCATAAGATATTAGAGAAAATCTTTAAAACTCTTTAAAAATATTAAACATTTTATTATCTACAAATTTAAAAAAGGTTATGTTCATGGGAATACCCCTTTAAGGCTAAGGCCCCATGTAGCGAAATGCAGCAGAAAAAAAAAAAAAACTGCGGAAAAAAATTGTGGCAGAAATGCATTGCGTTTTTGTCCGCAGCATTTTTCACAGAAAGTCCACAGAATTTTCCTCTGCGGACTTTCTGCCCCTATTTTACCTTTAAGATTGAAAGGAAAATAAAGGAAAACTGGGTATTTAGGTTAATGCATCCAGTATAAATACCTGGACTCTTTCTCACAGCACCTATTCTTGCTTTTCTTTCATGTTGTGCTTGCTTTGCAATGGACACACTTGTAGCACCTATGAGTTCTCCTTTCCAGCCAACATCTTTCACTATGAGGGCTGGCCAAGTGACTCTGCATTTTCTTACCCCCGTGCCCTTCCTTTCCTATACTTTATGAACACCTGTGCATACAGGGGAAGTACTGCCGATACAGTTGATTATTGTTATGGGGCACGAGAGTCTACTGGAGATGAGTATTTGTTGGACTAACCTTGCCCATGAGTCATGAAATTTGCACAAATGGGAACATAAATAGGGGTAGCACAAACAATCAGTAGTCAATACAAAAGCAAGGGACAGAATAAAGAAATGCAGGATTTTACTAAAAGGAGCCAAAATTTATTAATAAAATATATGACAATATTTATTAATGACAAAAACACTGCCAGAAAGTTTTTAAAAGTCTAGCTATGATTTAATACTAGTAACAGTCTAAAGTCTACATAAATAACTAAGAAGAAGTGCTGCTAAAAGCCCTAGATGGTAAGGAAGATAGCAGTGAAAACAGCTGTGAATTTAGCAGTGAAAACAGCTGTATACAGGCCCTGGTGGTGGGTGGACCTGTGTGCATTGTAGGATGGGTTTGAGCCATGTTTTTAATGTATATAAATAAGTTATATTTTATTTTTTAGCTTGGTGTCACTAATTTCAGCAAGAAAATTAGTGGCAGCATTATTATAAGGAGTGGAGTTGGTTATTCTATACAGATCAGTGACAGGATATATGAAAAATAGATCAAACTAACTCCTATTGGAGGTTAAAAAAAAACTTTCATATACCTCTCCAGGTGAACTGAAATGAACTGCATACATACTTGAGTACACTATTCAGTTGGCCTAAACAATCATGGTAATCTGTACTTATGTTCCTAACCTTACAGCAAAATGACAACGGCAGCAGCGGCACCTGCAAGTTCATTGTGTCCTTGCTGAAGCTATATGAGAGGTTAAAAGAAAAAAGGAAACAGGAAGAGCAAAACAAAGCCTTCAAAAATAGTCAGCAATGCTTCTGGGGCTGTCCGGGGAAATAGTTTTCTTTCTAAGTAGCTCAGATAGGCTTAAATATAAAAAGAAGCAGTACTCACTTCCCCTCCACTACTGTTCAGATGCTTACCCGATGCCCACTGGTCTGAGTACTGCGTCTTTGAAACCCTTTCTGAGCCTCTTTTTATGTTTAAATCACCAACAACCCCTTTAAAAGGAGTCTGTCAGCAGTAAGTTGGTTATAAACCCAATCCCAGTACCTTGTAGGGAGGATTCTATAGATTCTAACTTTAGAGCCCCATTTTCATGCAAATGAGATGAAAAGTGTTTTGAGGGTGTGTTTTTAGTGTTTTTAGCTTGCCTGGGCTTTGGCTTCAGCTCTAGATTCACAAGCATAGCACTTGTCCCCTCATTTGTATACATGGGTGGATTGGGACCAGGAAAAAATGTAAAAATGGCGGGTTCAGTACAAGTAGGCGGAGTCAATACAAGTAGGCAGGGCCAGCACAAGTAACTCCTCCATGTAAAGCAGTCCAGTGTAAAGTAAGTTTGCACAGGATTGCTTTACATGGTGGCAGAGGCAGCAGTCCTATGTACGATACCATGTCAGACTGAAACTGTAACTTACACAGGACTGCTGCTTCTCACTCCATGTAAAGCAGACATTTCTGTTACATAGGGTTGTCTGCTTTATATGTAAAGTAAAGTTATAGCCAGTGGGGTCAGGGTCGCCGTAAAATTGTAGGTGCAGCAGCCGGCGGCCGCCATCAGACTCACAGTCCACTGACTCCTCAATCTAGAGGCTCTCAGGATTTGGACAAACTCAGGAGGGGCTGGTGGCAGGTGTAACATACAAAGAGAAAAACATATTCCCTGGCGCTCTGGTGTCCACTGCTGCAGCCTGTTTGGTCAAACTCCGTGCTTCGGTCGTCGGAACCTATGCACCCCATGTGACTGCTGAGGCCATTCAGCAGCCTCAGTAGTAGCTGGAGAGGGACCGGTGACATATGTGAGTGACATCACCGATCCCTCTTCAGTGACTGCCTAATTGACCTTAGCAGTCACGTGAGGTGCAGGAAGAATAAGACACAGCGTGTGACAGAACAGGCTGCGGTGTTAGACACTCGTACACTAGGGACAGGTGAGTATATATTTTTTTCGTAATGTTACTCCTCTTTAAGAATTATGTCCCATAGTGCGCGCAGTATAATGTCCCACATTGGCCCTCACACACTATAATGCCCTATCGTGGCCCCTCTACACAGTCAAATGTCCCATAGTGGCCCCTCCACACAGTATAATATCCCATAGTGGCCCCTCCACACACTATAATGACTGTATCGACTGTAACTTACACCTGAGACCCTGCTGCAGTGTCCGTGATTAGAGCTAACGTTGATCACGGGCACTTAACCCCTCATTTGCCATGGTCAATAGCATTCACAGTATGCTCCCTATGCCACAGCCGGTGTTTGCTAATGTGTTGCCATGGTAGCGAATCCACGAGTCTCCCATTGTTGCCAGAGGTGTTTCAGTCACTTCCTGGGGCAAAATAAAAAAGGAAAATAAAAAGATTAACAAATAAAATGCTTATAAATATGAAAAATAAAACCATAAAAATATGAAGAAAAATAAAATAAAAACCTAAAATCCCCGTATTCCCTACTTAAAAATGCTTTAATATGTACAAAAAAACTAAAGAAAATATATTTGGTATTGCCATGTTTGGAACAATCCATACTATACAACTAACCCATTATTGATCCTGTTTGAGAAATGACATAAAAAAGTTAACAAAAACCTACCAGTAATGCAGTTTTTTTTTTGTCTCCTAATCTCCAAAAAAAATGTAATAAAGTGATAAAAAAGGCAACAGTGGGTAACATTGTAGAGCTGGAGTCCCAGGTTCAAATCTGACCAAGGACAAGCCTTGGTTGGATTTGACTCTGTATTTGTGTGGATTTCCTCTGGGTACTCCAGTTTCCTCCATCATACTGATAGGAAATTTAGATTGGGAGCCCTATATGGAACAGTGACTGACAATGCCTATAAAGCACTGTAGAATATGTTGGTTCTATACAAGTAAGCATAGTAAAATAATTAAAAATTCCACTAATGGCAAAATGGAAAAAAAAGGTGCAGCTCTTTCTGAAAAAAACAAAAACAAAAAAAAACTAGCTCTGTTGATGGTAAAGAAGATGATGCAAAAACAAATGATTTTTTTCAAAAGTGTTTTTTTTGTATAAAATTAGCAAATAAACTATTTAAATTAGGTAACTGCTGTAAACCACAGAACAAGGTTGAAAACTTTAAATTAAGGAAATAGTGCCAGAATATAGTTATAGGCACCTAAAAGAATTGAAAAATACAATTTGTGTTGTATTCATGATAGGTCATCAATATTTTTAGCCCACAAGGTCCCTTTTATGCCCCATGTAATAAAACACAGCTAAAAAACGCTGCAAAAAATGCAGCAAAAATGTGTTTCTCTTTTCTGCTTTGTTTTTCATTGAATTTGTGTTGCGTTTTTATCTGTGTTTTCCTCCCTCTTAAATATATATATAGAAAAAACAATAAGCAGCTAAAATTAGCATGCATCTTTGAAAACACAATTTTTCTGCAGCTTTTTTTTTTCCTGCATTGTGTGGATGAGATTAAATTAAATTAACTTCACTATGCCGGTGATATAATTTGCTGTAGTTTCTATAACATGATGCCTTAGCCTGAAACTTCCCTTCTTGATAGCAATTCGGAAATACACTACTATTCTCCAAACTGTTCACTTCAATTTTGGTAATAAAGATGAACAACTGTAGGGACACCAAATCCTCTGTAAATGAAAAAATGTATTTTGCAACTGGAGAGCAGAGAGGGGCTGGTTTTTGCAAAGTATAATGTCAGTTTACAAGTAAGGTTGGGTTCACATCAGCGTTTAGCTCTCTGCGCGAAATCGTCTCAAAGTCCTCAAAAACTGATTTTGAACGGTTCATTTTAAAACCCATTGATTTTAATGGGTTGTAGAAACCATCCACAGGTGTGTGTTTGGAGCATTTTCATCTGGTATGTGCTCTTTTGGCTGCAGAAAAAAGTCAGACTTGCACGACTTTTTCTCCATCCAAAAAATAAGGATACCTGACGGACAGCAGCCAATCCATTTTTTTTAACATTGACGTCTATGGAAGGCGGATATATATGGATTACCAATGGATAGTAATCTGTTCTTGTCAAAAACGGACACAAACGGAACACAAACGTACAGTTTTTTTTTACGGACACCATTGACTAATACGTCTAAAAAGATGGATTTGGGTAACCGCTGTGTAACCGTTTGGAATCCTTTTTGGACCAATCTGTTTTTGTTTTTTAACCCCTTCCTGGCGGTGACATTTTTTCAATTTTCGTTTTTGAGTCCCCGCCTTCCAAACCCCATAATTTTTTAATTTTTCCGTTCACAGAGCTTATGAGGGCTTAATGTTTGTGGGACAAATTGTTCTTCATAATGGTACCATTTATTATTCGGTACAATGAACTGGGAAGCTGGAAAAAAATTCAGAATTGGGTGGAATTGGAGAAAAAGTGCATTTGTGTGACTTTTTTACGGGCTTCATTTTTACAGCGTTCACTGTGCAGCAAAAATGATATGTCACCTGTATTCTATGTTTCGGTACAATTCCGGGGATACAAAATTTATATAGTTTTATTTACATTTTAACCCCTTAACAAAAATCGAAATCTTTACCTTCGATCAGTGTCCGCATTGACGCATTAACGTCAAGTCTCTTCTGTATAATACAGCAGAGACCTGGTGGCTATGGCGGCCGCTCAGCTCCTGAGAGGCCGTCATATTTAAATACCCGACACCAGGTGCAAAGGTGAACCTAGTGTAAGGGTGGGTTCACACTTGCGCCTGGACTCTGTCCGCCGTGAATCCGATCTAAATGTCGGAAAAAAGGATTGGGAAAGGATAGGGAAAGGTTTGAGATGGTTTGCTTAAAAACCCATTCACTTGAATGGGTTTTTAAAGCAATGCGTGGGTGTGCGATTGCAGCCTCTGCGCCGCTAAGCCGTTTTTTTCATCGGAAACAAAGTCGGACATGCAGGACTTTATGTCCGACGAAAAAAAAATGGCTTCGCGGCACAGAGGGTGCAATCAGACACTCGTGCATTGCTTTAAAAACCCAAAGAAGTGAATGGGTTTTTAAGCAAACCGTCTCAAACCTTTCCCAATCCTTTTTTCCAACATTTAGGTCGAATTCATGGCAGACGGAGTCCGGACGCAAGTGTGAACCCACCCTAAGCTTGTTTAGGTCAAAAAAGAAAGAGGGTTACAATCTTGCATAGTAAGCAGTGTCATGTATTCCTGCCCTGATGAAAACGTACATTGGTGTTTATTGTCAAAACGTTTATCACAAGCAACTTTTTTGAGCTTGTAACACTGACAGATAAATGATACGTAACGTCATATATGTCTTTGTAATTACTGTATAAGGAGTTGGTTTCTGCCTAAGCACTTTAGAAACTTTAAACATAGACTTTTTTAACGTTTTTAGATTACTATAATTTTGTACTAAAAGTAGCAAATGTAATAGATGTCAGTATTGCTCCTTCACATAATTGACTTTGAGCTACACTATTGTTCCAACTATTATTGGACTATGAAAAAGCTTGGAAAATATACTATATAGAAACATAGAAGATTAAAGATAATCCACAACAGCATGGCTAATGTTTGAAAAACATGTCTATTAGTATAGCTTTTTACGTGTACTTTGTATAGAACACACGGCACTTTCTAAGATGCACTTAATCCTTATGTGTTTAAAGTAAAGTTCTGGCCTGGAGACACTTTAATAATTATATTAGGAAATTGTATGTAGTAAAGTGCAATTTCTGAATAAAATGTCATTATTGTAATTACTTTAGCTTTGGTAGTACACTGAAAAAACCAGCAGAATATAGGTTGCAATTTAGCCTTTTAATGAACACACAGGCCATCAAAAATTGGAAGCTAGAAATGAAGAAACCATGCAATATGTTCATGATTGTTAGGCTAGGTTCACATCTGCGTTTGGGTTTCCGTTGGGGGGGTCCGTTTAGGGACCCCCCCCAATGGAAACCTAATCCGCATAAAAAAGCGGTTACCTTAGGAAACCCGCGGACCCCATAGACTATAATGGGGGCCGCGTGGTTTCCACCCGAAGAGGGCGAAAAATGCAGAGAGAAAAGCTCTGCTTGCAGTTCTTTTCTCTCCGCATTTTTCATGCGGAGAAGGGAATGGAATCCCCATACGGAGTACAAGCGCAGATGTGAACCGAGCCTAATACAGTATATATTGCTGAGGCCAAAAACTGCATGACCATATAGGCTACCATGGCTTTGTAGTACAGGTGCATCTCAATAAATTAGAATATCTTTGAAACGTTTATTTCTTTCAGTAATTAAATTAAAAAAGTGACCTCCTATATTTTCTAGATTCTTTATACACAGAGTGTTCTATTTCATGTGTTTTATTTCTGTAAATGTTGATTATGGATTACAGGTAATAAAAACCAAAATCTAACAAAATTAGAATATTGTGAAAAAGTTCAGTATTGTAAATTCAGTGTGTCACCTGCCAAGGTTTCCTAAGTCTTTAAATGGTCCCTCAGTCTGGTTCAGTAGGACACACAATCATGGAAGACTGCTGATTATGAATTGTATTACTGAATTGCTGAAATGAATGAACGTTTCAAAAATATTCTAATTTATTGATATGCACCTGTAGTTCAATAAAAATTGATTGCTTATTGATTGTTCATTGTTAATGGCCACATGGCTGTTTAGGTTCGCCCCAAAAAACTCCATTAACAATAAACAATCAATCAACAGTACATTTTTACCAATCTGCTACAAAATGATGGCGGCAGTCCTAAGTCGCCAAGCCATCACAACATTTAGTCTCCTTAGGATACTGTCCTCTACAGCTGCCATGGCTTGCATAACAGGGAATAGTGGAAACAAGTCCTCCCAGTAGAAGGGAGTTTCAAAGCTGAGAGTTCAGCTATCAGATATGTGGATATGCAGAGGTGTAACTTGAAGTTCCACCTACCATTTGTTATTTATAGTACTGGTGTCCTCTTATTTGGCAGAGATGAGTGGCTGTGGCTAGATGGTTAGTAATGCTGCCTCGCAGTGCTGACCTTGACTATAACAGGGTCCGTCAGATGTTATTTTTTTTTCTTACTGAAATTGCAGGGTGAAAAAGTCAGGTTTGCAGGTCTGTTTTGTCCACCAATTTCTGACAGACACTGTGATGGAGACTTTGAGTTATGAACTCCATACAAATGGAAAACAAATAGATTTTCTATATTCTTTCTTTTTTTCATTACAGGCAATCTTATCTGTATTACAAATACATGTGTACATGAAATGTATGAAAAGTAAAATGAAAGTACACTGTCAATTTTAAGCTCCGATAAATTCTTACTTATCCTCCCTGCAGAATAGCTATGACAATGAACTACAAACCAAGATTGCAATATATTTATATCCCAAATCAGCTTTAGAAATGTATCCAGATGCTTACAAGAAAAGAAGAGGAGGTTTTGGTCAACAACAGTGCATATACTGAATGAGAGACTCAATAAATCTCTGTGAAACAGCAGATGGCTCTTAAAGGGGTTATCCAGTTAGTAAAAAATATTTAGAAAACAGCTCAGAATGTTGTGAAATAACAAACACTGCAGCCACTAGTACTGATGCTGCCTGGATCCCCACCAGTATCTACTTATGTCAACATAGAATATGTGACCGCTGCAGCCAAAACACTGGGTGACACTGGTCACCACTGGGGCCTGTGACTTGTAGCAGTTATATGTTCTTTGCCAACATGTCACTGCAGCACCAGGACACCAGCAAGAGACCACAGGAGCACTGGGCAAAATGAGAACTGGAGTGATGGCTGTGGTAGGTATGACCTCATTTGTAATTTTACCACAGTCTATGCCATGTTCTAGATCAGGGGTAGGCAACCTTCGGCACTCCAGCTGTTGTAAAACTACAACTCCCAGCATGCATACTTGCTTTGCTGTTCTTGGAACTCCCATGGAAGTGAATGGAGCATGTTGGGAGTTGTAGTTTCACAGCAGCTGGAGTGCCGAAGGTTGCTGATCCCTGTTCTAGATAATATTTACTACCTGGAAAACCCATTAAAAACTTCAGGCTATAGGGTTGTCTAGCACTAAACAATCTTCAATTACTAGTTAGAAACAAAGTATAGACTAAATGTTAAAGGGATTCTGTCATTGGGAAAAGCAATTTTCAATAACACCACGTTGTAATAGCCTTTAGAATGGCTATTCTTCTCCTACCTTTATTTTTCTGCTCTTCGCTGCCATTTCTGAGAATTTTCTTTTTTCTTCTTTATGCAAAAGAGTCTTCAGAAAGCACAGGGGGCGTCCCCTGTGCTCAAAGAAGACGCTCTTCTGAAGATCCAGCGCCGCCTCTCTCTTATTCTGCTGACGCCTCTCCACCATGTCATCAGCTGCCGAGTCTCTGTTCGGGATCCAAATCCACATGAAAATGGCCGGTTGGACTGAGCATGTGCGGGATTTGAATCTCGAACAGAGACTTGGCAGCTGATGACTCAGCGGAGAGGCGTCAGCAGAAGAAGAGAGAGGCAGTGCTGGATCTTTCTAAAGACTCATTTGCATAAATAAGAAAAAAGAAAATTCTCAGAAATGGTGTCGCGGAGCAGAAAAATAAAGGTAGGAGAAGAATAGCCTTTCTAAAGACTAATACGGCATGGTGTTATTGAAAAATGGCTTTCCCAATCATAGAATCCCTTTAAATGATGCTATATTTCTATAACACTAAGTGAATATCCAATTATATCATTATATATCTTTAAAGTAGTCAGGTATACAGATACTTTATACACTTTTGGGCTTTGCTCACTCCAAATGGAGTGTGTATGTATTTAGTGCATGTGCTCAGAAATAGGGGAGTTTGGCTGTTGTTGATAGTTGGGTCTTTGCTCTTGCATGACCTATATGCAGCTACAGGACATTTTCAAACATCCTTACAGAGTGAAATGCTGACCTGCCTGATGTCCTATCCTTATGCTAGCTTATCAATATCTGACTGGTGAGGATCAGACATCTGGGATGTCCACAGATTAGCTTTCGAGTGAGTGCTGCAGCCTCTTCGCTGAAAACCAAGCACAGTGCCATACTTTGAATAGGGGCTGTGCTTCGTATTACAGCTCATCTTCATTCACTTGAATGGAACTGAGCTGAAAACAGGCCACATGATGAATGAACATGATGTCACTGACCTGTTAAGTGGAAGTGGCGTTCATCCAAGTGCCCGTCATTTCGAACAGTTAATCTATGGGGGCTTCCGGGTGTGGGACCCCCATCAATCAAAAATTGATGACATATCCTAAGGACAGATCATCAATATTTAGCTCTCGGAAAACTCCTTTAACTTTGATTTGCTTACATATACAGTTAATAAAGTTATACTTGCCAACAGATCTTGAGAAGTTAATTGAACATGTTTTGAACATGCTTTGGGACTGTTTCTCTGCAAAGGGACCAGGACGACTGATCCGTTTACATGAAAGAATGAATGGGGCCATGTATCGTGAGATTTTGAGTGCAAACCTCCTTCCATCAGCAAGGGCATTGAAGATGAAACATAGCTGGGTCTTTCAGCATGACAATGATTCCAAGCACACCGCCAGGACAACGAAGGAGTGGCTTCGTAAGAAGCATTTCAAGGTCCTGGAGTGGCCTAGCCAGTCTCCAGATCACAACCCCATAGAAAACCTTTGGAGGGAGTTGAAAGTCCGTGTTGCCCTGCGACAGCCCCAAAACATCACTGCTCTAGAGGAGATCTGCATGGAGGAATGGGCCAACATACCAGCAACAGTGTGTGCCAACCTTGTGAAGACTTACAGAAAACGTTTGACCTCTGTCATTGCCAACAAAGGATATATAACAAAGTATTGAGATGAACTTTTGTTATTGACCAAATACTTATTTTCCACCATAATTTGCAAATAAATTCTTAAAAAATCAGACAATGTGATTTTCTGGATTTGTTTTCTCATTTTGTCTCTCATAGTTGAGGTCTACCTATGATGTCAATTACAGGCCGGCCTCATCTTTTTAAGTGGGAGAACTTGCACAATTGGTGGCTGACTAAATACTCTTTTTCCTCACTGTATATATAAATAATACATTATATTTATGTTATATATATACTGTATATATCACATTTTTAAAAAAAATTAAGGAAAAAAACAGTACAAAAATGGTACATGTGCAATAAATTTTCTTCACTGTTATTTGGACTTTGCCCTAGTAAATGACAACGAAATTTCAACGGAAGGAAAACCTGAGAAGATGTGGAGAAATAGCAGAAGAATAAACATTAGGAGTGCCTTTTGGAAGATTACAGGAAGAGACAAAGAGCCCCTCTAGTCCTAATTGGGGAGTGTTGTCTATGATGGACAGCCTATGTAGAACAATAGATTTATTTAGAAAACCTGGAGGAAATACCATAACCAGCATTATTAAATAAGTATTTAAACATTTGCAGATAATATCCTGAGGCAAGTTATGAAAGGAGATAAACCTCACAAATAGATACTGGATGCATTTCTGTGTAGCTCAGAGGTGAGGGAAACAAGCAAAGGTGTAACTTGTAGTTCCTGGCCCCAATGCAAAATCTGTAAAAGGGCAACTGCCTACCATGAACCATTTATAATATTGGTTCCTTGTTATGTGATGTTAGAGATTTGGGGCCCCTCAGAGACCAGGGTCCGTGGTGCAACTGCTAATTCTGCAACCCCTATAGCTACATCCATTGAAACAAACTATAAAGAACTGTAAACAATTGGATGGAGCTTTTTCAGAAAAACCCTTTATATAAATGCTGCTTACTCTACATTTGACGGTCTATCCTTATTCCAGCTAAAAAGAGATTGAGGCCATGTTCTAATCATCTTTGGAGTTTGAGGGAAATTCAGTTCCACCCTAGGATTGCCCCCATGTCTGCCCTAAATTAGATTGGAACATCCACATCAGACTGCGGTTGTATAAAGACAGCCCCCTTTTAGGCAGAGCTCACCAAAATCCTACCCATTTTTTTGGCTGGGACAAACCTGAATTTGCCAGAATAGTAACAGAAAAGCTGTCGAGTTGTGTGCAAGTGTACCTAGAAAATGCTGTTGTGAAAGCAAAGGCTGCTCACACCAAATATTGATGGGAATTAAATTTCTCTTTTCTTGATTCAATTAATTTTGTTAATTGATAAAGTACATCTTTAACACTTTTATTTTTTGAGAACATTCTTACTTTTTTCCACACCTGCCTAAAACTTTTCGACTGTACTGTATGTTATTACAGTTGCATTTATTCCACTAAGAAAAACTAAGAACTTCCTCTAAATGTAAGAGCAGAAACAATCCAGAGTAAATAAACAGCCCTTTAGTTTACTCCTTCCATTGTATATAGTCACCACAATATAGCAATAACTATATATATCAACTACATACATCATTAGATCCTCGGATATCATCATGTACAGTATCAACAAGCAAAGTGCTGTTTCCTTGACAACGGATGATTAACAGATGATTAATGTTTTTGACTGACGTGAAAAGGGGGAGATATAAAGACACTCAGAAGAATAGGAAAAGAGATGATGGTATTCTGCCTGCAGTCATCTTACATAAAAGCACATTACTGAGAATGAAATAATCCACCTGTTCACAGCATTATAAAGGGTGAAGAATGCAATCTGCTGTAAGTGATGTAAAATAGCGCTGATTCACTACCTAAGTAAAGATTAAAGTGTTAACATGATTAAGACAGAATAGCCATTAACAAAATGGAGTTGTCTATTAGTTACAGCTCAGTGCTCATGCTCCACATAACTCATCATCACTGACACACTAGAATTAGATTATTGTACACAGAGAACAACAAAAGCAAAGTGGCGTGTATGTTTCAGACTATGTCACATACATACACTACTCTCCTACTTGCATCTCTGAGGAGACAAACACAGCCAAAAGGGGCAGCATTCTGCCTACTCGTTTCGAACGAGGTGTATATCAGAAAACTAAAGCTATGACCCTTATAAAGATACAGTATATTATGAAATTAAGAAAAACACACTGGTAGACCTAAGAACATAGTGATGTTCAATGGTGGAAATCTACTCGGTCTGTCTATCATTAATATTTTTATTATCTTATATACTACTACTATGTGTATTGCCTCTCTGTTATGATGTTGGGACATATGTACTGTGACATCACGATATGCATTATCCCTGTATTATGTTGGGATTAATATCTCTTTATTATGGCATCACTGTGTGCAATAAACCAGTATTATGATTTTGGGGTTATTATCTCTATAGTGTGACATTACTATCTACATTATCCCTGTATTGTTATTTTGGGATTATTATCTCTGTTCTATAACATCACATTATCCCTTTATTATGATGTTGGGATTATTATCTCTTTACTATGTTATTTTCACATTATTATGATGTTGTGATTATTATCTCTGTACTGTGGCATCACTGTGTGCATTATCCCAGTATTATGATATTGTGATTATTATCTCTGTACTGTGGCATCACTATGTGCATTATCTCTGTATTATGATGTTCTGGTTATTATCTCCATACTGTGGCATCACTGTGTGCATTATCCTTGTATTATGATGTTGTGATTATTATCTCCATACTGTGGCATCACTGTGTGCATTATCCCAGTATTATGATATTGTGATTAGTATCTGTGTAGTGTGGCATCACTATGTACATTGTCCCTTTATTATGATGTTGGGATTATTACCTGTGTACTGTAGCATCACTGTGTGCATTATCCCAGTATTATGATATTGTGATTAGTATTTGTGTACTGTAGCATCACTATGTACATTATCTCTGTATTATGATGTTGTGATTAGTATCTGTGTAGTGTGGCATCACTATGTACATTATCCCTTTATTATGATGTTGGGATTATTATCTCTTTACTATGTTATTTTCACATTATTATGTGTTGTGATTATTATCTTTGTATTGCGGCATCACTGTGTGCATTGTCCTTGTATTATGATGTTGTGATTATTATCTCCATACTGTGGCATCACTATGTACATTATCTCTGTATTATGATGTTGTGATTACCTGTGTACTGTAGCATCACTGTATGCATTATCCTTGTATTATGATGTTGTGATTATTATCTCTGTACTGTGGCATCACTATGTACATTATCTCTGTATTATGATGTTGTGATTATTACCTGTGTACTGTAGCATCACTGTGTGCATTATCCTTTTATTATGATGTTGTGATTATTATCTCTGTACTGTGGCATCACTATGTGCATTATCTCTGTATTATGATGTTCTGGTTATTATCTCCATACTTTGGCATCACTGTGTGCATTATCCTTGTATTATGATGTTGTGATTATTATCTCCATACTGTGGCATCACTGTGTGCATTATCCCAGTATTATGATATTGTGATTAGTATTTGTGTAGTGTGGCATCACTATGTACATTATCTCTGTATTATGATGTTGTGATTATTACCTGTGTACTGTAGCATCACTGTGTGCATTATCCCAGTATTATGATATTGTGATTAGTATTTGTGTACTGTAGCATTATGATGTTGTGATTATTACCTGTGTACTGTAGCATCACTGTGTGCATTATCCTTGTATTATGATGTTTAGATTATTATCTCTGTACTGTGGCATCACTATGTGCATTATCTCTGTATTATGATGTTCTGGTTATTATCTCCATACTGTGGCATCACTGTGTGCACTATCCTTATATTATGATGTTGTGATTATTATCTCCATACTGTGGCATCACTGTGTGCATTATCCCAGTATTATGATATTGTGATTAGTATTTGTGTAGTGTGGCATCACTATGTACATTATCTCTGTATTATGATGTTGTGATTATTACCTGTGTACTGTAGCATCACTGTGTGCATTATCCTTGTATTATGATGTTGTGATTATCTCCATACTGTGGCATCACTATGTGCATTATCTCTGTATTATGATGTTGTGATTATTACCTGTGTACTGCAGCATCACTGTGTGCATTATCCTTGTATTATGATGTTGTGATTATTACCTCCATACTGTGGCATCACTATGTGCATTATCTCTGTATTATGATGTTGTGATTATCTCTGTACTGTAGCATCACTGTGTGCATTTTTATGTAGCGCCTTTATATTCCACAGAGCTTTACAGAGATATTGTCAACACTGTCCCAAGTAGGGCCCACAATCTAAATTGCCTATGAGTATGTCTTTGGAGTGTGGGAGAAAACCAGAGTACCCGGGGGAAACCCATGAGGAAAATATACAAACTGCAGATGTTGTGAAATCAGGACTCCAATGCTGCAAGGCATCAGTGCTAACTGCCCTGTATTATGATGTT
Source organism: Leptodactylus fallax (assembly GCA_947044405.1). NCBI lineage: Eukaryota > Metazoa > Chordata > Amphibia > Anura > Leptodactylidae > Leptodactylus > Leptodactylus fallax. The sequence goes on from CAMRHE010000150.1 coordinate 587,983, forward strand.
GGGATTGTTATCCTTGTACCTTGGAATTACTGTGTATATTATCTTTGTACCTTGGCATCACAGTGTGCTTTATTCCTGTATTGATGTTGAGACTATTATCTTTGTACTGTGATATAAATGTGCTCCTTGGTCTTCAACTGTAACATCTCTGTTTTATTATCCCCGTTCTCTGACTATGTTATGCGCAATAACACTTTCCTATGACTTCATTACACTTTTGTATGGCTTCACTATCAATCTACTATATTATTCTGCTTTTGTAACATCACTTTGGACATCATTCCTTTATTGTGATACTCTGTATGCATGGTTATTATACCGTGATATCACTGTACATCCAATGACTGCACAGTGTTTATTGTCCATTTTTTGCCACATCACTGTGATTACTATTCTTGTGCATATCTATTTGACCATTTCTTGTGCCATGACCTTCATAATCTTTGTACAGATATAACAGTGTATTATCTCTGTATTGTAAAACGTCTGTAATTATTATACCTGTAGTAGCATATTATTGTTTATTATACCTTTACTATCATATCACTGTTTAGTATACCTGTACTTTTATATCACTTTGTTTATGATACCTATACTATGTCTGTACTATGTCTGACTTTGCTGTGTTTATCAGCCATGTGGTATGACATCACTGTATACAGTGCTCATTACTGTAAGAAATATTCCTGTGCAGTGCCAGAAGTGGCAATCACACTTGAGTACTGATCCAGGGGACCCAACGGTGAAATAAGACGAAACCGGGGTTGGGGGTTGGGTATCATTTTATATATACAGCGGTGGGACCCACATCTATTCTATCAGACATTTATGGCATTAATGTCTTTCATGGGAAAAACCGTTTAAGTGACCACTTCCTCACCACTATGAATTGCACGTAAATTTGGAAGGCCCTGTTAGGCAGGTCTATAAAATGGAGACTGGAAAACCAGAAAAGCGAGAAGGGAATAAATTTCAATGGGAGGAAAGTGCATTCATTCTAGCAGTAAAAAAGAAGCATACTTCCTGATCTTCTGATGGATTCGCTTGAGCATACCATTTACGTGAATGAGAGTAGGAAATCTTTCTGTTGATGGCAAGACGAATTCTGCGGCAGATCTAGCAGGGCGGGTCCTGCCGCAAAACCGACCAATTGCACTTAACCATTTGTGGAACACCAATCAGGTGGATCCAGATATGAAGCTGCTAAACATACACCAAAAGGGCATTTTATGGGCAGACATTCGAACCAGTGTAACTCATGGGTGCCTTTAGTATAAATTTGCATAATTTGCTTTAATATCCATATGTATTACTCTTATGTAGCCAATACGCATGATATAAAAGGCGCCTTATTTTGTGTTAAAGGTTTTCAGATTGTAAATTATGAAACGTAAAAAGTATGCAGTCTGGTATCCTTTAAGAAAAATTGAGTTATTTAGTATTGTGAATGATATTTGCCAGCATTTTTGAGCCTTGTAGGAGAAAATGGTGCATGTTATACTGTAGAATCTTACTGGAGTATTCAGGAGAAAGCAGGAGTGTAGCTATATCGGGTGCAGCGGTAGCGGTCGCCAGGGGCATAACTACCGGGGTAGCAGTGGTAGCAGCTGCCACAGGGCCCAGGACATTACGGGGCCCCGCGGGCCCCCGATGCGTTTTTTTTTTTTTTTTTTTTATAGTCCGTTATCTGCTGGAGTAACCCCAGCAGGTAACGGGCCCTATATACTTACCGTTCCCCGGGGTCCCGCTCACGGCCGCCTGCGCTTCCGATTCTGCGGAGGCGGCTGTGAGCAGGAGCGGGGATCGGTATGTGAGGCCGCGGGCCGAACACCACAATCTCTGCTATCATTATACTTCGGGGTCTTTTCAGACCTCGGAGTATAATAATCGGGAGGCCCAGAGTTGGTGAGGGAACATAAGAAACAATGTACTTACCTCTCCTACGCTTCTCCAGGCTTCGGGCCTGTTTGGTGACGTCCCAGACGTCAGCCGACGTCATTTTGCGTCGCGACGCAGGCCCGCGTCACGTGACGCCGGCCTGGTCCAACATTGAAGAAGGCCAGAGTAGCGCACGTGCATGCACTGGAGCGAGGAACAGGTAAGCAACATTGTTTTTTTATGTTTGTATCCTCCCCTGGGTCTCCGATCATTATACTCTGGGGTCTGAAAAGACCCCAGAGTATAATAATTGTTCATGGGTGGTCCACAATGGGACATATAATAGTGTGTGCAGGGGCCACTATGGGGCAAAATACTCAGTGCAGGGGCCACTATGGGACATTATACTGTGTGCAGGAGCCACTATGGGGAATGATACTGTGTGCAGGGGCCACTATGGGGAATGATACTGTGTGCAGGGGCCACTATGGGACATTATACTGTGTGTAGAGGCCACTATGGGACATGATACTATGTGCAGGGGCCACTATGGGACATAATACTGTGTGCAGGGGCCGCTATGGGACATAATACTGTGTGCAGGGGCCACTATGGCACACAATAGTGTGCGCAGGAATGCGGTTTTTTTGGGGGGGGGGGGTTGGAGGGGGCGGTTCGGGGGGGGGGCCCCATGTCAAATGTTCGCCTTTGGGCCCAGCCATTCCTAGTTACGCCACTGGCGGTCGCTACTGGGCCTTGGACTCTGAGGGGTCCCACTGTCACATAAAATAAATCACTATTCTAAATGGCATAAGGTAGGTAGGGGCTCCATTACAGATTTTGCATTGGAGCCCAGGAGCTTTAGGCTAAAGCCCTATGTAGCGAAATGCAGCAAAAAAACGCTGCAGAAAAAAAATGCGGCGGAAACTCGTCACGTTTTTTCCACAGCATTTTTCATTGCATTTTCACAGAGTTTTCCTCTGTGGACTTTCTGCCTCTATTATATCTATACGGAAAACGCCAGCGTTTCTTCAGGTATAATTGACATGCTGCCATTTTCCACTGCAGATTATTTCCTCAGCCACTTTGCAGGTACTATGAAATGTAGCCTTTTTTTGCCATGGTGTTTCTGCTGCGGCCAAAATGCGGCAATTTTTGCAATGTGGGGCTTCAGCCTTAAGTTACCCCTTTGGGAGCAAGTATGTCAGTATGCATGGAGCCACACCCTGTGTTTGTATATAACCCTATTCAGCAGAACAGATTTTCAGTCCCAAAAATTTCAGCAAAAAAATCTGCCATGTGTGAATTCATCTTTAGGATCAACCTAAAATGGCATGGTTTAGCACAAGCTAAGATTCTGTGATAAAACACATCCCTGCGCCGCCAGAGGATTTGCCTGATTTATGGTGAAGAACATGGCAGACTACTGGGGTAAATGGTGACAAATCTGGCGGGTACAAATGACCATGCCCCCTATTCGGAAAGTGTTCAGGGCAGCGTAAAAACACCAGTGTGAAATCCAAGAACGTCACATTCACATGGGCTTCGTGTTCAGCATAGCCCATAAAGCCCTTGGTAACACTCTATATCTAGCTGAATGAACTTAGTGGTTGCCATGAATAGAATTTCTTCTATTCTCTGTGGTGGACATTTTGGGATAGTCACACATTGTAACCACAACTTTGATGTGACTTGGACGTGCTATATAGTCACGACTTGGCCTCATCTCTCCCTGTGTGAGGTGACTAGTCAGGTACAGGACCGAGGTGTGCCCTCCTCAGGTGGTGTGCGCTCATCCTGCGCCCGGCAGCTCCCAGTAGTGCACGGGCTGAGGTGATTAGCGCCACTTTTATTAATGAGGGCCGGGTCATTAGAGGAGAGGCGGTGCAGGCGCGGCTGTCAGGACCGGGGTGGGAGGTGTCTGGGCCGAGCTCAGTGGGAGGTGGCGGGCAGTGGCCATGAGATCACAGGGCCTTATCTGAGAGGCCCCATCTACTTCTCATTTCCTCCTGCCTCCAATAAGCGTACAGAGAGCCGGATGCCATCACTACCCGGGTTACCTCAGCACACGCCCGCAGCCTGAGCTCCGCCCAGTGCAGGGAAACTTTCAATGACTGCAGCTCTCCGGCTGTCCTGCCAGCATGTCCTGAGCCCTGCACCCCGGGCACCTCTGACAGGCGGGCACTGCTGATAGCTGAGAACTGCCTGCTCTTATCGCTGCTGCAGCTGCTGCCGCTGCCTGGTGAGGCGGAAGATGGGGCTGCCCCCACTGGAGTTCACGGATTGTTACTTGGACAGCCCGCAATTCCGGGAGAGGCTGAAATCCCACGAAACTGAGCTGGAGAAGACCAACAAGTTCATCAAAGAGCTCATCAAGGATGGCAAGTCCCTGGTCGCTGCCCATAAGAGTAAGTGAAGTGTGCAGGGTGCGAGTGGCGTGCCACTAGGAGACTGGCACCTGGTGCTCACGTCCTGCCCCGACTCCTCACCATCATCCTCATCCTCATCATCATGCAGTCAGTAAAGGAGCTGTCAGTGTCAGCATGGGGAAAGTGCTGGAGCCAGGCTCTGGAACAGCTGCTGGGGAGCTGCAGCATTCTGCTTAGGCAGCAAGTGGGTACATGCCATCCACTGTCATCACAAATCCCACTGCCCTGCATTGCCCTCTGCCATCACTTGTGAGCTACTGTCAGCATACCTGTGCTCCAAAATACCAGTGCGTGCTGTGCCCTACAGCAGAGACTGGCACTACCCTGCCTGCAGTTTATTCGCCTCATCTTTAAGTATATCTTTATGTTTAAGGTGATTTTGTGTTATCTAGAGTTTGGCATATTGTGCAGGAAGGTGTGACTTGACCCCTCACCTGTAATGAAACTTGCCAAGGTCTGCTTTGCCCTACCTGTGCCCTGCAGCAGAGGCTGGCACTACACTTTTAATGTGCTTTTTATGGTATTTAGAGCAGGGCATGTACAAAGTATATAAAAGTATGACTTTAGACCCTTATCTGTGCTAAAACCTAGCAGTGTCTGATGTGCCCTGTAGCAGAGACTGGCACTGCCATGACTGCAGTTTATTACCATCATTGTGAAGTATGTTTTTGTTTTTAAGGTGTTTCTATGGTATTTAGAGGTGGACTTATTGTACAAGAAGGTGTGATTTGAGTCCTTCATCTGTTCTCAAACCTACCAGTGTCTGATGTGCCCTACCTGTGCCCTGCAGCAGAGACTGGCACAATGGCTGCAGTTTATTACCATCATCGTGAAATATGTTTTTGTTTAAGGCGTTTGTATGGTATTTAGAGATGGGCATATTGTACAAGAAGTTGTGAACTGAGACTTGTTCTGATACAGATCCAACCACCGCAATGTACAGCACAGCCTTTATGTTATTTTGTAGGGTTATTGTATCACAGTGTCTAAAAATACCCACTGGAGCTGTGACTCAGATGCCTAGCACTGCATGAAGCAGTTGTAGCACCAGCTCAATAGAGATCCCTGGTATCTTTGCTGTTAGTAGATGCTTTGGGTATATTATTGTGCCATCTGTTAATGGGCAGAGCAGGGCATGGATATGTAGACATGTGACGTCCTTGGAAAGGTGTGGATCAGTACCACGTTGTCTTTTATGTAAATTGGAACAGGTTGTTTTCTACATTAATTTTGCCAGCTGCCATTACTTTTTTTACTGTGCTGATCAATGGCTGACCGCACACCTACCATTGCCCTGAGCTGCCCTTAGCTTGCCATTTTATAGCAGGAGCATACTCTTCTTTTTCTTTGTACCTTGCATCGCATCATGTTTTTACATAATTCTGCATGTAGGAATACTGAGGATCATACACATAGTAAATATTGGTATATTGATAGTCGGTTAACCTGGAAGCCCTGGACATTCCCACTACTGATCCTCTGATCAATGATTTATCTTGGGTAGAAAATGTCAACCAAAGAGGACTCTTGTTCGTTTTCCTCTTTCTGTATATACCCGCTTGCTGTAGGGTTGGATGGCTATAGTGTTTTCGGAAGCAGATTGCATAGACTGGAGCCAGAGGATGTTCAAGTGCTCTGTGGGAATTATGTTTATCTCCGAGCCTGATACACCCACATATTCACTTCACAGCTATTTCTTTCTGTGATTGTAAAATGAAGCTGGGATAATGGGGCTAAATGGTCTTTTCTATAAAAGTGAATGCTGGCGTAAAGAAGAGCCTTTGCACATAGCAATCGGTCAGGTTATAGCTTTTTTGTTTTGTAAGGTCTCATTTGCATGGGTAGTCAAATGCCGATCGCTGACAAAGCAAAGTGATTGGTGCTTGTTTGCGTCCTTTTACATGCAGCAATCATCGTATGTTCGGATGAACATTAATTCGACCCCATACAGTTGGCATTGTTGTCAGCAGCGCGTTGTCTATTTACAAAAGTACATGTGGTGCCAACAAATAATTGTCTTATCTACAAACATAAAAATCTTACCGACAACCATGTTTACATGGGAACACGATCAGATATTGTTCATACAGTCAAATCATCGCCCATTGTGAATAGACCTCAATGAGGTTGTCTAGGATAATTTATTTTTTATTTTAGGCTGGGGAAGGTGAAAAAACAAACAAACAAAAAAATCCATACTCTTCTGTCCCCATTACTCCAATGTCTTCCAGCGCGGTCCGGTCCTGCTGCTCTCATTTTTGCTTCCAGCATAAGTCCCCGCCGCACGTGACCACTGAGGCCAAGCAGCATCAGCAGCCTAAGGAAAGGGACACGGGATGTCACAGCCAGATCTTTACATCAATTAATAGCTGCTACTTCACCGAACAGGGCACAGTTGGAATTTTTTGTCTAGCCCTTACAGTTCCTGAGCAATCAATGCTGACACTGCCTGACTCTCAATTGCTTCCCTTCTGACATTACAGAGCTTAAATAGCACATAGGTATCACGATGTTAACTGCTGCTGGCGAATGGTGGAGGCTAGAAAAAAAAATTCCAACTACACTGGAATCAGCGGAGCAGCGCCTAGTAACATATGATAAGAACTTGAGGTGGTAAAAGGACCTCTTTAAGGCCCCACGTAGCGGGCTACAGTAAAAAAAAGTGCTGCCGGAAAATCTGCTGCAGAAATGCATTACGGTTTTCCACGCAGCACTTTTCACAGAAAGTCCGCAGAGGTTTTCTCTGTGGACTTCTGCTTCAATTATACCTAAAGGAAAAGCGGCGGCGTTTCCGAAAGTATAATTGACGTGCTGTGATTTCCAAAACCACAACAGTCTTGGAAATCGCTGTGTCTGCTGTGCGTATTTTTGCAAGGCGTGGATTCTTTAGAATCCCATCCACTTTGCAGTGACTATAAAACGATGCGTTTTTTTTCCACCATGGCCATACGGCGGCATTTACGCCACATGGGGCTCCTGCCTAAAGGGGTGTACTGTGACTATGATATTGAACTCAACTTCCTTCTCTCAGGCAGTGACATCATGTCCATTGGTCACATGACCATGTTTCAACTCAGTTCCATTCAAATGAATGGGGAAGAGCTTCAATACCAAGCACAGCCACTTTTCAGTGGACAGTGCCGTGCTTGTTAGGTAGTGAATAGGCCACCACAATCCGATATCGCAGTGCCATATTACCACTTTTAAAGGAGTTTTCCTATAAATGCTATTTATCTCATAATCTGTATATATATACAGTTTGGTTGCTGAGCATGATCGTCATCATTTCCCACAATCAGACACTTATCCCCTTATCCCGTGGACAGCCTGGGGGGTTTCCGATTTTTAACAGAAGATCCCAAGATGATATCAATTGGAATCAATGCTTTCCTATGGGTTCATGTACTAGTTAATCTTTTTTAGCTGATTAATATATAAGTACTGTGTGTGTGTGCATATATATATAATATATATGAGAGAGCATGTCCTATTCAGGTCTTGCGTGCCCTTTTAGCCAAGGTGTGGAACTGCTGCAGACTATGGGGGAATTTATTAAGACCTGCAGTTCTGCCAGCCGTAAAGGCTATGACCTCTTTCAAGCGTATTGAGCTATCACCCCTGTGTTACAGAGCACATTACAGTGATAACACACCTTTGTTATGTAGATTTGGAGAAAAACAACTGTGAAGTCTTATGCCAGGGAGGCAGTCGGTGCACTGGGGGTAGGCCTTCAGCTCCCTGAAACCCTGCTCTTGCCAACTCCAATCTCTACCATATTCTGCCTGTGTCACCCCATGTATTAAGAGTTATCACCAAAAAGAGCAGTGCTCCAGGGCTGAAAGCCCAACCCCAGGGCACCAACTCCGTCATTTGCATAAGACCTCACAGTTTTTCTCAAAATCCACACACTTGACATACATAACAACGGTGTGTTTTTTATCACTGTAATGTGCTCTGTAAAGTAGCAGCAGTTTAGTATGCTTATGGGTGGTGGTAGACTCCCTTTAATTCATTGTCAAACATGCAAAATACATGCCAGAATCACTAAGAGGTTCCAGCTACTTAGTAATTCTTGCGCATGTGGGTGCGTCTGATCTCTGCTTCAGCCTGCTTATGTCTAAAAAAAAAAAAAAAAAAAAAAAAAAAAAAGTGGCAAGCATGGAGCAGGAGCTGAGGTATGTTTTTGACCTTAGTAAATATGAGTCTCCGTCTTTACTTCTGAAGGACAGATGGTCAGTGCTTTACACAAAGAGCCCATTGACTTCAGTGGGTGCTTCTATTATTCATTGCAATGCCAGCTGACTATAGGGGCACTCTTCAGTGGAATCCACATGTTTATCTCATCAGATAATCCATTGAAGTCCTTTCAAGTTTCTTTGACCCTTCCCTGCTGTCTTGGTCACTGGTTGAGTTATTCCCACCTTTATGAAGTGGTGACCAGCCTCAGAATGACTGGGGTATATTGTCATTCCCTTTAGTTTATACCTCCTGCACACAACCGTGTGCAGTGTATAGTTCAGTGAAAACAACACGGATGACACACAGATTGGTATCCTTGTGTCATCCATGGTTTTCACGGACCCATACATTGAAAATCAATTCACAGAGTTGCAAGTACGGACAGGTATAGTATCTGCTCCATATTTTGCGGCTCTTCATTTCGGCCTGGACGCAGAGCGGCAAAAACTATGGCTGTATGAACGGACCCATTGAAATGTGTGGGTCCATACTTTTATCCACAATTGTGCATAAAATGCATGGTTGTGTGCATGAGGCCTTACGTTTTTTTCTTTGCACAGCGATGCCCCAGCTACCCACTGTAAATGGAACTGCAGCATGTCCCTATTCAAGTGAATACAAGTAGTGATGCCCCTTCAGTCTCAGGATTGGTGGGGTGCCCAGAAATTTGTGTCCAACTGATCGTAAAGTTATGGCACATTTTTAGCAATAAAATATGAGAATAACCATTTGAGTCTGCTTGTTTTCAGTCATTGGGGGTTATTTATCATCTTCCCTTTTTTTGGCCATACTTTTCGCAGGTGTGCCTTTTTTTAGACTAGTTTTACTGTGGTGTTTATTTATGATGTCTGCGCACCTCCTTGCTAAATGCTGTGCATTTTTTTGTTCGTGTAGATCCGCCTTTTTTAAGCCATGTGCTCTTTGCCCCTTTTTGGTCAAAAAGGCGCAATTGCTCCTTTCTAATGCATTGGCTCCTTTACGCTGCCCATGGACTGGAGCACATTTGTGCCTATTTTGCACTTTTTTTTTTAAAAAAGGTGCAAGTCATAAATAGTGTGAAAAGGATCTCAATTTCAGCCATGCCCCCTTTTCTCGCAAAAAAAGCAAAAGTGGCGAGAGCAGCATTTCGGCGTGAAAAAAAAGGCGCAAATGCATAATAAAAGAAGTATAGCGCAGTTAAGACCTAAAAAATAGTCGCAAGTAGCTTACTAACTGTGCCCCATTGACCCTTACACTATCCTGATGTAAACTTGTTTGTTACATTGCGGGTCTGTGCCATAGTATCCACGTCTGTTAAGAACTCAGGATTGGAGGGGTAAGAATTGTTTTTGGTTCACAGGGGACGGCCTACACTGATACATGTGATGATGAGAAGTGAATAGGTCAGAGCTGCAACTCCATTCACGGCCACTATGAGAAATGATGTATTGTAGTCCGCACCGATCTAAACAATGAAGAGGCTGCAACACTGGCACAAGCTCTGCAGCCCTTCCAAACAGATGATCGGCGGGGGTGCTGAGAGTTGGCCTTATGACCTAATAGTAATGGTCTAGCCTAAAAACCTGAAGAACCTGTTTGTGTTGTTTGCATAAAACCTGCTTTACAGATGGCCTATTTGCTGGTATATGTCATCACTTACTGACTGTGGGGGACCTCTTGGAATATTTCCCTGCAGCAGAACCCCATTCACTTAGGTTATTTTAGTTTTTTACTGTAGAAGAAATGCCACTTGAGGAGACTGGTGTTTAGGCAGTGTTATCATGACAGCTTTATGGCTAGGGATATGAGAGTGCTCAATTGGTACTGTGCTGACTGTAGAGAAGGGTAACGCAGTGTGGTATAGGTCAGTCCATGCCAGCCCCAATATCTGCACTACTAAAAATGTGTGTGGAGAATCTCTGTAAAGATCTAATGGGCATGGTTGCTATGGGCAACTGCTCCACATTTTGACTTAGTATGAATAGTATTCATGCCAGTACAGCATATTTGAAAAATTTTGCTTTGATAGTGGGTCCTTAGGCTGGGCTAACACAGCAGTGTTTGGTCTAGAATACACAGTGGGGGAAATGTCTCATTCCCTCTACGCCAGAGTTCTGGCATAGAAGGATGATATTGAGGCTCATGTTTGGCGCAAAGCCCTTTCTTGTGCTAAATGTGCACCTCAAGCCCTGATCTGCACCTTGCCCACCACATTCTGTGTATGTTGGCAGTGCAGGGAGTGGGCTGGGCCAAGGCGTACACACCTTAGCCCGGCTGGTTTTATTACATTTCTATTCTGGCGCAGGACGCCATTAATTAAGACTGCCCCAGTCTGTATATTGGCCACACTTATCAGCCCTGCTGTGAGTGAATTTAAAAAGTTTTAGAGCTGTAGTTGGGCTGGTAAACGCGCATACCTCCCAACTTTGGAAAGATAGAAAGAGAGACCGTCTGTGCGGTGTGCTATGTGTGTCACTGCAAATTTAGCTCCACCCACTTATATGTTGACTCCACCCATTCTCATCAATTTTTCTATGTGCCTCCACACAGTATGATGCTCCTACAGTCACGCTAACATTATACGCCCCCACATTATAACGTTTCCCTCCAATTCCCCCACAGTATGAAGTCCCTCTCCTGGTGCCCCAGTTTAAACTATGGGGCAGTTGGAGGGGACATTAAACAGTGGGGCTACTAGAGGGGGACATTAAACTAGAGGCAGACATGTCCCTGTCCAGCTGTCCCCAGTTTGTCACCCTTTATCTGCCCCCCCAGTTTAATGTCCATCTTCATCTTTCCACAGTTTAATGTTCCCCCCCCTCAATTTGTCTCCAAAGTTTAACATAATAAAAACACTGATACTCTCCTCTCCTCGCTCCCCTGCTGCTCTGTAGAAGTCTGTTCTCCCCGAATATTCAGGGAGCTGCAGGAGCGTTGTGAGTGACGTCATCACATCGCGCCTAAAGCTCACGGGGGCGGAGCACACAGAGGGTAGAGCGGTGAAGCAAGATGAGTTGATACCAGGACAGCGGGTCAGGACCTGGAATTCGGTACTGTCCTGCTGATTCAGGGACGGTTGGGAGGTATGAGTGCGGCCAATACATGGAGCATGTTTCCTGGTCTGAGCATGAGCAGTGCAAGTGTGCTAGCTGTGTTTTTCAGCACAGTGACCCATTATATCCTAATGGACCCATTTACACACTTTTTATTATCAGAAGTCCGTGTATGGGGCTCTGGGCCCAGGTCAAAACTCAGGGCAGGTCCTAGTTCTGACTGTTTTATGGCCGGACTGTTTTATGACTGAAGTAAATTAATGGGATTGTGGCAGCACAGGTGGCTCACGTATGTCATCCATGTGTTGTTCAACACAGACCTGGCACATGTTCATGTAGCCTTAAAGGGGTTGTGCCGCTATGGACATTTAGCCACAGGACAGGGAATAAGGGTCTGATCCCTGGGAGCCTACAGCCCATTAGATGTGAATGGATCGCTGGTCACATAAGTGCGGTAGGTGCTCCATTCACAAGGAGGCCTTAAGGGAACTTTCAGTCCCCTGTGCTCCTGATCACTGGGGAACTCGTTGGTTGGGCACCCACCGATCGGACACTTGTCCCTTTTCCTGTTGACAGGAGACAAGTGTCCATAGTGGCACAACCCTTTTAGGCTAAGGCCCCATATAGCGGGCCGCAGCATAAAAGCTGTGGGAAAAAATGCGCGGCAATGCATCACGGTTTTTCCTGCGCTTTTCAGAGGTTTCCTCTGTGGACTTTCTGCTTCTGTTATACCTATAGGGAAACCCCTGGCATTTGCGTCGGCAGAATTGACATGCTGTGATTTCTAAAACCACAAAGCTGTCCACTGCACTTATTTTTCCGCAATGTGTGGATATGATTTGCTAGCATCCCATTCATTTTGCAGTGAATGTAAAACGCTGTAGTTTTTACTGCGGCGTTTACGCCATGTAGGGCCACGGCCTTAAGGGGATTCTGTCAGAAAATCATGCTGCCTGAAGGAGATGGGAAGAAGTGTCCTCTGGGTTGCTCCCTGCCCAGTACAACTTGATTGACTGTCCTATCTACCTTTAGAAAGTGACTTGTCAATCAAACAAGGCATGGAGCTGCCACCAGAAAACTTTCCAGCTTTTTTTTCCTAACTATATGGGGAATATATGAAATTGACAGGTTAAGGTCACAAGTTGCAGAAATACAGTGTTTTCGGCCCTTGCAGAAGTGCAGGGCACCCTCCGTCAGCTCTGGGGCTATGGAGACTGGTGTTAGTAACGCTAGTCTTTATTAATCTATGCCATTGTCTTTTATTCATAGACTGAGGCCACATTTTGCAGATTTTGCTGCATTTTTAAGCCAAAGCCAGAGGTGGGTTTAGCAGGAGGGAGCAGGAGCTCTTGGCTTTGGCTCAAAAAACCACAATGTGTGGCCTCGGCCTAAAAGGTTCTTTGATGGCCTTAGCTACCAATGACAGCACAGCTTTTGTTTTTAGTATTTTGCCCTTGAAAAATGAAAGCTATGCTGTGATTGGTGGCTTTGTGCAACCAAGACAAGTTTTCTTTAACACGATCTCCTAAATTCTCCCTTCTCTTTTCCTATAGTAAAACATAAGTATTTGTGTTGGGAAGCCTGTCAGGATATCTTGCTGTGGTTCGGGCAGTATGAATCTCCTGACAGACTCTCCTATAAATTGGCTGGTTTATCTTGTGGTGTTTTCCTAGTCTTAAATTTTGTTTTCAATCGTGGGATAGTCTTTATTTTATTGGCTTGTCGATGAAATTCCATTGCTGTTATATTTTTAGTTAAGAGCCTTCCAGGAATTGGCAAGTGCTTGCTCCACTAGTGTGTAATGATTTGTCAGCAGTGAGCACCAGATCGCTTGGATGACGGCGGACTATCTGTAAGCAGAGGGAACTTCTAGCAAGTGTTACCTGAGGGAGTAGCCATGTACAGGGCTTCATTGCTTTTTCCTCTTCTATTCAGTTACTTTTTGCACATTTTTGTTCTGGTGTATGCATCGAACTGGCCTGTGATTTATTAACAAGAATTCATAGCAGCTAAAGCTGGCCTTACACACAACTTTTGGATGGATGTGATGCAACCATATAGTTGTTAGTGGGGTCATTCTCACATACAATCTCACCAATAGCATTAACAATTAAACTATTTTTTTTTTTTTATTGTATTTCTTTTAAATATCTAGCTGGCAAACTAAAGTATGGGAATAGGAAATATATAGGAAGGTCTTATACTTCTACCTTCTGCTCAATCCACTCCTGGCTTTGGCTCTAAAAAACAGCCTAGCTCTCCATGCACACGAACGTATGCTTTGTCAATTTGCAATTTTTTTTTTCACGGCTAGCAAACTTACCCATTATTTTTTACTAGTCTCCTACGCAAACCCGTATTTAATCATGGGTCCATATTGGCATCTGTGAGCCTGGGGGGCAAAACTCAGGATAAGTCTGTTTTGTGGTCCCGGCTCTCTGCAGGAATTCAGTGCGTCCGTGTGGACACAGGTGGCAAACGGATATCATGCATGTATCAAACAAAGAGTGAAGGGGTGGCACTCACCGGATAGTTTTATGCCTGCACTGCCCTAATAAAGTTTTGTGGAACTTTGTGAGTGCCATCCCTTCCCTCTTCTATGTTTGATACAGTATGGACTGTACCTGCATCCTGGTTTTCCTTAAGCTGGGCTATGCTTTCGGATGCCTCCTGCGAACTACATGGGAGGTTTTCTTTGAAGGGGTACCAGTAGTTGCCAACTTAGTCTCTTTTTTTTTTTTTTTTTTTTTTAAATATCTTTGCATATCATTCATGTGCTATTTTCCCGCGGACCTGTTGCTGTACACGTGTGTGTATTTAGCCTATGGTTGGGTTGTCCACAGGTATAATTTTTTTTTTTTTTTTTTTTTGGTTATGCTTTGTAAACATATTTGGAAAAAAAAAACATATATATAGCAGTAGCTGCACACAGTGACAAAATTAGCATTGTGTATTTGTCAGTGTGCAGCGACTCCTTTTTGGTTTTTTTTTTTGGTTTTTTATTATGCTTTTCCAGATTTTTTTCAGCACCCGAAGGTGGTTCAACTGATGAAGGTTTCTGCAGCACTCTCTGTGGCTTCACCTGCATAGAGAGAACTTCTGCTTTCCTGCCATCCACTACAGTCTTGCAAAGTTTCAGGTAGAGTTTTTGCATCAGATGTTTAGGACATTGCAGGAAATGATTAGTTACATACCAGGATATGAGCTAGTGCTGTTATAGTTACAAAAAAGGGAAGCCGAATCTGTTGAAATGCTTCTATTTACTCATCTTTTTATCTTGTACTTTTTTTTTTTTTTAATCTGTTGCATTACAACAAATGTTGAGAAGGCTGCAAACCTTCAAGGGGGGTATGGATGAGTACGGGTACCAACATACAGGTATGTTCACACAGTGGAATTTGACATGGCTGTTGAAGCAGAACCCACCAAATTCCTTTGCTGAATCTGCCTTATTATTTTCAATGGTAGGTAGAGATCAAAGCAGGATGCTGAGTAAAAAAACATCCTGCTCTGTTTTGACGCTGATTCAGCCACAGAACCTGCAGCGTGAGCTGCTCCTATTCATCTGAGTCTAATCAGCGAGTGAAAGCTGCAGAGGAAAGCCTGAGGCCAGTTGTAGATGACCGTGTGCTTGCAGCCGGCTGTGAGTTAAAGGCACGGGCGGCGCATGGGGGACATGCGGATGTCGCCCGTATGCCGCCTGTGCAACGGCCGTGCTTCCGCGTCCCCTTTAATTAAATGAATAGGAGCCACGGAAGCAGGGGCACAAAATAGGACAGGAATAGGACCTGTTTTATATTTTGCGGCCCGGACTGTCGGCCCGCACACGTGACCGTGTAATTCACGGACATATATACGGGCCCATAGAAATGAATGGGTCAGTGTGCTATCCGTGAAAAACGCGGATAGCACACTAATCTCGGCCACGGTCGTCTGCATGAGGCCTAAAGGTTGGAAATGGAAGAGGAATTTGAGGTGGAAGTCTGCCTCAAATTTCTGTTCCATTTCCGCTATGTGAGCACACCATAAAGGGGATCTATAACCTAAAATGTTTCCCTATGTATGAACAGCATGTTATGGAGATGAGCCCACATTTAGCCCAAACGGCACAAAACACTTTGTAGTGTTTGCCAACTAGAAGCTCTAAAGAATGCAGTGGACTCTTAGCTGGGAGTCTGCTGCATTCATGAGGAGGTTGTATTTCCTGGTATGAGACATCTGGGAGATGCTAGGGTATGTTAACACTTTGAGGGTTCATGCCCAAAACTTGATTAAAATGTACCTCCAGTTATAAACCACATTTCATAAATGAATAGTGCATTTGAATATAAGAAACTTTGTAATGTAATATAATTTTAATATACTATATTAAAGCACTTAAGTTGTTGTCTTTATTTTCAATCTGACTGCTTGTTTACATAAGATTTGTATGCAGTCTCTTACAATGAGCTCTGTGGAGAAGGCAGAGGAAGTAGGTGCTCCTACTAGCCGGCTAGTTAATTGATTTATTGCCTCATCCTCTGCACTGGTAGCATCTTATCTACAGCCTAGCAGTGTTAAAAAAAGCACAAAATAGCAGAGTGTAAAAAGCAGCAATTATTTTATATAGTGTCTTTAGTAGCAGCCTCGTTCTACCCCCTCCCTTCTTCATAGACTAATATGTCGAGCGGAACTCTACCTGAAAAGTGGAGAAGAAAACATATTTCTTTAAGGTATGTTATAAACTTTCTTGTATTAACCTGTACTATTCATGTATGCCAAGTTGTTTATAATTGGAGGTACACTTTAACTCTTATAACATTTTGCATATAATTCAGATAAATGGGATTTATTTGCCCCCTTCTCACAAATTTTCCATGGAAAGAACACAGTTGGCCCCATTGAAAAACAATTTGTTTAATCCTCATGCAGATCTTTGGCACACCAGTGGCAAAAATCAGAGGGTCAGCCTACGATTAAGCCTGTAAATGCCCTCAACACATCGGTCCCTAAATACCGAACCTGATCTGGATTCTTGGAGGGGTGGGGGGTTGGGGCTGAGATCTAACACTCATCAGATATGCTTAATATCATATAAAAAGGGTCTTTTGGTGGAGGCTTTTGGGCATTATGGGACATTATAATGGTTCTGAGGGAAATCCTATGTTTTGAAACTCATTTACTCATTTACAAACTTCATTTACTTCCAAGGCAGTTTAAAAAGTCGCTGAGCGGTCATGTTTGGGTATTCTCGGAAGTTTCATAGAAATGAATGGAGAGAGGGAGTAGATTTTTGTAGAAGAAAGACTTTGCCATGTGTGAACATATGAGAAGAAACAAATGGAATTCTATCTGTGGGACTAACCACTTTGTAACCTACAAGTGATGACTTGTTCTATAATTGTAGTCAGTCTGCTCTGGACACACATCTGAAAAATGTGAACTCAAGTGTAGATTAAGATTACTGTTGTTGTCACCAACGTCATAATTAAATGAGCAAAAAACAACTAATCCACAAACCTATAATATGAAATTCCCTCTTCTTGCTTTGCTTATGGTTATGGGATGAGTAATTTACACTATGTAGACTACTGATGGCATCAAATACTGTATCTGACGTCAAAGAAACTTATGCAAATACTTATACCGGTCTGCATGCCTAATGATATCATTTATTGTACGAGATCCTTAATATAAGGTGAAACAGCCTTCCCTAGATGACTGTGCATGCAGAGATAGCTGGCAGTCATTGAATAGGGTCGTTCACTGGATTCTTAACCATATCCAAAGCGATTATGTGGTAGTTATGTAGCGATGATGCACCCAACCACCCGCTTGTGACCATTGAGACCAATGTTTGGCTGCAGCAGCCACATGGGAGCTAGGCATGTCAGTGTTGGAGTGCTAACGTCTGCAGGGCCTAGGACAGGTCAGTATGTGTGTGTGTGTGTGTGTGTGGTGGGGTTTTTTTTTTTTTTTTTTTTCCCTTTCCTGCCCTCCCTTAATTTTACATCTGTGTCAGAAATTGCTTTTAAATTTGCAAAAAATATTCAATGAAACATTTTTCTTCTAGTCATTGATATGAATAGCTTGCTATTATAAAAATGTCTGTCAAACACCTGAAATTCTGCTCATCTCCAAAGTCTCAGGTCTTTTTGTCATGTAGAAATGAAATACTTTCTGGATTGTTCAATCAATAATATTTACCCCAAAACTTAATCCTCTAAATTCTTCAGTGCCTAATGAGGTCAGATAGGTGTATACTGTGGCATCTCAGATCACTGTAGTGCCAGGAACGATGGCTTCATTTTAGTTTTACATGTATTTCCCCTCTCAGCCTCCATACTAGGATGATAATGTAATACCGTCACTTGGGTTTGGAGAGTTGTGCACTTTTTGGATGAGAAAAGATTTTGAAAATAATACAGCATCACAAAAAAATAAAGACAGCTTTTTTATTGTATGTCTTCATCATAATTATGTATTTTATTATATATTTTTATATATGTATGTACTCATTAAGTCTTTGGCCCAGTTCAGGTGCCAGTGAAGTCACCCAGACCAGTGAATGTTAAGTCAGACCTGGACACTAATGTGCTGGTTGGAGCCTGGCAATTGTGGCTTTCCAATAGCATAAGGATGTGCAAGTCTGACAGTAACAGTATTTGGTCTGGATACTGTCACCAGGATCTCAACCTGTCACATCCCATTATTGCACCCAGGCAAATGTCCGTTTGTTACCACCAGATCTGAACAGTCTATGCAGCTGGAGCCCCGTGGTCCTTGGTGAAAGAGGGATTATAAATATTCAGCAGTTCTGCAGGCTGTCATATTTACGTTGCATGGACAGGATGGGGTTAATTGGGGTTAATGATCAGATTTCCTTTACACTAGATAAAGGGGTATATTGATGGTCTGTCTGATCTTTTGTATAGGGCACCTTGGTGAAGATTAGACCCACTGCTATTTCTTGAATTGTAATGCACAGCAGTTCCTGACACACATGAGCCTTTGCAGTCCTTTTCTTCTGTTATCCCCAGGGATCCCGGGGGTCAAACCACTACGATCAAACATTGATGACATATCCAGAGCAAAAGCCGTCATTGTTTTCTAGGGTTTTTTTTCTTTTAACAATAATCTGTGCTATGTGACTGATTTTTCTTCTGGTAACTTACGCTGCAGATGTCCTGAAATTTTTGAGTATCTTTGTGAACCGAGAGCAAGGCAGGTGGTTTGGACTCCGCAACCAGAAATGAACGCACACGCGGTAGTTCAAGAAAAAAAATATATATTTACTATAAGTTAATAAAGGCTAGTTAAAGGTAAAATGACAGGGCTAAAGACAAGCAAAATATACAATATAGCATGAACAATTTCAAGGCAAATTCTGCAATGGTTTCTACTTTTATTCTGTCCACTCCGGCGGTTTGGGCACTGAAAGAAAAAAAAAAAAAAAAAACCCCCCTACCGGCCCCGGTCTTCCTTTGGGGGGCGCCCCCCCCCCCCGGGGGGGGGGGGGGGGGCGGGGGGCGGGGGGGGGGGGGGGGGGGGGGGGGGAGGGCGGCCTTTTTTTTTTTTTATAGCGAAACGTCCTCTCCTCACGGTTATCAGGATCTTGGGAGAAATGAAGTCCTCTTTAACAGGGAAACCCAATGAATGCAATGTAATCCAACAGCAGATTCCACTCAGCACACTGACAGTCCTGCCGAATCCATACACTGAGCTGGGATGTAAGCCGGGGTTTAGCAGGTGCTGTCCAGTACATCAACAGCACTGCGAGTCTCTATCTGTGGTATCCATATACACAGTCACAATGTCAGTCTCACTGATCAGCCACTGAGCACAGTTCCTTTCACGTGGACTCACTAGTCCTGTTGTCCCTTTACACTCTGTTTGTCTCTGGACCAAGATACAGCTTAGCTGTACAGAAAAATCTCCACACCAGTTCAATACAACACTTGCTAAGATGGCTGCTGCTCTCTGTCTCGTCACTTCCTGCTTCTCTGCTCACATGCTGTCTGCAGAACAGGCAAGCTGACATAAAAGGGGGGGGAAGTCACTCCAGCATCATGTCACAATTACAATGGCTGCTGTCTTAAAGGAACAGAATCACAGAAATACATTCAACATTAACAGTTTATACAGACAAATGAAGCTTAGGACAACATTGGCTGTCTCTTACATATTCCCCCCCCACTTTAAGATTGGCAGTCCCTGCCTATGACTGTATATCCAGAGGGTTGTACTTTTATGCACAGGGTGGTAGTATACCGATGTATGGCAGGCCAAACAAACTCATCCTGCGCATACCGAACAGGGGGAATACCAGCATTTGGCCTAGTGGTCCGTCTGAGGACCGGTGGTATATTATGGGGTGCTGCAGCTATGGGCTGAGAAGGACCAGCGGATTCCGCACCAGAGGGGGCACAGGCCGGAGATACAGTAGTCACAGGTGGAACATCCCCAGGAGCAGGGATCGGCCAACAATCATCCTCCTCGTCGGAGGCCCATTCCGCACCTCCATTCTCTGACTGTGGGAGCTCATTCACATTGGCAAGCCCATCATGATTTGTCCCTTCAGAATGACACAGGCGCAACATATTTCGGTGAAGTACTCGAACACAATCAGTTCCTTCTTTCTGGACCTGGTACACTGGCCCATTCGCATACTTGCGGCCAACAACACGATACGGCAAAGCCTCCCATCGGCTTTCCAATTTCCCTTGGGGTTTCTTGACACGAACTAGCACCAGGTCGCCTGGTTGCAATGGTGCTTCTTGCACTGGGGTCTTATCAGGATGGGGATGTTCTTGCAGGCGCTGCCGCACCAATCGATGGATCGTCTCAAGTCTCTGCCGGTGCGCCCGCACCCAAGAGGTTGGATCCCTCGGAGGGAACCCATCCACATCATTCAACTGTAATTCTCCTATACTTCGCCCAGACCGCCCAAAGAGAAGTGTATAAGGAGAGTACCCCGTTGTAGAATGGACCTGATTGTTATAGGCCCACACCATTTCAGACAAGAACTGAGGCCACTGTAACTTCTTGTCTTCCTCCAGAGTCCGCAGCATCTGTAGCAGAGTTCTGTTGAATCTTTCACAGGCCCCATTTCCCTGAGGGTGGTATGGAGTCGTGTGCGACTTCTTTATCCCGTAGATACGTTGAACTTCTTTCATTACGTGTCCCTCAAAGCAGGCGCCCTGGTCGGAGTGGATGCGTTTAGGGCACCCATATACTCGAATGAAATCTTGGCACAGAGCACGAGCTGCTGACTCAGCTGTCTGGTCCTTGGTGGCGGTTACCACCGCAAATTTGGTGAAGTGATCCACCATTACGAGGCAATACTGGTGTCCGCTATTGGATGGGCCCACCATTAGATAGTCTATCATGACGATTTCTAAAGGTTCCTGGGTCACGATGGTTTGCAGGGGAGCTCTCTGTTCTATTGCCTTATGGATCTCACAAGTTCGACAGCTGCGGCATACTTCTTCGACCATTTGACGAAAACCAGGGCAGTAAATCAGTCGCTGTAACCAACGAAAGGTCTTCTCATGACCAAAATGTCCATTCTTATTATGAGCCTCAACTGCCAAGGAGCGAGCCAGTTCACTAGGCACCACAATTTGGTATCGAATGTCGATCTCAGAAGGTAAATAGACCTTTCGGCATAGCACTCCATTTTTCATCTCCAACTTTTCCCACTGACTCAGAACAGATAATATCTCACGTGTCAGTCGTTCTCTTTCCTCTCTACAGGGCTTCTGGCCTTTCTCAACACACTTGATCATCTGTGCCAGCCCCTCATGGGTCTGTTGTATCTGTGCCCATTCCTGTCGTGAGGGACCAAAGAAAGGAGCCATTTCAGTCCCCTCCATCTCAAACTGATTAGTGGCGGTCAAGGCCTGTGAAAATCTGCTGAAATCGGGCACCTCCACATGCTCCAACTCATGATCCACGTCTTCTGTGGGGGTCTGGGCGGTTACCCTAGAAAGCCCGTCAGCATTCTGGTTCTCTGTCTTGGACCGATACTTAATGCGGTAATTGAACTTAGTCATTCGGGCTATCCACCTCTGCTCTAACGCCCCGAGCTTGGCATTTTCCAGGTGAGCTAGTGGGTTGTTGTCAGTCAGTACTAAAACTTCAGCACCGGTCAAATATTCAGAGAATTTCTCGGTCATGGCCCATACCAGTGCCAACAGCTCCAACTTAAATGAACTATAATTCTCGGGGTTTCTTTCAGAATCTCTCAAAGACCGGCTGCCGTACGCTATGACCCTCTCCTGGCCATCCTGAAGCTGGGAAAGCACTGCTCCAAGACCATACAGGCTTGCATCCGTATACAGCTGGAACGGCAAGTGGTAATCAGCATATGCCAAGATTGGGGCTGTTGTCAGTGCATCCTTTAATGCCTGGAAGGCTTGTTCCTGTTCAGGTCCCCACTTCACGGACCGGTTCTTTGGACCACCGGATGTGCCTCGTAGGAGAGCATTAAGTGGTGCTGCTACCTTGGCGAAATCCTTAATAAACCGTCGATAGTAACCGGCTACTCCAAGGAACGCCCTCACTTCTCGCAGGGTAGTCGGTATTGGCCAATCTTGAACAGCCGCTATCTTGTCTCTTGATGGTCTCACCCCTTCTCCTGATACGCGGTGACCCAAGTAATCAATTTCAGATTGGAACAACCGACATTTACTGGGTTTCAATTTGAGCCCATGTTCCCGCAATCTTCGAAATACTTGCCCCAACTGGTGGAGATGGTCTTCAAAGGTCGCAGAATACACTATAATGTCATCCAAGTAGATGAGAGTGAACTCAAAGTTGAAGTCACCGAGACATTTCTCCATCAACCGCTGAAACGTTCCGGGTGCATTTGTCAACCCGAAGGGCATCCGGTTAAATTCGTATAGTCCCATGGGCAAGATGAATGCCGTCTTCTCCTTGTCTTTTGTGGCCATCGGCACCTGCCAATACCCACTAGCCAGATCTAGTGAGGAGAAGTACCGGGCTCTCCCTAGCGCTGAGAGGGACTCCTCAATCCGTGGCAAGGGGTAGGAATCTCGTACGGTGCAAGCGTTTAACTTCCGATAGTCTACGCAAAATCGGATGGACCCATCTTTTTTTCTTACTAACACCACAGGAGCCGCCCAGGGACTCTGGCTTTCTTGGATGATCCCACCCTGCAGCATCTTAGCTAACAGTTCTTTCACTTCCTGATACAACTGTGGAGGAATTTGTCGGTAGCGCTCTCTAATTGGAGGGGTGTCTCCTGTGGGAATCTCATGGTAGATCCCTGTGGTACATCCAAAATCTTCAGCATACCGTGCAAAGGTGGCTTGGTTCTCCCACAACAGCTCATCTACCTTCTGCACACATTCCAGAGAACATGAACTTGCATCCATCTTCATCTGTTCTCGAATTGCACGGCCATTCCATTCAGAGGTGGGTTCCTCATCTTCTCCCATGGACACAGTTACGGTCCACTCATCCCTTTCAGTCGGCTTCAGCTGCATTGGAGTTACTTTCCTTACTTCCTCCGGAGTCACATAGATGTTAGCCAGCAGCCTCCCTGGGGTCAGGTCCACACTCTGGTCCTGAGTGTTTACACATCGAAGTGGTACTCTTCCATTGCGAACTATTGCCAAGGAACGGGCCACTAGCGGATCAACACCTCCTTCGGCTGCCTGCAGTGGTTCTACCAACACAGCTATGCCCTCTAGTTTCCGACAGGTGCCTACGGGCATAGACACTATTGTCTCCCGACTGGGTGGCAGTGTAACTTTTGTATGCAAAGGAACTGAAATTCGAGCCAGAGGACGCTGCGCATCCGAACTTTTCTGTAAGCCACATGTCCGGATCAGCCGCTGGAAAGCTGTTTGAGTAGGCCGATGGGTGGTGGTTTCTTTCCAATAACCGTGACCTTTCTTTTCAAAGAGGATCTGATCTAATTCTTTTAACACATTCATCCCCAAAATGACAGGGACCTTTACTTCATGTGACTCCTGTACCACCACAATGCCTTTCCTACCTAGATCTTGGCCACATACCCGGACATTCATCCAGGCCACTCCCACGACCGGAACTGGTAACTGGTTAGCTGCGACCACTCGTACGAATGTATGGGGATCATATTTCACATGTTGCCGGAAGTACCGTTCATAACAGTCTCTACTCAAGGTCGTTACTTGGGAACCCGTGTCAATCATCCCGGTAACCGGAATACCCTCCATTTCCACCTGTATGACAGGACTTGCAGCGATCAGGTCATCATCAGGGCATTCTCCCCACATAGTCTCCTTGTCAGTCTCCCCTACTACACGCCCTTCAGCAGCAGGGGACTTCAGTTTAACGGCGGTCTCTCATAAGTTTGTCGCTGCTCTGGACATCTAGCAGCAACGTGGCCCATCCGTCCACACTCCCAGCAGCGTATCTCCCGTCGTTCTGGCCATCTGTTTGGGCCCCTTCGGTAAGCCCCTTCGATTTCTCCTGAGCACTGCACTAAATGATTTGGACCCCTTCGGTAGGTCCTATCCTCACCCCTCCAGCGGGGTGGTGGGTGATTCTGATTTTCTGGGTATGGACGGCTCACCCTTTCACCTCCAGTTTTCTGGAAGTCTGCAATTTTCATAGAATGTTCATCACAACGGGTGTGCAAGTGTTCCATTTGCTCTTGCAGTTTCTGCATTACTGTGAGAATTTCTTTAATCGTCCCCTTTTCTACTGTCTCTGAGCCAGAACTAGCCCCCTGTGACAAAGTAACTCCAACTGCGGTCTGCGGCCTCGGGACCATACTATTGGCACGGGAGATGGCCTCTACCTGTACATCATGGAATTTAGCATCAGTCTCCCGTCGTATAAAATCCTGCATAGTCACAGTTAAACTGCCGTCACGTATCCCCAGGACAAACTGGTCACGGAGAGTCCGATCAGGGTTACAGAAGGCTGGCGAGCCCCCTCTTTCCTTCCTTTGAATATCTCGGAGCAGTTCTTGTAGGGCATTTGCATATTGGGGAAGGCTTTCATTCTCCTGTTGTACCCTCTGGAAGAACCGAGCCTGCAGAGACCCCAGCAATGCAGTTTCTCCATAAATGGTTTCTAGAATCTGGACTACTTGCTCAAATGTCTGCCTTTGTTCAAATGGCCTCAGTATCACCGTGGTCTTAGCATCCCCTTGTAATGTCAATATTGCTAGCTCTACTAGTACTTCTGGTGCGGTCTGGTACATTCGCTGTATCATTCGTATCTGTTCCACCCACATACTCACTGACATATTATTGCCATCAAATTTAGCTAACTGACTCATTATAGCCCCTGCTGGCATTCTTCCTCCAGCACCATTCTCCCGAACGGGTGCGTCACCGTCCATTCTGGTAAGCGGATCCTGCCGACTACGCCAATTTGTGAACCGAGAGCAAGGCAGGTGGTTTGGACTCCGCAACCAGAAATGAACGCACACGCGGTAGTTCAAGAAAAAAAAATATATATTTACTATAAGTTAATAAAGGCTAGTTAAAGGTAAAATGACAGGGCTAAAGACAAGCAAAATATACAATATAGCATGAACAATTTCAAGGCAAATTCTGCAATGGTTTCTACTTTTACTCTGTCCACTTCTGCAGTATGGACACTGAATGAACAATATACTCAAAACTATCCCTAACTGACCCTGACTTCACATTTGGGTGCACCCCCCTTTTCCCCAGTGGTCCAGGTGGACCGCTTACAGTCTGTAGAAGCGCGCGGTGGGGCCCAAAGTCGTTCCTTTCTTTTATAGCGAAACGTCCTCTCCTCACGGTTATCAGGATCTTGGGAGAAATGAAGTCCTCTTTAACAGGGAAACCCAATGAATGCAATGTAATCCAACAGCAGATTCCACTCAGCACACTGACAGTCCTGCCGAATCCATACACTGAGCTGGGATGTAAGCCGGGGTTTAGCAGGTGCTGTCCAGTACATCAACAGCACTGCGAGTCTCTATCTGTGGTATCCATATACACAGTCACAATGTCAGTCTCACTGATCAGCCACTGAGCACAGTTCCTTTCACGTGGACTCACTAGTCCTGTTGTCCCTTTACACTCTGTTTGTCTCTGGACCAAGATACAGCTTAGCTGTACAGAAAAATCTCCACACCAGTTCAATACAACACTTGCTAAGATGGCTGCTGCTCTCTGTCTCGTCACTTCCTGCTTCTCTGCTCACATGCTGTCTGCAGAACAGGCAAGCTGACATAAAAGGGGGGGGGCCACCCCACAACAACCCCAAAATAAAAAGGCCGCCGTCCTAAAAGAAAAAAAAAAAAAAAAAAAAATTAAAAATAAAAATTTAAAAAAAAAAAAAAAAGTTTAGAAAAACATTGCCTTCCCTTAAAATTAAAAAAAAAAAAAAAAAAAAAAAATATAATTTTTTTTTCCCCTCCCCCCTTTTCTTTTAAATTTTAATTATTTATTTTTTTTTTTTTTATTAAACAAACCTCCCATTTTTTTTTTCCTCCTCCCAACCCCCAACCCCTTACCTTTTTTTCCTTTTTTTCCCTCCCCCCCCCCTTCCGTTTTTGTTGAAAAAGTAAAAAAAAAACATACCCTTTTTATTCTCCTCCTTTTTTTTAAAATATAAAAAAAAAAAAAAAAAATTTTTATTTTTTTTTTTAAATTAATACCATATAAATATATTTATATATTTTTTTTTTTTTTTTATTTTTTTAAAAATAAAAAAAAAAAATGTGGTTTCCTGAGGATCGCCTAAACTGGAGACGGTCATGGCCATAATATATGTCAGCTGATCCAGGATGTCTTATCCTCCAGCAGGATGTGATGTCAGTGACTGTGACAAGGGTATAGTATCTTAGTAAGGAAACTGCATTCATAAATGAACAGCCAGCTGTCAGTATTTTTTGCACATTGGAAAAGCTTTCTGCATCTTGTATGAATGGTAACAGCCACAATCTGCTACATCGTAGAAACCATACTGTTATCTTCATGTTACCTCTTTGTTGTCTGTGTTGCCTTTTTTTAAATCTAACTTTATGTCGACTCAACCAGCAGTTTCGCTCGGACCGAACACAGCCGAAACGAAACTGCTATTATTATACTCCGGGGTCTCTTCAGACCCCGGAGTATAATAAGCGCAGCCTCAGGAGAAGTGATGAAACATTAAAAAAAAAAAAAAAAAAAATGTACTCACCATTCCACGCTCTGCAGCCGCTGTGTTCTCTTCGGGCGCTTCTGCCTGTAGTCAGCTACAGCTGACAGTACATCTGGGGTCACGTCTGGCGTCATTACGCATAATGATGCAACGTGACCCCTGAGACCCAATCAGCGGTCGCTGACTACAGGCAGATGTGCCCGAAGAGAACACAGTGGCTGCGGAGCATGGAATGGTGAGTACATTGTTTTTTTTTTTTTTAATGTTTGTCACTTCTCTTGGCCCTCCGCTTATTATACTATGGGGGTCTGAAGAGACCCCACAGTATAATAGCTAGTAAGTGGCGAAAATTGGAACATTATAAAAGTTGGAACATTATACCGTGTGCAGGGGCCGGTACGGGACATAATACCGTGTGCAGGGGCCGGTACAGGACATAATACCGTGTGCAGGGGCCGGTACGGGACATAATACCGTGTGCAGGGGCCGGTACGGGACATAATACCGTGTGCAGGGGCCGGTACGGGACATAATACCGTGTGCAGGGGCCGGTACGGGACATAATACCGTGTGCAGGGGCCGGTACGGGACATAATACCGTGTGCAGGGGCCGGTACGGGACATAATACCGTGTGCAGGGGCCGGTACGGGACATAATACCGTGTGCAGGGGCCGGTACGGGACATTATTCTGTATAACGGTGTGTTTTCTGTATTAAGGATGTGAACGCAGTTTTACATCGAAGTAAAAGTTCCAGTGGCCTAAGAATATAGCTCAATCCAGATACAGTCATATGAAAAAGTTTGGGCACCCCTATTAATCTTAATCATTTTTAGTTCTAAATATTTGGGTGTTTGCAACAGCCATTTCAATTTGATATATCTAATAACTGATGGACACAGTAATATTTCAGGATTGAAATGAGGTTTATTGTACTAACAGAAAATGTGCAATATGCATTGACCGGTGCAAAAATTTGGGTACCCGTATCATTTTATTGATTTGAATACTCCTAACTACTTTTTACTGACTTACTGAAGCACAAAATTGGTTTTGTAACCTCACTGAGCTTTGAACTTCATAGCCAGGTGTATCCAATCATGAGAAAAGGTATTTAAGGTGGCCAATTGCAAGTTGTTCTCCTATTTGAATCTCCTCTGAAGAGTGGCATCATGCGCTCCTCAAAACAACTCTCAAATGATCTGAAAACAAAGATTGTTCAACATAGTTGTTCAGGGGAAGGATACAAAAAGTTGTCTCAGAGATTTAACCTGTCAGTTTCCACTGTGAGGAACATAGTAAGGAAATGGAAGACCACAGGGACAGTTCTTGTTAAGCCCAGAAGTGGCAGGCCAAGAAAAATATCAGAAAGGCAGAGAAGACGAATGGTGAGAACAGTCAAGGACAATCCACAGACCACCTCCAAAGAGCTGCAGCATCATCTTGCTGCAGATGGTGTCACTGTGCATCGGTCAACAATACAGCACACTTTGCACAAGGAGAAACTGTATGGGAGAGTGATGCGAAAGAAGCCGTTTCTGAAAGCACGCCACAAACAGAGTCGCCTGAGGTATGCAAAAGCACATTTGGACAAGCCAGCTTCATTTTGGAAGAAGGTCCTGTGGACTGATGAAACAAAGATTGAGTTGTTTGGTCATACAAAAAGGCGTTATGCATGGCGTCAAAAAAACACAGCATTCCAAGAAAAACACTTGCTACCCACTGTAAAATTTGGTGGAGGTTCCATCATGCTTTGGGGCTGTGTGGCCAATGCCGGCACCGGGAATCTTGTTAAAGTTGAGGGTCGCATGGATTCAACTCAGTATCAGCAGATTCTTGAGAATAATGTACAAGAATCAGTGACGAATTTGAAGTTACGCCGGGGATGGATATTTCAGCAAGACAATGATCCAAAACACAGCTCCAAATCTACTCAGGCATTCATGCAGAGGAACAATTACAATGTTCTGGAATGGCCATCCCAGTCCCCAGACCTGAATATCATTGAACATCTGTGGGATAATTTGAAGCGGGCTGTCCATGCTCGGCGACCATCAAACTTAACTGAACTGGAATTGTTTTGTAAAGAGGAATGGTCAAAAATACCTTCATCCAGGATCCAGGAACTGATTAAAAGCTACAGGAAGCGACTAGAGGCTGTTATTTTTGCAAAAGGAGGATCTACTAAATATTAATGTCACTTTTCTGTTGAGGTGCCCATACTTTTGCACCGGTCAAATTTTGGTTTAATGCATATTGCACATTTTCTGTTAGTACAATAAACCTCATTTCAATCCTGAAATATTACTGTGTCCATCAGTTATTAGATATATCAAATTGAAATGGCTGTTGCAAACACCCAAATATTTAGAACTAAAAATGATTAAGATTAATAGGGGTGCCCAAACTTTTTCACATGACTGTATATAATGTGTTTTCACCATAAGGGTGCTGCTATACGCTGCTCCTGGACACTTACATTTACCACTAATTGGGGGCTGCACATGGACTTTCATTGCTTCTAATCAGAAAGTACAGGAGCGCCCCAGGAAATAGCAGTAAACGCATGCGTCCTAAAGCATCTGGTGGCAGCACTAATGTGTTATGGTTTGTGGTATATGACTTTAGTTTAGGGGTCGTCACTTACAGTTATTGACCGGCACTCCGAGTAACTCATCTTTGATTTTTTTTTTTAATTAAAATCGGCACGCTGAACAAAAAAGGTTGCCTACCCCTGGTATAGACCATTGTCCCACGGTGAGACAGTGCCTAGATGACTGTGAAGCTATGAGAGCAGGTACAGCTGATATACAACCTCTATCTCTCTGATTATTCCCATCTGAAACTGATCTGTACTTTTCCATTTATCTTCAAGGCCAGCCATCAGAGTTTGAGAGAGATGTAAAGGTTCTAAGATGCCAGTTGAATTTTAAGGTGTTTTCTCAGACACTCATGTATACAGATGAGAAGGTCATGTTAACTCTGCTGCAATTGGTTAAACTGCTTCGGTGTGATATCTTATCACAGAAGATGACTAAAACCAATGAAAAGTTTTTGTTGTCTTCTAGGATAAGATATCACAATAACCAATTGTAGAGGTTTGGTTACCCTGCTACATCTGTAGATGAGCCTGGACTACATGCTTCTGCAGTGAAGATTCTATATCCTTTTCCTTACTTTCCTTACTCCATGAATGCTTTTATAAAATCTTCTGCCGTGTAGCAGCACTCCAGTCTTTTCCCTTTTAATCTCTTTCCATCCTTCATACAATGCACAATTCCATAAGTGTCCACGCGGCTCATCATTGTAGGAGGAAGCCATGTACTTGAGCCAGTTTCCTCCATGACAAATATGTACTTCCTTTTTATCTATTATATTTTTCACTCTCATAGCAAACAAATCTGGAACAGTTTCTGCTTGTACTTCACCTTCTTGTTTCGGTTCTGCTTCACCCGGCTTTGTCAGTTCCTGTCTGCTCAGTGCAATCAGGTATCTTATGTTTGCACATTTCTGGTGTCTATAGTTTATGTATTCAGCAAGACTATTAAAAATAATGTACATTCATTTTCTGTGTTTCACTACAAGATGCTAAAACCTTTTGAGTGGTGGGGATGTGGGTGCTGGGGGTGTCATTCATCAATAGAAGATGAGGGCAGATGTGATCGGTAGAGCGCTGGGTCATTTCTGCATTGACTTGCTTTTATTTGCTCTCTAAAAGAGTTGAGATGTGAACATGGCCTAAGCCCATACACTGCTGTGCACATCTGTTGGAGGTTCAGTTAGGAGCCATCCTTGCAGATTTCATCTAACATCACACATGGAAAGTCCTGCAAAATGATAGACATCATTAGATACCTGGCAAAATTTGCACTGTTTGTTTTTCTGTGAAAACTTAAATCCCTGTATAACTCTATGGCCTGTTGGATCAGAGCAAGCACTCTATTTGTACCAGTTGGAAGGCTGATTTACCAAAAAATCCGCCTGGCTGGAAACTGTGCAAACTCATTTCCATTAGCCAGCTGAAGAAAGGCTATTAGTCCCATAATATAAGTATATCCTGCTGTGTGTATTTATGTAGGTTTTTTCCAGCTCCATAAAAAAAAAAAAAATAATAATAATTTTAAGAAAAATTCTGATGGATACTGCAGTGTTAAATTGTCCTGGTAAAGGTTTTGTGGGCTAGAGTTTAAGGAATGCCATATTTCATATGCAGTAGGGTGCAGCAGTTCAGCAAGGTTAGGCTGCGGACACATGGGAAGGATCAGAATGGGTTAGCAACTATAAATTTACTGTAGCTAATCCACTGGAATCTACAGTAGTAAAATAGGGGAAGAGATTTAAAGGGAACCAGTCGCATGGAAAATGCAGTTCAGTCTTCATGCAGCATGTTATAGAGCAGAAGGTGCGGAGGGGATTGTATATAATGAAATGGTTTTGTGGGAAAATATTAAATGAGTTATCAGCTTTATCAAATTTGATAAAATAAATTGAAATAAAATATTTTACTTTGTTTGGACTGTAAAATACAGTCCTTGGGTTTTTCTGCTATGTGGCTTCAGCTAGGGATGGACTATTTATGATCTAAATAAAATGGTTTAATTGATTTTTTTTTTCCTTGATTACGTTTAATGAAGGTTACTTAGGCCATGCCCCCAGGGGAAGGTTGTAATAAGGGTGAAATGGGTTGTAGTTCGGAGCCCAACACAAGTATTTGCCCATTTGCTCCCATTAAAATCCAACCTTGTAATCAATTGTCCACCGATACATTTGATTACTTTCATGGGGCACGGGAGTCTATACTGCTCCCCGGGGCTATGGCATGACTCCCTGTCCTCTTCAGTCTCTTCCGGCCTCCTGAATGATATAAGGGACTGCTGAGGCCTGTGATTGGGCCTTAGCAGTCACGTGGCATTGGGACAGTTGTGTCTATTGCACAAAATCACGTTGGTTATCTGGGGTGACGTTTTGATTAATCATTAAAAGCATTAAAGCACACTGTTTTTTGTTTTCATTATAAATGCCTTTATTTTAAAAGAATTGGAAAACCCACATTCCAGTAAATAAATAAATAAATAAATAAAAATTCCCTTTTATGCAGAGAAGTCACTTCTACTGGTGCCTGCTTGTTCAATGTCCTGGAGGTGATAAGGAGCCTGAAGGAGTTTCCCCAGTGTAAGGCAGACACTCAGACAACACGCAGGGCACCTCAGGTCTTAGTTATATGTACTGCTTTTCAGTGTATGAGCTCAGAGCTGTTTAGACAGTTGTCGGTCAGAATACTGTAAAGAAATGGGGTTTGGTGAAAATCCTGCATCCTACTCACTCTTTTAACTGCTTATGAGTGAAGGTACAGAAGGATCTCTGATCCATCCAGATATCTAGGTATTTTAATATAAGCTGCTTCTCTGCAGTCCTCCCAGGACCTTTCGGACACACATAATCTTTAGTCATTCCGTATCCGTAACTCTGCAGCATTTTGCCATCCTACTCTGGCAGTTGTAGTAGAGTAGGGTCATTGTTGTGTTGCTTGAGCTTTATTTTGTTTCCATTGTGGAAATTCAGTCGAATGTAAATTCAGTTAGTGCTAAAGTCTACAAATGGGTATCGGCAACAATTTGTCTGGACAGCTTTTCTTCAATCTACCTAAAGTATAGTAAACTCTAATTTAATATATGTACATGGCCTGTGGAGAGCTTCCGGGCAGAGCGTTCTTCTTCCAGAAAGTCTGCTGCAGTTTCACCTAGGGAAAGTGCCTCTTGTGTGGTTAGTTGTGACAGAAGTTATAGCGCTGTACTGGTATAATTCTCTTATTTTACTCACTGTGTGCAAGGTTATAGACGGTAAAAGTGCAGAATTCCATCACATTAATGCTGTGTCCTCTGCATGTGTTTGTTTGCCATTATATATAAAGGCTGAGTTGAAATGATCAGATATCCCCTCCCTTTCCCTTTCACAACGTGCACCTAGTAGAGCTGTACTAGTGGGTGTAACTGCTATGTAAAGGGGCTGACAAGGAGGCAATTCCTGGTTATATATCATTCTCATACAATCAGCAGCTCTGTAATAGGTTGTCGGGGTCTTTCACAACACGTTTTTGCATTAGGTTTATTGCATGTTAAATGTCTCCATAGACCCCCCCCCATTTGCCCCACAGATCTAATAATAATCTGAAAGGGTTATCTTTTCTTACTATGTGGAACAGCACGCCACACTGCTCGGTGTATGGCATCCATTTTATCAGTCAGTTTAACACATTCACTGGCGCATACATTAAACTGGTTGACCTACCATGGCACTGTTATTCTGGCTTTGAGCCCTCTGCTGTAGGGCTGGGTGATTTTTTTTTTTTTTGCCTAAAAATATCATTATTTTTTTTTTTTTCTTGAAGCTTATGGACGATTCCTTTTTGATTTTTATGTTTTTGCTTAAAGAAATTAAAGATCCATGAGCTAGCAGTTAGCCTTCCTCATCCCACCAACCAACAATTGGCTACAGTAAGGAAACTATAGATCATAGTTTGCAGCAGGGAGGACGAAGCCAGCATGTAATAGGTCAGACTCCGGCACTGGGCTAACAGCAATTTCACAATTCTGGTCAAAATCAAAATCACAATTTTTTGACATGGTGGATTAATTGAATGAATTTGATACATTTTGCAGCCTCAATTGCAGTGACCTGCATGCACGCTTATCACTTTGTATCACACGTTTTCTAGCAGAAAAAGGAACTTTTGCAGCTGTGGACAGTAGGATTTTTCTGTAGGTCAGTAACACATGATGCACGACTTCTCTCTTTTTATGTCATCATTTGTCAAGTATAAAGCTGCATTTTCTAAAATGTCCATAGCAGATGACCACATTCTGTTTCATAATAGGGCCAGACTGTCCAATACAGAAGCGGTGAACCTGTAGTTGTCTAGTATTAGCTTTGTCATGTTATAGGAAATCTAACTCCTATGAATGTTACTGGCACATAGTGCCATTGCTCCTGAATCCTATAATTGCTGTGTACTATGGGACATGATGGTGGTGGTGACTTCCATCCTCCTTATCACAAGGCATTATGGGAAAGGAGCTGGGGAGCTCATGCGCCCTCTGTTGGATGTAACAGATCCTCAATTTGCTTTTGACTCACCGAGCCTTGAGACAGCAAAAGGGATTTTAGCCAAGCCAATTTCACTTATCTGCATACAGCGCTGTTTCCGGATTGTTGTCCTTCATCAGTACAAAGCAAGAGCCTTCCATCCTCCTTGTCAGTATCACATGGTCCTAGCACTCATTCTGACCGACAGGCTGTATTCTAGTAAGATGAGATAAGCAGCAGGGCTGTGCATGAGAATAAACTCTTATCTGAGCGCACTCTCCTGGGGGATGGGGTGTAGCCTATATGTGCAGGAAAATATTTCTGGTATTTTCAGCCTGTCATACAGTCACACTTCATGCTAATTTCTCTGTGAGGTGGGTTTTGGCAGCGTTCTCGGCAGTAGTGTGTATTACATTGACAGATTTGTTATGTTTTGCTCCACTGCCATATCTTGTATATTTTCTCTTTTACATTGTGTGTGTGTGTGTGTTTTTTTTTTTTTTTTTTTTTTTTTTTTTTCTTGTTCTACCTAACTTTGTGTGTGTATGGCAGTTTCAGATAAATAGTCATTTTCTTAAGCACAATAGCTTGCATGAACCTAACACCTGTGAACATGTGAACTATTCTTTATTGTTCTCTTCCATTGTCTTGTCATCAGGCTATGCTGCCAAATGTAAGGCAACATATTATGGAGATCGGTCTGCTCTCTTACTATCTAAAACGTCATTTGTGGAGATGTTGTTTCTGATGGTGGAGACAGTGGTGTAGGGGCACTTCTTCTTTTTGGTAGTGCTCTCTCATCTAGCCATCTCTACCCCGAATTGGTGCCATCTAGAGTTGGATTTTTGATTTGTCTCGTATGAGTTAAATAACATGGTCAGACTCAAAACATCACTAAAAATATTGTGCATTTTGGCTAATGGGAGCTATCACAGAATACATGGAATATATCACTTGAAGTTTGGTAGTCACATGAGGTTAGCAGTCCCCCCTGCTATAGTCCTTAATGGACAGCAGTGTATGCAGATGTACAGAAGCAGAGCAATCCTAGGAAGGATCCCTCATAAATATATCAGAACTGTGTGTAACCTTTGCTTGTTAGTCACACAGCTCTATATATACAGTATTTTACACTGTTTTGACTAATCAGAGAACAGATCTGTCCCCATATTATGCGGTCCTTACACAGGGAAGTATAATATGATGACAGATTTGTTTAGATGGAAAAATCCATTTTAAAGCCAGTAACTTGCAGATGAATCCGACCACTCAGACCGCCACTGATCAGGAGATTGGCGAACATATGTCCACCTTTCTGAGTGGAGTGGTGGTGGGGCACACACTGGATCTTCAGCTGGAGATAGCTGAAGTACAGCATTCGTCTATCTCTGTCACTCCCATTGAAATGAACGGAGCAGTGTGTAGTACAAAGTAAGAGATGAATTTATTTTTCATATGCCTTGAGTCAACGAACTCTGGGCAGAATGTGCTTGGTATGGCTAGCTTATGCCCAAAGTTTATCTGGCATATCCCCAGTTCTAAATTACAATTTTATTGTGGTTCACATTAGGAGCACTGACATCCAAAATACTATGTGTGGCACTTCTATTGTCTAGAAGCATCGCCTAGAATCACTTTATACAGTGAACATTGTTTTGGCTCCATAGTTCAGTTTTCACTTTCTGACTAAAAGGGAAATTCTACTTTTTTTTTTTTTTTTTTCCACTCATTATATGGTCTGAAAGACCATCCCCTTAATAGTAGTAGTTGTCTGCTGAAAATGTCTTTCCTTTATCACCTTCTTCAGTAAGTCACATGATCACAGCGTGACTTTTTTTTTTTCCTAGCATGAGTTGTTGTGTAAACAAGAGGAGATACTATTGAGAATTTGGGGGTCTTACTCTCTTTCGCAGTAATGTGCTGGTTTTAAATCGTTGTTCTGCTCGTTATCAGCCAGTTTCTGCTTTTGCTGTAATTTTGCCCTTCTTGCCCCTTTGTAACTTTGTTCTTCTGCTCTAACTGTTGAAAGCCTCCTCTGGCTCTCACATAAGTTGCTCCCTATAGGTACATATAATAGTATAGTGGTATAGACTATTCACTGTAGTCTCCTGGTTGTGCTTTGTGTACATGGTACCATCACTTATGACTCCATTGCAGCCTGTCAATCCCTTTAGGAAATATCTCAACACAAGACCTTTCTGCTGTTCGTGTTTGTTGTTTCGTTGTCCATCATATTTAATGTCTTTTTGCAATTCATAATAAGTATTTATCATTAAAATATTTTGGGCTGTTTTTATCTGTGGCTTGTGTGGATCCATTTGCATTGAAGCCCTGCAGATCTTCTGTGTTAGAGACCTGCTTGTGCAGTTCAGTACATGAACCACTTACTCGCTCACCTAGAACCAAGCTATTGAATATTTGAAGAGTGAAGAGTAAAAATAAAAGCTTCCCTGATGCTTCGCTCATCCGTGCTACAAGCCCATCTTCTGTTTGCACCCCTATGAATTCTTAGTTACTTTGCAGAAATCCCTCTGACATGACGTCTGTATAACAGAAAACAGTTTTTCCCATCTTTTCATATGATGGCATATTGCTAAGAGAGTCTTTTGGTAACAGTGGCCTCTTAGACCCCACCAATCACCCAACCAGTTCTGAAGAATGTAAGTAGTTACCCTCCCCCCAACTCCAAGGTACAAGTTGTTTTAACTTCCAGAGACTATACGGGTCCCCTAAGGCAAGAGGATTCCTCCTCCTTATGGGCAGCACAGGTAGCTCACTAAGCTCTTCCTTGAAGCTGAAATCTTGTGCAAGCGGAGTCTGAAATCTTGCAGAGATTATAACTAACTATTTTTTTAATGCTTTTTTTGATCATTTAATCTGCATTTTAGTGCTCTCAAAGCTGTCCTTCTCATAACTTGCTCTACTTGCTTCAGTTGTTCTTGCTTCATCTGCTAAACTGCTTGAGGCTTTGTTCAAACAGAGCAGATTTTGTGCAGTTTTTTCTGCATATACCTGTAGCTATTAATAAGTAATGACCTTTAGGTTGGACACTTTAAGTACATCATTTACAACTGTGTGTAAACTTCAAAATAGGAATTTGTAAAAATTCTCTGCGCTCAGTCCATAATATGGCCACAAATAGAAGAACATGTGATCAGGACTGTGGAGTCCGTAGGCCAAACGTCATCCTTCATAAATGGCTGACAGCCATGGTCAGTCAGAAGCAGTAAAGATCCTAGCTAGTGATCGATTTCCTAAGAAGGCAAATCCACAACAAACTATGTATCTAATTAAAAATAATTTGTCATATTATTTTGAAGCTAGAATCGATAACTTTTCTCTGATTATACCCAAAATTGGCCCTGACTCTAACTCCACAGCCCATCATGTGATGAGTGATTTCTATCCGCAACTGCAATGAAAGCCATTTTACATGTGCTAGTTTTCTGTAGACTAATCTAGCACATGCACAGTGACTTTCATGTCCATTTTTAGACAGAAGTCTCATGTAATATGTTCCTTCATGTGTGGCCATATTGTGGACAATTGGAGACAATGATGTGAAACAAGAGGTGTGGCTTCACAAACTAATTTCATAGGGTGGGTTCACGCTACCGTTATTTAACCCCTTAAGGATGCAGGATAGTTTGTATGCCAATGCTGGGGAAGGAAAATATGAAAAAAAAGTCACCAACTTTCAAAATTCATAACTTTTTTTTTTTTTTTTTTTTTTTTTTAATTTTACACCATTTTGGTTGCCTTTGTTATCACAGGGGATTGAGGGGGGTGTTTGCTTCATCAGTTTGTAACCACAAAGGTTTGTTTCCTATTAAAGACCCCTATATGAGCCTATGATTGGTTTGGGGGGCATCTAACAGACTCCCTTAAATGGATGCTGCTGTTTCAACCAACTTTCCATAAATCAGTAGTACAAGTGACTATAAGAAACTTTTGTAATGTATGTTATCCGAGAACAATGATTCTTTCTCCACTTATCTGACTCTTCTTCTGTTAGCTCCCCCAGGGACGGTGTCAGCACCTGGCTTACCCGGGCAAGTGCCGAGGCCCCAAGCTCCAGTGGCATAACAGTACGGGGCCCATGACCAGCCAGAAATGGCCGGGCCCCAGACCACCATGATAGCGGTCGGGAAAGCCTGGTTCCCCGACCACCATACATACTGCTAATGGAAAGGGGCCTGGCTTTCACCGGGTCCCTTTCCAATAGATGCCAAGCCAGGGAAGGTGAAAATAAAATTAAAAAAATGCTTAGACTCACCTGTCCTGGACTCAGCATCCTCTCAGGCCGGTGACTGAGGTCCTGTGTAATGACGTCATTGCGCCCCACGTGACTGCTGAGGCCCAATCACAGGCCCAGCAGTGATGTCTGGGGCATAGGACCTCAGTCGCAAGGTAGAAGAGGACCGAGGAGGATGCTGCAGACAGTCGGATACCTAGGAGAGGTGAGGTGAGGTAAGGTGAGTATCAGTGTTTATTTTTAATTACTTCCCCTTGGCCTCGGATTATTATACTCTGGGGTGACCCCATTGTATAATAGCACCGGCTCTATGGGGGGGGGGGCTCTTGGGAGCATATGATACTGTGTGGGGCCAATGTGGAGCATATGATACTGTGTGGGGGCTGCGGCTTGAGACTCCCCACTGGTTAGACTCATTCATTTTGGACTAATCAATGGTGGAAGCCGCAACAGAATACTGATACCCCGCACCGTGAGTCGGGGGCAGAAGATAAAGAAGAATCCGGGGCAGATGTCCGCCTCAAATTCTTCTTTATTTTCTGATATCTGAACAGGTTGTATCTATTTGTATGGAATGGACTGTATTACAGTCCACTCCAGTAGGGCTCAGCAAAAAATTCCCAATTTCGATTTGTTTGTTTTTTTGCTGCATTGTGCATGAGTTACTTCAAAAGGGGCCCACACAAACATGGAGCTGGGCCAGAGCTCCCCCCCTATTAAAATATTATTATTATTATTATTATTATTATTATTATTTTATTTTTATTGTTTATTTATATAGCACCATTAATTCCATGGTGCTTTACATTTCAGGATTTACATACGGTACACAAAATGTACAAAACAAATAATACTGACATTTACTCTTAAATCTCTGCTTAATCTGTATTAAGATGTATCAGGAAATACAACTGATTTATTGTCTGTATTTTACAGACCAACTTTACCAATCTTAATAAAATTACCTCAAAGTCTCATCTTCTTTTAGACCATCCTATCTTACAACAGTATGGCATAACATGGATAAAAATGGGACATGGCTAAACATATGGCAATGTGTGCCACAAGTAACACAAATTATTTGGCTTAAGATTCTGTTGCAAAGTAAGCCAACTAATACAGTCATATGAAAAAGTTTGGGCACCCCTATTAATCTTAATCATTTTTAGTTCTAAATATTTGGGTGTTTACAACAGCCATTTCAATTTGATATATCTAATAACTGATGGACACAGTAATATTTCAGGATTGAAATGAGGTTTATTGTACTAACAGAAAATGTGCTATATGCATTAAACCAAAATTTGACCGGTGCAAACGTATGGGCACCTCAACAGAAAAGTGACATTAATATTTAGTAGATCCTCCTTTTGCAAAAATAACAGCCTCTAGTCGCTTCCTGTAGCTTTTAATCAGTTCCTGGATCCTGGATGAAGGTATTTTTGACCATTCCTCTTTACAAAACAATTCCAGTTCAGTTAAGTTTGATGGTCGCCGAGCATGGACAGCCCGCTTCAAATTACCCCACAGATGTTCAATGATATTCAGGTCTGGGGACTGGGATGGCCATTCCAGAACATTGTAATTGTTCCTCTGCATGAATGCCTGAGTAGATTTGGAGCTGTGTTTTGGATCATTGTCTTGCTGAAATATCCATCCCCGGCGTAACTTCAAATTCGTCACTGATTCTTGTACATTATTCTCAAGAATCTGCTGATACTGAGTTGAATCCATGCGACCCTCAACTTTAACAAGATTCCCGGTGCCGGCATTGGCCACACAGCCCCAAAGCATGATGGAACCTCCACCAAATTTTACAGTGGGTAGCAAGTGTTTTTCTTGGAATGCTGTGTTTTTTTGACGCCATGCATAACGCCTTTTTGTATGACCAAACAACTCAATCTTTGTTTCATCAGTCCACAGGACCTTCTTCCAAAATGAAGCTGGCTTGTCCAAATGTGCTTTTGCATACCTCAGGCGACTCTGTTTGTGGCGTGCTTTCAGAAACGGCTTCTTTCGCATCACTCTCCCATACAGCTTCTCCTTGTGCAAAGTGTGCTGTATTGTTGACCGATGCACAGTGACACCATCTGCAGCAAGATGATGCTGCAGCTCTTTGGAGGTGGTCTGTGGATTGTCCTTGACTGTTCTCACCATTCTTCTTCTCTGCCTTTCTGATATTTTTCTTGGCTTGCCACTTCTGGGCTTAACAAGAACTGTCCCTGTGGTCTTCCATTTCCTTACTATGTTCCTCACAGTGGAAACTGACAGGTTAAATCTCTGAGACAACTTTTTGTATCCTTCCCCTGAACAACTATGTTGAACAATCTTTGTTTTCAGATCATTTGAGAGTTGTTTTGAGGAGCCCATGATGCCACTCTTCAGAGGAGATTCAAATAGGAGAACAACTTGCAATTGGCCACCTTAAATACCTTTTCTCATGATTGGATACACCTGGCTATGAAGTTCAAAGCTCAGTGAGGTTACAAAACCAATTTTGTGCTTCAGTAAGTCAGTAAAAAGTAGTTAGGAGTATTCAAATCAATAAAATGATAAGGGTACCCAAATTTTTGCACCGGTCAAATTTTGGTTTAATGCATATTGCACATTTTATGTTAGTACAATAAACCTCATTTCAATCCTGAAATATTACTGTGTCCATCAGTTATTAGATATTGAAATGAAAGATATTCAAATTGAAATGGATGTTGCAAACACCCAAATATTTAGAACTAAAAATGATTAAGATTAATAGGGGTGCCCAAACTTTTTCATATGACTGTATGTGTATTTTTCACTGGTTATCTTGCTTCCTATTTCTTACCTCTGATTGTTGTTTCCTTAGATCCTGTTAGTAGTCTGCTGCCCGACTCTTGCTCTGGACTAGGAATTTCGATTATTGACAACTGAGGCCCCTGCAGTGTGATTGAGAAGGAGGGATTCAGGGAGGACTGACTCTGTGCCTAGATGTCATTTTAGCTGCTCAATGTGTGTACAGAAGTTTCTTAAAGAGAACCTGTCAGGTCAATTTGGAACACTAAACCACCTACGTACAGGTTCTTATAGACCTGGGGTTTAGTGTACAAAATCGTCCTGTTAAAAAGCCATCCTTGTCCGTAATTAAAAAAAAATGTTATACATACTTAGAGATAAGTCCGATGAGCCTCATCGGACTCATCTCTGGTGCTCCTGAAGAGTGTGTAGTTCTTCAGTGAAGTCGAGGATGTACACCCCAGATTCACTGCGCAAGTGCCAGAGGTATGGATCATGGGCACTGGCTTCATTGAAGAACTGTGCCGGCACGAGGAATACAGCGGCAGGGTGAGTATAAAGTTTTATTTTTATTGCGGGCACAGGTGGCTTTATTACAGGGCAATTTGGGACACAAAACTCCTGGTCCATAAGGGCCTGTGGGTAGTTTAGTGTCCCAAATCTCCCTGACAGAATATATTATACTGACACACAGTCTAGTTGAAATGTTGTATGATGAGCATCTATATGAAGTACAATGAGTGTACTGTGCCATGCTAGGGTGAGCTTGGGACCACCTAGCTCTGGGGCCAACCTGGGGATTCTATTTGTTCATCCATGGGGCAGTCCAAGCCTGTATGGAATGGATTTCTCAGTCTTAGAAGAACATACATGTTCAGAAAATTGGCTAGACTACTCCTGTCTGTTGTACAGTTCTTCTTCCTTTTTTTTTTTTTTTTTTTTCTCTCTTCGTTTAAGCAGTTTGTCATAAATGTAGTCATCTTGAAGTGTGTACAGCTATCCCAGAAATTCCTTTATTTATTTATTTATTTTTTTTAATACGGAATGTAAAACAATTTTACAAGCTGAGGACAACTTGTCTTTCCTGTTCTTCTCAAAGTAGTAACATGTAAACTAAGAGTGAACGGAACTGACTGCACCATGTCAAACAGTGACCTACATGCATAAGTTTTTGCCAGCTCCAAAAAAAAAGCCTTGTTTTAACAGTCTAAAGTTCATTTCACATCATGGTTTGAGCCTTCCACAAACAGCTGCAAAGTAGAATAAGATCATACTAGAACTGGTTCATCACACTTAAAGGAGTTGTCCGGGATAAACTAGGAATTAACCCCTAAACTAAACCCTTCCCCCTGCCTAACTTCTAATTTACTTCTATAATTACCCATGGTAATGACAGCCACAGGGACACTTTCTGATAATCCAGTGACGTTCCATTTCACCGCTTCCGAAACGGAACGTCACCAGTACTCCCCATCCCATCAATACTTACGTGCCTTCCTGTCCGGAAACGGCTCCTCCCCTCTTCCTCTCTGCAAGCGCTTGCGCAGTCTGCTGGTGCCTGCGACTCCAGCCTGCGCACAGTGAAGGAGAAAGGAGGAGCTGTCTCCCAGAGAGGAAGATAGGTAAGTATGATGTGATGGGGGAGGGGGGACTAGTAGTGGGCGGGATAGCTTAGCTAGGGAGACAGGGAGGGGGTGTAATGGAGTGAGAGAGGAGGGGGGCTGAGTGAGAGGGAGCTAGTGTGGAAGGTACACAGGAAGCTACACAACAGGAAGTTACACCATGTAAACAATGCAGAGGATGCCAGGAACTCCCACAGACACCCAGAAATCACTCAAAACATTGCTAAAGGTATATGTGTGTACTTATTAATCCATTACTAGCACTAACAGCCTTTTTTAAAAAAGAAAAAAGAGATTTTTTTTTTTTTTTTTGCCCGGAAAACACCTTTAAGACAGAGCCCCCTTACATCTATTACTTGGGGGAAACTAACCCAAGTAATAGATGGTGTAACGTTAGACAAGACAGTCTAAAAGTATGCCAGGTCCTTCAAACATTATCAAGAACTTAAAAAAAAAATCTGCAGTACAGTTTAAGATTCTCATTTAACTTTGCATTATCTAAAAATTAGACAATATTACTTTATCTGGACCAAGGTTCCCAGACTGTTCCACAGAGCCTAAACCCTGAAATCCTGACCTAAAGAAACTTGTAGTATGCTTCAGTAGAAGTTATCATGTATGTCAGAGGATGAACTGCATTTTTCCTGAAGAGTAAAAATACTTCTCTTGTTTTTAGGAGTATTTTTGCACAAAGTACGCAGTAATGGAAATAAATATTTACAGTGGGTACGGAAAGTATTCAGACCCCTTTAAATTTTTCACTCTGTTTCATTGCAGCCATTTGCTAAAAGCAAAAAAAGTTCATTTTATTTCTCATTAATGTACACTCAGCACCCCATCTTGAAAGAAAGATGAATGTGGCCAAGTACAACCAGTCGTCCTGTCCCTGCAGCTGGAAAACACCCCCATAGCATGATGCTGCCACCACCATGTTTCACTGTTGGGATTGTATTGGGCAGGTGATGAGCAGTGCCTGGTTTTCTCCACACATACCGCTTAGAATTAATGCCAAAAAGTTCAATCTTCATCTCATCAGACCAGAGAATCTTATTTCTCATAGTCTGGGAGTCCTTCATGTTTTTTTGTCAAACTATGCGGGCTTTCTTATGTCTTGCACTGAGGAGAGGCTTCCTTCGGGCCACTCTGCCATAAAGCCCCGACTGGTGGAGGGCTGCAGTGATAGTTGACTTTGTGGAACTTTCTCCCATCTCCCTACTGCATCACTGGAGCTCAGCCACAGTGATCTTTGGGTTCTTCATTACCTCTATCGCCAAGGCTCTTCTCCCACGATTGCTCAGTTTGGCTGGACGGCCAGGTCTAGGAAGAGCTCTGTTCGTCCCAAACTTCTTCCATTTAAGGATTATGGAGGCCACTGTGCTCTTAGGAACCTTGAGTGCTGCAGAAATTCTTTTGTAACCTTGGCCAGATCTGTGCCTTGCCACAATTCTGTCTCTGAGCTCCTTGGGCAGTTCCTTTGACCTCATGATTCTCATTTGCTCTGACATGCACTGTGAGCTGTGAGGTCTCATAAAGATAGGTGTGTACCTTTCCTAATCAAGTCCAATCAGTTTAATTAAATGCAGCTGGATTCCAATGAAGGAGTAGAACCATCTCAAGGAGGATCAGAAGGAAATGGACAGCCTGTGAGTTAAATATGAGTGTCACAGCAAAGGGTCTGAATACTTATGACCATGTGATATTTGAGTTTTTTTCTTTTTTAATAAATTTGCAAAAATATCTACATTTCTGTTTTTTTTCTGTCAAGATGGGGTGCTGAGTGTACATTAATGAGAAATAAAATGAACTTTTTTTGCTTTTAGCAATGGCTGCAATGAAACTTTCGGTACCTACTGTAAGCATAATAATGCTAAGAGATGGCTATTTAAGCAGGGAAACTATTACTATAACTGTTTTCCATGTATAAATAGCGAATTTAGTCTTTCTTTTTTACGGTGTTAACTGTTTGATGAACATGACAAAACTTTGAAAAATGCAAAAAATTGTCTACATAACTTTACTTGTAACTTTACTTCTGTATAGGAAGGTTTTTCAGTATGTTTTCCCCCACGTCACAAGATGTAATTTTTGTTTACACCCTTTTGGAGGGTCTCTGACATTTTGTTAACTTTTTATTAATTTTAATTTTTTTTTTTGGGAAGACAAAATGACTTTGATTTGGTTATCCTTCTTCCTTCTTTCTTCTCCATTGTATAGGTAAATATCTTTATAGTTCTGGGATTTTTGGACGTGGGGTAATTACCTGTGCTCTAGGGGCTGACTGTCATGTATGGGCCTTCCTAGCACGTGACGTGGGTGCAGCTGTCAGGGGTCGACTCAACTCCATTCACTCAA
The DNA here is from genome assembly GCA_947044405.1 of Leptodactylus fallax. Taxonomy (NCBI): domain Eukaryota; kingdom Metazoa; phylum Chordata; class Amphibia; order Anura; family Leptodactylidae; genus Leptodactylus; species Leptodactylus fallax. The sequence continues at coordinate 632,765 of CAMRHE010000150.1, forward strand.
GCTGCAAATTGAGCGTAAGTCGGACCCCAACACAGTCCACACACCCCAAATACACGCCGCTGCCACCACTGCTGATTCTGGTTAGCAGAAACCTTGCGGACATATACACTTCAAAAAGGTAATGGGTTCTTAGAGCATACATAAAGTAACCTTAAAGTTAACACTTTAATATCAAGATGGTTCAGTATGACAGATACAGAGAGGTAACAAAAGACACACACTACAAACAGCTGTAAAATAAAAAGGAATAACGCAGAAAAATGCTTAAGTCTTTGTTTCCAGGAGTTTGGAGATCTTCTTTAGTGAAGTGGACACACCCAGCTCTCTTAGCTGACTCCAAGATGTGACAAAAAAAAGTAGGTCACAGTCTCAGTTAAGCCAGTGTCCAGTCACACCTCCCTGCTGGGAGCCCCCCCCCCTCTTACTCCCACTGCAGGATCCTGAGAAAGAAGGATGTTTTCCTGGTTGCAGGAAAGCTGTGTCTAGGTTGAGCTGAGGGTCAGCCAACTGGGGGTCTCTCATCATCACACTGACTATAGTAAAATCTCTTGGATTATTTAAGACAATATAGAGAGAAGGACAATTACAGGGCCTCCCAGCAGGTAGGCATAGTACTGTCTCTAGCTTCCTATGTGATGCTTTGCTGACACATCATGGTATTGATGGCAGAGTAAAAGAAAAATATAAAAGCCAAGATATTGTCTGATCTGGAGCTGTGAAGCTGGACTGCAGGAATATGAGCTCAGTACACATGAAAGAAGCCTGGAGAGGGAATGGATAGTTAGGTGTGACGTGCAGGGATTAAAAAAAAAAAAAAAAAAAAAAAAGTTTTTTTTGTTGGAGTGCTCCTTTTAAAGGGGCAAAAAAAATCTATTTATCATTTGCTGTATAATCTAGAGCACAGCACTAACTATTGTACTTGTGTAATGAAAGAAGTGGTGATCTGCCATTCCACTCCTTGCTGTCACAGTACTCCTTGTGTTGTCATGTATTGACACAGTGACGCCCGAGGGCTGCCTTCCTCTCACATAGGTGTCAGTATATCACCGATCAGGAGAATAGAGTAAGATTGCTGGCACTTGTTGTCCCATGATTGTTGACGTGAACTGTAGGGGAATGAGAGAGGCTAGTTTAGTAATAGAGCACTAGTGCCAGCCCTTTACAATGAGGATGATGGTATTTGTAGGCTTTTAGTGCATGCCTCAGACCAAGAGCTAGTTGAACAGTTTGGCTATAATATCTGGTATTAGTATGTAACTATTATATCATCAAACAATGACATTTTTATTTTAATCAGATTATTATTGTAAATATCTCTATCAGTCTGTCTATCGATATTCTGGTGAATTTTCTTTTATATGTAACGATCTGCATAAAAAATCTCCAATTTGCACACTGGCTGTAATCTCAATAAGCCAAGTTTAACTTTTTTTTTAAACTGCTCTGGAAAATACATAAGTGGCAACTTTTTGCTTGACATTTTGCAAAAATAAGGTCCTTTTTTTTTTTCCTTTCCCCTCTAAAGACTAAATTTATTAACCGAACCTAAAATAAGGTAAATGAAGCTTTATCTTTTAATGAATTGTAGGATCTAAAAATGTAAAGTAGATTGTTGTTGAAAATGGACACATTTGGTAATTGGTGCACAACCTGGAACACAGCTTTGGGTTTGTGGTCCTCCGGCAAGTGTTATTGTAGCGCTCTGTGCCTCAGTACTCCCCCCTCCCCATCAAAGTCTAGGTTCATTTGTTATAGCTCTTTGTGCAGCTTGTTGCTTGAGAAGAGACTCCAGTAAATCGGTGAAATGGTTCTTTTAACTTAAGAATTCCAACCAACAGGGGTTCATTGTTTAGGCTGTAGGATGAGATTTTTACTGGAAGGTATCCCAGTAACTTCCAGACAATTCATTCTGTGCATTTCTTTTAATAGGCGCACATATTCTTGGGGCATTAACTAGAGAAAGTAAATAAACCTGACACTACAAAACCTCATTTCTCATTCTGTAACTTTATTTGAGGGTGTAAACTGCTAGTTGGTCAGAATGTCTATATTACTATTTTCTCACACCAATCTTTATATTGATTTTGGGCAATAATTTAACCTTGAACTGAAATGTTGGCTTGGTACATTGTTTGAGACCAGGCTGGGTCTTTTGACGGGATTGAAAAGTAGGAAAGTCTAATATAGTAGTATAATATAATCTAGTAGTATTGTCTTTGTGACCCATTTTTGTGTTTGGCACAAAAATTGCATGTGAGGCCTTATGGTGCATACAGTTTATATACTTCACCTCTTTGTCAGGCTTTTCATTCCTGTTCTGTTATAGGAGAAGGAAAAAAATGCAAGCAAGCAAACAATATATCTGTGCGTGTCCCTTTTTACTATGTCTTGTATATTTTTATTTATAGACTAAACAAAGATGCTTTGGATTCTTTGTGTTTTGTATACATTTTACAGTAGTGCTGTGGATCCATCATATGGTGGGCACCAATGGATCCTGATGGACCACATTTTGTCCATATGGATGATAACTGTTGTTCAGACAGGCCATACTTGTCCAATGACCGCAGACTAAGGACAAACAATCTTTCTGGGAACATTCTTTCAGGAAAAGATCTTTCGTCCATCTATCAGACAAGTATTTCAAACATGTCCGATGATGGTATGTCATTGGTCAGCTAAAATGATTTGTTCATTGTTAATTCCACCCTTCAAACATTATGGTATAGAAAAATACTATAGTCAGCCTGAAATGCGTGGATGCTTACTGACAGTCCATGGAAATAATTGCCTAGAGGTTACACGAAGGAATGAAATCTGAATAGATTGTACCCATTTATGAGCAAGTAGGTTTTGTAGTAGTGTCCAATCCAATGTTTAGTGGAAAGATGTTGTATTGCTTGCCAGACCTGTGACCTAACAATCCGTCATATCTGCAGTAGTATGTGTCTGTACAGTAAATCTGTGAAGTTGCAGTTTTCCACTGCTATGTGGGATCTGCTGCATACTGCTTAGTTATGAACAAAGTCCACACACTTAACTAACTTGTAGTTCCATGTTGTTTAGTGGGCCGTTTCCTAGTGGCTATCTTATAGACCATTTTCTGTTGAGTATGTAGTAAAAGGGCTTCATTGTTTTGACTAGGTGCTTCGGATCATACACTGGTTCCTCCAAGCCTGCAGTTTTGTGCATGGATGTTGCTGTCTGCCCTTTCTTCTTGTCTATGAAAGCACTTCTTCTTGCCAATTTATATTGCTCAATAATATGAAAGGAAAGACATCTAGACACGTATGTCAAAACATAGACAGTAAAATTTGTGTTGCCTTATAAATAATTTTGATTCACATTTCTCGATAAAATCAGAATCCCAGATGTTTGCAAAAGTTCAGTGAACTTACTGGAAACAGAATATGCAAGGTGAGGATCTTCACCAGATGTGCAGAACTCTATATAAAGCACCTACACTACTGGCTCGCCTGTCAAGGATCCTGCTAAAACAAATGGAATGGATTTTTTAGTAGCAAATTATTATTTATTTATTTTTTTTGGTTTGTGTGTGTGTGTGTGCGTTTTGATCTATCGGAATTTGTTTCAGGTTAACAGCAGATCTGTTACTTGTACACTTAATATTGGTTCGATGAAATTGTTTGCAGGTATAATGTCCCACGTTTGTGACGATTGCTGTAGTGTACACCATTCAGAAAGAAGGGGGTGGCTCGCAGGATTTATGCCTGTAATGGGGTGGTTGAGATATGGAACCCTGAACTAGATGCCCTTACAAAGATTGTGTCTGAAGTGTAGTATCGTGTATTGGGCTGCTGTTGGTGACTCCATCACAGAAACTGCTGAAAATTGGCTCAGAGGACTTTTTTTTCTCCACCATCCTGTGGCGCACACCTGGCACACCTCATTGTAGTCCATGGGTTCTGCTGGTCTCTGTGTAACTGATGTTTCAGCGGTCCGGCTCTCCGTCGTTCAGATACTCCGGTGGACCCGAATAATGGGGCCCATGGCGCAGGTGTGAACTTAGCCTAACTGGGCAATGTAATGTGATTTTTATATTTTTCCGTGTCCTGCTTTTAATGAACCAATGTGCGTGATAACCAGAGCAGTAGAAGACTGTAGAGAAGAGAAGAACGGTAGAAGACTGTAAGCCAAACCACTACGACTAATGCTCTCTTATTCCACAGTCTGTCTCCAACTCCTTCATAAATGACTGACAGCTGTGGTCAGTCAGATGCAGAAAAGATCCTCTAATTCATTAAAAGACTTGATGTAATTCCTATGACAGTAAATAGGCAGCAAACTATACATGTAAATTATTATACAGTATTGATAATAGTAAAATATAATTTAAAATTAATTTTATTTGGGAGTTGGAGTCAATGACCCCCCCCCCCCCCCCCGACTTCATTGCACCCAAAATTAGCCCTTATTCCACATCACCGACCACCGTTTTGCAGGTACTGTGCCCTTATCTGGCAACGTCTTGTATGCGTTACTTTACAGGTGGATACGGGGCCGCACTGTCCTCTGGTCATGTGTGGACATTGGAGCGTGGTGCTGCAGGGGCTCTATTCAGTGGTAGAACCTTTCTATATATGCAGGGGTTGCATTGCATGCCTTCTGGTAGTTGTTTACTGAGCAGTGGATGTGTACAGGGTGTGTCGATTGTGGTTGTGACCAGTATCACAGGACTGACTGGAGAGCTGCAGCAGTAAATTGGTCTTGTCTGTCCAGAGCTTGGAGTCCAGAGTCTGGTCAGCAGTCATCTTCATGCGGTGCACATGGATGACTCTTGGTTACAGACAGTGAAGGAGCAGGTGTGCCGGGATCTTCACCTATAAACAATGGCAATCTTTATTTACAATATAAGCAGTATGTGGTGAACAGAAATGGTGCTAATAGCGGGAATTCTACAATGGGGGGAATAAAACTAAAATTGTCTAAGATTTTATTTACAACAACCGCATCGTGAACTGTCAGATTTTCTAATGTTGCTCGACAATAGAAAATCTGGTACACTTAAAGAATAATCCAGTGTCCTACGCCTGTTTGGAATTGGTCTCTTTTGCGGTGTGATTTTACGACAAAAATTCACATTCACCTATTACTTTATTCGGCTTATTCTTAGACTGTTTTAGCCATGCCTCTCTTTCAGATGTATTTTATGTACTGGCAAGAACATTCTATTTCTGTATTAAGATAGGCACAAACCTTTAGTTTATGCGTTGGAGTTTTATTTCTGGTGCAGTTTTAGGAAGAGTGAAGAAATCAGGCGATACCTTTTAGAGGCTAACTGAGTATATTTATAAGTAAGCTTTCAAGAGTACTAGCTCTCTTCTTCAGACATGGTGTTATACAAGAACTGAAAATTCACAAATTATTTATACTCTATACACATGATCTTAGTCAGAATTCTGGAGGATAAGCTTTAGTTTATTCCCTCCCAATGTGTTTTGGGTAAAACCTCAGTCTTTGTCAGCAGAATTAGGTCTGGCCAGTAAGCCATGCAATGCGGAGATCCTGTTGGGTGGTAGACTACTTCTCTGTATGTCTTGACCTGCACTGGGCTGCAGTCTTACTTAGGGCTGCTGTGTCTGTCTGAGCAACTTCCTATATCCAGAAATACCTTGGCTGCAAGCGATTTAGGCTCACTTTCTAGAGAGTACCTATACCTTGGGCTCAGGGAAGCCCAGGAGAGCGTGTGTGTTTTAAATGATTTTTGTACCCTCCTAAGCCTTTTACTCATTGTAACTGACACCGCCAAGTTTAATGCCTTGTATTATAACTGCGAAGCGCTGCCCTCCTCTGTTGGAGTAAAATTTTACAAATTCATCACTACATGTTTGCCTATTCACTGTGACATCCTCCAGTGGAGTACTGTGTTAGTCACAGACCACACACAGAATTGATTCTTACAGGCCACGTTTACATTGCGGAAAGTCATATTTTGCCCTCTGACAAAAAAAAAACGTTCTTCATTTGTTATTAGCAGTTGTTAACTTGTGCTATTTTCCCTTAACTATATTAAGGCTGAAGCCCCACGTTGCAGAAACGCAGCTTTTTTTTGTTGCAGATTTTGTTGCGGTTTTTTAAGCCAAAGTCAGGAGTGGATTGAGCAGATGGTAGAAATATAAGAGCTTCCTATTTATTTCCCATTCATTTTGTAGCCACTCCTAGGTTTGGCTCAAAAAAACGCAGCAAAATCTGCAATAAATGAAGCTGCATTTTCGCAACGTGTGGCCTCCGCCTAAGAATGTTTCTGGGACTCACCTATTCTTAGGATAAGTCATTAATATCTGGTCCGTGGGAGTCTGACACCTAGGACCAGCTATTAGAAGAGATGGGAGTGTTCAGGTGAGCGTTGTGGTCTCTTCACTGTACACCAAGCAGAGTGCTGCACATTATTTAGCTGTTGTGCTTAGTATTGTGGCTCAGACTCATTCATGGGACTGTACTGCTGGTGAACCATGTGACCAGTGAACGTGACATCATTGGCACAGGCTAGAGACTGCTGCACTCCACCTCTCCAAACAGCAGATTTGTGGGGGTCCTGGGTGCCGCTCCACTCTGATCAGATATTGATGAACTCTCTTAAGGATAGGTCGTAATTAGTTCAGTCCTGGAAAACCCCTTTAATACAATTGGGGTAAACACAAAGGCCAGTTTCTTTGCTGTAGTACTTATCTGCCAAAACTCTGGTTCACTGCAGCTTAGACCATGTGTCCATGTAGCGAATTAGTTGTGGAGTCTACACCTAAAATCCACAACTAAAGTCTAATATATAATTAGGACGTAAGAATTCCTTAGAATAGGCCATCAGTATCAGATCAGTGGAGTCTGACTCCCTCTACCCCTGCCAATCTGAGTCAGCCATGTGTATTTATTGTAGCTCTAGCTGTAGCTAGAAGGTAACCATTAGGATTTTAGTCTTTCTCATACTGTCATTCTCTCTGGATCTTCCATCACATGGTTTTCTAGTCAATCTGAGCTTTTTATCTTTTTATGAGGTTTTGGGATATGTTTTTCGTTAAAATTTTTAGCTATATGCAAACGTTCCCTGTCCTTTTTTAAATGGTAGTTTTGGTTTCTGCTATATTGTACTGTCTGCAGAGAATCACTGACTGTTGTGATGTTTCATGTGTTATCTACAGTAACTATTGACTATGCCATGATGGTTCAGAAGGCATTATGGGAAAGGAGCTGGGAGCTAATGCGCCCTCTGTTGGATGTAACAGATCCTCAGTTTGCTTTTGACTCACCGAGTCTTGAGACAGCAAAAGAGATTTTAGCCAAGCCAGTTTCACTTATCTGCATACAGCGCCGTTTCGGGATTTTTGTCCCTCATCAGTGCAGAGGAAAGTGTACTGGCTGGCTTTGTGGGAGGCAATGAGTGGGTTATGGACAGAGACATCTCTCCTTGAGGAGAGCACCAGAGCTGTGTGTATCATGCTCTAGCTGGTGTTTTTTTTTTTTTTTTTTTTGCTTTTGCCCTCTTCCTGAAATGCTTTTTGTTTTTGTGCAGTTACAACATAATAATTTTCCAGTTTTATTACAGTGTATTAAGCAAAGACTAAAGGTCCTTTATGCACCAAATATCCAAAGTTCAGGGCACCTGAGGTTAAAGCGTACCTCCAAGTATAAAACAATAAATGAATAGTACAAGTGACTATAAGAATCTTTGTAAAACATATGTTAAGAATAATGCCCCTCTCTCTATCAGATTGCTTTCCTCTTCCCTCCCTTCACATGGCACTGACAGTACACGCATTGCCCTCTGCACATCCTGAAACACAGGGGAGATGCCAAATTGAATAATGTGGCAATGAGAGCTCACTGGGTACCATCAAATGTTTTATCATGGGATTTAATCAATCATATCAATTAAATTTTATTTTATTCTTTCTTTGTGTCAGTAGATTGCTAGAAGCTGCTGCCATAATAATGTAAAGTTTGGAGGGGAGATTTTTTTTGTTCTGGATGTTATATCATCTCATACGTCTAAATGCAGCCGTAGGGTTTGTCTTTAAAAAAAAAATCTAGTTAAAAATGCTAATGTTATACAAGCTTGCTTTAGTCCACCAGTGGAATCCCTGATGTTGAAGTCCTAGGGGCAGTAGTTAGATAGTTGTTACCCAACAATAGGCGGGCAAGATGGGGCACAGTGCACTGCAATGGAAGTTCTACAGTCATGGCCAAAAGTTTTGAGAATGACACGAATATTATATTTTCACATGATCTGCTGCCCTCTGGTTTTTATGTGTGTTTGTCAGATGTTTTTATCACATACAGAAATATAATTGCATTCATATTATGAGTAACAGAAGCTTATATTGACAGTTAGAATGAGTTAATGCAGCAAGTCAATATTTGCAGTGTTGACCCTTCTTCTTCAGGACCTCTGCAATTCTCCCTGGCATGCTCTCAATCAACTTCTGGACCAAATCCTGACTGATAGCAGTCCATTCTTGCAGAATCAATGCTTTAATTTTGTCTGAATTTGTTGGTTTTTGTTTGTCCACCCGTCTCTTGATGATTGACCACAAGTTCTCAATGGGATTAAGATCTGGGGAGTTTCCAGGCCATGGACCCAAAATCTCTATGTTTTGTTCCCTGAGCCATTTAGTTATCACCTTTGCTTTATGGCAAGATGCTCCATGATGCTGGAAAAGGCATTGTTGAACGCCAAACTGCTCTTGGACGGTTGGGAGAAGTTGCTCTTGGAGGACATTCCGGTACCATTCTTTATTCATGGCTGTGTTTTTAGGCAAGACTGTGAGAGAGCCGATTCCCTTGGCTGAGAAGCAACCCCACACATGAATGGTTTCAGGATGCTTTACAGTTGGCATGAGACAAGACTGGTGGTAGCGCTCACCTCTTCTTCTCTGAATAAGCTGTTTTCCAGATGTTCCAAACAATCGAAAAGGGGATTCATCAGAGAAAATGACTTTACCCCAGTCCTCAGCAGTCCACTCCCTGTACCTTTTGCAGAATATCAGTCGGTCCCTGATGTTTTTTCTGGAGAGAAGTGGCTTCTTTGCTGCCCTCCTTGAGACCAGGCCTTGCTCCAAGAGTCTCCGCCTCACAGTGCGTGCAGATGCACTCACACCTGCCTGCTGCCATTCCTCAGCAAGCTCTGCACTGCTGGTAGCCCGATCCCGCAGCTGAAACACTTTTAAGAGACGGTCCTGCCGCTTGCTGGTCTTTCTTGGGCGCCCTGGAGCCTTTTTGGCACCAATGGAACCTCTCTCCTTGAAGTTCTTGATGATGCGATAGATTGTTGACTGAGGTGCAATCTTTCTAGCTGCAATACTCTTCCCAGTTAGGCCATTTTTGTGCAGTGCAATGATGACTGCACGTGTTTCTTTAGAGATAACCATGGTTAACAGAAGAGAAACAATGATGGCAAGCACCAGCCTCCTTTTAAAGTGTCCAGTGGTGTCATTCTTACTTAATCATGACAGATTGATCTCCAGCCCTGTCCTCATCAACACCTACACCTGTGTTAATAGAGCAATCACTGAAACGATGTTAGGTGATCCTTTTAAGGCAGGGCTGCAATGATGTTGAAATGTGTTTTGGGGGATAAAGTTCATTTTCTAGGCAAATATTGACTTTGCAAGTAATTGCTGTTAAGCTGATCACTCTTTATAACATTCTGGAGTATATGCAAATTGCCATTAGAAAAACTGAAGCAGTAGACTTTGTAAAAATTAATATTTGTATCATTCTCAAAACTTTTGGCCATGACTGTACATTGAACTCAATATTCATCTGTTGCATTATTGAGGATTCACAGAGCTCACATTATATATTACTAACATTTTGTATGACCTTAAACTATTTAGGTGACCCCCGCATGATTATGTGTATCAAAAATATTATATAGTAGTTTAAAAGAACATAAAAAACTGCTATATGACGGACACCAGTGGCACCCCCATGAAATCCCAATGCTCTATTTCATCCATGATGTATGATGGAATCTGCATCGGAGGCTCTTAACGTAACCTCCAATGCAGGTGTGAACATTACCCTGTATAATGACATTAGCAAACCATAGAAAGCCAAGTTCGTGGTCTGTACATGGTAAATTGTCACTACTTTTCACTAGTAGGGAATGTGTAATCTGAAACAGTTTTAGCCTCCTTCTTTTTTTCCTTTTTCCCAGCATAGCAAACTCTTTATATGCTTTCTATGACCGCACCTGGCTGAAGTTCCTCTACATGGTCAGCTCTCACATGAAAGTGAAAACCTTTGGGAAACATTTGGATAATTCCATAGTAGCTGACAAGCAGTCTTACTTTTATAGTCTTCTATATTTTGCAGGATTCAGGGACAACACTAGTTTAGCATGTGTCAGGCTGGATTCATAGGACTTTTCTCTCCGCTGGTTTCAGTATAAAACCAGCGGAAACCCAGACGACCCAATTATAGTCTATGGGGTCTGCAGGTAACCGCTTTTAAAGCTGACACGGTCTCTGTCTTTCGGGTCCCCTTGTGGACCCAAGCGATGGAAACCCAAACATTAGTGTGAACCTAATGTCAGTTTATTGGTACTGGTGGACTTCTAAAATGTTTAGTATAGTAGAAATGACTTTCCTGATGCTGTTTTTCAGTTTCTTCCATTTTTCTTACAGAAAACAGTATACCAAATTTTTCTCACTCAACCTCTCATCCTTCCTGCCCTCTCTGCTCTCCATAGGCTACTATTGGCAGCTGTAGTCTGATACCTCTGTGAGCTTAAAATCCATCTTGGAAGACCAAGACAGAACGCAGCAGATATTTTCATAGTGAATGTGAGTTTTGCAAGGAGGAGGAGAAGAACTGAAGTGGGGAAAGAAACCTTTTTCTGCTAAGAGAGATTACAATTTATTTGCTTTATATTATTGATTTCTGTAAAATTTAAGGAAATCGTTCTAATGATGTCATGTGGCGAAATGGAAACTTGACATTCTCCTATTTTGGTTATAAATTATTGAAAGGGAAAGTATAGTGAATGATAACAAATGCTTTTCCTATCAGACAAGCCTGATATTGGTGTTGGCTGAATGTAATGGTTCCTGTACACATTACACAAAGCTCGGCCGATCCTTCTAATTTCAGCAAGATTGACTGACTATCTGGCTGTGGTGGCCTTTCGACTCTGCCCGGATGACAGGTGGTGAGGCAGCAAAGTACTCTTTAGTTCCCATAGGAGATAAGGTAACACCAGAGGTGTCTGGTAGTGACTTCTTCCCCCCTCACCATTGTAAACACATGCACACTTAGCCGAGCCAAGTATATAGTATAGTCAGAAGAAGTGGTTATTGGTCAAACAAATGTTGGACTAACACATTTTTTACGTGTATTCATCACCATTTAAGACCTCAACTATTCCTTTCCTTGGTTTGGACCTTAGTGATCCCAAACTAAGCATGTATGAAAGAGTTGGTGGATAATCTTATTTTGTCTGGTTTTGCTACGACGCTCAGACAAAGCAGATATGATGTGCTGCGGCTTCCTCTGTTTTAACTCTCCATTGACAGACTATTGGATTTAAAACCAATAACCTCCTGCCAGATGGAGGCAGAAGAAAGGCCCGGATTACAATGGTTCTTTGAAGAGAGGTGGTTATTTTAGAGACTGGCTTAATTGTGAATCAGACGTAAGTGACAATGACCTCAGTACCTCAGCGACACAGTGGGAATATCTGAAGGCTGGAAGGTACCCCTTTGTAATATCATTAGCAGTCTATTGTAGGTCTGCTCTGCCAAAAAGTCTGCTGACTGATACTAGTGGCACTTTAAGAAGCAAAAAAACTTGTAGCTAGTCATAAATGTAGAGGTCTATGACATGATCTTTCCAGCAGACTGCAAAGAAGTGGGAACACAAGAAATATTGCATTTTACAGGAATTACTGCAATAAAGCTGCCTCCCAGCTATGTGTTGGTCCTCTTCCCTTTATAATAAATATTAGCGCTCAGTGAGGTGAACTGAAATACTGGATGAAGTGCGTGGGCAGAAGTGGAGACTTATCTAGAAAATAAAATGCTGCCCTAGTAACACCCCACTCTCCCCTGCCATATAGTTGTGCATGCACATATCTATTTCTACAGCTTATCTCTTATTAGACATGTGACTAAAGCCTCAGGTAAACATATAGGGATTAGGAAGTCAGCCATAAGTTAAGAAATCATACTCTCCTTGGAGATACCTGCCCCTCACATCCTGGGTGCCCAAAATGGCTGAGTGGTCATTACCTGTGTGTCGAGTCGATCAGGAAGTAAAGACCCACAGGGGACCTGGAAGTGCCCGAATGGGAGCATCAGGTAAGTTCACACAGTTTGTTGTATGACAGCATTTTTTTTAATGCTTTCTATTCATTTTATATGGGAGTTTTATGTGGTTTCCATCTTGAGGTAGATAGATCACCTACAGGGAAAAAAAAAATCCGCCACTGACTCCTATTGAAATTAATGGGAGGAAGAGTCAGGCATTTTTGAAGAGGATTCTGCCTTAAAATTTGCCTGCAAAAAAACCTGAATTTACCCTTAAATGGATGCCGTAATGTGCTCATTCGTCTAATGTATGTTAGCTGCCAAAGCCTGCGTATAAGTTTCCTGCCAGCAGACGGAGTATCACAGTAGCATGCAGGAGGCGGATATGCGATGACAGGAAGTGGTGGTTGGCATGGAGGAGGATCGGGAAAGTGGAATGGAGGTCCCAATTTCTTTCTGTTAAGAACTACAACTTCTTTCCATTGCTTATAAGCAGTTACTGCTGGGCTCTATCTTTTGGAGCTTACGCTTTAAGTTGGCCAGGATTTGTCCAAGCTTGTCCTAACATTTCCGTAGGTGGGTGTATTATTTGTGGACATATCATTGTGGTCTGTGTAAATGATAGTTCTAACCTATGGGTTGTAAGAGTGAGCCATACAAATTACCTGTCACATTTCTGCTGCCTTTTACATTGAACGCGTAGGAGATATCCTTGTAAAATCTTTTATTACACATTCCTGATTTAAGTACGGATTAACCTGTAAGATGTTGCCGTCACAACTATCAGTGGTTTTTGTGAGTTTTTTTTCCCTTTTCTGCTTTTGGCAGATTTGCCTGTGACAGATGCAGCATTTAATAATGATATCCATCATAATATAAATAGATGTTAAGCTTTCCACAGGAAGGAAGGGAGGAAGGCTTAGACGCAACCTTAAGAGGCTATTTATAAATGCTATGTTCATTTATGTTGTAAATCGGCATTGACTGCTCATTTGTTATTTCGTTTCAAGATGATGAAGATGAGAAAGGATGTATATAGCGTATAGTCCCTAACCAGTCTCTCTTTATATTGTGAATAATGCATTATCTGTAGGAGTCAATAAGAATAAAACCATGGAGTGGACCATGTTAAAAGTGCTCTTCGGTCAATGAGAATGAAGAAAACGCTGCATTTTACAATATCAGCAAAGTGAATGAGATTTTGGTTAATCTCATCCACATATTGTGGGGGAAGGGGGGGGGGTGGAGACCTACGGAAAATCTGCTTTTTCAGAAACCTGGGCGTTTGTAAAAAAATACAGCATGTTAATTTAACACGGAAACGCAAGAATTTTCCTTATGGAAACAAAAACAGAAGAAACGCAACAAAAACTCAATGGAAAACACTGGAATAAAATCACAATGCGTTTTTGCTGCGTCTTTTTTTTTTTTCTTCTACAGTGTTTTAATGTGCATTTCACTAAGTGGGGCCTTAGCCTTAGGATGGTATAAAATATTAAAAAAATGAGTCACCCTTCAGATCACCTGCTGCTGTCCTGGCCCACAGAGATGACGTCCCAGCATGGACATAGGATTGCCTACTGTGGTTACTGGCTGTACTGGTGAGGGGGGAGTACCACTGAGGTCATGGCCGTGGCCTGTGCTTGGCAGCAGTGAGCACATGTCCTTGTTGGAGGCAAGTATATAGAAACCTGTGAGGAAACACAACATGAGTATTAGCCTTGGTGGTATTCTAGTACATTCCAAGCTGTTTTTTTCAAAATTAGCTGTTAAGAGACTGATATTTTTATTTTTTTTTAAAGTTGCTCCCAGTCAACAGTACCCTTAAAGTGCATGGGCCCATATTTATTCATGTATTTTCAGTGTTTTTTGCTGCATACTAGGAGTGAATAGTTTATGAAAAATCCAACAACTTTTTTTCCTCAGTATGGCATTTTTTTTGTTAAATTTCTGGTGTTTATTGCTTTTCCAGCAACTGAGGCTTTTTTCTGCAGGTGTATTCCTGTTGACTTTATAGACAAAAAAAGTGGTAATGGCTTTTTGAAAGCCTTTTAAAAATACCAGGGAGAAATCTGTGTCTGAAGCCTTATGATGGACTGGCGGGTATAATTCACTTTTACACTAGCTTTTTAGAATTTCTTACTGTTCCCTCTTCTTTGCTTGGCTCATCCATGAGATAACTTGCCCAGGAAGTTTTAGAGATCAGTGGGATTCTTTATCACCTCTACACAGGTAAGCTGGCCACATATAAATCATTTTGGATGGGCCATACAAAAATCTTATGTGAATGGGGCCCTCCTGAGATAAGCTGTGTAATGTGTATGGCTAGCTGTATTGCACATCAGGGTTTAAGGTTGAGGCCACGTTTTGAGTTTTTGCAATAGTTTTTACAGAAACTGGTAGGTCGCACTGTAAAGCTTTTTTTTTTTTTCTAACTGGAAGAGTATTTTAATAATGCCATGAAGATTTCAAACTACTTCTGACATGCTTCAAATATATGTTGAAATCATTTTTCCAAAGCACAGTGTCCCTAACCTTGCATTCACATTAGAGTTTCACCCCTGAAGTTTAGCAGCCTGAACAGTGTGCCAGGGGAGGGACTTCTAGTATTATAGTTATCTATGCTGCTACGAGTCCCTGCCTCCCAGCGACATACTGTCCTGTACCGATTATAGTATAGGACAGTATGTCGCTAGATAGCAGCATAGATAACAATTTGCTTGGAGAGGGACTCCTAGCAATACAGTTCAGGCTGGTAAATCCAGCCAACACAGGGACTGAGTTTCATGGGTGAAACTGTTCGGTGAATGCAGGGTAAGGCTGGTTGCAGACCACTGTGGCCGTGATCAGTGTACTATCCATATATTTCACAGAGCGCACTAACCTATTATTTTCTATGGTCCCGTACACACGACCGTGAATTTCATGGTCCCATGTGCGGGCAGACAGTTCGGGACGCAAAATATAGAACAGGTGCTATTCCTGTCCTAAATTGAAGCCCGTGCTTCCGTGACCCCTATTCATTTAATGAAAGGAGTCGCAGAAGCATGGCCCGTGCGCGGGCGGCACACAGGGGACATCCCCATGTCCCCCGTGTGCCGCCCATGCCTTTAATTCACGGCCGGCTGGTTGCAGCACGGTCGTCTGCAACCGGCCTAAGTCTGTGTTTTGTATGGCTGCTAGTGTAAATGAGGGATGTAGTGTCAGAGTAATGGACTTGGGGGAAAAAAAAATACTGACTCAAACCAGCTTACTTGCTTCAAAATAAAAATGATAAATTATTTTCAATTATAATATAGAATTATTGATATTGTACAAATATCTAGCCTGTTACATATGTATGGTCATAGGCGTACAATCACTGGCTTCTATTGTAAGTTAGAGGAGCTCTGCTGCTTCTGTCTGACCATGGCTGTCAGCCATTTATAAGGGGGTCAGAGTCAGAGTGGTGTTGGAGTCAGTAGTTTTATAGTTTGGCCTACTGTCTCCATGGCCTTGGAAAACTAGTCCATAAGTGGTAATGTTAGAATGTATTCTACAATAAATTAGTGAATGGAGAAGTGTTGGACAGCAGACTGACCACTGTAACCTGTATATGGTCAGCGACGCGTGTGTGTGTGTTTGTTTTTTTTAACTGGTCCTTTTTAACAACTCCTGTTAGGCATCATTCACACACAGCTTTGCTTTGTGTTTCAAAGTACGTGTTAAAACAAATTGTTTGAATTTTGTGTTTTTTTTTTTTTTTTTTTTAAATACTTTACTTTTTCCTTACATTGTAAATGTTTGAAAGAAAAGTCATACTGAGAGCATGTTCTGCTTATGACTCTGTCCTGCTGAAAAAGCGAGCGCGATCCAAAGCCCAAAACACATTGAGGGAGATTTATCCACTGTATGAAGGTTGATCATGGCAACCAATCACAGCGCAGCTTTCACTTCATATTCTGGTCTTGAAAAGTAACAGCGGTGTTGTGATTGGTTGCTATGGGCGACCACGTTTGTTTCTTTCTTGGACAGCTTTGATAGATTTGCCCATATTCTGTCGCCATTTACACATTTACAAAAAGGCCCTGAAATGCAGTGTGCGGAGCTGCAGAACGTTTCTGCTCATGAAGCTATCCATCTTCTGTCGTTTGCCTTAATCCTTGTGTGACATAACGCTTGCGAGTAGCATACGTGGTGTTTTCTCAGGAGATCATCATTAAATGTTGGAGTCTTCCTTGTTTTACTCCTTTCTTTATCTTTGGATTAGACTTTAAGCCAGGACTTTAGAGCAGACCACAGTTGTTTGGGATCTTCCCTACCACATAATTGTTGTTCTGCCTCGTAAGTGTTCTGTGTTTACGTAGAACTTGGCGAGCCAATCTAAATACAACTACTTACGTAGTCTGTTCTCGCCATCTGCGTCTAACTATTAACGTTCCTTTTATTTTACATTTATCTTAAGTAACATGTATCAAAGAGAGGGAATCACTTCTCATACAGTAGCCTGCCATCATTCTGACTGTAATATAGAAACTATGTATATTATTGGTCTGTAATATAATGTGGGAAAATTGCTGTGTTACTATTGAGCTCTGTCACAGGCGGGTCTCCATAGTTAAATAGCATTGACAGACCTGGAAGTCTTCAGAAGGCTCCCGGCTGCCATGGCAACTGTACGTTCACGTGACTTCAACTTGAGGTGGGGGGGGGCTATTTTTAACCTATCAGATGCTGGTGTCTCATCTGACTACAGCATCTGAGATGTTAAGATTCCATAATCAAAGTTGTCTCTGAACATAGACACTGCATCCGGGTCCGTACTGCGTAAAATAGCAGAGATTCATTGTTTATGGAGCTGAGTAAGTGCCATCTTTAAAGATCCAGTATCCACTCCACATATATGGCAGTTGTCTGGAAGGGGTTAAATAGCATTATCATTTTGTATACATTAGAGTTGAAAATAGTTATGTGGAGCTTTATATTACAGTAGGTGGCTATCAATGGTATATACTTCAGATTGGGTCATCCTTACTAGTGGGGTTCCTCGGTCCCTGTTCTCTTTAATATATTTCTAAATGATCATACATGAGGTTTTCATCGGAAATATCAATCTTTGCAGATGCTACTAAACTGTGTAAAGTGATCAACACACAAGATAACAGTATAGTGGACCTGGATAAGTTAGAAGCTACAGACCCCGACCCTATAAGACAGCCAGTATTCAGGGCAATTATTGCCAACCATAATAATCTAATAGTGCTGACGATCAGCTGACCAGCGAGTAGACCAGCACTGCCAATAGTCCATGTCCCCGAATTGGGGAGAAACCCTCATAGTAGGGAAGATTCCTCCCCCATTCAGTTTGCATCAGCCTGTGTAATAATGTGATTTCTCATCGATCAGCGATGAAAGGGCCGACAGCCTACTGTATAATAAAGTTTTTAGGCAAGGATGTGAGAGATGAGGCTTAATACTGATAAATATAAGGTTATGCACAACGTAATCCTGACATATATTGCGCCTTACTTTCGCACGTGACTTGAACATGGTCTTCACAAATCACTAGTTAGACCACACAAGGAATTGTGGAGAAGATTTTTTTGTCTTGTACAACAGTGTCCTGCTGTACAAGGTATGAAAAAGTTCCAGATTTTTGTGCAAATCCGGCTTTTGTGCAAAAACTAGCAACTTTTGTACTCCTTGACGCTTTTTGCCACATTCCTGGAAGGGTGGTCTGGGGACCGCCAGATTTATGATCATGTACACCAGTTTACAGATGTAGGCACGTGGCCTTGCAAAGGGTACTTCTGATTTATGAGGAGGTGAACTCTCCAGTGCTGCAGCGGATATGAAGACTGGCTTTCAGAACAGTTTTTTTTGCAGATTTTACTGTGGTTTTTAGAGTCAAAGCCAGGAGTGCATTTAACAGAAGGGAGAAGCATAAGCGCTTCCTATATATCTCCCATTCCTTATCAAGCCACTTTTTGGCTTTGGCTTTAAAAATTCACAGCAAAATCTGCTTTTCCACAACATGGGTCTTAGCCTAAATCTGCCCCGTTGTGTACAGTCGTCACACCTGTACTTGAGAAAGACAGAGCTTGAGCAGATTCCTAAGGTTGGCAACCTAAGTAATAAATGGTTTGGGGGTCTACATTGACCCAGGGAGATTATTTACTTTGGAGAAAAGACTGAGGGACAACCCGATAACTGTGTATAAATATATCAGTCAGATCTGTGTTTTTCACCAAATACTGTATATTGAACTGGACTAGGAAGCATTTATATGTATTATTGTCTTATTGATCGTGCACATTTATGCAAAGAAGAATGTAATTCTGAATGGTTTTTGTCTTGTGTATGCAATGTGCCATGCTGTGTACTGATTCTGGGTGATAATAGAAGATGCTTTGCAATGTGTACACTGTCTTACAAACGAATGGGGATGAAGGGATCTAATATTGATCATTTCCTGTCTATGCACTTCAAGGGGTGGCTTTCAGTCCCCCAACATGGCATGGGTTAACCACTTTTCGTATTCTTTCATAAGCAGTAATAAATGGCTTTGCTAGGTAATCTGTTTTTATTCCTCTCCATTTACTAAGCTCTGAGCTATGAAGTATGAGTGGCAGCCAGCTATGCTTTCCAGGAAAGAACTAGCTAGAGAAGGCCAAATGGGGCTGGCAGAAATGGGCCTAATAAAAGGAAGATATGTACATTAGAGGATGTCATTGTATACGACCCACGCCGTGACATTGCAAAAACAATGCTGCACAAAGTAATTCCCAGAGGTTTCTTAATATGTATGGCATCATATCTTATCCTTGACTACATGCCATAGGTATTTGTGCCCTCACATTCCAATTCCATACAAAGAGTCTATATATACCGTTTGCAGTACTTTTCTTATTAAAGGATTTGTCAGACCATTGTAGCTGCAGGAAAGGATGAAAAATAATAAAACACACATTACTCACCTGTGAAATCCCCCGCTGCCCCAGTGCCAGTGCTGCGCAGGTCCGTGACGGTCATTGTTTTACTGATGGTGATGTTCTGTATATTCACACGACCACTACAGCCACTCTCAGTGGCAATGCTAGCCTGTATGTCCTGTAGGGCAGATAACTACTGGCGCTGCTGTTGACCATATCCATGTACAGCACATCATCACTTCTGGAAAATAAAAGATGATTTTATATATATAATATCTTTTTAAGACCCCATGGATTAAAATTGGAAGTGTACCATTTACTCATCTTGATGGCTTTTTATCCAGAGGTGTACCGAGGCTCAATGATGAAAATTGTCACTGTCCAAATATTTCTGGACCTGACTGTAGTCTGATGGTATCTTCTTATGTAAAATGCTGCATAGCTTCCCCTTTGGAGAAGCAAGCATCCTGTTCTATCGTTCCCAGCTTAGATACACATCCATCATGGAAAATTAGAGTTTTGATGTTCTCCAGACGTCAGGAAGACACTGCGCTGTTCCCTCATTTGTCTTGTTTACATTCCTACCAGAAAGAACACATATGTGTTTGTGATTTTCACGTCAAGCCCATGGTTACCTCCCTACTACTTGTACACAGTGTCGTGCCAACAGCTTTTATCTTTTCCTTTAGGCTAGGGCTTCATGGCAATTTTTTTTTTTTTTTTTTTATACCTTTCTACAGGTATCGTGCAACCAAAGATTACCATGTTGTCCTGCCACATCACACTTTATAATATAATAATAATAATAGTCCTTTAATAGTCCCACAATGGGGAAATTCAGTGTGTTACAGCAGCAAAGATAAGATAAGATAAGCAGATACAAATACAAATACAACATGTACAGGAATGTTCCAAGGTGAGAGGCATTACATTAATAGCAGACAGACAGATAGGACGTAGCAGAGGGGGGGGGGGGGGTTAACAGGCAGAGAGATATTTCAGTTCTCTGTATGTAATGATCTCCGCTTAGGTCGGTGTTGGTTGTACAGCCTAACCGCGGTGGGGAGGAAAGACTTCCGATAGCGCTCCTTCTCACACCTATGGTGGAGCAGTCGGTCACTGACAGTACTGCCCAGCGCAATCACAGTCTCATGCATGGGATGGGAGTTATTCTCCCGCATGGAGCTCACCACGGACAGTATCCTTCTGTCACCCACCACCTGCACTGGGTCCAGTGGGCTCCCCAGGACAGAGCTGGCCCTTCTAATCAGCTTGTCAAGTTTATTTCTGTCCCTGGTTGATATACTGCTCCCCCAGCAGGCCACTCCAAAGAAGATGGCTGATGCCACTACCGAGTTGAAGAAAGTCCTAAGAAGTGGCCCCCGGATTCCAAAGGCTCTCAGCTTCCTAAGCAGGTAGAGCCTGCTGTGGCCCTTCCTGTACAGGCGTGGTTGAAATCGCCAGACACAAGAAGGAGGGCCTGGGGGTGCTGAGACTGTAACTGGCTCAGCGTGGCTTGTAGGACCTCGCAGGCAGCGTCAGCTTTCGCAGAGGGGGGGACATATGCAGCTATCACGATAACATGTGATAGTTCCCTTGGTAGATAGAAAGGTCTCATGCTCACAGCTAATAGTTCAATGTCCTTACAGCAAGTTTGCTCCTTAATCACAATGTGCCTAGGATTGCACCATCTATTATTCACAAACATTGCCAGCCCCCCTCCTTTCCTCTTATCGCTCTCCCTTGTCCTGTCTGCCCGAAGGAGTTTAAAACCATCCAAGGAGACCAGAGAGTCAGGAGTAACTTCAGTGAGCCAAGTCTCTGTAAGTAGCATCATGCTGCACACCCGAAACTCCTGATGATGCCTGGTGAGCGCTGTTAGTTCATCCATCTTGTTTGCAAGAGATCTCACATTGCCCATAATGATGGAGGGAACAGTTGGTCGGTAACGCCTCTTTTTAATCCTCTGAAGAGTTCCTGCTCTGCAGCCCCTCCCCCGCTTTTTCTTTCTCCAGAGTTCTTGGGGGATGGGTGGGAAAATGGTATGCAGCCCTGTTGTTGTGACTCTAAGCTGCAGTAATTTCTCTCTTGTGTAGACAAAAGAAATGCCTGCAGACACAAGAGTCTCCATTTCAGCAGGACAAAAAGACAGATAAAAACAAAAAAAAAAAGTATCACAGAGGTCCAATTCCAAGTCTTTGTTTCTTCATTTCTTCATAGTGTAAAGTCCATTAAGTAGAGAGATAAAAAACAGACAGCGAAAGAAAAAAATGAGAGAGAGAGTCTCAGAGCTGCCTAACAGGCAGCCACTTCAGCGGCGCCATATGTAAGTGAATTGGGTGGCATCGCGAGCCATCAAGGTTGCAGTTTGCCCCAATTCAGTTAAATGACTTGCAATGTTGCTGGAGGACGCTGCAGTCTTTGGCTGTGAGATGTATTTCACGGATAAAATCGTTGCTAGCCCTAGCCTTACTGAGTTTTCAGTGCTAGGTCAGAGGTGGTTAAACCTAGGTTGTTAGAAATTCAGCAGCAATTATGCTATAAATTCCAAGTCACAAACCTGTGCCGCCTAGTGACATTTTTACTGCTGTGAATTTTTTGGCTACATAAAGTCCATAGCATATTAGTCCCATGTGAACATACGTTTTTGGTTAGCTTTATGTGTGCCATGCTAGGCAGTGTAATACACTGACACTTAGTTTCCATTTTTTTTTTTGTCCTGCTGTCCCTTAATGGGATTATGTCAAAAAGTTTTTCCTCTATCCATAGGGGTCTCAGCAGTCAAGCCCTCGCCGATCCTGAGAACAGGGGTCCTTTCATGCTGAATGTGGGCATGACTGGTAGTGGGCAATGCTCCCGATTACCCCCAGTTATGCCCACCTTCAGCCTAGCTGTGGTCGGGCTGAATGTACATGGGGGGGTGGGGGGAAAGGTCCTCCTTGTGGCATAACCCCTATAAGTAGTTTGGCTCCTAGAGGATCTAGCCTCTTTTGTTTGGCTACCACGTTGTCTTTTTGATATTTAGTTTAGTCCATTTCTGACTGTAGTTCAGAAACCTGTGGAGTTTTTATCAGAAAAATTGGGTGTGTAAAATGAAGATAAACTCCGTGGCCTTTGACGGCTTCAGCATGAGTTTTTGTTTGTCAGGTTATGAGGCTTATCTGCTAATGGTCAAAATGTAAGATTGTCTAGATTTAGACCATGTCTGTGTAATGCGGGGGGTGAGATGTACACCTTTTCTTCAGCACCAGAGCTGTTTCACTTGTTTGCTTATTAGTTAGATTTCCGGTCGAGAACACATTTACTAAGTATTTTTAGCGTTGGACAAATTACACAGTTTGGACGTACGAGACTGCAGGTGTCCAGATTTTATGTGACTCAGTCTCTCCGTTCTGCTCAATGCATTTTCTCTTGCTGCTTGTTTCCAGTCCAGAGATGTTTAAGGAGAGGTCGTGCATTTTTCTCTCGCACCCATCCTTGTCCCACTCAAACCATTGTTTTCCTTTTGTGGAAGGGCTTGTTTTTGCATTGATGCTTTTTATTCAGAATTAATATTCCATTGTCCATAAAATGGCTACTCAATAGAGTTTAGGCGAAAAAGTTATTTCAGAAAATATGTATGAGTGATAGGGCTGGGCGAATCCCAATATAACCAAACTTGAAAAGTTTCTCCATTAATCTATGTGAATTTGCTCACATCGATTATTTCTCTTGTTTTGCATCCATGCCATCCTGTCGCACACTGACATTGGCTAAAGGACATGTCACTAACCGTACACTATCCAATCAGGATTGCTGATATGTGATCACCGAAACCAAAATTCACTGTATGGCATATAAATAGGGGGCGTAACATGTAATAGAATAGAGTCCTAAAATAATTGTTCAATAATCGTGATCGAGATAAGCTGTGATATTATTTTTTTTTTATTTTTTTTATTAAGGTCATAACCTAACCATGCCTCCCATGACATCCACAAAATGTCCCTTTTTGTCAGTCACTGCCCTTTTATTGTTGTTTGTTATTATTATTATTATTATTATTGTATTAATGTTTGTTTTTAATCGTCCCAATTCAGTGACTCATACCCACTATATTAGAATCTTACCTGGTCAGTACAATATTCAGCAAATTACAAATGGATAATAATTGGTCTTTATTTTGATGTTAAATACTAGTTTTGATCAAATTTTATTTTATGGAAGCAGGGGCGTAGCTATTGGGGATGCAGCGGTAGCAGTCGCTACCGGGACCTGAACCCTGATGGGGCCCCAAAGGTGTGTCTGCCCCATATAATATACCATTATTCTCAACTGCACAAGGTAGGTAGGAGCGCTATTACAGATTTTGCACTGGGATCCAGGACATTCAAGTTATGCCTCTGTAAGGAGTGAGATGAATAAAAAGCATGTTAGTTTTATAGTACAGGCCATTGCAGTTAGTCTACATGCATCACTGATACTGCACCATCATATCAGTGATCAAGCATAGTCATGTTTCCTAGCGGAAGAAAAAAAAAATGTGTGTACCCAATGTGGGGCTGATGACTCAGATGATTCCAAAGCAGTTGTCATCCTGCTCCGTGTCGTCGGAACGGATCGGAAGCACCGATGTGAAGGCACCACAGAATGCAGTCAGATGACCCTCTAATGTCATTCAGTGTCATCCGACTGCATTCTGCTACAAACTCAGCCCCACATCGGGTGCACACATTTTTTTTTTTTCTCCCACTAGGAGACATGACCATGCTTGATCACTGATATGATACAGCAGTATGTATCTATTATAGCTTTTAGTGTTACGCAATTTAGACGACTAAGATCATCGGCCATGTGGCTCCCGTGATCAGTGAAAAAATGGTGCATATGTTATTTGTTTCACTGTTTGGATTACAGGGACTGTTTAGGTGAACCCATTAAAGTGACTCACGGATCCTGCACTCGCACGGCCGAGTCTCTGCTCGGTCATGTAAATGTAACCTTAGTTACACTTAACAAGTTGTGAGCGCAATTTCTAAATGTCAAACAGGATTCATTGGCTTCTTTCATTCAAGTAATTGTAACATTGGGATGTTGGGACAACAAGTATACATGGCATTTAAGAGGTTAATTGATACAGTATGTTTCTCATTGTCCTGCCCTTTACCTGTTCTAAAACTGGAGCCCTCTTTTGTGCTGCACTTTCACTACTGGTTGAACTGGCAATTCTGCTAAGATCTCAGTTCTTTTGGCATCTAAAGTTACTTATTCCCTGCATAGTACGCAAATCTTGTCTGCTTTAGATCTCTGTAAGGAAACTTTGAGTATTTTACAAAACCCAATTGCACATGAATTAGCTAAATCCAGTTGTGACACTTGATGTAGCATTACTCGATGGTGCCAGTGGATGACTTGGATAAGGCAATAAGCCTTTTTTGGGTTGTGACGGTGAAAAAATTGGAGGTGATCTGGGGAAAGTATTTTATGCAGACACTAAGGTTCCAGCTTGACTTCTAGAAGCTGGAAAACAGAGTTTGTATCCAAGACACATTCCCCGTTTCACATGACTCCGATTTGCTGTAACTCACTTTGATTGTTAAAGTGTTAATGTTAAATAAAGATGTCAGGTTCTATTAACTGATAAGAAAATTGTAACGCCCTACCTCAACACTTCTTCGTAAGTATATTAATAAATCTAGGACTATTCGGTCAATTTTACAGCATAGCATTTATTAATGTGTGCAGTTACAGTACTAACTGTTTATGGCCTACTTTTGAAGGAATATACTGCGAGTCTATGGTACTTCCAAAGATAGCAGAGCGCTGTAACTATATGTGCATCTCAATAAATTAGAATATCATCAAAAAGTTTGTTGAATTGAAAAAGTGAAACACATATATTATATTGAGTCATTACAGAGTGAACTTTTTCAAGTGTTTATTTATGTTAATGTTGATGATTATGGCTTACAGCCAAGGAAAACCCAAAAGTCATGATCTCAGAAAATTAGATTATATAACACCGACTGTATAAAAAAAAAAAAAAAAAAAAATAAATAAAAATATTTAACACAGAAATGTTGGCCAAATGAAAAGTATGTACAGTAAATGCACTCAATACTTGGTCGGGGTTCCTTTTGCATGAATGACTGTATCAATGCAGCATGGGATGGAGGCGATCAGCCTGTGGCACTGCAGAGGTGTTATGGAAGCCCAGGTTGCTTTGATTCCCTATGGGGTTAAGGACAGGCGAGTTTGCTGGCCAATCAAACACAGTGGTACTGTGGTTATTAAACCAGATATTGGTACTTTTGGCAGTGTGGACAGGTGCCAAGTCCTGTTGGAAAATGAAAATTCCATCTCCAAAGAGCTTGTCGGCAGAGGAGAGCATTAAGTGCTCTAGAATTTCCTGGTAGACGGCTGCGTTGACTTTGGTCTTGATAAAACACAGTAGACCTACACCAGCAGATGACATGGCTCCCCAAAACCATCACTGATTGTGGAAACTTCACACTAGACCTCAAGCAGCTTGGATTGTGGCCTCTCCACTCTTCCTTCAGACTCTGGGACCTTGATTTCCAAATGAAATGCAAAGTTTACTTTCATCTGAAAACACCTTTGACCACTGAGCAACAGTCCAGTTCTTCTCTCTGTCTTCTCTTTCTCTGGCCCAGGTAAGACACTTCTGAAGTTGTCTATTGGTCATGAGTTCTTGACACATGGAATGTGACACTTGTAGCCCATGTCCTGGATATGTCTGTGTGTGGTGGCTCTTGAAGCACTAACTCCAGCAGCAGTCCACTCCTTGTGAATCTTCCCAAAATTTTTGAATGGCCTTTTCTTATCAATCCTATCAAGGTTGCAGTTATCCCAGTTGCTTGTGCACCTTTTTCTACCACACTTTTTCCTTCTACTTAACTTTCTATTAATATGCTTTGATACAGCACTCTGTGAACTGCCAACTTCTTTAGCAATGACCTTTTGTGGCTTACCATCCTTGTGGAGAGTGTCAATGACTGCCTTCTGGACATCTGTCAAGTCAGCAGTCTTCCCCATGATTGTGTCACCTACTGAACCAGACTAAGAGACCTTTTTAAACGATTAAAAAAAGAAATATTCTAATTTTCTGAGATAATGACTTTTGGGTTTTCCTTGGTTGTAAGCCATAATCATCAACTTTAACATAAATAAACACTTGAACAAGTTTACTCTGTAATGACTCAATATAATATATGTATTTCAAAAACAATAATTTTGATGATATTCTAATTTATTGAGATGCACTTGTTTGTCTATTAGTCCCATAGATTGCATATACAAGTGATGGTGCACAGGCTTGATATTGCCAAGGAGAAAACACTGTTTGATTCAGGTGACCCTAACCTGTTTTCTACTATGCTTGGCTGATATTCTGGGTTCTGGTAGCAGACTCCCTTAAAAGGAGTCTGCCACCTCTCAAGCATATTCAACTGTCGCCAGCATGTTACAGAGCACAGTACACTTTTTTTATACTTGGAGAAAAATAACTTTGAAGTCTTATGCAAATGAGGCAGTTGGTGCACTGAGGGCGGGCCTTCAACTCTGAGCGCACTGCTCAAACAGGATGGATGGGTGATGTCATAGCAGTGGGAAGATCAACTTTCACTACATGGGGTGGTACAGGCAGGGGATGGTCGGGGTCTGAGTGGCCAGAGTAGTGCTCCAGGGACCTGAAGGCCCGCCCCAGTTCACCAACTGCCTCATTTAGATAAGACTTCAAAGTTGTCTTTCACCAAATCTACAAAGTGACTTGTATAAGAGAGGTATGATGTTTATCACTGTTATGAGCTTTGGGGGATGAGGTAGGTAGACTCGCATTAGACAAGTCTCTCCTTTCTGTATTTAGAAGCTGTCTGAGTCTTCTTTCTGACTCTTTGGTGCATGGAGGACCTTTGTGCGGGCTGTGACTTGCATCAGGTAATATTGGTTTGCCCCTAATGACTCTCTGTATTTCCCTTGTGCTTTCTATCAGTGTCCTCCCCACAAGATGTTATTTTAGCTTTGTATCCTATGATTTCATCTTGCACTGCTGTCATGTATCATGAGTCAGACATTCCTAATTGACTGGTTTCCATAGTTACTTACTTCGACATTTGTAACTGGATCTGCTTTTTATCAACCTGTTGCTACACAGAGACCCCTATGGCTGGACCGCTGCCATGATGTGTCTCTGGTGTAGTCACTGATGTATATGGACGCTGCTCTCACACCTTGGATTTTATTGGTTTTGGATCTCTTCATAGTTCACACATTTTTAGAATAGATATTAGGTGGACCAATACCAAAGATTTTATCGGCTATGATCCAGTTTAATGAAATGTCTGCTCAGTCTACTTGTAGTCAGTAGTCCAAGTTATGGTGGCAAAGAGACAAATGAGTAAAGTCCTGGTGGGACGAATGAATAATAAAGGCTGATCTGGATGAGATTTGTGGTGTTGGAGAGCACGCTGTTTGGAGAGCCCTATCCAGAGTACAGTTTTTGGATAGGCCTCTGGGCATAGACGGGAATTCTACATAATTACTACGCTATATTCTACATGATGAAAAATCATGGAATTGCTTCATTTTTTTTAGTCATGTCAGACTTGGTGTTTCAGCACATGTCACAAGACTTTTGCCTCCCACCACCTTCTGTCAACTTCTCTTATTCCTGTTACGTGGTTTCTTATCCTAGTTCACATATTACACTTCATTATCAGCTAGCGATGCCCATATGCTACACTGGTGTAAGAAGTCTGTACCCTTCAAGTAATATATTACAATCTGTTTTGTACATCTCTTGTATCATTGGGGTAGTCACAGACTACAAAGAGGCCCCGTGCAAAAACTGTGTGTGGACCCCCTCCTGTCACACACTACACACATGCTTTGTATACAGTACACAGCAGACACATACTGCACACTCACATGGATGCTTGAACGTCATACACAATGTAGGCATGACTTTGAAGGCCAAGTGAACACTGTAAGCTCTTTAGCAAGGTTTCCCAGCACAAAATTGCAAAATGCATCAGTGTTATTACCCACATGTACCCGGGTATCTGTATAACTAAAGAGGGATTCATCAGACCAGGGCACCTTTATCTATTTCTGCATGCTACAGGTAGACTGTGCCTGTAGTAGGTGCTTTCAATGTTTCAGTATTGGACAGGAGCACGCTGACCGGCCTGTGGCAAAACAGGCCCACTGTGTGTTCTAACACCTTTCTATCATGGCCAGCATTCATTTTGTCTGCGCCATGGTAGTCTAGATGTTGCAATATTTACTTCGCCCGAAACACACGAGTTGGCCTTCCATGGACCACTTTTTTGGTAGGTACAGACCAAGTCATCTACCTAGCCAGCATAGTTTGGTCCTTGTCAGAGTCGCTCAGTTCAATACCCAGATGTATGGAATAAATGGAGTGCCCTCATAGTGACTACACTCCATCACTCCCTGCTTGTAGTTTGCCTCAGTCCTCCAGCTCATCGTCTTCTCTCCTCCAGGCACATTGTGTCTTTAGAGAGTAAACAAATGTTAATGACATAAGAACCTGTTTCCATACAACAAGAACAATTCCTTTCTGTGGCTTGCTTGGTAGTGAGCTCTTTTTCAGCTACCCCCTCCCCCTAGGATATGTACACATTAGGGACTTAATAATATACTGAGTCATATACTTTGGGAGAGATAATTATTTTACCTCTTTTTGGTGGAGTTCTTGCCACAATCCCTGAAAGAGCCAAATTATCTGTAAACCATCCAAGTCCCCACTGAGTCTCCCACTTAAAACAACTATAGGCAATAGCCTTACATGAAAATATAATACTTTACAAACTGATGACAGATGAAGGAAGTTTAGCCCACCTACTCTGAAGAAGCTCGATACAGTAAGCAGAAATCTTCCGTCTTTAGGTCAGGAACACTCCAGGGTTTAAGTGGTATGTAAAGGAGATACCTAATGAATTAAGAAACAAACCTGTAATCCGGGCTCCTTGCTTTAGAGTTGCCTCCTGTCAGACTGTGTTGGAACAGTGGCATAATGTGTAATAAATATATCAATCCTCTCTATACACTGCTGTTTGGTAGAAGCCAACTGGATGATGATGATGATGATGATGATGATGATGATGATGATGATGATTGACTTTAAAAAAAAAAAAATATATATATTATTATTATATATATATTATTATTATTATTATTTATATATTTTTAATTAGAATTAACTTTTTTATTATTATTTTTTTATCAATATAATAAAAAAAAAAAAAAATATATATATATATATATATATATATATATATATATAGTGAAACCTCTCCAAAAAAAAAACACCTCTTTGAAAAGACCCCTTCCCCCCAGGAGACCACTTTTTAATGCAATTTTGGGTGGTAGTCTTAGGCTAAATCCTCACGTGGCGTAAACGCCAGGATTCGCCCACGGCAGAAGTGCCATGGAAAAAAATCACGGAGTTTTACAGTCAGAGCAAAGTGGATGGGATTCTAGTGAATACCATGCTCACTTTGCAGAAAAAAACGCGCTGCGGGCACGCATGTCAATTATACCTATGGAAACGCCGGCGGTTTCCCCATAGGTATAATAGAAACAAAATCCGCAGAGGAAAACTCTGCAAACTTTGTCTAAAGCGCTGCGGGAAAAACCGCGATGTGATACCGCCATGGTTTCTCCCACAGCGCTTTTTTTGCTGCTGGACGCCACGTGGGGCCTTAGTTTCAAAGAGGTTTTGCTGTTTGTGAGCATATATAATATAATATATAAAATACAATTTGTTTATTTTAAGGTTTACTGGTTGTTCATAGCTTTATTCTCTCTTCTGATCTGTCGGACTAAAACAGACACGTCAGGAGAGATCATCTTAAAGGGGTATTCCAATCAGACTTGATGGCAAATCCTGTGGATATGAATCTGGGGACCGTACATATCTCAGTAACTGACCCCTGGCCCTATCCCATCTGGATGTGCTAGCTGGGAAGTATGTAAGCAGTTGTGCAGTCTGTGCTACATTGTCTCATGTAAGTGAATAGGGGTTACAGTAACTGCTCTGAAACTGCACAACCTGCAAGAACTAGTAGTCCTACCACAGCTGCAGGGGGCGCACAACCCAATCTATTTTCCATGTGTAGTTTTATTGGTCTTTATGACTGATTATTTTAAAGTGAATCTGCATGAAAAATAACATTCTGTCCAAATGGTGGAGACTTGTGCTGCTAATCGTTGCATAGTTGTACCTCACAATAATGCCTTTACAGATGTCATAGACGGCTATGCAGGAAATTTTGTACTTAAAAAAGTATTATGCGTGATAATACGTATGAGACCTTTCCTTGCACTTGCCACATTTGCCATACATGTAGGGCAGATGCTGGCACTTCATTTAAACAAGGTGCCTGCTCAGAAGCTGAGTGAGTCCCATACCTGCATCTCTGTTTCCAGGCACTTAACCCCTCAGGCGCCAATGTCAGATATTTTGAGTACTTGCAGTACAAAAGGACTCCCACGACCAATGGCAGGCCTCAATAGTAATACAGGACTTTGACCATAGACTCTAATATAGTACACGTAGTATTGTATTGTATTCTATGGTATAGGTGAGCTAATGACTGCAGGTTCAAGCACCATAGGGAAGCTTAAAAAATTTTAAGTAGAAAAAATTGTAAAATCTAAAAACTCAAAACCCCACATTAGGCTTCATTCATGACAGAAAATACTCCGACTAATAAAATATATTTATCTCATATGGTGAATTTCGTAGCTGGAGAAAAAAAACTGAAATGCCCAAACTGCCATTTTTTGGGCAGGTTTACCACACACGCAAAATAATTTAATACGATACAACAATATATAGAATTCTAAAAGTTTTACAGGAGTCACAATAAGGTGATGAAAACAAATTATTTTGTTTTTCTCAAAGTTTTTACATTTTGATTTCAGTATTAAAAGAAAAACTAGCATTAGGCATGCCTGTGTATTTGGATTACTTCCAATTTTTATATGTTTTGGCTAAAAGTGCTAAGAAGTATATTTACTCTGCCAGAAAAAAAGTTTTGTGTCCTCTGCTTGTGGCTGATTCTTGTGGTAATTTGGTGCAGTATTATATATGAGGAGCGCCCACTGTTATAAGTGTAACAGTGTATCCGATGTGAAAGCACGGGAATTATGTTAATGTTTAATATTTGGCTTTTGGTAGACCACAGGAAGGTGGAATGTCAAGTATAAAATTCCCATTATGAAACCTTGACACCACTCCCTGGCTGTCTATATTGTCAGAGCCTATGACTGTGGGTGCACTATGTGATAATAGACAATACAGGCCTCTGTAGCATATGCCGGTACATGCTTGCTGACATTTTATAGTAATACAAAGAGAAATTAATTTTGTCTCTTTCGGCTCCATCTGCTTCCCATCAGTTTCTAATGGGTTTCCTATTTTCTGTAATCTGCCTTATTTGTTACAATATTTTTCTTTTGGATTTGTGAGTCTGCAGATAAAATATAGCAGATAAAATTGATGTCTTGGGGCAATTCAATGTACTCCCACCAAGTCATGGTAAAGATGGGAATATGGACTTGATGTCCCGACCACCAGGCTGGGACTTTTGGAAACAGACGAGTAATTTTGTTTTTAAGCGGTTTCTGTAAACCCCATATACAATACATATATGGGATTTACAGAAATGGTGAAACACAGCGAGGTATACGGTTTACGTAACTCCTATTTAGCTTATAGAAACAGTGTAGAACAGCTGTATCTGTAACCTCAACTAACTCCGTGGCCTCAGTCATGAAAGGTTGAGATGAGAATACCCTTTTAATGTCTGAATATGGATAAGCAGTGCAGATAGTTTTCATTTTTTTTTTTTTTTTTTTTTATTAACGTTGTTTGTATTTGAGTGACACTATAAAATTTATTGTGTTCCTCCCATCATGTAAATTCATCCTTCTCTTCTGCTGCAGCTCTGTCATCCGCAAAAAGGAAATTCGCTGGTTCACTAAATGAATTCAAGTTCCGGTGCATTGGTGATGCGGAAACTGATGATGAAATCTGCATTGGTAAGACCCGTGTGTATGTGTATCATGAGACCCCACTCCTCCAAATCTCTCTCCAACACGGCCGCTGTCCATGGTGTCTATTTCTTTCTCTGGTGACCCATTCAGACTATGCTCTTTTCTTGGATCACTGCTACTATGTCACTACTATCCTACAGTTCCAAGTATTTACTTACGATTTTACATTGTTTAATGGGTTTTTAGATCAGTCTCTCCATCATCACATAGTTTCTACAAACATGCTCCATGTTTGCTCAGTGTTATGATCCATTTTGGACCATGCTTTTAGAGCATACAGCTTGTGCCAAAGACAAATACAATCAAACTGTAAATTTCCATGTAAGAAAATAATCACTGTGGGGTATAGGTTTATTCCCTTTATACAATGGCTAAAGAGGACCTGTCACCGGGTCTCAAAAGCCCATTGACTTAATCATGTGTCACCCTGAGCATTTTAGGCTTTTCAGTCATACCAAAGATATAGAAGAGTGCAAAAAGAGGAAAGAAGGGGGCGCCCTTATGTTATGGTGTTATGTTTATCCGAATTTCTTCAGAGTGACGCCATCTATCAGATGATGTATGTCATTGGGCTTTTCAGATCACGTGACTTTAAGTATAGAAGGAGGAGCAGAAGTCTACCCTTCCCTACGCTTACCAAAAAAAAAAAAAAAAATCCAATATCTGCCTGCTCATAGGTGCCAAAAGGATACACGTGTGTCACTCATTCTACTCATTGGATATGTTTAGCATATGTAACAGGGATATTTCCATTCATATATGCTATAAGTACACACTAAAGCCTGTGTGAACATAGCCTACAGCCTGTGGAGTTGGAGTCTGGACCAATTTTGGCTGGAGCTGCAGTCATAAAAGTTACCGACTCCAGCTCCAAAAAAAATGATTCTCTTTAATTACATTATATAATTATTAATATTGTATAATTATTTAGATCTATAGTATGTTACATATTTACTTCCATAGACATTCAGTCATTGGTGCTTTAATGAATTACTGAATCTTTATTGCCTCTGACTGATCATGGCAGTCAGCCTTTTGTGAAGGAGTCGGTGGTTTGGCCTACTGACTCCACAGCCCTGATAGCCTAGGAGTCCCCTAAATACTCTTGGTCAAAACCATTCTGCATAGCTTTTATTTTCTTTTTGTTTGATAACTTTCACTTTTTTTTGTCAATAATTTGGACCTGTATTTTTGTGCACATTCTACCATATTTATGTATGTCCTTGTACCACGTAAAGTCTTTTACTGTGTGTGTATTAAAATGTTTTTTTGCTCCAAAATTGTTACATCAGTGGAGGTTTACAAGCTGGGATCTCACTGATGGGGCTGGAACACTATAACAATGGTGATTATACACAGCCAGTCCTAGTTATAGTGGGTCTGGGAGACTCTGGGGAATTTTTTTTTTTTTTTTTGTGTCTTTTCCCTTCAGTTCCTTTCCATGGCAGTACCATGTGACTGCATTAAGACTGGCGAATGATGCAGTGTCCTCAGTTAGTTAGGACCAGAAGTCTCTTTCTCTATGCATCTTTATTAGGTTTTTATTGCAAACCTAATGGACATGTAAACCTAATAGACTTGAATGGAGTAGGCGACTTCTGGTCCACAATAAAAAGACATGGTGCAGGAGTCAGTGTGGTCATGTGATAAAGCTGAGGAAAAGAACACAAAGTGATACTTAAGACGACCTAACAGGTTTACTTAAGAAGTGAACCTGTTAACACGCCTGACATATGTGGTTTATTCACCATTCGTGTTACCTATAATATTCTGGAACATTTTTCCCATAACTGTGTTATACCGTTCCTCCTAGAAATTTAGGAACAAATTTACAACTGGGAGTTATCATTTTCCTAGTTAAAGGGGGGTGTTCCGATTGGCAGTATCAAACTATGCAGAGACCTCATCCCACCAGCTGGTAACACCAATTGTAAAGTTTTTCCGAAATCTGTAGGATGAATGGCACAACACAAAGTTATAACAAAAGTTGCTCCATAATATTCACAAAAACGCAGTTTATTTACTAAAACAGATAGAGACAGAAAAGGTGATGGGTCCTCTCTAAAGGTTGAAGTCTATCTTGCGTCTGTAGGGTTAAACCCTTTTTGTTGTAATATTAGAATTTTGTACATTAGGAAGTTAATACTAGCAGTAAGTGTGCTGACACATTCAGGAAGTTATCAGTCCTGCTGCTGTGTGCTGTATTGTTCTTATTTCCTCCTTTGGCTTTTTCAGCCAGGTCTCTGCAGGAATTTGCTGCTGTATTGGGGAATCTTGAAGACGAGCGGATGCGGATGGTGAGTTGTCTGAGACATAAGTCATTGTCCCAGAATATAAAGACAATACATGTTTAGCAGGTGTCTGTGTGGGGGTGTGCAGGATCAGAGCTAGTTATTTTTCTTTTTTTGTAGATGGGTAAAAATGTCATGTTCATACCCCTATTAGATATTGAGGTAACAGAGGGAGGGTTCCATAGCCAAAGAGAAGAAATGCAAAGACATAGCTCATGTTCTTGTGCAGTTCACATGAATGGGATGTTTATGGGTACATGTTTAAAGTGTAACTCCCTTTATTAAGCTAACTTCCTATCTAATAGAAAACAGGCTGTAACATACTCCTTAGCAACCCTCTAACTGAGCTGTCACTAGGAAAACACAGTTGTATTGTGAATATGCAGAGCTGAAGCATTTACTAAAGGGGAGATGGTCACTTCAAATGGCGGTGTCTTTGGTTTTATATCACCTAGAAAAATGGTTCTGAGATCCTCCACTTCCATATGATGCCAAGATTGAAATACTAGCTATAACCGAACCTGAGATATCACTAGTTAAACACAAAGTCGGGAATGTGAACTTAATACTGTATGTAGCAGTTCATGCTGTATATAAAATCACATTCCCTACTGTGTGTGTTTTTTAGCTAGTGATATCGCTAATTATTTTATAGCTAGTACTTCAATCTTGGCAGCATATGAGAGCAGAGAATCAACTCTTATGATGGCAGAACCATTTTTCTAGCTTGTATAAAACCGAAGATACAGCCATTTGATGTGACCCCCCCCCCCCCCTTGTAGGTCTCCCTGGCAGTGCTTAGTTCGAGCATTGCTAATGGGAACTTTACAGCCTGTTTTCTAAAAAGAGGTTTGATAGATTAATAAAGTATATTGCAAAAATGTTCACAACACACCTAACACGATTGCAAAAAAACCCTCATAAAATAGGAGATAAACTTTAATGCAATGTATATAGTCATATGTTAAATCTGTATCTGATTTGTAGACAGCATGTTATGGGGCAGTGGTCCCCAACCTTTTGTACCCTGGGGGTCACATTTCGCATTGAGTCAGTTGTAAGCCACGTTTAACACATCCATCGTGCACATATCATATTCTAAATAATAGGACCTGTGTACATTACTTGATGTCAGGTGGTTTTCTCAGCAATGGTCTCTCTTGGCATGTAGCAGACTCTTTCCATGCCCAGTTTCAGAGTAGATGGAACATGCTTTTCTGATCCTGAAAATGGCTGCTGATGCAGTGGCTTGTGATACAGCTCAGCCATCAGCACCTCACATTGAAATGTACCATGTGTGCACTAGTTCCCTGCAGGTGCAGGTGAAGTATTATTCATGCAGGAAGATAGCATGAGTGTAGTATAGTTCCATGAGATGTGCTGATGGCCATGTTGAATCACATACCCCACCCTCAGTAGCCATTTTCAGGACCAGAGTAGCACACAGTTGGGTTATCAGACTTGACTAACAAGAAACTGCAAGACAGCACACAGCTTACAATAGAGATGTATTAGTAATCCGATGATGTTCAGTTCACAAGATTATTCCATCTCCTTTAAACATAAGCATGGCTTCTCACCTACTTGCCTAACCTATTACCTGCTCTCCTCTATATGTGACCTGGCCTTTTCTAACTGCACATCTTTACTGGAGATGGTTGTGGGGGTCGGAAGTAACGGGTTTGGTGAGAGATGATGGAGCCATTTCTGCTTGGGGTTGCACATACTGGGCATCATGAAGCCTGACAGCTACAAAGGAGTCAATCTTTTTCATAAACTGTCCGGTTTAGTCTTTTTTATTGCTGTGTAAAAGTGTCCCTCCCCCCCACCCCCACGGATGATTTTAAGCCTATGTCTGGCTTTAAGCTTTTGCGTAGTCATCAACTGACCAGGTTATGTGTTAGGGGTCATCTGACTCTCCCAAACAGCAGATGTTGGGGGGAGATGTGGATAGGGCATTTGGATGTAATTTTCTTGATACTTTTGTTATTGGGGTGATAAGCTGCTTGCAGAGGTGTCTGATAGCGGCTTTTTCTTCTCCCAGTTGAGTACATGTGCAGTGCTTGGCTGAGCCAAGAGTGCAAGTGTATGGGGGAGTAGGGCAAAATAGCTGTTGGCCAAACAAGTGTTCAACTGCCTTCTTACCTAAAGTGTATGGCTGGCTTAAAGCTATAGTTAGTTTACTGGTAACATTTACCACCTAATTCAAATCCAGGGTAAAAAAGAAAAATCTGCCAAATGATCACATTTTAAAGATTTTACTAGCCTTCTCAATTAATGACTTGTCCTTAGGATAGTTCATCAATGAAAGATCGGCAGGGATCTGACATCCGGGCCCTGGCTGATCAGTTGTTTGCAGAGACCTTAGCGTTAGGCTTCATCCACATTACTGAGTGTGCAGCCCGAGGGTGGTCCAATGCTCCATCCTGATATGCTATAGGACCTGCTCTATAAAAATAGGAGCCTCAGAACACCCTCAGGCTTCATGAAGAAATGTGCAGTCCAAATGTGAGCACTGCGGCCTCTTCAGAGAAAGTCAAGCACCGTGCTGTGCATTGTATAGCAGCTGTGCCTGGTATCCCACCACATCCCTATTCATTTAGAAGACCTTTCACCACCTCCACTAATGTTCTGATGAAAAGTCCTCTTTATTAAAGATTGAGCTGCAAAGAGGTTATGTGACTGATGAATGTGACATCACATGGCCTGTGAGGTGTAAGCAATGCTCAGGGACTTCAAACAGCTGACCCACAGGGGGTACCGGGTGTTGCACCCCCACTGAACTTCAGTAGATGAACTATCCTAAGAATAGGTAATCGGTTGTTAAAGTCCTGACATCCCCTGTAATCACCAACATCAAGAGATTTGTGTACTCAAGCTGCCCTAAAATGGCATATGTCAGAGTATGGAGATTTCATTTTCTGAATTTTTTTCTGTAACATAAGAAGTGCTGCAATTTGTGCTTGTAGCAGGTTATGGCTGCTGTTTTACAGATTAGTAGTATACTCTTGTATAATGTGGGTGTATGCAAGAGCCCTAACAAGAGGCTTCCTATGCGCGGAGCTATAATAATAAGTAATTAGGGTTAATGAAAAGTTTGCTGCTTGAGATGGTTTGTTTGCTCTGTATGTGAATAGTTGTTTGACTGGTTACCTAAGGAAGTAAAATCTAGTGTGGGCATTTACTGTGTTTGCAGGTTGTTCTTATGGTGTAAATGCCCATCTTTGTGGTCTGCGTGTGACCCAAGGATCTAAATTTCTGATAAATTGCAGCTTAATAATCATTTGGTGCATTTTAAGTTCCATTTCCCTTTTGAACTTATTCCATGATTTCTTCTAGGCCTTCACCTGGTACTAGGCCTTCACCTGGCACTAGGCCTTCACCTGGCACTAGGCCTTCACCTGGCACTAGGCCTTCACCTGGCACTAGGCCTTCACCTGGCCTCCTACCCTGACTAGGCCTTCACCTGGCACTAGGCCTTCACCTGGCACTAAGCCTACACCTGGTACTAGACCTTCACCTAGTATTAGGTGCACTTGTAGGGTCCTGATATTTCTTTTGTGTGACCACATATAACAGTGTATTGAGAGCGACGCTGATACTGTGTTAGGCTGAGTACAGTTGCCTGAGGGAGCTGTACATGACACCGGTTGGGAAAACCTCTCCTAACAGGTTATTTTTTCTATTTATTTTCAGATTGAAAATGCCGGAGAAGTTCTCATCACTCCTCTTGAAAAATTTAGAAAGGAACAGATTGGTGCAGCAAAGGTAAAAGTGTGTCTAAATGGTAAAGTGGGTACCAGCTTCAATGCCATATCCTAATAGACAGAAGATGGTGAAGCTTATTATATAAAGTATTTTACCTCAGTCAGTTCAGCTGACCTCCTTTCTGTACCCTATGAATCCCTATCTGTTATATGCTTCTTGTGCTATCTGCTTGTAAACATTTGGGACACTTTACTTTTCTATTATTAATTTATTACTTTTTATATTTCAGGGCAGTCTAACAGATGTAGAGTACACTATCTAACAACATAAAAAGCAGAAAAGCTGCAAATAGTCCACTGTGCATTAGGGATGGTCAAGTGAATAGGTTATAGGTTAGGCTAGGTTGACCAGATCCTGTCATGATTTCGATGCCAAGGGCATATTCAGATCACTTCTTTTGGAGCGGTCTGGCTTTTCTGCCTCAAAAACCGCTCCAACAGTGGCTCCAAAAATGCCTGAAAATTCTCCCATTGAATTCAGTGGCAGTCAGCTAGCTTCTTTCTTCAGCTGTATGTTTGTCAGTGCGCAAACTAAAAAAAAAAAAAAAAAAATAAAGGCAGGATGATTCGTCTTGGAGCTTAAAAAACACTGAAAATCCCATATTTTGGTATACCTGGTACCTTAAGCAGACCCCAGAAACGGTGTGTGGTCATTTTTAAAGGATTCCATAATGGTACATGTGGATTGGCATCTGCTATTAATAGTGAGTGATCCAGCCAGAAGGACAGTTATTGAGACAAAATGTTTTAAGGTGGTAACGGTGAAAAAGCTCAGCCATATGGCAAATATTTAAGGGTGTTTATTGAAGTAGATGTTAACCCCTTTCTATTGATAAATCAGTAAGTCAGATTGCTGGAACCGCTGCCTGTCACAGGTTTTGTCCACATTCTTTAGCATTGTGCTCTAACTTCATGTTCACTCTCATTTATAAAGGAGGTGAAAAAGAAATATGACAAGGAGACTGAGAAATACTGCAGCGTACTGGAAAAACACATGAACCTGTCTTCCAAGAAAAAAAGAGGCTCATCTGCATGAGGTGAGTAAAGATTATGGTCTTTTAAGTATTATGACCTACATAAATATTATCCCAAGTCGTTTTTCAAGACGTGCCTTATTCCTGACTTGTGAATCTTACTGATCACTGGAATCTTAGACTGGTGACAGAAATGTCATATTTCACTGCAGTGGAATTGTACTGAGCATGTGAGATTTCAGATCATCTAAGAAGCGCAGTACTTAGAGAAATAACAAGATATTGGAACCGAGGCTCCACAACTGATGTTTTCTAAGGCGGGCATCACATCTCCACTAGGCTATTAGTTGGGGTACCCATTTGGATGCTTGAGATCCGCATTTATATGTATACTGAAATGGATTTATTCACAATAGGGAAGACTGCGGCCAAAGAATTCAACTTTACACTCCACTTGACCTACTTTCCACAGGCATTTGTTTTTTGAGCCAGATAGAAAAGAGTAATTGTCGCATACATCGGGAAAGTAAGCCGAGAGGTCTGCTTAAAAGTGAACCTGTCATAATACTATGAGAACAACTATGCAGCATCTTGTTTTATAAGTCTACATTGTGCAATTTCTGTTATTCCTCCTAGAAATTATTGAATAAATTGCCAACTGGTTGTTAACATTCCTAATGTCAAAGGGGTGTGTCCCTGTATAGTCTGACTGACCGCCACTGATTGGACACTAGACACTCAGCTTCGATTGGAAACGCCCAGCTGTCTTATCAGAGAATTTCTTGTAGCATTGACAAAGGGAGAATAAAAAGCTCCAGAATTATTGTTTGGAGAATAAACGTAGGGCCCCCCATTAAAAAGGTGCATATATACCTAATGTATTGTTTTGGAACCGTACATAAAATACCAATACTGTGAGCTTATTGGTACAGAGGCGAGTTGTGCCCATGCTTGAGGACATTTCATTTTTTTTTTCGTCCATATTGGTTTTCCAATGTATTCATACCCTGGCAGGAAACCGGACAGTCATTATGTGTGGGAGCTATTGCTTCTGTGTAATGAGTGACTGGCATCTTACAAAGTACTGTGGATGGTTCTTAGAGCTGCTCTATAGTAAATTCTTATACTGGTGCCAGCCTTTGACTCCCTAATCCATTTCCTGGGGAAAAGTGCAGTTGTCAGGGTGCTAACAAGCTGCTACTACATTATAAACATTGCGAATCTTCGCTGTCTTTGCATTTATTATCCCTTTGTGTTTTTGGTCATGTTTACACTGAGGATCCGCACCATAATCCAACATAAATCTATGCTATTCCTCTTCGAGGTTCTTACTTTGAAAGGAGTATTTTGCAGTTCTATATACAAGGTACTTTGGAGTTGTGCGATATGACCCCACCTCATGCTTTGTTTCTATGGCTGCACAATCCAAGCCCTGATCTCCGGGGATTGTAGACTGCATGGTGAAGGCTGAGTCAGACTTCTCTGCTGCTTAGATTTATTGCATGTGTGATTTTAGTTTGCTTTTAACACTAAATTGAATTGATTTATGTGGCAGACATGCGTAACAATTGAAAACCAGCTAGAAGGTATTCTTCACATTAAGTGATGTCTGCTGTAATTTGGCTTTACATTACATTCTCATACTAAGCACTAAGCCCCCTCTGGTGGATTTTTCAGGTAAGCGCAGGAATAATTCACATCCATTAGGGGTGATCCCTACACTTATAAAACATAAGCAAGGTGGCATTTAATCCCATGTTTTAGTTCTTTTTGTAGCCTATATTTCTCATTGTAGCTGTAGGAGTAAAAGTGCTTGAAAACACACACAGTGGCTAATATACTATGTGCTGTACA
This sequence comes from Leptodactylus fallax, assembly GCA_947044405.1. Taxonomy (NCBI): domain Eukaryota; kingdom Metazoa; phylum Chordata; class Amphibia; order Anura; family Leptodactylidae; genus Leptodactylus; species Leptodactylus fallax. Next base: position 673,908 of record CAMRHE010000150.1, read on the forward strand.
GAAACCAACACAACAAGCTGATGCTATGATATAAATTGCGTATACTGAGAAAGGACCAGAAAAACTTTAGTTTTTTTTTTTTCTTTTTTTGTTTTGTTTTCCCAAATCTTTATTAAACTGTATATCTGCATGATTGAGTTGGATGAATCTCCAGGTGTAGTCTATAGGTATACAGTGACATCCAATGCCCTTATGTTACCATGTGAAAACGTATACTGCGCAGTGTATAGTGTGGTGTTGTTTTTTAATATATATTTTTTTTCTTTTGTTTGAAATGATGCAGTCTGCTACACAAATCAGAAAACATACAGTTGTATTCTGGTCCGGCAAAGATCATTGGAGTACTCTAGACGTCTGTAAGTGGATACCTTGTTGGCACCCCTCGTTTAATGAAAGAAAAACCCACAATGGTCACAGAAATAATTTGAATCTGACAAAAGTAATAATATATAAAAATTCTATGAACATGAACAAATGAAAGTCAGACATTGCTTTTCAACCATGCTTCAACAGAATTTTTAAAAAAAGAAAACTCATGAAACAGGCCTGGACAGAAATGGTGGTACCCTTAACTTAATATTTTGTTGCACAACCTTTTGAGGCAATCACTGCAATCAAACGATTCCTGTAACTGTCAATGAGACTTCTGCACCTCTCGAGGTATTTTGGCCACTCCTCATGAGCAAACTGCTCCAGTTGTCTCGGGTTTGAAGAGTGCCTTTTCCAGACTGCATGTTTCAGCTCCTTCCAAAGATGCGCAATAGGATTTAGGTCAGGGTTCATAGCAGGCCACTTCAGAATAGTCCAATGTTTTCCTCGTAGCCATTCTTGGGTGTTTTTAGCTGTGTGTTTTGGGTCATTATCCTGTTGCAAGACCCATGACCTGCGACTGAGACCAAGCTTTCTGACACTGAGCAGCACATTTCTCTCTAGGATCCCTTGATAGTTTTGAGATTTCATTGTACCCTGCACAGATTCAAGACACCATGTACCAGATGCATCAAAGCAGCCCCAGAACATAACAGAGCCTCCTCCATGTTTCACAGTAGGGACAGTGGTCTTTTCAAGATGTGCTTCATTTTTCCGTCTGTGAACACAGAGCTGATGTGCCTTGCCAAAAATTTCGATTTTTGTCTCATCTGTCCATAGGACATTATCCTAGAAGCTTTGTTCATTTTCAGAGAATTTTTATATATTATTACTTTTGTCAGATTCAAGTTATTTCTGTGACCATTGTGAGTTTTTGTTTCATTAAACGAGGTGTACCAACAACTTAGTTCACGTGTGTATGTGGCAGAATTAACAAACAGACATAGCAAAACAATATATGAAGGCATCCCAATATGAGACCCCTTTACCTAGCTCAAATTGGGTTAAAGCGTACCTCCGGTTATAAACAACATTGCATAAATGAATAGTGCATGTGAATATAAGAAACTTTGTAATAATCTTATTAAAGAAAAATGTTTCCTTCTCCACTTTTCAGGCTGAGGTACTTTCTACATATTAGGCTACGAAGAGGGGAGGGGGAGGAGGAGGCTGCTGTAAAGACACTCAAATTACTGCATGTACACTCTGCTGCACTGTGAGTCAGGGAGCTCCTCTAACACTGCTATGCTTGTAGATAACAGGATACCAGTGCACAGTATGAGGCCTACTTGCTCCATAGTATGTGTGTGTGAGATATGGAGACTAATCTCTATGTACGCAAGCAGTCAGATTGAAAATAAGAAGCAGGAGAACAGCTAAATAAGTGGAGAAGGAAACAGATCTCCTTAATAAGAGAATATTACAAAGTTTCTTATATTCATCTGTTCTATTCATTTATGTAAAGCTGTGTATTTCTGGAGGTACGCTTTAAAGTTTTCAATTTCTTATTAAACAAATTTAATACACTATCGTGACATGCTGACAAAACCCTTGACAGGCTACAATTCACAGCACATCTACTGGGTTGCCACACATACTGGATAGACATTTCATAACAGAATATAGGGAGATCGTATTGTCTTCAATATTTGGCCATTTCATGACACACATGTCCAGCCAAGTGGAAAGTTAGGAAGGACATGTCTGTAAGATCACTTCAATAGTAAACTTTTTCCAGTATCTGAATAATTTGGTATGTCAGAAATTTGAAAGTGACTGCAAATAAACTTGGCTTGGTAACATTTTAGGTTGATGTTTTAACAGAAGGAATACAAACCCTCCTCTTCCTCATAACCTCAAGTATCAGTTCCTGACAAAGTCACAGGATATTGGGATCTCTTCAGCTCACAAACTCTCATAGTGTTACTGGAGTGAAGTGGACTAAACTAGAGGTTTACTACTTCCAGTAAAGTTTCTGGTGTGGTGAAACCTACTGCAATAATGTATGTGTAAAGAATTGTAATATATTGCCACATGTGTAACTAAAATTCACTGAATTTCATTGATTATTTATTGCACATCCAGCAGATTGACAGGTGGTACTATTTGCAGGTTTATTTCACTCTTTGCTTTATTTTCGGTCTTGAGAGCCGTGTGGTGGACAGATCCATGTCAAATTGCTCTATGTTGAAGTACAGTTATGATATAGATCTACATTCAGACACATAACTTGGCGGCGCACTTGGCTGATGGTTTTTTTGGCTGGTAGTGAGTTAATGCCACCTGTTAGTCTCCTCTGGGAATGTCCCAGCACTAACCCATACAGTGCAGATCTAATCCCCTATAATGTTATTGGCAGCAATCCTACATTCTTCATTACTGGTGTATATTCCAGTGTGCAAAAGAACTCATTGTCTTTCTCCTGTGAACATATTACATGATCTATTGAGATTGGAGTGCTGGGTGTGTCCAGTCTGGTGTAAGTACTGGGATTTCTTAGTAATGGCCCAGTTATCAGGTACTGTGCTCTCAAAGCCCTGTTTATCAGAGGGTGTAGGCTGAAAATACACTGCAAATCATGTAACTAACCTGGACAAATAATGTCTTGGTCATAATGTGATTTTTTTTTTTTTTTTTAATCTGCATGAAATACTCCCATTAGGTAAACCAGAACTTTTCTGAGTAGAAGCAGTAAGTGCAATAAAGTTCAGAATAAAAAGAATATTGTTCAGGACATCTGAAATTTAATAAAGTATGGAATGCAAACTAGTGTACAGAGCTTGTCCTATAGATTGGACCATATTAATGCTCTAAGCGGGTGCTGACATCTAGTGGAAATAGGCAAAATTGCTTTAGATCCAGTTTACGGAATGTAAAATTAAATATGTCTTTTAGTTTTTATAGTCTGGTATATAAGTCGTATGAAGTTTTTTTTTAAAAGCTTTTAATATTTAAAACCTTTCTAAAACAGAATTTTCAGTGCATGAAATATGTTATTAGGGACTGTAAAAGGGAAAAGAAGAAGCGGGGCCTCATGTCTAGGCATTAAAAAAGTTCATTTTTTATTTTCTGAACTAGGCTAAAAAGTGAAGGAAGGACTACTCTTTATCTTGGGACTACATATTAAAATACTGTGGTTTAAAGCAATTTTTGTCCTGATTTTATATTTACATGACTAGGATAAGGTTCACATCTGTGTCAGAGATTCCGACGAATATCAGCACGGACGAATTTTCTCTCCGATGGTTTTGGTATAAAACGGAAACCAAATGGACCCAAGGACTTTTCTCTCCGCCGATTTTCAGCAGATTCTGTGGCGCAGTCTCCTGCACATTTTACATTTGTAAAGTGTAAAACTTTAGAACAACTTTTGCCTTTCAGATGCTTTTGTGAAATTAATAAATTTTGCAGTTCTACCTGCATTTCCAGAGATCTCACTAGTTGAAAACACACCTGGGATATGGGAGCTTGTATATAAACAGCTTGGGTAGAGCTGTGGTCTTGGTGGGGTATGAAAGCTAAGAATCTCATCTTTCATCTGGACACTGGAGCAATGTTCTAGGTTTTATAGTGCCAGAGATAGAACTGTATGAAGTGACCCTCCTCTAGTCTATGCTTCATACAGGAGCCCACCCATCCATACTCTCAGTGAGAGGATTTTTGTTGGCAATGGAGAAATTGGGGGGAAAGTGAATTTCAATGCAAAGTTTTACACAAATGAGCCAAAATCTGTTAATAAAGCATATTACAAGATTTATTAAAGCAGTTAAGTAAAAATAAAGCTTACCAGTGCATTCCCTTCACTAGATAAGCTTTCTTACAAATATATAAGTAGAGAGGTGCCAGAAGTCTATGCACAATGCCTTCCCTGTTGCCACTCTAGCTCTATGCCATGTCACTAACTCTGCTATACTCCTACTGTAGTTCCTTAGAGTAGAGCTGAACTGGTCAGATGACAGAGTCAGACTAGCAGCAGAAGATTAAGACTTCCAGACTCCCCTGCTGCACTATAAATGGGGCTTTCTCATATATTGGTATTAAAGCTTATGCAGTGCAGGGAACGTACTGGTTTTATTTTTTCTCCGCTTAACCTCTTCACTGTCACAAATGCTGGCAGAAAATAAAATTTGAAAGTTTAGGGGCACTTTAATATAAAAAAGGTTGTTCCACTTCTGTTACTATTGTTGCTGTGCAATGGCGTAGTTGTATGTAGGAGCCATCAGTCTGTAGTTGTTATTCATATAGGGTGGTGTTTCTGTATGTACTGTACTATAAGGCTTTCTATATCATTTCATTGTCACAGACAAACACACAGATTTGGTTTAACAGAAAAAGACAATTCACCATGTTTTTGGAGTGTTGGGGGAAACTGTAGGGGTCATGTTATGTGGCATATATGGTATATGTATGTAGGTGGAGAGAGAGAGAGAGAGTGTGTGTGTGTGGGTGTGTGTTTTTTTTTTTTTTTTTTTTTTTTTGTCTTTACTAGAATCATTGCTTCTAGGGAAAAATAACTCAGTAATACGTCATTCGGTTCAACATACCACAACTAGTTTTTCTCTAAGATTACATATTTTAATGTATTGGGACACTGTTGGGGGGGGGGGCCCTGGGAAACAAACCTAAAATCCCCTAAAAGGGGGGTGGTTGGGGGGGGGGTGGGGGGAAAGGAGGGAGTTTGGGGGTGATAAAATATAATTGGGGCCGGCGCGGGGGGGGGGGGGTGGGGGCCTCCCCGCCTTTTTTTTTGTGGGTTTGGGGGCGGGCCTTTAAAGGGGGGGGGGGGGGGGGGGGGGGGGGGGGGGGGGTTTTATGTTTTGTTTGTGCCGCCGGCGGGGGTTTGTTTGGGTGGGGGAGGTGGGTGGTGGGGGGGGGTGGGGGGCGCCCGGGCGTATGTGGGTGGGTGGGTGATTGTGGGGGGGGGGCGGCTCCCTTTTGTGGGCGGGGGGGGGGGGGGGGGTGGTGTTTTTTTTCGCCCGCCTTTGGGATAGGAGGGGGGGGAGGGGGGGGGGGGGGGGAAAGGCTGGGAGGCGGTGGGGGGGGGGGGGAGGGGGAGGAGGGGGGGGGAAAAGGGGGAAAAAAAAAAAAAAAAAAAATGGGGGGGGGGGGGGGGGGGGTGGCCTGGACGCGCATGGAGTAGCACGCGCGCAGGTCCTTCTCCGCTCCTCCGCTCGCTACTGAGACCCGTGGACCCCTCAGCAGGCGCAGTATGGGCAAGCGCTTACCGAGGAAGGTGGCCCCGGGCACCCCAGCGCCCGTGGAGAGGTCTGGGGGGGCCACCCTGGACGCCTTTCTGGCCCAGCGGCCTTCTCTACCGGGCCAGGCTGCTGCGGGGCGGCCATCTTGGATTTCCTCCGCTCTCCAGGCACAGGGGTCGCAGCGCAGCTTCTCTCCTCCCGCGCTCCCCCTGTCAGCCAGCGGAGCGCCGCTTCAACAGAGATCCCTGTCGGCGCCTGGGCAACCCAGAGTTTCCCCAGCACGAGTACTCCCACAGTCTCCTCACCCTGGGATGTCCCAGCAACTACATTCTGCTTCACCAGCACTCCTGGCAGAGCGGCATGAGAGGACCCCGGATGTTTCCAGCTTCTCAAGGAGTTCTGAGGTCAGTGGCTCTGCTCCCTCCTACACCGCTGATGAGTTGCAGCCTGTGGCCACAGAGCTGGTCTCTGTGGCCCCCCATCTACTATCTTCCCCCATCGCCCCTCCCCTCCATAGCTCAGGGGGGGATGGCGCGGTGGAAGGCGCTGGCGTAGGGGCTCCTCCGCCCCGCACTCCCAAGGATTATGGCTCCCCCCTCCAGTCCTGTACCCCCAGAGCTGCATTCCAGGCCCATCTTCAGCACCATCATCCATGGCGGACCTTCTTCCTCAACTTACTACTAAACAAGACCTTAAAAGTATGGTTGCGGAAATCACAGCATCCTTCCGATCTGAAATTGCTACCCTCCGCACTGATTTACACTCCATTGCTAACCGAATGGACACGCTGGAGAATGACCATGACACTACCAGGGACTATGTTGCCTCACTGCATGATACTACCACTGAACAGGGTTCAGCTATACGGGACATGCAACGCCACTTGGAGGATCTTGACAACAGGGGCCGGCGCAACAATATACGCATCAAGGGACTCCCAGAGGCTGACCAATCTGAGGATCTGCCTGTTCTGCTGGAGGCTGTCTTCAACACTATACTGCAGGAGCCCCCGTCCCACAAAATTAAGTTTGATAGGGCACATCGAGCCCTTCGACCCAGAGGATCTTCCGCCACACCCCGTGATGTCATCTGCTGCCTCCACGACTTCACCCTTAAAGAGGCTATAATGAGCAAAGTGCGCAAACTCAAAGACTTCGAGTTTCAGGGAGCTCCACTACAATTCTATCAGGATCTGTCGCTAATCACCCTCCAGAAACGCCGCCATCTCCGACCCCTCCTCCAGATTCTTCAGGAGCACCAAATTCCTTACCGGTGGGGATTTCCGTTTGCTCTCATTGCTCGTAGGGATGGTCGCTCCGCTACGCTTCGCTCCTTTGCGGATTTGCCTCTCTTCTGTGACCTATTGGATGTTCCCCTGCCGGATTTAACAGACTGGGAGCTATTCTCTCCACCCCCTCCCCCACCACCGGTTTGGCAACAATTGGAGCCCAGACGACGTCATGCATCCTCCGCGGTGGTGACCACTCGGAGGCCCCGGCTGGAGACTGATCCCTGAGGAGGCTGCCCCCCCCTTGAGACGTTCTCCCTTTTCTCGGTGGTGCTTTGGAATCTGCATGCCTTAATGTTATGTTTGCTTCTCTTTTTTTCTTTTTTTAGGTCTACGGGTCTCATCTATTATGCTTATTGTTGGATTGTTTTAGCGGAGTGGGGCGGGGTGGGGTTCCGGTGACTCCCCTTCCTTCCTTCTTTTTACTGGTGGTTGGGGATCCACCGCCTCCCCTCCGACCTCCTGTCCACGCTCTCCCCCCTAAGGGGATACTTGGACTGTACGGCCATTGATCCTGATTGGACCTCTGGCTGCCCTCATTGGTCCTCAGGCGAGTGACTTAGCCTCGCCCACAAAGTATTGTTTAACTGTTTTTATTTTTACTTTGTCATTTATGATGTCTTTTGCCTCCCTCCCTCCCTCTCTTCCCCCCCCCTCCCTGATCTAGAGACCCTGCCTCGACTTTGGGTTCCTGTTTGTGGATTGCCCTTTTGCCTCTCCGAGGGAAACTTGCCAGCGTCATGTGAGATGGGTGAGCTTATTGCAATCCGCCACTGTCCTCCAATCCTGGGTCCCAATGGTTAGGTGCGTGACAATTAATGTCAAGGGCCTGGGTTCCAACATTAAAAGGCGCCATGTCCTTAGAGAACTCCGCTCCTTACGAGCGGATGTGGCGTTTCTTCAGGAGACTCATTTTGACCGCGCTGGTACTTTTGCCTTCGCTAAGCATTATTTTTCCCGTAGCTTTTTCAGCCTTCCACAATCGACGCAGAGCTGGGGTGGCTATCCTTCTTTCTCGATCCTGCCCAATTACAGTGACGACTTCCCACATAGACCCAGGTGGCCGGTTTGTTATCTTGGAGGGGCTCCTTTATGGTGCCCTGATTGTTTTATGCAATGTCTATGCCCCCAATTCAGCACAGATCCCGTTCTTGCGCCGGGTATTCTCCCGTCTGCGCGCTCTCCCACCATCAGCTTGGCTGGTGGGGGGAGACTTTAACATGGTCTTCTCTGAACGGGCGGATCGTCTGGCGTTACCCCAGGGCCCAACCCCCCATAGGTTGGCCCAACTTGCAAGGGAGTTCCGCAGGCTGATCCGCGCCCACTCTTTGTATGACCTTTGGCGAGTGGACAATCCTACGGCGCGCTCCTACACCTTCTTTTCTCACCCTCATAACACTTACACCCGCATTGACTACTTCTTTGGAAATGCTCCCGCTCTTCGTTTGCTTAGGGACACGAACATTGGCCCTCTCACCTGGTCTGATCATGCCCCAGTCGTGGTTACCTTATCTACGACTCCAGTGCCTACTCGCCAATGTCATTGGCGTCTTAACGAAACACTGCTCAATTCGCCGACCTCCCTCGAGACCCTGCGCACACACTTGATAGATTATTTTAGGGACAACTTAGGCTCGGTAGACTCTCTTGCCATTCTCTGGGAAGCCCATAAGGCGGTCATGAGAGGATGCTGTATCGCATTGGCTTCTAGGCTTAAAAGGGACAGACAGGCCCAGGAACAGCTCCTCCAAGCCCGTATTCGGTCCCTTACGACGACTTTGGCAGCGCATCCATCCCTGGGGGTTCTTCGCCGTTTGGTCCTGGCCCGGGCGGACCTCCGTGATTTGGAGACCCGCCATGTGGAACGACTTCTCCTTTATACCCGTCAGCGGTTTTTTGAACGAGGTAATAAATCTCATACCCTCCTGGCAGGAACCCTCAGGGATCATCGGGCCTCTTCCACACCACACTCTGTCCGTGACCCCGCGGGTACTCTTCAACATCACCCTGATGCTGTGGCGCTGGCGTTCCACTCTTACTACTCTAAGCTGTATGACTTACCCCCCCCCCACGAGCACTACTCCCTGGGGATGACTCAACACTACTGGAAGACTATTTAAAGGATTGTTGTCTCCCACGCCTTCCTCCTGAGGCCCTAACCTCCCTGAACACCCCCATCACCAGGGAGGAACTAGAAGGGGTCCTGAAGGACCTCCCAAATGGGAAAGCCCCAGGCCCAGATGGGTTCACTTACAATTATTATAAGGTTTTCCAGGGTGAACTCTCTGCTCATCTATTGTCCCTCTTCAATTCCTTCCTTTCAGGTTCCCCTATACCCCCGACTATGCTCTCTTCACTACTCACATTGGTCCCTAAACCGGGTAAGGACTTGCAGGATTGTGCTAACTACCGACCGATTGCTTTGCTGAACACGGACCTGAAACTTTTCACCAAACTCTTAGCCAATAGACTGAATGCTTGGCTCCCTCTGCTTGTCCATAAGGACCAGGTGGGATTCATCCCCTGTCGTCAGGGTGGTGACAACACCAGGAGGACTGTGGATTTGGTGGAGGTGGCCAATCATTATTCTACCCCGGCCCTTCTCTTGAGCCTGGACGCTGAAAAGGCTTTTGACCGCATAAATTGGTCGTTTATGCATACTACGCTTAAGGCGTTCGGGCTTACGGGACCGTTTCTCACAGCTATCCAGGCCCTTTACTCCTTACCCTCAGCAGCAATTAAGCTTCCCCATGCATCTTCGCCCTTCTTCCCTATTCGAAATGGCACTAGGCAGGGTTGCCCCCTGTCACCCATCATATTTGCCCTCTGCATTGAACCGCTAGCGGCCAAGATTAGGCGAGACCCTAATATCAAGGGCATCATGGTCCAAGATAAGGAATTTAAGATATCTCTCTTTGCGGACGATGTACTCCTCACTCTCACCTCCCCTCATACTACCCTTCCAAACTTGCTGCGCTCGCTAGAGACCTATGGTGATCTCTCAGGGTATAAGGTGAACCCCGCGAAGACTGAGGCACTCCCACTTAACATCCCACGGGACCTTCTCCTTCTCCTCCGCAGTAATTACGATTTCCAGTGGCGGGAGTCCTCTATCCGCTACCTGGGAGTCCATATATCCACCTCCTATGCGACCCTCTACTCGGCAAACTACCCGCGGTTGTTTTGTGAGCTAAGAGCCCTATTGGACAAATGGCAACCCTTGCCTATCTCCCTTTTGGGGAGAATTGCTGCGGTCAAGATGACTCTCCTCCCGAAGCTACTGTATTTTTTCGAGACGCTCCCAGTCGCGATACCTCGGGGAGAATTACGGAACCTACAGAAAGCTATCTTCCAGTTTATCTGGAAAGCAAAACGACACCGAATACCTAGATCTGTTATGCTGGCGGATAGGGGGTCTGGGGGTATGGCTGTCCCACATCTGTTACATTATTACTGGGCGGCCCACTTACGCCATATCCCATTCTGGGCGACTATGCCAGCATACACCAGATGGGTGCAGATAGAAAAGCTATGGCTGGCACCCATGCATCCTAACGCGCTTCTGTGGGTCAGCTCCCCCCCACCCCCCTGCCTCGTACCTGTTGGGCCCCATTCGGTTTACTAGATCTATCTGGTCTACCTGTTGTGCTAGATTCTCCCTGATGTCCCCGCGCTCATCTATGGTCTCCATACTATACAACCCCCTTCTCCCAGAGAGCCTGACTTCTGCCATGACTAAAGTGTGGTCTGAAGCTGGCCTTTACCGGATTGCTGACATGGTTGACCCTGGAACCTTGGAACTCAGGTCCTTTGCTTATCTTACAGCTAATCAAAACCTGCCAAGTACTGAATGGTTCCATTACTTGCAGGTGGTTCACTTTGTCCGCTCCCTCCATGGGTCTCTTAAGGTGTCACTCCCCACCGCTTTTGAAAAGATTTGCCGTGCAGGCACGTCCACTAGGGGCTTTATATCCTCTATTTACCAACTTCTTAACTCACAAACTACAGGCTCTCCTGTTAATCATCGCTATATGCTTAAATGGGAGGAGGCGGTGGGTAAACCCATCTCCCAGGAACAGTGGCGGATTGTATGGTCTCGGGCCCAGAAATCATCTCAGTGCATTACGTTTAGGGAAACGCAGTATAAGCTGTTGATGCATTGGTATCATACCCCGGCTCTCCTTCATACTTTAAACCCATTAGTTCCCCCATGGTGCTGGCGCTGTGGAGCTGCGGTGGGTACCCTGCACCATATCTTTTGGACGTGCCCTCTCATCCTCGGTTTTTGGAGGGAGGTCAGGACTCTGACGACTGCTCTCTTTTTGCAAGAGGTTCCTCTTGACCCTCTTCTTTATCTCCTGAACCTTCCCCCCAGACACCTGAGCAATAAGTCATCCAGGCTTTTCTTGCATCTTTGTACTGCAGCTAAAACTCTCATAGCTAGAAACTGGAAGAAGGTGAGTCCCCCATCTAGTCTTGAGCTTGTGGCTAGAATGAAGGATGTGAGGAGTCTTGAATACCTGACTGCTGGCCTACATAATTCACGGGAAGCCTTTGGGGCTATTTGGGCACCCTGGGACATGTATTGTACATTACAGGGTCTCTGATCTCTAGTCCTCTCCTTCCCTCCCCCCCCTCCTTCCCTTTGGTCCTACCCTTGTCTTCTTAACCCCTCCATTCCCCCCTCCCTTGTTCACTGCTTAATTTAAATGCATATTGCTTAAGGGAGAGGAGGCAGATAGCCTCTATTTACCTCAATGCTTCCTGTTTGTTTGATTATTATTGTTTTTTTGTTTTTTCTTTATTCCTTGTTAATGAAAAATTTTTCAATAAAATTACAGTTATATAAAAAAAAAAAGGGCGGGGCGGGGGGGGGGGGGGGGGGGCCCGGGGGGGTATAAAATTGGTGGGGGGGGGAAGGAGGGGCTGGTTTTTCTCCCTGGGGGGGGGGGGGGGCCCCGGGGGGGGGGGGGCAAAAAAAGGTGGTGTTTGGGAAAAGAGGGGGGGGGGGGGGGGGAGGGGGAATTGTGGGTGTTTTTTTTTATTTTTAAGTGTGTTTTTTTTTTGTTGTTTGTGCGGGGGGGGGGGGGGGGGGGGGGGTGGGTGGTTGGGGGGGGTTGTTTTTGGTGTGTTTTGTGGTGGTGGGTTGTGGGGGGGTGTAAGTGTGGGGGGGGGGGGGGAGGAGGGGGGGGGGGTGGTTTTTTTTTTTTTTTTGTTTTGTAGTTTTTTTGGTGTTGGGTGGTGGGGTGGGGGGGGGGGGGTGGGGGTGTTTTTTTTTTTTTGGGTTTTTGGGGGGGTGGGGGGGGGGGGGGTTGGTTTTTTTTTTTTTTTTTTTTGGGGTTACACCATGTGGTGCCCCTGGCCTTAAAGTGATATGTAAATTAGGCAGTTGGTCCATTGGGGGCGGGCCTACAACTCCCAAAGCACTGCTTTTCATGCGGAGACACACATTATCTCCTCCCACTGTTATGACCTCAACCATCCTTGAGCAAAGACCCGCCTCCAGTGCACCAACTGCATCATTTGCATAAGCCTTCACAGCTTTTTTTTTCTCCAAATGTATAAACGTAACATGCATAACAAAGATATGATTATCACTGTAATGTGCTCTGTAATGTCGTGGTGACCATTCAATATGTTTGGGCACAGTACTAGACTCCTTTCATTATAATTCCACTAAAATGGTGCATGTAGTTGGTTTAATAAGTCCATTTTATGTTGCAGGCTGACAGCCAGGTGGACCAGATGAGGCAGCATTTCTATGAGGTGTCGCTGGAGTATGTTTTGAAAGTCCATGAAGTTCAAGAGCGAAAAATGTTTGAGTTTGTGGAGCCGGTAAGCGGACGATCATAGATTTTACTATTTATTATATGGTATATAGCATTTCAACTAATCTGTCTCACTTGACCTTTGTGTGTTTTCTGGTCTTTATATGTCCTTTATAGAAAGCTCCCTGTGAAACTCTCTTTATTAGCTCAATCTTGGAGTTCCTTTTATTAGTTTCTCATCCAGCAGGATAGTCCAGGTCAGAGGGGCAGTGTCAGAAGCATGGATCCTCCGCTAATGCAGTGTTTGGCGAATCTTGCCTCTGTACTCCTGTGGGTTTGTGCTTGTGATGTCCACACAAAAGGCTGTAGCTCTGTATATTTTAGTCTTGGGAGGCACTTCAGTTCATTTCCTGTTTTTTTTGTTTGTTTGTTTTTTTTTATATAGGAAAACAAGTGGGCTGTGTGACCCATGTTTTATCTGCTGTTGTACAAATCCCAGAATAGAAGAGTAGCAAAATTTTGGAGAATGTTTTCTGATGTCCTTATGCTAGGACAGTGATGGCGAACCTTTTAGAGACCGAGTGCCCAAACTGCAACCCAAAGCCCACTAAATTATCGCAAAGTGCCAACACGGCAATTTCACCTTAAATTAACCTGCCTCCCCAGCATCCCCCCTCTTGCTCACAAGCAGCCAGTACCCCCATTCCCCCCTCTTGCAAGCAGCCTACATCCCACATCTCTCCCCCCCACACTACACCCTGGACCCCACACTACACTCTGCATCTCCCCCCCCCCACACCCTGCATCTCTGCACCCCACACTACACCCTGCATCTCTGCACCCCACACTACACCCTGCATCTCTGCACCCCACACTACACCCTGCATCTCTACCCCCCACTACACCCTGCATCTCTACCCCCCCCACTACACCCTGCATCTCTACCCCCCCACTACACCCTGCATCTCTACCCCCCCACTACACCCTGCATCTCTGACCCCCCCACTACACCCTGCATCTCTGCACCCCACACTACACCCTGCATCTCTGCACCCCACACTACACCCTGCATCTCTGCACCCCACACTACACCCTGCATCTCTACCCCCCACTACACCCTGCATCTCTACCCCCCCACTACACCCTGCATCTCTACCCCCTACTACACCCTGCATCTCCCCCACACTACACCCTGCACCCGATATCTCTAACCCCCACACTACACCCTACATCTGCACCCCACATCTCCTCCCCCACACTACCTCTGCATCTCTCCCCCACACTACACCCTGCACCCCACACATCTCTACCCCCCACACTACACACCACATCTCTGCCCCCCACACTACACCCTACATCTCTGCCCCCCACACTACACCCTGCATCCCACATCTCTAACCCCCACACTACACCCTACATCTCTACCCCCCCCACTACACCCTGCATCTCTACCCCTACTACACCCTGCATCTCCCCCACACTACACCCTGCACCCGATATCTCTAACCCCCACACTACACCCTACATACTGCACCCCACATTCTCCTCCCCCACACTACACTCTGCATCTCTCCCCCACACTACACCCTGCAACCCCACACATCTCTACCCCCCACACTACACACCACATCTCTCCCCCCACACTACACCCTACATCTCTCCCCCCACACTACACCCTGCATCCCACATCTCTAATCCCCACACTACACCCTACATCTCTATACCCCACACTACACTCTGCATCTCTCCCCCCACACTACACCCTCCCCCTCACACTACACCCTGCACCCTACATCTCTTCCCTCCACATCTCTCCCCCCCACATCTCTCCCCCCCACACTACACCCTGAGCCCCACATCTCTCCATGTTCCTCCACTGTTCGGGATACTTCTCTTCATGTGGAAGGACCTTCTTACAAGCAAAGACACGCCTACCCTGTCATGTGACCTTATGACGTCAGAAGGTCCTTCCAGAGTACAGCGTTTAGCCTTTATCAATTCAGCATGTACTGTGTCACTGTAGGCCACGGTCCGCAAGACCGCTGCTTACAGTTTTCAGCTGTATGTACATTTGCACATACAGCTGAAAGAAGCGATCCCCGTTAGTGAGATATGGTGACGGCGCGCGTGCCAACTGAGAGGGCTCTGCGTGCCCTCTCTGGCACGCGTGCCATAGGTTCGCCATCACGGTGCTAGGATATTTATTTTTTTCTTCTTTAGGCAAGAACTAATGTATGTTGAACGCTGTCAGAGAAAACACTTATGTAAAGGCCTGCAAAGTGTGTTAAGGTTACAAATAAGGCTACTTTCACATTACTCTTCTGCTATTGTATCCGTCATCTTTGTCAGAAAATCGTCCCTCTATATCCGTCAGTCTGGGAGTTTTAATACCCTTTTAGAGGACAGAACTGGCAGAAAAATTATAGTGTGAAACTAGCGTAAGGCTCCATGCAGATTTTGCTGCGTTTTAAGTCAGGAATGGATTTAACAGAAGGGAAAAGTCTAAGAGCTATCTTTGTTTTCAATTCCTTCTGTAGCCATTTCTGACATTGGCTCAAAAAACTGCAACAAAATCTGCAACAAAAAAACGCTGTGTTTCCGCAACGTGGGGCCTTAGCCTAAGGCTTCCTTCAGCTTTCCGTTTTTGCTTTCCTTGTTTCTGACCTGTTTTAAAGTAAAAAAAAAAAAAAAAGAAAGTGACTGGTCAATCGAAGCAGCCATTCATTCAGTTGGCACTGAAGTCCTCAGGTTGCATCCATTCTGTTAGGTTTGGTCATTTTGCTGGAAAGAAACAACACATTGCTCTTATCTTGACTGCGATTAACTTTTTATGCATTCACTTCGGAAGTATAACTGACCCTAATAGAATGTTATAGTTGGCACCAGTTAGTATCAGTTTATCACTTCATTAAAAGCAGTAGCCAGGCCATCCCTCACTCACTGCACTCTCTCCTATACTTACATAAGCCTGTACAGTCTTTGGGGTTTTCAGCCCCTATGGGACTCCATCTGTATGTGCTGGAGCAGCACTGAGCATTTCGGGTGTATTTTCATCATTGTGTCAGCATGGGGCTGTGAGTGGCACTATATAATGTAAGATTGCAGGTGCCTAGCACATCTAATTGTGAGGCAGAGGTCTGATGAGGATTCCCTGATCCTACCCAATGAGGGAAGGTGGGGTGGGGTCTGTTCATGCAGCAAATTACAGTCACAGAGCTATGTGCAGTGACTGTCGGATGTCAACTGTTTTTTATTTAGTTTTTAAACTGATCCATGAAAACTGAATATATGTGAACAGAGCCTAATGCAATGGCTAACACTCTGTTTTGTTGTGTGAAATAAATATGATGTTTTCAGAAGTTAAAATGTTTCTCTTTGTACATACACAGTTATATTGATGCATAGAACAGACCCATTTTCGTTTATGTACTGATGATGCAATACCTGGACACAAAACTATTGGATTACCACAAGCTGCACTGTTACTAACCTATTCCCCAGGGACAGAATGCCATTTGATCCTGGTTGCTTACTTAAGTCTTCATTTCTTACTGAGTTACTTCTATGTAGATCTGTCTCCTTTGCTCAGGCATAACCTGCTGCACCAGCAAAACAATGGTTAACTTTGAGGTTCTGCGCTCAGTTCCTGTGCAGCTGCTTCTGATGAGTTCTTAAAGTCTACTATATAAATCCTGCCAATTCCCCATATATTTGCAAGGCAGTGGAGTCTGCTTCAGAATAAAATGATTAATTATTTTCCATTATATTATACAATTATTAATATTGTATAAGACGATGCATAGTTTGTTCCAGGACTGTGGAGTCGGTAGGCCAAACCCCCATCTCTTGACTCCTCTAATTTGCCACAGACTGTCTCCAACTCTTGCCATGGTCAGTTAAAAGCAGTAAAGATTCTCTACTACATCAAAAAACTAGTGACTGAATTCCTATGAAAGTAAATATGTAACAAGTTATTCTTCTAATTATACAATATTAAGAATTTTATAATATAATTTAAAAATCATTTTATTTTGAAGCTGGAGTCAGTAACTTTTTTTTCCAACTCCTCCTCCTCCAGGCAAAATTGGTCCCAATTCTGATTTCACAACCCTGGTTTGTTGCATATTTACTTTCATAGCCATTTTATCACTAGCCATTTAATTAATTTGAGTATTTTTACTGTTTTCAGACTGACTAGGTCTTTTAGCTATTTATGAAGGAGTCTGCATCAGAGCGGGAGTCAGTCAGGCTGTGCAAAGAGTTCCTCAAGCCACTGCATGCCCAGTCTGTACTTTCAAAGTTGTTTTTTTCTGGTGTATGTAGAACTACCTGACCATTGCTGGCCATTACTCCTAACTAAAGCTCCGGCCTTGATCCTGCTGTTTCCATGCTCTTGGTCTCCGCTTCCAGTCTTTTCCTGTGTTGGGCCCATGCTCTTGGTCTTAGATCATGCCTGTGCTGTCTGTATTGTTCCTATACTGTCATTGCTGCAGTTGACAGCTGGATTTACTTTGGCAAAGTCCACATCGCTGTAGGGAAAGTTAAAGGAGGGGTCCGGGGGGGGGAACCAGGGGATCCCTTAGACTCTGCACTCTAAGAATATTGCATGTTGAAACCTGATGACCTACTTGGTGACTACATGTCCTGTCAGAAAAGAAGTAACTTGAATCAACATAAGATGCTATTGCGAGTAGCGCCTGGTCTAGTAGAGCTTTAGTTATTGCAGCAGTAGTTGTTACATTAGAACTCACTACATCCGAATGTCCTTTGTTCTGTGTATGTAACATATTGATTGAATGTGCTGGGGGAGCAGTATATCAACCAGGGACAGAAATAAACTTGACAAGCTGATTAGAAGGGCCAGCTCTGTCCTGGGGAGCCCACTGGACCCAGTGCAGGCGGTAGGTGATAGAAGGATACTGTCCGTGGTGAGCTCCATGCAGGAGAATAACTCCCATCCCATACATGAGACTGTGATCGCGCTGAGCAGTACTGTCAGTGACCGACTGCTCCACCCTAGGTGTGAGAAGGAGTGCTATCGGAAGTCTTTCCTCCCCACCGCGGTTAGGCTGTACAACCAACACCGACCTAAGCGGAGATCATTACACACAGAGAACTGAAATATCTCTCTGCCTGTTAAATCCCCCCCCCACCCCTCTGCTACGTCCTATCTGTCTGTCTGCTATTAATGTAATGCCTCTCACCTTGGAACATTCCTGTACATGTTGTATTTGTATTTGTATCTGCTTATCTTTGCTGCTGTAACACACTGAATTTCCCCATTGTGGGACTATTAAAGGACTATTATTATTATTATTGAATTGAGGTCACCTTTATGAAGCATAAGACACTATTCCTTACATATTTGGTGGTTGTGGCAGCTTTTAATACTTTTTTGATCACCATAGAATAATGTCATTGTTGTGGAAGTAGCTTGTGACCAGTAAGTTTCACATGGTCTTTGTTGTGCAGGAAGTAGGAGTGCAGAATGTATTTTCCATATGGCTTAGGTTTTATGTTCACATGGATTGAAGATCCTCTTCTACTGCCCATTTCCTGTTCACACAAGGGAACAGACACGCTGGTTTAAACCAGTACAAGCAGCTATATAAATAGTTTGCAGATTAACCAAGGCCATTAATTTCTGTATATGTTTCCGGTTACTTGTGCTGGTAGCAGTAAACAGACATTCCACAGAGATTTTCCTTGTAAACACATCAACATATGTGGGATTTTCTTGCCTTGAGTGAATGCATTTCAGCATTGACGTAGCCTTGGGGCTCATGCACACGTCTCGGCCACACGTGCTGATCCTGTATTTACAGGTTTGTTATGGGGCCATAGTATGCCATACTCTGTGTGCCATAGTATGGAGCTCCACGTGGAAGATGTACGTTTGCAGACCGTTTTGCAACTGTCCCATTCGTAGGATCTGTGCTTGTGGAAATCCATTTGCTTATTTCAGAGAAAAACCCATTCAGTTGTATTTTAATGTGAATGTACCCGGTTTCTTTACTTTACTTTTTCTTTACTATTTCTCTATGTAAAATAAAACATACACTATGGAATCGGGAACATTATACTACTTGGCCCATAACCCATTATATGCCTAATGAATAGTCTTTATTTTCATTTGTGCACTACCCCTCTCATATTAAACTTATTTCTGAAGTGAATGGTAGTGTCTACAAGGTAATTCACATATGGTACATATAGTTTTTTTCTTTGTTTCAGCTACTTGCCTTTTTACAAGGACTATTCACATTCTACCATCATGGCTATGAGCTAGCCAAAGACTTCAGTGACTTCAAGACCCAGCTCACCATCAGTATCCAGAATGTAAGAAGTGCCTACCTTTTTACTCTTTGACTTCTGTTTTACTAGTCATAATACTGTACCTAAAGAAAAATATATTTGTACTGTATTAGCCAGTAGAGAGAAAAGATAAAAATTAAACGTCCTAAATAGTAGGTACTTTTTTTTTTTTTTTTTTTTTTTTGTCGCATGGCTAACTGAAAAGATGCAAGTTTTTGAAACCATTTAGATCTCTTCATCCAGTATAGTAATTGATATGTCTGACTAAGAGACCAGTCTTGAAAGTTTGCAGTTTGTCATCTTTTCAGTTTCGGTATCTTGACATCTGCGTCTTAGGGAGCCTGCATCGCAATGTCTGTCAAAATTGTGGAGGCAAAAATCACGCATGGAACAGTTCTTCGTCTGGTAAAATGATAGATACTTTAAACGGATACCCAACAAATCCTATTATATTCCATAAGGTCCCTCATGATCCATTGCTGTCCATCTTTTAATGAAAATAATGGAATAGAAAAACAGATCCAATGCAAATATGAATTTACCCTAAACAATAAAAGGTATCAAGTACTAAGGACTCTCAATTTTTATCTTTACTTTAATTAGAAGAATTTTGGTGACCAACCTTTTGCAAATGAATAATGTAATGCATGTATAATACAGACGACTTTTTTACATTGGTGCTTGAAAGTTTGTGAACCTTTCCGAACGTTCTATATTTCGCAATAAATTTCTACTTTAAAACATCAGATTTTCACACAATTCCTAAGGGTAGGTAAAGAGAACCAAAGCAAACAAATCAGTCAAAACTATTTAATATGTATGTTTAATATATTAATATTAGACGTGGTCATTTTATTAATAGAAGAAAATTATCCAATATCACATCTGTGAATCTCAAAAGTATACAAACCTTTAGGTTCAATGGGATAACAGTCAGGTGTGAGTGGGCAAACTGTTAGATTTAAAGTACACTCAGGAGATTTGAGGACCTCAAAAGAAGAGTTGCTTTTGCTTATCAAGCTGGAAAAAGTTACAAAACCTCTAAAGAGTTTGAACTCCACCAATCCACAGTACAAATGGAGGAAACTCCAGACCATTATCACCGTCCCCAGGAGTGGTTGATAAGCAAAGATCATGCCAAGAGAAAGGTGTACAATAGTCATGGAGAAACCCAAGGTAACCTCTAAACCAATGTTTCTGAACCTTTTCAAGTGAAGTACCCATAGTGAGAGAAATTCCTAACCGAATACTCCCAAAGTAGTAATATCTTATAAATGAAATGTAAGCATTATATAATGGCCACCACACTGCCCGCATGTGTAATGTAATGGTCCCCACAGTACCTGCAGAGGCAATTTAATGGCCCCCACACCCAGTGATGTCTATATTGCATGCTGCACTGTACTTCCCTTGCACAGGATGGATGCCTGTACGTGGTCATGGGCACTATCTTTACATTAGAAGCACAATGAATGCTTCCATCAGTACTGGCAGTCATTGCAGTTACTGCCGCACAAGGAGCGTCCATTAAACACTCACCTCTCTGCTCCAAGATTCATGCTGTCCAATCCAATTCTGAACTATACTAGCAAATTGTAAGACAAATGTTAGGACATCTGTCTATGAGCTGAATCTCAAGAGAATGTGGGTCATGCAGCCTAAAAACAACCCCCAAGCACACAAGTTGTTCTCCTAGGTAATTGTTAAAGAAGAATAAAGTTAGTTTTGGAATGGACAGATAATTCAATAGAAATGCTGATGGACCTGAAGTGAGGAGTTCATGGGAGGTAGCTTGCCCACATAACAGAGTTGAACCTGTTTTATGAACGAACTAAAATTCCTCCAAGCAGATTCTCAGGACAGATCAACAATTATTGGAAACATTTAGGTGCATTTATTCCTATACAAGGAGGTCACATCAGATACTGAAAGCAAAGGTTGTCATACTTTACCGCTCACAGATATGGGATATTGGATTGTTTAATTCTATAAATAAATGACCAAGTCTGATATGTTTGACTAATTTTGTTAATTTCGTTCTCTTTATCTATTTTTAAGACTTTTGATGTAGATTTAGGTCAAATTTATATAGAAATATAGAAAAATTCTGAAGTGATCACAAACTTTCAAGCATCAGTGTAAATTTATTCACATAAAGTAAATCATCATTGAATAGTCATTATAAAGTTTCTATTATAATATGCAACTATCCCAAGTGCAGATCAGATCAACAGCTGAATTGGTTTTAAGAGTAACAATGTCCTTAGAGGTTGTCCCTTCCCATTCAGCTTCAAAGGTTATACACAGTGTTGGCAAATCTCTGCTCCTAAGTCTGACCCCTAGGGTGGGACTTGTGGGAACAGTAGATCAGTATTTCTTTATTATTGTTATTATTTATTTGTTTATGTAGCACCATTAATTCCATGGTGCTTTACATTTGAGGGTTTACATACAGTACACAAATTATACAAAACAAATATAATACTAACAGTGACCAACTGGCACAGTGGGATAGAGGGCCGTGCCCGCAAGGGCTTACAATCTATGAGGGAAGATTACATTGTTTCCATAACCCTCATAGAGGTGAATGGGAGCAATGCATGGTTCAGCTGTGCTACACTGTTTCCATAGCTTCCATTTATAAGCGTAACAGAAGCGGCATTGCTCCACTGTTCCCGTAATCCTGTCCTAGGGGTCAGGACTTGGGAGCAGTTACTCAATCTCTGCAGTTATTTTTTGCTATATTTTACAGACTCGGGATCGCTTTGAAGGAACAAGGTCTGAGGTGGAAGCGCTGATGAAGAAGATGAAAGAAAACCCTCATGAACAACAGACTTTTAGTCCTTACACAATGGAGGGTTACCTGTACATACAGGAGAAGAGTAAGTAAAGTGTAAAACATTTGCATTAAGACAGGGCTTCGCTTTCTTCTCCAGATGAGCACCCCTAACTGCAGACAAAGTGGAAGATGTCAATCAAGCAATGGGGGCGGAGTTTGGCATAGTTAGGGGTGGTTTTCTAGCGTAGAGAATGAAGCCCCCGATTCATGTTCTGTGTTCCATAAGACCTTCCATATGTTTACTATTACATAACAAAGTGCAGTATAAACTCTCAAAACCATATAAGCCTCCAAATCAAAACTGTCAGCCATGCAGAAACACTGAATTTTAATATATAGTGTATATAAAGTATTTAGACATCTGGGTTTTTCGCTGTTTTAGCATATTAAGTTATTTAGAAAGTATATATTGTGCTTGAGAAGTGTTTATTGAAAAGCTTTAAGCATGTTTCTCTGATTGTTGGGGACAGCTGCACAAAACAGTCTATACATGGAACATGGGGAGAAGTTCATCATTTTCTGGTTTGTTTTTAAGCCCCACATACAGGTACTGGTGCATTATTGTCATAGTTGTATCTTTTTACAGTGATTTCTGTCTTTGTCTTTTTATCTATACAGATTGTAGAAGGTTCCTTATTTGGGAATTTACTTTAGGTTCTTTTTACATTGTTCATGTTAAAGAGGACTTTTCACCACCTCCTCTGTCTCTAGTTCTTGGCATCTGTAATAGGCGCTTCTCCTCTGAGTCCAGCACGGTTGGGCTTTTCTCTCTAGCCATCACCATTCCTGAGCAATCAGTGCTGTTAGTTGTGGTGTCTGTTATACTATTTAGGCTCTGTACTGTCAGGAGGGCGGTGCCAAGAAAGAGCAGGCAAGTGGTGTTATTCTGAGCTCTGACCCTGACTGCCACTGATAGGAGATCTGAATCACACCCCCTGTCTGACACTGCTCACCCGATTGTACAGAATGTAGAATGTTTTATGCCTTTTGGATTTTGCCGAGTAGTGGAGGGAAAGACAAGTTCAACTAATTAGAACATAGGCGTATAGTAAGTGTACGTCTCATGTAAGGTCTCCATGAGCTTCTAGTTCAGTGATTGTAAGGAGAATGTTAATGGTTTTATTGCCTTTATTCTGTTTAGTGGTAGAGTCTTATCTTGTA
Organism: Leptodactylus fallax; assembly: GCA_947044405.1. Lineage (NCBI taxonomy): Eukaryota > Metazoa > Chordata > Amphibia > Anura > Leptodactylidae > Leptodactylus > Leptodactylus fallax. The sequence continues at coordinate 696,846 of CAMRHE010000150.1, forward strand.
GACACAGCAGTGTCAGGAGAGCTCTCCCTAGCTCAGAATTTAGCTGCTGTAACTATTTGTGTCCTTTCCATCATTTTAGAACTAGCATTTACACGTTATGTTTTATTGATGATCTGACTACTTGTATGACAATTATGAGGGCTGTAAATGAGTGTGTGAGTTGTGAGCCTTTCCTTGGGGCGCTGAATATTCCTGCATTGACCACTGAAACAAAAGTATGAGATTTAATGAGGTAATGACCAAATTTTGGTCTGTTTGATGACATCTGAATTAATTGAGTTGCACACACAATTGTGGTATCCATCCATGTGTTACCAAACACGGTATGTTCAAGTATAATCCCAAAGCAATATGATAATGTAAGGACTTTTGTTTTTGCTAATACATAATTGTCACTTCATTGCAGGACACTTTGGAACATCTTGGGTCAAACATTACTGCACCTATCAGCGGGATACAAGGCAAATCACCATGGTCCCATTTGATCAAAAGTCTGGGGGTAAAGCGGTACGTTAAATTGTAGCTGACACTGTATTAAGCAGATTTATCATATGTGAATTTAGGAAATTCTGTGACAAACCTTATGGGAAATGTAATGTTTGTTAGTTCCAAAACAACAAGCGAAGAAACTGCTATTAACAAGAAAATAGATTTTACTTTACTTAAAGGCTATATTTTCTTGTGTTAAAGAGACAATGATAAACTCTTGTAATGTGCTTTTCTAGAGTAGAGGAGTTACTGGCTGCCATACAGGTTCTCATTAAGGGTCCATTGTTTCACTGGATGCCAATTTTACCTATCAGTATATTTCTGGCATGTGGGAAAAAACCAAAGTACACAGAGGTAACCCACACAAACACTGGGAGAACATACAAACTCCATGCAGATGTTGCCCTTGGTTGTATTCAAACCTGGAACCCCAGCGCTGCAAGGCAACAGTGCTAACCACTGAGCCCACTCCAGAAAACGGATACATTGTTAGTGCAAAGAAACGAAAAAAAGAAACCAGAGTCATGCCCCAACCCTTCTCGCTTGCTGTAGGCTTAACATAGTACATAATTTTTCCCTGAAATCTTCCCTAAATGCATACCTCCACTTACAAAATCAGTTGTCACAAATTAATAGTTCTTGAATATAAGAAACTTATTTTTATTAAAGAAATAGGTTTCCTTCATCACTTATTAGGCTGCTCGCCTCCTCCTTACCTTTGCTCAGTCTATCTGCAGTAGAACTATTCATTCTATTCAGTAGTAAAGTCTTATCTTGTAGATATAGCAGTGTCAGAAGAGCTCTCCCTAGCTCAGTGTAGCAGCTGTAGTTATACATGTGCCCTTTTATAGCATCCTTCTCTTCTCTCCATAGACTTGTATGTAAAAAGTAACACTGCCTGGTAAGTGCAGAAGGAAACCTATTTCTTTACTAAGATATATTGCAGTTTCTTATAAAAACAACTTTACATAAATGAACAGTGCAGATGAATATAAGTGGAGGCACACTTTAAATCTAGATTTGCCACATTTAGTCAGCATTGACTGTTCTCTGAACTTATACCAGTCAGTGGTATCTATCTATCTATCTATCTATCTATCTATCTATCTATCTATCTATCTGGTATGGCCATATACCCGAACCAGCTTCTGCCATCAAAGGATAGTCTGGACACCCCCATTCACATATTCGATAGATGTGTCTGAGCAGCTTTACAATCACTATAATTCAGGGAGGGGGAAAGAATTGGTGTTTTGTTCTGTCAGAACTAGAAAAGGTGGGAACCATTTTTTTCTATAATAAATCTGTCCAATCCTTCACACTATCTTTGTGTGAAAACAGTCTACTATTGTTTTTGAGACTCCACATTCTAGACTATTTCATGGCTGACATGTATTTGCTATAAGGATGATCAGCAGCGGTACGTTGTCATATCAGAGCTTTCCCTACTGTAGGTTATAGCCTCACATTTCTAATAAGGCTTAGCAGTCTATAACAAGTGTGTGAGAAATAGCTAGTGTTGTAGATAGTGTGGAGGGTGTTCGCTCTTCTGCTCTGAAAGAAGTGATACATATTAAAAAGGTTTCCTATTATACAAGCAGCTGATAACCAACCTCTGCAGATATATTTATCATTCCCCTAGTCATACTCCATGGATTTCATACACTCCTGGCTTCTGACAGTGTGAGGTTTGTCCTCTGGAAGCTCATTTCTCATATCTTGGCTTTTCTCGGCTCTTGCGGACCGGCCGGTTTTGGGAGATGAGGTGTGGTGTGGTGTCTCGCTTTTCTGGCTCTTTGTTTTCAAACGTGTGCTTTTATATATAAAATATGGAACTATGAACAATTTAAGAACTAGTCAGAATGTATTCACTGGTTTAAAGGGAGTCTGCCTCCAGCAAAGCACCTAAATCACTTATATGGTGCTGATAGGGGGTTAGTTGTATAGGGAACTTAGTATAAAAGGGGTTTGTTACGTCTGTTTGACTATATGAAAATGATTAGTGCACCAGAGGCATGGGCATGCCTGGTGGGGCCCCAATTTTCATGTGGGCTCCCCCCTCCGCATGCTCAAACATAGCCTAATGAAGTCCTTTGCCCTTAATAGACCTACAACGGGGGAGAAGGGGGGGGGGGGGTTTTTTTGTTTTGGTGTTTTTTTTTTACCTTTTCTGGGATGGTGTTTGTGTGTGTGTATCATGTGCTAGTGTGTGTGTGTGTGTATATATATGTATGTGTATATATATATATGTGTGTGTGTATATATATATATATATATCATAATATTTTGATATTGAGTAAGTAGGTTACTTCATCTTGATCTTCAGGGAGAGGAAGAAGTTGTGTTCTTGAAGTCCTGCATACGACGGAAAACAGATTCTATTGAGAAGAGGTTTTGTTTTGATGTTGAACTTGTTGATCGGTAAGTGTGTATACAGTAGAAACTATGCATTAAAAGAGGTAGAGAACACCAAAAAACCCCTGATTTATCCATCAGGCTGTACAATGAGTGATGTTACAGAGGATAGATGGTTTTCGCATGCCCTTGCTTTATCACTGAAGTACTACACTGATCCTTGCCATAGACGTTCAGTGGAAAGGTAAGGGTACATACTGCATGACCAATGCATTCAGACTCCTAGCCATGGTCTTGTGATTTTGGTTAGGTCGTCAGTATGTGATCTGTAGGGGTCCGACACTTAGACTCCACACAGATCAGCTGTTCTGGCAGCCTCTAGGCACTGGAAGCTAGTGTCATGGCTGGGGAACATATGCAGGACATTCCTAATAGAGGAGGAGCTGCAATTCCCCGGAACCACTGCTATACAGTGGATGGGGTTGCATCACTGCTCCTTTTACTTGAATAGGAGCCGGCTGCATGTTCTCCCTGTCCATTACATCAGCTTCTGGCATTTGAAGGCTGCTTGAGCAGCTGACCTGAGTAGGATCTAGTTGTTGAACCCCCACATCTCATACGGATGACAGTATGAAAAATCCATTTGGGTCCAGAAAACCCCTTTTAAAGGTTTATTTACATAATTTGATAAAGTCTGTATAGATATTAAATTATAAAATTTACTAAGGCTGCCTGAAAGAGTGGTAAACCACAGACCAAACTGCATATAGAATGCATGGTATGCTGGGTATGGTTATGTAAATGGAGAAAATCAAATCACATTCATACAGTCTGTATTTTTTCCACATATTAGGGCAAGGTACATAATAAACCAGATCTTTTAAGCTTGGATGCAACTAATATTATTCCAGGTACAGGAATAGAATGCTACAGTACGTTGTCACATGATTAGGCCCTATATCCTCCTGTTACATGCCACCAAGATCGTGACTGAATAAATATCCTTACATGTTTCCTCAATATGCAGTTATCAGTAGGGATGTAATGCCAGGAAGGTAAGCAAGCACACATTCTGTCATAACGAAAGCACTGTGTGACATCTGTCTGTAACCCATTGAAGTGCAATGTGGCTGTGAACCAATACGACATAGTAGCTTGCTATTACTGATTTAATATATGAAGTACATAAACTCATTGGATGTCTATAAATGATGCACATGGTACAGATGTAACTGCAGCAAGGGTTTATAGGAAAGTTGCAAGTGAAAGATTTATCCATGTAACCTGTGATTCTTTGGCCGCCTGCTATGTTTCTTAATGCTGAGTGGATAAAAAAGTGGGGCCACATAAAACCTCAGGCTGCTCATATTAGCATTAGTGGTATATACAGTCATATGAAAAAGTTTGGGCACCCCTATTAATCTTAATCATTTTTAGTTCTAAATATTTGGGTGTTTGCAACAGCCATTTCAATTTGATATATCTAATAACTGATGGACACAGTAATATTTCAGGATTGAAATGAGGTTTATTGTACTAACAGAAAATGTGCAATATGCATTAAACCAAAATTTGACCGGTGCAAAAGTATGGGCACCTCAACAGAAAAGTGACATTAATATTTAGTAGATCCTCCTTTTGCAAAAATAACAGCCTCTAGTCGCTTCCTGTAGCTTTTAATCAGTTCCTGGATCCTGGATGAAGGTATTTTTGACCATTCCTCTTTACAAAACAATTCCAGTTCAGTTAAGTTTGATGATCGCCGAGCATGGACAGCCCGCTTCAAATTATCCCACAGATGTTCAATGATATTCAGGTCTGGGGACTGGGATGGCCATTCCAGAACATTGTAATTGTTCCTCTGCATGAATGCCTGAGTAGATTTGGAGCTGTGTTTTGGATCATTGTCTTGCTGAAATATCCATCCCCGGCGTAACTTCAAATTCGTCACTGATTCTTGTACATTATTCTCAAGAATCTGCTGATACTGAGTTGAATCCATGCGACCCTCAACTTTAACAAGATTCCCGGTGCCGGCATTGGCCACACAGCCCCAAAGCATGATGGAACCTCCACCAAATTTTACAGTGGGTAGCAAGTGTTTTTCTTGGAATGCTGTGTTTTTTTGACGCCATGCATAACGCCTTTTTGTATGACCAAACAACTCAATCTTTTTTCGTCCACATGACCTTCTTCCAAAATGAAGCTGGCTTGTCCAAATGTGCTTTTGCATACCTCAGGCGACTCTGTTTGTGGCGTGCTTTCAGAAACGGCTTCTTCCGCATCACTCTCCCATACAGCTTCTCCTTGTGCAAAGTGTGCTGTATTGTTGACCGATGCACAGTGACACCATCTGCAGCAAGATGATGCTGCAGCTCTTTGGAGGTGGTCTGTGGATTGTCCTTGACTGTTCTCACCATTCTTCTTCTCTGCCTTTCTGATATTTTTCTTGGCCTGCCACTTCTGGGCTTAACAAGAACTATCCCTGTGGTCTTCCATTTCCTTACTATGTTCCTCACAGTGGAAACTGACAGGTTAAATCTCTGAGACAACTTTTTGTATCCTTCCCCTGAACAACTATGTTGAACAATCTTTGTTTTCAGATCATTTGAGAGTTGTTTTGAGGAGCCCATGATGCCACTCTTCAGAGGAGATTCAAATAGGAGAACAACTTGCAATTGGCCACCTTAAATACCTTTTCTCATGATTGGATACACCTGGCTATGAAGTTCAAAGCTCAGTGAGGTTACAAAACCAATTTTGTGCTTCAGTAAGTCAGTAAAAAGTAGTTAGGAGTATTCAAATCAATAAAATGATAAGGGTACCCAAATTTTTGCACCGGTCAAATTTTGGTTTAATGCATATTGCACATTTTCTGTTAGTACAATAAACCTCATTTCAATCCTGAAATATTACTGTGTCCATCAGTTATTAGATATATCAAATTGAAATGGCTGTTGCAAACACCCAAATTGATTAATAGGGGTGCCCAAACTTTTTCATATGACTGTATGTAGTTTAGTGGCAGAAAATGTAATGCTGCAAACATCAGTTATTGAGAATATAGGTTTACCGATTTATGGACATTTTTTTTTTTCAGTTTATTATTTTTTTTTTTAAACTCGTTTTATTGAAAATTGCGTATCAGACAAAGGAAAAGAAATCAAAACAAATACATAACATGTTGCGCACCAAAAAACGAGAATTTCAATGTAAATTCACTCAACGCACCACATCCCACCTCGCCAGGTCCTCGTCCCATCCGGACCATATAACGTAGACTCGGTACAGAAAGAATATAATCAGGACATGCGTAATACTGTATACATCAGTTATCATGTACAAAACATGCAGTCAATAAGTCAAGGGTAACAACAAGGATACACTCCAAAATGAGAGGTCGTGGATACTCCCGGTGTCTCGCACCCCTCACGACATGAGTAAATTAATGGCAGAGCGCAATGAGGGAGCCGTATATTGGGTTACCGGAGAATTGCACCATGTTCCCCACACCTTATGGAATTTCTGAGGGCACCCTCTCCCTTTATACACAATCTGGTTATAAGGAAGAACAGTATTAACAAGTTTCTTCCACTGAGATACTGATGGGGGTTTCGGAGCCATCCATCGCAGTGCGATAGCTTTCCTAGCATAAAATAAAGACTCCCTCAAAAGGATTCTAACATGGTGTTGCCATATTTCTTCATCTAATACGCCGAAAAGGCATATCTCTGGGGTTAATGGTATAGGTTTAGCCAGAACTTCCGCCAGGAGATCCACGACCCCTTTCCAAAAACATTGTATGATCGGACATTCCCAAATCATATGCCAAAAGTCTGCCTGTGGACAAAGACACCTAAGGCATCCGGGGTTGGGCAGACGTCCCATTTTGTATAGACGGGAAGGTGTCAAGTAACATTGGTGTAGAATATACGTTTGAATCAGTTTGTTGTTAGCTGAAGGTGACACATGTTGAGGAGATTCAAGGATATCTTGAAACATCTCATCTGTGAGAGTTGGGATATTTATGCTCCATCGCGTCAAGGCCGGGGCGTCCAAAGTGGACACCTTGGCCTGTATCAGATGTGCATATAAAGTAGATATCAAACCCCCAGGGCCCTGTGAGCGAAGTATGCTGATAAGCGGATACTCAGATATATTGTCCAATCGATCCGGGAACTGAGAAGAAAGTGCATGTCTAATCTGTAGATATCTAAAGAACTGCGTTCTAGGGATGCCATAGGAGGAGCTTAGCGAGTCAAACGTTTTAAAAACCCCTTGTATGTACAGGTCACTAAGAGAGGACACGCCATACTGCGACCAGGCCCGGGCGCCAGGCAGGGCAAATAACGTCGGCAGACCAGGGTTGTGCCAAAGCGGGGTCTCCGCAGGTATATCAGAATAAGTGGACACCTTTTTCGCCTGACGCCAGACCTGTCCCGCCAGGGCATGGATGGGCAACAATTTCCCCCTAAACAAGGCCGGGTGTTCCAACACCGGCCACAGATTATGCAGACCCAGGTGGTGAGCCAGATGTGCCTCGGACCTCGGTAGGGGATCAGATGAGAGCCACTTCCTAATAAAACGGAGCTGTCCTGCCAGGTAGTAAAGAAACAGATCAGGGAGTGATGTGCCCCCGAGCTGCTTTGGTCGTTGTAGAGATGACAACCTAAGCTTAGATCTAGAGTTTCCCCATATAAAGGAGATAATGAGGGAGTCCATTTGTTTAAAAAATCTAAGGGGCACGGACACAGCAGAATGGCTTATAGCATATAGACATTTGGGTAGTACTATCATTTTAACTAGGTTGATTCTACCAGCCACCGACAAAGGCAGTGTAGCCCAAAGATTAAACTTAACCCTAAAGTGCGAGATGAGCGGAAAGATGTTCTGTTCCAAAAAACACCTATGGTCCCTAGATATAAAGATGCCCAGATATTTGCAGGTTGAGACTGTAGTCAATCCACATACCACATTCCCCTCAGCTACACTTGACGCACGGCCAATATGTATGTATGTAGGCCAGAATAATTACCAAATTCGTCAATTATAGCCATGGCTCTGGGCAGAGACCGGGAGGGGTCGCTCATAAACAGGAGTAAGTCATCGGCATATAGTGCTGTTCTCTCCTCCCGGGTGCCTATCACTATGCCTTTATATATGGGGTCATTCCGAAGCAGTATTGCCAAGGGTTCCACCGCCAGAGCAAACAGTAGCGGTGACAATGGACATCCTTGTCTTGTACCCCTACCCAAAGGAAAGTAGGAAGACAACGCGCCATTAATGGACAGCGCCGCTCTAGGGGAACAGTATAGAAGGGAAATCCAGGTAACAAACCCCTCTCCAAATCCGTATCCTCGCAACACCTGCAATAGAAAAGGCCACTCGACAGAGTCGAACGCCTTTGTTGCATCTAAAGAAGCCATCGCCCAGTCATGTGAGGATGATGCCCCAATCTGAGTTATCACCTGAGCCCTTCTAAGATTATCCGATGTGGATTTTCCAGGCATAAAGCCTGTCTTATCCGGATGGACAAGGTCGAGAACAACAGAATTTAGCCTTTTCGCCAACATTTTAGTAAGGAGTTTATAATCTATATTAAGCAGTGATATAGGCCTATATGAGCCACAGTCCAGCGGATCCTTGTCAGGCTTAAGTAACAGGATAATGGTGGCGTCATAAAAGGACTCCGGGAGACTGGGACCCACAAAGGCAGCGTTATAACAGTCAAGCAACACCGGGAGAAGCAGGCCCCCATACTGGGCATAAACCTCCACCGGGATGCCGTCCGGACCCGGCGATTTGCCCCTTGCCATATCTGCCAGGGCACCCGATAGCTCCTCTAGCGTAAAAGGGGAATCTAAAAATTCACGTTGGTCTTCTGACAATGTAGGAAGGGGGATCAAGCCCAAATAGGTGGCAAGCTCTCCGTCAGTGACTCTAAGCTTGGAGAGGTATAACTCACTGTAATACCTATAAAATCTGTCACTAATGGCCAAGCTATTGGACAGTACCTCCCCCGTATCTGAATGTACTCGTAGTATTGCAGGTGAGGCTGTGTTTTGATGTATCAGTTGAGCTAGAAAGCTGCTCGACTGGTTGCCGAGTTCGTAAAACTTCTGTTTGCTAAAAAACAGAGACCTACGTGCCTTGTCATGCAGTATATGCAGATATTGTCTACCCGTCTGCAACCATTGAGACCTAGCCTCATCAGTTGGATTAGCCACGTATGCGGCTTCGAGCGAGGCACACTGGGTCGCCAAAGTGGTCTCCAACAGCGAGGATTCCCTCTTTACAAAGGAAATGGAGGACTTAATACAACCCCTAAGATATGCCTTCATAGTTTCCCATAAGAGGAGCGGAGAAGTGTTTGGGGAATTAATGGTCAAAAATGTCTGAAGTTGATCAGGTATTCGATCATGTGGTACAAATAGTTTCAACCAAAATGGGTGGATTCGCCAACCCTGTCGTGGCTTAGCAGCCGTACTACTATTTAATTGGACCAACAACGGGGAATGATCAGACACTGCCCTGGGTAAATAGGATATGGTCTGCAACAAAGAATATGCTTTAGTATTTCCAAAAGCATGGTCAATCCTGGACAGAGTATGTCTGTTGGCAGAGTGACAGGAAAAGGTGCGGGCCTCCGGAAACCGGACCCGCCACAAATCCAACCACCCCAATTCACGGATCACTCCGGCCATTGTAGTAGGGCGAGGCAGAGAGGGGGAACCTGGCTCCGCGGAGAACCGATCCAATGCAATATCCATAACTTTGTTAAAGTCACCCAAACATAATGCAATAGCCCCAGGGAATCGGGTCGCAAACTGCGCAGCCTGCTGGAGCACAGCAAGATCAGACGCCGGTGGCAAGTACACACCCAGGATAACATACAGGACAAAGTCAACCCAGGCCTGGACAAAACGTATCGTCCCTCGGGGTCCCTTACAATGAGGCCTGGCTCCCACCTGAGTCTACGATGCACCAAGATGGACACCCCCCTGGAATAGGAAGTGTGTGTAGAGTGAGCCGCCCACTGAACCCATGGCTTCTGAAGTCGCCTGGAATTGTCTGGAACCAAATGAGTTTCCTGAAGGCATATGAGGTGTGGGTCAGCCCTCCTAATCTGAGAGAAAACCAACGACCTCTTTCGTGGGCTACCCAGGCCCCTCACATTCCAAGATAGTACCCTAAAGGACGCCATGGTCGTCTAAGAGTGTAATGTAATCATGGCAATTCAGGACCCCAAAAGTGACCCGCCTATGAGTGTGTAGCGCGTGGCTGAGTGAAACACAAAGTGGTGTGCAGCAACCTAAGAACCATATACAAACGAAATGAACCATTACACCCCTAAAGGGTGTGAGACATACTACTGGCATAAACAAACAATATTTGTTAAATTAACCGTGGCTACAATTAACGGGGGAAGAAGTGCACCCACAGTGGTTGGTATACGGGGCACTGTCTTAAAGGTATGGATAATCACTAGGCTAGGAGATATACTATTCAACAGAGCCAGGTTCACATGAGTAAATGAGATACACCGGCGCCCCGGGGTCGCCAGCCCAGGTAACTATAAGACTACAGGATACTATAATAACAGAACCGCACTTTTCATAAAACTACTTATGCAATAAACAAGAGCATCCCGTAATACATAAGTCCTTATGTATGGTCCGATCGGACCTCTCACCACACGCCGTCAGGATCATCGTCTCGGAGATCGAGGAAGAAGAGATAGCCAGTCCTCCACATCCCTCGGTGAAGTAAAGAAAAGGGACCTGCCGTCATGGACGACCCGAAGACGTGCTGGGTAAATCATGGAGTATTGTATAGCCTTTTCTCTCAACCGCCTCTTAACGGCCACGAAGGATGCTCGGGTCTTCTGGAGAGCCGCCGAGAAATCTGGAAACATGGCCACTGCTGCTCCGTTGTACTTAAGCTCGCCGGCCTGGCGCGCAGCCCGCAACGCCGTATCCCGATCCGTGCTGTTAATCAGACGGGCCAACAAGGGTCGAGGAGGTGCGCCCTGAGGCGGCGGTTTAGCCGGAACCCTATGGGCCCGTTCCACTGCAAATATTGGTGAGAAGTGAGCCTCCGGCAGGACATTTTTCAGCCACCCCTCCACAAAGGCCCGAGGATCTTCACCCTCCGCCCGCTCCGGCAGGCCCAGGATACGGAGGTTGTTTCGTCGCAATCTATTCTCCAAGTCATCCGCACGCTGGGTCCACAAACTTGCAGCTCTCTCCAGCTCCTGGAGTTTGTCAGGAAGTGGGTTAACAGTGTCCTCTACCTGAGAGACCCGATCCTCCACCTCACACACCCTGCCTCGCAAGGTCTGAAAGTCCTGACGGAGCAGGCCCAGGTCGATTTTTACCTCCTCAATTTTCCCGGTCAGCGAGGAAGTGCCGGCATGGATCGCCTCCAGTAGCTGTCCAGTAACTTGCTTTAAAGTGGGCTCGGGGTCCTCCTCTGGAAGGGCAGGAGAGGCTGCCTCAAGCGATGGTGATGTAGAAGAGGATGCTGCCCTGGAGAACCCCCTCAGGCGATCAGAGACAGAGGTTGATTGCGGGCGACTCATTTTAGAGAGTCGGCGGCCGCTCTTCCTGCGTTCCATACGGGTGGATATGTTGGCAGAGGAGGAGGTGTGATTGTAGCAAGACCTGGCCGGCCCCACAGGATTATAGACAAGGTCTCTGGCTAATAGCAGTTGCACAGTAGGAGCCTCTATGTCAGGCCACCAGGGCCAATAAGCCAGCCGAGGACAGACAGTAACTCAACAGTCCAATAGTATCGATGGCAACAGACTCTGGATTATAAGCGATGTCTCCAAGAGAGAGCCGTCAGCAGAGTAATGAAATAAATAGATTGCCAGGAGGAACTAAGAGGGAACGGATGGCAACTCAGCGATCCAATAGTGCCGATAGCAACAGTCACTGGATTATAAGTAAGGCCTCCAAGAAGGCCAGTAGCGAAGTGATGGAGTAGATAGATTGCCAGGAGGAACTAGAGGAGGACAGATGGTAACTCAACAGTCCAATAGCACATACAGCAACCGTCACTGGATTATAAGTAAAGCCTTCCAGAGAAGCAGTCAGCAGGACGATAAATCGTACAGAGGCACACACCTTCAATGGGTCAGAGACAGTTGATGGCTGCCACAGATATTGCCTTGCACTACTGCCCAGAGGAGCCAGGGGATGGTCCTATCGTGCCCAGCAGCAAGCAGGAGAGAGGAATGCCGGCTCCCAAACTTCCAGGCAGGGAACCATAGAAGGAACCGTCAGAGAGAGGCTCAGCTCGCCAGGAACGCCAGACTCAGCGCCCCCTCATCAGCAGATGGCCAAACCGGTCAGGGTTAAAATGGCCGCCCGCCACGTGGAGAGAGGGGAGACCGCCGTCCGGGTGCCAGCAGGACCAGCGGCCCCAGCGGTGCCTGCACAGCCCAGGCCGGCCCACGAGCGCAGCCCCAGAACGGCAGCTCCACCCCCAGCTCCAGGCCACAGCAGCGCGGGACAGAGCGGCTCCGGCAGCGGCGGTGGGAGTGTATGGCCGCCGGCCACGTGTAGCGATCACCGACTACTACCCAACGGAGAAGGACACCGGCAGAACGGGAGCTCTGGAACCAGGAGGAGGGCCTCAGAAGTGTGTTCCAGCGGACAGCGAACCCGGGCACCGGTAAGCAAGGATGGATTTCAGGATGGATGAGCGGCTCTAGCCAGAGCTCCGCTCACATGCGACCGTCCATGTCGCGCGCTAGCCACGCCCCCCTCAGTTTATTATTTTTAGTGACATAAAAATGACTGCTTCAGTGTAAACAGTAAAATCTCTTATGAGATTCCCACCCAAAATTGCTATAAGAGTGATGGGCCTCTCCAAGAAGAGGACCAATATACATAGAATTTAGGAGAATCAAAAATCTGGTCTAGATGAAAGTATTCACTGTATTTTTAAAAACATGAAATTCTTTGAGGGTGGTCCTCCACTCAGCATAGTCTACTACACTGTTGTTTATCTTTCTTAGCAGTGTACTAACCTATACCAGCCAGATGTAGATGGAGGCCAAGAAGATATCCTAGCCTATATAGCCCCTGTCTGACAAATGTAGCCCTATGGGCATGCTTAGCTTGCACATCAGCAGCTTCTCTGGCATACAAAACATGCTAAAAGTACATCACAAACATGAACATTGAGTTAGGACAGTCCCTTTAAGTTGGCAGCACATATACGCAATGTTTTTTTTAATGAATAGTTATCTTGTGTTCTCTTTTTATGTAATATTAAAGTCTCTTGTTGCAGCCATAGTGTAGCTGCTATTCAGCAAATATTTAAAAGGCCAATTGATATATTTTTAAGTTGTACAACATTGTAATTCTGTCACCCCAGATGTCTGCAAAGCCTGAACCTTGTTAATCTGTCAGACGGTGCTGTATAATTTACATTTCCCAGTAGATGACAAAGATTGTATCCTCAGAGCGGTTCTGGCTCTAGATCCATACTCCCACAGTCCCAACTGTTAGCTTCCTTCAACTAGTAGCAATTGAGGACATTCCCTTCAAAGCATGTTTTGTGCATTTTGGCAATCCACTTGACAGGTGGGCAAAAGCATTGTGTCTTTATGGCATGGGGAGTTCTGGCTGTGCTCTTTTATATCACCTCCTATGTGGAATGGTCAGTTAATTATTATTATTTTTTTATTATTATTATTCTTATTATGTTTCTGTCTTCACCACAGAGCTACTACTATAACAATGCAGGCTCTTTCAGAAGAGGATAGACGGCTGTGGATGGAAGCCATGGATGGTCGAGAACCAGTAAGTAAACATGTTTTATTTATGTCATTACATTGGCGCTGTGGGTATATAGGCCACTCTCTGTCTCAGCCCAACTGTGCCTCTTTTAGCAAGATTAATAACGTTGACGTTCCCAAAGATGAGTCCTAGACTTATATCTGGCACCTTCCTGTGCATTGTACCATGGAAGCCATAGGCAGAACACTTCACTTCATCATGACCTAAACAGGTGACAGGTTCCCTTTTTTAAAAAAAAATAATGTATGGTGAAACATGGTTTTTATTGCGATATTTATGTTTTGTGATCGTTACTGTTTCCATCAAAACTTGAATAGTATAATGCAATATGCAAACAGTGAAGTCTGTAGCATCATTATGACAGTAGACCATATCAGTAAAAGAGTATTACATGTTTGTGTAACTTTATTTAGTTTTTTTTTTTTTAAACTTTAAAATATGTGCAGGGTTTTGGTGGGCAGTGTGTTCCCAGTATAAGCCTTCATACGTGGTGTCCTAGCAGTTTTTTTGCTGGTAATAATCACATTATGGCTGCAGCACATTTTACATTTCTGTCTCAGGCTGTGGTCATGTACAATAAGAAGTAGTCTTCCTCTTCCCCTATCCATTACTACTACTACTACTACTACTGATTTTACATGTAATTCTAGCAGGAGAAACTGTAAATTAGCAAACTAATAGCTGAGAAAAGTCCAAGTGACCATTAATAATAGGAGATCAAGGAACACAAAACTGCAAATGCATGCAGGCATGACGCAGGAAAAAGGCAATCTATGAGCATGATCAGGAAAACTGCTTGCTGTCTGTGAATAATATTCCATCTGTAACCATACAAGCAGCAAGATACAAGAATATAGACTTTTCTTACATTGTAAGCTGTGAGATGTGCAGAATGTTCAGTTCATTGAACAGAGAAAGCTGTTTACAGATGTACTGTGAGGAAAACCTACCCTTCCCATCACCATTCACTGTGTGAATACAGAACCAACCTTCCACTCACTATGAAGCCTTCTTAAACTTGATGTATCTATGGCCGGGACTTCCCTATTAACAGGGAATGAACAGCAAATTAGCTAGAAGGGAGACGCCTAGTAGAAGAAACTTCAGGGAATTTTTCCGGCAGAAAGCAGCCACGTTTTTAATAAAAATGAATAATATTTTGGTCCAGAATCACATTTTCTAGCGAGACTTTTTTCTGAAAAATTGTGACCATTTAAATAGAAAACTGGAGGAACACCTGTATGTAGTTGCCCAGTTAGTTAATATCCAAACCATTAGAGGGGTTATGCCACTACAGCCTCTTATCCTTATCCACTGGACAGATAAGTGTCAGATTGTCAGGGGAATAGAAAACAGAAAGCCCTCCCTAATCCCACTTGTGAATGAAGTGACAGTGCCATTGCGTGACTGGTGCCACATTCACTTCTATGGAGCCACTGGGGTTGCAATCTTCAACAACCCAATAGAAGTGAATGGAGTGCAGGTTATGCAGGTGCACTGACAATTCATTCACAGAGAGAAATCAAGGGGACTTTAATTTCCCAGTTCTCCTGATAGATGGGGTCCAATCGCTTTGACCCTAAACAATCTGTCACTTATTCCCTATCCTCTGGGAATACCGGTTCTTCATTCCGAGATGCAGCTGGTTTAGGAAGTCTTACAGGGAATAATCACTATATGTAAATTGTCGCCTTTTAACTAGAATGCAAACTGTATCTAGTGCCACCTATAGATGGCTACTCTGTAATTCAATGTATGAGGGCAAAAATCCTTAAATAGCTGAAATGAGTGTCTCTGGTGTGACTGATCTCCTATAGCCGTGTGTCAAGGCTCTAGATCAGGCATTGAACTAGAGGTTAGCTACCTTCGGGTGCCACCAAGTGAACATTTTCTTTCTCCTGGAGGAGAGCTTATATAAATACTTTTTTCATAAGTTGCCTTGCCACTTAGAGTCCCTAACCCAGGTAGGGTAGATCTCCACAAGGTTCACCATTATTTGTCTGGGCCATCAGTATTTGACCTTGCACTGATCACCTGATCCAGCTGCCTTCTGGCACAGAGAGCTATAGAAATACATGGATCTGGAAGTAGTTCTTCTTCAATACAAGTTATAAGTGCAGTACTGCAGTATCCCTGCACCACCGCTATATACTGGACAGGGCTGCAGCTCTGCTTCTATTACATGAATAGTATCAGAGCTGCTTTCAACTAGTATATTTTAGGGCAGGGCAATGAATGTGAACTTGCTCACATCGATTATATCAATAATTTTGCATCCAAGCCGTTCTGTCTCACATTGCCATTGGTTAAGGGATATGTCATCCGCTGTATGGTATCCAACCAAGATTGCAGATGTGTGAATAACCGCAACCAATATAAAGTGGCATGTAAAAAGGGGAGTTTCCTAAAATAATTGTACATTAATTGTATTCGAGGTAAAATGTTCAATTAATCGACTGAAGGAGTTCATTGCTGCAGAAGGGAGTTGGGGTTAATAGGGCTGTTCACAATTTCTCAGTTTCCATCCATTAGTCCTGGAATGATGGCCAGGAAAGGTCCACAGCGAGTACTTGGTGAGTAGCCCAGTTGTAGGGACAGCAAGTCCTCCATGTGGTTTACTCATAAGCGTTACTGATGTAGGGATTCTGTGTTTGTCTTGAGTTCCAAATCATTTGAAATGTGACCCTTCTGTTCTAGGCATCAGTCTTGTAGTCACGGTGGGAATACTTCTTTAATGGACCTTAATTCTTTGCTATAGTTTAAGATACAAAAGATGTATTTCATCTGATATTGACATTAATGATTCCATTTAGCTTGTGCTATAAGTCCACTTACTCGTGTTTTGGCCGGTGTTCAGTTTTCTCTTCCAGAGATTTAGTTATTGGCCACTAGGTGGCAGGCTGACCTAGAACATCTGTTAATTAGTAT
The DNA here is from genome assembly GCA_947044405.1 of Leptodactylus fallax. NCBI lineage: Eukaryota > Metazoa > Chordata > Amphibia > Anura > Leptodactylidae > Leptodactylus > Leptodactylus fallax. The sequence goes on from CAMRHE010000150.1 coordinate 713,429, forward strand.
TCCAAGCCCGCTGAAAGGAAAAAGAAATTGACATTTGTTTCCCCTAAAGTTCTGTCCTGTTGGATCCTGATGTTGTTTGAGACAGACTTGTCCCAAGTTGTTGTTGCATTTTTTTTTCCTTTGTTTCCTCCTTTCTTTGCCAAATCAAGACACACCCACTTGGAAAGCCAGATTTCTGTTTTTTTCCTGCTTGTCTTTCTGCTCCGTGTTTATGAAAATGCTACATTCTGAAACCCAAGCACATGGCAAAGGATAAAACAGAAAAGCCACATGGACGGCTTCTGAATGTCCCCTTGGTCTGGCTTCATCAAAGTGCAGGGGCTTTGAATCCAGACTTTAATTTTTAGCTACCGTGACAGGGAAAAGGGCAGCAGAGTAATATAGCAGGTCCTTAGGATTAGTGTCAAGTTTACACAACATAATAAAATGAATTTCAGCCATGCTCTGCTGAGCATACTCCATCTGTTCAAAGGTAAATCAGATGGCTTTGCTACGTGAAGTGCGACATTGCCAAGCCTTCATGTTGCCATGGTGATTACTATGGTCACATTAATAAATATGAACTCCGGTAAAGGTTTTGTTGCGCCTCTGGAGAGCCGCATTTGCTTTAAAATGTTATACTTGTCCAAATTAACCATGAAACATGCTTTTCCGACGGCTAAAACCTCCTAAAGTGGGTGAGTGATGGGATTAAACAATTCAGGTCCATCCATCTAACAGACTAAAGTATGAAGATAAATTCACATGTAATATTCAATAAGAGGAAATCCATTTAGATATATTAAAATGCTAAATGGGGCTTTGTGCAATATATGGAAAACGGACTCATTTGCTGAACTTAGAGCGGCTATAGAAATTTACTATTCAGTAGTTATTGGTAAAAATAAAGCGGATGTTGATACCGTTGTATTTACCAGAAAAAGTAGCGCAGCATCCAATAATGTGACTGGCACCCTGACAGACCCATTATAAGTAAGTGGGGTATACATCACACATCATTGGTGTCGTCATACAATGAATACTCCTATACTGTGTCATACCCGGGCCCCCCCCCCACCGGTGAGGCCCCCACAGGGGCCCGGGCGCGGCCGGGCCGCACAAAATTATATTTCACAGCGCGCCCCCCGGGTTTTGGGGGGGTGGGGGGGGAGCTGTGAATAGAGCCCTACTCATATGTCCTCAGTGACAACTATTGTGGAGTTTATTGAAAGGACTTACCTTATAAACAAGATGCTATCACAACAATTTTAGGTAGTGCTAGCATACCGTGCTGTACTGTCTCTTACAGAATGGCCGACTGAAAATAAGGGGCCACATTTCTGTGACTGTTTCTTGAGTTGTCCATAAACCAAGCCAGATCAGGGAGTCAGAGATGAGCCACTGGCGTATGTTTTATAGTCGGCCATTTCCTTAGAAGACATGCAAGTTAGAATGGACAATGTATACTCTACTGGTGTAACTTTAGGGGTCGCAGCTTTGACTGAGCCCTGAAGCCAAGAGTGCCCAAGGATTATCCTAATCACACTAGGGCTGGATAAACGTCTTTGATCTTTTCTCATTTCTTTTGATGGCTGGCAATTTGTCCATCATACATCTATGACCTGTGCCTGCAGGAGGGAAAATATTTGATACACAGCCTTTCACTTTGAGAAAGGAGAAGATGAACAGTTTCATGGCAAGAATATCAGTTTGTTAGCTGGATCTAGTCACGGAGGGATTCTGTGGGGAGGCTGTAGCACAGAAGGGGGCACGCTTACTGTGTGTGGGGGACAGTGACAGGATGGGAATGACGGGAAGCCTGTGTGCACAGACACATTGTGAACAAGTCTTCATGGTGGTCTGGGCCTTGGTAGAGAAGGAAAGGGAAAAGTAAATGCTGCTAAAATGTATGGATGGGGCACAGTCAACGGGTGTGAAGAGAAGTTTAGGTATCTGGAAGGCAGAGTTTCTAATAAACTGTTTCTGTATTCTTGTGGGATATGCAGCAGGGTTATGTAGAACAGACTGGCATGTAAAGGTGTTGGGCAGTCTGCAAGCAGTATCATTGCTCCATCTCTTTCATGTGGAGCTTTTAACCACTTGTTTCCTACACCAATAAATGTTAAAATGTTTTTGGACTTGTGTTTCTGCCTGGTGATGCTGTCTGCTGTATACTGTATGTGAATATAGATTCTGCAGGAGCCTGTACAGCTGGAAAAGCATTGCAACTGCATATCTCTATAACATGGTAGTGACAGAGTTATAGGCTTGAGGAGATGATCGATTCCCTTTAAGAAAGACTAATTTAAACACATGCATCACCGACCCATATTTAAAGGGAATTAGAAAATGGTGTTATATAAATGTAATGATGACCTAAAGGGAATGTTTTAAGAAGAGGACGCCTTTTTTAATAGGCTTTGGCCCCTCGAGCAGGTGATTGTCACAATCCAGTAACACAGTCCCCCCCTCTAAGACTAATCTTTCCATGTGGGTGCTTTCTTTATAGAAGTTGCTGGGAGTTCTAGTTTCTATTGGAGGAAGAGATGCTCATGGACTAGTATTGTAGGTTGCCATTGCAGACTGAGGCGGAGAACTATTCTTATTCTTTTTGAGATGTTTACATAACAGTGTGGTCTGATCTAACCAGAGGAAGTGTTACATGTTTGCTGCCTTTGCAGCCTTATATGCTTAAGCTCTACATTCCAACTTTACATTCATAACCAATACAGTACTTGGTTTCTGTGGTTTTCTGCACAAGCAGACAAAGCTCCTTTATGTGGGAGAAAAAGCTGCCTCGGTCTGAAAATATCTTACAGTATTTTCTTCCCTCCTCTGTTTGTTTGATTTCAACGCTCTGTCCTGTGTAAAAAAACCGGTTTAGGGAGCCCTGAAACAAATATTTTGGTATTTTTATAGCAATCTGCTTGCACTAGCTTCTGCCTATGTGGAGGCCTGAATTCTGGAGACATCAGTGCTTGTGTGGGACGCTTATTGAAGGGAGGGGCACTTGGCAACTTGCTCTTGCCAGCAACACGCAGAAGAACGAAAGATCTTGTTATATTTAGTGGCCATCTCAGGCCTCCATTTGTTTCCTTTGTGCAGGCAACCTTTACTGCCATCTATTGAAATTGAAACGCTGATCCGTAAGACTTTACATTTGCTTTCCACTGTAGAAAAAAAATATTTCCTTTCCAGACCGGTTGACCTTTAGATACTGTAAGTTATTACTGGGACTGCCAAAGTGAAGTTGCTTTGCTTTTTCTTTCTATCTCTAAAAGGTGAACACTTGAAATTTCACTCTTGATGCCTAGATATGACAGCTCTTTTATAACTGGTTTAATCTAGTTATTGCATATCCCTCTCTCTGTAACTTGCCCTACTGGACTGGATATGCTTGAGGTTTTTTGAAAGACACAAAGTTTTGGTGTAAGTATAGTTTTGTATATTAAGATGGAGAACTGATCTGTCACAATTGTATACAGATAGTTTAAAGGGGTTGGTCACTTTCATACCAATACTGAGACCCCAATGTTAATATTTGTATAATAAAAAGTTGTACAATTTTCCAATATAATTTCTGTATCCATTTCTCACAGTTTTCTAGATCTCTGCTTGTTGTCATTCATTCTGTTTACTTCTAGTGGATAAAATTCTGACCATGGTCATGTGATGGACACGCAGTAAAGTGGGCGTAGTCCTAAAACGGCATTCTGGTCCCTTTTTGTTCTTAAGATTATTGAAAGTCTCAGTGGATAGACCTCCACCGATCATAAAGGGATTTCATATCCTAACAATATGCCACTGCTTCATAAGATGGGAAAACCCCCTTTAACAGAACACTGTTACGTGACTCACCTTGCTGCCCTGGCTCCTTTACAAGGCAGTACTAATCTACTAAAATGCTTTAAATTGAATCTGCTGCTTCTTCCCCCTTTTCGACTGATCTTGTTATGCAGTTGAAGCCTTTAACTCGTGCCCTTAATACTATGCCCCTAATCTCTTTGCCCCTAGCACTGTAGGGCACACAAAGTATGATTTAACTCTACAGCTACTAAACACTTTAATTCTTGGGCTAGCAAAGTATTTCCACAATTTTATCTCCAAAATCCTGAGAAGGCTTTAGTTCTCCTTTTATCTTGGTAATAAAAAATTAGGAATGAAGAGGAATGAGTGATGGACTCACCTATAGACTTCTGAACTCTTATTCCTCAAACTCTGACATCCATAGGTGAATTGCTTTGGTAATTCTTCAGAGCTTCTGTGTTTTGTTTTGTTTTTTGTTTTCTTGGCAATCTTTCTTTTTTCTATGACTTGTAAATAGTGTGTTCTTGTTAGTGTTCAGTATTCTTTTTGATGTGTTGGTACCAAGTGGCTTCTGCTACAGTTTATTCAAATGATTGATATTTTTTTTGGGCACTTCTGTCTGCTCCACTAGTGACAATCCATATTCTTATGGTTATTTTACTGCTGTGTATATTTGATGGACAATTTAAATCCAATTATTTGACTATTGCTGGTAATGCCACCAAATACATGTCAGATGAATCCGTAAGCAGCCTTTAATGGGGATTTCCAGGCAGATATCCTCAGGCTTGCCCATCAGTGTAAGTTTTGGTTTGGTCCTACACCCTCACTGATCAGCTGTTTGAGTGGTCTGCACAGGTTGTGTGAACACTCGGTCCTTTTCACGGCTCTGTGACCCCTTCAGACAGTTGACCTCTGGGTTGCTGTGTCAGAGCCCTATCAATCTAATACTAAAGGTCTATCCTGAGAATAGGCTAACAATTTAGATCTGCCTGGAGAGCTCCTTTATCACGCAGTATCGGAGCATAACTTGACAGTTAGGGAGTGAGGGCACTATATTATATATATTGTAAGTGGGCATGGACTTGACTATTGGCAGGCAGATGTAGCTGCTCTCCTGACATGGGCTAATTTAGGTCTTTTATAGTAAAATCTGGCCCTATGAACACCACCCAACAACAATAAAATGTTGAGATCATGTAAGATTCTGAAATATTTTACAATAAATTAATTTTCAATAAAAGAAGTCATTATTTTTTTATGTTTGTATAGTTCTCATTTCACATTGCAGAATGTCTGCACTTAAAGTTATAAAGAATAGTGTGAATGCTTTCAGAGTGTGGTAACCAATATTGTTATATCAACCAGTTTTATAGATGTTATTCTTAAGCATTCTTTTCCTGCGTCTGTCTGTGCCTTTGCATGGGTAGTGTCCGTAGAACTGACTTGAGTCTGCTTGGTACATGTGTTATAGGCTGGCAGTAGTTTAGATTCCAGTCTTTTCTGGCTGAGATTATGCACACATCTGTTGAGGGTTTAGCCAATAGCAGAAGGCGCTGTGACATCATCGTACATTGCAGCTGCTCCGCATTCCAAATCAAACATTTACTCACAGCTAACAAATCCTGCTTCAGCTCTCGTGCTCGGCCATGGTTATCGATTAGCATTTCTCATGAAACCTTAAATAGATCACCTCACATGCCTACTCTCCGTGCCCTCTGCCAGACTTTCCACATGACACTCCCAGAAAGGGACAGGCTTCGCTTACTACTGTCATCTTGTCCAATTATATTTCTGCAAACTTTGTAGTCTAATGGCCTTGGGAGATTTCCAGGAAAGGGGTGGCACACAAGCTTTGCAAGGCTGCATCTAGGTCATGGGCTGTCACTTGGTCAGCCTTGCTCTACACAAACAGCATGCTCTATTGGAAATATAAGAAAAAATATTATTGAAAGTGTATATAGAAGAGTAAACATAAAGCATTTCTCTACTCATTTATACAGTTTGTCTGAATAATGGTCTTTAAAAACCGCATACTTCAATAAAACCTGACTGGTTTTGGCAAAAGGGACTAAAAGACCTTTGATTGGTCTTATGTTGAAATACAGTGCATGCGAGTCTCCAGTTATTGCCATGTCCCCAAGTGCTTGGGTATAATGAATCAAATGATGTAGGTATGTCTCCTACATCCTACTGTATGTGCCTTAAAGAGTACCTATCATTTTGAGTGAATTTACAGAATTGTGCTATTAGGAAGTAAAATAAGTTTTAACCGTTCTGGATAGATTCCTCAGGTATGGCTTCATGGGAGTTAATTGGATATAGACTGAGGCGACTGTAATCTCATCTTGGGTCCCCATCAGCGGGAGCTCAGCGATGGTGGAAACATGGACTGTGTAATAGAGCTCCTAAATTGTAGCTTACACGGTGGGCTGGATAGGTCTCCCAATTGTTGCTTTTCTTGCCTGTATGATCTAACCCCTTTTGCTTTCTTGTGTTGCCAGACCTTAACATGGAATGACAGTGCTATATATGTATACTAAGGACTCTGCTTCATATAACTGCTTAAAATAAATAACTTCTAAATTAAAGGAATTTAAAGAATAAGTGTGTTTGTGTGTGTGTGTGTGTGTGTGTGTGTGTGTGCGCGCGCGTGTTTGTTTGTTTGTGTGTGTACACAGGAAGTTACACTATATCTGGTAATAATATGACTTGTATTTGGTAGTCTTTACCAGCTTCCCTCTGCAGTCTCTATCTCTGACAGTTTCCCAAAGCTCAGCTCTCAGGGAGGAGGTGGAAAATAGCTGTAATAATGTCTCCTATGCACTACACAAATAGAGGAGCAAGACATCCTGTTTCTTTCTCCTTAAAGAGGTTGTCCAGCCTAAATATTTATTTTTTATTTTTTCAATTAGGCCGGTGGAGGTGAAAAAAAACAAACAAAAAAAAAATATATTTAATCTGTGTGTACTCCCAGCGCGGTCCAGTCTTGCTGCTCGGCTGTCTTTTTTTGCCAAAACTCCTCGTCGGTTGTGACCTCCTGTGTCTTTCTCTGATTGGCCTAAGTGGTTATGTGTGGGGACTTCCGCCAGAAGAGAACAGAGCTGCAGGAACGGACTGCGCTGGGAGACACCCGAACACTGGGGAAAGGTGAGTATGCTTTTTTATTTATTTATTTATTTATTTATTTTTCTTCTACCCTGGCCTAATTAAAAATAAATAATTAAATAAATTATCCTGGACAACCCTTTAAGCACTCTACCAGAAGCAGCATGGAGGACATTGTACAGCAGTACTGAGCAGTATGGCTCTAAATCAAGCACTAGGGTGATAAAACAAAACACTTATTAGAGTTCATAGTGTCTGTGCCTTGTTCTCTATAGTATCTACCTTCTCTCCCCTCTTCCTAGACTTTTGTGGGCAGCAGCTGTAACCTGATTTCCCACTTCGCGCCAACCAAGACTTATTTTAGTAGTAAATAGAGAGTGAATGTTCAGTGCAGCAGGCACGGGTTAAAGGAGTGGAAAAAGGCATTTCTTATCTTCGCTTATCGTATTGATTTGTTTAAATAAAAAAATAGTTACCTCTTTAAAAATAAAGGGTTTTGGGTTTGTTTCTGTAACATGTACAGCACTTGTTATCTATGAATTCTATGCCCACCTTATTCCAATTCACTTCTCTCTCCCAAAGCCACACTAATAAAAAAAAAATAGACCACATCTAGTGTCTGACTAGTATGCCATATGCCCATTCTATCTGTACAGAACACATCTTATAACTCCATGTTCGCCATCATATCATGTTTTATCATTAATACATTGTAATACAAGAAGTTATTTTGTTAATATATTGTCCAATATTATTCTTGCTATTCCTCTTATTTTTCGCAAAATATATAAATGCCCTTTGTAGTTAATGTTGCATTAATACTACATATCTTCATTAGGAACCATTTGAATGATGTTTGATGTTAGTGATGTTTGTATTGACTCTGTAAGGCTGCGTTCACATTTGAGTTGGAATCTCTGTTCTGAGTCTCCAGTCTGGCAGAAACCCTGGGCAAAAAAGTCCTGCAAGACCATGTGCCGATGTCTGTAAAAAAAAAAAAAAAAAAAATGGACACTTGACAGAGCCCATTACAGTCGATGTGGTCCCTCGAGATCTGTTGGTATTTGTCATTTGACGGACCGTTTTATGACTGAGCATGTGTTTTTTGTTTTTTTGGTTTTTTTATTTCCACTAATAATTCTATTTCATTATTTTCTTAGGTCTACAATTCAAACAAAGACAGTCAAAGTGAAGGATGTAAGTATCTTTTTGAATCTCCTTCTGATCACAAGTTCTGAAGCAAGTTACAGTAACTGTTATACATGTTATTTATTATTTAAAGGGTTACTCCCATCTCCTCCAGTCATGGCTGAGATGGAAATAGGGACTCTGTGTCCCAACCAGCAGGCTGGGACTTTTGGAAACAGCCAAACACAGCTGTTGTATGCTGCTGTTTCTGTAACCTCATAGAAGTAAATCTGAGTTACAGAAACTGCAAAACTGACTGCTACACTGTTTCCATAACTCCTGTTTATCTTAATGAAAATTAAAGAGGTTATTCAGGCAATTTATTTATTTATTTATTTATTTATTTATTTATTTATTTTTATATTAAATATGCTGGGGGAGGTGAAAAAAAACAAAACAAAACATACTCACCTGTCCTCAGTGTCCTCCCAATGCGGTCCAGTGCTTTTGATTTTTATATAGCAATTATATTTTTCATCAATATAATTCAATATGTTGTAATCAAACAGTGCATTTTTGGGAATTATTTTTTATTTTGTCCCCAGAAAAATAAAAAAACAAACAAAAGTAAACAAAAAATAGACTAGCTCTAAAAGAATAAATTTTATAGAGTGTTCATTCCTTGTTTTGTCACTTCAAAACAACAAGATTATTCTTGGATGTTGCTTTTATTAAATCAGAGTGAAAAGTATAAAGGAAAGACTTGGAATTTGGTCACATGCAGAAATCTGCCACGTGTAAACATAGACTTTGTTCTTAATTTTTGGATTCACACTTGGCACTGGCTAGTACTTAAAAATACACCAAAAATAATGTGAAAACTAATTCTGATGTACTGCAAAACTGTATCATTAGCTTTCTTTGTGAAGCATGTAAATGTGAATATGGAGGGTATCCGAATACAGAGTGCTGTACGGCAAATTGTCTACTCACAAGGGTCTGGCAGGTCTAAAATGTCTTCCAAAACATAATGGTACTGTGTACGGACATTTTAATATGAACAGAAACCTGCCTGTGTTACCTGTGTGACTACAAACCGAAGAAGCAATGTATAGATCAGCATCTTCTGGAAATACAAATCATCCAGCAAGTGCAACAGGGGCGGGGCCTAATTGACAGATTTACCTACAAAGAGCCATAACTGCTCTGAGCGTCTTCTGAAATTGCTGTCCAACATTGCACCTAAATAAATAACATTTTCAGTCTTTGCCTCAGTCACTTCTTTCTGTAGGCAAATCTGGCTTATTAGGTCACATCCCTGTTCATCGATTTGTGAAATTTTACACCTGACAGACTCCCTTTAAACTCCCAGAAACGCTGTGGTTTGCCCGCGGCGGAAATGCGGTGTTTTACAGTCACAGCAAAGTGGCGAATTCCATCCCCACTATCCAGGATAGTCGCAGCGAACGTGCTGTGATTTCCAAAACCGTTGCGGTTTCGGAAATCGCAGCATGTCTGTTATACCAACGGAAACGCTGGCAGTTTCCCCATAGGTATCATTGAAGGAGAAAGTCCACAGTGGAAATCTCTGCGGGGAAAACAGTGCTTTTACACTGTGGGACGCTATGTGGGGCCTTAGCCTTAATGATGCTTTCTCAATTTGTGGAAATACAGGCTACTACCTGGACCAGTCACATTAGCTCTGTTTTTTGCTATGTAAAGTAGTGACATGTAGAGATGTTTTCAGTGTGCTGTGCACATTAGTCTTTCTTTTACTTCTGTCCTTTTTTTTTTTTTTTTTTTTTTAATTCACTTTTACATGGTCTCATTGTGTAGTGAAAAGTTTGTGTGACATGTAGTCCAGATAATATTTACTATGGAAATTTAAGTTGATGTTGAATTGGCTGTTTTTGTATATATTGTTTTTATGTTCTGAAAGTGATGGCATCATGTGGCGAGTGTATTCAGGTAAACACTGCATCTTGCAGATTTTTACCATTTGTTCTGTGACTGATAAATGGTCATTTTCATTATTGTGAATCACAATAGAAAGAAGTTTCTTTAGGATTTATTTCTTCTACATTTCTGTAAGGACACGTTGCATTCAGAGCTATGGCCACAAACTTTTAGTATTACAGCTCATATAGTGTTTAACTTGGATGCCTCGCAATAAGTCTCAGGTTTTACTAGAAAGGTGGTAATGTTTTATAGGGCAATGTCTCATTAGCTTGCTGGGAATTATTGCATCATTTGCCAGTTTTTTTTTTATAGATCAAACATCCATGGCCAGGGCATGGTTCATAAGAATACCAGGCCAACGAGGATGTTTACCCGGTTAGGTGGGAAAATGTAACATTTGCACGGTTATGTTCAGATGTCCAATTACACTTTTAATTGCATTGGAAGTGGGGAAAACTGAAGCTTCCAGGGGTGTCAGAAATGTAATGACTGACACCAACCTATTCCTCAACTGTACAGAGTTTCTTACAATGTAATTTTCCTATTTCATACGCGAATCCAATCCCCAATTTGCAGTAAAAAACGCGGCGATTTTCAAAACTGTTGCAGTTTTGGAAATTGCAGTATGTCAGTTATACCTATGGAAACGCCGGCAGTTTCCCTATAGGTATAACTGAACCAGAGGAAACTGAAGCAGAGGATACCTCTGCGAACTTTCTGTCCAAATCGCTGCCAGATGAACTATGATGCGCTGCCGCTGTGGTTTTTCCTGCAGCATTTTTTTGCTGCAGGACGCCACATGGAGACTTAGCCCCAAGAGGATTTATCATCTCTCCTGGCTTGCCTGTTTTAAGCTAAGGTTCCACGTTGCAGAAACGTAGCAGAAAAAAACACTGCATTTTACAATACTAACAAAAGTGAATGAGATTCTGCTTAATCCCATCCACACATTGTGGGAAATAAAAAGCTGCGCAAAAGCTGTATTTTCAATAACACTTGCGTTTTTTGAAAAATTTCAGCATATCAATGTTAATTTAATAAGAGAAGAAAAATGCAATGAAAAACGCAATACATTTCACTACATGCGGCCTTAGTGAAAAGGAACTCTGCATTGTGCCACTCCACTGATATTCCTTCTTGGAATGTATTAATGACTTGAAGACTAGATGCCGGAATGGCTGCTGCTTTGCGAAATTGCAGGAGCCATCTGGTGTGTATGACAGCCAGGCGCCTTCTGAAGGCTACCAGGCCTGTCATAGGAAAATAACTATTGAGGCTTGCTTGCTAGCCAAATCCCCATTCCGCCCCCCCCAAGAAATTGAATAAAAATGTGATGAAAACATCATACATTCCCCCAAAATTATACTAATAGCTACATCTTGTGTTTATAGGGTGTCAGAATATGACAACTAAAATAACTTTTTACTTAACAAGTTTTGGGTTTTTTTTTAAGGTATAAATTTGGAATTGTTGTGATCATGCCGACCCAAAGAATATAAAGAGCATGTAATTTTTACCACACAGTGAACACTGTATTGACAGATCACCATATGTGGCAGACAACACAAAAAGCAAAAAATGAGCAAAAGTGTAAATACCATAATAGAAAGCACTGATGCAAACAATAATAAAACTTAACATTTAATAGTAAGTTTAAAATATAAGGGCCACTAGATATAAATCAACCATCATAAATTTGCCACTCTATAGAGTATTGTAGTATAGCAAATACACATGAAATCACCACCATAGAAAATTTTGTGTTATGGCAGCTACACAAATAAATATTGAAACGATCTTACCAACATCTGAAGACGGGAGTGAAAGACCGCGAGGGCGCATTACAGGAGGAAGAACCAAAGTCCCTATTCCTCCCCCTAAAACGCTTACCCTCACACCCAAAATGACTCCCGTCCTGATAAGGGCAGTACAAAGCTGAACCCTAATTTGACCCTAGTTATCCCTAGTCCTACGCGTTTCTTGGTAATGCACCAATCATCAGGGAACTTTCTAGACTACTCATAAACTCTAATATTCTTGGTCAAAGAAAATATATATGCTGCCTACAGTGGTAAAGCAAAGCAAATAAAACCCCACAATGGAGGAAAAAAGCTATCTGACTCCATGTAGTGACAATGGTAGCAAGATCCCTGTATCTTAGACCTTCTTAAATAGTGAAATGGCTCCACCCCCTTACTCAGGCGTGCCCAGACTCACATGGATGATGTTCAAGGTTTGCGCCAAATCGGCGCTTACTGATGAAGTCATTAGCGGGACCACGTCATCTCTACTACACTAAAACCGACACATCCATTCATATATATATGTGGCTGACAGTTATAACAATATTTCCCAGTTGAAATATAATATACAAAAATGGAAAAATGTGGTCCAAAAGAAACTATAATCACATTTTCTATAAAACTATAATATTCATTAAAAAAAAAGTATTCACGCAAAAATTACATAAAATCTAAAAACATACAGCAGCGCAGATGTTATATTGCCCAAGACCTACAAACTGAAACTTACAAGGCACAAGTGTATGGGGCGAGTAATATACAATATTACACAGAGGAGTAATATACAATAAATGGCTATCACACTAATACAAGGCTCAATATTGTAATGTGCCTAATAACCAAAAAATGTATTTCCTAGGTATCAGAGTATAGGATGCATTCATCAAATGTTATGCTGGTGTATAATGGCAAACAGATGGGGAGTATTTTAATGATATATTATGCATAGAAGAACAAATCTCTGTACTCTATAAACTCCTATTCAAAAATATGGCTACAATGATGCATAAATTAGAGAGTAATCTAAATAGAGTATAGAGATATATCTACAGTGAATGTAAGGGTCTTATTGATATACAAAAGTTAACTATGATGTACAACGCTCCAAATTGGGTACCACCAGTTTAACCCATACACTTGTGTCTTGTAAGTTTGTCTTTGGCAATATAACATCTGCCCTGATGTGTGATTTTTAGACTTTATGCAATTTTTGAGAGTACACTATTTTTCTACTAATAAATAATTTTTTTTTGTAGAAAATGTGATTATAGTTTCTTTTGGACCATGGTTTTTCGTTTTTGTATATTATATTGGGAGGCGACTTGCATGTTGGGTATATTCCCAGCTTAAATAGCCACCTCTTAGATTTATTATGCCGACATATCATTTATTTTTATTACTGTAACTTTGTACTCCTCCATGGCTAAAAATACTCCTCAAAAAGAGGAGTATTTTTTTTCTCTTCCAGAAATGATGTAGTACATCCTCTGCACTGTGTAGTGTCCTAGTTTTCTTAAACAAACGAAAACTGCATGTGGGTCTGAATGGTCGGACCCCCACCGATCTGTAAGTTGTCCCCTTTACATGGATGGGGGATAACTTTCTTTGATGGGAAAACCCCTTTAATTCCAGGTGCAACTTTCTCTTCCTTTAGAAAAGTAAACCAACAAGCTTGTGTCTTGTTTTTAACATTAAAGTGAATGGAGACTGATGCAGACAGAGGGTGCTCCATCTGCGTCAGTCATTCTGTTATCGTTTCAATCAGTTTTTTTGGATCCTGATTCTGATAACTGATCCGAGCAATGTACTTAAATGATGGCAGTGTGAAGGTACCCCAAGTCCTTGTAATATTAGGATATTTAGGATACCATAATTCCATCATTGGCGTAGCTGTGCTTGCTGGTATCTAGCAGCATCCTATTTGAAATGTTAAGCAATAAATAGAACAATAGGTAAAAAAAAAAAAAAATCCTGAATTTTAGCAAATTCTGTGTCTTCTTCAGCATTGCCTTTAGGTGTACTTAGAGTTTGCACTTACTTCTTTAATACCTAGTTTGGTAGAAGTATAGTGTATATAGGAGCTGTTTAACATGGAAAGTGGGCCTGTGACTGCGGCGTGTCATTATTCATCAGCCAGCCAGTTATCTTCCGCAATGCCGAGCTTCTACTGAATTAGGCTGTGGCTCCAGGGAGACAGATAAAGTCAAATCTTTTGTACTGAAGCTTAGCAAACAAGCTCCTAGATATAAGCTCTTGTCCCTGTAGTGCCTCATTAAAAGTCAAATTAGAAGCCGATAAAAGCTGCTTCGATATTTAATTAGATATTATTTCTTGCGATTAAAAGGGTACAAGACTGCAGAAGAATCTCTGACCTTTCATGATCTGAGCTGAACAGGAAGCTGACGTCTTCAGCTACTAGCTTATGGGAATTAGGCTCATCCTTCCCATCTGGATAGATCTGAAAACTTCTTGTCGAAGTTGGATGGCTTTACGTTTTAGGAAGCTTTTACCTAAACATGGAAAATGATATTCAATCCATGTTTTCTTATTTTTTTTATTCTATAGAACATTATAGTGTACAATATTATAATAAAATTATTGTCATTAATCGTGCCACTTTGGTTATTAAAAAAAAAACCAAAAAAAAAAACCCAGTGTATTATCATATTTTTTTTGCAACTCTTATGTATGTGACTTTTCTAGCAATTCCCTTGTGTGTAGTTACTGAAAATATTTTTTTGGACCAAGCATTTCAAGATTTTAGCTCATGGATCTCACACTATAGGCTGTGCTGCAAGGTATGGATATAGCATGGTAACGGGAATATGCAGCAGCTTAGAGACCTTCATACATTTTAAGTAAATTAATGTATATTAAAAGAGTTTTGCCTGAGATGGTCCCTTTTAAAATTCTCTGTGTCCTGCTCCCAGCACCTCTGGCAAACAACTGAAGACATGGCCAACCAGGCCTTTCCCATGCATCAGCTACTACAAAGGAAATGTAGTATTATACAGGCCTCACAGATGAAGTTCAAGTAACACAAGAGTGGCTCAATTCCACTATAATGGTTGCTCTCATCTCCTCTTCAAGACTGGGTCTATACTACGCCTTGTAAATTTTTTAAATAATTTAGTTTTTCATATACAGTTGTTATACATTTTTGTTTGTTAGCGGTTTTTCCTTCACCGTCTGTGATTTGTTAATAAAACTATTACATTTTTTTGGGACCGATATTGATAACCTATCCTTAGGATACATTGGTAAAGTCTAATGTCCTCATTGTTTCAAAGAGCTCATCTGCATATTGACTAAAAAAAACAACATCAAACGGAGGCATTGATTTACAAGAGGAAAACACCATTTGATTCAGGTGACCCTAACCCATCTCTGGGGTGACCTAGGGTGATAGGCTTGGTTCTGGTGACAGAATGCCTGTAATCAAAGTGGAGCAACTTAGAGGACTTTTCACCATCTCCAGTTCTTTACATCTTTTAATAGGCTCCACTGATTCTGATGCAGGTGGAATTTTTTTTTCTGTAGTCCCCACCATTCCTAAGCAATCACCGCCATTATACTACTTAGCCTCTGTACTGTCAGGTGGTCATTCCTGGGCTGGAGGAGACAAATGGGCACTGCCCACCCAACAGTAGAAGCCTAATTGACATATACAGTGAGGAAAAAAAGTATTTAGTCAGTCACCAATTGTGCAAGTTCTCCCACTTAAAAAGATGAGGTCAGGCCTGTAATTGACATCATAGTTAGACCTCAACTATGAGAGACAAAATGAGAAAACAAATCCAGAAAATCACATTGTCTGATTTTTAAAGAATTTATTTGCAAATTATGGTGGAAAATAAGTATTTGGTCAATAACAAAAGTTCATCT
Source organism: Leptodactylus fallax (assembly GCA_947044405.1). Taxonomy (NCBI): domain Eukaryota; kingdom Metazoa; phylum Chordata; class Amphibia; order Anura; family Leptodactylidae; genus Leptodactylus; species Leptodactylus fallax. Next base: position 729,097 of record CAMRHE010000150.1, read on the forward strand.
CGATACTTTGTTATATATCCTTTGTTGGCAATGGCAGAAGTCAAACGTTTTCTGTAAGTCTTCACAAGGTTGGCACACACTGTTGCTCATATGTTGGCCCATTCCTCCATGCAGATCTCCTCTAGAGCAGTGATGTTTTGGGGCTGTCGCTGGGAAACAGGGACTTTCAACTCCCTCCAAAGGTTTTCTATGGGGTTGAGATCTGGAGACTGGCTAGGCCACTCCAGGACCTTGAAATGCTTCTTACAAAGCCACTCCTTCGTTGCCCTGGCGGTGTGCTTGGGATCATTGTCATGCTGAAAGACCCAGCCATCTTTCATCTTCAATGCCCTTGCTGATGGAAGGAGGTTTGCACTCAAAATCTCACAATACATGGCCCCATTCATTCTTTCATGTACACGGATCAGTCGTCCTGGTCCCTTTGCAGAGAAACAGCTCCAAAGCATGATGTTGCCACCCCCATGCTTCACAGTAGGTATGGTGTTCTTTGGTTGCAACGCCGCATTCACTCTCCTCCAAACACGACGAGTTGTGTTTCTACCAAACAGCTCTACTTTGGTTTCATCTGACCATATGACATTCTCCCAATACTCTTCTGGAACATCCTAATGCTCTCTAGCAAACTTCAGATGGGCCCGGATATGTACTGGCTTAAGCGGGGGACACGTGTGGCACTGCAGGATCTGAGTCCCTGGTGGCATAGTGTGTTACTGACGGTAGCCTTTGTTACGTTAGTCCCAGCTTTCTGCAGGTCATTCACTAGGTCCCCCCGTGTGGTTCTGGGATTTTTGCTCACCATTCTTGTGATCATTTTGACCCCACGGGGTGAGATCTTGCGTGGAGTCCCTGATCGAGGGAGATTATCAGTGGTCTTGTATGTCTTCCATTTTCTAATTATTGCTCCCACAGGTGATTTCTTCACACCAAGCTACTTGCCTATTGAAGATTCAGTCTTCCCTGCCTGGTGCAGGTCTACAATTTTGTTTCTGGTGTCCTTCCACAGCTCTTTGGTCTTCACCATAGTGGAGTTTGGAGTGTGACTGTTTGAGGTTGTGGACAGGTGTCTTTTATACTGATAACAATGTCAAACAGGAGCCATTACTACAGGTAATGAGTGGAGGACAGAGGAGCCTCTTACAGAAGACGTTACAGGTCTGAGAGAGCCAGAAATCTTGCTTGTTTGTAGGTGACCAAATACTTATTTTCCACTATAATTTGCAAATAAATTCTTAAAAATATCAGACAATGTGATTTTCTGGATTTGTTTTCTCATTTTGTCTCTCATAGTTGAGGTCTACCTATGATGACAATTACAGGCCTCTCTCATCTTTTTACATGGGAGAACTTGCACAATTGGTGGCTGACTAAATACTTTTTTTTCCCCCACTGTAGGTCATGAAACTAATGGCATCAATTGCTCAGGAATGGTGGGGGCTAGAGAAAAAAAAAATCCAACTGTGCCTGAAACAGTGGTGAGGGACCTATTGAAGGATGCAAATAGTTGAAGTTGGTGGAGGTGGTGAAAGGTCCTCTTTAAGGACGCTTTTGTAATAGCTGCTTTTGTTGTGACTACAGACAAGAGAATGTTAAAACCAAAGATCAGTTCAAGTAAAGTGTCTGCAAAGTTGCTTCACATTATATGCAGATTTTTTTTATTTATACACACACACATATATATATATATATATATATATATATATATATATATATTATATATATATATATATATATATATTTATATATATATATATATATATATATATATATATATATATATATATATATATATTTTATGAAATATTTCAGATAAAGTGCAGGGAAGGTAAGCCAAGTCTTTAACATGGAGATGTACTTTACAAAGAGATCCAAACAGCGAGGTTATTTAAGACTTAGACATCTAGGCGACAGTCTATTAAATCTAAGCTCATATCTTAAGAAAAATATTGTTAAATACTCCCAAACTTCCAAGTTCTTTTCAGGATATGCGAGCATGACAATAGTTGGTCAAAGATATTCGTTTGGTGTAATGTTCATTTCTATAAATGAAATCAGAATAACATGGGAGAAATCCTGACTACAGCACGATTTAATTGAGTCTTATATTTCATTAGTTTGACGGTTTTAGATCTCACTTTCAGAATGTGAGCTCAATGCCTTTAGGGTATCATAATTTTGTACAAAATAAATATTTTATCTCACTCTAATAAATTCCCAGGCAAGCTTTTCACTTTGCAGCACTTCAGTATAATAGAGGTCGGTTTGTGAAAGTAATAAGATCCTATTGCTACTCCATTGGGATGAATAGATTTGGTCATGTGTACATGTAGTTGCTATTTATCACACTCCCAGACTTTTCACTTTCAGGTTCTCATCAGTGGAAGAAGTTTGGTCTCGGATATTATGCACGCCATGCAGCATTGTTTTTAGAGTAGTGTTACCTGCTACTGTATATTTACAGCAACATTCATTACATTCATTTTTTTTTTTCCAGAATTGACTCTAAGCTTTTGGAGGTAGCTTTTCCATCCAAACAGTTTTAGGAACATTTCATAGAACTGTGAAGCAGATTTACTTAATCCTGTCTAATATTTAGACAGTATAAACTCAGACTAGACGGTCTCAAGATGAGCCAAATTTATCACCGTGGCTCATGTATGATGATAAATTTGGTACACTCTTCGACACTTCAGTCCAACTTAACACAACTTGTTTGACTTACTGTGTTATTATGTTGTGGTGCACATTGGCACATCTTAGACTGCACCCGTTTTCTCAGGAAGTTATATCCCCTTGTTAGGTACTTGCAAAAAGCGTCTAAAAGTATCCAGTAGCTACACTCGCCTCATTACTAGGATCATATTGAAGGGGTTTCCTCATGTGCTACTCTTCCTGTTGGAGGACTCTACCCTACTTTGTGAAAGTGTGATAAAGTTCACAAATAGTTGTTCAGATTGTGGTGTGGTGCCATAAATTTAGTGTTGCAAAACACAACTGTTTCTGATACATTTAGCTTGGATAACCTATTCCTGTGTCTTTGTGAACTCCATTTTTCCCTGGTACATTTTCTTGTCTGTTTAAAAAGTCAGTGAGGAATATGATGCAGAAATGGCAGGAACAGTATGGTAGGAAATAAGTCCAACATACATGCCCCAAAACCCATAGTCCCAGTCTTGCAAAGTTAACCTTTTTTATGCTATCCAACCACATCAGTAAGCTGGCAATGCCACACAGACCAGAATAATAACTGAAAGCTGAAAGATCAGCTCCTAGTGATGGGAACATGAGATGTATACATTTTTATTAAGTAGAATTATTTTATTATTGTTTTTATTCAACTGGTTATTACATTTTATGTAAAACTTGCAGCAAGATTTCTGATTGATAAACTCCATATATGTCTTTTCCTCTAGCTGCCCAGCTGGACAGCATTGGCTTCAGCATCATCCGGAAGTGTATCCAAGCTGTGGAAACAAGAGGTGAGCACATGTACCACTTTACAACAGATGGCACAAAGCTTAGGTCAACTTCATGATTAAAGCCACACAGATGTCTGTAACATTGTTTTTCTCTCACCTGTTTAGGAAACAAATTAGGATTAGTCATCAATAGGAAAATACTGCAAAGGATCTGAAATAGTGTGTGGATTGATAGGTCTGGTTACTGTTTAAGCCACATTTCTTCTGTTCTCTTTAGTTGAAAGGAAGTAGACCTACAGGAACAAAATACTGTATCTGGGCAAAATAATTCTAATCCTGTGTCTATAGCTTAGCCGTGATGTTAAGAAGACATCGACTGGCAAAATGAAATGGAATATTTAATGCCAGTCATTGGGCTCACTGGATTGAAGAATAATTCAATGCACTCTAGTGACAAATCAATAGTGGGGATTAGGAGATGAAACAGGGAATAGTCAGAGGGAAGGCCAGCGCTGTGGGCATGTGGTAAAAGAAGATAACTAGCCATTATCAGACAATTGGGAAAATTGTAAAAGTACTTCAATAAATAAATGTTATGTGAAAAACTGGTGCCACAACCCCTTTAAAACTTACCAAAGGTGTATCCTGTATCCACAGAATAGGGCATACATGGCAGATTGCTGTGGGGCCAACTGCTGGTGAGTCCAGTTCCTTGAAAGTTACCATTATCTTGATCTCTGTGGGTCCCAGCAGTTGGACCCCTAAAAATCTGACACTTATCCTCTATCTTGTCAATAGGTGATAAGTGTCTTTGGCACATCCCTTATAAGCAAATAGGAAGGGTGCACGCAAGACCATTCAAGTGTGAAAATTATGGATAACTTGTTTATTATAAGGAGTAAATAGCTGGTGGGCGGGCTTTGACTGTTTGATGGAAAGGACAATATGAAATCTCACAATAGATAAAGACCTTGCCTTTACCATGAGAGATTATTTATTATTGTCATGTACGGGCTGTCCTAGCACGTGACGTGGGTGCGGCTGTCGGGGTTCAACTCACTCAATCTCACAATCACCCTTCACTCCGACTGCAAATTGACAGTCCACGCATCTCAAATACTCTCTGCCACCACCTCCACTGATTCCCCGACTCAGTGCAACCCGCGCTAACATATACAGGCGTCTCTCCAACAGTCAGACACAAACACACCTCAAAAAGGTAATGGGTTCATAGAACAACACAAAGTAACCTTAAATATAACAATTTAATACCTATATACAAGACACGATAATAAAGGACACAAAAAAATAACATTATGGGTTTTAGATTTTAAGGGCACATTGATCCAGGGTTTTATACTGACTGCCACATTGGAGTCGGGAAGGAATTTTTTCCCATGAAATGGGGCAATTGGCATAAGCCTCATGTTTTTTTTTTTTTGCCTTCCTCTGGATCAACACTGTAGGGTTATAGGTTGGACTTGATGGACTGATGTCTTCATCCAACCTCATCTACTATGTAACTATGTAAAATGTATACAGCTTTTAAAATAAATGGAATAAAAACTTAAAAGCCCTTGTCCCAGGAGCTTGGGAAATCGTCAGCTGGAGATGGATGCACCCAGCTCTCTTAGCTGGTCCACAGATGTGTCAACCGTTCTAAGGTTTCATTCTCTGTTAAGGCTAGTGCCCAGCCACACCTCCCTGCCAGGGTGCCCCCTCCTGTCACTCCCTGAGGTGGGGGGAGGAACAACTCATCTCTGGGAAAGCTGTGTATCTCTGCTGGCTCTGGAGATCAGCCCAGGTGAACCCATCCTTCCTCTCTCAGGGTCAATAAACCAAAATGACATAAAGTAATAAAACTCATCAGGCTCATCTGACCTCCTTGTACCACTGAGGTAGAGTGATAACACAAACATAAACACAACATTCAATAAAGGTGTGTGTGTGTGATCTATCTATCTATCTATCTATCTATCTATCTGTCTATCTATCTCATATACACTGTGTGTGTGTGTGTGTGTGTGTGTGTGTGTGTATATATATATATATATATATATATATATATATATATATATATATTAGTAATCCATTATTTCTCCTATATAGTCATTCATCTTCTTTTTAAGTTTTTAGTAGTTGTGTGATGTCCCAGTCATGGCATACGAAAGGGCAGGACAAGGCACATCTTGTCTTTCCATGTTCCGATCAACCTCGCACTAGCAAAATGTAGCGTTTTGGGGTGGAAATCCTTTTTTCTGACTATAAATGTTCTAATTTGAAAAATGTTTTTTCCATATTACGGCACAATCCACAGCTCCTCTACATTATGAAATTTCAAAGATGAAACGGAAAGAAGTTGGCTGATGTGACAGTCTAACAATGATGTGGAAGTAATAACTGCAGTGAAGAGGTTTCCAGTCTTCTGCAGTTGACAGCCACAATTAGGATATAAGGAACCAATTAAGTTTGTTAAAAACAACTTGACCTTTTCACAACCATTTCTGATTTTGGATAGATGGTTGCCATTGTTATAAAGATTAGCATTCACCACTTTAAATGGATTCACTTCTGCGAAAGCTACTCCTAGATGTTCTAGTTGCTGAAGTTGTGTCAAAAGTCAACCGATTATGGTCTTTAGACTGCAGCTGGATGTTAATGGTTAATTGGACAGAAAACTCCTCCACATTTTGTGGCAGGAGCTACAGCATAAGACTTACTCAGTTGACACTGTTGCCTATGTAAGATACGGTGTTCTGCATGAGTAACAATATGTGGGGTACGTTTTCTGCTTTTTACCCACTTTGATAATGAAAAATTTGGTGCAAAAAATTTTATTACAAAACAAATGTGTTTTATTTTTCATGCCAATTACTAATATGTTCCTGGATAATTGACTTTCCAAAATAGGGTGACTTTTGTAAGCTTGATATTTTATGGGCTCTGTAAATATGACATAGCACTCTAATACCATCACTGCAAAATCTGACCTCACAAAGCCAAACGGTGCTTTTTTTTCCATCCTGAGCCTGACTGTGTGCCCCACCAGCAAGTTTACGACCACATAAATTGCCAGGATAAAATGTGTAACAAATTATGGGGTGCTTTTTCTCTTGTTACCCCTTGTGAAAATGAAAAATTTGGTGCTAAAGAAACATATTATTGAAAAAAATGTAATTTAGCAATTTCATGACCCAATGTTTATAATATGTGTTAAACATCTGTGAAGTCAAAATGGTCACAACATCCCTAGAGGAATGGTTTAGTTGTCTAGTTTTCAAAATTAGGTTTTTGAGGGGTGTTTAGGTTTAGGCACCCTAAGGCTTCTGCAAACCTAACATGGTGAAAAACATTCTTATAAAATATTCTAATAAAATCAAGGCCCTGAAATCAATAAGCTGATCGTTTTTGTTTCTTTGGTTCCTGTGGATAGGTCATCATCATTATGAAAAACCCTTTTGGTGCTGGACAACCCCTTTTAAGGGCAAAACTGGCTGTGCAATATGGGGTTTAAATATATTTCAGTCATTCAGTGGTATAACATGAAGCTCCTGGGCCCCAGTGCAAAAATCTGTAATAAGTCCCCCATTAACCTTGTGCCATTTAAACTATTGGCATATTTTACATGGCATAAGAACCTTCGTGACCTGTCCAGGGTCCAGCAGTGCTACTGCTACTTCTGCACTACCTATAGCTACTCCCCTGATTTCAGTTTTTCCATTGGGGCAGTCGCAGTAGACTGAAACTTTGGTTTTATTGTATAGACTGGGAAAGAATTAGCAGAGTGATCTCATTTATAGATAGCCGCTTCCTTTTTAATGCCACAGTGATAGTATAGTACCTCTACACAGTTGTCAAACACACAAATTCAGAGCATAAGCTCTGTGTCAGAGTCCTCATATAATACCTCCTACCCACCTCCATAGGGGGACTCTCCTTGGATTATGTATCAGAAGAGCAGGATTTGTATTCAGCGAGTCTCTTCCTTTGTGTCATCTACCTGAATAAACTGCTTCCCCACTTGTAGCTGTGTGTGTTCACATGACTGATCTGCAGAGCCTGGGGTCTGAAGAAACCGCCTTGCAATTTCCCTGCAGAGCTTGTCCTTAGGATCGGTCATCAGTATCAGATTGTGGGGATCATGAGGAAACCTGGCAGTAAGTGTTCAGTTTCCCTGCAACACCTCCAAATGAAGCATTGAAATCAATAGGTTGTCTGTATAGTGCAGGGCGAGTTCTCCAGGGTGAAAGACTATCCTTGTTGCTGCCCTAACTCTTTTGGCCATGAGCTGAGCTTCCTGAACAGAAGACCCCCCCCCACACACACACACTTTTAACTCAGAATTCCCTAATTACGTATATGAAAATTATAATTATTCCTTTAAATTGGACAGTAACTTGTGCCCCCCCAGCGACATTACACATCCTGTGCAGGGAGGTTTTAAAATGTCACAGCAAGGCTACACAGGGAATGATGGTGTCTGTATACAGATCAGAAAGCCGCCATGACTGTTTCTATTCCTGATCTGTGGGAAGGTTAGAAGAAGGGGGAGTCATAATGTGTAAAAACAAAGTGAAAAAAAAAACCCTTTTAAAAAAAAAAAAAAAATTAAAATTTCCTGATTATTTAATGTTTGCATTATTAATTAATGTATCACTGACAGAAAGATGCAGAAATAACCAAGTGAAAAAGCATTTTATTGCCTTCAAAATTACATGTACCATGAAAAAGAAAAACAAAAATGTGCCTGGTCACAAACAAGGGAAAATGGCCTTGGCCTTATCCTGAGTAAATACTGGATAAATAGAAGTGTGAATTTTTAGCATCTCATATTACTTGTATATAAAATAGTGTATTGGCCCTTGCCTTTTTTAAATACTGTGGGTTTTTTTTTTTGGTTTTTTTATTATTTTATTTTTTTCTTTAATTGTATTATTTTTTTCACAGGTATTAATGAACAGGGGCTTTACCGAATTGTTGGTGTGAACTCCAGAGTTCAGAAACTATTGAGTGTTTTAATGGGTAAGTGCAGTGAAATAAGGACATGTCCAGCTCTTTGTGGCCTGGTTTAACATCCAGTAAGTTATGTAGTTTGCAGATCTTGTTTCTTTTCCCCCGCGCTCAGCAGCTTTAGGCTGTGGCACCCAGCCAGCTCAGCATCTGTAGATACCTTTTAAACATCATTCATTTCATTTGCTGCAAGGAAGTGCAAGACTCAAATGTCTGCCTGCTAGAAAACAACATAATCATTGGTAGCAATGGCATGCAGACCATCGTATTTCTCTTATTAAATGGACATTAGGAATGTAAAGGAACCATTTTCTGTGCTTTGATAGTCAAGCTTGTGTATATTTTCATATATATAGAGAGGAGTTCATTTCCATATACAACATTTGATTTTGTCCATAATTCTTCGCTTCAATCTAAAATGAACATCCATTCATCCAGCAAGGTAGCCGTAATATGTAATGTAAATGCAGTTCAAGAAAATGGTAGATTCGGTATAAAAATCACTTCTCAATTCAGTATAATGCCCTTTTTTAAAGGGTTGTCTAGGAACTGGAGAAATCTCAGAGACTGACGGGGAAGTTGTCACGTAAACAAAAGAAGTCCTACTCTTCTGTCTCAGTCTCCACCACCGCCACCCGCTTTGTACTTGAACCCTACAAATTGTACAGTGCTGTGGAATATGTTGGCGCTATATAAATAAAATTTATTATTATTATTATTATTATGTTGCGGAAACGCAGCTTTTTTTTTTTTTTTGTTGCAGACTTTGCTGTGATTTTTTGAGCCAAAGTCAAGAATGGCTACGAAAGGAATAGGAAACATATTTAGGAAGTTCTTATACCTCCACCTTCTGCTCAATCCACTCATGGCTTTGGCTCAAAAGAACGCAGCAAAATTTGCAACAAAAAAGCTGCGTTTCCGCAACGTGGGGCCTCGGCCTTATACTTTGTGTGTATGTGTGTGTGATCCTAAAATTAATCGCCTTGTTGTTAGGTTAACTTGAGCATTACAATACTAAAACTTTGAAGAATGGAATATTCTGGACAATATTAATTGGATATCTTCATTCCTATGGCTGTATTGGCTTACACGCTGTGATAGAAGGGTTTACACAATACTTATAGAGGGGATTACACAATAGGACTGATATGGCAGGGATAAGGATCAGGATCAGAGCTATAGGCTTTCATTGGATCTTTGTTCTTTGAAATGTTGGAGTATTTAGTAGTATACTACCACTAAAGACCTCTAGTAGGTCCAAAATGCATGAGAAAACATCTGAGCTTTGGATTTCATGGAACTCATATGAATAAAATCTACAGTTTTATTTTGAAGAATACATTTACATGCTGGGGTAATTCTTTTCTCACCTTCTATTGTGCGCAGCCAAGCATGTCCATGCATTCAAAGCAGCAATAGGTGAGCAGGGCTGCTACTTCTTATAATATCGTCCTGTTAGGGACGTAGCCTCCGTTTTATGTAGGAAACTTTATTATTGAACAGTACAGCGATCAATAAATTATCTTATAGGTAATTCAAACCCATATCTGTACAGTTGTTATAAAAAAAAAAAAGAAATGGATTATTACATTGGTCAAAAAGGAGTACTATACAGTCTGCTGGTGTGCCGTGACTATACTTTCTTACACTATAGCAGCAGAATAAACAGTCATCAGTGATCGGCTTCATTTGTTTAGTCTGTCACTACGTTAAATATGTGCAGCACATTGCATAGTAAATAGTGCCTAATCGTTTCCTTTTCTAACCCTTTCATTGTCAGAGTTTTTTGGATATTGCACCTCTGATAGCCTGGTTAATTTTCACACTTTTGCCATGTACAAATAAAAACTATGTTTTAAGAAAAATAATAATACTAAATACCCATACTCCTACATGGTCTGAAAGTAGACACCTGGCACCTTATACAGTCAGGTACCTGTATGCAACTTTGTGATAAAGTGTAATTTTTCATAAAATACATTCAAATTTTGATTTGTACCTCATAAAAGTAAGCGTTCAAGATGTGCAAGGTCACATAGGCCTTGGACTACACGCACATGTCTTCATAAAGTCACAAGACTTAGAGAGACCAAAAATCTGCTCTTAGTCTAAGTCCATACATTGTAGAAAACACAGCATTTTTAACTGCTACTCTGCGTTAAAAACGCTGTGTGAGGCTAAGGCTCCACGTAGCAGGTCGCAGCGCTTTTCACAAAGTCTGCAGAGGACTTTCTGCTTACATTATACCAATAGGGAAACCGCCAGTGTTTCCGTAGGTATATGTAATTGACATGCACATTTTCCGCAATGTGTCGAAGGGATTCGCTAGAATCCCATCCACTTTGTAGGGACTGTAAACTGCAGTGTTTACGCCATGTGGGGCCCTGGCCTTATGCAGTGCCAGCAAAGCGAATGAGATGTCATTTAATCTTATACACATGTTGCAGGGGGAAAAAAGCTGTGGAAAAGCTCTGTTTTCAAAAAAACTTTGGATTTTTCATATCACAGCATAAAAATGCTGCGGCTCCTGATACGGAATTACCTTGCTAGTCTTTGTACTTTTTCCTTTTAGGAGGTTATTGGTTGTTCTTTTCTCCCCCTGTTGTTCCCCCCACCCCTCTCCCACATGTGTTTGCCCGATTGCAGCTTCCAGTGTGTGTCCCCTTTGTCTGTTTGTTCGTCCCCAATTCCTTGAAAATATTGTTCTTACGGCCCCAAATAAATGGGCCTTCTGTTTCTCTTTGTTAATATACTGGCCTGCATGCCTTCGCACCTTTTGGTCAATCATGTTGTTCTTGTCCGCTCTTTATTATATTTGAAAAATCTTTAATAAACTTTGATTACACACAGAAATGCTGCGGAAAAAGTGTTTGCTGCATTTCACTATGTGGGGCCTTACCAATTTGTAAAATTAGGGAGATTAAACCGAGAGTGCACCCCCCACTCTATATTTTCTGAAAAACGGCAACCTGGTTTGGTTGTATTTGTCTTGGTGTGCTGTTGACCGTCATGTCCACCTTCTTAACTCTGTGACAAACAGAAATGATTTAGAACACAAAATGCTTTGAAACAGACAATTGCAAATAAAACATGCACACGATCAGAAATTTACATACAAAAGCAATCTTACAATAATATATGGAGGTGTGCAAAGTTCATATTCATCATTCAACAAAAGCTTGCGCTATTGGAAACTCTAAAAGAGAGGCCAGTATCCACAATTTTTTTTTTTTTTTTTAATTACAAAATATGCTGTGCACCATAAGTACGGTATGTTATGAAAATCTAATTTTGAGCCAGCACAGTATACTATGCTTAAACTTGTAATTTCCTAATTTATTTACAAAAACACCTTTAATGAACTTTGCATGAAACTGTAATTCTAAGCAAAGTTTGTATGAAAATTCATATCTGTAGCTAAAATGCATACTCACTGACTACCCATATGCAAACAAAATGCACCTTACAAAGAGCTGTAACACACCTACAGTGGGGAAAAAAAAGTATTTAGTCAGCCACCAATTGTGCAAGTTCTCCCACTTAAAACAAATCCAGAAAATGACATTGTCTGATTTTTTTAAAGAATTTATTTGCAAATTATGGTGGAAAATTAGTATTTGGTCACCTACAAACAAGCAAGATTTCTGGCTCTCACAGACCTGTAACTTCAAGAGGCTCCTCTGTCCTACACTCATTACCTGTAGTAATGGCCCCTGTTTGAAATTATCAGTATAAAAGACACCTGTCCACAACCTCAAACAGTCATACTCCAAACTCCACTATGGTGAAGACCAAAGAGCTGTGGAAGGACACCAGAAACAAAATTGTAGACCTGCACCAGGCTGGGAAGACTGAATCTGCAATAGGCAAGCTGCTTGGTGTGAAGAAATCAACTGTGGGAGCAATAATTAGAAAATGGAAGACATACAAGACCACTGATAATCTCCCTCGATCAGGGACTCCACGCAAGATCTCACCCCGTGGGGTCAAAATGATCACAAGAACGGAGGGCAGAAATCCCAGAACCACACGGGGGGACCTAGTGAATGACCTGCAGAAAGCTGGGACTAACTTAACAAAGGCTACCGTCAGTAACACACTACGCCACCAGGGACTCAGATCCTGCAGTGCCAGACGTGTCCCCCTGCTTAAGCCAGTACATATCCTGGCCCGTCTGAAGTTTGCTAGAGAGCATTTGGATGTTCCAGAAGAGTATTGGGAGAATGTCATATGGTCAGAGGAAACCAAAGTAGAACTGTTTGGTAGAAACACAACTCGTGGTGTTTGGAGGAGAGTGAATGCTGAGTTGCATCCAAAGAACACCATACCTACTGTGAAGCATGGGGGCGGCAACATCATGCTTTGGGGCTGTTTCTCTGCAAAGGGACCAGGACGACTGATACGTGTATATGAAAGAATGAATGGGGCCATGTATCGTGAGATTTTGAGTGCAAACCTCCTTCCATCAGCAAGGGCATTGAAGATAAATCGTGGCTGGGTCTTTCAGCATGACAATGATCCCAAGCACACTGCCAGGGCAATGAAGGAGTGGCTTCGTAAGAAGCATTTCAAGGTCCTGGAGTGGCCTAGCCAGTCTCCAGATCCCAACCCCATAGAAAACCTTTGGAGGGAGTTGAAAGTCCGTGTTGCTCAGCGACAGCCCCAAAACATCACTGCTCTAGAGGAGATCTGCATGGAGGAATGGGCCAACATACCAGCAACAGTGTGTGCCAACCTTGTGAAGACTTACAGAAAACGTTTGACCTCTGTCATTGCCAATAAAGGATATATAACAAAGTATTGAGATGAACTTTTGTTATTGACCAAATACTTATTTTCCACCATAATTTGCAAATAAATTCTTGAAAAATCAGACGATGTGATTTTCTGGATTTGTTTTCTCATTTTGTCTCTCATAGTTGAGGTCTACCTATGATGACAATTACAGGCCGGCCTCATCTTTTTAAGTGGGAGAACTTGCACAATTGGTGACTGACTAAATACTTTTTTTTCCTCACTGTATATACAGGTGCGTGTGTGCACATTAAAGAAACTCCAAAAACATGAGTTCACCAGCCACTTTTTGCATGCAAATTAATATAGGTATATCATTTTCCATCCCACTAATGTAATCCTAATCAATAATTGTTAATTCCCTAATGCATTATTTTTTTTACCATGAAATAGATCACGCCAGAAAGGATTTCAGTCGATAGGAATAGTGTAAAATGTACTGTATAAACTTTATTAATGTCTGGAAAACTTGCACTACTTTTACAATGTTATCCCTACCCCTGGGCCGTCTAGTTGTATAAAAACAGGAGGAGTATTCCAGATCTTCCTCATGTCCTTGCTTGTCAGGATGTCCTCCACTGACCCTCCTTTCCTTCTTTTAGACTGGGGCCCCACATTGCAAAAACGCAGCATTTAACATTACCTGTAAAGTGGATGGGATTCTGTCTAATTCCATCAGCACATTGCAGAAAAAAAAAAAAATCTCGCAGCATGTCATATATGCCTACAGAAACGCTGGCTCTTTCCGTATAGGTATAATAGGGGCAGAAAGTAAAAAACTGTGAAGAATTCTGTAGTGAAAAAAACACATTGTTTCTGCCGCAGTCTTTTCTGCCTCGTTTTTTGGCTGCGGCTTGCTACGTGGGGCCTTCGCCTTAGTTTTGGTTTTATAAAAGTCTAAGAACGCAGCTCTAGCTGCCACACAGACTGAAATGCAGCCTGTAGTTACAGGGGCAGAAATGAAAGCTACAGCAAAGACTTCTCATCTCCTATTTCTCATAGTTCCAACTACCAGAGTGTTTACAGTGCCTTGCGAAAGTATTCGGCCCCCTTTGAACTTTTCAACCTTTTGCCACATTTCAGTCTTCAAACATAAGGATATAAAATTTAAATTTTTTGGTGAAGAATCAACAACAAGTGGGACACAATCGTGAAGTGGAACAAAATTTATTGGATATTTTAAACTTTTGTAAAAAATAAACTGAAAAGTGGGGCGTGCAATATTATTCGGCCCCCTTAAGTTAATACTTTGTAGCGCCACCTTTTGCTGCGATTACAGCTGCAAGTCTCTTGGGGTATGTCTCTATCAGTTTTGCACATCGAGAGACTGAAATTCTTGCCCATTCTTCCTTGGAAAACAGCTGGAGCTCAGTGTGGTTGGATAGAGAGCGTTTGTGAACAGCAGTTTTCAGCTCTTTCCACAGATTCTCGATTGGATTCAGGTCTGGACTTTGACTTGGCCATTCTAACACCTGGATACGTTTATTTGTGAACCATTCCATTGTAGATTTTGCTTTATGTTTGGGATCATTATCTTGTTGGAAGATAAATCTCCGTCCCAGTCTCAGGTCTTTTGCAGACTCCATCAGGTTTTCTTCCAGAATGGTCCTGTATTTGGCTCCATCCATCTTCCCATCAATTTTAACCACCTTCCCTGTCCCTGCTGAAGAAAAGCAGGCCCAAACCATGACGCTGCCACCACCATGTTTGACAGTGGGGATGGTGTGTTCAGGGTGTTGCTTTTACGTCAAACATATTGTTTTGCATTGTGGCCAAAAAGTTGGATTTTGGTTTCATCTGACCAGAGCACCTTCTTCCACATGTTTGGTGTGTCTCCCAGGTGGCTTGTGGCAAACTTTAAACGAGACTTTGTATGGATATCTTTGAGAAATGGCTTTCTTCTTGCCACTCTTCCATAAAGGCCAGATTTGTGCAGTGTACGACTGATTGTTGTCCTATGGACAGACTCTCCCACCTCAGCTGTAGATCTCTGCAGTTCATCCAGAGTGATCATGGGCCTCTTGGCTGCATCTCTGATCAGTCTTCTCCTTGTTTGAGATGAAAGTTTAGAGGGACGGCCGGGTCTTGGTAGATTTGCAGTGGTCTGATACTCCTTCCATTTCAATATGATCGCTTGCAAGGTGCCCCATTTTTCAGTTTTTTATTTTTTACAAAAGTTTAAAATAACCAATAAATTTCGTTCCACTTCACAATTGTGTCCCACTTGTTGTTGATTCTTCACCCAAAAAAATTAAAATTTTATATCTTTGTTTGAAGCCTGAAATGTGGCAAAAGGTTGAAAAGTTCAAGGGGGCCGAATACTTTCGCAAGGCACTGTATATTTTTCATCTGGAAACCAAGCTACATGTTAGTAACTTATATGGGGGAAAAGAAAAAGATGACAAAATATTTGCAGCTATATGGACATCCCCTTATCAGCAGCTTTGTGGTCCCCTGCCGATATTGTATGTTTCTAACCTGTTTCATGTGCACACATCTATGTGCAAGCTAGTCACTGATCACATTAGTTATATGACTTCCTTGTGACACTTTAAAGGGGTTATGCAGTTTTTTAAAAATATGGGTCAGATAACAGGATGCTTCAATATGAAATACTCCCTAATATATATTCTGGCTCAATTCTGCACCGTTTATCTGATGTATTTTCAGGTCAATGAACTCAGTGACATTCCATACAAGCCCACATCCCCACTTTGAGCATTTAGGCAACAACCGAAACATCACAGCAGCATGTGACCTCAGATGTGGGAGAGATTTATCACCTGTCATTTCATTGCAGAGAGTGGAGAAGGGAGGGGAACACAGAGAGTGAGAGCAGGCAGATGAATCCTGGGAAATGTAGTTTATCCACAGATTCACTGCATGTAAATAACAGTGATAAAAGGAGTAGAAAGTAAAATAAAGCCAAGCAGAGGTTGCACGAAAGAACAGTCATTGCTTAGCACAGCTGTGGATGTATTTGCAGATAATTTTTGGAAGCTGGGTAACCCCTTTAACATTTTCTTCAAAACTGGCACTTTCCCCAAAATTGAGGGGGTGTGTGTGTGTGTGTGTGTGTGTGTGTGTGTGTTTTTTTTTTTTTTTTTTTTTTTTTTTTGCAGTGCTTGTCCTGCAACTAAACTACAGACATCTGTGATATTTTTGCACAGTGTGTTTAATGTTCTCTCGTCAGTTTGTAAGTTAAATAGATTTTATGGTGATTTGGGTTTAACAATATTAAAGTAAAAGTTATCTAAAACCTCTGTTCAGCACTGTTTCCATGTCAAGATCCCCTCCCCCTAAACAGAATGGCAGTGCGTCAGTTATGCCAAGGACAGGATTATCTGATCACGACCATTTGTACAATAAGGCTGTTTATATCTCCTATAGAAGTGATTACCTTAAGTAATTGGATTACAATTCAGGGTCATCTTTCCTCCAGAAAGCCTCTAGGCTTAGGAGCAGATCTCTATAGCTGGTAATCTTTATAAACAGCCATGTCGGGATAAAGAAGACTTTAACCTTACAGGCATATCCTTTTCTGTAAACCATTTAATGGCCATTTGTGCCATATCACAGGATTGCTGGTATTTTTGCTTCAAATTGAATCATAGATGAGCGTCAACCACTATTAAAAGACACCGGCATAAAATAGACCAACACTGCTAACATATAGCCAGCTGCTCAAAAACCATAGACCCAAATTAAACATATACAGTACTAAAGGATAAGAGCAGCAATGTGGGTATATGTAAATGAGCATGCTGATAATTGGGTAAAAATATATGCATCATATATTATGCATGTTAAAACCATTGCAAAAGTACCCAGTTGGTACTTAAAGAGAACTTTTCCCCACCTCCGTCAAATCCAACTCTAAAACTAAGAATTTTTTAATACACTACATTTAATACACTAATACACTACACTAATTCTGGCACAGTTTAAATTTGTTTCTAGGCCACACCATTCCTGAGCGATAATTTGTTAGTTTCAGCTTCTAATATGCTGTACTGTTAGGTGCACGGTTCTGGGCTGGCGCAGACTGTTAGATATTGCCACCTGACAGTAGAGAGCCCAGTTAGCATATCAGGTGCTAAAACTAACAGCAGTGGTTGCTCAGGAATAGTGGGGACTAGAGAAAAAAATTCCAATGAAGTAGCACCTATTGAAGGATGCAAGCAGTTGGATTTGTTAGAGGTGTTGAAAGGCCTCTTTAACATTAGAGACCAAGGAGTGCATATGCTATACCATGGTAAGAGTTAACCTCCCACGTAAAACGTCTACGTAATATACTGCTCCTGAAAACATAAAAACAAATAGTAGTAAATTGTACAAATACAAGAAGCAAAGCTCTAAAATATGATTTAAATAAATAACGGTTCAAATCAATGTATCACTAATATGAAGAGGTTGTTTTTTTTTTTTTTTAAAACAAGCCCAGGTGTATTCCACCTGCTCTGACAAGTATTATAAAACATTAATCATTATAGAATTGTGAACCTATTCCTCTAGAAATAGTGCCACACAAGTCTAGTATTGGCGCTCAGCTGTACTGAAGTAATTGGGGCAGCCATGTTTTTTTCACCCTAGAAACCCCATTTAAAGAGGATTTTTCACCACCTCCACCAATTCAAGTTCTTAGCATCTGTTTAGAGGCACTACTTCACTGATTCCAGCACAATTGGATTTTTCTCTCTAGCCTCCTGAGTTAGTTTTGGTACCTGATGTCCTCTGTAATGTCAGAAGGTCAGTATCAGGCAGGGGGTGTGGTTCAAAGCTCCAATCAGAGGCAGCCAGTGTCAGAGCTCAGAATCACCCCTTGCTTTCTCCTCCTGCCTGACGCTGCCCTCCTGACAGTTTTGTGGCCTGATACACTATTTAGGCTCTGTACCAACAGCATTGATTGTTCAGAAATGGTGGGTAGAGAAAAAATTCCAACTGTGCCAGAATTGGTGGAGCTATTAATTGAAGTAAAGATCTGGACTTGTTGGAGCTAGTGAAAGGTCTTCTAAAACCCTTTCCCTACCAACCACGTATTTATACTGTACGTCCTCCCAGGGTGGCACTTATGTAGCCGAGGATATATCTAATACGTCCTTACTACTAATGCTGATATCTCAGGATTGGTTAGGGCTATGAAGATGATTTTGGATTCACTTTAAAGATGATTTTTAAAATGATATCAACATCTTCATGATGGCCTTTACAGATCTGGAGCGATTCACTGTTGAAAATGCCATTTGGCATTGAGATCCCATTGCGGATCTCAATTCCCAACTGAGTTTTTAACAGCGTTTCGCTCTGAATTTACAAGGGCTATCATGAAGATCTTGGTATCATTTTAAAGATGAGATCATCTTCATAGCCCTAACCAATCCTGAGATATAGGGCTCTAAAGTGTGCCCCCTCCCCCCTCCTACCTCAGGTAACATCTTAAGAGCTGCGGTAGGAGGGAGAGGGGGAAGGAGCAGCCCTGCAGACTGCACAGAGATAAATCATCACTTTTGCTCTCTGTCACATAGAGGGATAATGTAATACCCCTCTGAGCCTTATTAGAGGGGTATTCTTCTGTAATGCCCCTCTGAACATAACATAAATAGGAAGTTTATTGGCGCTGTGACCCAGGCGTTTACCATTGTCCAGGTCGCAGCGCCAAAAGGGTTGCACCAAGAACTTACACAACACATGCACAAAGTCATCAATAAAGTTTACATTTCATCCTGTCCATACCTGATCTTTCTAGAGTAAAATACGCCTCTCTAGCGATCAGAGCCGGTTTTAGACAAAGTGGTGCCCCAAATGCTGATATGTAAACAACACCATCGTCTTGCAGTAGCAGCCCCTATAATAACGCCTCCTTTCTGCCAACAAAAAAGTAATAACAACCCCCATTTTCCAACACAGAATTCAAATGAGCACCTTTGTACCACCTAATAGGTTTTTGCACCCAGTCATCAGTTATAGCGCCTCCTTATAAATAATAGTCCCTGCTTATAAATAATATTACACCTTTATCAGTAATAGCTCCCTTATAAATGATAAATAGTGCCCTGTATCAGTAATATTCCCCCTTATCTGTAACAGTTACCCCGTAAAAATAATACTGCCGCCTTATAAATAGCCCCCTCATAAATAATAGTTACCCTTATAAATAATAGTCCCCATTATCACTATATCACTAATAGTTCCCCCTTATAATAGCCCCCTCATATTTAAGTTTCCCAATTATATTTAGTAACCTACCCTTATATAAAATAGTTCTCCGTTATACAGTGTCGGACTGAAGGGCCTTAGGCCAGAGCCCACCCAACAGCTTCCTGCTAATAGCCTACACCACTGCTCCTTCACTGAAGTCTTACATATATGCTGACTAGCTGATGCTACTGAGTATGTTCCCAGTATAGTCAGCCCCTATAGTACTGTGCAGGCCCTAATAACTCCACGGCCAGTTCATGCACAGTACTGTATGGGGAATGACATGGCCATGGAGCACTACACGTATGTGCAAGATTATAGTGAGGGAGCTATAATGCAGACATAGCATACAGGGCTGCCAGCAGGAATTTTGAGCCCTCTGAGCTCATCGTATATAATGCTCCACAGTGGACCCACACAGTATAAAATGTTCCCCTGAGCCCCCCATAGTGGCCGCACATGGTATATAAGGCTCCACACAATATACTACCTCTTAGTGGCACCAGACAGTATAATATGCATCCCACAGTGCCCCCCAGTATAATGCTTTACAGTGGCCTAACACAGTATAACATGCTCCACAATGGCCTCCACACAGTATAATATACTGCCCAGAGGGGTTCCCCCAGTATAATGCTCCACAGTGGTCCCCCACAGTATAATATGCTCCCCACAGTCCCCCCCCAGTATAATGCTCTACAATGGCCCCACAGAGTATAATATGCTCCTGAGAAGCCCCACACAATATAATAAACTCCACAGTGTCCCCACACAGTATAACAGGCTCCCCACACTGCCCTTTCCCCCCAAGTATAAAGCTCCCCAGAGGGCCACCGCTAGTATAATGCCCCACGGTGCCCCCCCCCCAGTATTTTGCTCCACAGTGGCCCCACGCAATATATTATGCTCAACAGAGTGTCCCCCCCCCCCAGTATAATGCTCCACAGTAGGCCCCAGGCAGTATAATATACTCCCCAGAGGGCCCCCTAGTATAATTCTCCTTAGTTCCCCCCTGAATAATGCCCCACAGTGGCGCCACACAATATAATATGCTCTGCAAATGGCCCCCCAGAATAATGCTCCACAGTGACCCCACACAGTATAACATGCTCCAGAATGACCTCCACACAGTACAGTATATTGCCAAGAGAGGTTTCCCCAGTATAATGCTCCACAGTGGCCCAAAACAGTATAATATGCTCTCCAGAGGGCCTCCCCCCACAGTATAATGCTCCACGGTGGCCCCACACAGTATAATATGCTCTCCAGAAGGGCCCCCTAGTATAATGCTCCAAAGTGGCCCCAGAGAATATAACATGCTCTCCAGAGCCCCCCCACATTATAATGCTCCACAGAGACCTCATACAGTATAATATGCTATCCAGAGGGGGCCCCCCAGTTAAATGCTCCACAGTGGCCCCACACAGTATAATATGCTATCCAGAGGGACCCCCCCGTATAATGCTCCACAGTGGTCCCACACAGTATAATATGCTATCCAGAGGGCCCCCTCCCCAGTATAATGCTCCACAGGGGCCCCACACAGTATAATATGCTATCCAGTGGGGGCCCCCCCATTATAATGCTCCACAGTAGCCCTACAGACTCCCTTAGTGCTACTATTATATTATACTGGTGGGTATAATAATCGAAGGCCCCGGGGGAGGTAAGGGAAAATAACAAACAGTTATACTTACCTTGCCTTACCTCTCCTGGGCCTCCTTGCTCTGCTCCGCTATCCCCGCCGGCGCTTCCTTTTCTCTGCGGCTGATGTCACGCGTTGTGGACGTCACCGCTGAAGCCTGTGATTGGGCCTCAGCGGTTACGTGAGGCACGCCCCACGTGATCGCTAAGGTTGAGGCCTGGCCTCAGCGGTGATGTCCGGAACGCCAGAAGATGACGTCGGACGCAAGGACGGGTGAGTAAAAATGTTTGTTGTTTTTACTCACCTCGGTAAGGGGCCCTGCGGCACATGACTCTGGGTCCCTTTCTGTTATCGATATGGCTGGTCCTGACTCTGGGATCCGGAGTCATCAGGCTCCGGATCCCGTGGGCCCCTTTGGTGTCGGGGCCCTGGGCAATTGCCCAGTTTGCGCCCCCCCCCCCCCCCCCAGAAACGCGGCCCTACTAGGGATATCCGTTACATGCTAAAATAATAGTAATAATAGTTTATCACTAGAGATGAACATATAAATTGCTATAATTTTTATAGGGGGGATAGAAAATTATATTTTTATATAAACGCCTATTTAATTTGCATGAACAAAATTGGTTGGCGCATTTCTGTGATTTTTGGTGTTTCTTTAACACCTGCACCTGTAAATATATATCTGTGTGGTATGTATGAATTTCTCACATCTTGCAGTTTTTTGGAAAGTACATTTTGTTTGCAGAAAAGGATTGCTTGAGCATGCACTTTAGTGGCAAATTTGAATTTTTGTGCTATTTTCGCTTGTAATCTCTGCTGCAAAGTTGCATGAAGGTGGTTGTATATATGAAATATTAAGCTGCGTTTTTATATACTGTATGCTGTGCAATCTCAAAGAAGTTAGATTTTGGTGTCACAGTTTGCTAGGTGCAGTATAGATTTTTAACATATTCGTGAATAACAGCAAAATCTTGCTTGTCTTCTGTATCAGTGAGAGTATGAGCTCTTGTTGTAGCTGATGTTTGTGGTATATATAAATTGTGTACACCTTGATCTTGTATTTTGTGTGTGAATGTACAATTGAATATGAGTTTTAGGTGCAAATATGTGTTTTAGCGCATTTAAAAAAAAATAAAATTATTTGTGTTTGTCACAAAGTTACATGAAGGTGGATGTGGCTATTGATAACCCATTAAGACACACACAATCTTCAGGTTGTCTACTTTCAAAAAATATATAGGGTTTAGGGATTCACTTGCTTTCTACGGTGTGTAGTCCCTACATTTTATAGGATGATACTTTTTTAACATTTCCAGCTTCAAAGCAGATTTTTGTTCCTTCCAGTTCTAGTGATTTTCTGAAGACATGTGCGTGCAGGTGTAGGCCTTAGTGATATGAATGAACACTGCACATGTTGAACTCTTATTTTTAGGAGGTTTGGTGCATATAACTTTTTGTTTAGTTGCTAAAAGGGGAAACCAATGTACATTTATTTGCATTTTTTTTTTTTTTAATAAAACATTCACTTTAAATCAAAATTGCATGAAGGTGCCTGTTCACATACAGTACCAAGTGGCATTCTGACAATGTTGCAGTTGTCTATTTTAAGAAAATATATAGGTATGGGGGGTTAGCATGATTTTTTAATGTTGCAGTTTAGGTTTTATTTGTCCATCTCAAAACTGTGAAAATTGCTCCGGCTACCAGAGGTGCAAAATTTCCGGAGACCCTTGGCAGTGAAAGGGTTAAGGACTAATTATAAAACATATTCTACACACATACATGTATCTGTATTTATCATACAGTTGTGTATTAAGTCACTTGTCAGTTGTACATGCAATTCATGCTTGTCTTTATTTTTTTCAAGCTAAATTAAATGGGTTGTCCTAAATTTGACACCACGTAGAAAGGGGGGGGGGTGAAACTTGCTAGGTGAATCCCGTGCCATTCCACTTTAGTGCTCTTATCCCTCCTGCCTGTCTTTTTCCTAGGCTGTAGCAAAGACCGTCACGTCAGCAACATGCAGCCACTGGAAGGGCCATCCTCCTTAAGTCAGATTTTGTTTCACTTTCTTCCATGTCAGTCCTCTTCCCCCAGGGTTATTTTCATTAGAGTATATGAATACTACATTTACATACATACAGTAACCCAGTACCTTGCTTTATATTATGATATCTCATGTGGCAAGAAGTGATTGCTAGTTCCGGCTTTGCCTTGCAACCTTACATAGATGTAATACATAGGAGTACATAGATGTGTACATAAATTCTAATTTCTGTTTGCCTTCTAATGTTAGTCTGTCAACACACAGATTGCTTCTGCTGCTGTGGTCACCGTGGTAACACTGATCACTACCTTGTTAAATAGGTGAAGAGACTGGGTGGCTTGACACCGCACAGAGAGTCAATATCACATGTAAACATAAGCCTGTACTTGTAGAAGAGAAATAAATGTTCCTCTTGTTTTCTGATTTTGATATCCGTGAAACTTGTATGATTAAAAAACAGCCCCTTAACCATATAAATTTTTATCCTGTAATATTACAGCTTATGTTGTAGCACTGTATGGTAAGAGGTAAGAAAAAAAATTAGAAAAATATGTACATTATTCTGCTTGGAGGCAAAAATGTGGCATTATACTGTGAATAGGCACCATTTGGGCATTATACTGTGTGTGTGTGGGGGCACTAAGAGACTGTGTTGAAGCACTAATAGAGCATTATTGTGTGTGGGGACACTAACAGGATGTTATACCATGTGGATGCCACTAAAGGGAGTATACTACTGTGTGTGGGGTACTAAAGGACATTACACTGCAGAGGCATAGCTAGGAGTTCAGTACAGGGGGGACCAAACTTGTCCAAATGGGCCCCCAGCTAAGGCCAACATCATCACTATACAGTTACCATACGGTAGATACCGGCTCTACATAGGGCACTGCTCTTTTAGACCGTTTAGGTGCATACAGTGCAGTAACATTGAGTGACTTACGGGTGACCTAATCGTTCACATTTCTTATCTCTTCCATCTGAACCACCATGACCAATTCTTCCAGATGTGACTTAGCTGTAAAGTTAGCAACATAGACTTCTTTGGATCCTCACTTTTCCAGGCACACAACCTACATCATCCTCGCTTACATGAAGTCTTTATTCTGCTGCAACCCCTAGTTATATTATATAACCCCGCAGAATGAGCAGTACTCCTGTGTGCATCTTTAAATAAATAAATAATGTCCCTGTGTGCCCCTTAAATAGCGCCCGTAAATAATTAGGGAACACATGGGGCCTTATGAAAAGGGGACCTCTGCTGATCAGCTGTTTATTATATACAGTGGGTATGGAAAGTATTCAGACCCCTTTAAATTTTTTCACGCTTTGTTTCATTGCAGCCATTTGCTAAAAGCAAAAAGGTTCATTTTATTTTTCATTAATGTACACTAAGCACCCCATCTTGAAAGAAAAATAAAATGTAGATATTTTTGCAACTTTATTAAAAAAGAAAAACTGAAATATCACATGGTCATAAGTAGTCAGACCCTTTGCTCAGTATTGAGTAGAAGCCCCTTCCTTTTGAGCTAGTACAGCCATGAGTCTTCTTGGGAATGATGCAACAAGTTTTTCACATCTGGATTTGGGGATCCTCTGCCATTCTTCCTTGCAGATCCTCTCCAGTTCCGTCAGGTTGGATGGTGAACGTTGGTGGACAGCCATTTTCAGGTCTCTCCAGAGATGCTCAATTGGGTTGAGGTCAGGGCTCTGGCTGGGCCAGTCAAGAATGGTCACAGAGTTGTTCTGAAGCCACTCCTTTGTTGTTTTAGCTGTGTGCTTAGAGTCATTGTCTTGTTGGAAGGTGAACCTTTGGCCTAGTCTGAGGTCCAGAGCACTCTGGAAGAGGTTTTCTTCCAGGATATCTCTGTACTTGGCCGCATTCATCTTTCCTTCAATTGCAACCAGTCGTCCTGTCCCTGCAGCTGAAAAACACCCCCATAGCATGATGCTGCCACCACCATGTTTCACTGTTGGGATTGTATTGGGCAGGTGATGAGCAGTGCCTGGTTTTCTCCACACATACCTCTTAGAATTAACGCCAAAAAGTTCAATCTTCATCTCATCAGACCAGAGAATCTTATTTCTCATAGTCTGGGAGTCCTTCATGTGTTTTTTGGCAAACTCTATGCTGGCTTTCATATGTCTTGCACTGAGGAGAGGCTTCCTTCGGGCCACTCTGCCATAAATCCCCGACTGGTGGAGGGCTGCAGTGATAGTTGACTTTGTTGAACTTTCTCCCATCTCCCTACTGCATCACTGGAGCTCAGCCACAGTGATCTTTGGGTTCTTCATTACCTCTATCGCCAAGGCTCTTCTCCCACGATTGCTTAGTTTGGCTGGACGGCCAGGTCTAGGAAGAGTTCTGGTCGTCCCAAACTTCTTCCATTTAAGGATTATGGAGGCCACTGTGCTCTTAGGAACCTTGAGTGCTACAGAAATTATTTTGTAACCTTGGCCAGATCTGTGCCTTGCCTCAATTCTGTCTCTGAGCTCCTTGGGCAGTTCCTTTGACCTCATGATTCTTATTTGCTCTGACATGCACTGTGAGCTGTGAGGTCTTATATAGACAGGTGTGTGCCTTTTCTAATCAAGTTCAATCAGTTTAATTAAACACAGCTGGACTCCAATGAAGGAGTAGAACCATCTCAAGGAGGTTCAGAAGGAAATGGACAGCCTGTGAGTTAAATATGAGTGTCACAGCAAAGGGTCTGAATACTTATGACCATGTGATATTTCAGTTTTTCTTCTTTAATAAATTTTCAAAAATATCTACATTTCTGTTTTCTTTTTTTCTTTCAAGATGGGGTGCTGAGTGTACATTAATGAGAAATTAAAATGAACTTTTTTGCTTTTAGCAAATGGCTGCAATGAAAGAAAGAGTGAAAAAAATTTAAAGGGGTCTGAATACTTTCCGTACCCGTGTGTGTGTGTGTGTGTGTGTGTGTGTGTGTGTATATCTGAGAAAAATCATCTTCACCTGCTAAAGAGGTCTGGGGTGTGGACAGTTATGTTCTGGCTCTCTGCCTACCAGATGTACTGGTGCTCTTTCAAGACTAGCTCCACTTAAAGAGTAACTGCATTTGTATGTTATTAAGGTTGTAGCCCTATTTGGAGGAGGGGGGGTATGAGTATTATCCCTCCCACAACATTCTCTGGCGCTGACCGCTGACTGTGTGTATAATGGGACCTGAAGCCTTCGCTGAAGGGAAGAGTGGGAACATATATGAAATATATCAGTGCCTCCACCCAGGATAGAGCCTCTGTATTACAGGGACTTACCCATGAAGTATAGTTAGTAGTCTTAACAAGGATTACTATACTAATCTCATAGTCTGAAGAATACATACAGATACCACATAAGGTTATAACAATAGCTTTATAAGAATCAAAAGGATAATAGTACATACATACAATATACTCAGAACACAGCAGTATTACAACAACCAGCAATTCTGCAACAGTCTTAAGTTATATACCCGGGTATATAGCAAGAGTCCTGTGCACAATACCTCCAGGCAATAGAAGAGATGATCCAGGTACAGGGGCCCCTGTGGATGGCTGTAGATCCTCGGATTCTTCCAGGACATGATGATGATGATGCTTGATGAAAGGATTTCTTCTAGGCAGCAAACAAGACCACAACAGTAGTAGACACAGGCCTCACTACCCTCACACAGAGTCCTTAACCTGCCAACTAAGCTACCAATGCAGCCAGGCCTCTAACTATCTAGTTGGCCATCGGAAGCCTAAACTATCACTGCCCTGAACTATACACTGATCCCTAACTACAATTACTAGCTAGAGCCTGTGAGTATATAGTTAACACAGAGCAGAACTACTGGCTCTGTATGAGGGAGATAAAGTGGGACAGGTGGTAATCTATTCCTATACACCAGCTTTACTAGCTGATCTTAAGGATATAGATGCTCAAAGATCTGCTTATCTATTCCTTCTAGTTATAAAGATTACACCTGCCACTTGCCTTAGACTGTGCCTGCTTAGGAAAAGCTTCCTCACTGCAGCTCGTCCCTCATGGTTCTGACTCACACTTATTTACAAAACAAACCTTGTATTGAATCCCTGGGGTTTCTGAGGCCAAGCAGCAGGGGCAGAGAGAACAAATACACTACATCCCAGTAGTACAAGGTCTTTGAGACTGTCTGTCTTGATCTGACTGAGAATTAACACAGCAAATGATCTGATATTAGAGGATGTGCCACCTACAGAGTCTGTTATTTTACTTACCCGCAGCTCCAGTAAAATGTCTAACCTGCTGCAGCTCAACACAACCTACATGTGCACGCTCGATATTCCTTGAAAGCCAATCAGTTTTAATTTTCTAGGAAAGGAAATTAACTTTCAACCTCTCCATAAAAGTAATAACTCACTTTCTGTGTTTTTATAGACAGAGGATGATAAGTGTTTTAGATGCGTCATGAGAGTCTGGTAGCAGATGAGAAATGAAATGCAGAGGAAATAGAATGTCAAAGTTCAATAAAACACAGTTTCCTTTTTTTTTTTTTTTCTCTTGTCTTCTCTTTTGTTTTGCTAACAAAGTATTACCTAGATGATTTATGTGTACAGTATGTCTTATATATGGTGTAATTTCCTTATAGAGTTTGTCTAAACTTCTGGACACTGATCCAGATAGTGATACATCTCTGGATAGGGTAAAGATCACTTGCTAATGTTTGTGGCCTCCTTTACACAGATCAATATGGGCTGGAGAGTCCGGTCTATACCTCAGCTTCCTCACCCGAACCCAGTTAGTGTTTTAAATCACTATGATGCACAGTTATAGTCTTCTAAGATCTTTGAAATGGGGTAAGCTGCAGAAAAAATAAAAGCTATGGATTTAGTGCAGCTGTGGCAGTCTAGGGCAGTGATGGCGAACCTATGACACACGTGTCACAGGTGACACGCCAAGACATTTTGGATGACATACATCGGCAGCTACGTATTGTGTTATTGCAATAAGCAGCTACCGATACTTTTTACTCACCTGTCCACGCTCCTGTCCTGGCCACCGTCCGCTGCCTTCTCTAGGCGATGCTACACTGATGTCACCGTTGAGTCTGATGAAGGGAGCTAGTACTCCTGAAAGCTTACTTATAAATATACTCAGCCTCTAAAAGGTATCGCCTGATTTCTTCACTCTTCCACACTGATGTCACAACGCTGAAGAATGCCGGGCCGCTACGTACAGTGTCCTGGCAATAGCGCACCCTGGAGGCGGTAGCGGAGGGCGGCCAAGACTGGAGCGTGGACAGGTGAGTAAAAAGTATTGGCCACTAATCTGTGTGGTGGTGGGGGGATAATAGGGGGTCATGTACTGTGGGTGGGCTTAAAAAAGGGGGTCATATACTGTGTGATGGGCCAGAAAAAGGGGGTCATATACATTGTGATGGGCCTGGCCAGAAATGCATATAATACAAATACATATATCAAAAATATAACTTTTTTTTTTTTTTTTAACTAGAGCTACAAATATCACAAAATGATGGATATTTTTAGATGTGACACACCACCCGAGTTAAGCTAGGTTTTTTTTTTTTTTTACGAATTTTGACACACCGAGCTTAAAAGGTTAGCTATCACTGGTCTACGGGGTACTGCTTATAAAAATCGACTTCATGACACCTCAAAAGCAAATGAACAAGTTAATGTATTAAATACACTGTGGTAAGATTGTGTCAAGTTAAAGCTTGCTAGCTGTTCAGATACAATTTAATGCTTTATGTAAATTAAGTTTACGTAATCCCAGTAAAGCACCATACACATGACCAAGCGAGCGTGCAGTCTGAGGGGGGTGATTTTGCATTGGAATGTACATGGATGACCTTTGGAGTGACATCAAAGTGCCTTCAGTGATGCATGCACTTTAATAGGGGCTTCCGAGTCATTATTTTCCAATGACTTTGAGCAGCATTGGAGTTTCTCTATAATTTTCAGAACAGAACGAAGCACCGGACACCCCCTTGGGAAAGTCTCTGCCTACACACTTGGTCTTGTGCATTAAGGCACATTTATTTATTTTATCACGCAGATATTGTAGAAAGCCTCTGTTTAGCACAAGTTGCGTGCAGGCAATCCTTAGTGGAACACTGAAAATCTGTTAGACTTTAGGCTCTTTTTAGAGTATGTAATCCTTATGAACACTATTTTTTGGACTCTCCTCAGTAGGTGCTATGTGATCATTTAAGGAGTATATGCAGCCCGCATTGCTGACTTATCTTGCTGTTTAGAGATTTGCAGCTAGGCCTACAAAAAAAAAAAAACTGCTTTGCAATGAGAAATATCTGTATCAAGGCTCGAAACAAATGCAGCACTGCTTGCTGTGATGACTCTTGTATGTTCGGTTAAAAAAAAAAAAAAAAAAAAGTTTAGCCTTGGATGTGCTTGGTAATGTTACATAACAAGATCTTAGCTGGAGGATCTGCAGTAGTCAAGATAAACACGGGGATTTCTAAATGTGGTTGGTGCAATTATCCTGCTGACGGAAAAATGCAGCAAGATGTGGCCTCGAATATTACGCTGCCAGTTTGTGTTGTGATTTCATTTGTGTTGCTATGGCTTTCAGGCCTTTTGTTATTTCCTCTTGAATCATTGAGTTTTCAGTGCTAAATAGATTTGTGTGTTTGCTATCCTAACCTGCAGGAAAGCCTTTGTCAAAGAGTAATTAACTGTAGTGAGTAATTAATAAAGGCAAATTACAACAACCACATACAAAAGTCGAACAAATATTTATAGTTCCAAAGTTGTATTTTCTTCACAAATTCTCACTTTGATTTTACAGATTTTCCCCATTTGATTTTATTTATTTTTTTTACTATTGCTTATTCTGCATTTTAGACCCCAAGATTGCTACAGAGTCTGACATTGAAATCTCAACAGAGTGGGAAATAAAGACAATCACAAGTGCTCTGAAGACTTATCTGAGGTAAAATATATGTTTGGTGCATGTACTGCAGTATACGAATATACTTCTATCCTCAGTATTACTCCGCTTCATGAAAAGGAGTGATATACAGCGGCGTCAGTAGTGTAGTCATTTTTTTTTTTTTTTTTTTTTTATAGCCTTGGTGTTACCAACCCTCACTTCTATTTAAGCAAATGTTTGTATGGAGCATCTTTTTCTGCATCTTTGTTATGACAATACTCTGCAGAGTTCTGAGGAATTGTGCCCCAGAATGGTTATTTTATAGAGAATACAAGTATTTACTAAAATAAACATGTTTAATATAAACTGATAAGTTCTCTTTAACTTCTTTCCACAGCAGCTTTTTTATTTTTGCCTTTTCATTTTTTGCTTCCCACTTTCCAAAAGCCATATTTTTTTTTTTTTTCTGGTCACTGAGTTGTATGAGGGCTTATTTTTGGCAGGACAAATCGTACTTCATAGTGGTATCATTTAATATTCTGTACAATGTACTGGGAAGTGGGAAAAAAATCAGAATACGGTGGAATTAGAAGAAAAAACTGTTTGCACCATTTACCATATTTATCGTGCAGTAAAAATGTCATGTTCTTTATATTTTTGTGGTCCACATGATCACAGCAATGCCAACTTTTTTATAGTTTTCAATGCCTTTGCAAAAGCTTTGGAAAATGCAAAAAATTTGTCACCATATTCTGACACCCGTAACTTTATTTGTGTACTGAGCTGTCTATTGCATATTTTTTGTCACTTTTTAAGATCTAATTTTATTCATATCATTTTGAGATGTCTGATATTTTGATTCTTTTGGGGAGATGATCAGCAAAAAGAAAAAAAAAGATTCAGGTGTTCAGCTGTCTTATGTTTTTTGTTTTTGTATTTTTTTTTTTTGTTCACTGTTTTGGGATAAATATTTAATTTTATTTTTTTTAAAGTTGGGGTGTTTTCGGATTCAAGGTTACCTGATTTGTTTGTATCGTTTATTCTTATATGCATTGTAGGAAAAGGGAGGTATTTTTTAACTTTTATTTTTTTTTTTATAAAAACATTTTTCTACTACTGCGACCCCCCCCCCCCCCCCCAATCCCCAGAAAGCTTAATCCTGTGATCATTCGTTCATTTGTGCCATTTCTTGGAATAGTTGCTCCAATTCCTGTAGCCTGTATTTTTTTCCCAGTCTGCCCTTCAAGGGTTTGTCAAGGGAATATTTATTCACTTACCTGGTCCCGGGGATGCTTTTAATGGATCCAAGGGTTTCAGTAGTGCCACGACCCCCAGGGTCATGTGATCATAAGCAGCATTCGGCTCTCCTGGTCACTCTTCTCCTCCTCCTTCCTTGATGTCACATGTAAATAGTTACGTGTGCTATGGGGGCAAGCCTGTCCCCAAAGCACAGGTAATTAATTACTTGTGAGATCGGGGGAAAGGTGAGTAGAGTGACGCCTCTGATCACATGAACGGGGGGGGGGGTCTTGATGTTGCCAGAACCCATGCGTCCATTAAAAGCATCCCTTGGACCAAGAAAGTGAATAAATACTCCCCAGACAACCCATTCAAATGTTCAGGAACCTCTTAAGTATCTGTCTAATGTAAAATAAATACTTGGAGAACCTTTTACCACCTCCACCAACTCCAGTTCTTTGCATCTTTTAATAGGCACTGCTCCACTGATTCCTGTACAGCTGGAATTTTTTTCTCTAGCGCCCACCGTTCCTGAGCAATCAGTGCAGTTAGTTT
This sequence comes from Leptodactylus fallax, assembly GCA_947044405.1. Taxonomy (NCBI): domain Eukaryota; kingdom Metazoa; phylum Chordata; class Amphibia; order Anura; family Leptodactylidae; genus Leptodactylus; species Leptodactylus fallax. The sequence goes on from CAMRHE010000150.1 coordinate 760,887, forward strand.
TGGTGCCTGATGTGCTATTTAGGCTCTCCATTTTCAGGTGGGCAGAGTCAGGCAAGGGGCGTGATTCAGAGCTCTAATGTCAGAGCTCAGAATCACACCCCTTGCCAGCTCCTGCCTGATACCACCCTCATGACACTACAGAGCCTAAATAGTATATGAGGCAACAAAACGAACAGCATTGATTATAAATGGGGTGGGGGGGTTTGGTAAAAAATGCAAACCGTGTGGGAATAGTGTAGCAGCACCTATCAAATGATGCAAAGAACTGAACAGGGCGGAGGTGGTGAAAGGTCCTCTCTAACAGGGAGATGGGGGATGCTGCTGAAGTCTTCCTTCCTTGGGCTGTGCTTTAAACATGCTGTGGGAGGGTATGGGGCAAAGGAAGTTTAGGTCAGAGAAGAAAGCTTAGTATTTCAGCTCCACAGGAGCTAAAAAAAAAAAAAACACCTAATAAACACAGTACAAAGTAGAAGATGTATATTTTTGGCTGCGCTACAAAAGGTTTAAAGAGGACTGTTTGAGTACTCTAAGAAAGGACATATTATATATAATTACAAAGATGTCCATGTGGTGAATTCAGCACACTTTGTTTTGTCTGTAGGTTCCAGAGATATAGGTGCCATTTGTTTTAGCTACTGATATCACTGTACTATCCAGGTTACCATCCTTACAGCTCAGAGTTATCCCTGGACAGTGAGGAATGCTCCTGACAGAACGCTTGCATAGTCTTGTACTGTGAAGGAGGTGTTCCCCACTGCCCAGTGATGATGCTGAGCTGTAACGCCAGCCCCTCTGACAGTACAGTGATATTGATAGCCAAAACTGAAGGCACAGATATCTCTATAACTGGGGAGCCTACAGACAAACTGAAAAAGTGCTGAATTCAACACAGACAGCTGTGTAATGATATATACTATGTCCTGTCTAAGAGGACATGCAAAGTCCTCTTTAAGGATGGATATTTTATTGCTTTGTCATGATATGTACTAAATGTTTAGATGCTCTATGTTGGCTGTGGCTGATACATTTCATGTATGTTTTTATATTGCAGAATGCTTCCAGGACCCCTTATGACATACCAGTTTCAAAGAAGCTTCATCAAAGCTGCTAGTAAGTTGTTTTGTGGGGGGGGGGATTTGTGAAAAAAAAAAAAAAAAAATTGAATTTCTGTTTTACTGTAGCTAGTATTATTTTATCAGCATTGTTTCATATGACCTTACTAACAGTTGTTGAGTGTTAATAAGGACACATTTAGATAAATGAACACATTTGGTCTTTTGTGCTGTGTCTTCTATTCATTTTGTAACACTTGACCTCCGCTGGGGCAGTTGAGTACTAGTCCACAATCCATTTTCTAGTGTATCCAACAAGTAGTTGCGTTCAGTGCACTGCTTCACCTTACACAAGTTTCAGACCAAAATATACTTGCAATGGATTGAAGAAGGTCTTGCATTGACTGGCCAAACGGGCTTTGCAGTCAATGGCTCTTTATTTTAATGGAGTTCTGTAAGTTTTATGTAAATATTGCTAAAATAGACTACAGGTAGTGCTGAAAATCACAGCAAACTTCTGTACAAGACATTTCTGTTTGACATCTATAAAGCCTTTAATGCTGTGTTTGCATGTATGTATGTATGTATGTATGTATGATGTATGTCTTTCTAAACTTTCTACAAGAAATAGCCATTAATGTTTTTGCTGCTTTTTATCGGTCCAATGTGTTTGATACACAGCACATATGAGTCTCCATATTATAGCATCACATTTAATGTAAATTGTAGCCAACTTTCTAATTCTGACACCGATACTTCACACTGACGCCTGATTTTGACACCTAATTCCTCTAGGCTCACCCAGAGATCACTTTTTTTTAAGGTCCTACAAACTAGACAACAGTGCTTGTTACATTCACAACATGTAACTTGTGACAGTGTCCTTACCCAGATGCCTTCAGCAATCACTTGTGTTAGTCCTTGGAGCAGAAAAGCTTTACTGCTAGCTAGATTTCAGATTATAAACTCAAATGATGTCTGACTTTCCCCTCTGGCTTTCTTCACCAGTTAGTCATCAAGAGTATTGGATGTACTGTGCGTGCTAGCTATATAGGTTAGGGTGGGTTCACACTTGCGGCGGCACTCCGTCCACTGCGAATCCGATCTAAATGTCGGAAAACAGAATAGGGACTGGATAGGGAAAGGTTTGCGACACTTTCCTTAAAAACCCATTCACTTGAATGGGTTTTTAAAGCAATGCGTGGGTGTGTGCTTACACTCTCTGCGCCGCGAAACCAGTTTTTTTACGTCGGCCACAAAGTCCTGCATGTCCATCATGGTTTCCAATGAAAAAAACTGGTTTTGCAGCGCAGAGGGTGTAACCACACACCCGTGCATTGCTTTAAAAACCCATTCAAGTGAATGGGTTTTTAAGGAAAGCGTCGCAAACCCTTCCCCATCCAGTTTTCCGACATTTAGGTCAGATTCGCGGTGGACGGAGTGCCGCCGCAATTGTGAACCCATGCTTACCTATACAAATGATGTCTGACTCTCTCACTGGTTTGTCATCATACGTATTAGATGTACATGCTTGCTATGTACATTACAATGATACAGTTGTATCATTTTGAATGGCGTTATCTTGCATTTTAGACTATCCCATTCAGATACATGGTACAGTTGCAGAAGTTTAAACACGTCTACTGTATGTGAATTCACCCTTAGAGCTATTTGACAATATTTTCAACAGCTAATCTTTTTTTTTTTTTTTTTTTCTTATGAAAGAGCTAGAAAGCCAGGAGTCCCGAATAAAAGAAATTCATTGTCTGATCCACCGATTGCCAGAGAAAAATCGACAGATGTTAAACATGTTAATGAAGCACTTGGCAAAGTAAGTTGATGGTGTTGACAAATGGTGAAAAGGTTCATATTCTGTTTTTTTTTTTTTTAGTATTTGAAACTCCTTTACGTCTTTACAAATGGTCTGGTGCTCAGCCTACAAGAGTCCTGCTAAGTTTATTGAACACCAGTGTGATAAATATGCAGTGTGACATTTCCAGCTCTTCAGTCCAAATCCTGACTGGCCCCACTAGGGACTGAAATCCAAGGGCCAAAGTTGTAATTTGCAAAGCCAAAAAATATGCACTTTTAAACTTTAGAAGTGAAAAAATGATTCTTGAACTTTTTTAACTGTATGTTTTAAAAGAAATGTGCCTCAGTGGGTAACACTGTTGCCTTGCAGTGCTGGAGTCCTGGGGGCGAATCCTGCCTGGAGCTTGTATGCTCTCCCCAGGTTTGTGTGGGTTTTCTCCAGGTATTGCAGTTTCCTTCCACACTCCAAAGACCTACTGATAGAGAATTTAGATTGCGAGCCCTACTTGGGACAGTGACTAATCACAATATGTTGGTGCAATAGATGCAATAAATAAATATAAAGATATTGTCCATTATTATATTGTCTAATGGTCACTGCCATTATATATTACTTTGCAGAAATCAGTTGTTATAACAATACATAGTAGACTGTTGGAGCCTTGATGCCACCAAATTGTAGCTGGTTCCCCCCCACCACCACCATTGTAGCAAATGAATAGCATGGTGACCATTGTATTATAATAGGTGAGTGGTTTGATTGCATACATTGATGCTATTCCTGAGAGCTGACTACAGGGGGTAACAGCATAATGGTGAGATGATGGTTTTAGATTATATACCACCAAACATACAAAAAAATCAATAAATAGGCTCACTTTTAGATACTACCCTCAGACAATCCAGATTCAGGAAATATTGTCATACCACTTGACCAACATGTTGTAGGTCTGCAGTGTTTTCATGTTAGTGGTATCCTTATCGAAAGAAGACCATTATGTCTCATTCTTTCCCCTTTGTAGCACTCTTCTTTGCTTGCTATGTATTGACCCAGTTAAGGCTTACTTAAAGAGGAAAACGAAGTTAGTCATTTTTTTTTTTTTTTTTTTTTTTTTTACAGTTTTTAGGCATAATGGTATATATAGGTTAATTCTGTCAGTGATCTGTAGGTTCTTGTGCACTGAAATTTTGTATACCACACATATTGCTGATATATTACTCTAACCATAGTTCTCAAACCATCACAAGCCAAGTGATAGCATTCTCAAGATAATATTGTAACCTCAGCAGTACCTTATTATACCAGATAGCATTGCAAGCCGAGCAACCACATGCACTGAATTCCCGTATTCTTTGCCCAGCACATAAAATTCTTATAATACAGTGACCATCTTAGTCACTTTTCCTGCTATAGGTTTGTTTTGAGTGTTAGAATATATGTTAAAGTAGTCCATTAGCCATATTTGGCTCCTGAATCTTTTTGTGGCCACCACACTTGTCCTGACACTTGTCAGTGAGGTTTTCAAATGTGTCACCACAACAGTGGTTTTCTCTTTGCCCATTTGTGAAATGTAGGCTTACGGGGACTTGTTTCTTTTGGTCCTGCTTTTGTTTTTGAGCTAGTGATAAAAAGAAATGTAATCCTGCATAGAGGCCAAGAGGTCTGCCTCCGCCCTCTACAAGGTCTTACATTGGCTCTTCAAGCTGTAAAAATAAAGCCTGAACATAAAATAAGTCACATCTGGCCTCTAAATCTTTGTCATCTGTGGGGGTCCTGTGTTCTCGAATTTGCTAAATGTGTTTTTGTTTTATTTAATACAACTGTGTATTGCTGCTGAAGACTCAGATGGTAATATCATTGATACATTTTCTCATATTTCTTTCATTATTATGTCTTGCTTTCTAATCTAACTGGAATCTTTTCAGCGCTAAGGCCCTTTAACATAGAACCATTTTAGTGCCACAAGTATGAGAACCACACTTTCCCCATTTTCCATTTACAAAACTTTAGATCAACATAAAACCCAACCCACTCTACAGTGACTGGCAGGCTGCTGTATATGCACAAAATACGCAGCAGTTTTTCCAACAGTGCACAAATATGTATTTGAACATGATCAGGACCCCTTTAAGGCCAAAGTTAGACTGTGTTTTTAAGGTGTTAAAAAATCCTTTTGTGTCAAGACACACATTTTTAATCTGCTTTTTTCACACAAAGGAGTCAAAACAGCTCCTATATAGCGTACTTACTTCTTACTAACATACACTTCATACATTCCCAAACAGTAGTATAAATGGATGGCACTGTTACTGTAGGATTAGACTACACAGGGTTTGTTTGTAGTCTGTTAACACGGAGCTGCATATTATTATTGGACTACATAGAAGCTGTAGACTGAAAAATGACAGAAGATTTTAAATTAAAACTATTTGCAAAGTTTGTTGTTCCATAGAAGATGCATCGAACCAAAAAAGAAACGGTAGGTTGCAAAGTTGGATATACTTTTTCAAGAGAATATTGTACTCCCTCCTCGGATTTGATCTTGGGGTTTGCTATTTGTGGCTGTTTATTATTTAGATACGCTGCAGGGATGCTGGCTCTTACTGTAGGACTTTAGTTTGTGAGATAAATGCACTAACTTTGCTGGCACGGTGCAATAGCTAAAGCATCCCGTGGTATGTGTAAGTAAACAGTTGCATTCACCAAGAGCTACTTTTAGTGTTTGCTTTTTAGCAAAGTATTAAGTTATATACAGTACAGACCAAAAGTTTGGACACACCTTCTCATTCCAAGAGTTTTCTGTATTTTCATGACTATAAAAATTGTAGATTCACACTGAAGGCATCAAAACTATGAATTAACACATGTGGAATTATATACTTAACAAAAAAGTGTGAAACAACTGAAAATATGTCTTATATTCTAGGTTCTTCAAAGTAGCCACCTTTTGCTTTGATTACTGCTTTGCACACTCTTGGCATTCTCTTGATGAGCTTCAAGAGGTAGTCACCTGAAATGATCTTCCAACAGTCTTGAAGGAGTTCCCAGAGATGCTTAGCACTTGTTGGCCCTTTTGCCTTCACTCTGCGGTCCAGCTCACCCCAAACCATCTCGATTGGGTTCAGGTCTGGTGACTGTGGAGGCCAGGTCATCTGGCGTAGCACCCCATCACTCTCCTTCTTGATCAAATAGCCCTTACACAGTCTGGAGGTGTGTTTGGGGTCATTGTCCTGTTGAAAAATAAATGATGGTCCAACTAAACGCAAACCGAATGGAATAGCATGCCGCTGCAAGATGCTGTGGTAACCATGCTGGTTCAGTATTCCTTCAATTTTGAATAAATCCCCAACAGTGTCACCAGCAAAGCACCCCCACACCATCACAACTCCTCCTCCATTCTTCACGGTGGGAACCAGGCATGTAGAGTCCATTCGTTCACCTTTTTTGCGTCGCACAAAGACACGGTGGTTGGAAGCAAAGATCTCAAATTTGGACTCATCAGACCAAAGCACAGATTTCCACAGGTCTAATGTCCATTCCTTGTGTTCTTTAGCCCAAACAAGTCTCTTCTGCTTGTTGCCTGTCCTTAGCAGTGGTTTCCTAGCAGCTATTTTACCATGAATGCCTGCTGCACACAGTCTCCTCTTAACAGTTGTTGTAGAGATGTGTCTGCTGCTAGAACTCTGTGTGGCATTGACCTGGTCTCTAATCTGAGCTGCTGTTAACCTGCAATTTCTGAGGCTGGTGACTCGGATGAACTTATCCTCCGCAGCAGAGGTGACTCTTGGTCTTCCTTTCCTGGGGCAGTCCTCATGTGAGCCAGTTTCTTTGTAGCGCTTGATGGTTTTGCCCACTGCACTTGGGGACACTTTTTCAAAGTTTTCCCAATTTTTCGGACTGACTGACCTTCATTTCTTAAAGTAATGATGGCCACTCGTTTTTCTTTACTTAGCTGCTTTTTTCTTGCCATAATACAAATTCTAACACTCCATTCAGTAGGACTATCAGCTGTGTATCCACCTGACTTCTGAACAACACAACTGATGGTCCCAACCCCATTTATAAGGCTAGAAATCCCACTTATTAAACCTTATTAAACTCTTGGAATGAGAAGGTGTGTCCAAACTTTTGGTCTGTACTGTATATTTTTGTATTTTCTAATACTAGCATGCTCTAAATGTCTATTTTTTGCAAAAGAGGTTTGTCAAAGGGGTTGTCCAGGGTTTAGGTTTTTATGACCTATCCTTGGGGTAGGCCAAAAATATCTGATTTAGGGGCCTGCCCAATGGGAGCTGAGCTGCAGTACCAGCGCCTGGCTCCTAAACAAGGCATGGCGTCAACTGCTTCCTGCCCCATACAGTGGATCGGTGAAGTAGCCACCTCTTATCCCTCATAAATCCGATATTTATGGCATGTCCTAAAGAGAGGTCATAAAAACCATGACAACCCCTTTACATAGGAAACTTCACTGTAAGGGTGCTATTTTTGTTGCTTTAGTTATGTAAGAAATCTTCTGTAATCTTGGCTTGAGGTTGTCTTTTATTTAGACATGTGGGTCCTGTTAGTCTCTGACATCTATAGATTTGATCTATTTTAGAGATAAACGGAAACATTTAGTTACGAGTAGGCTTTCTATGCTTTATTTTAATTTGCTGTAATGATGCCTTTGAAAACTGATGTGTAGACGTACGCTGAACTTTTAACCTCTATAATCCTTTATTTCTAATAAAGCAGCATTTGCCATGGTAACGCATATCACTGCAGTGCTGTGTAGGTGGGTAAACATAGTCCCCTTCTGTAGGCATTGTAAGCAATTCTTTATGGCTTTCGAGTCCAAAAATAATTTGTATTACTAGTAGCATGCATATGGAAGATTCTATATTCTGCTAAATTCTAACCTAGTTGCCCTGGCTCATGTCTGGTTGGCCTTCTATATCTTCCTTTCATGTAAAGCATTGAAGGACAGAAAGTTAAAGGGGTTATCAAACCTTTCAAAATTGGTGGCCAATGCTTGTGTGAATGCTGCCTTTTCAGTATTGATATTAGGTTACAGGCTGATTTTTACTTTAAAGTATTGCAGCTTTTCGCAGTATTTTTGTTTTTGCTTGGATAATCGCTTAAAGGAGATGTCCAGCAGTGTGATATTGAGTGCTGTGGCCTCTTCACTGCTTACCAAGGATAACACTGTTAATTGTATAGCTGCTGTGCTTGGTATTTCAGCTTTGTCCCATTCATTTGATATTTTAAAGGATACCTGAGTTTTTATTATAAGTTGAAATGTGTGCAGGGTCTTGCTGGGCAATCTGTTCTATGATTCTATAAGCATTCATATGTGGTGTCCTATCAGTTTTTCTGCTGCTACTAATCATATCATATTATGGCTCCAGTACATTTTACATTTGCCTCTGAGACAAGTGGCATGTACAGTAAGGAGCAGTCTGCCACCCTCTTCTATCTATTGTAGCTATTCAGCCAGGAGTAACTGTACAACAGCAAATAAATAGTTGAGAAAAGCCCAAGTGACCATCATATAGGAGATCCAGGAATACTGCAAATACATGTAGGTATGACACAGGAAAAGAGCAATCTATGAGCACTGTTAGGAAAGCTGCTTGCTGTCTATGAATAATATCCCATTTGTAATCATGCAAACAGCCAGAAGTAGATACACGTACATAGTAGACTTCTTATATAGTGAGATTTGCAGAATCTTTGCACAAAAAAAAAATCAGTTTGCAGATGTATGTGTGGAAGCTGTGAGTAGAATTGACCCCTCTCCTCTCCATTCACTTTGTGAAGAGAGAAAAGAACCTCTCCCTCCACTCACTGTGGACCCATCTTGCATCTGTGTAGGCAAAACTTGCCTAGTAACAGGGAGCGAACTGCATATCCGCTAAGGAGACACCAAGTGGCAGGAACTTAAAGAGAGCTTTTTCAGGCAAATAAGCAGTCATATTTCTAATTTAAAGTGCATTACATTTTGGTCCAGAATCTCATGCGCTATGAAATGAGACTAAGTTTTCTGAAAAGTTGGTGACAATTTAAGTAATGCAAACTACTAGATACTTGGTCTGGAGGGGAGCGGAGAGGGACATCAACTACCCCCTAAATCTACCCCTGGGTAACAGCACTGACCATTAAGGAATATGGCAATTGGTTGTTGCAGGGAAAGAGTAGGATCTTTAGATTTCAAGGCTGAAAGCATGTCAGTGTGTACATACAGTACAGACCAAAAGTTTGGACACACCTTCTCATTCCAAGAGTTTTCTGTATTTTCATGACTATAAAAATTGTAGATTCACACTGAAGGCATCAAAACTATGAATTAACACATGTGGAATTATATACTTAACAAAAAAGTGTGAAACAACTGAAAATATGTCTTATATTCTAGGTTCTTCAAAGTAGCCACCTTTTGCTTTGATTACTGCTTTGCACACTCTTGGCATTCTCTTGATGAGCTTCGAGGTATTCACCTGAAATGGTTTTCACTTCACAGGCGTGCCCTGTCAGGTTTAATAAGTGGGATTTCTTGCCTTATAAATGGGGTTGGGACCATCAGTTGTGTTGTTCAGAAGTCAGGTGGATACACAGATGATAGTCCTACTGAATGGAGTGTTAGAATTTGTATTATGGCAAGAAAAAAGCAGCTAAGTAAAGAAAAACGAGTGGCCATCATTACTTTAAGAAATGAAGGTCAGTCAGTCCGAAAAATTGGGAAAACTTTGAAAGTGTCCCCAAGTGCAGTGGCCAAAATCATCAAGCGCTACAAAGAAACTGGCTCACATGAGGACTGCCCCAGGAAAGGAAGACCAAGAGTCACCTCTGCTGCGGAGGATAAGTTCATCCGAGTCACCAGCCTCAGAAATCGCAGGTTAACAGCAGCTCAGATTAGAGACCAGGTCAATGCCACACAGAGTTCTGGCAGCAGACACATCTCTACAACAACTGTTAAGAGGAGACTGTGTGCAGCAGGCCTTCATGGTAAAATAGCTGCTAGGAAACCACTGCTAAGGACAGGCAACAAGCAGAAGAGACTTGTTTGGGCTAAAGAACACAAGGAATGGACATTAGACCTGTGGAAATCTGTGCTTTGGTCTGATGAGTCCAAATTTGAAATCTTTGGTTCCAACCACCGTGTCTTTGTGCGACGCAGAAAAGGTGAACGAATGGACTCTACATGCCTGGTTCCCACCGTGAAGCATGGAGGAGGAGGTGTGATGGTGTGGGGGTGCTTTGCTGGTGACACTGTTGGGGATTTATTCAAAATTGAAGGAATACTGAACCAGCATGGTTGCCACAGCATCTGGCAGCGGCATTCTATTCCATCCGGTTTGCGTTTACTTGGACTATCATTTATTTTTCAACAGGACAATGACCCCAAACACACCTCCAGACTGTGTAAGGGCTATTTGACCAAGAAGGAGAGTGATGGGGTGCTACGCCAGATGACCTGGCCTCCACAGTCACCAGACCTGAACCCAATCGAGATGGTTTGGGGTGAGCTGGACCGCAGAGTGAAGGCAAAAGGGCCAACAAGTGCTAAGCATCTCTGGGAACTCCTTCAAGACTGTTGGAAGACCATTTCAGGTGACTACCTCTTGAAGCTCATCAAGAGAATGCCAAGAGTGTGCAAAGCAGTAATCAAAGCAAAAGGTGGCTACTTTGAAGAACCTAGAATATAAGACATATTTTCAGTTGTTTCACACTTTTTTGTTAAGTATATAATTCCACATGTGTTAATTCATAGTTTTGATGCCTTCAGTGTGAATCTACAATTTTTATAGTCATGAAAATACAGAAAACTCTTGGAATGAGAAGGTGTGTCCAAACTTTTGGTCTCTACTGTATATCTACATACATTTCAAAATAACTGCAGCTAAAACCAGTTTCATTGTTAGTAGCCTTGCAGTAAACTGCTGTTTAGCAGCATTAAGAATATGTTCACATGGTGAAATTTGGTGCTGATTTTGAGGCAGATTTTGCCTCAAAATCAGTGCCAAATTCTAGTCTGATTCTTCCTCTTATTGTTTTCAATGCGAGGAAGAGATTGAAGCAGAACTTGGAAAAAAATGTGTGCCGCTTGATCTGGCTGGGGATCGCACTGGTGATTCCAGCCGTAGAGTCCACAGTGTGAGACACCCTACTGATTAGGATTACTCATCTGTCCTTAGTCAGCAAGGACTGTTATGGGGGGCCGGAGGGCCAGAGAAGGAAGAGGAATCTGAGGCTGTCTACTTCATTTTCTGCAGAGTGATCCAGAACCTAACAGTAAAACTATTTAGCTCCAGTCAGTCTGAAGCTGTGCCAGTGTACATGTTAGCGCAGCTTCAGTCTCATCATGGACGTACCTTGCCCATGAAGTGTCGAAATGTATGATCCTAGCCATATATAAAGGACTTTTTTTTCAGTGAAGAACTAGTTTCATCTTTATACACTTATACTGTTTGTACGTGGACAATTATGTTGGCTAAAACTCTGAGGCTTTTGCCAGTTTAAGATCACAGTCTTGCAAATGGAATTTCTGGGAACCATTTCCTTTTGGTCCTATTTAATTTTTAAATAAACATACACAAGTTTACAGAAATCTGCTTATTTTTGTGTCGTACATATAATAATTTAGTTGTGTTTTTTTATTTATTTTTTATAGGACAGTTAGAAGATAGTGGGGGGGGGAATATATTAAGAATGGCATTTACTAATGATGATGAATGTGCCAGGCGGCATAAGGCGATGCCCCCTTCATACTAATCTTCTCAACGAAGAAGGCCATTATACAGAAAAGTGCACAAAATGTTAGCTATAATTTATGGAGTAAAATCAGTAATAATTCCCACCTCTATAGTGCAGATGTCTTTATTAGGATTTTCTGCCTATATTTCTTTCAAGCAATATTCATACATATTTTTCTTGAGGTTTGTAGGCAGAATAACTTAGCAATAGAATACTTAGTGATGGAATTCATTCTGGGTTTCAGCTTGTTGCGCTGGGTTCCATCTGGCACCTTTGCAGTGCTATGTTATAATCGCCTTTTTGTTTCTGTACACTGAAAATATATTTTTATATTCTTTCTAATGATCTGACTGCCAAATACTGAACAATCCAGGACCTTCTTGCCTCTTTCTTGTTTCTGTTTCTAACAACTTTATTAGACTTTAAAGAATAAAGCTAATAATGATTCGCATAGAACGACTTAAAGGGATTTTCCCATCTCCAAAAGAGATGACATTTCATTAGGATATGACTGCCAGAACTCCCACGATCTTGAGAATGAAGGTTGTGCAAAGTTGGTTTGTTTCTTTATTTATTTTTTTTTTTTTATCGCTTGACTCGAATGGGGCTGTGCACAGGCTGTGGCCACTAAGGGACAGCATCAATAGGACCCTACTAATCAGAAAGTGATGGCATCAACTTATGTAAGGGAGAAACCCCATTTAAGGATGATAAATCTGTATGGAGTATGTGTGAGCAACTGACTGTATGTATATAATATGTAAAATGTTTATATATGTATTTTATAATATGGAGTTTATGGGAACCAGTGGTCTTCTGTAAACTGGCCATAGACTACCTTTTCTTGTACCTCCCCAGCATCACTTATGCAGAAGGTTTCTCCACCTATATACACAGAGAGCGGCTAAAGGGGTTGTCTAGGATATTGGATTTTATATCTGATCGGTGGGGGCCAACAGCCAGTCCCGCACTGGTGAACTATACAGGGCCACTTCCGGCACTTGTGCTATATACAACACTGTGCCGGAAGCAGTTGGCTACGTGCCTTGTTTAGTGCCTGGATGCTGGTATTGCAGCTCAGCTACCATTGAAGTCAATAGGGGCTGAGCTGCAGTACCTGGGTACAGCCACTATGCAGGGACTGGAGCCATCTGTTTCCAGCCCTGTGTTGTGTAAAGTATAAGCACTGGAAGTGGGCCTTGTACAGCTGATCTGTGCAAGGGATGGATAGCTGTCAGCCCTCCACCATTCAAATATGAATGACCTTTCCTAATAGCCATAAATTCAATATCCTGGACACCCCCTTAAATATTTCCCCCTCTTCTGGTCTCTCAGGTCAGTCAGGAACCCAGCTTTATATTGTGAGGGATCTGCCTTACACATCCCAAAAGGACTGTGGAGAAGTGTATAAGTGAAGACCTCTGCATCTGTAAGAGGAGTGTCCAGTCTTATTAATCTTTTCCCCTCTTGTATAAGCCATGGATATAACATACAGTTACATATCCCCATACAGTTTGCATCATTGTCAGCCTTGCATCTCCTGTTTTCACAAACAGATGTGCTGCTGGCTGTGATCACTGTTCAGCTAGCATGCGCCAATGGTTGGACTCAACCACTGGAACTTCCAGAGATCAGGCGAGCGAGGGCCAAAAAGTTCTCCTGAATGTTCCATGTGGATAAAGTAGTGGTGCACATGCATGGCCAATAGCCCGTTCACCTCTGTGGGGCTGCTGGACAACTGTCATACATGTATACCTTCCCTCCATTTACATGGAGTACTATTGGAAACCTTTGGGCTCCCATTCTCCTGATCACTGGAGGTCCCAGCAGTCAGGCGACCCCCCCCCCCCCCTGCACTTATCACCTAATCTTTGCATGGGGGATAAGTGTCATTAGTGGCATAACCCATTTAGGACCTGTTCTTTGTTCCATCAAAGGTCTTTCTGGGTGTTCTTCTAAACCCCCAGCTTTTATTTTTCATAGGATCTCATCTTTCTACTGTGAATGAATCACTCAGTGGAAAGCAAGCGCAAACCTTGAAATTGGTGAGGAACTGGAGCATGAAGTATGTTAGAATTTTACAATGGTTGTGCTGGATTTGGGCAACACTATGACTGCCATGCAGTTGCTCAGGCCTGTTATATTGTTTTACCCCCAGAGAATGCATTTTGTTTTATTGAGCATTTACTGTAGAATATGTATGTTATTAACAAAACCTTTAAGACGTGCTGATCTTATCTGTTTACATGTGACTTCTCTCCATTACTCAGAGAATGTTATGTTATTGGCCGCTGTGTGATTTTGCATAATGTCTTTTCCTTCCTGGCATTGTAGACATACAGTACCATGCAAAAGTTTTAGGCAGGTGTGGAAAAAATGTTTTAGAGTAATGATGCTTTCAAAAATAGAGGTATTAATTTTCTTAAAGACCAAAATAAACTATTGAGTAAATGAATAAAAGAGAAATTAAAATCAAATAAATATTTGGTCTGACCATTCTTTGCCTTTAAAATGTCATCACTCCTTCGATGTACACTTGTCTGCAGGTTTTGAAGGAACTCAGCAGGGAGTTTGTTCCAGACATCTTGGTGAACTAAGCAAAGATCTTTTGTGGATGTAGTCTTGCTCAGATCCTTCTATCTCTCCATGTAACCCTAGACGGATTGGATGTTCAGATCAGGGCCCTGTGGGGGCTATATCCTCACTTCCAGAACTTCTCCTTCAAAGGATGGTCACACCCAATATTGACGCGATTTAGATTTCTCTTTTGTTAATTCAATTTATTAGTTTTATTAATTAACAATAACTATTAACTCTTCTATTTCTGAAAGCATTCTTACTTTGCACATGCCTAAAACTTTTGCACACATGTATTGTGGTGTTAACAAATGCTCAAAGCTTCATGTCTGAGCAATGCCGGGGCATTTAAACACAAGCATGGCTAGGATGTATTTTAGAAGGTGTATTGTGGCCTACTGCATTCCCGCAGTGTCCTGGCGTGCCAAATTTCACAGTCGTTTGAAGTGGCCATGAGCCAGTCAGCACATTTGCCAAAAACTGTAACTTCCATGTTAATCATTAAAATGTTCTATTTTAGGTGTTTTTACAGAGCCAGTTATAGATTTCATCTTGGATAAGAAATGTTGCACCAGGTTTCAAATTATTTTATGGTAGCCTGAATAAACTTGTAGTTTTCCACTGACCCTTCACAAAGAAATGAGTTTATTGACATGTACTGTACAATGGTTCTTTAGGATATTTTCCATATCTGCAATATATGTGTGTCTGTGTGTATGTACCTATATGGTGTAAATATGTATTGTTACTGAAAACACTTTTTTTCGGGGGGGAGGGGCATTGACTAGAGTCACAATGTATTGACTCTTCATAAATTTCTTCTGATTTTCAGTGTTGCTGCTAATCACAAGCAAAACTTGATGACTGTTGCCAACTTGGGTGTAGTTTTTGGACCTACTCTACTACGCCCCCAAGAAGAGACTGTAGCAGCCATCATGGATATCAAATTCCAAAATATTGTCGTGGAAATAATTATAGAAAACCATGAAAAGGTAAAATAACTGCTTTATGTTCCAATGTTTGTCTATGTGTAGTCTTGTTTTTAATCTCTTGTACACCCTTAGGCTATGTTCACATAGCAATAATGTATGCCAGAAAAATCCAACATGCATTTTTGCTCGTGAGCCATAGCAGAAATTTGAAGATTCAGGTTTCAGCTTTGCTTTCTAGTTTTCAACTGACATGGATGGTCATGCAGATTACCCTTAGGTTGTCCGGTCATGGCAAGATGTGCAGAAATAAAGTAAAAACCCCTCTTCCACTTTTCCACTTTTTTTTTTTTTGTAGCAAATTTAAGGCATTTTGCTTGCCAATTCTGACATGTTTTACATATTGAAGTCAGGAAAAAAGTAGTGTGAACGGCATGTTGTAGAGCAAGAGCAGTTGAGCAGGTTGATATATAGTTTTGTGGGAAAAAATTCTGTATAACTTGTATGTAATTCATTTATATCCATTCTGTTTCTATGCATAGGACCGCCCACTTGACTGTATCTATCAGTGATGTCAGTGACAGCTGTCTCTACGCATGCTCATACATGTCAGGGACTGCTCCTATGACTGCATGATTGTTTCTAAGGGCATAATTATAGATGAATATCTTACAAATTATATTCAATCCCACAATACTATACATCAATCTGCTCAGCTCCTCCTGCTCTATAACATGATGCCTTTTTCATGGTGACAGGTTCCCTTTTAATCCTGGGTATAACTTCCTGTGAATGTAGTCAGTAAATATATTGACTGACTTTAAGGTATTTTAGGATGTAGAAAAAAACCCCTGTAAGGCTACGGCCCCACATTGCGGAAATGCAGCTTTTCTTGTTGCAGATTTTGCTGCGGTTTTTTGAGCCAAAGCCAGGAGTGGATTTAGCAGCAGGTAGACGTAGAAGAACTTCCTATATATTTCCCATTCCTTTTGTAGCCATTCTTGGCTTTGGTTCAAAAAAACTCAGCAAAATCTGCAACAAAAAAAAGCTGCATTTCCGCAATGTGGGGCTGTAGCCTTAAACATAGACATTTACATAGTCTACACTGTGATGGGCGCAAATCATTAAACTGCGTGCTGGTTTGATGATTTTCTTAGGTTTTAGGTCAACCATTAACTTACTCTAGTGTTCCTTTTGAGTGCCATTTTTTAAAAACATAAGTAACTTTTTCACTTGCTAAAATCTTTGAGCAGCATCTTTTCTTTTCTACATTGCGGTGCCTTATACAACTTCACTAGCAGTCAAAACCAGTTCAACCAAGAGTTTTTTTTTCAACTACCCTATAGAAATGCCCACTGGACTCTGAGTGTACTGTACATGTGTTTTCAGTGTGGACACCTAGCAACGTCTTATCATGTTGAAATCTGATCCATTGATTTTGGTCAGGAGAGTCAGGAAATACATATATGCGTTAGTCATCTGATTCTTCCAGAATCTGAGGATTTGGATTACTTTTCCTGTAATATATATTATAGGAAAGAACTTCCGGGGTGTTACTCAAAAACTAAAGGAGCTGTCAGATTCTTTAATTGTTCTCTCCTGATGTGTGTTTTAGCAAATACTTGTATTCCCTATGAGAAAAGAATTGAAACCTCTTTTCTTACATATGTGTTTGTTATTCCTCTTAGATACTCATGAATAGATGGCCAATTTATTGTCACAGTTTGCCAGATGGGTGTGTCTCTTCACAATCTTGCACTGACAGCACAGATTGTATCGTATGAAATGTTAGACTGTACAGGAATATGCCCCCATCTGGTATTAGTAGAAACACTACGTTCACATTTGTGTTTTTTGATTTCCGTTTTTCTTGTCCATTGGAGTAAATGATTTACACAAATGGAGCTGAGGGGACACATTGGCTATTATAATAAGGACCTATGGGCGGTTTAGTGCCCAAAATCGCAGATTCCCTTTAAACCTTGCTTAAAATCTGCCAAGGAAATCTAGACTACATGTACTGCATCTACTATGAATTCTGCAGAGCATTTGACAGCATAATTATGCATCAGAAGACTTCTTCTGAATCACAATAGGGAATTTCTTTTTATGTAAGTAGTATTTTGTTGGAAGTAGATCCACTGTAAAGTTTGTTTTAAACAGCTGTTTCTCGGCGGTTTTGTTTTCACAAATGTTACTTGTAGTTTTTTTTCTACTTATGATCTGATCAGTTTTCCAAGCAAACAATATCTGCAACTAATCAAGTGAATATAGTCTATGTCTATGGATAATTGGAAAATGATCTCTCCATCGCTGAACACTCGTTGGACCTCATTTATAGTCAATGGCGTCCACCAGTGACTGTGTATAACCGCTGTTTTAGTGGTCTGGCTGTCCGTCGTACGGGTCTGAGGGAGCCCGGCGCAGATGTGAACCTAGCCTTAAAAAGCTGCACGATCATTCAGAATCCTGTGCAAAGCAGAAGACCTCATTTAAATAACGTTTAATAAAGTTTCTAATCCCCTTTCTGATTAAATGAATACCGTGTAATATGAAAATATGAAAAATGCTTTAAAATAGGTAAAAAATAATACAGTAGTAGCAATAATATAATAATGCACTGACTGCGTCTATGCTGTGGTTTCTTTCTTTTTTTTAGAATGAATCCAGAAATTTAGACATTGTTTTGACAGTCCATTCTCATACACTGGGCTTAATGCCAGAGCATCAGGGACCAGATTACACGCAGTAGATTAGTAGAACCACAAGGACAAATGATTTGACAGAATAAATCCAAGATAGAGCCATTAAACATGAAATTAGACCAAGAACATTATTAAAATGGGGTGTTTATGCACGCGCGGTGCCAAGAAGCATATAGATGTTTTCATAGGGCTTCTGCAGGAAAGATTGGAGGATACACTGGCATCAGCTTAAAAGTTCATTATTGATTAAGTGAAACTTGAACTTGCATTTTAAGGCCAATAAATCTCAGGTTGATCAATGTGAGCTTGGCTCATAGTTCATTTAGGGGCACTGACAGATCAATGTGTGGTCTCTGCATACATCAGCTGAGAGGCAGCAGAAAATTATAGCCTGCCTATGATCCCTGTGTATGCAAACAGCATACAAAGCAATGAGCAAAGTTGATTCATTACAGGCTATTGTTAATGAAACTTCAACTCTCCTTTCCAAATTTCTGATGGTGTTACCAATAAAACTAATAAGCTGAGCACTCAATTGAGACTCTCCAATGACTCTTTCTCCTTGAAATCTTCAATGTATCAATTTACTGTAGTCTTCCTGTTTGCTTTCATTATCCAGATTGTCTTGGCAATGTTTTTTTTGGCTTCCATCCTAATCTCTTCAGAGAAATGTGGTTAGTCAGTATTTGTTGAGCACATTGTAGGTACTAAAATTTTCTTTTTTTTTTTCTCAAAGGAGCATTTTGTTCATTTTAATAAATGACTAGTAGTTTTGGCCTGAAAAAAAAAAAAAATACTTTCTGGCAATTTTAAAATTTTTGGGCAAGTTCAATAAACATCAGTATCTTCTCGATATTGACATTATATTATTAATTACTATAGATATAGATTTTTTATATATATATATATATATATATATATATATAATCAATGGTGTTTTGATTTATTTTACAATATCACCAATTCCATCTATCAGGATGCGTTTCTCACTGGTATATTTTAGGTACCTAAAGTTCCTGTATACTTTTGTTATATTTGCACAAATATCAAATCATGTATTAAATTTACAAAAGCTTGAAAGGTTTGCATTATACATGTAGGGCATTTCTGTTGAAATCCTAGATCACTCCATAGGTAGGTGCATAACCTGCAATTTTTTTTCCCATCTCTGAATATTAGAAATCTATTACCTCTCTCTGCATTCTTTCAGAGTAGATAGACTTTTACTGGTGCAATGTTTGCCCATAATTTGGTATTTCCTGCTGCTCAAGAATCCATATTTCTGTGCAAAGCACTGGTACCCCATCAAATGTCTGATCACTTCTGCTCCCCTCTTGCAGTATACTCAGAAGTGTAGAGAGAGAAGCTACAGGAGCTGGTCATGTACTGAACTCTGTGCTCTCTAAAGTAATAATTCAGTAGTAAGGAATGAGCTACAATACTGGACACAGCCCACTGGTTATGGGGGAACGATATAGATGGCAATTGGAGTAATTATTTATTAGTATATGAATTAATGAACTTCAGTTTTATTAATTAGTGCTACTCTGCTACAATACAAGTGGATCACTGGGTAATCGATTATAAATTTATTACTAATTCATCCTACTGATGGATGTATTGTATAGAAAGCAATAATTAAAAAAAAAAAAATATATATTATTATTTCCTGTTAACCATTTAGGCCAGGGTCCCACATGGCGGAAACGTGACATTTTACAGTCACAACAAAGTGGATGGGATTCTAGTGAATCCCATCCCCGCTTTGCAGTAAAATACGCGCTGTGATTTCCAAAACCGTTGCATTTTTGAAAATTGCAGCATGTCAGTTATACCTACGGAAACACTGGCTGTTTCCCTATAGGTATAACTGAAACAGAAAGTCTGCAGAGGAAACTTCTGCGAACTTTCTGTGCAAGGCGCTGTGGGAAGAACCGCGACGTGTTGCTGAC
Source organism: Leptodactylus fallax (assembly GCA_947044405.1). Lineage (NCBI taxonomy): Eukaryota > Metazoa > Chordata > Amphibia > Anura > Leptodactylidae > Leptodactylus > Leptodactylus fallax. The sequence continues at coordinate 780,648 of CAMRHE010000150.1, forward strand.
AGTTTTTTCCTGCTGTGCTGCGGGACGCTACCTGGGACCTTAGCCTTAAAGGGGTTTTCCAGAATGCTTTCCTTTGATCCATTGAGGGTATATTGAAAACCGGTGAGGGTCCAGTACCTAAGCCATCCAAGGATCAGCGCTCCCTCAGCATCACTTCACAGTACTTCCTGAAGAGCACTCACTGCAGCCACATAAAACATTTGATGGATTGGGGGCACAGGTGTTAGACCCCGGCTATCTTTAGTTGATAACCCATATTAAGGATAGCTCATCAATTATTTATCCTGGAAAGCACGTTTACCAAGCTGTTTCAGAGTTGTGCCTTTACATGCAGCTTGAAGCAATTGAAAATCTAAGTGCAACCCAGAAATTTCTGATAAACCGCAAACTGTACCTGCAGCTCCTACCGCACATGAAATTTGTTTCACCAGTCACTTCAAACTGGTCATGTGATGACTGGAGAATGGCCAGTGATGTTCCCATCTACAAGGAGGGTAAAGAAGAAGCCAGTAACTACTAGTCTGCTACATCTGTAGGTGTAAAAAAATAATGGAAACTGCCTTGAAAAAAAAAAGTTAACTTACCTTGTAAAACCAGCTTGTTGGACCTGAAATATTGTGGACTTAGTCCTGTGACTGTGTCACGAAGTGTTAGTTGAAGGTGAGGCTGTTGATATAATTTCGTAACTAATGTAACGTGGGTTTATAGTTATTATGTGTGGTTTTTCATTCCTTGGATGGTTTGTATAAGCATCAGTATTGCGGTATGTTACCTAAATGATAAGGTGTCCTGTTAGTATAGCGAGCGGATGGTTTTTGTGAAGGTTACATCACAAGGTTATCTGTATTGATTTAGTTGATTATCTGAGAGTAAAGCAGATGCCGACATTCTCTATCTCCTCAGAATATTACTTGTCAGAATTTTGATTTATTAGGCCCTTGCTTCCCAGAATTCCCTAACAGAAGGAGACCCATGTAAAATATCCTTCCCTTTTATTTATCTATATATATCTATATATTAGGAAGATATATAACATTTCTTGCCGTGAGCGTGAACAAAGGTTTGTATAGATAGTTAGATACCCCTGGAGGAACACATTTCTATAAAGTCCTATGGTTTTTTTTTTTCTGTATGTTGGAAGTAAGGATTTCATAACAAGCAGAATGTTATGTGTAGTAGATTATTTTAAAAGAATATTTATTTTCCTTATGTACTATTATGATTTCTATTTCATTCTTACTATTTTATGTCATTTGCAATTTTCACCTTATGTCCAGATAGATCAAAAATAATACATTCTACAAATGAATCTTGATGAATTGAAACTTGTACAAGCTCTGACACTAGTGTTAGGGTGAGTTCACACTGCTTCTGAGGTCTTTCTACTTCGAAAAACTGCTCCAAAAGCAGTTTCATGCTAAGGCCCCACGTAGCAAGCCGCAGCAAAAATGCACTGAGGGAAAAACCCTGGCGGCAACATATCCTCTGCTTCCATTGTACATAGGGAAAATTCCAGTGTTTCCGTAGCTATAATTGACATGCTATGATTTCCAAAACCATAACGGTTTTGGAAATCACAGCATGCCCACTGCGCATATTTTTCCATAGGTGTGGCTGAGATTCAAAGGAAACTCACCAACCCTACAGTGACTGTAAAATGCTACATTTTTTTTCTGCGCATTTCTGCCGCGGCCGAACCGCGATATTTATGCCACGTGGGTCCCTGACCTATAAAATGCCTGAAAAGTCTCACATTGATTTCAAAGGGAGTCTGGTAGCTTTTTCTGTTTTTCAGCTAGCTAAAAAAAAAAAAGTAGTGCAAAAAAATGCTATATTTAAAAAAAAAAAATTAATAAAAAAAAGTGTAAACCCAACTTCCTCCTCCTCCTCCTTCACCTCCTCCTCCACCTCCTCTTCCTCTTCATCATCTTCCGATTTTTCTGCTTTTTTTGGAGCCAAAGTCAGGAGTCGATTGAGCAGAATGGAGAAGTGTAAGAGCTTCCTAGATATTTCCCAATCCTTTTGAAGCCACTCCTGACTTTGGCTGAAAAAAATTTTGTAACCCAAATAAAGCAGCTTTTCCTGCAATGTGGGGCCTTAGGCCTTCATTGGTGTGAAGTGAATACCACACACAACCTGTAGATAGATGCGTCACTGGTTCTTGAAGAAATTGTCCATGTTTTTCTGATCTGTAACCACTTGAGTCTGTGTGAAGTCTACACCATGGTTATAGAACAACAACTATAGACCTGTGTAATGGTTTTTCACTTTTCTAATGAATGTCAAAAAGTGAATTAAATCTGAGCTGTAAGTTCTTTCCAGGGGTGTGATAATTGATGCTGGGTGTTGTATATGAACTGTATTTTCTTCCTTTTTAGTGAGCTTAGCCTGGGTATATGTGGACTGCTATAGACATCATAGTTATGGGCTGCATTTCAAAAACATGGAAAATTCTTTTTTTTTTTTTTTCTTTTTAATAATAATTTTTTAGGTATTGAAAGAAGTGTCTGATACGTAGACTCGGCCATGAAGTGTGAAGTTGCTGTCTCAGTGTGTGTTTTCACAGCTTTGATAAAATACATCTCATTTCCTTGGTGCGACTGTGATAATCAAGGCCTAAGCCTCTTACTTTAGGTGCTTATGAGACCTCTCCGAGCAGCAGCCATGCGGATTATCATGCACAAAGTACACTGGTTGTGTGCTGATTGAATCCGCAGATTGTCAGCGGTAGACACAATGACCGAGCTATCCGATATCAGCTGACCTATATCTCTCTCAGTAAAAAAGCACGCCAGAATTCATTACATTGAAGTAGCTCGGTCGCAGAGATGTGGAAATCTTATTCTAATTAAATTCATTACCATTGCTCTCAAATGAAATTAACATCTGACATGGTAGAAACCGCTTTACTGTGACGGTTAGAGTTCTGGGGTTTAATGGGTTAAGTAGTTGTGGCATATTTCCTTCTTGCATCATGCGATCGGTGATTTTAAAGGGATTCTATAATTGGGAAACCCATTTTTCACGAACACCACGTCGGAATAACCTTTAGAAAGACTATTCTTCTTCTCCTACCTTTATTTTTCTGCTCTGCGCAGCCGTTTCTGAGAATTTTCGTTTTTCTTTATGCAAATGAGCCTTCATAAAGCACTGTGGGCATCCCCTGTGCTAAAAGAAGATGCTCTTCCGAAGATCGAGCGCCACCTCTCTTCTTCTGCTGAAGCCTCTCCGCCGCGTCTCTGTTCAGGATACAAATCCACATGAAAATGGCCAGCTGGACATGCGCAGTCGGCTCTGTCCAATGTGAAATGACAGAGCCGACTGTGCATGTGCGGGATTTGAACCCTGAACAGAGACTCAGCAGCTGATGACGCGGTGGAGAGGCGTCAGCAGAAGAAGAGGTGGCGCTGGATCTTCAGCAGAGTGTCTTCTTTGAGCATAGGGGACGACCCCTGTGCTTTCTGAAGACTCATTTGCATAAAGGAGAAAAACGAAAATTCTCAAACGGCTGCGCGTAGGAGAAGAATAGTCTTTCTAAAGGCTATTCCGACGTGGTGTTAATGAAAAATGGGTTTCCCAATGATAGAATCCCTTTAAGCTGTTCTCCTGTATGAAAGCGTTTTGAGGGGATTGCAGAACATTATTAGCTAAAAGTTTTTGGGCTTGATAAGATGTGAGGTCTACAGAAATAAAACAAATCAAATTTTTAGGTTTTTTATTAATATCTGCGACTGTTTTGTTACTTTTGAGTGGTAGCTAGATAGAACATGGGACTAGACTTTTCAGCAATTGTATAAAGAGTTGCTTATATTGTCATCTGCTGTAAATTGACTCTGAAACTCTACTTTGATCTTTCTACATGGACTAAAGGACATCTTGGTTCCTGTCCTACAGTAGTCATCTTAGTGCTTAAACTTAGATCAGCCCTGTCATGTGCAATTGGGAAAACCAAGCCATTGCATCATTATGGCTTCTGAGAACGAAGCTCCAGGACAGACTCTAGAGAGCAATTCTCAAACTTTTACCATGGGAATAATCCTTAAATGGTGGCCAAGAGCCACTGCTTTTATTTTTGTCAAATACACTGTATATATCTTTGTACCGTATTAAAGATAAAAATTCTCATAGTGGTAAATGAGACAAGTGATGTAAAACAGAGCTACTCTTCTTATTTACCACTATGTTCACTATGTCCTTTTGTGTATAAATATATTGTGTATACCACGCCTGATGAAGAGGCCTGAGTAATCTGGAAAGCTTGTTTGTCGTCATCTTTCCAGTTAGCCATTAAAAGGTGTTAACTGCTGAAGATTCTTAATTTTTATCTTTTATTTTTGCCAGTAATAACACTCTTTGCCCTTAGTAAATTTTGCCCTTACTGAATTTCTCCATGGTGGGACTAGTAAAGAATTATTATTATTATTATTATTATTATTATTAGCATTGTCACACACTAAGGATCATTTAGGCATTGTGATTTTAGATCTAGTAAGTTTTCCTTGACTGTTCAGTGGTGCTCAGCATGTTTATTATGTGACATAATTGTTGTTAAGCTTTGTGCAAGTGTTTTTTTTTTTTTTTTCCGCTTCGGCAATCCACTTTTTACCTGCGTCATCTCTTCAGTCCTTATAAGACTAGGGCTACACAGCTTTGGCCGCTATTCATGTTGTGCAAGAAAAACTCCAATACTATAGTAAGTGCATAGAGTGGCATTGTGACCTAGGTTACATTGTGAACACTGCTATTTGCAAAAAAAAAAGATACAGTACATTGTAAATGAGTTAGGCCTTATTTACATGTTAGTGTTCTGCATCAGTGATTATATGCCAAAACCAAGCTTGGAAACTACACAGCGATGAAAGATTAGCAAGTATTCTGTCATTTTTGACCCACTTCGGGTTTTGGCTTATGATCACTGATACACAATACTGATGTGTGAATAAGGCCTTAGGGTGGGGAAACACAGTGTACCCGAAAGCACTTATAGTCACAGCAAGTTCCCTGCTGCTGGTGCTTTCACTTTTGTGTAATTAAAAATGATTATTTAAGCTGGATATCACTACAGGGTTTGTAGCAATAGCGGGACTGCACCACCTGTAATGATATCCAGCTGAAATTCTGACCCCATTTGAAGAAAAAGTAAATTGGTTTCAAATCTTGCCCCATCATAACTTTGATATAGTTTACTTTCATTGTAACAAAGGATTGCAGCCATGAAAGGCAACTTTCTTAATGAGTTGTGTTATAATCCCATATATACGCATTATATTATTATATATGGTTAAACAGCACATTTGCGAAGGATACCTGCCTGGTCCACCATGCTGGCATACTATAGAAGGATGGAAATAAAGAAGCTCTGGATTGCCCTTACTCGCCCCATCTGATATATTTTATTCCAAAGGACGCATTCAATATGTAGTAGAAATGACAACACTGCTCACAGAATGTATGTTTTATCAAGAAAATCAAGATCAATGCCCGTGCAACATTTCAGGAAGTTACCCCTTCATCAGGCCTATGAGCAAATAATGAGGGAATAAGAGGAGCAATTGACTAGAGTGATCCATAGGGTCAAAGGCCATGCTGTAGGACAGGCACGAATTGGGCATTTTAAGTGAAAGTGGCTAGTCCTTCTAGGAACGTGCACTCACATGAGACTAGCCTTTAGACTACTTCCTAATATCCACAGTACCGCACTCCTGGAAGCTATGGCTTTTGCTAGGGATGTGTAGAGGGTCTCTCAAGCAAGTTCTAATTGCCCTTTGATCACTTCCACATGCTTCAATTTTGTATGACCTCAAATTCCAGGATAAATTATGTGACTAAGGCCAGGGCCCCACGTGGCGTAACACCGCGGCAAAAACTGCAGCGTTTTGCAGTCCCTGCAAAGTGGACTAGCGAACCTCATCCACACATTGCAGAAAAATACTGGCAGTGGAAATGCTGCGATTTCCATGACTGATACGTTTTTGGAAGTTGCATCATGTCAATCATACCTATGGAAATGCTGGCGGTTTCCCTATAGGTATAATTGAAGCAGAAAGTCTGCAGAGGAAAACCCTGCAGACTTTCTGATAAAAGCGCTGTGGGGAAAAAGCGCAATGCGTTTCGTCCACAGCTTTTCCCGCAACGCTTTTTGGCTGTGGCTTGCTCTGTGAGGCCTTAGCCTAAGTGAGGAAACCTTGGCATGAAAAACTGATATGTAGGTTTTCAGATATAGTGAATTAAAAGAATAGACAAATTTAGCCTTTTGAAACATTACAAACAGGTTGGACCATGCCACTCTTCTTAGGGCACTTCTATCCAGGGATGGTGTGTGCTTCTGTGATCTTTCACCAACAGTGGGTTTCCATTCTGATTTTTTACTATGGGCCTCCTATCTATATACCACACAGGTTTATACATGCTTATTTGGGCCTCACATAATTGGGTGTGAACGCCCACCTCCAGTCACCTCTATTATACTATCTTGTTTAGCGCAGTCAATGGTTTGTGGCAGAAGTCATTGGCGATGGTTGGAGGCCACTGTGGTTAGTACAACAGTAGGTATTTTTGGCATCCATAAAAAGTTTCTCTTTGCATAATTCCTGTATAGAATGATATACTGAACTACAATATATGTAAGTGTTGTTTGTCAATCTGTTTATCTTTTTACTCCTTAGTATGTAAATTGCTTTTTTTTTTTTTCTAAATACCTTAGAGGCAGATTTTTTTTTTCCTTACAAATGTTACACAAAAGTATGTCATAAAAACAGATGTATTTACTTTTGCCATATAAGGCACTAGGTTTTTTATACGCCAAAGATCTGCACTTTTTTGGACTGACCTTAGGGGAACATTTTTGTGGATATTATGAAGACCATGCTGAATTCAACAGCAATTGTAACAGGTGCTTAAAGGGATCTCTGGAACTCATAAAACTAAGAGTTTGTAATATACTCTCATTAACAACAACAACAAAAAATCATGCTCCTAAAAGGAGTTGTTGGATTAGAATGAAACCTCCTGTGTGTGAATGTAATAAGATATGTAAGTGATTACAGGCTTTCTTCCATCATGTTTGATAACTTTTCTGGGTTTTTTTACATCAGTGTAAGGGGAATGGTGACAGGTGGAGGGGGCTCCGCCTGCATCAGTCACTCTATCGCCATTAAGATCGATGCCCTCATCAAATTATGTATTAATGGTAGTGTGAATCTATCATTAGCATGAAAGGATAAGGTTATTGGGGAAAAGTGCACAATTGAAAGGAGGCCCTAGTACTCTGTTGAGTTGTCCCTAGCCTGGATACAAGATTAGATACTGTTGGACATGGAACATACAGGTCCCGTAATGTAACCTGCAGCACATTTAACCTCAAATGTTGCAGCTGGGCCTTTAAATCTTGTAGACTTGCAGGTTGCTGAAGTTAGTGTCCCAGTTGGTCCCATAAATGCTCAGGTGGTGATATATTTGGCGACTTGGCAGGCCAGGGAAGGATTTCTATCTTAAATCCTGGAAAACCCTTGCTGTGTGTTTTCAAGCATTATTCTTTAGAAAAATGCCAAATGAAAGCCTTGCAATGGGAGGCCACACTTGTGGCTGCAGGATGTCTTGAACATATCGCTGAGCTATTGGTATCCCTAATACTCATATACTCCTAATACTCACAAGTATATGCTCCCCAGATTCAATTACCAGCAGTTGAAGCAGTGTTTCCCCACAGCAAAGGCAGGATTAAAGCACTTGCCACAAGGCATCCATATTTGAACCCAACCATCATCATATCCCAAAACAACTTTGATTCATCACTTAAGATGATACAGTTCCATCTTGTAGCAATCCAGATTTTTCGTTTATGACACCACTGCACATGAAGGCGATGGTGACTGGCTGTCATTCGTAGGATACATGATGATTGCTGCCATACTGCTTATCTAATTCCAATTATGCACCCCCTCTGTTTGTCAGCTGGGTAAAATGCCTTCAAGTGTGTCATAGAGACATGTCTAGCAGTAAGTGATCTCTCACCCGGAGGTACATTACCCAAAAGCAGCCTCTGATGGTCTTTTTATAGGGCAGCAGGGAAAGCAGTTTTACTACATCTTATGCCAATATCCAGTGTCTAATCAGAGCACACCTGTATCATTTACATATCTGCCTGAGACACAACTGCATGCTGAGTGTTGCAGCAATCCAACATTTCTATCTGGGTGTTTTGCATATATATATATATATAGATATAGATATACACACACACACTAAATATATATATTATATATATAATTTATAATCTCTTTCAAATTTGCCATCCATTGTAATCCTTGGGAATGGACTATTTAAGTTTCTTTTATCTGTCTTTTATGTTTATGTCCGTGGACATAGTTGTAGCAACAGGAATGAAAAAGACATTGTTGACCTTGTTGGCCGTATAGAAAAACACTTTTTAAAAAAATTTTATGTAGCAAAACATTGTTATGTAGTTTTTAATAATTTTACAAAAAAAGTCTTGGCTCAAAAATCAAAAGCGTTGTGTGCTGCAGCATATTTTTCTGCCATTTCCCCTCTGTGTTTTATAACCAGCTGACCTCTTGAATCTTATTGTATTTATAGATGTTTTCCACAGTGCCGGAGATGCCACAGACTAACTCCCAGCTGCATTTGTCTCGTAAAAGGAGCACTGACTCAAAACCGCCTTCCTGCAGTGAGAGGCCTTTAACGCTTTTCCACACAACACATTCCACAGACAAAGGTGGGTATGCAACAGATCCCCTATTTAGGATATTGGAAATTTTTATAGATTTTTATGTGAGAGTCCACTGGTAGAAAAGTATATAACATATGGTGGTGGTTCTTTTGCTTTTGCAATTATCTCTGTATTGATAATTTGGAATAGTGCAATAGGATATTGGCCTCAATAGATCAGGTAAGCCTACAGATTGTATACAACTGTTCATTTTAAGATTTATTGCTCAATGTAACTAACCAAAATTGGCGTTTCCCTTTTTCAAGGCAAATTGACAATACTCTTGACACCTCCCCACTTCCCAAAGCAGCTAAAACCGCTCCTGTACCTTTGCGGTCATTTTAGTTATGGGCTCCATTTTCTCATGAAATTAATTCAAGTTGTAATATGTTAGCAAAATCATTGACAAGCTGCAGTTCACAACACAAACAGAGTGGCCACACACACTGGCAGATTTACTCAAATGGTCTAAAAGCACAACTGTCTTAGTTTCCCATACCAACCAATCACAGAGTTTTGCTTTTAGACCGTTTTAATAAATGTGCCCCATAGAATGTTGTTGTGACGTTGCATCATGATGTTGTTTTGTAAAGCTGGTCATCTCATGACACACATAAGGTATAGAAAGACACATCTGTATTTGCTAGAGAAAGAAGTCCAAACACGTGCACCTAATATAGTATTCCTTACAAGATCAACTTTTATTCACTACAGGGCCATTTGCAAATTCCTCCTTAAGTTTCTGCTGGGTATTCCTTCCTTCATAAATAAAATATCCGACAGTCTCATTTCAGCCTCCTTCAAAACCCTCCCATCTGCTCAAGTTTGACATCTCTTGACTTTATGCTTCAGACTCTAATCTTAAGAAGATGTGAAAGGGGTTTGGGAGATATTGACACTGAGAACGCTGGGCACTTAAAGGAGTTTTAGGCAACTAGACAAGGGGTGGTAGACAACTAAAATATAATTAATTAAACATTTGCAGAGTTTTAAAGCATTTAGTGGTGACAGTCTGTTGGCTTGATCAATCATCAATGATACAACAATGAATGGAGGAAATTTCTATGGTCAGCCATGTTTGCGTATTGTGGTCAGGTTATCTTCTCAGGCATGTAGGGTCTCTGCCTGATGACCTGTCCACAATAAGGAAATCATGGCTGGGTTTCTGACAAGTGCCAAACCATAGGAAGTTTCTGCATTCATGGTCGTATCCACTGACAACCGATCAAGACAAGAGACTATTGCCACTAAGACAGTTAAAGAAAATCTTATAAATAATTTTTCCAGCATTTTAATTTGCAAAAATGTTTAACTTTTAATTGTGCAAAAATATAAATATAATTGTTTGCGAGGCCATCCCTTTAACTGATGAAGGAGCGCTTAGTGGACAGTTTAGACTGTGTTTGCAAGCAGCATGGAAGTGAATAAAAGTTAATTTTCTAAGGTATCAACGATGGCAAATGCGGGTTTGCTGTTAGGCACTTGGCTGCTCGAGGAAGGGGTAGCGGTCCACAGTAGTTACAGATGCCCTTTCAGTATATCGGTAAACTAGTTATAGAAACACACAAAGCGGTAGCTGTCCTTAATTACAGTACAGGTTCTGAAATGACGTGACCATTTATGTAGAATTGGAAAGGGTAATATAGGAGTGTAAGAACAGCTTTTTCTTTTAGGGACTGCTCTGCTATAATGAGAATCTCTTCTTCTTACTTGATAATTGCTCTTGCATATGAACACAACTTACTTTCCTTAAGACGTGTTTTTCAACTGAGGTTTAAAAGGCGAAACTCTGCTTTGTGTGGCATGATTTTTACAGATGTCTTTTCTGTAGAGACGTGGGAAGAATTATTAAAATGTTTCCTTGCATGCCTACTTTGGTAATTTCTTGGGTCTTCAGTGAAAGCTGGATTCAATCAGAACTGCTTTTATAACTCAATCTGCAAACAGTCATCAGCCTGGATTGTATAAACTGTTCATTTCATGGCTTTATAATGGTTTCTGAGCATTCTGGATTGGCGGACTTTGTGCAGAACTTACATTGTAGTTGTCAAATAACACATATTAAAGTGCAATTGTCAGGATGCATGCTCTTTTAAAACATCTTGGAATGCCTAAAACATGTCAGAGGGGGTTGTGAAAATTCCATTTTGAGCTACAGAACAGTTCAGGGGTTGTAACTGCAGTTTCTCAGATACAGAGCCAAGTTATGTGACATTAAAGGGGTTTTCTAGGATTAAGATACTGATAACCTATTAAAGTGAATGGGAACTGCATTGCGATCTGTCGGCACGGCCACTACACAGTGTACGGAGCTGTCTGCTTCTTGCTCTGGTGATTGTTGAGAGTGCCAGGTGTCAGACGCAGTCAATCTGATATTTGTGATCTGATGGGGCTTTCCCATCTGAGTAAGTTATGTCCTATCCCCTTTCCAACCATTGTACACCCACTGATCAAGTCTTGAATTGAGCAGTCATTCATTTTTTTTTTTTTTTATAAATTTTCCAAACATTTTTAAATTACATAAAAATATCCTGTGTCCTATGTATCACAAGAAAAAAAAAAAAATGAAAAAATAGAATTTAAAATTGGCAATCATGAAAATGACCTGTTCATGAAGTGGTTAAAGCAGTTTTGTCACTGAGAAACACTTTTGAAACTATGATGATAGGTATTCTGAAGTTGGTGACCCCTTTTTTTTTTTTTAAAGGTGTTATTATTCCAAACGTTATTTTTCAGAATAAATTTTTTGGTGTGTTGTGTTGTGTTGTGTGGTATTTTTAGATAAATATGGAAAGGGTTTTTTTGTTTTTTGTTTTTTTTTTTTTTTCCCCCCGTGGTGTGGCGGGTTTTAAAAACTTTTAGAAAAAAAAGGGGGGGGGGGTTTTGTTTTTTTTTTTTTTCCTTTTTTTTTTTTAAAAATTTTTTTTGTTTTTTTTTTTTTTTTTTTTTTTTTTTTTTTTTTTTTATAAATTTTTTTTGTTTTTTTTGTGTTTGTTGTTTTGTTGTTTTTTTTTTATTTTTATTTTTTTTTTTTTTTTTTTTTTTGTGTGTGTGGGTGTTTTGTTGTGTGTGTGTAAAATTAAGATTTTTTGGTATAATTATAAAAATTTTTATTTTTTTTTTTTTTTTTTTTTGTTTTTTTTATTTTTGTGTTGTTGGGTTTTAATTATTTCTTTTTTTTTTTTTTTTTATAAAAATTATTAAAATATAATAATTATTATAATTATAATAATAAAAATATATATATATATATAAATATATATATTTTTATTTATATATTTTTTGTGTTCTTGGCTGCAAGTGTGAGGTTGTGAGAGTGTCCTGTAGTCTCTATGCTAACCAGCAATTTACACCAAGATATTTATCAGATAGTGTTCAACTCAACTGAGGAGGCGTAGATAAGATTCCAGATGCTTTAATCCAAGTAAATCTTGTAGAACCTCATACAGCAGTAGGTGAAAAATGATGAAATACCAGGAGCTGAGCAGACATGTTGCTTACAAAGAAGTGAAACTAAACTGAGAGGGACAGAGAGGAGGAGCTACAGCATCACAGCTAAGGATACAGAGAGAGAAAAGGGACAAACTACAAAGACAAACAGTATCACAGATACATGTCAGTGAATTAAACCAAGTCCTGGGACATGACACTCCCCGCCTGAAATCTTTAGATTTCAATGAAAACAAACATTAAATGTCCTGAGATGTCCATAAAGTCCTCTTCAAACCTGAAAAACAAAAAAGAAACATGCACAACAAACAATAATCAACAGTTAGTCCAAATAAACCAATCTTCAGGTCGGGAAGCCGCAATTTGCCAACACCTCCACCGACCCACACTGTAATCCACAAGAACACGGTTTTAGTTCATGGAAGGAAGCTCCCCGCCATGAGCTGTGAATGGTGTCCTTATCTTCTTTTATGTGACGTCTCCTCTTGAAAGAAGAAGCACCAGTTCATTAATTGGGCGGAAGAAAACTCGCACTGAGCCTCCCTTGGTTACCTTGACCTCCACTTTCCGAGTCTTCCCATCATCACTAGGGACAACTTTAGTGATGAGACCCATAGGCCATTCATTCCGATGGACTTCTTTATCCCTTAGAAGGACGAGGTCACCCACCTGGAGATTAGGTTTTGAGGTCTGCCATTTGTGACGGCTCTGTAGCATGTGGAGGTACTCTGTTTTCCAGCGGTGCCAGAACACATTGGACAGGTGTTGAACTTGTTTCCATTGGCGTCTGTAAATGTCACTGTGATCTAAGGTACGTGGAGAGGTAGCAGCAGTACCAATTTTCTGAGTAAGAAGCGTTGCTGGGGTTAAGATAATTGGAGATTCAGGGTCTGAAGATACTGGGACAAGTGGCCTTGCATTGATTATCGCAGACACTTCAGCAAGAAAGGTTATTAACGTCTCATGGGTAAGCAGTATCGACTTGTGGTCCATCAACATAGAGTCAAGGATTCTGCGTGTGATCCCAATCATACGTTCCCAGGAACCTCCCATATGGGATGAATGTGGAGGGTTAAACGTCCAAGTGCACCCATTGTTGGATAAGAAGTTGTCTAACTGCAGTTCTTTGCAGGCTCCAACGAAGTTAGTGCCACAGTCAGACCTCAGTTGTTTCTCAGCAGGCAGTGGAGTGTCCCAGTCCATGTTCTCAGTGGTAAGCTGTCTTAGTAGTAGCTTGCCTTGAATGGTGATGGGAGCAATGAAACCAAGAGGATCATAAATGCTGTTCACAACAGATAAAACTCCTCGTTTGGTGAAAGGTTTGTCACAAGAAGACACTTGGAATGTGAATGTGTCTTGTTCAGTGTTCCATAGCAATCCTAGGCTGCGTTGCATAGGAGGAGTATCAGAACTGAGATCAAGATCCTTCAAGTTGATTGCATGATCATCAGAGGGAAATGCCTTCATTACCTCCATATTGTTGGAGATGACCTTGTGAAGTCTGAGGTTAGCTACAGACAGCATTTCCTGTGTTCTAGAGAGGAGATCGATCACTTCTTCACTTGCAGGTAAGGATTTAAGACCATCATCAACATAGAAGTTCCTCTCAACAAACTGACGAGCATCAGAGCCATACTCTTTCTCACCTTCTTGGGCGGTCCTTCTCAGTCCATAGATCGCTACTGCAGGAGATGGGCTATTGCCAAAGACATGTACCTTCATCCGGTAATCTATGACTTCATTGTTGACATCATTGTCCTTATGCCATAGGAACCTGAGAGAGTTTCTGTCATCATCCTTAACAATGAAGCAATGAAACATCTGTTGGATGTCGGCCATCACTGCAACTGGTTCCTGTCTGAAACGGATTAAGACTCCCATGAGGCTGTTGTTTAGGTTAGGACCAGTGAGGAGCAGGTTGTTGAGAGAGACGCCTTCATACTGAGCACTAGAATCGAACATGACCCTGATTTGGTCAGGTTTGCGAGGGTGATACACGCCAAATGATGGAAGGTACCAGCATTCTTCTCCTTCCTTTAGTGGAGGTGCAGGTTCTGCATGATCTCTCTCAAATACCTTCTGCATGAAACCTACAAAGTGTTTCTCCATCTCTGGTTTCCTCTTGAGGGTACGTTTTAAAGAGGAAAATCTAGAAACTGCTTGCTTCAGATTGTTTGGTAGTTTTGATCTCGGGGAGCGGAAAGGTAAGGGTGCTACCCAGCTGTTGGAATCATCTTGAATGAATTCCTTGTCCATAAGTTTGAGAAATTCTTTATCAGCTATAGCCGGTGCCAGCTTGTTGTCATCACTTGTTGTATTGAACACTGTTAATCCAAGGGTGTCGTCCCCAGGCAGGAAAGTATTCACGTTGTCTCGGTAATTATGCAGCCACTTACTGTTGCTTATCTTCTCTTTCACTTGGTAGTGATGTGGACATGGCTGAAAACAAGTGCTGCGACCATTTGGTAACATATGCGTCTTAAATGAAGAAATATTGGTGGTCCTTTTCATCCTACCTATGCAGACGTTGCCAATGATAACCCATCCTAGATCGAGGCGCTGGGCAAATGGTGCATCATGTGGTCCATTAATTTGCTGGCGTATTTTGTGCAGTCTGAGAATGTCTCTACCTAGCAGAACTAGAATGTCTGCATTTTTGTCAAGGGATGGTATTTCACTGGCTATAGCCCTTAGATGAGGGTGCTGGAAAGCCGCCTCTGGTGTGGGTATCTCTTCTCTGTTTGATGGTATCTGGTTGCACTCAACAAGTGTGGGCAAGGGTATCTCCAAATTGCCCTTGAGAGAAGCTATTACAAGACCACTGGCCCTTCTTCCAGAAACCTCTGATATGCCACTACAAGTACCCAAGGTATATGGATAAGTATCACCCTTTAAGTTAAACAGATCAAAGAGTTCTGACCTTGCAAGTGAGTGGTTGCTCTGGTCATCCAAGATGGCGTACACCCTCAGAGCCCTTTCTGGCTGGCCCTTGGGGTATATATTGACTAGGCATATCCTTGCACAGGACTTGTCACAAAGGTCTTCTCCGCAGACTTCTGTACATGAGGAAGATACTGTGGTAGTATTTGCTGCTTGATCTGTGTTCTCCCCGCCATGCTTAGTTGGGGAAGGGGAACCTCTAGGTGGTGTGGCACTAGGCTGGGATGGATGAAGAGCTTGTACATGGTTCTCACTGCCACACTCTATACACTTAATAGCAATTTTACAGTCTCTAGCAACATGTTCAGTAGAGGCACAACATTTGAAACATATCCCTAGTTTCTTAAGAAGCTCTCTACGTTCCTGGATTGGTTTCCTCCTGAAGCCAATACACTTCTTGAGGGGATGAGGCTTCTTGTGAATAGGACACAGACGGTTAGGATTTTCTACCTTTTCGTCTTGGTTGCTGTTGCAACTGCTTTCTTCTGGTGCTGATGTAGGTATAGGAAGAATATCAGTCTTTTTCACCGAAACTGGGCCTCTGCGGTTTCTGTAGTTAGAATGTGAGCTGTCATACTTAATAGGAGGTGAACCAGGAACACTGGGATCCCCATAGGAAAAGCTTGGGTCATTCTTGGATTCTGCAATGTTCTTGATAAACTCACAGAAGTAGGAAAATGGAGGAAAGGAGACTCTATTCTCATTTTTGTATCTTGACCCAACTGTGGTCCACCTTTCTTGAATATTATATAGCAACTTGGTGACTATCGGGTTTACCCCACGAGCAGTGTCCAGGTAACTGAGGCCCGGTAGGAGAGTGTCCGCCTTAGCCAGTAGGAGCTCCATGAGTAGGTCACTAAGTTCTTGAAATTTCTGATGATCCTTACCAGATATCTTTGGAAACCCTTGCAACCGTTTGAACAGAGCATTCTCTATTGCTTCAGGACTGCCATAGGTTTTCTCCAGTCTTTCCCAAGCAGCGGTAAGGCCTGCTATGGGGTTGTAAATGTGGACGGATCTGAGTCTTTTAGCACGTTCTGTGGACTGTGGGCCAAGCCACCGGATAAGCAAATCTAATTCTTCAGCTGCAGTAATGCCAAGGTCACTAATTGCAGTTTTGAAGGCACATTTCCAGCCTCTGTAGTTCTCAGGTTGGTCATCGAACCTTGTGAGTCCAGTCTTAGTAAGCTCACGGCGAACCATGTACCTTGCAAACTCTGACATGTCTGTTCTCTCTGACTTTAAATATTGAGTTGCTGGCTGAGTAGCGGTGATTATGTTGTTAGTGGGGTTCTGGTTAACAGAGGTAGGTAGTGTAGGGGCTGCGTAGGCATTCAGCCTAGGAGCTAGCTTAAAGTCCATAGGTTTAGCCACATATGGATGTGAGACTGGACGGTTGTTTGCAGTCTGGTAGTATGGTGTCACATTGGTGTTTACCTGAGTATCAGTATATTGCATTTGCTGAGGTGCAAGGCTTTGGGAATCCATGAAGGAAGAAGAAACTGGATGCTGGACAGGCAGGGCATTGTACTGACCTTGAATGCGGTGTGCTGCAGAAGATACTGTGCCCTGTTGCTCTGGAGAAATGTTGTCCCTGACAGGAACATTTGTGGCAAATAGGGATTCACTGCTTTGGCTTAGTACATAGTCTCTTGTGCGCTTGAGGGGATCCTCTGCTTCCACATCACACAAACTGGTGCTGTCTCTTTCACTTCCACTGATGGCTTGTTCTAAAATGCTTAACCTTGCCATGGCTGCAGCATGCTCATACTGTTTCTCTAGAGCTTCTAGTTCTGCCCCTTTTTTGACTGCATTAGCTTCCATTCTGCTGCATTAGCTTCCATTTCTGCTTTCTGTTGAGCTGCCTTAGCTTCCATCGCTGCTTTCTGTTGAGCTACCTTAGCTTCCATCACTGCTTTCTGTTGAGCTACCTTAGCTTCCATTTCTGCTTTCTGTTGTGCAAAGGCTGCCTGTATCTTAGTAGCTTCCGCCTCTGCACGTGCTTTTATAAGTTGCTCACTGAGTGTGGAAGATTTTGAGGAACGTGACTTAGATGTACGCTTTGAACGCTTGGTAGACTCAGAAACATGGGATGCCATTTCCTGCAGTTGCGCAATTCTTGCCTCTGTCCTTAACTTAGTTTCATGTACTAAGCTGTCTCGTTCTGAATTGAGATGCTGGAAGCTTTGCAATTCAACTAAGGAATCGTCTGTATGAAGTTTCCTCAATATGCTTTCATACTCCTCAGCTTTCATTTTATAATGTCCATGCATAGAACAAAGCTGTCGCAGAGCTCCCTCTAGTGGTGATATATGGTATGCAGGCAAGCACATGGCAGATATCTTAGTCTGTATTTCCTGCCACCATTTTGAGAGTTCACAGGAAAGTTCATGCTTTAAACCTTCTAGATTGTCTCTAACCTGTTTAATTGAGCGTCTAGCCTTCTCACTGGGCTGCAGACTGAGGTCCATGCTACCTTGTGCTTCAGGGTGCCCTTCAGCCATGATGCAACACAAACAGGTTAAATATAACTTTTCTGGAGTAAGATGGCTGCTTGCTAGAATCTTCTTATGCTGAGGGAGTCTGAGCTGCAGATGCAACTTACACAATGCTGATTCCTTCTGGCTTCAGGTAACTTGCTGTGACTGACTGTATGTCAGAAGTTGGTGAACTGTCTTACAGCCGTATCTGGCAGTCTTTATGCATCATTTTTCACTGTTCTGACTCAATAGCTTGGCTGCAAGTGTGAGGTTGTGAGAGTGTCCTGTAGTCTCTATGCTAACCAGCAATTTACACCAAGATATTTATCAGATAGTGTTCAACTCAACTGAGGAGGCGTAGATAAGATTCCAGATGCTTTAATCCAAGTAAATCTTGTAGAACCTCATACAGCAGTAGGTGAAAAATGATGAAATACCAGGAGCTGAGCAGACATGTTGCTTACAAAGAAGTGAAACTAAACTGAGAGAGAGAGAGAGAGGAGGAGCTACAGCATCACAGCTAAGGATACAGAGAGAGAAAAGGGACAAACTACAAAGACAAACAGTATCACAGATACATGTCAGTGAATTAAACCAAGTCCTGGGACATGACAATCATATATTTTTATTTTTTTTTTTATATTTTTTTAAATTTATTTATTTATTTATTTTACTAATTTTGACATATTTAATCTCAACCTATATAAGGCTATGACCCTGTGTTGCTGAAAAGCTGCTTTTTTTTGTTGTTGCAACCGGCCGTGAATTAAAGGCACGGGGGACAAGTGGATGTCACCCTTGTGCCGCCCGTGCACCAGCTGTGGTTCCGCCGCCCCTTTCATTAAATGAATAGGAGCCATGAAAGCTGGGATGCAAAATATAGGACAAGACTAGGACCTGTTCTCTATTTTGCGGGCAGGACTGTCGGCCCACACACATGAACGTTTAATTCACAGTCATGTGTACGGGCCCATAGAAATGAATGGGTCAGGGTGCTATCTGGGAAAAACACGCATAGCACACTGATCATGGCCACGGTCGTCTGCAAGAGGCCTAAGACACACATTAGCTCAGATTTACTAATAGCCAGACAGGTCAAACATAGAATTTAAGCCACTCCCTTTTTCTGGGAATCCATACCCACATCTCTAGCAAGTTGGAATATTTTGGCCCAAACTGATTGTGCTCAGCATAATGTCATCCCCACCCGCACACAATACACTGTGGATGTTCTGATCTAGAGTTTCCTGTTGATACTCCCGTATAAAGGTACCCTTTAAAGGTACATTATGAAATTGCCAAGTACCCCATGTTGGTCCTGATCACTACTTGGTGGTCTTAGGTGTACATTCAATTCAAGTAGCGTTCATGGAAGTAAATGTCGGGTGCCTTTCTTCTTTGTCAGATGTGTGTTTTAGGTGATTTATTGTCCATTAGAAATGCAGATTGTTTGAGAAAACTGTGAAATAGGCAGAAAACCTGCTAGCATTATATCTGAGCCTAAAAGCTGTCAGTGTACCCAAAATAAATGTGGAGTGGTTGGAGGAAATCACGTTTCCATTCTGAAGAGATATACAGAAAATTTAGCATGACATGCACAGTATATTTGTCCCATTAAATACGTGGTATACTCTAATTTTAGCTAAATCTTCAGAGAACAGAGATCTTGAGTCCGTGAATGTGAATACTGAATCTATCTATAACGTTGTGAACAGGGCAGCCATTCTCTGGCATCTCTCGCCTCTTATTAATAGTCAACAGCACCTGTGTGCCCTGGGTGAGTAGCTTGAGTGACTTGGCACGCCCGCGATTCACAGACCCTTAGCTTAGTGCTCAGAAAATCTTTTACTTATTTATTAAAATAGCCTATATTCTGCACTTGAATGTGAAAGCTGGAACAGTATCTTGACTGGTGACAGGTTTTCAAACTGTTACTGACAGGTGGGTAAACGTTGCGGATTGCGTCATTCACTTTCCCAGAATTCTCCAGCCAAATGGCACACCGTGATCCAAATGCTTTTGCATGATAACATTGAACTTTAAAAAAAAAAAAACTTATTTTTTTGGGGGTGAGGGGCTGGGGGAGTTTACCAAGGAAACACAAGAAAGTCAGTTGAAGAGTATGTTGCTTTGCCAGTCGAGATGAAGTCTCTTCACACGTTGTAAACTGTCAGGACAACCTGCTGCTTAGCAAAGTGCTATGCAAACGTGTTTGTATAGCGAGGGAAATGACTTTCAGTACACGGGCGGGACACTGACAGATTCTGGCACTAGGGAAAACCTCTTATTAATTTTAGTGACTTGTACAACATTTTAAGGCAGAGGCTAGACACAGACTTTTTGTAGCGAGATTTTCCAATTGTCCTAAGAAACACATTAGTGCACTCTTTGTAGACTGCAGTTGTCTTAGCATAGAAATTCCCTGGGGAACGACAGCAGTAAAAGGGTACTTTTTCATGACATTACCTGTTGACCAGCACGGATGTTGGGCTAGGTGGAATATGGAAAGTGTGAATTTTTGTTGGTGCAGCATACATCTACTACAAGTACAGGATCTGATATATTTTTGCCAGAAGCAGTGCCACAGGTTAACTGCAATATCAGATAGACTCTATGGAAAGATAGCACTAATTCTCTAAAAAGCAGGTTTTATTTTTTGTAATTGAAGATCCCACATTTATTACCTAAAACTAGATCACCAGAATTTTTTTTTTTTTTTTTTAAATTGTTTGGCACTGGTATTGTGTACTGACTTGTCATTAAGATGTCAGTGATGGTATAGAAGTGTTATTTGGGCAATATATGCCACTGGTATTTTACACTATGTAGTATGATTCTTTGTTAGGCACTATCTAGTATTTTTATATCAGTTATGACAATTTAACCTTTACTTGGTATGCAAATTTATTTTTTGGTGAGGACAATACTAATAATACTGGGTTAATTCAGTTAATACGGCATAGTTTTTTTAAAAAATTACTTTATTAAAAATAAAAACTTACCATCAGTTGCATAAACTTTATGTAGTGCAAATAATTACCTTACTGCGATCTTTTGAAGATCCATGTCTTGTGTGTATAAAGAGTGTGTGAATTTTCAATTTCTTGTATAACACAATGTCTGAAGAAGAGAGCTAGTACTCTCGAAAGCTTACTATCAAATATACTCAGTTAGCCTTTAAAAGGTATTGCCTGATTTCTTCACTCTTCCACTACTTTCTATGGCTAACACGGTACAACATTATACTACTGATGACAGGCGCCCTCAGACTGAAATATTTTGTGAACTTCATGTATATACTGTGCTGTGCCTTACAAAATAAATGGTGTCACGCTAGATCTTTCCAGTGACCGACATCAAAGGGTTTGGCTGTGTAGTCCCTTCATTGTCATCACAGGCAGGATTACAATTAAACATGACACGTATGTTCTAAAGCTGTAGGCATATAACACAGGGTCACATCATTGACAGTAGACAATGGTTGCAGCTCACCTCCTCCTCCACTCTCCCACAGAAATCAATAAATCTCCTCCCCACACCATTGCTGTAAAGCAAATCTCTGAACTGATATTAAGCAAGATAGCTGCCCCATAATCATTTGCAGATAATACAATAAAAAACGCCAATTAAAAATAAAAACAGAAGGTTTATCAGTATACGGTTTTATTTAGTAAAAAAAAAAAAAAAGTAGGTGATACGTTAACTTTAAAGACTATTTTTTTTCGTCTGTTGTGCAATAAAAATCTTTTTTTCAATTGGTTTTAATAATAAATTCTCAACAGTTTGTCATGTGCAGCCTGCATATGTTTTTCTACATTGTTTGACGGATTTCATGCTGAACAGAATACTGAACAGCCTGCTGCGTTGGAGCTGTGTACGAAAGCATTCTGCAGAAGACAAATGGTTAAGATATGGTTAAAATTGAGCTCATTGGAGATGAACTTCCTCCAAAACCACAGTATTTTCAATTGACTTGTCGTGCTACAGTCTCCAGCACTTAATTTTGCTGATACTACTCACGTTTTCAGGTCCAGAATGTTTTGCCACTTAATCAAGGGTAGGGGCAAATGGAATTGGCAGATTTTTTAAAATATTTTTTTAAATTTCTGTAAAATTACATTTATTGGAGAACTTATTTGACAGAACTTCCAAATAGACTGTAGTCTTACAAGCCAGTGAATATTTATTCTGTATGTGTTTCCTGGCTGTGTACATTGCTGATGAAAAGGTTAGTATTTGTCAGAGTTCGGATTGATCTCATGGGCTTAAGGCTCAATTGCTATTATGTTTCTTAAAACAATAACATACCCAGAGGGGAACTGCATAAACATTCATGCACTTTTTCTAATAATTTTATTGTAAATACATGTAGACAACGAGTTTAGAAATCAATAAGAAAGCGGTTTTAGAGCCACTTGAGGAGATTTATTTAGGCTGCGTTGACATGTGCATTGGAGGCTCTGTTGTCAGTTGCACTGGATTTGATGACTGGAATAGGTGAAACGACATAAGGCTACATGGTAAACTTGCTAGATACTTTTCTCCTCCTTACACCACCTATAGACTGATGTATTTAACATGTCTCATAAAATGTCCCGCACCCTTAATAAATTCAGCATGTTTAATGACGTTGGCCTTTTTTTGGAGACTTTATAAAACTGTCTACTGTTAAATCATAAACAGTGTCTAAAAGTTAAATTTTTTTTTTATCATTTTGCTCAATTTTTGCCAGAATTCTGTTGCAGTTTGCTTTCATCCCACTGTGATTTAAAATGTTTGCGCTCTTAGGGTCTGATTTATTGGAAGATACATAAAGACCAGCTAGATTATTATCATTACCAATACTAATTATTTTATAATAGCTTTGGAAAAAACTGAACCTATATGGGTAATGATTACTCATACTCAGTGGCATAGCTATAAGGGTTGCAGAGGTAGCAGTTGCTACCAACACTGGACTGGGGACCCAAAGGATCTCTCTACATTATAAGAAGACAACAGTATTAAATATAGCACATAGTAAATGGGGGCCTGTTACGGATTTTGCTTTGGGGCCCAGGAGACCTCTGTTTAGGCTCATATAGAGATTGTGGTCAACTGAACATCTGTTATAAACTCTGACCCTGTAAAGGATTCATTGGCATCTGTGATGACAACCTGAGTCTTAGCTTTCCAGAATTTCATATATACAGCATAGATGTGTATTTACTTGTCATTCATCTTGGGTTGACATATACCGAGGTGAGTGTTGCAAGATGACCAGCATTGAAAAAGAGAAATGTATATGCTAGAATTTTCCATTTGTGGCCACACAGTGCTTGTGATATGAATTTCCCCTTTGTAATAGGTTTTTCTTGCATTTTTTTTATACTGTATTCAAATTGTATACATAGAAATTGGAGTACATAAAGGAATTTGGTGAAACTTAAATGGGCATTGCAGTTTCAACAAACTTTGCATGAATCAATAGTACAAGCAAATATAAGGAACTTTGTAATATATGTTGTTAGAGAAATATTTCTCTATTGCCACACATCAGGCTCCCCCACCCCTTTCCTAAACTGCTCAGTCTTGGTTTCCCAAGAGAGTCGGTTTAGAGCAGTGTCAGAAGCAGAGACACAAATGGGGTGTTGCAACTAATACAATACTTTTTCTATCTCACCCCAAGTGCTTCACTTACATCAATCTTCACTACTTCTTTAATATGTTCTTGCTGAGTGAAAGCATTTAAGGAGAATCTCCTGTCTTCTCCCTGTGCTGTCTATGGGAGACAACATAGCAGCTATCACCAATCTTCCAGCTCAGGGACAGCTGAGGATTATAGAAAAAACCTGTAGATGGGAAAACTGTTAAAATTGCAGGATACAAGTAATATAATGGACAGAAATAGTTACTCCTAAAGTAGACACACGACAACTTATCCTGAAAAGTCATCAACAAGTGTAGGAGCGCATAAAGGGTGGACACTTAATTTCTGTAGCCCATTATTCTTATTTAAGTGGCTTATTATGAGTGAAAAATCTTACGTCATGCTTATATAGAGATCGCTCATTAATTTCATATGGCCGTCTTACTTCATACTAAAAGAATGCATTAAACTGAAGAAACATTTCATCTTTTCTCCAAAGAAAAAGTATTAACATTTCGGCTTTGACAGAAAGTAGGAAAATAAATAACATTTGTGTAACATAAATATACAGTTTAGTGTAATATGTAATAACAGAGATGCCGGCCAACAACCTTGACCTCAAAACCAGAGACTTCTGGGAGCCTTATGGCTAAATATGACTTTTGAGTGGAAAAGTGCAAATAGCATAGCATTGTGGTCTGATATTTTAAAAGACTTAAGGAGATTGACTATGAATAACTATCCACCTTGTAAAATATACAAAGTCTTAAATCCACTCCACATAAAATGTGTTAGGGAAAGCCATGTCTGCTATATCCTTGCTCATATTAAATCAGTGGTTTACAGTATGATCTAGCAATCGTGAGAAATATTGACAGGTCATCCATTCATATAGCCAGAAATGTGAACACGCAGATATACAAAGTTGCAGAATAAGTTTCCATTTCTTGAAACCACCAATTTCGGGGATTAAACTGTAATATATTGTTTCAATCATTTTCCCGTTTAAAACAAATTTATTAAAATTGTGCACATGGCACAGCTCCTGAGTTTTGTCAGAAAGCAATTTTTTTTTTTTTTTTTTTTTTTTTATGACTGGTGAACATACGAAACAATATTTTTTTGTCAAAACTAATGCATTTCAGCAATAAATTTGGTGAATTTTGATTCTTTACGCCCACACCACTTTTTCTGGACACCCCCAATATGTTGAGGTAAATTCATTATACATAAATTTTATATGTACTGTGGCCTTATTTTTTTTTTTTTTTCTTGGTGCAGTTTGTAAACTGGCACTAATATTATTATTATTATTATTATTATTATTATTATTATTATTATGTTTATATGGCGCCAACAAATTCCGTAGCACTTTACAAATCAGAGGGCACATGAACAGACAATATGAGACATTACAATGTGACAAAGAAATAAACATATCAAACAATAGGAGTGAGGGCCCTGCTCGCAAGAGCTTACATTCTATGAGGAGATACGGGGATACAAGAGATCAGAGGGCTTGTTTGCTACAATGGTCCAGCCATTTTATTTTAATCTCTTTCCATAATCTTTTTGTTTTAGTTTCAGACCCGTTGTTACATTGGGTAAGGGTCACAGTTGTCATTTTTGACAGGATCTTTGATGCATTGTCTGTGAAACGTCTGGTAAAATATTTTAGTGCCATTTTATTTTCATTAAAATAATTTTTAAAAAAATCAAAAAGTGTAGCACTTTAATATGTATTTTTTCTATGCATTGGCAGGTAGTAGGTAACACCTACCTTCTTCATGCATCAAGGCTAGGGCTATTACTATTTTTTTCTTTTTAATCTTTCATGGCTGTTCTTCCCAAAATGTGCTAATTAAAGAAAATGTATCAAAAATGTAATTAATAAAACTTAAATGAACTGCTAGTTAGTGAGTTAATAATGTAAATGGGGCTATCGGTCGCTAAAACTCTGCTGACTTGTTGCAGTCCTACACAGCAAAGTTATGGTTAAAGGAAGTCTGGCAGGAAGATCAGTATCAAACTAATGACAGTACTTTGTAGGGCGGCTTCTACACTTTCCAAAAATGCCATTCTTATTCTGCATTGTAGCTCCATTTTCATGAGGATCAGTGTTTTAGTCTTATGCAAATTACTGAAAAAGGCTTTAAGGGTGTTTCTTCTCTCTGCTCTACATAACTGACCTTAAGCCCCCTTGCACACAACCGTATGAATGGTCAGTGTGCTATCAGGGTTTTTCCCAATAGCACACTGACCCATTCATTTCTATGGGGTCGTACACATGACCGTGAATTTACAAGGTCACATGTGCTCTGCCGAAAATTTGGGCAGCAAAATATGGAACAGGTCCTATTCCAGTCCAATTTTGCGGACCTGCTTCTGCGGCTCCTATTCATTGAATGAAAGGGGCCACGGAAGCACGGCCAGTGCACAGACTGCACAAGGGAGACATCCATGTGTCCCCCGTTTATCACCCGTGCCATTCATTCACGGCAGCCGGTTAGCACACGGTCGTTTGCAGCCAGCTTAGCTGCCGCCAATATCCATCCCACATTGTTTGAGTGACATCTTCCACTTTGTCACACTTTTTCTGAAGTTAGGGGTGGTTTTCTAAAGCGTAGAGCAAAGCCTTGGCAGTAAGCCTTTTCCAGCTAATTTGCATAAGAACAAAATTCAGATTTCCATGAAAATGGAGCTGTAATGCAGAATAAGAAAGGCATTTTTGGAAACTGTAGACGCCACCCTTCAAGGTACTGTCATTAGATTATGACCGATCTTCCTGCTGACAGGCTCCTTTTTAAAATCTGCTTTAAATTAATATGTATTTTTTTGATCCGCGGCAGGCAACATTTTTTGTCGGGTGTGCCAATTTCGATTAAAAAATCAAAGTTGAGGTACTCGGAGTGCCGGTCAATAATTAATAAAGTCTGACGACCCCTGCACATGGTATTGTGTCCCATAGCAGCCCCTGCAAACGATATTATTTCCCTTAGTGGCCCCTGTACACGGTGTTATCTCCCATAGCGGCCCCTCCACACGGTATATGTTTCATATTGGCCTCTGTACATGGTATTATGCCCTATAGTGGCCCCTGTGCACGGTATATGTCCCATAGTTGCCCCTGCACATGGTATTATGTCCCATAGCAGTCCCTGCACACGGTATATGTCCCATAGTTGCCCCTGCACACAGTATGTCCCATAGTGGCCCCTGTACACTGTTTTGTGTCCCATAGTGGCCCCTACACACAGTATTATGTCTCATAGCGGCCCTAGCACACGGTATATGTCCCATAGTGGCCCCTGCATACTGTTTTGTGTCCCATAGTTGCCCCTGTACACGGTATATGTCCCATAGTGGCCCCTGCACATGGTATTATGTCCCATAGCGGCCCCTACACAATGTATTATGTCTCATAGTGGCCCTAGCACACGGTATATGTCCCATAGTGGTCCCTGCACACGGTATTATGTCTCATAGTGGCCCCTGCACACGGTATTATCCTCCATAGCGGCCCCTGCACACGGTATAATTTTCTAACTTTTATAATATTCTAATTGTCCCCACTCACTAGCTATAATTATACTGTGGGGTCTCTTCAGACCCCAGAGTATAATAAGTGGAGGGCCAAGAGAGATGAAAAACATAAAAAACACTGTTAACTCACCTTCCCTGGATCCGCAGCCGCTGTGTACTCTTCGGGTGCTTCTGCCTGTAGTCAGCGACCGCTGATTGAGTATCAGGGGTCACGTCGCGTTATTATGTGTTATGACGTCGGACGTGACCCCCGAGGCTCTGTCAGTGGTCTTGCGTCAGGCACAAGCGTCCGAAGAGCGCACAGCCGCTGCGGATCCAGGGAAGGTGAGTTAACAGTGTTTTTTATGTTTGATCACCTCCCCGGGGGCTCCGCTTATTATACTCGGGGGTCTGAAGAGACCCCACAGTATAATAATAGCAGTTTTGTTTCGGCCGTGTTTGGTCCGATCGAAACTGCTGGGTGAGGACTCGGGTCGCCGTGCCAGGGAAATTAGCCTCGTGTGCCACTCTTGGCACGCGTGCCATGGGTTGCCGACCCTTGTTTTAGATGATACAAGGGGGTTGTCCAGTCATGTACATAGAGCTGAATCACTGTATAATGAAAGTAATGACTGCAATTTTCTAATACATTTGTGCTGCTTTTTTTTCTTACCATTATTAAGATTTCTGCATTTACTTGAGCATTTTAAATCTCTTTATAGTGGTCAGGGTCATAGCCCTGTTTTTCTGTTGCAGTGAACTTAATCCTGCTACATGCATGAATCCTAGTCCTACTCATGTGGCTGCAGCTTTTTACAGTGCATCCATTTACATGTTAGATTACTAGTAATTTTATCTTTTTTTTATTTTTTTGTTGAAAAGGGTTTTTTCGAAAATGCTCCTAGAATAGCTGCTATGGAAAATTGTACAACCTGTGATTGTCCAAAAAGCTGCCTAACTCTTCATTACACTGAATAGGATAGAAATACCCTGTGAAAAACTAGTCAACGTATTAACATTTAGATTTCTTGTCACTAACTGAATTATATTCAGAATTTCAGTTTAATAAAACATGTCTCATTATGAACCAGCAAGGATAAGGAATATACCGATATTTGTCTGTCAGCCCATGTGACTTATATTGTGGCTATGAAAAATATATATTTAAAGGTACTGGTTTTTACAACTACCCCGTCATGGAAGAGGTTAAGGAGGATATGAAAGGTATTATGGGAATGGAGAAACAAGGTTTGTTACCTATGAACCAAAAGATTTCAAGAGATGTCCATCTTTAAAGGCAGTTTGTTAGCAGTAAATTAGTTATTACCCTAATCCCAGTACCTTGTAGAGGTGATTCTACCATTTCCAAATATGTCTCTGTTATTTAGCTTTGGAGTCCCCTTTGTATGTTAGTTGTTTCAGTCATATGTAAATGAGGGAAAAGTGCTTTGGGGATGTTCCTTAGCTTGCCTAAGCTTCGGCTCTAGATTTCCCGGGCAAAGCACTTTTCCCCTCATTTGCTTATGAATAAAATGGGGATTTACATGAAAATGGCGCTCCAAAGCTGAATAACAGACCGATTTACTGCTGACAGACTCCCTTTAACCGATCTTGGAATTGGCTAGGTACTCACTCATAAAACCACTTCAATACAATATCAAGACCTGCTAACAAAACCCTTAAATGCTGCAGGTCACAGCATATCTACCAGGTGGACACCTATAAAATAATATTGTCTTGCAAAAATCTTGTGGCACAAACACCTGGACATGCCCAGTCAACCAGAAAGTATACTAATGTGGATACTGCAAGCTCTCTCTCTAATGTAAGTTTATGAGGAGAGCTGCATTATTCTATCCTATACTGAAGAACAATCCTAAAGACAGGTCATCACTAAAAAAATATATAAGGAGAGAGATGGAATATTTGCATATGATATTAAACTAAAGATCATAGAATCAAGTAAAATTTTATGTTTGTAAAAAAACTAAATAAAACAGCATACAATAAGTTATTAAAAAGAAGTCTCAGTCTTTTATCATCTTGTTTTAGGTTCAAAATTCAGTGTCAATAATTTTTTTTATTCAGATGTAGCAGAAGAGTTAACCTGAACTTGTGCAGCTGGTTAAACTGCTGCAGCATGTTATCTTATCACAGAAGGCAACAAAATCAATGCAAAGTCATTGAAAAACTTTTTTTTTTTTTTTTTTTTTTGCTGTCTTCTGTGATAACATATCACGCTGCAGCAGTTTAATCAATTCCATAAGTTCGGGTTATTTCTGCTACATCTGTATATCTTTATAGCAGTTAGAGAGTCAGAGCTTTGTTTTTCAGATACAGAGCTCCAGATCCCCTGCATAGATATGGAAGTAAATTATAACTTACTGGCTGTCTGCATTGATGCTTGGTGCATATTGACTTTTTACTGAGTTTAAAGAGGATCTTTCATGTCCTCAGGCACATGCGGTTTTATATACCGCTAGAAAGCTGACAGTGCGCTGAATTAAGCGCACTTTCAGCTTTCCCATTATGTGCCCCGGGGCTGGAGATATAAATGCTGTTAGTTTTCTGCCTATCGTCAGAAGGGCGTTCCTGACAGTCTAGCTGGGATGCGAGGAACGCCCCCTCTGACTGTACTCGTCCATAGACTTGTACTGGGGGGCGTTCCTCATAACTCAGCATCTTTGCTGGGTGGTAAGGAACTCCCCCTCTAACAGTGCAGGGCTATGGAGGAGTACAGTCAGGGAGGGCATTCCTCACAGCCCAGCTAGACTGTCAGGAACGCCCTTCTGAAGATGGGCAGAAAACTAACGGCACCGATATCTCCAGCCCCGGGGCACATAACGCTGAATTCAGCGCACTGTCAGCGAGAATTTAGGATATACTCATGAACTGGTGCAACAGTGCCCCTAATATCCTTACTGTATAGTAAGCCAGAGTCTGTTCCTGAGTTGATTAAAGAAAAAAAAAATACACCAGTACTTCCTGGCATACATTGTATTTTAGCAAAGACAGAACACTACACCCCTGCTGGCAAATGCACAGTAGAGCTTGAGGTGTAGTGCCCCTGCGTCTTTGGAGAGATGAGCATACATTGGGACTATCAGGCAGAATCCACTCTATGTAAATATTAGGTAAAAATATGTGCACACTGCAGAAAGTTGTTTTTTTTTTTTTTTGTTTTTTTATCCAAAGCCAAGAGTGGATTTATCAGGTAGAAGTATAGGTGCTTCTTTCTCTAATTACTTTTAAGGCCACTCTTAACAAAGATAAAAGCACAGGAAGATCTGCAACAAAAATGCAACTTTTCTCTGTGTGTCCCCAGCCTTAGTCTTTTTTTTATTTTTGTTTTTTTTTGCGGGGGGGGGAATGAGTGTTGTTCATACAGTCTTACCATAGGCATATTGGAGTCACTAAGCTACTTGTCAATGCTAGACATGCTGGTGGCTTAGTGTCCTAAATTCTCCTGGCACGCTCCTTTAAATGTATGACAATATGCTGGTAGCTCCTAAGCACCTCTATGGTGGCTGCCAGTAGCCAGATTACATTTTTAATGACCAAAGAGTGAAAAGTCTTTTCCTTAACAGTCCTGTGTGCTGGATCATGTTGGAGCTCAATTCCCAGTTAGTTGACCTTACCAAGTGCATATGACACCGTTTTGGATATACTCATTATTCTTTGAAGGAAAAAAATATCCTATTTACATGCATTACTGGCAGATTATTGTTGGTAGTGCTTGTAAATGAAATGTCCATGTCTGCGCCTGATAGAACCCTGAATGTGTAAACATGGCCTTACTGCTTTTTATTTGCATTGGAATGAAAGTATTAGTAATACGGAAAGATTTGTTTTATCTAACTAATGAAACAAAGTAGTCAATTCAGATTATTATGTCAACTGTACATGAATTCTTTTTTTTTTTTTTTTTACAACATATGTTTTCAGACGAGAAGAGGAACAGTGTAAATTCGAGCGCAGAGTCGGTCAGTTCATCTAATGCAAATAGCTCGGTGAGCTCCAGCTGTGTTCAGCGCTCCAACATGAATAATCTGAACTCCAGTGATCCTGACCTGGAAGTCATTAAAGCGAGCAGGCCAAACTCCCTGTAAGTTCTATGCCATTTCTTTATATGATTAAATAGTCACTAACTTTTCAACAAACCTGAATGAACCTTTACTCTGGAATCTCTGATAAATCAGCTTTGGGATGCTAAGAACTGTCAGCTCGCTGAGATTCAGGACTTCTCTATAATGTCCTGTATTGTGCTTCTATAGGAGACATAATAACAGCTAGTCTCCACCAACTATCTCAGAGACAACTGAGAATTGGAGAGTTCCTGTAGAGAGTAAAAATGCTGAATACAAGTCATATAATAGTTAAATTTGTGTGTTCCTCATGTAGGTACACATGGCAGCTATTCTTGAAAAGTTGTCCGTATGGTTAGGTACGCTTTAAATCTATAATGTATTACTTCGGTTTTCATGGGAGAAGAACTTGCTAAAGCTCTATTTATAATCACTAGTTTTCTATTTTACAGACATTATTATAGAGAGTTATATGACAGCTGTTCCATTTCGTGTTGTATTTCATGTTATGATACACCTCTACACACACGCTTAAAGGGGTTTTCAGGGCAAAAAATATTTTTTTAAAAGAAAGTCTGTTAGTGCTGTTAATGGGTTAATAAGTACACCTATATACCTTTAGCAGTGTTTTGAGTGATTTCTGGGTTTCTCTAGGAGCTCCTGGCATCTTCTGCATTTCTTTGCATGGTGTAGCTTCCTACTCTCACGTCCCCCCCTCCTCTCTCACTACATTACACCCCCCTCCCTGTCTCCCTAGCTATCCTGCCGACTACTAGCCCGTACCAACTAACTAACTCAACCCACCTCCCCACCGCATCCTACTTACCTGTCTTCCTTTCTGGGAACTGCTCCTCCTTTTCTTTTACTGTGTGCAGGCTGGAGACGCCTCTCTTCCTCTCTGCTAGCACGTGCACAGACCAGAAGTGCCTCTAACGCCTGTGGAGTGCCATCTCTACTGCGCATGTGTTGCAGGCACCTCCAGACTGCGCAAGTGCTAGCAGAGAGGAAGAGGAGAGGAGCCTTTCCTGGAGAGGAAGACACGTAAATATGATGGGGTATTAATGGTGACATTCTGTTACAGAAACGGGGAAACGGAACGTCACCGGATTATCGGAAAGTGTGTATGGGGCGGTTACATGACCGCCCCAGGGATCTGGGTAATTATAGATTTTTTTTTTTATTTTTTTTTTTTTAAATATGTCAATTAGAAGTTAGACAGGGGGAAGGGATTTAGTTTAGGGGTTAATTTTTATTTCATCCTGGACAACCCCTTTACACGTTCTCATACTTCCAGAGCATAGAGCCATATAGTTACTGAATTGGTTGCCATGGACTGACCGCAGACTACACAATTTTTGCTTGTGTGCTAGATACAAAATGTGAATTGCTTTACGATTGGGTCAGAATTTATGGAATTATTATGGATATTCTGTACCAGCACTTTATTGTGCTATACATGAGGATGGGGGTTGAAACAAATTCTCTTCTCTTACAATTCAGGGCATGCTGTGGATTTTCAGATCTGCAGCATGTCTATTGTAATGCAGAACTGTTGATTTTTACAGATTTCGTTATATTCTATGCATTAACGTTCTTTATATGAGAGAGACACATTATTTATGTGTTTTGAATGGAAGAGAGAGAAATACAGTAAATAGCATTTACTGTATTTCAGTGGCGAGCCTTTCCCGTATGTGCGCCCACTCCTTCAAAATTTCACAGTGGGATTTGTTCGCTCAGATTTAGTCATAAGAGTTGAATTGTTGAAGGTCACAGCTTTCTCACGTATTCTGCATGGGCATGATCTGTCAAGATTCCATCAATTTATGGGTTAAACCATATTGATAAAATAGTATCCTTCTAGATCAGGGGTCAGCAACCCATGGCATGCGTGCCAAGAGTGGCACGCGAGGCTTATTTCCCTGGCACGGCGACCCGAGTCCTCACCCAGCAATTTCGATCGGACCAAATATGGCCAAAACGAAACCGCTGTTATTATACTGTGGGGTCTCTTCAGACGCTTCTGCCTGACGTAAGAGACCTCTTACAGAGCCTCGGAGGTCACGTCCGACATCATTACGCATAATAACGCGACGTGACCCCTAATACTCAATCAGCAGTCGCTGACTACAGGCAGAAGCACCTGAAGAGTACACAGCGGCTGCGGATCCAAGGAAGGTGAGTTAACAGTGTTTTTTATGTTTTTCATCTCTCTTGGCCCTCCACTTATACTCTGGGGTCTGAAGAGATAGAATTATAGCTAGTGAGTGGGGACAATTAGAATATTATAAAAGTTAGACTATTTTACCGTGTGCAGGGGCCGCTATGGAGGATAATACCGTGTGCAGGGGCCACTTTGAGACATAATACCATGTGTAGGGGCCACTATGGGACATAATACCGTGTGCTAGGGCCGCTATGAGACATAATACTTTGTGTAGGGGCCGTTATGGGACATAATACCATGTGCAGGGGCCGCTATGGGACATAATACCATGTGCAGGGGCCACTATAGGACATATACCGTGTACAGGGGCAACTATGGGACACAAAACAGTGTACAGGGGCCACTATGGGACATATACCATGTGCAGGGGCCACTATGGGACATATACCGTGTGCAGGGACTGCTATGGGACATAATACCGTGTATGGGGGCAACTATGGGACACAAAACCGTGTGCAGGAGCCACTATGAGACATATACCGTGTGCAGGGACTGCTATGGGACATAATACCGTGTGCAGGGGCCACTATAGGACATAATACCGTGTGCAGGGGCCACTATAGGGCATAATACCGTGTACAGAGGCCACTATGAAACATATACAGTGTGCAGGGGCCGCTATGGGACATAATACCGTGTGTAAGGGCCGTTATGGGACATAATACTGTGTGCAGGGACTGCTATGGGACATAATACCGTGTGCTATGGGACATAATACCGTGTGAGGGGCTGCTATGGGACATAATACCGTGTGCAGGGATCGTCAGACATACAATTATAGACCGGCACTCCGAGTACCTCAACTTTGTTTTTTTAATCGAAATCGGCACATCGAACAAAAAAGGTTGCCTACCCCTGTTCTAGATGCTGACATGTTACCCTTCTCTCTTTTTTTTTTTTTTTTTTTTTTTTTAATTATTTTTTAATAACTTTATTTCTGCATTTTTATTTCTGCATGCTCATGTTTAGGAAATGCATCATGTTTTTTCCGCTACGATTTTCACTGAGAGTCTGCAGTTTTCCTTTGTGCACTTTCTGCCCCTATTATACCTATACGGGAAACGCCAGCATTTCCACAGGTATAATTGACATGCTGTGTTTTTGAAAGCGCAGCCTTTCCACTGCAGATTTTTTTTCTGCAATGTGTGGATGGAATTAGCTAGAATCCCAAACACTTTGCAGGTAATGTAAAGCAAAGCATTTGTGCCGCAGCCAAAAAGCTGCATTTTTGCATAGTGGGGCCCTGGCCTAAAGTGGTTTTATGGTGGATCTATTTATTTTTTTATTGATCAGTGTTACAAAACAAAAAGATGACTTTACTCACCTCATCTCTTCCCCGCTTTTCTGATGCTGCTCAGATCCTTCCGCTGTGTTTCTTGATCCTGATCTTCTGGACAACAAAATTGCAGTATGCTCTGGGTATAGCATTTTAAAGAAAAAAAAGGGGGAATGGAGGACTTCATTTATGAGGAGAGATTAAAAGGAGTTCAATTTGTTTAGTCTTGAGAAGAGACGTCTAAAGGGAGATATGATAAACCTGAATAAACGACCCATAGAAAAAATATGGGGAACAGCTGTTCCATGTAAAAACCACCTCAAAAGACAAGGGGACACTACCATCATCTGGAGTAAAAAAAAGGTTTAATCTGAAGCGGCGACAATGCTTCTTCATTGTAAGGACTGTGAATCTGTGGAATAGCCTACCCCAGGAGCTGGTCACAGCAGCAACAGCTGACAGCTTCAATAAAGGATTAGATGCCTTTTTTGAGCAAAAGATCATTCATGCTTATGGAAATGTATAGAACGCTTATTTCCTTCAGTCTAACCTTCAACCATGTCATTTCCCATCAGTTGATGGACATATTTTTTTATTTCACCATACTATGTAACTATGCACTATGTAACTATGATGTGTGACCCAAAAAAAAAAGACAATACAAAAAAGAGCAAAATCATTACCGAAAAAAATGTGTGTGCAGGAAGTCTGGATATTGCTGAAAAGACCTTTGATGCATTACACATATTTCATGCACATGTGTCAGCCGTCCAAACTTGGGCACATTAAAGCAGCTCCATGTAGAAATGCTAACCACATGCAGTAGCAGAGTGTACAATATACAAGCTTAGTAGGCTTTTCATTATGTTGTAAACAAGGTGAAGAAGCTTTATTTAAAGGGATTTTCTAGGAACAGGAACATAACCACATTTACATTTGCAGACAATTAAACATTTTTGTAAATATTAATAAGAATTTGAAAGATGCATCCAGTATGCCTCGATGGTGGCAAGATGGTCTTTTGTCTTTTTATAGGTTGCCAGTGCATACACCCATGAATTTAGGAATTTTCTACAGTCTGGCATTTGTCAGAAACTCAGTCATGATTTCCTTATGTAGTGTCCCTGTCTGATAACCTGCCCAAAATAATGAAACCATGGGTGGGTTTCTGACAAATCCCAGACCATAGAAAGTGTTTTCAGTCACGCTCGTATCCTTTGACAATCGATCAAGATAGAAGACTGCCACTACTAAGGGTAAGTTCACACAGCGAAAAATTTTCATTTACAGCTCCCTGCGTTGGAATGCCAAACCACGGCATTGCTATTCTGTAGTGGCTTTCCGTCACTGGTTTAGACCCTAACCAGTGGGATATCCCAAGCCACAGCTCTGCGGCTGAATCAGTCATGGAATACACGGCAAGATCAAGCAGGATGTTTTTGTTGTTTTTTTTAAATAGTGTCCTACTCCAATCTCTCTGCTTCCCATTGAAAACATTGGAATACAGAATCGGTGCGGAATCTGCCAATGATTCCACTATGTGAACGTTCCTAAGAGAAAGTCTAGAAAACGCTAAATGTTTATTTATATTTGCAGAAGTATGTAATGTTTAATTCTCTACAAATTTTAATGTAGTTCTGTGGGGAAAAAACCCTTTAAGTTTCACGGTTAATTTAGAGTAGAAAAGAGTTGAACATCCACGATGATATTTCACTTTACTGGAGTCGAACTCTATTATATGGCATTGTGGTTCACTCAGTAACAAAGGAACAAATAGCAGAAGAGTGATGTGCGTAATTGTACCACAGTTCATCAGGACTATAGCAGCCATGCCGCAGTGATGGAAGGTAAATCAGTTGCTTGTCATTGCAGGAATCACAGAAGTCATAAAAAGACAAGCATCGGGAAGTATGACATTTTACACTTAGTCTAAAGTGGATCATTTGTTCTGTACAACAGTTTTAACTAGTTGTCATTCTTGTAGTTCAGTATATAGCTGAAAATAATCACCTGTCGCATATACACAGAAAAACTGGAGGTTTTTGTAATGGCTATGAATTATGATTTATTTCACAGTTTTTTATTTGTATTACTGTGTCCTTTTTTTTTTCTTGCTTTGAGATAGCAAAGGCTTGTGAGTGAAAGGGCAATCTTTTGATATGGTTACTGTATTTTCCTAAAATATTTTCAAGTTACAATGGTAGTTGTGGCACAAAGGTCTTGGAGAATTACTGTATACCAGTTTTAACCCCTTCCTGGCATCCGCCGTCATAGTACTGAGTCTTTAAAGATGGCGGCCGCTCTGTTGCAGAGTTTCCTCCATAGTATTGCAGTCTATAGGACTTGCAATCAAACTGTTTGACTGCAATGTTCAAGCTAATAAAATTGTTTAAAATTTTTTTTAGTGTTTTTTTTTTTTTTTTTTAAATATAAAAAAACTAAAAGGTAAAGTCACCCCTCTTTGTCTAGATTCAAATTAAGATAAATAAATAAATATAAACAATTTATATATCTCCCGTGTCTGAAAATGGCCCAGTCTACAAACTTATATAAATATATTTCCCATATGGCGAACACCGTAGCGGGAGATGCAATCAAAGCAGTCAAGCTGCTATATTTTTGCCATTTCACCTTCCATAAAAATTTAAACAAGTGATCAAAATAAAAGACATTCCCCAAAATGGTATAACTAAAAAGTACATCTGGTCCTGCAAAAAGACTTCTTATGCATCCCTGTACATGCAAATATGGCGACTCTAAGAATTTTTTTTTTTGCAAAGTTTTGGATTTTAAGGGGTTTAAAACGTAAATTAAACTATATAATATGGTATCACCTTACCGACCCATAGAAAACAGGTGGTATGCAAGTTTGGCTACACAGTGAACGCTGTAAAAACAAAGCCCATACAAAAAAAAAAAAAAACACTCAAATGCAGTTTTTCTCCAATTCCACCCTATTCTAACTTTTTTTCCAGCTTCCCAGTACATCATACAGAATATTAAGTGGTACCATTTTGAAGAACAATTTGTCCCACAAACATTACACCCTCATATGGCTCTGGGAATGAAAAAATAAAGTTATGGGGTTTGGAAGACAGGAAGGGGTTAAAAGGCTGTTGCGTTAATTATTTCTGTGTGACTGTCGCAGATAGTAAAAGTTCTGAGCTCTGCTATATCCAGTGGTCCCACAGAAATGAGTGGAATGACAGTATGCCAGCCACCGCTCCACTCCAACTGGAGTATGAGGCTCCCCAGTTCTATTGATCTTTGGTGGCTCCAGGGGTCACACGCTCACTGATCTGCAAGTTATCCACTGTCCTGTGAATAAGAGATAATAAGGTTAATAGGTTCCTGTCCCAATACATGCTATTATGTCAGGAGCGAGTGCCTGTTCACACCTACTGACGTAATAGTATGTCATGAATATGGCACCATCTCTGGACTGGAAAGGGTGTCAGATGTAACACTGCTCTAGCAGCTGCGATTGGTGAAAACACCTCTTTGTGTTTTCCCTCTCTTCCCTCACCAGCGCCTCTGGAATGTGATCATGTGGGAAGGCTACTGAAGGCCTCCATGTCACTATCGTGGTAAACCAATTAGACTTGTAGATTTACTTTCAATTTTATTTGGTAAAGTATTATACACTTTTAAATCAGCTGGGGGCAGTGAAAAAAATTCATATTCCCCTGTCCCCGATGCTCAGGTGTCCTCCCGATGCGTTTCCAGTCCTGCATTAACGGGTCTCTTCCGGAGTTCCAGTGTAGGCGCTGATTGGCCTCATCGGTCACGTCACAGCCAGTGATCAGTTTCACTTTGAGAAGACAAGGGAGCAGAAGGACCGGACTGCGCAGGGAGGGCACCGGAGCATCAGGGATGGCAAAAGAGCATGGGGAACAGGTGAGTATGAATTTTAACTTTTTTTTTCACTGCCCCCGGCTAATTTAAAAGTTAAAGGGGTTGTCCAATTTTGCCTTGACAACCCCTTTAATGTTAAAGTAAACATAAAAAAAAATTTTAAAAAATGCAAAGTATTAATACTTAAAGTATTAAATTGCTGTTTTTTTTTAGTCACATTGCATTAAAAAAATAAAAAAATTTCAAAAGTCACACCCAAAATAGAAACAGCTAATCCTGCAAAAAAAACAGTCCTCCCACAGCTCCAATGATGTGAAATAAAAGTTATGGTGTTCAGAATATGGTAGCTCTAAACAAATTATTTTTGGCAAATAGGCAATTTTATTGCGGAAAAGTAGTACAACATAAAAATGTACCGTATTTTTCGGACTATAACACACACTTTTTCTCCACAAATTTGGAAGGAAAATGGGGGTTGCGTCTTATAGTCTGAATGCATCGCCCCACTCCTGCCACCGACAGCTTCCTGCAGCGGGGCTTCCTGTAGCTGCAGGAGTGGGGGCGATGCTGCGGGCCCTGCGCTTGCAGGAGAGGGTGTTCCCGGTGGTGCGAACCCATCCCGGCAACCGCCGTAAAGATAATGGCAGTCGCTCTGCTTCGGAGAGGTTGCCATAGCTACCAGTCTCCGCTGTAATGTACACTCTGACCGCGGGCATTACTACCTGTAAGCCCCCTCCCCCAAACTGTCCCCAGGCCCGGTGGGTACCACCTTGTTGCAGGTGAGTTCGCGGGAGCCGACCTGTTCCTATGACAACCAGGAAACAACTGAAGACTCCCAGGCCTGTCATAGGAATATTACTATTGCGGCTGGTCTATGACAAGCAATGTAGTGAATCTCCCATAGACTGCAATACAGTTGTATTGCAGTCTATGGGACTTGCAATACAATGATTGCAAGTTCAAGCCCCCAAAGGGGGGGCTAATAAAATAGTTTAATAAAAAAAAAAAAAAAAAGTAAAAAAACGAAAAGTTCTAAATCATCCCCTTTCCCTAGAATACATATAAAAGTAGAAAATTACTGTGAAACACATACACATTAGGTATCCCTGTGTCCCAAAACGCCTGGTCTACAAACTTATAAAAATATTTTTCCGTAGGGTGAACGTCATAGCGGGAAAAAGTATCAAAAGTGCAGAACTGCCATTCATTTCACTGTTTCACCTCTGATTTGAATAAAAAGTGATCAAAGCAATATTCCCCAAAATGGTATAACTAAAAAGTACATCTGGCCCCGCAAAAAAAAAAAGGCGCTCTCGGCTTCACCGTACAGCTGCAGGGCCACCTGTCAATGTGGCCTTGCAGCTGTTGCAAAACTACAACTACAATATTTTACCACATTTTTTTTGCTTCAAAATTTTTTTCCCTATTTTCCTCCTCTCAAACCTAGGTGCGTCTTATGGTCCAGTGCGTCTTATAGTCCGAAAATACGGTATATAATTTATTATTGCTGTACTGACCAGCAAAATAAAGGTAATATGTTATATATGATGTCCAGTGCACAACACAAAATTTAAAACATAAAAAAAAAAATGGTGAAACTAACCTTTTTTGGCATCATGGAAAGAAATTAAGAAAGTTAATAAAATTCAAAAATGGTGAAGCAGAAAAGTACAACTCGTTGCCCCTAAAAAAAAAAAAAAATTGTGGAGTTTAAAATGTAAGAATGGGAAAAAAACTAAAAGCCCCACATTGTGGGCTGCAGTAAAAAAAAATGTTGCTGGAAAATCTGTGGTATCAACACATTGCATTTTCCCCGCAACACTTTTCACAGAAAGTTCTGCGCATTTTCTGCTTCAGTTATACCTATAGGTGTCCACTGCACATATTTTCCCTCAATGTGTGGAAGAGATTCGCTAGAATTCCATCCACTTTGTAGGGACTGTATCAAAATAGGCCACATCCTTATGGGGTCAGTGATGTTATTTACTTGGAAGCAGTTCAGTATTGCAGATCTGTCGATGATGGTAAAGTGGCCTTTTCTAAGACATGTAGTTAAGAAATGTATATTAATTCAGGACACATAAAAGAAGAAATAAAATTTAAAACAAAGATATTTCTTCCAAGATTATTGAAAACACATGGACAGCCACAAAAATGGTGTTTACAGAAATGTTTTGAACCATCTTTGTTTTTGTCATAGCAGTGTTGGATGTGAGTGTATTGTGTGTCTACTCATAAATAGAACTGGGAACTTTACAAAATGTAATGCCTGTTGTTTTTAGCATGGAAATGTTTATCTACATATCTTTCTTCTTTGATTGGCCATTTCATGGTCAGGTTCATGGAGTTTGCTGTATTCTTCCATTACCTTAGACATCACATGCTTATACATGATACATGATCACACATAAAGCATTGCATTATAAAACCTGCTAGACCAGCTCTTAAGTTATTTAGGCATGATTTTATATTTCATACATTTTTCTGTGTTCACAGATCTTCTTCAGTGCATAGTTTGAACTACTTTTAATCATTTCATTTCTAACATCTAAATTGGGTGTAGGCTACCTTGGTGAGGCAGAGATCTACTGAGATAAAAGTGTCTTGTTTCACACACGTGTACTTTTTTTTTTTTTTTTATTAACAAGGTGTTTAACTTTTGTAAGAATTTAAGACTTGTTTTAAATAGTTATTGTTCGTATCAAATAATTTTTCCAGTGACGAAGTTTCTTGTGATTTTTAGTTCATATTTATGTACAACAATGAGACATTGTAAGACTGGATGTTTTCTGAAAACTAGCCCAAAGACATGGGATGGCTGTAAAATTACAATGTAACACAGAAACCCTGGATAAAGACATGGTGTGTCTATATTATGTCTAAATCAATGGACTATAGTAATTTCTGGAGCTTTAGTGCAGCTATTCAAGCTTCACTCCACTGCAGAGATATTTCGGTTAAAAGAGTTGCCCCAAGTTTTAGGCTAAAGCCCAATGTAGCGGGCCGCAGCGAAAAAGCACTGTGGGGAAAAACCGCGGCGGAAATGCATCACTGTTTTTCCCACAGACCTTTTCACAGAAAGTCAGCAGAGTTTTCCTCTGCAGACTTTCTGCTTCACTTATAACTATAGGCAAACCGCCGGTATTTTTGTAGGTATAATTGAAATGCTGTGATTTCCAGTGGTCATGTTAGGACCTGTCAGAGATCTACTATAGCAGATCTTGATTTACTGTCTAGGGTCTTAATGATTTCAGAATACAAGGAGTTACTAGGTGAGAGATTGCCACCGCTACTGTAAATCTAAATTCCTGGCTTATTGGCCAGTGTATGCGTTGGTTCCCAGTATGCCTTGATGGTGCCATTCTGTCATGGACAGGAGGGCACGAGCTATACAACCACAAGTTTATTATTATTTTTATTTGTTTCAGTATATAGCACCAACATATTCTGTAGCTACTCTATGTTCAGAGATTATCACCCACATTGGTCCCTAATGACCTATCAGGACATGATCACTGCCTCTTAGAAGGGACTTTGTCTATCCATTTTAAATTGTAGCCCGGCACCCAATGTAATTGGACAATAATCTATATTTATTTTCTTTAAAGCTAAGACATTTCAGAAACATCTTTTTTATTTTTATGTTATGTTGCTTAAATACTTTGATGTTGTTAAATACGGTTGGGTGGTAATTTCCTTTATTTCCTCTTCAATGTTTTCTAGTTAATGAAAGGGCGCCAAGTCTATCAAAAATGCATCTTCCTGTACTCTGCATTTTGTTCTTCTTTTTTAAGTAGATAACATTCTTGTTAGCCTTAAAACACTGACATATTTCTGGTCCAGTGGCTGTATATGCCACAAACTGTATCCTATGATTCTTATTGGTTTACCTGGTGATCAGGCTTCCTCAGCCAAATGTTATTTTGGTGTTGAGTCTAATTGAAGCAAATGAATAAAGTGTTATGTGATGTAGGAAAATATCCACTAGTGAATCAAAGTCTCTCTCTCTCTCTCTCTCTCTCTCTCTCTGGGTTTATTATGTATATATATATATATATATATATGTGTGTGGGTGTGTTATATATATATATATATATATATATATATATATATATATATAATCTCTTTCATTTGAGTCTTTTGTTTCTAAAATTACACAATTAATTTGCTCTAAAGTTAAGCTACTGGGGACGAGCCAATATATTGCTTTTATCTCTGGCAATGAATGTGCTCTATCTCTGAAGATTGTTATTTCAAACGCTGAGCAGAACAATTTATATTTTTTTTTCACCATTATAATTGAAAATGTGGCCTAAATATAAGTAGTTGGTTGACATGGGAGTAGTAAAGTCACAAAAACGTGTGTAGAA
The DNA here is from genome assembly GCA_947044405.1 of Leptodactylus fallax. Classification (NCBI taxonomy): domain Eukaryota; kingdom Metazoa; phylum Chordata; class Amphibia; order Anura; family Leptodactylidae; genus Leptodactylus; species Leptodactylus fallax. The sequence continues at coordinate 823,210 of CAMRHE010000150.1, forward strand.
GACGGTGCTACATAATTAGTTTTTATACCTTGAAAATCTATATCAAGGACTAGAAAAGGTACAATCAGATGAACTTGTGAATGGTATTGAAATAAGTAACTATAGGTTATTGAAGTTATATATACATTTATATATCCAGAATTGTGCAAAAGTTTTAAACAAAATGAAGTGAATGAACAAAAAACAAATCTAAGTCGCATCAATATTGATGTGATTTAGATTTCACTTTGTTCATTGCCTTTGCATTTTCACAAAACTAAACTACTAACACTTCTATTTTTGAAAGCATTGTTACTTTGCAACAAAGTATCAACATACATTGACACACATTCATTCACCAGCAGAGTTGTAAGATAGCTATAGCGTGCTTCTGGAGGAAGAATTTGGTCAGTATCGACTAGTTTAACATCCACTACTTTACACTGGCAGAAGTTGCTTAATGCTACCTGCTTCTAGTATTCACAGACCATACTATTGTGCACTTACAGTAAAGAACTGCTTAGTTAATACCACTAGAAGTATCTATCTATCTATCAATATAAATATATATATATATACAGTACAGACCAAAAGTTTGGACACACCTTTTCATTCCAAGAGTTTTCTGTATTTTCATGACTATAAAAATTGTAGATTCACACTGAAGGCATCAAAACTATGAATTAACACATGTGGAATTATATACTTAACAAAAAAGTGTGAAACAACTGAAAATATGTCTTATATTCTAGGTTCTTCAAAGTAGCCACCTTTTGCTTTGATTACTGCTTTGCACACTCTTGGCATTCTCTTGATGAGCTTCAAGAGGTAGTCACCTGAAATGGTCTTCCAACAGTCTTGAAGGAGTTCCCAGAGATGCTTAGCACTTGGCCCTTTTGCCTTCACTCTGCGGTCCAGCTCACCCCAAACCATCTCGATTGGGTTCAGGTCTGGTGACTGTGGAGGCCAGGTCATCTGACGTAGCACCCCATCACTCTCCTTCTTGGTCAAATAGCCCTTACACAGTCTGGAGGTGTGTTTGGGGTCATTGTCCTGTTGAAAAATAAATGATGGTCCAACTAAACGCAAACCAGATGGAATAGCATGCCGCTGCAAGATGCTGTGGTAACCATGCTGGTTCAGTATTCCTTCAATTTTGAATAAATCCCCAACAGTGTCACCAGCAAAGCACCCCCACACCATCACACCTCCTCCATGCTTCACGGTGGGAACCAGACATGTAGAGTCCATTCGTTCACCTTTTCTGCGTCGCACAAAGACACGGTGGTTGGAACCAAAGACCTCAAATTTGGACTCATCAGACCAAAGCACAGATTTCCACAGGTCTAATGTCCATTCCTTGTGTTCTTTAGCTCAAACAAGTCTCTTCTGCTTGTTGCCTGTCCTTAGCAGTGGTTTCCTAGCAGCTATTTTACCATGAATGCCTGCTGCACACAGTCTCCTCTTAACAATTGTTGTAGAGATGTCTGCTGCTAGAACTCTGTGTGGCATTGACTTGGTCTCTAATCTGAGCTGCTGTTATCCTGCGATTTCTGAGGCTGGTGACTCGGATGAACTTATCCTCCGCAGCAGAGGTGACTCTTGGTCTTCCTTTCCTGGGGCGGTCCTCATGTGAGCCAGTTTCTTTGTAGCGCTTGATGGTTTTGGCCACTGCACTTGGGGACACTTTCAAAGTTTTCCCAATTTTTCGGACTGACTGACCTTCATTTCTTAAAGTAATGATGGCCACTCGTTTTTCTTTACTTAGCTGCTTTTTTTCTTGCCATAATACAAATTCTAACACTCCATTCATTAGGACTATCATCTGTGTATCCACCTGACTTCTGAACAACACAACTGATGGTCCCAACCCCATTTATAAGGCAAGAAATCCCACTTATTAAACCTGACAGGGCACACCTGTGAAGTGAAAACCATTTCAGGTGACTACCTCTTGAAGCTCATCAAGAGAATGCCAAGAGTGTGCAAAGCAGTAATCAAAGCAAAAGGTGGCTACTTTGAAGAACCTAGAATATAAGACATATTTTCAGTTGTTTCACACTTTTTGTTAAGTATATAATTCCACATGTGTTAATTCATAATTTTGATTCCTTCAGTGTGAATCTACAATTTTTATAGTCATGAAAATACAGAAAACTCTTGGAATGAGAAAGTGTGTCCAAACTTTTGGTCTGTACTATATATATATTACTACTAAGATGCATGAATTAGAAAACCCATCTCCATTTGGTGCATTGCATTTTGCTGGGTTTTAGCAGGCTTTTTTAGGTGTTAGTGCCTTCTCTGCCCTCAGAATGTGGATGATAAGTGATTGCTCTGCTGATACAAAAGATATGTGGTCTATTCTGTTAACCCATAGGGCAATATGCCTAATAGTGAAGAAAGGGAAACCTATTACTCGCTCTCTGTATGGATACAAGTAAGTGACTGTTTGTACAGAATTTGTGTAGCCTTCTGGCAGACATGTCTACACTTCAGCACTGACAGCAGCAAATCTTAACCTTTTGTTAATAAAGTCTTTCCAACTATTGCATTTTGACAGGGTAAGCTATGAGTGCTTGCAAATGTTATTCATCTTATAAAGAGCCTTGCCATTCCTTCCAAGCCCTCATGTAGTTCAGTTTCTCTACTTCCTTAGATTTTCTTTCACTTCTTTATGATCTGTATGAAGATCCTCAATAACCAGGCAAAGCAACAGCTATGTGAATGATCTATTAGTAGGGAGGCCACTGCACATTTGTGTGATATTGCCTTATACCATAATATTCAGTGTCCCTATGTGACATCATGCATTGTTTTCTGGAAATTTGTTGAGAATTAAGTAATATTATTATATAGATAAATTAGGCATTTACCTCAAGATCTACCACATGACTTTTATATTTGTGTTATATTTGCAATGCCTGTAACAAATCTAGTGCACAATATTGTTTAACCCTTTAATTACAAACACAAAATTAAAAACAATTATCGGAAAAGCAAAGAAACTAAATAACAGAGAACCACTCTAATGGTGTACGTTTGTTCTGTTGGGTAAGAAAACTCCAGTTGTTAAATAATGTTTGTCCAGACCTGTACCACATACAAATATCATATGTCAAGGGCTACATGAACTGGTAGTGTGTATTTTGTGTCCAGGACACCCAAACAGAAGTGAATGACCAAAAGGTGCCATTTCTCAAGGCAATGATTCTTTCATAGTTGAAGGCAGTATAAATCAGTCTTAACTTCAGACATAGTGCTAATATCCGCAGATTTCCATCTTTGAGTTAATGTTTTATTGATCTTGATTTAACAATATTATTGTTTTGAGCATTCAACTCCAGTACAAATGTATGTGTGTCCATGGTTAGAGACGACAAACGAACACATTGTCACGTTACGCAGGCCCTAGATGTTAAGATTTGGTCACAAAACAACAAATGTTCGGTTTTTGTTTTTGTTTTTTTTTTTTTTTTTTTTTTTTGGGGGGGGGGGGTTTCCCCTATGCAAAAACATATTTTGTGCATTAGACATGATACTGTCCCATAGAAAAAGTTTATATTGTATAAATATTTTAATAAAACTTAGAAAATCCCAACAGCTCAATACTTGGGGTAGTTATCAGGAACATGCTTTCCTAGGAATGCTTGTCCTAGATATGTCCTTTCTGTCTGTGCTACTGATCAGCTGACTAACAAGCAAGTGCTCATTGGTCGGCTGAGTGCATGTTTTGTGCAGGATAAAAGATGCCAGATTATTGGCAGCACTTTCTGTGCTATAGATGGGATGTGCTTCTGATAGTCAATTAGGCCGATGCAAATGAGCCCTGATTCACATGTTTCTCATTGGCGCTTGTCCTGGCTGGAATCTGCCAATGTAATAAATAATACCTTAAGGCTAAGGCCCCAAGTAGCAAAGCGCAACAAAAAAGTGTTTCTGCCTTGTTTTTTTCTGCAGTGTTTTTCATTGCATTTTTGCAGAGTTTTCCTCTGCATATATTATGCGTATATGGAAAACGCCAGCATTTCCCACTGCTGATTTTTTTTTTTCCTGCAACGTGTGGATGGGATCAGAATTCCATTCACTTAGCAGATACTGTAAAACGATTTTTTTTTGTCGCAGCGTTTCCATAGCGGCAAAAACATTGCGTTTTTGCAACGTGGGGTTTCAGTCTAAGTGTCCTAACCAGCAAAACAGGTTTCCTTAGGTTGGGCTCAATATAGTGCCATATACTTTTATAATTTCAGATATTGGGCAGCTTTGCTTCTCTATCTGTTGCCACCTCTTAAACTGTTTCTAGGTGAGGAAGAAGGAACAGATCAATAGGCATAACACATACCTTCATAGAATGGTAGAATATTTATAATTAGCAATAAAAAATTGAAATTGGTTTTCTTTCTACTAATGGTGGTTACCCTGTTTATAGATATGAGTTAAATGGGTCATTTAATTGATAAGCATAATTACATGAGCTTTTATGTAAGCTTTGATACAAGTCACTACTTTTCTATAATGTTCTCTCTAAACCCTTCTGCTGCTTCTGAGTGAGAGAGCAAGGCCTTCTGCATATACAGCTGTAATGCATCTTAATTTTCTAGACAGTATTATGGCTGCAAATTCCATTTTGCTTGTTTGTCAAATGACCAAAATGAACAACCTCACAGAGATCTATGATACTCTTAAGTTCAGGCCATTAGATCTGAAGTCAGAGCAGGATTTGCAACTGCATCATGGTCCGGAAAACATGTACACATTACGGCCTTGTGCAGGAAACCTTAAGTGAGCATGTTCTCTTCTTCTGTCTATGGGGCATCATAGTAGCGAGGCTCCACTTAACAGCTTAGGGAGAACTGAGCAGAGACCTTCGCAAAGTGGAAAATTACTTTAAAAAAGGCAAAATATAGGTCTCAAAATCAGTCAGAAATAGTGTTGCATTTTTACTCCATTTTGCATACACTTGTTTGACAGTCCCTACAGGAGCAACATTTGGCCAGCCAAGTTTTGTCCTATTAGAACTGATTCAAGATGGTGGAAATCTTGTTTAATAATAGTCAATAATAATAATAATAACAGTCCTTTAATAGTCCCGCAATGGGGAAATTCAGTGTGTTACAGCAGCAAAGATAAGATAAGCAGATTCAAATACAAATACAACATGTCTTACATTGATAGTAGACAGACAGAGAGGAAGTAGCAGAGGGGGGGGGGGGGATTTAACAGGCAGAAAGATATTTCAGTTCTCTGTGTGTATTGATCTCCGCTTACGTCGGTGTTGGTTGTACAGCCCTAACCGTGGTGGGGAGGAAAGACTTCCGATAGCGCTCCTTCTCACACTTAGGGTGGAGCAGTCGATCACTGACAGTACTGCCCAGCGCTATCACAGTCTCATGCATGGGATGGGACTTCTTCTTCTGCATGGAGCTCACCACGGACAGTATCCTTTTGTCACCCACCACCTGCACTGGGTCCATTGGGCTCCCCAGGACAGAGCTGGCCCTTCTAATCAGCTTGTCAAGTTTATTTCTGTCCCTGCTGTGGCCCTTCCTGTACAGGACCTCCATATGATTTGCCCAGTCCAGCTTATTATTAAGGAGCAAACCCAGGTACTTATAGGTGTTCACAATCTCGATGCCCCTCCCCAGGATGTCCACTGGTTTAGGAGGGCATCTGCATTTACGGAAGTCCACCACCATCTCCTTGGTCTTCCCCGCGTTAATCTTCAGGTGGTTCCGCTGGCACCAGTCCACAAAAACTAGGTTCAGTTCTCTGTACTCCCTGTCGTCGTCATCATCATCTGTGATGAGATCTACTATTGCAGAGTCGTCAGAATACTTCTGTAGGTAGCAGCTAGATGAGTTGCACCTAAAATCTGCAGTGTACAGTGTGAAGAGGAAAGGGGCGAGAACCGTACCCTGAGGTGCCCCTGTATTACAGATCACGGTATCTGACACACAGTCTTGGGCTCTCAAGTATTGAGGTCGATTTGTGAGGTAGTCTAGGATCCAGTTGGAGAGGTGGTGGTCCACTCCAGCAAGGCCCAGCTTGTCTCTCAGTAACCTGGGCTGTATGGTGTTAAAAGCACTGGAGAAATCAAAGAACATTATTCTCACCGTGTTCCCTGGTTACTCCAGGTGAGACAGAGCCCTGTGCAGAAGGTGGATGATGGCATCATCTACCCCAATGCCCGGCCGGTAAGCAAACTGGAGAGGGTCCATAGCGGGGCTCACTAGAGGGCGGAGATGTGTGAGAACCAATCTCTCTAAGATCTTCATCAAGTGGGATGTCAGTGCTACAGGTCTGTAGTCGTTGAGGTCCATAGGGTGAGGTTTCTTTGGAACTGGTACCACACAAGAAGATTTCCATAATTCAGGGACTATTTCCTGCCTCAGGCTCATCTTATACATATATGTAATTATACCACACAGCTGGTCCCCACAAGTCTTAATTAGCCTTGCACTGATGTCATCTGGCCCTGCGGCTTTCCTCGCCTTGATCTTTTTCATCTTCTTCCTCACCTGGGCCCGTGTTATATAACATAAAGTCTTTGTGAGACCACCCATTTATCAGATCTTTATGATCAGTGAATATAGGAACATGTGCTATTGCATATAAAGGAAGCTTGAAATAAAGTTTCATGTTGTATTATCTCCTCTTTTGTAGTTGGACAGATACAAGACTGTAATTCAATAGGTTCCTTTATGACATATGATAAGAGAAACCTGATAACATAGGTCATGATTGTTTATGCAATATTTTAGTGTTTTCAGCAATGTGTGCCACCTGCGAGTTTTCATTAAACCTTGTATGTTTCGTAAGACTGTATTGTAAAAATGAACTTGTGTGACCTGGATTTAATTTTTCCCCTTGCTTTGGCAGAAGTCCCAGTACTGCCAGACATTCTAATACTAGAGGAAGTTTTACACGTGAGGCGGCTTTACAGGTTCTTACTGTGTTGAAATGCACTATGTACCTCCTGTCACTAAAGAAGGAACATGTCCACTTGTATTCATTGTAGGGATCCATTAGGTTGTCATATTTTATTTAGTGGATGAGTAGCATCAGTAGATATAGACACTGATGGACTACAACAAATTGCACTGGCATGTATATCAGTGCCTTTAAATACACAGGGAAATCTTCATATTTGTCAGAATACAACCCAAAATACGGAGCTGTACTTAAACAGTAAGTAAGTCTACCCCAGTCCTTCCTAAAAGCACTAGATACATAAGTGAGGTAGTATGACCATGTTTTACTCACAGGGATTTAGAGCTAGACAGCAGAAATCATCAGATGGACTATGATCTCTGTCAGGCACCCATCTGATCTAGGGCAAGTCTAGCCAAAATACCAGAGTATTATTACGCCATTTATTTCCCTTAAACACCTATTTTGTGTCTTATCCCAAGCAGATTGGTGACAGATTTAATAAAACATACAAACAAGTGAACAACCCTTAGCAGAATTAGAGGGCAGCAGATGCCTCTGACCAGTACACCATCTGCCTTAAGTTTAGAAGTTCTCTGTGTGTTGGAATAGGATTATTCTGGGCATTCCTCACATCCTCCAGTATTCTGACAGCTTAATTGAATTTCTGAGATTGGTTCTATTTTTGCACCTATGGGAATGGAATTGGATTACTCCACTGGGTCATGGAGTGATGTGAATTGGATACATTTTCTGTCCAGCCTGATTTTAATATGACTTTAGTGTAATGGCTATGAATACTTAACACAAACTTTATCTTTATTTTATTTTCTAAACCATTTTACATATTGTACTTGTTTGTCGTGTGATTGTAGACTTAATAATAATTGTTTAAAAAAAAAAGGAGGATGGGCATGTGGCATAAGTTGAAAAATTTGGTGAGTGTAAACAGTGCCATATATCTTTTTCCCTTTGTCCTAGTCTCCCAAAGTTGGTGATATGCATTTCTCTTTTCTGAACCTGTAGCCTCTTTTAAGGGGTGTTTATATCTGTAACATTTATATCCTATCCAAAGGATATGCCTTAAATGTTCAATAGATGCGTGACCAACACCAGAGACCCACACCCTTCTTTTGCCGCAGTGAGCAAAAGGTACACTGTGTATGCATGGTTCTCTATTCACTTCTATGGACTTTCTGAAAATAGCCAAGCTGAGACATATACAATGTCCAATGCACTTGCCAGCTGATTTGCATATTTATGAAAAGATGAATGTCTCTGCATTGCTTCATCTGTTTATTGCCACATAGATATGTTTCTACTCCTATTAAAGTTCTCCACACAGCACTATTATTGGTTTTGTAGGCATTTTGGACCTGACAGACTTACTTTAAAAATCCTAAACTGCATAACCACATACTGGTGTTTTAGTGGCCACAAATCTAGTGACAAACAGATCATATTTTGGGGATTATCTGCCCTTGAATTATGTAAATATATTAGTGTGCAAGCAAGACCTGTAGAGCAAATACACAATATTGAGGAATACTGCAGTCCCCTAGATCTTCCAGGATTCTTGGTGTACACCTTGTGGATTTTGATTCTTTATAGAGTCCTCTTGCATAGCCATTATGGTTAACATTCTTTTTGTTTGCTTTAAATTTTTTTTCTTTTTTTTTGTGTACACCTGTCTAACATGCACATAGGGGAGTGGCTATGGGGGTGCAGTAGTAGCAGTCGCTACTGGGCCCTGGGGGAACCCAATGGTCCTTCTGCCACATAAAATATACCATTATTTTAAATGGCACAAGGCATGTAGGGGCCCCATTGCAGATTCTGTGCTACAAGGCTGCAGTGGTAACCACTGAGCCACCATGTTGCCTGTGTATTGTATTGTATTGTATTATATTATATAGCTTTATTACTATTACACTTATATTTATTATTATTAATAATGTTGTTGTTGTTTTATTATTATTATTATTATTATTATTATTATTATTATTATTATTATTATTATTATTATTATTAACAATGCATTAGCAGTCTTACTCTTTTTAACCTAGCTGGATATATTTGACAACCGTAGTTTTATATTTCACTATTAGATTTACTTTGATATATGTAGTATGTTGGCACAACACTATGAAAAGTGAGGAATTTAAAGAATGGCAGTGTGGCAAGCTTCTATAGAAGATAGATTTGATGTGTATCAATGATTATGGAAATTGATGGAATACCAGGTTAAAAACCATGATGTTTTAATGCACCTGAAAACCACAGGAGTGATATTGTGTAGAAAGCTGTCACTGTACATATAGAACAGCACTATTAAATGAAGACACCTTTATAAATGCCCGTGATATTAAACTGTCAGAAATGTGTTTGGCAGTTCTACTTCTGCATGTGTTATTCAACTCCAGCTTTACAAAGAGTATAAATCTAGAACTATAAGCTTGTATATAACTGTCAGTACGATGAAGGGTAAATTGTTAGGATTTCCTGGTATTGTCTGCAATGTTGGCTCATGAACTGACTATTTAGAACAAAACAGTATTATTCCACATGTACTTACTAGTCCTAAGATTTAGGTAGTGTAAAGTTAGACTAGACAGTTTTCAAATGCCCAAGATTTCTCTCAGTGGCTGGGGCAGGATGGTAAATAGGGAACATGTTTAGACTTTTAGTTTATACCACCTATTAGTTGGTTCACTTTATATGTCAGTATTGTTACAATTCTAGATCTATGTCTACTGTAATGTAATATTGTTTACGAAGAGCATTCATATGTGATAATTGTGTATTATTATACTGTGCAAATTCCATTTTTATATAGTTTTGTCTGTTACAAACTAAAGAGAATTGATCTAGACACGCTCCCCCCCCCCCCCAAACACAGCGCTGACTATAAAGGGGGCATCAAACATATTAGGATAGGTCATCAAATAAAGATCTGCACCCAGGCAGGGATCGGTTGTCTGAAGCACCTGCAGCGTTCGGGTGACAGTTGCAACACAGCGCTATATATTGGTGCAGTGGCTGTGCTCGGTATCACAGCTCTGCCCATTAACATTAATGGAGCTGAGCTGTGATCAGGGCGTGTGAACGATGAATGTGAAGCAGAAGTGGCGATGAGGGTGCACTTCAACCTGCTGAACCATGGGAATCCTGGGACTTGGACCCTTATGGATTTTCAATTACAGACCTGTGGTGAAGATCCATCCATTCAGTTGTGTACATAAATACTTCCTTTGCTGAAAATATCTAGCAGAGGGTAGTTATTCAAACAAAATAAGAGCAAAGTGTGAAAGTCCTAAGGGTGTTATGAGCCTCCTGAATTATAAAGGAGGTAATATTATGGTAATATTTTTTCAAGCTAAACTCAATTGAAGTCTTAAGTTAAAACTATTTTCTTATCCCGTTCTAGAATTTTATTTCCAGAAAATTCTACGCTTTCTTCTAAAATGATGAAAAGGTGAAAATGATGGCCCTGGCAGAATTATAATACTTTTACTTTACTTCCAATTGATTGTCCAACTCAGTACTTTGTAGAATGAACCAGAAATAACATGTTTAACAAAAAGATGGAGCCTCTGCTTCTATACATTGAAAAGTTACTTCACATTGCAATGTTTGGTGATACTATTTTGCGCACTTTTTATAAATTCTATTAGTCCTTACATCATTTGTGCAATATGATGTCTTTTCCAGCCAGTGACTAGTAACATGTGACAAGCATGACTTTGACAATAAATTGGAAGTTCTGATGTTTCTAATCTATTATTTCTTTTGGTACTGAGAGTAAACACTGTCTGTCTTTTAACACTTCTCTATCATGAGTTGACTCTTGATGTTTTACTCTATTAACTTTACAGTTGCATTCATTCCAGTTGCTTCTACAAAAAAATCTCCAGGTTAAAAAAAAAAAACAAAAAACTTTTTCTTAGGACAAACCTACCTGTAATGCACAAAACACTACTTTTAGTAATTGGAGATTATCAAATTACCTTCAACAGAGAGATTTTTAGTCGTATGTTGTAATTTTGTTTATTTTCGGTGGCATTGTTGGAACCCCCCATCATTGTCTGTAAGGAAGTTGGTTCTGACATTTTCGAGAGCTAATCAGGCCTAGTGCCAGTTCCTGAAAAGCATGAACTGGGCAGCAGGATAGTGCCCTGAGAGGACCCCCACTACAGTCCTTTAAAATATAATTGTAATTTTTTTAATTACATGACCAGGTATATTTTGGAGCAAAATTTTTATTTTGAATAATTTTATAGGTCTTTTTTTTAGTGAAACAATATACATGAACAATATACATGTAATGTACATTATGTAACATATGGAATTGATATGACGTCTACACCACCAAGATCTTGTTTTAGTTTAACATGCATCTTTCTCCTTAGCTTTAGACTCCGCCTCTGCTCATGGGTGATTATCACCTAAATACAGAATTGTTTTTAGTAAATTATCAAAGTATGATATGAATGGATTTATGCTTTGACACTAGACTTCCATGCAAAATGTGTAAGCATCATGTCCACTTTTTGTGATAGGGAAGCAATTTTTTTTTTCTGTGAAATAATAAAATTAAAAATTTTTTTTCAATTATTTTACAAAGTTCTATATTTACTTAGTTTATTTATGTTTAACCATAGGGCATAGGTTATCTGGAAATGTATGATCTGTGTTTTCAGTGCTGTCACTGATAATAGTGATCCAAAAGTAACAACCAACATGAGTGTTATGTTCAGGCTTTTTTGTAGTGTCTATGAACTAATGACTTTAGTTACCTGTCATAGTACAGGTTTAGGCTCTCAATGTGGTAGCCAGACCCTGCCAATGGAACCATAGTACACACTGTTTTTCAGATAGAGCATAAACTAATGGACATCCTGAAAACATGAGAACCATTCCATGATGACATTAGTTTCTAGTTACAGTCTGTTTACTTTGTTTTACTATTAAAGGGAGTCTGACCAGAACCTGGCATGTCAACCCAGCATCACAGTTAGGTTGCAGATGACCATGATTAGACCTGCCATGATTCAAAAGCACGGGCTGCACATGGGGGACACAGGGATGTCCCCGTGTGCCACCCGTGCACGGGCCGTGCTTCCGCAGCTCCTTTCATTAAATGAATAGGAGCCACGAAGCACGGGCCGCAAAATAGGACAAGAAAAGGACATGTCCTCTCTGAAACGGACTGGACTGTCGGCCCGCACACGGGACCGTGAAAATCACGGTCGTGTGTACGAGCCCATAGAAAAGAATGGGTCAGTGTGCTCTCCGTGAAAAACAATCGATCTGTGGGCTGGGATGGTGATCTGTATTCTGGTGACAGACTCCCCTTAAACCATTTATGGCAGTCATTACTGATTAAATTTAGATATCAGAATTTGATTCTAGTTTCATAAACCAAGGTACTGAATATAGTTACCTCTGCCTAATCTCAAACAAGCATGATTCTATATATATACTAAAAAGGGTACAAACATATACTAGAACATTCCCACAGGTTTCCAATAGCCCATGCAAAATCTTTTGCATTTGGCTTATATTTGACTGGCTTATGTCTGCTATTTGGCATCACAAAATACTTTAAATATGGCTTTTTTTTATTACATTCATTGAGCAGATGCAGCCAGACATGGGGCATCTGTTTGCATGTGTTTCCACATTATTTTAGGATCTTAGTGAAGACAGAATATCATGCCTAAAAATACATACAATTGTATCCAGTTTTTTATTGTGTATGCTTGAACATAATAATTACGTATATCAACAGTTATGGCCAAATGTAGTGCGAAAAGAGTCTTAAACATGCAGCAAGCTTTGTATTCCAAAGCCGTGAAGTGGAGCCCTTCAGCTATTCACTATGATGCCACTAACACTCAGGAGGGTCCCTTGCCAACAACTAATTGTGCATTTGCAAAAAGAAAAACCTTTATTCTGAAATATGTTCCCATTGCGTTGGCCTATTCATTGGTAAGATCCTAATAAAACAGCTGTGTGCTGACAAGGAAATATATATGTTGGGAAACATCATTTACTGTGTTCTAAAAGAACGGGTAATTTTCTTTTTGCAAAATGCCTTCCAAATCCTAAATACCATAATCCTATATGTAGTGAAAGATTGAAAAATTATCACAATTTAAGCTATGATGGCAGAAACTGAAGGGTGGCACATCTCCTGTTATACAAGACCAGTACACCGCTTCCTGTATACAGTATAGTAGATACAAGAATAGTTTTTTTTATACTTGTAGTTTTAAAAGAAAGACTTGCCCTTGACATTCATTCTCATCTTGGCAAACTGTTCTGATCTGTAGAGAGATAAACCACTGATCCTGTCCTTAAGGAGTAAAATCAACCAGGCTTTATTTCTTGTCAATTAAAAATCTGTGATACAGCGGGATGGGTACGGCAAAGAGCCTACGCGTTCTGACTGCTCTCCCATCCTAAGTCAGATCTGTAGAGTGGAAGCAGAAATTTAGACAATATGCTATGCAGTAGCATTCCAGTTATATCAGCCTGGAATGAAAGCAGTCTGTGGTGTTTGTTAGAGGGCTAAACAGTCATAGCATGAAGCCAGCATAGAGGAAGTCATCTTGTATCATGTTCAACTTTTGCTGTCTTTTGCAGATTGAACCCGAAAAATATATCAGGCCTTTTATCAAGGTAAGTGAAGGATCAGGGTATTGAAAAAGATTGTGTTGATTTGGATTTTCACTTGACTTGTTTAATTCTTGCATGGGTTATTTGACTTATGGAAAAAAGCTACAGTGCTGGCCAAAAGTATTGGCACCCCTGCAATTCTGTCAGATAATAATCTCAATTTCTTCCAGAAAATGATTGCAATCACAAATACTTTGGTAATAATATCGTCATTTATTTTGCTTGCAATGAAAAAACACAAAAGAGAATGAAAAAAAAAAGTCAAATCATTGATCATTTTACACAAAACTCCAAAAATGGGCTGGACAAAAGTATTGGCACCCTCAGCCTAATACTTGGTAGCACAACCTTTAGACAAAATAACTGCGAACAACCGCTTCCGGTAACCATCAATGAGTTTCTTACAATGCTCTGCTGGAATTTTAGACCATTCTTCTTTGGCAAATTTCTCCAGGTCCCTGAGATTTGAAGGGTGCCTTCTCCAAACTGCCATTTTAAGATCTCTCCACAGGTGTTCTATGGGATTCAGGTCTGGACTCATTGCTGGCCACTTTAGAAGTCTCCACTGCTTTCTCTCAAACCATTTTCTAGTGCTTTTTGAAGTGTGCTTTGGGTCATTGTCCTGCTGGGAGACCCATGACCTCTGAGGGAGACCCAGCTTTCTCACACTGGGCCCTACATTATGCTGCAAAATTTGTTGGTAGTCTTCAGACTTCATAATGCCATGCACACGGTCAAGCAATCCAGTGCCAGAGGCAACAAAGCAACCCCAAAACATCAGGGAACCTCCGCCATGTTTGACTGTAGGGACCGTGTTCTTTTCTTTGAAGGCCTCTTTTTTTTTTTCCTGTAAACTCTATGTTGATGCCTTTTCCCAAAAAGCTCTACTTTTGTCTCATCTGACCAGAGAACATTCTTCCAAAAAGTTTTTGGCTTTCTCAGGTAAGTTTTGGCAAACTCCAGCCTGGCTTTTTTATGTCTCTGGGTCAGAAGTGGGGTCTTCCTGGGTATCCTACCATAGAGTCCCTTTTCATTCAGACGCCGACGGATAGTACGGGTTGACACTGTTGTACCCTCGGACTGCAGGGCAGCTAGAACTTGTTTGGATGTTAGTCGAGGTTCTTTAACCACCATCTGCACAATCTTTCGTTGAAATCTCTCGTCAATTTTTCTTTTCCGTCCACATCTAGGGAGGTTAGCCACAGTGCCATGGGCTTTAAACTTCTTGATGACACTGCGCACGGTAGACACAGGAACATTCAGGTCTTTGGAGATGGACTTGTAGCCTTGAGATTGCTAATGCTTCCTCACAATTTTGCTTCTCAAGTCCTCAGACAGTTCTTTGGTCTTCTTTCTTTTCTCCATGCTCACACAATGTGGTACACACAAGGACACAGGACAGAGGTTGAGTCAACTTTAATCCATTTCAACTGGCTGCAAGTGTGATTTAGTTATTGCCACCACCTGTTATGTGCCACAGGTAAGTAACGGGTGCTGTTAATTACACAAATTAGAGAAGCATCACATGATTTTTCGAAGGGTGCCAATACTTTTGTCCACCCCCTTTTTTATGTTTGGTGTGGAATTATATCCAATTTGGCTTTTTGACAATTCTTTTTGTGGTTTTCCATTGAAGACAAATTAAATGAAGATATTATTACCAAAGCATTTGTGATTGCAATCATTTTCTGGAAGAAATTGAGTATTATCTGACAGAATTGCAGGGGTGCCAATATTTTTGGCCAGCACTGTATCTGTACTATGGTGGCCAGAAGAGACAACAATGGAAAATCCTCAGTAACTTATAATCTTTAATGGCTAACTGAAATAACTCCTTTGGTCTCTTCGTCAGCCTTGGTTTAATGCTGCATCTAAAGAATTACATATGTATCTATGCCACTGGAATCTGGACCATTACATTATATCGAACACCTCCGCATCCTGCAGCTCTCACCTCCCATGGCAGGATACCTCCTTCCTCTGCTTCTACATTAGTCCACCTGGATCTGTAACTAATAACTGATGAAGGGTTGTTACCCAAAATGTAGCATTATACTTGACAAACAGTGCATTTAATAGAACATGTATTGAAGTACTGTACCATCATGGTGTTTGATGAGATTACAATAAAATTGGATTTAAGAAGCAACCCAAGAATGTGCTGTTCTACTTTCTGTATCTTGGAAATTTAGCACTATTGGGAAAGTGATCAGTGCATAGTAACTGTGCTTGGTATTGCAACTCAGCCCCAATCATTTGAATGAGACTAAACTGCAGCATGTCTAAGAGGCTGATTTAATGCGATGACACTGGCATGGGAAGAGGAAGAGGAGTAAACAAAGCTCCGTAAGCTCTTCAACCAACTAACTGGTAGGGGTCTAATGTTAATGGTCTATCCTAAGGATAGGTTGTCAATATTATAGGCCTATAAAACCTCTTTAGGCTAAGGCCCCACATTTGCTGTGTTTTTTTGTTGTTTTTTTGAGCCAAACCTAGTAGTGGCTACAGAAGGAATGGGAAATGTTTAGCAAACTCTTATACTACTCCTTTCTGCTCAATCCACTCCTGGCTTTGCTGCAAAAAAACACAGCAAAGTCTGCAACAACAAAAAACGCTTTCCGCAACATGGGGCCTTTAGCCTTAAGGAGGTTTTTTATACTTGATGACCTGTTCACAGGATAGATAAGCAGAATCTGATCTGTGGGAGTCCGATGGTGGCTGTCCATTTTATAACAGAGGCATCAGAAAACTGCTGCTCTGCTCCTGTTACTTGAATAGGAGAAGACTTCTTCCGCTCTCCGTCCAGTGCTATACCTTCAGGCAGTGGTTCTGTGCAGGATCCAGGTTTCGGACCCCCCACAGATCAGATACTGATGCCGACCTATTCTGTGGACAGATCATCAGTATCTAAAATGCATTTGGGGCTAGAAAACCCTTTTCTTGTGATGAGGAAGAAAAAGCTGGAACAGAAAATATTAGCACAGTTCATTGATAAGTTTTCTTGTCCTCTCTTTCAGATATGTTCTATAGATTTAAGCATGAAAAGCACTTTTTTATGATGTAGAATCTCAATCCACGTGACACATTCTTTCGTGTTCAGTGTGGTAAAGGTTGTCATGAACTTGTGCTCCCAGTCTCTCCTGTCTGTCTGAGATTTAAGGTTTACTTTTAATACCAGTATTTTCCTGTCTGAGATGCTGTGGCCAGGCCATTTTTTTGTATGTTGTTGTATGACATTTGAGTTTATTCTTGTTTTAATCTTCGGCTCGGTTTCACCTACATAGAGACATTTAGTGCTTATAATTACTGTATGTAAACCACATTTGGCTTTTGGAATACTGACATCTGTTAGGAATATATATTTTGTCTGTGGTAATTATGGATGGACATTTTTTTTCTGCTTGCAGGGATATTTTCCTGTTACTATTGGAGAGGATAGTGCGTTTTTCATGGTGACTAGTTTCCTTTAACCGTTCCCCCTAAAACAAACAAAACGTTCACTTTGATGACCTGATGTCATGTGTTTTAATGACCAATGTAGTAAGAAATCTATTCCTCTTCAGCGACTTCGTACCCTAGTGTGACCCTGTGATTTTTCCAGCACCAAATCTGACACTTAAGGACTTGCAGTCTGAACATTTACAATTGTATGAAGGGGGAGTCTGGAGTGTTTAAACTAGTTGTCTAATCCCTGTGGGAACCTGAATAAATGTCTTTACCAGTGCCATGCCCCAGTAGTTACACTGCATAATGATAATGGTTATTCTGGTTATCCTAGCCATACAGAATATAGCATTAAATGGTATAAATTAGAATTACATTGATGTTCCGCATTCATCTGAAGCTAATTACTGATCTGTTATTAATTAAGTGCTGAAATATTTTTTGGAAGTCACCTTGAAACAGAGTTAT
The DNA here is from genome assembly GCA_947044405.1 of Leptodactylus fallax. Classification (NCBI taxonomy): domain Eukaryota; kingdom Metazoa; phylum Chordata; class Amphibia; order Anura; family Leptodactylidae; genus Leptodactylus; species Leptodactylus fallax. Next base: position 840,712 of record CAMRHE010000150.1, read on the forward strand.
AGTCTTGTACGTTATATGCTTGACATCTGGAGAGCGGCTGCCAAGATTGTGGTTTACAGTCTGGTCACCCCTATCAGCACTACAGATTTCCAGAATCTATGTCCCGTCTACTTCACTTAACTTTTAGAAACCTGCTCTAGTGAAATGACAGGAGTTCTGTCCCCTTAGGTCAGCAACCTGTTACTGTGCTCTTTATTTCCTCTGTCTTATTTCTATACAGAGATGTGTGAGTGCAATAATAATTGTGGAAATGATATATCTAAAGTAATCGTTTCCAGATGCAAATTCCACTTGTTCTGCAGCAATATATGCAGCTGACTTTTACATAGTGAGCTTACAGAAGTGCAAAATTAATTTCTAAAAATGGAGGGTACAAGTCATATAATAGTCAGCTGTGTATATGTGTTATTCCTCATGTACATACACAACTGCTTATCCTGAAAAGTCTTCTAAAAGTTTAGATCTGCTTTAATTGTATCTATTGACATGATGCATTGTTCTGAAAACTTAACTTTTTACCATAAAAATGGTACTATCTCAAGTTCACAAGTCATTCAGTAGGTCTTATTTAAACAAAAATGTAGAATTTGTAATCTAGAAAATTGATCTAGATTAAGATTAAGGCCCCATGTAGTGGGCCGCAGCTAAACAAATGCTGCAGGAAAAACTGCTGTGGCAATGCACCACGGTTTTTCCTGCAACGCTTTTCACAAAGTCTGCAGAGGTTTCTTCTGCGGACTTCCTGCTTCCGTTATACCTATAGCAAAACTGATGACTTTTCTGTAGGTATAATTGACATACTGCGATTTCCAAAGCCGCAATGGTTTTGGGAATCACAACATCTCCGCTGCATGTATTTTCCCGCAATGTGTGAATGGGTTTACACTACGTGAGGCCCCTACCTAATTCTGTTTTACGTGACTCAATGATATTTCCACTACAGTCACAGGGCTCTATGCAAGTATCTGCATCATAAACTTGCTATTATTTTCTAGGAGAAAATAAAAAAAAAGGCTGTTCCATTTGTTGGCATGAGGGCTTTTGTGTCATGGCGTTTTTGCCATTTTCTGGATCAACATTGCAGGATAAAACTGCTAAACTGGATGGACATTTTTGTTTTTATTTTTTGTATTTATTTCCAACCATACAAACAGTTACTATGCTACAACACATTTCAATAACTTTTCTGAAACCTATCGGGGCAGATTTGTTACTACTGGCGTTTTGTATGCCAGTGTTAACAAAGGCTCTGACAGGCGCATGACACAGCTGATTTATGAAGAGGCATCTACATCCTCATAAATCAGGCGCATGGCGTGCGCTAGAATGAAGATCTATGCCAGTAATGAAAAAACTAGCACGAGTTATAATAAATACGTTGGGCCAAGGTGTTCCACAGTGCTCACATTTGCACAATGTGGTGAACGAGGCGCAGAAGGGGGGTTTTGGAGCAAGAAAGTGCCATGCACTAAATGTATGTCACAGTATCACCTTTCTACACCTCATAAATGGTATAGAGGGATTGATAAATTCCCTGTTATTTGTCATCTTGTGGCCAACAGATTCAGTCATCTTAATGTTGTTCAGGGCCACTAGTAAACCAATATATATTTGGCTCTATCCATAACTCTTAAAGACTTCAAGAAAAGGGTGGGGGTGGGGGTCAGCAGCCAACATTTGTTCAGTTCCATAAACATTAAATGAACCTCAGTTGAATCTGCCAATTTCAGCAGAAGTGGCTGACCACCTAATGTGCATATGTTGGTTTTCAAGGCTTTATCAGTTGGTGACCTGTCCTTACGATAGGTCAGCAATTCAAAATCAGCCAGGATCTGATCCTAAGGACTGCTACAGATCAGCAGATTGAAGCTGTAGCGGTGCTGAGCACTGCTTATACTTCACAGGCTATGTGATATAATGTTCTTGGGTCATTCCCTCACAGGTGCTCACAGGTCAGTCCCTTTGAAGTGGACTGGGCTGCTTCGCCACTTTTATATCTTAAATAGGAACAGTGCTACACTCCCTGTCCACTAGTTGCTTCCGGCACCTGGAGGCTGCTTAACAGCTGATCTGTATGGGGTCTGAATGTCAGACCCCATACAGGTTATCAGTATAAAAAATCTTCTTGGGGCCAGAAAACCCTTTTTAAATATGCTTGATCCTTTTGTTCCCAAGGGAGATACAACACAGTCAGAGTTGTCCTTCAGTGGGTTTCTCCCCTCTCTCCATAGAGCATAATATCAAGCTGCTTTGGTACATCTTAGTCTATTTTGCAAATAGGAGATGACTGTATTTGTTACTTTTGGAAAACAGTGGTTTCCACTTTGGTAATCCGCAACCAGTCTTGTTCTGGCCAAGTAACTTTTAGTTTTGAGTTCTTTGAATCATCTTCTGGGATGTATTTGACATGTGACTTCAGAATAAATTTGGCAGACTGGCCTCCTGAGAAAATTCTTAAGTGTTCCAGGTCTTTTGCATTTGGACATAGTGGCTCTCACGTGGTTCACTTTAGTTCTAGAGATACAGTTTTGTAATTCTGTCCAGAATGATACATTGCTACATTTTTTTCTTTTTTCATTATTTTCAGAATTTCCTTTGATCATGACATACTATTTTTAGAGAAACGCATTGTTATTATACTTGGTTGTAATTATTGATTCTAAAAGCGCTGAATGCATGCTTCAACCAGTGTGTTGGTGTAATGAAATCTAAATGAATAAATTACAAGACTGTGGTAAACAAGGGATTATTAATAATTATGCATATGATTAATGTGATCATTGATTGACCAAATTGCCATGATTCCAAATTTCCATCCAAAAAGCATACTAACATGTAGATCAGAAAATAGTCCTTGCAGAACTTGTGCACTGAAGATTACAGCCAGTACAATGTAAACTGACCTAATATATCATATTTATTGTCTGTAATAACTAGTGTGGCGTATTGTCAAGTCTGTAAACCTATACTGCTAATAGATCGAGGTTTAGTCACATCATTCTTTTTTCTGTGTTAAATAAGTTTATTTCTGCTTCTTAAAAATGATTGGTAATTTATTGGCCATAATGCTGCGTGTAATTTTCTTTTGGCAGACAGCACAGAAATGTATTTCTTTCTTTACCATGAGAACCTGAACAGCCAGAGCCATTCCAACTTGTCATTTCCCAGGCAGCCAGAATTACAGCTGTGTTTGATTTCTCACAAAAAAAAATTACATATTATACTCCGGGTAATTCTGTGCTGAATAGAATCACAGGGTTCCACCAGGGCTCTGTAACCCTGGTATTAACCTGTAGTACATGTACATTACCACAGGCGGTACACACCATGGGAAGGGGGGCTTGAAATTATTCTGTTTTTAATAATTGCTTTAGGTAAAAGCACATCTCAACAGATTCAGCCTACAGTGTATAGAAACTTGTTTCCTGAAGGTCAAATAACTACCTATTTAGCCTAGGTGTTCCTACCAAGGACTTGAGGAGTCAATAGAAATGTACTTCAGCTTAAAAGTTAAATATTAAATTATCCACTTTTAATATTATTAGATAGTGATAAATACAGTGCTGTGCTAAAGTTTTAGGCACATGTGGAAAAATGCTGTAAAGTAAGAATGTTTTCAATAAATAGAGGGGTTAATTGACAAAAAACAACCAAATTAACAAAAATTAGGTGAGTGAGAAGAGAAAAAACAGGAGAGAAATCTAAATCACATCAATATTTAGTGTGACTACTCTTTTGACATTTAGAATATCTATATAATATCTATATAAATTAGAATATCTTTGAAACATTTTTCTTTCAGTAATTAAATTAAAAAGTGACTTCCTATATTTTCTAGATTCTTTACACACAGAGTGTTCTATTTCTGTAAATGTTGATTATGGATTACAGGTAATGAAAACCCAAATCTAAGAAAATTAGAATATTGTAAAAAAGTTCAGTATTGTAAATTCAGTGTGTCACCTGCCAAGGTTTCCTAAGCCTTTAAATGGTCCCTCAGTCTGGTTCAGTAGGACACACAATCATGGAAGACGCTGATTATGGATTATATTACTGAAATGAATGAACGTTTCAGAGATATTCTAATTTATTGAGATGCACCTGTAGGTTGATTTTAGGATGATAAATGACTGACTATAATCACCAAGTGTTTATAAGTGGGGAGCCTCATTCTATATTATGCACTATTATTATTATTATTATTATTATTATTATTATTATTATTATTAGTATTTATTTCTATAGTACCATTAATTCCATGGTGCTTTACATTTGAGGATTTACATACGGTACGCAAAATATACAAAACAAACATAATACTGACAGTGACCAACTGGCACAGTGGGATAGAGGGCCCTGCCCACAAGGGCTTACAATCTATGAGGGAAGAGGGATAGAGACAGAAGGTGGGGGTAGAGACTGTTCAGGTGGTGGTGTGGTGACAGTAGTGTTATTGGAGGTTGTAGGCCTTCCTGAATAGGTGAGTCTTCAGGGCCTTCTTGAAGCTTGTGATTGTGGGGGTCAGTCTTATGTGTCTTGGTAATAGACACTTATTTTGTTGGGCACCATTGCATGGTCCCAGATGAGGTTAACTAGTACAATAGACTCTGGAGTTTTTATACTATATTTAAGTGGGGTGGGGGCTTATAGAACTGTATCTGTCTGGTCAGCTGTTCATAACCATTTATGGGAAATAAGGAAACTAAAGGAATGTATACCAACTGGTCAGTAATGGAATTTAACCCTGTTGACCATTAAGCAGACTGGTCAACAGGATTTAACCCTGTTTTATTGTATTTCGATTTGGGGGGGGGATTTTAAGGAACTCAGCAGGACAGTAGTTGCAAACACCTTGGAAATCTAAGCACAGATCTTCTGTAGATGTAGGCTTGCTTAAATCCTTCTGTCATTTCATGTAATCCCAGGCAGACTGAATGATGGTGAGATCAGGCTTTGTGGGTCCATATCATCACATCACTTCCAGGACTCCTTCCGCAAAGGGTGGTCACACCGAATATTGACTTGATTTAATTTCACTTTTTAGTCATTCACTTCATTTAAATTAACAAAAATAAACAATTAATACTTCTATTTTTGACAGCATTCCTACTTCTACTTTCTAGTTCTCACTCCTACCTAAAACTTTTGCACATTAAACTAATATAAATACATAAATCTGAAAGAATTATCATCCCTTTAAGTTCTGTGGATGTCATATCATCTCTTCCAGGACTCCTTGTTGTGCTTTACATTGAAGACATTGGCTGTATTTTTGGGTTGGTGTCCCATTGCAGAATAAATAGCAGATGGTATTGCATGCTGGATATGTATCTGCCTGTATTTCTCAGCATGCGGACACCATTAATTCTGACCAAATCCCAAACTCCCCTTGCTGAAATGCAACCCCAAACTTGCATGGAACCTGCAGGCCCTCATCATTTCCCTTCATACAGTCCTTCAGTAAACAAACTGATTTCTGTTACAGCCAAATATTTCAATTCTACAGTCCTCACTGATGCTGGTGCTTCTTCAAAATAGCTTGAACAGCACACCTTGAAACTCCATTTTCTGCTGCTTTGAAATTCTTGCCTGAGAGAAACCTTGCTAATGCAGACAGTAACCATAAGCATAAAGAACAACAGGTATATTCAGCATAAAGAAGACCAATGATCCCTGGACCAACGTCCTGTGGACATGGCCCCCACAGAGCTCTGATCTCTACATCATGCAATAAATATTAATGATTCGGACTCAGTATGGAATATAGGGGCTCAACCCATTAAAGCATATATGAAGAAGAATCTGGCACTCATATTAGATGTAAAAAAAAAACTCCAATGTTGTTAGTCGATCCACGACAGATGATGTTTCGGTCACAGAGACCTTCATCAGATATCAGACTGAGCAGTAACAGGAATGGCAGTAAAGAATAGAAAGAAGCATCAGAAACAAGCTGAATGGATGCTTTTCTCAGCTTGTCTTTGATGCTTCTGATATTTTTTTTCCATATCTAATATGAGTGCCGGATTCTTCTTCATATATGTGCAACATCATGCAGTCTGCCTGGGATTGCATGAAGAGACCGGAGGATTTGAGCAAGCCTACATCCAAGGAAGATCTAATTCCAGATCTGTCCCATTCTGTACAGCAAAGCTAACAACTGAGCTGCAGATACCAGTATTTATCAGTATATTGTGTGATCTCTATAAAACACTTAAGTTGTTATTTAATGTCCAAAATTGCAATGTTATAAAGTTAATTTCTGGGCTTTTGTTTTTTTTCTGTCTACATTTCTGTTCTGTACATTGATATATCTTCAATGTGTATGTCTGGAATAGCAGTATAGCTGTATAATTGTCATGTTAAATGGTGAAGTATTTATAGGTTTCCCAAATAAAAGCAAGGAAACTTTCCATGATAGACCCTTTGCATTTATTCCCAGCTGCAGTTCTTTTTTCCCTAGATCATAACTTAGTTTTAAATCACATTGTGAAACGCACTGACTATATCGGTGCGGGAGACGTGTGCTGTAGCCTTCAGTACACTCTCAATGATGTCATCACACAGTTATCCATTTTATTCGAAGTGTCAGTGGCATTGAGATTTATAGTACATCACCACATTTTTAGTTATGTGTTTCTTCTGATTTATCAACAATATCATTTTTTTTTTTTTTTTTTTCCATTTAATGGAGCCATGGTGAAAAACTAGTCAGTGTGTAACTTTAGGGTGTAGTCCGGCCAAACTTCTTGCTTTGTTTTTTTATCTAGTAGAGAAAATGTATCGCCTATAGTACTGTAGGCTCTTATGTTTAGCCTTTACATGGGTGAACAGAGAAAGTTATAATTCCGTGGGTTCTGCTTGCACTTACTGCCTCTTTCATAGTCTAACAGTGTGCCTGACGCCAAGGATACTAAGAATATCATGCTGCACATCTGGAAAAATACAACTTTTAAGGCTTTCACACGCGACTCATGCATTATACTTCATATCTAGAACTATGTTGCTGAACAGACTTAGTGTTTGAGGGACTGTAGTGTAACTGACATGAGATCACTGCGCATATCATGATTGTCGACCATCATTTGTACAGTTGTACCTTTCCTAAAAGACTGTAGAAATGCTATTTTATACAGCTGATAGGTCTGACCAGTGATATGAGCATGGCAGTACGAGACGAATACATGCAGAATAGACTGTACTCTTTCTGTCCATGCTTACCAATCTAAAATTGATATCAGGCAACAACCCAGTCCCAATATGAGAAAAATATGCAGATCTTAACAACCACATACATTGGTGTCATTTCTGTCTTTATAATTGTCTCTTAAATCCCTTTACTGGGAATTAGAATCCCCTTTAGATGGCGTTGTTACCCCTTACTAACCAACTAGATTTGCTGAATATTATGTATGGCTTATTGTTTTATACACTTGTTAATTGAGCTTATTGGGGACGTACAGATGTTCCTTCCTCACCTATACAGTATTCTTGGTTCAACAGATCCCGAGGTATGTGGCATGAGATGAGATGATAAAAGTGTTTGTTTTGTTTTGTTTTTTGTTTGTTTTTTTCATTACTATATTTGTCTGTCCTATACATGTCTGTGTGACCACCCAGTGGTTGTGTAAGGGGTTGCAGCCTATCAACAGTTTTACTAGCATGTCATGATCTTGCATGAAATTTGTTTCTGGAATCCTCAAATTGTAGAAAAGGTAGGGGTGGACACATCTCGCTGCTGACATTTTTCATAGGCTGCAGCCACCTGCAGTAGGTACAGTATGTGTATGGAAATCCTGAAGTATACATTGTGATGGAAGTCTCACTGAAGCATCATGTGGACACAGCCTGATTATCATATGACAATTGTACAATTGATGCTCAGATTCTTTAGATACAGTAGTGAGATCCTGCTGTCCTCATGGTATTCTGTCTAAGAGCACTTTGTAAAGCAGATTGATGGCAGTGAGCATTGTGAGTTTGCATGCTGGGAGCATTATTTCCTAATGACTATATAAACGGCAATGTTTATCGTTTTAAGTGTCCTATTAATTTATGACAGCATGCTGCCTTTTCTATCAGGATTATTCCTCTCTTCATTATTAATATAGCATTTTAGCCAGAACTGATTTTGCTTGTATTCTCTTGAATCACAATGGAAGAGATCAGATAATTTGTGGCTTTGGCTCAGTTTTATTTAAACATTGGATCTGTTTAGTAATGTACTGCATTGTTAGTGGGAAGAATTCTCAACAATCTGTATTAATTAATAATAATAATAATAATAATAATATTAGTTGATTATGATGATACACATTATTATTATTATTATTAGTATTGATATTATTGTTGATGATATTATTATTAGTAGTAGTAGTAGTATTAAACAGGATCGGTCACATTTTTGTTTTGGATGCACACTGCTTATACACATAAGACAAGATTTCAGTCTTTTGTATTGGGCCTTTAAAGGGATTGTGCAGGATTAGAAAATATGGCTGATTTTTGTCTTCTCAGGAAGGGCCATCACATCCATTGGTCACAAGGGCATACTGCAGATCAGTCACAGTCATTTTGATTTGAACTCTGTAGCTTTGCCATGGGACCTGTGGACTTGAGGTCACTTCCTGAGTAGAAGAAGAAGAAGAAGCCATTTATGCTAATCCAGCACAGCCCCTTTAAAGAACTGTAAAGTTGGAGAGAGAGAGAGAGAGAGACACCAGTCAGCAACCCATCCCCTCTTTACAGTGTATTTTCTGGAGGTAACTGGAGACACAAATTAAACATATCTTGTATTACCCATCTATACTGACAGGGAGTGCAGCAGAGAAAGCCTTTGATTGGTCATTTCCTCTCACACAGCCAGCCCTGCTCAATGCATTGATATAGTCGTGAAGATGGCCCAAAAAACCTGCAGCTACTGTGGCACTTTGCATTGGGGGCTATGATATCCATGTCTGCTTACAGACCGATTTCAAGATTACGTTGTACATATTTTCTTTCATTTATGAAGTATGTATTCTTGGCAAAATCAATAACCACCTATTATTAGCTTAATGAAATTGAAAGTGCTGTGTCTGTACAGCTTAAGTAAGCAGAACGGCTCAGTTATGGAGATGTGGAATTTTCCTAAACTTTTTATTTCCTCACTGTACTATTTTGCTGCTTAGCTACCCTATCCACAGAGTCGATGTGGAATGTCATCACTTTCCATCTGTCTTATTTTCAGCTTTAGTATCTTTGCCAGAGATGACTTCCTGCACTCAAACCAAAGCATGATGTTAGACCAAAGAAGTAAGACAGAAATCTATAGTTTTAAAGCCTTCATATTTTTAAGGAGCCTATGGCTCTTTACATCTACAGTTATAAACAAAGGCATAACATGATGCTTCTGGGCCCCAATGCGAAATCTTTGACAGGGCCCCCGACGGTTCTTGGGCCCAGGTGCGGCCACTCTCTCTGCATTCCCTCAAGTTACACGCCTGTTATAAAGTACTTTACCTACTTTGCCCACTTTTTCATGTGTCAGATGAATATTAAGTGTTCTGTATATTGAATTAACATCATATTATATACATGTATTACACAATATGAACTAAAGAACACAGTTCATGGATCTATAGAGACAATCTATCTTTACATAAATGTATGGCTATGGCCACATTATAGGGCATATTTATGAAAACAGGCGTACTGAATTGCATATCCCTGGCGGAAGAGCTGCCTCATTTTATGATGAGGTGCACACCTCTTCATAAATTCTGTGGTTCATTCGCAAGGCTGTGTGCCTATGCTGAAATCTACGCCAGCTTGTAGCTGGCGTAGATTTCAGTGTAAATTGGACCCATTAACTGGCATAAGTTATATCAAATGTAGAGCAAAAACAACAGTTGTGACAGTTTGCAACTGTTTTAGGATATTTGGTGAAAGTTAGTAATAAATCTCCCACAATATGCTTAGGTAATCAATATCAGACTTATTGGGGATCTGACACTCGGCACCTCCATCAATCAACTGATATGGGGGAGCTGCAGTTGCAGGAGCTACACAGTGTACAGAGCCAGAAACAGAAAGCTCTGCACATTGTGCCAGGTAACTAAAGTTCAACCTCCATTCACTTTAAGGAGCTGAGCTGAGCTGCAGTAATCCGAAATAGAGCTTTTTTTTTTTTTTTTTTTTTTTTTTTTTAATTTAATTTCCATGTCACCATCTCTATTTTTGAAAAAAAAAACCATATCGTGCAATTTTCACTCTGGCTAATAATGGACTGATATTTGCCAATTTTGTAGGGTTTTCCTTTGCAGCAACCACTTTATTTACATCAGAAGCAAGGTAACGTTACAGTATTTCAATAGAAGTTGGCACCTCTATAGATAGCATCACTATATGCCTCTCTTTGCACAGAGCCTGCCTTGTTTTAATAAATAAACTTTAAAAATTGGAGATCCATTCCTTTTAATAAGGTTTTACGGTTTTATATAAATAATGCTTAAATGGTCACTTTGCATAAATGAGTTCATGAGAATATACAAAACTTTTTAATATATCTTTCCACATAAAACATAAGAAATGAAGAGAGGACTAGGAATCAGAGGAAGATCACAGCAGAATCTCGTGCTAAGGCCCACGTTGTGGATACACATTTTGGATGTTGTACGTTCATTATCTTGGATTTTATTGTGAAGTGAGGATCCAACCCCCTTAAGTGCAAGTCCTCATTTACAAAGTGTGGTGCTGTCTTCTACCATCATTAATGGATTTAGAAGAGATAACAAAGAGGTCACTGTGTTTTGAACTTATGCATCATGCATTTGTACTGAAATTTCTATTATAAACTGGACGCTTTAATGTGAAGTTTAGTGACAGACCATTAAGACATTAAAAACATCTGCCATTAACATGTGACTCTTCATGTCGTCTGTTTCATTATGTTAGGTCTTGTTTGATTAAAGTTTCTTTATTGTAGAACATATCATGCCTGCTTTGTATTTCACACACAGAATGACACATCGGTAATTATACGGTTGACTCAAATGTAGCTATGCACAGTGTATTAAAAAGAAAAAGTGTATCTCACGCTACATTATTAGTAACTACTGACATGTCAAACTGATTAATGATCCATGCGTTCAGTGGCTCTGAGGAACGTTTTGCAACCTCAGGTAGTTTTGTGACATCAGTAAATACTTGGCTTGCACGTGAAGAACCCAAGGTGATAGCTGTTTGGTAAAACAAGTAGTGTATGGTTCGCTAAAGTATTTTATTAGCCAATGAACAAGGAGTTGGAGTCAGAGCATAGTATGTGATTACTCTGCCCAAATATTCCCCCGAAATTGCTGCATTCAGAACGCTCAAAATGTCCTCAAATTCCAAATATTGTGTACTAAAAGCTTTTCAAGGATTTCTGTGCTGGAAACTGCAATACGGGTATTAGTCTACATATAAAGCTTTGTACTGTGTATTGATTTTTACTGTTCTAATGCTATTTTGGCTATGTGTTTTATAAAGCAGACAATTGAAAAATGTACCGTAACTACCTAATGAAATATACATTATGATGGATGTTAGTGTGGAAGACGAAACTCAAAATATGTTGGTTACAGTGCTGAAACTTTTTGTACTTTATCTAGGTTTTCTGGATGGATGATATTTTTCATAGCAAATGTATGCTGTAGGAACTGCTCAAGTCTGCTTTGTGGCTTTACTTCACAACAAAAGATATAACGCTGTGCTGGATTTGTCACATGACTGATCCCAAAGACGCCCAATGGACCCCATTAGCTTAAAACAGAGATTGATGTGATTTTGGCATGGTGTCGTTTTGAGAGCAAGGATAGCACTGTAGACAAGCACTCTAAACTGAGCCTCTTACGGCAATAAACAGAGGTCAACATAGACTGGTGAAGTGCATTGTATAAGGAAGTTCTGAAACTGCTTAGTCAGCAGTATCTCACTTAATATTATTAAAGCCACACTCTGGCAAAAAGTTGTGAGTATTAGCCCTGTAGTGCAGTACATACTAATATAAAGTGAATAATGCACTCACTCCAAAAGCTGTGTCAACTGGTCATGTGATTGGCAAACTGACCTGCCGATTCCGACAACAGCCAGAAGTCACTTTTTCTATGTTTCCAAATTGTTGCATTGTAGTTTTCTTTACATTTTAAAGGCGCCGCTGGACCGGACATAGGCAGGGAACAATAGAGCACCAGGTACAGGTGAGTATGGTTTTTATTTTTTTATGTTTCAATTTCCCGGGCTCCTGGCCCAGAACTGTAATTTCTGGACAAGCCCTTTAAAGCTGTCTAAAGTATGAATGTTATGGACAGAAGCAGAAATCCTAGAAAATGTTATGTACAAGTGGTGCCATGCTCTAACTAAACTTTAATGTAGTACATAACTTGTGCTGTAGTGCTCACACCAAATAAAAAAAAAAAAAGAATTATTACAGTTTAGTACTTTTTTTTTTTTTTTTTTTTTTTAATGTAGTACGACTTATACAGTATATAAAGATTACATTGTTATGCAATCTGACCACATCCGTATTTGCTATTTTTATGTGACTGTAATGTCCCCACAAGTCAGTGTAAAAGAGAATTCACAAATTTCTTTAGTTCTCGCTCTGATTTTATACCCACTCTTCAATTTATATTTATAGTAGCTTTTTAACCCTTTAAATGAGTATTGGCTTGCTGTTGGCACTTTTCCTTTTAATAGTCAATCAATTGCACACATTTATGTGTTATCCCTTTTTGGATGTTTTTATGTCTTTGTCTTCATAGTATGAGTAGGAGCAGGGATGCTTCTGGTCATATAACTTATATACGGCTTCTGGCAGATGCATCATCTTATCGGTGCGGGGTCTGGGTGTCAGACTCCGACAATCTGATACTGATGACCTAATTTGTGTATAAATTATCTTAAAATCATGGAGAATCACTGTAAGTATAATATGCAGTATAACATTTCTAACATACCAACAGCGAAATGACATCAACTATCCCTTCAGCTTTTTAACTCACAGTTGGACACTATACATGCTGAAAGAAATTGTATTGACTAAATAAGAGTCTGCAAGCTGAAGTAAAGCGGTTGCTTCTTGCAATGCTTTAGAAACTAAAGTGGAGATTAGAAGGCGGATTGGAATAGTTGCACAGCTAATGAGCAGGCTTGTGTAAGTTGGAAACCGTCCATTTACATCTTATGCACACTAGCTGCAGCAAAGTAGATTTGTTAGTGCTCCACATCCCAACTGGGGCTGCTGTTACTTGGTGATCATTTATGTTTGACAGATATAGACCAATTGTGTTTAGGTACGGAGCATGAGTAATTGGCCTTCTATCTACATTGGCAGAAATCCCATTATGGTTTTGCATTGATGCTTTCTTCAATATCCTTTCAATGTTTTCAGAATGCGCAAAACATTAAAATCCTGCCGTCTTTTGTGGTTCGACCCTTGAATGGTTCATATAACGCAACTTTTGTCTCTTTTACGAGGGCAACTGAGGACATTGCATGGGCTTAGATTGATGTTGTCATTCATAAGCCTTTAAGCATTAACCGTTCAGATACTGAAATCAGTCTACTTAGCACAGCTATAGATAATACATACTTATTAAAAAGTATACAGGTTTCATTCAGACTACTAAAGTCTTTTGAATATGTACGTCTTTATTGACTGTCTTGTTGTTCTGTACATTAAATCATTTTGTGGTTTAGCTAAATATTTTGTCTCCATCTGTGCATAATGTGGATAATAAAAAAAAATACTGGCATGTGTGGTCAAATTTAAGAGAGAAAAATGTAGATGTTATATTTTACATGAATGACAGAGGTTTGGATTACTAACATAAAGTAGACTATTTGCATGGCGAATGTGAGGATTGTGGCGGATGGTATTCTGTATCTTGGAACTATTTTTGTGGTTACATATTAGAAGTTGGAAAATTTTGGCAGAGTTAATTCAATTACATGACAAATTATGCGTCCTTTCTTTGGAATTCCATTATAAGGAAACCAAGCGGTGTTTGTCTTTTTTCCCCTTTCCAGCATCAGCAAATATATCACTGCCTAAAATTGTTCACTGTGCCACAAATGAGTAATGAAAGTCTTGTTAATTGGAACACCAGATTATATCTGGAGAAAGAATCTATTTTAAGTTGGTAGCAAGACCAGCAAGGAAATGTATAAGTAGGATTCCTCATGGTTGCCACACTGTTATTTCATTCTACAGTTTCTGTTCAAACCTTTGTTTCTATGGTAACAGACTACAAATAATGCCTTTTGTAGTCAGATCTGTCCCTCACTACTCCATAAATTGGTGGCAATATGACAGCGGGATTATACTACTGAGGTTTTACTTTACCATCCAAAGCGACAGGAGGTTATTCATTTTGTGTTGTTGCTTAATTTATTTACAGTCTAAACAAATTGGCTACAAGGTTGGAACTTAACCTTAAAGTATGATGGCATTATGTCTGATATGTATCTAAAACTAAAAAAAAAAGTGATAGCATCCCTACAGGATCAAAAATAGTTGTTTATTTACAGCCAACACATAGATGGAGCAGTTCAATCCATGCCGGGGTCAATGCTTAATATAGACCCCTGTCTAGGTTAAAACGTTGCGTGTTATTAAAGCTAAACTTTCAAACAGCTTTTGCTTTTTTGGCAGCATTTGTGTCCTTATTAAATTGTGTACTTTATTAACACATTTTGGCTTCCTTTTGTGTAATTTTATGCAGCTTTATATTTTCCCCTGTCCTCTTTTGAGAGCCAAAATTTGTACACTGCATTTCCTAGGTCAGGGGTGTTCAACTACTTTTAGGGTCAGCCATCAGGAGAAGGTCCGTCCTGTACAGTAGCTGAACATGTCCAGCAGAGGTTGCAATAACTCCTGTATGAGTGTCATAGATAGTTAATAGCCAAATGTATGCACTGAAAAAGTATATTAATATGCATAACACTTTTCCTATCTGTTGAGGAGAGCTGCAGAGGGCACTGGCAGCGTGGCACTATAACTGGCACCCGACATGTCAAATAGCAAAGTTCCTAACTCGCAGCCAATGATAAGGAGCTTTGCTATTAGTAGCGAGGCTGCAACCAGAAGCTGATAAGGAAAGCGAATTGTGGAGAGGCCGGGGAGATGATGATGGGGATACAGCAGCGATGTAATGGCCATACTTCACAGTTATTCAGTGTATTCCTATGGAACTATGAACAGGATTCTCATAGGAATACATTAAAAGGCTAAGTTCTGCTTTAATTTGCAGTGACCTGCAGCAGGTCAGAGGTAGATTGGGAGGGGTGGGTTGGGGGCAGCACGGGCCACTATATCCACACAATTACACACATAGTAAGTGTAACCCTTACACCACCACACTGTACCACCAATGTAGAAAAAGAGTGGGGCAATAATAATTTTTTTTTAAAAAAAAGTGGTCTGTTTGACCAACCTAAACTCCAATCTTCTTAACCATCTGGTGTGAGGTAAGAGATGGATATATGTTGATCTGGGTGCCTGACTAGCGTTTATAAGACCCTGGGTGGGGTGAACGCACAGCAGACAGGCATAGCCAAGTGATGAAGTAAAGTGTCAGATGAAAAGTTGTTCTAACATTTCGTTATACTTCAAACACCACTGCTTCTTGCACCTGCATAGATACTATAACTTCTTTATTTTTAGATACTTTTTCTTCGAGTTGATATTTTTGGGATCTTGTGACTGTTGCATCTTTGTCTCTTTCTCTTGCATGCAGTTGCTATTGTTTTCTACAAAACATACATTTTATATGTGCCTGTTTCTATTATGTACATTGGTACATTTGATGTTTATTATCATTTGTTCATTGTTGTAATTCTAATTGTAATTGTATCTACTTTTTTTTGTAGTTCACTAAATCCAAGTCCAACATCACCGCTTACATGCCCAATGTTCTCTGCTCCATCAAGCCCAATGCCAACGTCTTCAACTTCTAATGATTCATCTCCGACCAGGTCAGTGACCACAGTACATTAAATATACTGTAAATTCATTCTGCTGGGTTAATTTTTGCAAGATTATATTTTATATGGTTCAAATATCGTATGTGGTTAGATAGACTTTCACGAATTCAGACATTTGCATGTAGTTGAAAAGTATGTGCCCTTATCTCTTGGACAAACTTATAGCAGTGGTCGGCAACCACTTTTTTTGTATGGCATGCTTTCTTCTTTTTTTTTTTTTTTTTTTTTTTTTTTCAATTGTGTATTCAAAGATGAAGTACTCTTTTTGCCATGCAATAATTGTTGGATGTCAACCTCCTACATGAAATTGAAGATAACATAGACTATAAACTCAAGCAGGTCAATGAACTTGCCTTTCATTTTGATCCTTGTTCCTAACCTTTTCTGTACAAATCTCTGGCAGATACAACCTTTGCTGTTCAAAAGAGTAAGAGTAGTCTGCAGTAAGCCTGCTTTGTGAGGGGTATGATCTTTATGTTGAATAAATCCATGCAAATCTGTCCAGCCTTGTTGAATAAATAAACATACTGTATGTTTAGCTGCCATATTATACTTTTGCATTTGCAAATCAACTGCCTTCATTCACAATACAGAGGAGGGTCAGAAGAGGCAAGGTTATCGGTCTTATGAATGAGTCTACTATGTTCCTTCAGATCTGGACTTATGATATACTATATAGTCACAGAAAATTACTTCTTCTATTATCTTAATGAACTTTACCAGGTTAAGTACGAGCAATTACAAAATATATTTGGTAAAGAAGAATTTTACCATCTTTCAAGAAGTGGTGTGTTTTTTTTTTAAAAAAGTTGTTCCCTACAATATAGTGCATTCTGTGTTTAGTAAACCTGAACTGAGTAAACCATAGCAAATAGAGTAAAATAAGGGAAAACTTATTTACAGAACTATAGTTGCTAGGTGGATAGGGAGCCAAATTATTTGGCTATTATCTGGTTATTTTCTTAACACTGGGCATGTAGAGGTGGCTTTACATTATGCAGTTAGCTTTGGGGCAAGGAGGCAAACTACTATGTTTTTAATTTAAGAGACCTAGCCGTGTATAGATTAAACAGAAGGAGGTCCAGCACCATTCAGGTGAGCTGGCTTTTTACCTCTTTGAAAAGAATGCAGTCTTATTGGTAATGCTTCATGGAAAGAGTATGCAACTTTATGCTTTCCCATAGGAAGAAATCTTATTTTCTAGTGGCACCTGTCAGAAGTAGCTACCCAGTAAGCCAGTGTCCAGTGCTTTAAACAGGACTTTTCACCACCTCTGCCAAGTCCAGCTCATTGTAGGCATTGCTCTACAGATTTTTGCACAGTTGGAATTTTTTTTCTCTAGCCTCCACCAATTCTCCACCAAACAGCAATAAGTACTGTTAGTACAGAGCCTAAATAGTGTATCAGAAACACAACGGTCAGGTGAGTGGTGTCAGGCAGGAGAAGACCAGGGGTGTGAGCCATGACACTGTCCACCTCTAATTGGAGCGCTGAATCACGCGACACTGCTCATCTGACAGCACAAAGTCTAAGTAGCGTATCAGGCAAAACTAACAATACTTATTACTTGGGAACAGTGGGAGCCAGAAAAAAAATCCTGACACTGCTGGAATCCGTGGAGTGGCGCATATTAATAGATGCTAAGAACTGCTGTTGGTGGAGGTGGTGAAAGATCCTCTTTGGTAAACCCTGACAAGAGATGGGTGTCTGACTTAGCTAATAATACTAGTTGTGTTTCAAGGCTTGTCAGAGGGTCTGACATTGACTTACAGGGTATCTATCACCAGTAGGTGGCACTAAGTTATTTTCTTTCTGAAAAAGAGGTAATTTTCATCATGGATTTAGCATCTTAGTCTTTAAATTCAGAAAATATTTAAACTAAGTTTTAAAGCTTTAAAGTTGGTTTGTGTTTTAAAGGGAGTTTACCACCACCAGAACCACTCTCTTTTGTCAAAATGCAATATTGCTGCTGAGAAACGCACCTTTTATTCCATATACAGATGAGCTGCTCAGAGCACCCAGGCATGGTCATGCATGCTGGAACACCCATTTTTTTCTTTGCTTTTTTTCACAAAAGAAAATGGGTGGACCTGCAGGTGCAGCAATGCCCCAGGACACCAAACCGCTCAAGCCACATATACACAGATCTAAGCTATTCAGTGATTTGCTAACTTTTGTAATCTTCATCGGCATTTCAGTGAAACCTGCTTGTTCCTTCACCTATCCATATGAAACTTGCACAGTACAGTCAATTTTCAAACACAAGAGGGGCAGAAAGAAAACTAAGGAATGTATTCTTGGCCCCATTCCATACTTGCAGGCCAAAACAAATGAGAGGCGTATAATAACTAGTTCATGCCCTTGAAATCTCAGCAGGGTTTGAAGGGTATTAAAGTGGCCAGAATATAACAGCTCTGACATCACCTCACAAGACACTCAGAGGTGCCAGGAGCACAGTAACAGTAACCAAAATACATATAATGTCAAATGTTGCTGGTAGAGTGCAGGAGTCTTATAAATATCACAGCTCTGTCAGTCTTAGAATATGTGCGTTCTGAACTTACTGCATATTCAAGCATTCTAATGTACTATGTGATTGTCGTTCCTCTTTTCTGGTCATCACAGGCAGATCGTATAGGATGCAGGTGTTTTTGTAAACATGATATATGTGAAATTTCTACTAAGTTGAGCGAATATTAGCAGTAATAGTAACATATTTTATGTCATTGCATTATTCAGTTGGTAAAACGTCACTTGTGACTGTTTTATGGCGTTTGAGTTTTGGCAGATCTTCATACATATCTCCTTTATAGACTATTGAACCTATGCACTTGTTTTGGCCTTAGTGTTCTACAGTTATGAAACAAACTTGTAACCTCTTCACCTGCTTATGTAGAAATAAGAAATACTGCATATGATCATTGTTATTGATTAGTATCAATCCTGTGAAAAGAAGTCTTATGAACGGAGTCTGTCACCTGACCCTGCATATCAAACTAGCCCTGCAGATAGTTTAAGTCAGGGTCATCTGAACCAAAAATGTTTTTTCCCTCGTCGGACAGTGCCTCTATTGCCCAGATATTGCCTTTTTTGTCAATATTCAAATAAGCTGTTCAGAGCAAAGAGCTCAGTTGCATATTGACAGTCTAGGCAACTGAGACACCTATTCACAAGGGGAAAACACAGGCCTGATATCTGTTACATGATACAGAAAATAAGATACAGTATATATAATTAATATATATGCAATACATTTATACAAAGTTTACTATGTGTTTGCAGAAAAATAGCAATTGTGGAGTGATGAAATTGAAGGATGGGTAGGGTATCTGATAACAGTTGCTTCTCAGCGGAGGAAGTGATAGGAAGTGGATAAGTATATGGTGGTAGTATACATAAATACTGACTCAGACCTGTCAACTGAGTTAGACAGGTGAGAAATGTTGCACTGTGGGAGGAAGAGGAGTAGAATTGCAGATATCTTTGAAGTCGGAGTTTTGCCTAAGTTCAGAGCTAGGACGGAGTGGGCCCTGGACTCTCCTATATAGAAGGATTAGTGTCTTTGCCATTGTGATCATCTGGGTAATAATGTCATCTTGCTTAGGTTGGAAGGTGTGTGAGAGCGCCCAGAGAAGATCAGTGGGGGCAGTCTGCGAGATCTGCCATCCAACTATTTGTCAGATGAGGCATATAATCCACTTTTAGTAGTTCTGGAATTTCGGGCTCTCTCATCAGATGTTTATTCTAGTAATAGATTTAAAAGCATTTCTCTAGATTTTAACTCTCATCTGGAGAAGCAGTGTGAAAGTGTCCCTTCTCTTAAGTAGGTCATACTTGATTCCCTTTCCCAACCTTAAAAGTAACTACGTTTTCTAGGTATACCTTCATGGAGTAGTCCTTTGCTGATATCAAATATAAGATCTGTTGGGGGCGAGGGTAAGAGCAAAAATGTCTCCATGCAGTTTTTTGTTTTTTTTTAAAGGTTAATCGCTTCTAAACCACTGAAATGCTGTTGTAGGGGCCAGTAATGACACAGGGATCCTGTTTTGTGCCAAAGTGCAATCCTGCTGCTGAGAAAATCAACTTTTAACTTGTTTTCAAATGAGCTGTTTGGTGCACCAGGGACCTAGTTCTACTTCCCAACACAAAGATTGATAGGCCCCGATGTGCAACAGCAACATCATGCTCCAAGTAGACAGAGCAGCTCATATCTATAAGGACTAAAAGTATATTTTCACATCAGTAAGATTGAATTTTGACATAGTCCCAGAATGCAATTTATTTGAGACTTTGGTAGTGGCAGACTTCCTAACCACAATTGTAAATATGGACCAGCATCATGTTATCCGTAGAAGCAACACTTTTTGCTACTGATATATGTGATATCTGATTATGTTGGACTTAATTGTTTGATTTGGACTCTTATCTAGTTTTACAGTTTGTATAAAAAAAATTGATGTAATTTTTGGTCAAATTTATACAGAAATCTAAAAAATTTTGATGGGGTTAACAAATTTTCAAGCCACTACTGTAGGCTAAAAGCAAGGATCCCTGAGGTCCACACCATCACCAATCAAAAAGAAATGGCATATCCTAACATTTTCCATCACTTTTGATGGTGGTAAAAGACCAGGACGTTTTGATATATTTACAGTATTTGAAACATTATGAAGCCTTGCTTTTATTTCCTTGTGTGGTTGAATCCTGATTACATAACATCAAAGAGATTATGTGAATCCCCCATCCATGTGCATTCCATAGGTTAAAGGGGTTGCCAATGTAATGTAAATAGGGCAATAAAATAAATAAAAACTACTCGCCTCTCCCAGGTCCTTCCTTGGTCGTGGTTTCTGTTTGCAGGTTCTGACTGACATCGGCGGATGATGTTTCATTTGTGTCAAGTGACTGCTGTAGCCAATCACAGGCCTCAGCGATGACCTCAGCAGTGACATGTTGTTTGTGAAGGGGTCACCGGTTATCAGTCAGGGCCTGTGACGGGAGAAAGTTGGGTAATTGTTTTATTAATTCATTATATAAAATATATATCATATTTTTTTTTATTTTTTTATTATGGAGTATTGTATTGCCTCCATTTGCATTACAAAGAGTCCGCTAACACCTTTAACTTATTTCCTACCTTCTCATTTAAATTCTTAGTTGAGACTTCCAAAAAGCAGAAAAAAAAAGCCTCGGTTTACTGCTGTTACGTAACATTACTTAACTAACTTGAGGTCAATGACTAATTCAAGGTTAAGGTGCCTGCTTCTGACTCACTCAGTGCTTCTGGCCACAGCTCCCAATATGCTCTATATGGCACGTTTTTCAGTTCCCTTTTTTAGTATTGTTCCTCATTCTCTAGCTCAGTCACTTCCCTATTTACAAACCTTTTACTCCTAAAATGCGTTTGAAGCTCTAGATTGATGGAGGAAATTATCTTACTTGGCATTCTGCAGATAAAAATATAAACCCAACATGCGATCGCTGGTTCAATTTAAGGACTAAAATGTTATTTGAGTTAACATCCTTGTAGGTTAGTTATGATAATTTAGACATAACCTATACCCAACACAGAATTCCCTAACCAAAGTTTATTTGGAAACTCTTCCTTTAGAGTCATCTGTTAGCAAGCCATTATTAAAGGGATTGTCTGAGACTTTGTAAAATTTGCCTACAGGCATGAAATGTATATAAATTAAAATAAAAATATAAAGTCTCCTGCAAGCACGACATTTTGTCTGGCAATATGTATATATAAAAAAAAAAATCTCACACCTGAAGGAAGGGCCCAATTATAGTCAATCGGGTCCCTTGGGATCAGTCAAAAGACGGACTGTTTTTTTCATTCTTCTGGTTCTGCGATGGACCAGAAGGGACATCCTGATGCAGATGTGAACTCAGCCTAACACTTAAGCATGAAATCTCCACTAGTTTCTCTATGCTTACAGTATATAGGACTAACACCTCAACTTTGCTATACAAAGTATGTACTCGATCAAAACTGGCGTAGATTTATGACATTTACACCTGAAAACTGGCATGAATTATGAATCTGAAGGGCACTCCGTGCCCCTTTTCAGGAAAGTGGCAAGAGAGGAGTAAAAATGCCATCTGCAAAAAATTCTGTTGTAAATAGCATTTAGAAAGTTGCAGTCCCTGGTCGGATAAGAAATTGATAAATCTCCATCAATGTGTAGGAAGCACACACATACAGTCCATATTAGATGATAATAAATTATGCCATTTATAAATCTATAAGCTACTGACTTCAAACTTAGCAGATTGATTTATATAGTATTATGAAAAAAAAAAGCTTGTCAGTTATATCTATTTGCACTCTATTTTTAGCAGTGCCCCGTTGACTGTTCTTTAAGTGATGTTCTATCACCAAACATATAGGGCTGTTGGTCATTGACAGAAATAGAAAACAAATCATGGGGGCAGTCCCATCAATGACTGACAGCCATATGTGTTTGATGACTGTTAGGCTAAGACCCCACGTAGCGGGCTGCAGCAAAAAAGCACAGTGGGAAAACCTGGGATCGCAACACATCTCATTCTTTTCCCGCTGCACTTTTCATAGAAAGTCCACAGAGGTTTCCTCTGCGGACTTTTTGCTTCCATTATACCTATAGAGAAACCGCTAGCGTTTCCGTAGGTATAATTGACATGCTGCGATTTCCAAAACCGCAACGGTTGTGGAAACCTCAGTGTTTCCACTTCGTGTATTTTTCTGCAATGTGTGGATGGGATTCGCTAGTGACTGGAAAACGCTGCGGTTTTTGCCCGGCCTTAATTACTGATAGGAACAGTCAATGGGTGCAGTCCTAAGAATAAAACGAACAAAGATACAAATGACAAGTTATATAGTTTTGTGGGAATAGATTCAGTATATCAATCTGCTCCCCTTCTGAATCTGAATTTTCATGGTGACAGGTTTACTTTGAGTTTGCTGTGCAGCAAACAATGCCGAGGTGCATTGAGTGGCCTCATTATGAGGACTACTGGTATATAACTGTACATAACAAATTATTTAATATTCTGTACAGCTATAAATTGTCTTGGCATGGACTCAATGAGGCAATTTGTAGAGTATCTATTAATTACTGTAGAATGCCAATGCCGGATCCAGTCATCTGAAGGTTTTTTATTTTGTCCCATCATTCTCGGTATTACAAACTGGGATTTAAAGGGAGTCTATCATAGAGATTTTCAATTTTTAGCTAAGGCTATATTCATGTAGCCTTTAGAATGGCTATTGTAGGCATACCTTTTATTTCCTGACTCTTGCTGGCGTTTTTCAGAAAAAGCCTTTTCCTTGTTATGTAACAAGATTTCGTTCAAGCTGACAGGAGGAAGAAGCTTCTTTCTCCCGTTGGCGTGAACGAAATCTCACGCATGTTTGAGCTGACAGGAGGAAGAAGCAAAGAGGAAGAAGGGGCCGGCAATGCAGGGAGAGAGTGATGACGCAATAAAAAGTTTTTTTTTTAAAAATGCCGGCAAGAGTCAGGAAATAAAAGGTATGCCTACCATAGCCTTTCTAAAGGCAACATGAATATAGCCTTAGCTAAAAATTGAAAATCTCAATGATTGACTCCCTTTAACACTAGAAGTCCCAGAAATTTCGAGCACCCCCTTGAAGTCCTGAAAGAGGGTCAAATGACCCTTAGTCCAAACAGACAACTCTGATGGCTCCAATTAGCATCCTTTCATTTGTAAATGTGGCCATTGTCTGAGGAATCTGCAGGGGGCAATTGTGTTGATCCACCTCAGGTCTTGTAAGAGAGTGTAAACAAAAGAATGTAAGATGCTCTTGAGTGTGTCTGCCCATCCCCCAGCTGCATTGTTGTGCTGGGAATATGCATAAGGTTGCTAACACCTTAGCAAATTTGCATGCAGCCTTTTGTGCTGTGGGGGATGTGAAGGGACTGCTTCACCTATTTTGTTCACAAGAAACAAAATGCAGAGAAGGCACACCATTCAACAGGCATTGGAACTGATCCTGAGCAACACCAACCCTTCTGACTCAGATGGAGAAGACATAGTCCTTTAACTGGATTCGGACTCTGAGCTGTCTTCAGGTTAGATTTTTTTCAAATTACCGATTTTTATTTCCTGACTATATTTTTTATTTAGAACCAAAACAAAATGTTAATTTGAAATTATTTATCTTGCAGATGAGGAGACTCCTCCTCTACCAAAAAAGAGAGCTCGGTTGGCGAGTGAGCCGACAGAGACCGCAAAAGATGGCACAGTGTGGCATGAAGTAGAAGTGGGGAAACGTCTCCATTTCACCCCAATAGAACCGTACCCTACAGATGGAGAGCCAAGTGCTAAGGCCAGACGAAGTGTCCGGAGTCGCCTTCAGAGCTTCCTCTGTTTTATCACTCTTGACATGCTTCGTAGCATTCAAGAATGGACTACTCAACATGCACGTCACACGGAGCAGGTGGATTGGTTCATGGGTCTCCCGGAACTAATGGTATTTATTTCAGTCATTATCTAGCGGGGGGTGACCAAGGTTCCATCACTACATGACAGCTGGTCAGCAAACCTAGCAAACCCAAGGATCATTGCAACTATGACCCGAAACCGCTTCCAAGACATCATGCAACACCTACGCTTTGATGACATGTTCACACGCAGTGAGCGAGTGGAGACCGATAAGTTTGCTGCAATCTCCGATGTGTGGAGATCGTTTGTCACCAACTGCATCGCATCCTACAACCCTGGTCGACACATCACTATTGATGAACAGCTTTTCCCGTCAAAGACTTGCTGCTGTTTTCTGCAATACATTGCAACAAAACCAGACAAGTTTGGCATCAAGTTTTGGGTGGCTTGCGACTTGAAATCAAAGTACATCTGTAATGTCCTCCCATATCTTGGCAAGGACCCCAGTCGTCCCAGCGGGGAGAGACTGTCCGAAACTGTAGTGATGAGGCTGATGGAACCATTCATGGACAAGGGCAGAACTGTAACCACGAACAATTTCTTTACATCATTGTCACTTACACAACGACTGCTTAGCCGGAAAACCACTATCCTCGGCACAGTCAACAAGAGTCGCCGGGAAATTCCTCAATCCGCTAGACAGATGGACCGCATTGAATTCACCACTCAGGTGTTTTCAACCACTGGTGCCACACTGACAGTGTATGCACCCAAACGAAAGAAGGCCGTCTACATTCTCAGCAGCATGCACAGCGTGGTTGAGACTGAGGATACCAACAAAAGGAAGCCAAACACGGTCACACAATACAACCACACAAAGTGCGGTGTGGATGTGATGGACCAAATGGTGCGGGAGTACAGCGTGCATGCAGGAACACGGAGATGGCCAGTCGCCGTGTTCTACAACATGATTGACATGGCAGCACTGAATGCTCATGTTCTTTATCAGGCATGCACTGGGGTGCAGGAGAGACGGGTGGACTTCCTGGTTGAGCTTGCAAAAGAGTTAGGTGGCTCTCATGTGACTGAAAAGAAGGCATGCAAGGAGAAACTCCTTCGGCAACAACCTTCCACACCCAGCCCTGGCAAAAGGGTGAAGTGTCAGGTCAACCATCGATGCACGAACAATTGTGCAACTGAGAGATGTGTTGACTGCTACAAATACACGTGTGGCAAATGTACCAGGGACATACCCAGGCAGTGCCAGGTATGTTCCGACAGTGCAGACAGACTGCTGAGTAAGTGCTGAAATGCTAGTCACACAAGAAGGACATGCCACTCACACACACACACGCAGCCCCCCACAGCAGCCTATTGTAAATATGTGTGGAATTGTTTTATTCCTTGTATTTTTTTTATTATTTTCATAACAAAAATAAAAAGCATGGAAACAAATAACAGTTGTTCTTTTGTATATTTACATTTTTGTATATTTAGATTCAAGTCAATGGGTGCAGGAAAAAAAAAAAAAATCGCAAAAAAAATCGCAGTTACTGAGTGAGTCACACAAGAAGGACATGCCACTCCCACACACACACACCACACACACACACACACACACACACACACACACACACACACACACGCAGCCCCCCACAGCAGCCTATTGTAAATCCTGTGGTGTGACAGTAATGGCCTTAATTACAGAACAAAAGCGGTGATTATAGGTTGTTTGCTTAAATCCTTCAGGTCATTCGACCCATCTCTGGGTTCCAAAGGTAGAAATGTTAAATGACCCCTCTCTGGGACTTCTAGTGTTAAGACCAAAAATAATTACTCTCCCTCTTCCTGGACACAGTCATCAGTAGGATAGAATGAGTCCACGTAAGCCGAGATTGTTAACTCACAATAATGAAATGGTTATTTCTCTTTGCTTACAGTATATAGCACTAACACATCAGCTTTGCTATAAAAAAAAAAATTTCCTCATCAATGGAGGAATTTATAAAGACTGGTATAGATTTTAGGCATCCTTTACACAAGTAAATCTAATTGATGGCTGTGCCCATACACACCCACTTTCAGGAAAGGTGCAAAATGAACACTGTTTGCAACAAATGTTGTCCATGCTTTTTCAAAACAAGATATAGTGTTGGTTTCGCTTATAGGTTCTCCAGGGATGTTTCGGCCCTTGATGCCAAGAGTAAGATTTCACCTTTTGGAATGCTGTATTATAGAACCAAAAACATAGACCATATTTTAGCTTGTGTATTTCCTCCCTTACTGTTAGACGTAGCTTCTGTACATGGATGATAATCATCTAGATACAAAATTTCTTTTTTTAGTTAATGGTGCAAAGGTAGATAAGGGTGGGTTAAAACTTAAACTTGAACATTAAACTGTAATATATATATATATATATATATATATATATATATATATATATATAAATCTTCATAAATTAATAGTACAGGCGAAAAGAAGACACTTTACTATATCTTATTTAATAATTTTATTTATTTCTCTTTATGAAACTGGGTTACTTTTTACATATTAATCTATGGAAAGGGGAGGAGGAGACTCCTATACTCTGCTATTCTGAGTGAGGATACCCATTTTTTGTATTTTCAAAATAAGAGCCTACCGGCACAGAATGAAGCAGTAAATTAACAGCCTTCTTCCCCTCCCTCCATTGATTTCTGTGTGTGAGATGGATGGATAGGACTGTATGTAAACAAACAGACTGAGTCTCAGGAAAACAACTTAATAAGTGGAGAAGGAAACAGATTTCTTATATTCACCAGTAATATTAATTTATAATAAGTGGTTTTATGGTTGGAGGGACAATAAACCCTGAACACTAAGAAAAACAAGAATATGCATTATATGGTTATATCTGCAAGCTGCTTCTCTGAGCGGTATAGCAGAAAACTTGCAAATACTTAGTGTGCAGATAGTGCTTCCTGTGCCATTATTGGTTGGTGACCAGCAATTTGTACAAGCATGACATCACAGATGGTTCAGTAGGGGCAGGGCTTAGCACCAATTCATTATAATGGTGAAATGGAGTACAATTGAGTGTAATGTAAACCATGCAGCTAGAGGACTTGAATTACATCAGGGAGAGAGGAGGATTACATTTTTGTTGTTCTTATCTATGTTTTGCAAATCAGCCAGCTTTCCTACAGTCTTGAAACTAGTGATCATTGTTGTACATTAAAAAGGGGTTTTATGTAGGTAGTTTTTGATTCATCAGTCTGCGTTAAAGCACTAACTGGTATGTTACCCAATCTTCCTGGTTTCCTGAAAGGTACTTCTGTTCAAGGGACACTAAACCCTGAAAGCCAAGAATAGCAAGAAAAATATGCTTCATAGTTCAACTCTAGTTATATCTGCAGGATTTATTGTTAAACTACAGCTCTGAGTGGTTTGACAGAAATCTTGTATACAGTGCTTCCTGCTTCTGTGCAGTGCCATTACTGATTAGAGACTGGCCACTAGCCCTATCATGACATCACAGAAAGTTTGAGTGTGGTGGGGCTTAGCTATAATTCACCATAATTGTGTTATGGGGACAGTGCAGCCCAAGAGCATGAATTACACCAGGGAGAGAGGAGAATTACATGTGTGTGATTTTCATTTACCTTGTGCAGAAACCCAGCTTTCCCAAATTCCTGAAAGGCACAACTAGCTAGCTGTGCCAGAACTTAGAATGCTGTTTATATGAGTAGATTTTGCTTCAGCAGTGTTCTGTAACACTGACTGGTATGTTACCCAGTTTTGTTGTGCCCCTGAAAAATACATCTGTTAAGGAAGAATTATGGAGCAAGG
The DNA here is from genome assembly GCA_947044405.1 of Leptodactylus fallax. NCBI lineage: Eukaryota > Metazoa > Chordata > Amphibia > Anura > Leptodactylidae > Leptodactylus > Leptodactylus fallax. The sequence continues at coordinate 868,939 of CAMRHE010000150.1, forward strand.
AGGAGGGTTTACTTAGGTATGTTTAGTACTCAGAAGTCCCTATTACAATAGTGCCTTATATATTACCCTGAAAGGAAAATCTGACATGACACAAATACAGAGTGAGGAGCAAAGTTTACTCATGTATTTACTTAAGTGGTCTCTATTACAGCTAACCATGGCATGTAACACAGCTTTCCTGGGACCCTGAAAGTCGTATATGGCAAGTTATTAAACAATTACAGATCTAGAAGAATTATTTAGGTATATTTAGTTTTTAGCAGTTCCTATTATAGCATTGTCTGATATGTAACTCATATTTGCTGTGAATCTGAAAGGCATATCAAGCAAGGTATAGCACATTTCTAGAGAAAGGACTGAGATTTATTTATAGTAGTTAGTATTCTCTTTTATTGCACCACAAGTTTTGCTACCCAGCTTTCCCAGAACCATGAAGGGCAAATCTAGCAAGCTTTGGCATGATTTGGGTGCAACCAGGGGGATTTATTTAGGTTAATATTCAGCAGTCTCCATTACTGCATTACCTGGTATGTTAACCAGCTTTCACAGAACCCTGAAAGGGAAATCCTGGCAAGCTATAAGCTATGATCAGATATATTATTCAGTATTCCTTATTACACCTCCACATGATATGTAAATCAACTTTATCAGAAGTCTGAAAGGCCAATCTGGCAAGCTCTAATTGTATACTTATTGCACCATTACCTTGTTTGCTACCCAGCTTGCCTGAGACCATGAAAGGCAAATATGTCATAGTATGGCATACTATTTAGTACAAATACATATAGTATCAGGGCAATAGTGAGGTCTGGTATTCAGAATATTTATCTATTGGGACATTAAACAGCTTGTAGTTCAGGGACCTTGGTCGGGACCTGAATCAATTGGGCCCTGAAGAGGGCACCCAGACAATAGGCTTTGTCAAAGTGACTGGCAGCTTACCCCTAAGATCAGGAACCCTGTGATTGCAAAGGAAAACTGGGCTGTAAATATACGACAGCTCTGTGGGTTTTCATGCTGCTATCTGCCATAAATATACGTGGACAAGAATGGAAGGGGTTAAATATTTTACCAGTAATATAAAATTGTAATTATTTATTAGAAGTAGTAATAATAATGATGGAATAGTGGCAGGGACCTGTGCTAGAAAAGGATAGATGTAATTGAAATGATTATTGGAAAATGCCTTTTATGCTGTGGAAAAATACTTTAAGCTGTTAAGAGCCGATAAAGTGCATTTTATTATAAGCTGTAAATGTGCAATTGGATGTAGGCTTTTCACATGTGTATTTTTTTCTTCTAAAAATGTGATTTGCAACCTAAATTACCGTACAGAATTTTAGCACTATTAATAATAAATTGTGTAGATTATTGAATGCATAAGGGATCTACCTACTAGATGTTAGAGAAGTAAGGTGAACTTTTTGAGATCTGTTCATATGGTGCTGTGCTGCATAGTCTCTGCTTTTGCTGTGGTGCTATGCATGTGGAGTAGTGTGGGTCAGAGCTTGGGGGCTTAGCTTGGCACTTTACTTGGGCTACTGGGTCACTGCACCCTGTGAGCGCTGTGTTGCAGTAGTGGTTTTCACCATTCTGCACTGCATCTTTTATAAAGAAGGAACCAACCATATAGAGGTAACCTGTTTCTTCAAAAATAAGCCGTACCTGAAAATAAGCCTTAGCTTGAGTTGGCATGGTTTTTGGAGTAGGCTTGAAATATGAGCCCTACTCCAAAAATAAGCCCAAGTTACAGTCAGCGCCTCCAGTGCTAGGCTATGTCCATAGCTCCCAACCGTCCCGCATCTGGCGGGACCTTCCCGATTTTACACTGCTGTCCCGCGGTCCCGGATAGCTTACAGTTTGTCCCGCTATTCCCCTGAAGTGTTTTGCTGTTAACAAATGTTATTAGGGTAGGGTAAAGGCTAGGGTAGGGTAGGGTAATGGTAGATGCTAAATCGTAATGGCTAAAGGACCTTTGATGACATCATGAACATGTGATCAGACTCTTGTGTGGGCAGAGCTATTCTGGATACTGCGGGACACACTGTGATGTTACACAGAAAGCTGGGAACAGAGAATTATCAAAGATAAGTAGGAGAGAAAAGAGCATGTGTGAGCAAGAGGGGGGGAACTGGGGCAGATGAATGGGAAATTAAACTAAAGGCAGATTAAGGGGGCAATTAAACTGGTGGCAAATAAAGGGGACATTAAATTGGTGGTAGATGGAGGGGGCAATTAAACTGGGGCAGATGAAGGGGGCATTAAGCTGGTGACATGAAGGGGGAACATTAAGATGGTGGCAAATAAAGGGGGACATTAAACTGAGGGCAGATGAAGGGGGCATTAAGCTGGTGGCAGATGAAGGGGACGTGAAGCTGGTGGCAGATGAAGGGGGACATTAAACTGGGGGCAGATGAAGGGGGGCATTAAGCTGGTGGCAGATGGAGGGGGACATTAAACTGAGGGGGCAGATGGAGGGTGACATTAAACTGGGGGAAACTGGAGGAGGACATTAAACCGTGGGGGGTAGCTGGAGGGGGACATGTCTGCCTCTAGTTGCCCCCAGTTTAATGTCCCCCTCCAACTACACCCACTGTTTAATGTCACCCTCCAGCTGCCCTAGTTTAATGTCCCCCTCTAGTTTCCACCAGTTTAAACTGGGGCACGAGGAGAGGGACTTAATACTGTGGGGAAATTGGAGGGGACCATTATAATGTGGGGACATATAATGTTAGGGTGACTGTAGGAGCATTATACTGTGTGGGGGAACATGGAAAAATAGATGAGAATGGGCGGAGTCAACATAGAAGTGGGTGGAGATAAATTTGCCGCAGTGCGCATAGCGCGCCGCATATTTTGTCCCTCTTTCTGTCCTTTGAAAGTTGGGAGGTATGTGTGTCAAGGAGACAGAGAATAGGCATACTGTAGCTCACAAGCGTCCTGTTACCTCCCGCCACTGCAGGGCAAAATCCGCTCACCTGCTCCCAAGCCCCGCTCCAGAGCCCCGCCTCCTGCCTCCCGAGTCCGCCTTCCGAGTGCTGCCTCTTGGCCGCTACCTTGCTATGGGCTTGGCTACCTATGTGACCAGATGTCAGGTGCCACCACTGCTTGCTCCCACAGACGCAGCCACTCCACTACAGCACCTCCCCCTTATCATAAAGGAGAGCGTAAAGGAGAGGAGCTAGAGAGGGCACTGTGCCAGTGCCACAAAAAGTGTTTAGAGAGAGAGTGCTAGTAAGTTTAAGAACCACTGACACTGCACCATCTATTGTGAATGTAAGTTGGGGTTACTAACCCTAACCATTTTACAAGATTCGTCCGGAGCGAATCAGAAAAGATTCTGATTCACTTCAGTGCCTGAAAAATAAGACCTAGACCAAAAATAAGTCCTAGCCCTTTTTTCAGAGAAAACAATAATATAAGACCCTGTCTTATACTTAGGGAAACATGGTAGCTGTGAAGTGGCTGAGTCTATACAGCTTGATCAAAATGTATACTAAGAGCCTCGTGTTCATTTTTGTAGATTTTGCTGAGAAGCATAGATCAATGTATAATACTGGGATGTTCCCCCCCCCCCCCCTAAAGTTGGAGTATTAAATCAATCAGTCCTGCCATATAACAGTCTGAAAGTATAGCAGGACATTTAGTAAAATGTAAATTCCTTGTTTTCTTCCTTGCAGTCAGGCTGCACAGTAACATCTATTCTGTAAAACTAAATCTGCAACAACTGTAATGTACAAAACTCCAAAAAACACACCACAAACAATAAAACATGTTGTACATTATGTAGTGAGTTTGATATTTCATTATAGACTTTAATAAAATAATAACAAAAAATAAAATAAAAAATAAAGGTTTTTAGAAAAAAAAAAAAAAAACCTGGTTGCCGCATTTTTGCGCTGAAAGTGCTATAAACTTTTTCAAACTTCAATAAATGAGTAATCTATCTTTGTGCATCCAATAAGGAGATTGGTATACTGTTGTGCAATTTGCGGGATTTATCTCCCAGTGCTTGGTGCTGTCTATTTCTGTTTTTTTTCCAGCTTTTGACTATAGTTACACCTGACAATATTAGACAGGAGTTCTGTTTTCCATTGGGGTTACTGAACTGGAGAGCTGTTTCCACATATTCATACCTGCAGGTTATTCTCTCACAAGGTTGTGGGTTTTTGTTTATTTTCATTTGTATTTACCAGCTGTGTATATAATATCTGTGAGTATATATAGTTGATGGACTTCAGATTCCAGGTTTGCCAGCAAGCTACTGGACACAATTAATCTTTTCTCTTCTATATGATTTACCTGATCCGTCATGATAAATTATCTGCACAGAGCAGTCAGTAGGCCTTTATTTTAGCTGCGGCCAGCTGTGTTACCTTATTTGCACTTTACAAAAGGGCAGATGAGGAAAAGGATCCATGGGCTCTTGAAATTTTGTTCATAAAGTGCATACATACCCACATTAAAACTAAACTAAAAAATTATAACAAAGAATTTTATTCATTCCAAACAGTAACTTTCCACCTTTTCCCTGATTTGTCTGCCTTGTTGAAATGCAGGTTCTGCTGCTTTCTGCAGGTCAGGATGTTTCCAGGTAGAAGAGAGAACACAATTAGTTTCCACGTACTGTAATAGTTACAGGGTTATTAAACCATAAGAGTTTTTATCATCTGCTAAGTAAATAACTTCATAACTGTTTATTGAAAGGAGTGCTGTCCAGCAAGTTTGGTATGGAGACTTGTATTTTTGGACTTGCACAGTAGCAGATCTGCCAACATTTATTTCCAACATGTTGTTCTTTAAACAGGCCGAGGCATAATTTTGACAGTAGGGTTTGGCTGATGCTGTGCAAGAAAAACGAGTAACAAACATGTACGGTATTATGTAAAGGTTTGTGCACTACTTGTCATATTACATGTTCTGAGTAAAACCGCTAATAAAACGTCTACAGAGAACAAACGTAACAGACAATTGTGCATTTCAATGTTTTATTTTTCAATTTTTGTTTGCCTTGTAAAACGGTTACCGTTCTTGCATGTCGTTTCCTCCTATAACCACTTCAGGATGGGCCATTTTTCCTGGTTCAGGTTCAGACAGATTTTCGGATTTTTTTTTGTATTTGCGGTTTTGAGGGCTATAAATAGAAATTTTTTGTTTGGATTTTTCAAATAATAACAAATTTTATTTATTTATTTTTTTTGGTGATAAATAGGGCTTATTTTGCTTTTATTTTTGCATGTTTTTTTCTTTAACCCCTTCACGCAAAATCACGTACATGTACGTGATTAGGCGCAAGGGTCTGTATGGAGAGGCTCAGGAGTTGAGCGGCATCTAAAGTGCGCATGATGCTGCGCCACCGTTTTTAACATTCAATAATTTCCCGGCTGTCATGGCAACCGATCGCCGCCCTCTGATGACATTCCATCAAGGCTCGCAGGCTTGTCATTACTATAGTTCTATTACATGCTGCCATAGGCAGCGTGTGACAGAAGTCAATGGATTTTACTATACACTGCAATACAATTAGTATTGCAGTGTATTGTATGAGTGATCAGACCGTCTACAATTCAAGGTCCTTGGGGGGTCTGAAAAGAAAGAAAAAAAAAAAAAATGTAAAATTTTTTAAAAGGTATAAAAAAAAAAACCATAAAAATAAATAAACATAAACACTTTAGGTATCCCCATGCTCAAAAATGCTCAAACTATTAAATTATAAAAATATGTATCCCATACAGTGAACGCTGCAGCAAGGAAAAGGCCAAATGGCTGTTTTTTCAACACTTTGGCTCCTTAAAAAAAAAAAATTTGATTAAAAAGAGATCAAACCATCAGACCTTTCCCCAAATCATATCAATAAAAACAACATCTTGTCCCACATAAAAAAAACCTGCAGAAAAAACCGCAGCGGAAACTCATTGTGGTTTTTGTTACAGTGCTTTTCATAAAAAATAGGAAACCTCTGCAGACTTTCTGCTTTCATTATACTGTGAACCGAGAGCAAGGCAGGTGGTTTGGACTCCGCAACCAGAAATGAACGCACACGCGGTAGTTCAAGAAAAGAATATATATTTACTATAAGTTAATAAAGGCTATTTGAAGGTAAAATGACAGGGATAAAGACAAGCAAAATATACAATATAGCATGAACAATTTCAAGGCAAATTCTGCAATGGTTTCTACTTTTACTCTGTCCACTTCTGCAGTATGGACACTGAATGAACATTATACTCAAAACTATCCCTAACTGACCCTGACATCACATTTGGGTGCACCCCCTTTTCCCCAGTGGTCCAGGTGGACCGCTTACAGTCCGTAGAAGCGCGCGGTGGGGCCCAAAGTCGTTCCTTTCTTTTATAGTGAAGCGTCCTCTCCTCACTGTTATCAGGATCTTGGGAGAAATGAAGTCCTCTTTAACAGGGAAACCCAATGAATGCAATGTAATCCAACAGCAGATTCCACTCAGCACACTGACAGTCCTGCCGAATCCATACACTGAGCTGGGTTGTAAGCCGGGGTTTAGCAGGTGCTGTCCAGTACATCAACAGCACTGCGAGTCTCTATCTGTGGTATCCATATACACAGTCACAATGTCAGTCTCACTGATCAGCCACTGAGCACAGTTCCTTTCACATGGACTCACTAGTCCTGTTGTCTCTTTACACTCTGTTTGTCTCTGGACCAAGATACAGCTTAGCTGTACAGAAAAATCTCCACACCAGTTCAATACAACACTTGCCAAGATGGCTGCTGCTCTCTGTCTCGTCACTTCCTGCTTCTCTGCTCACACTCTGTCCGCAGAACAGGCAGGCTGACATAAAGGGGGGGGGGTCTCACTCCAGCATCATGTCACAATTACAATGGCTGCTGTCTTAAAGGAACAGAATCACAGAAATACATTCAACATTAACAGTTTATACAGACAAATGAAGCTTAGGACAACATTGGCTGTCTCTTACAATACCTATAGGGAAACCGCTAGCGTTTCCGTAGATATAATTGACATGCTGTGATTTCCAAAATCACAGCTTTTACACTGCACGTAAATATTTTTCTGCAATGTGTGGATGGGATTTGCTAGAATCCCATTCACTTTGTAGTGACTGTAAAACGTGGGGCCCTGGACTAAAAGACATTTTGGATCATTGTCTTGGGGTTTATCAAAAGGATGAAATATGGCCATATATATTACAGTCCATATTAAAGGGCTTGGTCAGGGTTAAGGTTTTTATGGCCTATCCTTGAGCTGTACGGAGCTTCTTACAGTGTGCAACCTATACACTGTACAGGGCTGCAAGCAGAAAACTTCATCCCCTGTGTAGCAGCCAGGCGCTGTCACTGCCGCTCAGCGCCCATTGAAGTCCATGGGAGGTGAGCTGTAGTAATGGCGCCCAGGTGCTATACAGGTTAGGGGCCACTCACATCACATTTGTTTTACATCAGTTTAACAGATGCAAAAAACGGATTAAAAAAAAAAAAAAAAAACAGATTATCTATGGAAAGCGTCTGTTTTTTTAATCCTTTTTGTGCATCCGTTAAACTGATGTAAACAACGTGATGTGAATGGACCCATACAGAGCTTTCTGCATCCTGCCCTGTATTGTGTACAGGAGGGGTGCTGGAAACTGCTCTGCACAGCTGTACGGTGCTGTGTGTGCTTGGCGTAATTGAGTATTTGATGTAAGGTAGTTTTCTGAAGACACTTGACAGAGTATTCACGTAATGGAGCGAAGTGGACTGCAGTTCATAGTGCGTAATAGGTATGATCCCTCACCATAGTAGAGTCTGATGAAGGTCTGGATGGACTGAAACGTCACATGTGAGTTTGTTGTGGATTACTTAATATGAATAAAATATTGGAACTGTAAATTAAAAATAACTGGAATGCTGAGTCCTTTCACCTATCTGTTATTGGGTTGGGAGCCTACTTCAAGTACTGGTGAATAGTGGACTGTTACACCTTCATAGCCGCTAAATGTTTTGCTTATCTTTTCAGCACTGTGGGGACTAACCAGTCTGTGAACACATATGGATAAATCATTTTTGCAGGATAACCCCATTAACCCCTGTATTTTAACTCTTAACTCTCTCCCTGGTTCTGATTGGGTCACCTGGAAATGTATTGGAGCCCCTTTTGATCATGGCAAACAAGGGTTAACAGCCCTGGTTGCTGTCCTCCAGGTTTAGTACTGACACCAACTGCTGTTAGGACTGTGGGCGTTCGATAAGGGTTAAGCGTTTTTACCTCATGACAAAAGCCCTTTCATAAATGCAAAAATGAAGTTGCATTTGCCAAAGGCTGGATTCAGCATGAAAGAGACGATGCAATGTTTTCCACACACTGCAGGAAAGAATACCTTCTGCTTTATCGCTTTCAGGATCTACAGAGTTGTTTCTGCAACTCTTTCTTTCATGTGTATTGTAGATAGGAATTTCTTTATTCACAAGGACAATGGCCAGTTATTATGGCCGTGCAGGACTTTTCTCTTCAACAATTTTTGGCGAAGTCATAGTTCTTTGGCATGACAAGAGCAGCCTTGATGCACTTGTTGCTCCAAACAGCTCATTTGCATATTTGTAACACCATTGAAATCTTGGGAATGGAGGCACCAATCAGGAAGGAGGGAAAGAAGGTTGCTTCGGGTGACCCTAAGGTGTCTAGCAGTGCTGCTGATTTCATAGGGAAGGTTCCGGCACCAGGCTCCCTTTTAGAAATTTTTTATAGTGTGCTGGTTTTTGTTAAAGTTCTGAAGGATTTCGAAGTACTATATCGATGTACAGGTGCATCTCAATAAATTAGAATATCTAAACGTTTGTTTATTTCAGTAATTAAATTAAAGTGACCTCCTATATTTTCTAGATTCTTTACACACAGAGTGTTCTATTTCAAGTGTTTTATTTCTGTAAATGTTGATTATGGATTACAGGTAAGGAAAACCAAAATCTAAGAAAATTAGAATATTGTAAAAAAGTTCAGGATTGTAAATTCAGTGTCACCTGCCAAGGTTTCCTAAGCCTTTAAATGGTCCCTCAGTCTGGTTCAGTAGGACACACAATCATGGAAGACGCTGATTATGGATTGTATTACTGAATTACTGAAATGAATGAATGTTTTAAAGATATTCTAATTTATTGAGATGCACCTGTACTATACATGTATTATAATCACATTTAAGTAATTATAATTACATTATAATTTTCTATTATTTTTTTCTTTTTGCAGTTTGCCAAGGCGAGCCAAGGCTTTGTACGCATGTAAGGCTGAGCATGACTCTGAGCTTTCCTTTACAGCTGGCACAGTGTTTGAAAATGGTAAGTTAATTGTTGAATTTTACTAATTCTGTAAAACTGAGGCATTCTTCACATTCATTGATCAACTTTATTCAGAACTTTTGGAAAAATCAACTGTGAATTAAGCTTCATGTTTTCATTACTTATATGTGATGGATTTCTATTGGCAGTTACATTTCATTTTCTCCAAAAATATCTTCAAGATGAGAGGTTGGCACATTTGTCAAATAAATTATTCATATTAAGGCTGTAATGTAATAATATGAAGCACCTGCCAAACTAATGTTGGAAGACTGTAACATCAAAAACACCTTTGTTTCAGAGTTCACACATCTGGTTTATCAAACTTGTTCTCGTGCCTCAACCCTTTTACTGTGCCAACTTGGAGTTTATTTTCAGATGCCTTTTGTCTAAAAGTATTGCCAAGCTATTGAGTATGCTTGGCCACACATTTAAAGGGAGTCTGTCAGCAGTAAATTGGATATAAACCTAATTCTAGTACCTTGTAGAGGTGATTCTACAGTTTCCAAATATCTTTGTTATTGTCTTTGGAGTCCTGTTTTCATGTAAATCGTAGTTTTATTTATGTGTAAATCAAGGAAAGGTGCTTTTGTCTGGGAATCTAGAGCGGAGACCAAAGTATAAGGAACCTAAGGTACCCCCAAAACACGTTGACTATCATTTGCATATGAGTGAAATATCAATTTAGATGAAAATGTGGTTCCAAAGATGTAGAATCCACCTCTATACAGTACTGTGATTAAGGTTATAACTGTTTTAATTCTAGCATGACTCCCTTTAAGATCATTCGGGAATGAAAGTAGTTTCAGGTGGCATTCAGCATGCTACCAATAGCATGCATGTTTTGATCAGACATGCATGGTGATTCTTAGGTTGTGGCTTCACAGCGATTTTGGTTGTTGAGACTGTGACTTGGTTATCAAAAATAAAATAAAAAATCAAGCACTTATTGGAAGATCCAGCTGAATTTGGTGAAATCTCCTGATAGTCTGATGTGTCTGTTGGTTATATACATAAGATTAAAAGCAGATGCTACTAAGCTGAGCTGGATCTGCCAATGATCTGTAAATAAATATTTCTTCATGTGGCCAACATTAGTGTTACAGCATCGTATGGGTCACAGTACAACCACATTCAGTTATGTTAGTTCTGAAGTCGCAGGGTGCGACAACAATCTTTGCAAGTGTCACAACTGTCACAGACAAAGTGAGGGGGAATGTCTGTAAGGCACCAGTTTCTACCTTCTATCAATCATAAGTAGTAAAGGGTTACTGAACTTTTTTTTTTTTTTTTAATGAAAAAGGGAAAAACACTTTGTAACATTACAGCAATATCGTTCAATGTAGAAAATGATTGCCATTGGTAAGTATATAGTGTGTGTACATTTATAAACTTCTCTGTTCTACAGCAGAAATACAAACACACAAATACAATAAGATACTATGTTACATTTATGATGTCTAGCATGTATTATTCTAGAAATAATATAATGAACCACGGTGGCTCAGTGGTTAACATGGTTGCCTTGTACGCCATAAAACTGGCATACAAGACATGATATATCTCCCATGTGTGGTTATAAACCTTATTGTATGGGGCATCATCCAGTTAAAGGCCAACCCTGGTATTTTCTAACACCTCTGCCAAATGTGTGTAGAGATTGTGAGATAAAAAAACATTCACATTTAACAAGTCAGTATATTTATTTGTGACATTTTTTCCAACTATAATCAAACATTGTTCACAATCGGTGACCATTGGTTACTTTAATGGATACTTTGTAAACATTATGGCCCTTTTCTCTGCTTCCAGTCTATAACTGTCCCTCCAGACTCGCACAGTAGAAAATTTATCCTTTTTCTTTGTTTTCCTTTGATTTAGAGCCCTCCTATAATGGTCCTCTTCTCGCTTCCCAATGCTGTTGTGCTTTGTGTTGTTGCCCTATGCATTAAAGAGATAATTACACAGAAAGCAGAAAAGGTCACCGCTCGCGCAAGTGTCTAATTTCCTCTGCCTGTGTAATTATATTTGTAGCCTTGTACAAAGAACAAGGCAGCGCTCCACAGCTGATGACAGTGCGGTTTTCCATCTTCTCGCCTGCCTTTATCAGTACTCTAACAGAGCTACATTTATATAAGTGTGTATGTATAATATATAGCTATATATTTAATATACACACTCATTGGTGCTATTAATAATAACAATAGTTAGTGTTTATATTGTAGCCAATAACTTTCTTTGGAGATATCAAGATGGATAATATCCATGTATGTTTCCATTGGTTGTAATGGGTGCAGGTTTGGAGATGGCATTCTACAGGTCCATTATGGCCGAAGACGTATATACGCTGTCAACCTTTTCACTCACTATAGGATAGGGGATAATTTGTAAATCAGTGGGGGGTCCAAGCCTTCAGACACCCACTGATGAGGAGAACGGGAATGAAAGAACTTTGGCTATCCCCGGTGCTCCCATTGAAATGAATATGTGGTGCGCACAAAAAAAGTCACCCCTTCTGATCAGTGGGGTTCTGAGAAGGAATACCATGCTTTGGTGGGAAAACCCCTTTAAGCCATCCCTTTCGACTCCCCCTGTACATATGCACTCTTGACTCAGCTTATGTTTCTGATGTGCAGAGGAGAGTAAGCCACTTCTTTGATAGTGACATGTGTCCCCTGAGAATTGGGCATGCTGAAATCCAGATGACTGCTCCTTCCCTCACTTGACATTTGGCATCAAGAGAGAGTTAGTAGACCCCTACATATTGGGGTTTGGTGTCATTCATCTAGTGCACTATAACAACCCTCCATGGTGTCCCTCAGGAATGAAATCCTGTAGTGTGCGGAAGTCCACTCCACCAGCAACAGACCCCTCCTCGTTGTTATAATGGTATCAAATTGAAAAGCACAATTGTCGCTTTCAATTTATCCTAGGGTCTTAGTTTCATGCCAAGACTTAAGATAAGTTTTTTACTCCCTGGTTTTGCATCATCATAGTGGAGTTTGAGGGAATGATGCAGGAAAAACAGAAAGGGAAGACACCGCATGCTACGTTTATCATTTTCCAAGGAGGTGATACGATTTTTTTTTTTATATTAACCCTCCTTAGCTATCACAAAGTTGTACACTGTCATATACGCATATACGGTATATATAATGGGTTTTTTTTTTCTGCAGAAGAGATGAGAAGATGAGCAACTCTGCATTTGGTCACCCACCAATGTTAAATGGGCCATTTGTCAAATCTTAATAGCTTGTTTTTGTTTTTAATAAAACTGTAATTTGATGCAAAATTACATGAAGACACCAGTCAGTGTAATGTGTTGGTTGGAAATTTAACAGTGTGCCAGATGTATTTTTAGAAAGTATATGGCAATGAAATTCATTGCTGTTGATGTTACAATTCAGTAGTGTTCTGTGGTCATAACAGGCAATGAAGACTTAACCAAGTCCATCGCCCATTTTTGACAATGGTTATTAAAGTATGTTTAGGATAGGGTATAGACTGATTTATAATGTTTTTGTGTGGACGGAGGGTGCAGTGTTTCAGTAACTTATTCCTCTGAAATATGGAAAGGAAAGCAGTGGGGTAAAACATAGCTAGAGGTCTTTCTAGGTTAATAAAATAAACGGAGGCAGTGACCCAGATGCTGTCTTATAACAGATGATCAGTGCTGAAAAGACAGACTTGGTCAATCCAAATTGAGTTTTAACCTCAGTTTTTATTTGGGTTTAAAAACAAATCTCTTTTCTTAAACAAATCAGTGTTCTCTAGCATCTCAATGGAATTACTTACCAAGTGTCTGGATTCCCTAGACATATAAATTAGCCAAAACCAGACTAACCAGAGCTTAAAATGTATTTGTGTGTACAGCAGTTCATAAAACTGCAGCGTGCTCTGTGTAGTCTAAATTCATCCATCCCACTGTCATCTTCTGCTTATGTTATAGTATTCTGTTCGTGTAAGTCTACTTTTTCAGTGCAATCTTTCTTTCTAATAACATATATAATTATAAAGAAAAAAACTTATACATAGTTAGCATTTATTCAATCCATTTCCAAGTGGGAACAGTGTGCATATACTGTATATGGTACATATAGTTCATGCTTGGTCCTATAGTTAAATGTGTCAATTATACAACTATTGCAAATTTTATTGGTATTGAACTTTATTAATGGTTTGTGGTCTGCTGTCAATGGAAGAAACTTAGAATTCTGTGGATGCCAGCTTACTTATAAAATCTAATTTGTAATGATTTTTCAGTTAAAGGGATTGTCCCATTAAGACCCTTATTTCCTATATGACTGGGGCTCCCTTCACTGCCATCCCATAGCAGTGAATGGAATGCTTGTCACGCAGATGCACTGGCTCTTCATTCATTCATTCATTCAGTCATTCATTCATTCACTGGCCCTTCATTCACTGGCCCTTCGTTCATTCACTGGCCCTTCGTTCATTCACTGGCCCTTCGTTCATTCACTGGCCCTTCGTTCATTCACTGGCCCTTCGTTCATTCACTGGCCCTTTGTTCATTCACTGGCCCTTCGTTCATTCACTGGTCCTTTGTTCATTCACTGGCCCTTTGTTCATTCACTGGCTCTTTGTTCATTCACTGGCCCTTTGTTCATTCACTGGCCCTTTGTTCATTCACTGGCCCTTTGTTCATTCACTGGCACTTCTTCATTCACTAGCATTTCATCCAGCCTTCGTTCTTCTCATTACTGGGGGACCTGGCGGTCAGACCATAGCAATGTGACATCTCTATCCTGTGGATAGTGGATAAGCGTCTTCAATTAGACAACTCCTTTAATTGACCTGTAGTCCCCCTTCCTTGCTACTGATAACAAAGACTAATAATAGGCTGACATTTTGTTTTCTGGAGATCTCTTTTCTGCAGTAATTTCATTCTTTGCAGAAAGGGTTACAATCGTGTCTATATACAGTAGGTGACACAGGCACACACCATTTACAATAGGTGATCTTACAGCTCACCCCCTCCCTGCCCAATGACCCCTGAACATGTTTTTTGAAGGGAGGGTTTTCTTGTGTCCTGTGAGCCATGTGACTGCTGTAAAGAAATAGTACAGATGCTACCACCCTAATAATGTGGAAATAAAATCGAAAAAAAATAAAATCTACAATCAGAAAGTAAAGACAGAATATGAAAAAAAATATTTCCACTGCCTGGTTTAATTAGGGTAAAAAATATAAACAATACCTTTCCTTTAACAGAACTTTACATTTATCCTATTCTCATTAGGGTTTCCATTGCCTCTTTAGCCTGATGCCCCACGTTGCGAAAACGCAATGTTTTACAGTACCTGCAAAGTGAATGAGATTCTGGTGGATCCCATCCACACATTGCAGAAAAAATCTGCAGTGGAAAATCGCAGCATGTCAATTATACCTGCAGAAACGCCCACTTTTTCCCTATAGGTATAATAAGCCCAGGATGTTGTAGACAAAAACTCATTGAAAACACAATGAAAACTCAGCCTAGAATAGCCTAGCATATTGCAGTATTCTGGGCACTGACAAAAAATATCCATTGTAAGTGAATGGAGGATCATGTCTAATTCCTGTGGATCATATCTGTGGTGGAGATCATATAAAGGAAGCCATGATGCTACAGCAAACAGAACCTTCCCTTTCATCTATCACTACATATTTCCCATGTATTCCGCTTGCGTATTTTATTGCTGATATTAGATAAAATGTAAATTTAGATGTTAATGCCTTTTTATTTCTCCAATCTAGTTCATCCATCGCAGGAGCCAGGCTGGTTAGAAGGGACGCTCAATGGGAAGACTGGACTTATCCCTGAGAATTATGTGGAATTCCTATAGCTTTATGTTCTGCCAGCAATCCTACGCTTTACATGGTATCCATGACAACAGCTAATGGCGTCGAAGATTATCTCTCTATGCCTCCATGAATTACAGGGTGAAGGACTTTTCACTACCTGTTGCGGTGAAAGTGTGTGTGTATAGCTCTGTAAATGTTTGAAATGATTTATGGTGGTAAAATGTATACAGAAATGCAAGCATTATGTTTTTTATTTTAATCTTAGCAAGGGACCATTTTATGTTTACTGTTATTGTATTGTTTTAATTCACTGTACCTTGTAACCACTAACCGTCAACTATGCGTATACTCTGCCAGTCTGGACTAAACCAAGGATTATTTTGCAGGCTGCTTGGGCAATTTAGTAGACATTTCTGATGTGTTTTAATATATATGCAAAATCAGATACAACTTGAGTGCAGATTTTGAAGGGGTTGTCCAGCTTGTTTTTTGTATAATGAAAAGTTATACAATTTTCCAATATACTTTTTGTATCGATTCCTCATCTAAATCTCTTCTTGTTGTCATTGATTGTGTTTACTGCAAGTAGATAGATAAATCAGTCCATGGTCATGTGATGTACAGTCCATGGTCATGTGATGTACAGGTGCACAGCTCGTTACAGTCACTTCATAATAATCAGAGCTCTCTCATGAATTGAGCTGTGCACCCGTGTCCATCAGATGACCATGGACTGTATATCACATGACCAAGGACTGGCATTTATCCACTGGGAGGAAGCAGAATGAAAAGCAGCAAGCAGAGATTTAGGAAACCGTAAGGAATTGATACAGAAATTATACTGAAAAATTGTATAACTTTCATTTTATTTACTGAAACTGAACAACTCATTTTAATGCTGTAGCATACTTACATCAATTTTAAAGTGATACTTTGTTTTTTAGACAGTGTGTATTAATGAACTAGATGTGACAAGAATATATGAACTTTTTTTTTTTTTTTTTGACAAACTCTTTAAAGGGAGACTGTCAGCAGGAAAATCGGTATCAGATTAATGACAGTACCTTGTCAAGCGGCTTCTACAGCTTCCAATGATGGCTTTCTTATTCTACATTGCAGCTTCATTTTCATGAAAAGCAATGTTTTATTCTTATGCAAATTACCTAAAAAGAGCTTTAGGGGCTCGGTCTTCTCATACTGGGGCTTCACTCTCTGCTCTAGATAACCAGCCCTGACAGGAGAAGAATGAAGCTGCATAGCAGAATAAGAAAGGCATCTTTGGAAAGTGTAGAAGCCTCTCTACAAGATACTGTCATTAGTTTGATATTGATTTGTCCTGTTGACAGTCTCCCCTTAAGATATTTTTTTATTGTATATACTACATCTATTTAATTTGAAGCAACAAATTGGAACATCACATTAACATTAATTTAGACTGGTAGACTATGAAAAATAAAATGTTAAAGACCAGTTAGTCTGAATACAGGAGGTCCAGCTCTGCCTATAGCTCTATCAGGATTTATATATCCCAAGATCTTGGGATCGAGCTGGCGGTCCGCCGCAAGGCGAGCTACCGCCTGTCCCAGCCCCTGCCTCTTGGCGCCTCCCCGATGCTCTTGACTGAGTGTCCCGGGGGCCGAAGCGATTAGAAAATAAAATAGCAGGGCTAATATCTGCTTTGGGCCTTTATAAATATTAGTGCACACTACATATGCAATTTATGTGATCTCATCCCTTCTCTTTCACTAATCACATGGTAGCACTTGGGAGCACTAGTGAGTCTCGTCTTTCTAATACAATTTTATAGTTATTTTTATTTATATAAGAAATAAAAGTGAAGTTTTATTATTTTCTACTCTATCAAATCCCTCCTGAAATTTAGACTATGAAAAAGCATATCATTTTTCAATTGAAATAATGCTCCTGTGTCTAGGTGTTCAGTTACGTACTTGTTGTTATGATCCTTGATGTCCTTTTAATTCTCTCTCACGTTGTCTATGTCATGTGCCTAATATTGGTGGTTACACATACTCAATAGCTCAGTGCCATGACTTGTATCCTATTGTAATGTAGATGGGTGGTGGAGTTATTACAGCTATTTATACAGGTCAGCCAGTAAGAATCTGCACACTACAAGCATCTTCTCACCAGCACTGCATACATTTAGTGGATGTTCTGAGAGGGAATCAAAGGAACAACAGGAGGTGCCAAGTATACGACCACGAGACAGAGGAGCATTTTTTAAAATTATTCCAGATGAAAAATTTTCTTGTGATTTTTAAATTAATATTAAATGAATTAAGGAAAATAATATTTAATCATGGGACAGCCCCTTTAACAAACAAATAGCACTGGTTTACATGGGGTTACATTTTCAAATTTAGTAATCTACTCAAGGTAGACATTTAAATATATTAGAAGAATAAACTCTCCTTATTTTCAAGAATGTGACAAGAGAACAATAAATATCTATTTTAGGCTGGGTTCACACCAGTGCTTGAACTCCGTTCGGGGTTTTCGGCCCCGAAACCGCTTAAAAGATGCGGAGGGAAAAGTCCTGCAGGCAGTGCTTTTCTCTCTGTATTTTCTGCCCTTTTCGGGTAACCGCTTTTTTAAGTGGATTAGGTTTCCGTTCGGGGGGTGTGAACCTAGCGTCAGTTATTCTGTTCCCCATGAAATAATTCTGGAGCATTGTGTCATTCCTCTGTTATCCCTCCTAGAAATATACAAATAAATTAACAACTGGGTGTTACCATTCATCTTATCAATGGGGTGTGTCCTGGCAAAGACCCATACTGTAAGCTGTGATTAGACTATATCAGACTGTGCAGAAACTCACCTCTAACAACACTAGTTGTCATAAATTTTTTCATAAATTTTTAGGAAGAGTAACAAATAAATAGCACATTCTGGAGTTGTAAGAAAAGATGTTCCCGAATTATTTCATGAGGGATACAAAAAGTTAGTAAATGTAAAATATTAGAGAGGTAACCGGTCCTCTTTAAAGGCGTGAATGGATCTTTAGACTAGTTGGTAAGTGTAATGTTAAGTTCTATCGATGAATAATTCCTCCCATCCAGTCTGATGAACTATCTTGGCATGATAGACTTAACAGCTTGGAGAAGTTTTAGGCTAACAGTTGAGAGAGAATTTCAAAGCACTTTACATTGTCACAAAAAGGCTGAACTTTGACCAAATGGCATTGTCATTTTTCAGTTTATTTATGCGTTCTTTGCAATATATAACCTGAAAATTGATACTGAGGCCCAGAAACGTGTTTTACTCCAGAATTGTAGTGAAGTGCTAGTGTTGTAACAGAGCTATGCACTGGCTGACTGCTCTATACATTTAGTCTACCATTTTAATCTATATGTTAGAGAGAATGTAAGGCAGTAAGACATCCTGTCTTTTTAACATATTTATAATTGTTCAGATAAGGAAATTTTGACATACCATACATATTATTTTAAGTAAAGGGTGACTGACACACACATATACTTTGTTGCTTGGAGGCAGGGAGGGTATGTTATTCTAGCTTTGAATTAATAGATGATATATCAAGTGTAATTCCATAAGTCACATTCTTGTAAAAATAAATGACCCTGTCAGATAATTTCTGCTGCCCTATCCGAGAGCAGCATGTATTAGAAGAAAAGTAGATCTCTGTCATATGTAGGTTCATGTGATTTGGAGAAGAATTATAGTATAAAGTAGAGTAGTAGTAACAGGACTCCTAGACAGACAATGAGAGTCCTGCTTACTCTGCCACCCACACACACAGTGATACAGCTTTCCCTGTAGAAGTCTGTCTGTGTGTAGTTGGGATGAGCAGGATTCTCTTTGTATTTCCTAGCAGTCTTATCAGGAGATCTTTGCTTTGCTCCACTTCTGTCCGTCTACAATATGGCAGCAGAAATCGCTGGCCAGGTTCTCTTTCAGTGTGAGTTTTAAGGTTCTGCACTCAAGATTGTTCTAGCTCTTTCATTGCACTGTGTGTGCCCTGCAGATATGGCTGTGTGCTCTTTTTTATTGTCTGTTTCTCTTTTTGTATTTTTTAAGTTTTGAGTACTTGAGATTATAAATTGCTGTATATTTTATTTTGCAAATATAACATTGTAAATAGAAATATATGTCAAGTGCTGTGAGGTAAAGTTTTATATTTGATATTTCTTGTGCACTAATTCAGCTCACTGGGATGATGTCCACTTTTCTAGATGTTTTTATAACCAGAGTTGCTGTAAGGTTGAGAGAAAGAAGTTGGAGCCATGCTTACTTGTTGATGACAGTGACATAGAACTGAGTGACACCACCTGATTTTATAAATTATTTTTGTACCTTGAGTCAATTTCACTGGATTGCCCTGTAAAAATACTCATACTCAACATGCATATTCCCTCTTCATGGCTGAGGTTGGCTGATGCTTCAGTCTGTCAGCTTCTTCTAATGAAAGGTTATATTTTATGGGTTTCTCTTCAGTTCCTGAAAAGCTGCCTTAACTTTGTGCCATGCTATGCCTCAATGCAGTCAGTGCCTCATTGGGCTCATAGACTGCCTTCTCATTTGCTTGCCCACAGATCCTTTGATTCCCTTAACTGTGTGGCAGAACATTCATGCATTACAGTAACACCACAGGCTGCTAGCAATACTTCACTGTCCATGACACTTCTATTTAAAGCCTGGTTATGGAGATATATCTTATCAGTAAGATCTGCTAGCTCCTCATGTGCATATATGCACAATAGTAGCAGAATATATATCTCAAGCATTTGCTTTGTTTCTAATGTGGTTTGTTGGATTGGATTTTCGATGGGTTTTAAACTATGGTTTATTAATTTTCTACCATAAAAATGCTATAAATAACTAGTAGTTTAATCTAGGCAACGTACTATGAAGGAAGCATCTGAATAAAAATACACTCCGAACAAATGAAATGTTCACTTTTGCTGTTTCACCAATTGTATAAGTGATTGTGCCATCTACATAGTCTGCCTTAGAGGAGCATTATTATTATTATTCCACTTTCCGCTCTTTCCCATTATTTGTGACCTGGTGTCTACTTAGTTGTCATGTACAGAAGTTAATGACAGTAACCAGTGGTCCTGTAACCCATTGTAGGCGGACTAAAGGAGCTTCTCTCTTTAAATAAAGCTGGATACCTGTCAAATAGAATGGTTTGCAACCTTCTAATATACTGTATTCATTGCTATTTTTTTCTACCAATGTGGCCAAAATCTAAAGTACGCTTTGTAATATTGCTCCAGTTCTTGTGTCCCGTTCAGCTCTATGTGAGACTGTCACACTTACACCACTGTGTATATTAGAAAGTTGCACAGCCTTTCGCCATTAAACATTGGGCTTGTTTTATATGACCATGTTTCAGCCACAAATCCCATCCCAACCACTGGTCTAATGATGCAAACTTACATCATCATATATGCCTATAATGCTGCTAGTTTGGGTGATAACTCAGTCTGGATGGGATATGAGCTGTAATGCGGTCCGTATAATAGTCGTCCATGGCTGTGTAAATCCATCCTTAATATGGAAGACAGGACAACCATTTTAACCTCACTTATCTGCTGATTGGCACCCTCTATAGCAAGAGGCATTATTTGAAGCACCTGGACCCCAAATCAAAATCAATAATGGGGTCCTTGGCCATCTTATACCATTTAGAATAGTGGTATATTTCATGTAGCAGAGGGACCTTAGGGGCCCCCTCAAGGTCCAGGCCCCTGTAGTGACTGCTACTTTTGCACCCGTTATAGTTACACCCCTGCCTATAGCTATGAGCTCCTTGTAGGTATATGCTTCAAAGCATCACATACATAAATGGAAGCAGCACGTAGTAACACATGTAAGTGCATGTGAGAAGCCTGGAAAAACGAAAGAAATGTATGCGCTGACAGCCCCATACAGTAGTTTGTGAATTCTTGCACATAGCTTTATAAAAAGCTGAATGTCCCCACTATTATCATTTTCTCATTTGCAGTTAACATTAGCTAGTGCAGCCTGTCATTATATAGATACCCTCGAAGGCTAATAAAGTGATTACTACTATGCTATGTTCCTCTTGTGTACAATGTGACTACCAGATGGAGATTATTGCTCTGACTTCACATGTGATACAGTATGAAATTCTGGCATCGGCAGTATAGAGTTCTAGATGCTGAGTGTCTTGTGTTAACTCTTCCCATACTAGACAGCAGAATATTTTAGCAGGCACGAGTCCTTTTCAGTGACTTACCTTCTCATGCTAATTTAGCTGAGCCAGATTGGAAGGCATTAAGCTGTGTTTTCCACTGAAACGCGTTTAGCAGATGATGACTTTCACAGCTTCTCTATAAGAAATGTCAGCTGGTTGTTCTTCTCTAAGCACACGCCTCATCTATATTGCTGTATTTAGTGCTAAGGGATTACAATGTAGTTTTCCCCTTTCTGTACTTCACATATAACATTTCATGATCTGCTGCCAAAGTCTGTTTATCTGTAGACCACTGATATATGTATGTGTTTGTGAATCGGGGTTCTGATGCTATGTATTGACTGCTAACCAAGTCTGGAAAGGCCGGGTTTGGGGGAATAGATATTTGGGTAGATCTCCTATATTACATGTATGTAATTTCTTGTGGGAACAATCACTTTAAAGGTCTTGGGTTTACATTTTGTGATTTTTACAGTACATCTCCAAATAAACGTACAATATGTATAATCCACTATTCTGTGAACCATTCTTTGTCCTACAATATTCTGTCTGGTGTCCTTTATGGTCGGCAGCATCTGTATTCTTTTATACTGTCTCTTTTGTCATTATTCATTGTAATTTACAATTGAGTTACACGGACTAAAATTTTGGTACACCAAAGTTTTGCTTATTTACATTTTTTGTTAGTGTTCCTGTTTATTGTTACTTATCTCAAATTTTACCTGTACGTGTAGTTTATTATTACATAAGTGTGAACCAGGTCTAATGCACTTTACAGTTGCTGCTTCATAGGCCCTACAGGTGAGTATAACATTACTCTGAATTTGTGGGTAGGTAAAATCTCCCATTACCACTTCTGAATAACTGATAATCTTAGATATGTTTGTGGGACTATATTTACTTTCCCATGTACTTTAGCTCACAAGATTCTGTAAAGAGTCTACCATTGATGAAGATGGTGTTGCAGAAACAGTGTTCCTCAAGCTTCAGAGACTGCCTGCCATGGCTATGGAATTGGTGAACATACAGGTTATCTTTCTGTATAGGATCTGATACAGCTCTCCCCCTGTGGCACAAGAGCCCAACTACACTACAGCACTGCTTCAGGTAATAAGTCGCAGCAGGGCCCTAACCAGCGCACACAGTTCCAGTAGGGCCATAAACAATCTTTGTACAGGGCCCCTTTGCTCTCATTGTCTGTCCCTGAGTTCATATACAAGAAAAAAGTGGTTTACACTACTGTTATTTAATGTCCCTTGCTCTCATCTACATGTAGACGGAGCCTCCTCCTAATATGACATCTGTGCCTGTTAATAAATCTGGCAGAAATCACTTCAACTATCTCTTTTACTTAGACTGCCACAAGGTACACCTATCTTAGTAAATATGGACCACTGTCTGGTATAGTGGTCTTTGTTGAGTGGGGTCTCCTTTCAAGTCTTGTTATGGGGACCTGCGGATATGAAGCCTCTAGTTTCCTATTTTTATACAAGACCCCCTGTCTCTCCTGTGTACAGATGCTCTTGTGAGCTCTTCAGTCTTCTTTCATGTAGTATGTCGTGAATACATGTGAGAACACAAACTGTGTTGTTGCCTCCCATTAGGGAGACTGAACCCCATAACCCTTGTAATGTAACCTGGGGCAGGAGTTGACATTGCATGCACAACATGATATATTTAAACGGACCTTTTTGCTTTAATACATATCACCTACTGCTCTATATACTAAAGGAAAACACAGGATCCCAGACTGGTCACCCCCTGATCCAACATGACCAAAAGGAGCTGATAACAGAGAACTATAGCATTTTGCACACAGGCATATGTTACAGAATGCTTTGTTCTCACATTAGGGGGAAATTATTAAGATTATTCCCCACCAAGCACACAACTCGCTAGAATTACTAAGCATAATTCTATCACATATAGGTGTGCCTGGTCGCTGATCTAGGCCAGTCAGGGACTGGCATTGATTTTTGGTATGACGCATGCCAGTTTTCTGGCGGATGGATGGATAGATAAATAGATAGATAAATAGATGGATAAATAGACTGAACAGTACTACTTTTCTTGTCTTGTATGCCTGGAACAATATTCAGCCCTTATTCTGTGTATAGATAGACACACTGCACAGTACCACTTCTCTTGTCTCATATACTTGGTGTAATTTTCAGTTTCTACTCATGTTTGGTATTTTGGGATATGGGGTCTGTACCTTGTTTGGAGGTCTGAGGTCTGTATTTTTATTTATTTGGAGGTCTGGTCTAGGGCTATGTTCACTGAGCAGATATGCTGTCAGTGCAGTATTTTAGAGATTTTACCTGCATTAAAATCATGTTAATGTCTGCGTGATTCTTCATGTTCATCAGGAAAATCCTGCAACCAACAATGAATATAAATACTCCGGCTGCACCATGGCCTGCAATGTATGAACTCAGCCTCAATATTCATAGCATGTCAGTAATACAGTCCAGCAGAGGGGGCTACAATCAGGAGAATCTGCCTCCAATTTACGTCTGGCCAATTGTATCAGAGTAGTTGGGCCATATCTATTAACAGAGCTTGTGAGGGGCAACAGACCATGTGAGGGGCACTGACTGCAGCAAGGGGCCACAATAATGATGATGTAATATTCAGAGTGAATATCGAATGATGTGTTTATATAGTTCTCAGTTTTAACTATAGCATGATGAACCAAGGAAAAGAGAAGATTAATGGAGGAAGGGCTGGGAGATTCTATATTTCTATGCCTTTTATTGGTTTAGTGCTTTTTTTAATAACTCTATCATTACACTGCCTTGATCTGCCGCCTAAGACTACTTATGGAAGATCTTAACCAACAGAATATAGGAAAAGTAGCAGAGATCTTGATAGCTTCTGCTAGATCTCTAATTCCTCCTCATTGGAAAGAGTCTGAAGCTTCTAGTGTGCTACACTGGATTAATAAATGTGATCAAATATATTAGAACAAATAGCGCACTGGGATTTATATGCCCGGGAAGCTCCTAAAAATCTGGGACCCCTGTTATTATGCACAGATACTCCGATTCTCAAAGCTAGATTACTATACTGAAGACAACAAGCTGCCCTGGAATACTACACAAAGGAGGACCATTCCATTGACTTCTTAAGCAAGGGAAAGGAGAAGACTAATGGAGGAAGGGCTGTGAGATTATATTATTTGTATATGCACTTTCTTGGTTTAATAACTTCATAATTACATAAAGTATAACACTTGCTGAAGTTGATATCTGATTTATTCACATCACTTTACCAAAAATAATAATCAAGAATGGCACCATCAATTGTAAAAATGGAAAATATTGTAATCAGCTGTTCAAGTCCAATGTATTCATTATATGTATGCTTCCCCTGTTCCAGGCTGCTGATTGACAGATTTGTCACTATTCACCGATCTAGGAAAAAGCTGTCAATGATACCTGCATGAAAATTCCTATAGGTAAAGAATTTTTTTAAAATAAACTGTAAATAGATAACCACAATAGCTCACCACGCACAGGTCAAGGCCGCACATTAAATAGTTCAGCAAGCATGGTTAATGTTTAGATATGATTATTCATGTATTCTATACTGCTGAAGATGGGGTTTGAGATCTCAATATATTGCACAAAAAGACCTAGCAAACACCCTCTGACAGCAGCGACACTACTTACTGCAGGAGAGACTATTTCTGTGGATGTCCTATAAGTACCCTACTATATCCTAGTGTAGTTCTATGTTGTGTAACACAGTTGATCAGGAGTCTTTATCCAGAGATAAAGAAAATGGCAAGAACCACTAATATATGGATTATGAACGTTCAGTCATGTCATATTTGCTATTTTGTTTACTGTAGATCGCACATGAAGATTATTTATCTTGCAATTTCTATAGACAAGCTTGGTGGCACTGAAGAACTTGGTGACTTTGAATGTGTCACAGTCATGTGATGCCACTTTTGCCACAAGTCAGTTTACAATATTTCAGACTATTATCAATTCAAGTGCTATTATTGTGAACGTGTAAGCATCTAAGACTAACAGCTCAGCCAAGGAGCAGTAGACCACAAAAACTCAAAGTGGTGGAGTTGAGTTGTGTGCTGACTAGCATGGAGAGTAAAAGGTTACTCCTCTGTTTCATCTCTCACTAAATTGTTTTAAACGGACTACAGCCCTCCTTTTTCACCTATGCTCTGAGGGCACACTTCTGTCACTACATGACATAGGAAAGCATCGATCCCTATCTTATTTATCAACAATGCAACAATATAACCTGTGGAAACTTATCAAAAATTTACCCAATGCTATGTTATGTTAAACAGATCAAATGGAATTTGAAAAAAATTACTTTAATCAGGAAAGATTCCCTTAAAGAGGACCTTTCACGTCCTCCTGTATATGCGGTTTTACATGCTGCTAGAAAGCTGACAGCACACTGAATTCAGCACACTGTCGGCTTTCCCGTTATATGCCCCGGGGCCGAGGATATCGAGGGTCTAAATTTCACCGCTCACTGTCAGAAGGGCATTCCTGACAGTCTAGCTGCGCTGTGAGGAACGCCCTCCATGACAGTACTAGTCCATAGACTTGTACTGGGAGGGGCGTTCCTTAGAGCTCAGCGTCATCCCTGTTCTGTAAGGAACGCCCCCTCTGACAGTGTTCTGCTATGGATGAGGACAGAGAGAGGGGGCGTTCCTTACCGACCAGTGATGACGCTGAGCTGTGAGGAACGCCCCCCCCCCCCCAGTACAAGTTTATGGACTAGTACTGTCATGGAGGGCGTTCCTCACAGCGCAGCTAGACTGTCAGGAATGCCCTTCTGACAGTGAGCGGTGAAATTTAGACCCCCGATATCTCCAGCCCTGGGGCATATAACGGGAAAGCCGACAGTGTGCTGAATTCAGCGTGCTGTCAGCTTTCTAGCGGTATGTAAAACTGCATATACATGAGGACGTGAAAGGTCCTCTTTAAAAAATCTCTGTACTTTACAAACAAAAAATTATATGCACACCAAAACGGTACAAATGAAAGTTACAATGTGACATGCAAAAAAAAAGTCCTTACACATAGCCCCAATGATGGAAAAATAAGAAATATGGATCTTGGAATATGGTGCCAACTTATTTTGTAACATGAACTTATTTATTAAGGGTTAAGTTTTTCAACTTAACCCTTAATAGTACGGAGGATGTCGGGTATTTAAATATGGCCGGCTGCTTAGGAGCTGAGCGGCCACCATAGCTGCCATACGGGCGAGGGTCTGATCGCGGGCACAGATCATGGGCATGGGCGCCACCATTTTGGCGAGGGTCGACGGCACCTGGAATGAGATCTAAGATGGGTCTAATAAATGCAATAAAAAAAAAAAAAGTAAAAGTTTGAATCTCCACCCCCTCATTTTCCTAGAATACACATACAAATTATTGTGAAACACTTACAGATTAGGTATCCTTGTGTCCGAAAACACCCGGTCTACAAACGTATAAAAATATTTTTCCCATACGGTGAACGCCGTAATGGATAAAAAAAAAATACAAAAACCTCAGTTTTTTTTTTTTGCTGTTTCACCTCTGATAAAAATTTGAATAAATAGTGATCAAAGCAATAGACATTCCCCAAAATGGTATAACTTAGTAACTAAAAAGTACACCTGGCCTGCAAAAAAAAAAAAACGCCCTATGCATCCCCGTACACAGAAATATAAAAAAAAAGTTATGGTTGTCAGAATATGAAGACTTACAGATTTTTTTTTTTTTTTTTTTTTTAAGTTTTAGATGTTTGTTAAGGGGTGAAAATATATATATAAAAAAAAAAAAAAACCTATATAAATTTGGTATCCCCGGAATCGTAGCGAAACATAGAAAACATCTGATATGTCATTTTGGCTGTAGAGTGAACGCCGTAAGAAATTTGTACAAATTGCTTTGTTAAACAAAACTCTTTTTAGCCACTCAAAAGATATGACCCTTAGAAGGGTGCTATGTGTGGCGGAAAAGTAACACTGCTCATTACCCTGAACACACCATCCCCACTGTGAAACATGGTGGCAGCAGCATGCTGTGGGGAGACTTTTCTTCAGCAGGGACAGGGAAGCTGGTCAGAGTTGATGAGAAGATGGATGGAGCCAAATACAGGTCAATCCTGGAAGAAAACCTGTTGGAGGATGCAAAAGACTTGAGACTGGGAAGGAGAATCACCTTTCAGCAAGACAATGATCCTAAACATACAGCCAGAGCTACAGTGGAATGGTTTACATCAAAGAATATTCATGTTAGAATGGCCCAGTCAAAGTCCAGACCTAAATCCCATTGAGCATCTGTGGCAAGACATGAAAATTGCTGTTCACAGACGCTCTCCATCCAATCTGGCTGAGTTTGAGCTATTTTGCAAAGAAGAATGGGCAAAAATCTCAGTCTCTAGATGCACAAAGCTGGTAGAGCCATACCCCAAAAGACTTGCAGCTGGAATTGCAGTGAAAGGTGGCTCTACAAAGTATTGATATAGGGGGGGCTGAATACTTTTGCTTGTCTCACTTTTCATATTTTTATTTGATTAAAATTTTGAAAGCCATGTATCATTTTCTTTCCACTTCACAACTATCTGCTACTTTGTGTTGGTTTATAAATTAAAATCCCAATAAAATACATTTAGGTTTGTGGTTGTAAGGTGACAAAATGTGAAAAAGTTCAAGGAGTATGAATACTTTTGCAAGGCACTGTATACTACAAATTACAACCTGGTCTCACATTCACTGTATATGCCTCCTTGCAAGGTTAAGCAGCTGCACAAGATTGTACAGTTGTAGAAGCAGGGTGCCAGCTGTTAATCAAGCCAGACCTCCGCTAGGGAAGACAGGGGAAGACCCCATTATTGCTCGAGTGGCATCTTCCACATTGTCTGGAGTTAGCGATGGTTATCTAGAGCTGCCAGCAAAGACTTGGCAAAAGAAACCCAACTAAGGCCAGGGCCTCACGTTGCAAGTATGCAAAAAAACACCGCTTATTACAGTACCTACACAGTGGATGGGATTCTGGCTAATCCCATCCACACATTACAGAAAAAATTCTGCAAGAGAAAAGCTGCAATTTCAAAAACAGTCTAGTTTTTGTAAATCACAGCATGTCAATTATACCTACGGAAAAGCTGGCAGTTTCTATATAGGTATAATAGAGACAGTTTTCCTCTGTGGACTTTCTGTGAAAAGCACTGCGGAAAAAAACACAAGCTTGCTAGATGGGGCCTTAGCCTAAAGCCCTTTTTAGCTAATTTGCATACAATTTGAAATGCTGATTTTTATGTAAATGGGGCTGCATTGCAGAATTTGAGTTGTATCTTTGGAAAGTATAGAAGCCGCTCTACAAGGTAGTTTTTCCCCCATTTTCCTTCTGATAGACTCCCTTTAAGGCACAAAATATAAGGAGCAGGCCCTACAAGCAGGACCTGGCAATCACCCTGCACATTATTCTTACAGACATATTGTAACATTGCTATACCATTTGATTCAGTGTCATGTTCGGTTCCTGCTGCTATTGTTTGAATTCTCCTTTCAGTAAAACAGATTTTAAAACTAAACTGACTCTGGAAATGACATTAGCACAAGGACTGTGCCCGTGGAGCTTCATGAATTGGGTATGTATGGTTGATCAGTTGCACTATAAGATTACACTGCACAATGCTAACTGTTGGCTGCAGTATACCACCACTGGTGTATGGAGAAGTGGAAACATGTTTTCTTGAGTGATGAATCACATATCTGGCACTCTGCTAAAAAAAAAAATATATATATCCCTGAGATTAGCAGATGAAAAGAGATTGTTACCAACCAGACGGCCTAGTGTGCATTGTATAATATGGATAAGGAAAGAGAATTGTATGGGGCTGTGTTTCAGGGTTTAGGTCTGGCCCCTTATTTCCAGCAAAGGATAATGTTAATGTTACAGTATAAAAAGACATTAACAACAACTTGGAAAGGCTCTTTCCTTTTCCACCATGACTCTGCCTGTTTACACAAATCAAAGTCCATAAATACGTGGTTTGATCAGTATAGTGTGAAAACTCTTGAGCACACAGACCTGATATCAACACCATCCATAACTTTAGAATGAAGACTGGTGATTGCGAGCCAGGCCTTTATGTGCAATATCAGTGCCTGACCTCAAATACTAAATGGGGAAAACACTCGAAACACATGCCAAAATCTTCTGCAAAGCCTTCCTAGAAGAGTTGAGGCCATTCTACCAGACATTACAACTATAGCCTCCACTAAATATACAGCTTTGTCTTCACTTACCTTGCTTAGATTTTGAATAAATTAAGTCTACCACCTCCATATTCAAGTGTTACCACCATGTTGCAGAGCACATTAGTTATAGATATCATCCCTTTGTTATGTATGACACTTGTAGATTTGGAGAAAAACACGTTTGATATGTATGGAAATGAGGCAGTTGGTGCACTGGGGGCGGGCCTTCAGGCTTCCCCTCTCCACCGATGCAGCTTGCCAAGGACTTCAGACTGCGATGCCCTCTATTTCTGCTGCTGTTTTAATATAGTGTTAGAGCCCTTGGTGCACCTGCTGGAGAAGAGAAATATCTATGAGGGTATCTCGAGGAGAAACCGAGAGCCCTGATAGAGACTTTTTGCCTGCCCTTGTAGTTATTGAGGGTTCAGCCTCTATTTAGGCTTGGAAATCAATGTCACAAAAATAGGATTATTAATTATTCATAATTTACAGGATTACAGCAGTCCGTCTGGCTGATCCACCAGTAGTCTGTGCGCAGTATCTATCCAAGACTCATGCAAAATAAAATATCTTGGGGCCACTATAGGAAGAAAAACGCCTGGATATATACAGGTAATAACACATCACTGTTAAATAATCTTTGGCTTCATTTCCCAGTGTCCTTTATGGGATCATGCCACCAGATCAAGATGTTGGGGTTCACCAGGCAAAACTAAATCCTGCCTTTTTGGCATTCATTTGGAAAAATAGATGACCCAGGATAGCGTTGCAATAAAACTTATGTTTAGTAAAGAAAAGGGAGGGGGTTGTTTCCCAAATTGTAGGCGATCATAATTTGGTGAATTCACATTTTAGAGACTGAACTCACCAGTCTCTGGGATCTAAGAGGCTTGTTACAGACACCTTATTCTGAGTTACCTGCCTACATCAAGCTTTCTTTCCAGGTGTCTACAGCTTTTGCCTTTGTGTAAGAACCCTCATTTTCCCAGGGACTGTCAATCAAGCTGTTCATTGAATGGAGGAGGAAAGGGATTCAATTCACTGAGAAGCTCTGTTATGGGGAGGAACATAGGCGACTTACATTTGGAAAACTGTAAACTAAATACTTACCATTTTCTGATGAAGTCCCTGCAGTTCGCTCAGATACGACATATGACACTCTAGGCTCAGAGACCACTCTGGTGAATTCCATAGTAATCAATGTAATGCACTTCTTGGCCAGGTCATGGGGAGGGACCCCATTACTAGATTCTATGGTGACCTTATGTGACTGTTTGCTGACACTGTCACACACATGGAGCTCCAAGTCTAGGCCACAACAATACAAGATGCAGAAACCCCTCAGATGATATTAGAGGGACTGACTATTATTAGAAAAGTGGTGTCTAATAAACAATGTGGGGAAACCCATTTCCACTTTATGCACAATGCTATTTACGCCTTTTACATTCCCCCACACCCTGAGGCCTCCCATGCGGCTGCTGGCCTGTATCTGGTCTTGCAGCCAGGTCTAGGCCTTTTGGGGGATGGTGGTTCCCTTGGTGGCCTTTATTTGGACTAACTACTAATTGCTTACGGCCATCTCTATGGGTACATTACCTTCGTTGGTGGCTTCGACCCTGCTAATTGCAAAACTGTTTCTACTGCAAAAATGGCTCCTGCCATCACTGCTCACCACAGGTGATGATGTAACTCCACATGGAGTGTTCTGATACTTTGGAAAACAGGGAACATGGGACAAAATGAACTTTGATAAATAGAGATCCTTTGTATCTAAAACCTGCTTCAGGACCAAAATTGATATCATAACTCCATTCTGTTACACTCTTTGGTACTTAGAATCAGAGCTTAGGGTTGTGCTATGGTTTTACCTCTTTACTTCGCTATTTATTCTGTACACACATCAAATGAGGCGCTTTTCCCCTTGTAGTAACTGGTAATAAAGTTTCAGCCATACTATGCCAATAGATCTATTCTGATCTATATAGTTGGTGCAGCCTCTAGAGGCCTTGGCTCTGCTTCTTTCGGACTTAAATTGTTCCATTTTGATTTAGGGTTTCTCTATATTCTTCTACTTTTGGATATATGATTTGTTTCTGACTTTCTGACTTGGGTCCTAACTTCAAGTTTTATCAATATTTAGACAATCCCAGATTCCACAGTCTTTACTAAAATATACGACTTTGGTGATTACATTTACCAGTCATGATGTTCTTTTTCTCTCTTTTTATAATAATAATAATAATAATAATAATAGTCCTTTAATAGTCCCACAGTGGGGAAATTCAGTGTGTTACAGCAGCAAAGATAAGATAAGCAGATACAAATACAAATACAACATGTACAGGAATGTTCCAAGGTGAGAGGCATTACATTAATAGCAGACAGACAGATAGGACGTAGCAGAGGGGGGGAGGATTTAACAGGCAGATATTTCAGTGCTCTGTATGTAATGATCTCCGCTTAGGTCGGTGTTGGTTGTACAGCCTAACCGCGGTGGGGAGGAAAGACTTCCGATAGCGCTCCTTCTCACACCTAGGGTGGAGCAGTCGGTCACTGACAGTACTGCCCAGCGCAATCACAGTCTCATGCATGGGATGGGACTTCTTCTCCCGCATGGAGCTCACCACGGACAGTATCCTTCTGTCACCCACCACCTGCACTGGGTCCAGTGGGCTCCCCAGGACAGAGCTGGCCCTTCTAATCAGCTTGTCAAGTTTATTTCTGTCCCTGGTTGATATACTGCTCCCCCAGCAGGCCACTCCAAAGAAGATGGCTGATGCCACTACCGAGTTGAAGAAAGTCCTAAGAAGTGCCCCCCGGATTCCAAAGGCTCTCAGCTTCCTAAGCAGGTAGAGCCTGCTGTGGCCCTTCCTGTACAGGGCCTCCATATGATCTGCCCAGTCCAGCTTATTATTAAGGAGCAGACCCAGGTACTTATAGGTGTTCACAATCTCGATACCCGTCCCCAGGATGTCCACTGGTTTTGGAGGGCATCTGCCTTTACGGAAGTCCACCACCATCTCCTTGGTCTTCCCCGCGTTAATCTTCAGGTGGTTCTGGTGGCACCAGTCCACAAAAACCGGTTCAGTTCTCTGTACTCCTTGTCATCATCGTCTGTGATGAGGCCTACTATTGCAGAGTCGTCAGAATACTTCTGTAGGTAGCAGCTGGATGAGTTGCACCTAAAATCAGCAGTGTACAGTGTGAAGAGGAAAGGGGCGAGAACTGTACCCTGAGGTGCCCCCGTATTACAGATCACGGTACCTGACACACAGTCTTGGGCTCTCACGTATTGAGGTCGATTTGTGAGGTAGTCTAGGATCCAGTTGGAGAGGTGGTGGTCCACTCCAGCAAGG
Source organism: Leptodactylus fallax (assembly GCA_947044405.1). NCBI lineage: Eukaryota > Metazoa > Chordata > Amphibia > Anura > Leptodactylidae > Leptodactylus > Leptodactylus fallax. The sequence continues at coordinate 901,858 of CAMRHE010000150.1, forward strand.
CCCAGCTTGTCTCTCAGTAACCTGGGCTGTATGGTGTTAAAAGCACTGGAGAAATCAAAGAACATTATTCTCACCGTGTTCCCTGGTTTTTCCAGGTGAGACAGAGCCCTGTGCAGAAGGTGGATGATGGCATCATCTACCCCAATGCCCGGTCGATAAGCAAACTGGAGAGGGTCCATAGCGGGGCTCATTAGAGGGCGAAGATGTGTGAGAACCAATCTCTCTAAGATCTTCATCAAGTGGGATGTCAGTGCTACAGGTCTGTAGTCGTTGAGGTCCATAGGGTGAGGTTTCTTTGGAACTGGTACCACACAAGAAGATTTCCATAATTCAGGGACTATTTCCTGCCTCAGGCTCATATTATACATATATGTAATTATACCACACAGCTGGTCCCCACAAGTCTTAATTAGCCTTGCACTGATGTCATCTGGCCCTGCGGCTTTCCTCGCCTTGATCTTTTTCATCTCCTTCCTCACCTGGGCCCGTGTGAAGGTCAGACTGTGGTCAGATAAAGACAGATTTCTGGATTTACTGGTCTGTTGGGAAGTAGCCACATGGGGTGAATGGGGTGAAGTCATTGTGGTGAGGGGAGCTGAAGGACATTCTGGGGTGGGAGGAGCTGGTGTGTGATCAAATCTGTTCAAGAATAGGTTTAGTTCATTAAGCCAGTTAACATCTGCCTCAATCTGGCAGACCGACTGTTTATGACCCGAAATTGACTTAAGCCCCTCCCAGACCCCCCTTATGTCTTTTCTTTCCATTTGCTTTTCCATTTTTTTCCTTATAACTGGCTTTTCCTTGCCTGATTAGATGCCTCAGCTCCTTTTGTACTTCCCTCAACCCCTCCTTATCTCTTGTCCTGAATGCCATCTTTTTCTCCTTAAGTAGTGTTTTTATATCAGAGTTAATCCATGGTTTGTTGTTGGAGAAGCACCTCACCACTTTTGTGGGTACTGTGTTGTCCACACAAAAATTTATGTAGTCCGTTATGCAGTGTGTGAGTCCTTCTATATCTTCTCCATACGAATCCTGCAAAACTTCCCATGCGGTTGTGTCAAAACAATCCCTCAGAGCCTCATCACTCTCCTCGGACCATATCCTCACTGTGCGGGTGACAGCTGGTTCTCTACGTACAAGTGGCTTGTACACAGGTCGGAGATGTACTAGGTTGTGATCCGATCTTCCCAGGGGCGGTAGGGTTGATGAGTTATATGCCTCCCTCACGTTGGCAAAGAACAAGTCCAGTGTTTTGTTGTCTCTTGTGTGGCAGGTTACATACTGTGTGAAACTGGGAAGTGTGGATGATGGAGAGGCATGGTTGAAATCGCCAGACACAAGAAGGAGGGCCTGGGGGTGCTGAGACTGTAACTGGCTCAGCGTGGCTTGTAGGACCTCGCAGGCAGCGTCAGCTTTCGCAGAGGGGGGGACATATGCAGCTATCACGATGACATGTGATAGTTCCCTTGGTAGATAGAAAGGTCTCATGCTCACAGCTAATAGTTCAATGTCCTTACAGCAAGTTTGCTCCTTAATCACAATGTGCCTAGGATTGCACCATCTATTATTCACAAACATTGCCAGCCCCCCTCCTTTCCTCTTACCGCTCTCCCTTGTCCTGTCTGCCCGAAGGAGTTTAAAACCATCCAAGGAGACCAGAGAGTCAGGAGTAACTTCAGTGAGCCAAGTCTCTGTAAGTAGCATCATGCTGCACACCCGAAACTCCTGATGGTGCCTGGTGAGCGCTGTTAGTTCATCCATCTTGTTTGCAAGAGATCTCACATTGCCCATAATGATGGAGGGAACAGTTGGTCGGTAACGCCTCTTTTTAATCCTCTGAAGAGTTCCTGCTCTGCAGCCCCTCCCCCGCTTTTTTCTTTCTCCAGAGTTCTTGGGGGATGGGTGGGCAAATGGTATGCAGCCCTGTTGTGACTCAAAAGCTGCAGTAATTTCTCTCTTGTGTAGACAAAAGAAATGCCTGCAGACACAAGAGTCCCCATTTCAGCAGGACAAAAAGACAGATAAAAACAAAAAAAAAAGTATCACAAAGGTCCAATTCCAAGTCTTTGTTTCTTCATTTCTTCATAGTGTAAAGTCCATTAAGTAGAGAGATAAAAAACAGACAGAGAAAGAAAAAAATAAGAGAGAGAGAGTCTCAGAGCTGCCGACCAGGCAGCCACTTCAGCGGCGCCATCCATAATAATATATCCAGTCCACCTTAAACTGTGCTGCTCGCCTAATACACCTCTCCCACCGTTCTTCATCGGCCGCTCCCCTCTGCCAATCCCTTCTCTGGCTACCCGTTGCCCAGCGAATAGAGTTCAGATTACTAATGCTGACATACAAAGCCATCCACAGCCTGTCCCCTCCATATATCTCCAACCTAATCTCCCGCTACCTGCCCACACGTAACCTCCGATCCTCCAAAGACCTCCTACTCCGCTCTGCTCTTATCCGCTCTTCACACAATCGACTCCAAGACTTCTGGGAATCCCCCATACTCTGGAACTCATTACCAAGACGCATTAGACTGTCCCCCACAGTCACAAGCTTCAAGAAGGCCCTGAAGACTCACCTATTCAAGAAAGCCTACAACCTCCAATAACGCTACTGTCACCACACCACCACCTGAGCAGCCTCTACCCCCACCTTCTGTTTCTACCCCTCTTCCCTCATAGATTGTAAGCTCTTGCGGGCAGGGCCCTCTATCCCACTGTGCCAGTTGGTCTCTGTTAGCATTATCTGTTTTGTATATCTGGTGTACCGTATGTAAATGCGCAAATGTAAAGCACCATGGAATTAATGGTGCTATATAAATAAACAATAATAATAATATATACAGTCATATGAAAAAGTTTGGGCACCCCTATTAATCTTAATCATTTTTAGTTCTAAATATTTGGGTGTTTGCAACAGCCATTTCAATTTGATATATCTAATAACTGATGGACACTGTAATATTTCAGGATTGAAATGAGGTTTATTGTACTAACAGAAAATGTGCACTATGCATTAAACCAAAATTTGACCGGTGCAAAAATTTGGGTACCCTTATCATTTTATTGATTTGAATACTACTAACTACTTTTTACTGACTTACTGAAGCACAAAATTGGTTTTGTAACCTCACTGAGCTTTGAACTTCATAGCCAGGTGTATCCAATCATGAGAAAAGGTATTTAAGGTGGCCAATTGCAAGTTGTTCTCCTATTTGAATCTCCGCTGAAGAGTGGCATCATGGCTTCCTCAAAACAACTCTCAAATAATCTGAAAACAAAGATTGTTCAACATAGTTGTTCAGGGGAAGGATACAAAAAGTTGTCTCAGAGATTTAACCTGTCAGTTTCCACTGTGAGGAACATAGTAAGGAAATGGAAGACCATAGGGACAGTTCTTGTTAAGCCCAGAAGTGGCAGGCCAAGAAAAATATCAGAAAGGCAGAGAAGAAGAATGGTGAGAACAGTCAAGGACAATCCACAGACCACCTCCAAAGAGCTGCAGCATCATCTTGCTGCAGATGGTGTCACTGTGCATCGGTCAACAATACAGCACACTTTGCACAAGGAGAAGCTGTATGGGAGAGTGATGCGAAAGAAGCCGTTTCTGAAAGCACGCCACAAACAGAGTCGCCTGAGGTATGCAAAAGCACATTTGGACAAGCCAGCTTCATTTTGGAAGAAGGTCCTGTGGACTGATGAAACAAAGATTGAGTTGTTTGGTCATACAAAAAGGCGTTATGCATGGCGTCAAAAAAACACAGCATTCCAAGAAAAACACTTGCTACCCACTGTAAAATTTGGTGGAGGTTCCATCATGCTTTGGGGCTGTGTGGCCAATGCCGGCACCGGGAATCTTGTTAAAGTTGAGGGTCGCATGGATTCAACTCAGTATCAGCAGATTCTTGAGAATAATGTACAAGAATCAGTGACGAATTTGAAGTTACACCGGGGATGGATATTTCAGCAAGACAATGATCCAAAACACAGCTCCAAATCTACTCAGGCATTCATGCAGAGGAACAATTACAATGTTCTGGAATGGCCATCCCAGTCCCCAGACCTGAATATCATTGAACATCTGTGGAATAATTTGAAGCGGGCTGTCCATGCTCGGCGACCATCAAACTTAACTGAACTGGAATTGTTTTGTAAAGAGGAATGGTCAAAAATACCTTCATCCAGGATCCAGGAACTGATTAAAAGCTACAGGAAGCGACTAGAGGCTGTTATTTTTGCAAAAGGAGGATCTACTAAATATTAATGTCACTTTTCTGTTGAGGTGCCCATACTTTTGCACCGGTCAAATTTTGGTTTAATGCATATTGCACATTTTCTGTTAGTACAATAAACCTCATTTCAATCCTGAAATATTACTGTGTCCATCAGTTATTAGATATATCAAATTGAAATGGCTGTTGCAAACACCCAAATATTTAGAACTAAAAATGATTAAGATTAATAGGGGTGCCCAAACTTTTTCATATGACTGTATACAGTAGGAGGAATGGGTATACTAGGTGTGTCCCTTCAATTTCTGTCACAAATGTGATGGCACGCAACTGGCGGTACAGCGGCATATATGAATAGCAGCACTGGGCACCGTGTTCTGCAGTACTGGCTGGAAGAATGAGCCCTTTATAAGTACTGATATCTGCTCGATACAGGTTGTTTCGGGCATAGCCAGGTACGGTGCTAGACATAGTGCCTTCCACTGCTTTAGATGTCTACATCCCACTGGTCAATAGTTAGTGAGGGTTAATTTGTGAGCCGTATTGTAAGGCAGTGACGGCATCGCATCATTGTAGTCTGTAATGAATCAGTGGAATAGTGGTGGGCTCAAACTATAGACAAGTGTTTCCCACCAACAACCCACTAGTTAAGAAAACAGACTACCACAAAATACTATCCTTGCTACATCAGGATAGTTCGAATTTTGATGCAGGTACTGCGCTAGTAATCCTGTAAATGAGAATGTAGAAACTGATAGACTAGACCCAGTTTTACTGCTGAGGGGTGCAATATCAGTTCTAATAGTTGAACAGTACTCCCAGCAACTTACACATCTACTGTACCTGATGGGCAATAGTGGTGATTCAATCTCATATACATATATAGTCAACATTTTTATCACCTAGTGCAATTGATTTCTTTGTTATTTTAAACAAACTTAAAATATAATGTTTATAAGTCCAATTCATTCATGATTTTTGTCTCTCCTTTTTATATCATTATTTTATACTGTATCTTTCTATATTTATACTTGTCTGTTTCCGTTATACTTTTTGCAAAAATTAATAAAGTATATGGTAACTAGCAGAAGGACCCGGCTTCGTACGGGTATATTTCATTTTTTGTTTTTGTAGTGGCCCTATAAGAATTGGCACTGGTCTATTTTGTATGTCGTTTGTGTGTAGTTTAAATGCGTTTCAATTTATAAGAATGCTGACATCCAATATGGCAGTCCAGTACAGGTACAATCTATTTATGGCTGTGTTGTTATAGAAACCTGGTAAATTAAATGTGATACATGTGATGGCTGATACACATCATATGACTGAATATTTAAGGACCTGCAAACTGCTATTGACTAATACAGGTCATAAATAGCTTGGTTGCTATGGAAACCTGGTGTAAAGCTGTGTGTATGTCAAGACTGAAGAACCTGCGAGTTTCCATTGGTCCATAAGCATCATGTGATCATGTGTATCTCAGTTTGGATTGGATATCAGTGAAAAACCTGCGATTGGTTGTTATGGAAACCTGGAATAAAGCTGTGTACAGGTGCATCTCAATAAATTAGAATATTTTTGAAACGTTTATTTATTTCAGTAATTAGATTCAAAACGTGACCTCCTATATTTTCTACATTCTTTACACACAGACTGTTCTATTTCAAGTGTTTTATTTCTGTAAATGTTTGATTATGGATTACAGCTAATGAAAACGCAAATCTAAGAAAATTAGAATATTGTGAAAAAATTTACTATTGTAAATTCAGTGTGTCACCTGCCAAGGTTTCCTAAACCTTTAAATGGTCCCTCAGTCTGGTTCAGTAGGTCACACAATCACGGAAGACTGCTGATTATGAATTGTATTACTGAATTACTGAAATGAATGAACATTTCAAAGATATTCTAATTTATTGAGATGCACCTGTATGTGACCTTGTGTAACAGTGTCATCCACAGCGCCCTGCGCCTTTAAAGCTGACCTTCAGCAGTGAAGACAAATGGCTGGGTTGTTATGAAAACCTGGAGTAAAGCTGTGTGCATGTGGAGACTAAGCGCCTGCGAGCTTCTATTGGCTGATAAGGGACATGTGACCATGTGTATGGACTTGCAGGCTTGTATTGGCTAATGCAGGTCATTTTTTGGGAATACTGAATCTCAGGAATGATACATCCTAGAGAGCTGAGACCTGGTGTAAAACCTTCCTGGACACCTGATATACCTGTGTGCCAAATTTGGTGAAGATTGGTCCAGTCGTTTGGTCGCGCATTAAGGACAGAAAGACACTCATTTATATATATATATATATATATATATATATATATATATATATATATATAAAGAGAGTAGCAGAAGGACCCGACTTCGCATGGGTATATTTCATTTTTTTGTTTGTGTAGTGGCCCCATAAGAAATGGCCAGTTTTGCACTTGACATCCAGTATGGCAGTCCAGTATAGGTACAGTCTATTTATGGCGGTGTTGTTATGGAAACCTGGTAAATGAAATGTGAACTTATATTGACTGATACACATGATATGACTGAATATTTAAGGACCTGCGAACTGCTATTGACTAATACAGATCATAAATAGCTTGGTTGCTATGAAAACCTGGTGTAAAGCAGTGTGACAGTGGAGACTAAGTGCCTGTGAGCTTCTATTGGCTGATAAGGGACATGTGACCGTGTGTATGGCAGTTGGAATATGAGTGAAAGACTTGCAGGCTTGTATTGGCTAATGCAGGTCATTTTTTGGGAATACTGAATCTCAGGAACGGTACGTCCTAGAGAGCCAGATTTTAGACCCAGTCTAAAATCTTCCCGAACACCTGTAATACCTGTGTGCCAAATTTGGTGAAGATTGGTCCAGTCGTTTGGTCGCGCATTAAGGACAGAAAGACACTCATTTATATATATATATATATATATATATATATATATATATATACTAGAGGAAGGACCCGGCTTCGCACGGGTATATTTCATTTTTTGTTTGTGTAGTGACCCCATAAGAATTGGCCAGTTTTGCACTTGACATCCAGTATGGCAGTCCAGTATAGGTATAGTCTATTTATGGCTGTGTTGCCATGGAAACCTGGTAAATGAAATGTGAACTTACATTGGCTAATACACGTCATATGACTGAATATTTAAGGACCTGCGAACTGCTATTGACTCATACAGGACATAAATAGCTTGGTTGCTATGGAAACCTGGTGTAAAGCTGCGTGTATGTCAAGACTGAACCTGCGATTTTCCATTGGTCCATAAGTGTCATGTGATCATGTGCATCTAAGTTTGGATATCGGTGAAAAACCTGCGATCGGTTGTTATGGAAAACCTGGAGTAAAGCTGTGTGTATGTGACCTTGTGTAACAGTGTCATCCACAGCGCCCTGCCCCTTTAAAGCTGACCTACAGCAGTGAAGAAAAATGGCTGGGTTGTTATTGAAACCTGGAGTGCAGCTGTGTGCATGTGGCTGACAATGCTTTGTCAGATTGGAGACGGGCTTGGGTCTGCTGGGGAGTTTCAGCAGATCACTGTTGTCTGTAACATACCTTATCAGATTGGAGACAGGCTTGGGTCTGCTGAGAGTTTTCATTAGCTTGAGCAGCATCCATGCGTTTTGCTGCAGGGGACATGAGTAGTTTAAAAAACATTTCAATTAATAAGAATGCTGAAATCCAGTATGGCAGTCCATTCAGTGGCGTAAATACCGGTTTAGCAGTGGTAGCAGCTGCCACAGGGCCCAGGACATTAGGGGACTCTGATGTTTTGTTTTTGTTTTTTTAACACCAGCAGGTAACGGGCCCTATTTACTTACCGATCCCCACTCCTGCTCACGGTCGCCTGCACTTCACCTTCTGCAGAGGCGGCTGTGAGCAGGAGCGGGGATTGGTAAGTAAGGCCTGTGGGCCGTGAACCCCTCAAACACTGCTATCATTATACTCTGGGGTCTTTTCAGCAGGCTTCGGGCCTCCTTGGTGGCGTCCCAGATGTCGGTGGGCCAGTCCGACGTCATTATGCGTTGCGATACATGCCTGGCTCACGTGACATCTGGTCCAACATTGAAGAAGTAGCGGGAAATGCGCATAATACTATATGAAGGAGCCACTATGATACTGTGTGCAGGGGCCACTATGGGGAAGAATACTGTGTGCAAGGGCCACTATGGGGTCTAATAGTGTATGCAGGGGCCACTATGGGGCATAATAGTGTGTGCAGAAATGCAGTTTGTGTGCGTGGGGGGGGTTGCCGGGGGGGGTCCCATGTCAAATGTTTGCCTTGGGGCCCTGCCATTGCTAGTTATGCCACTGAGTCCAGTATAGGTACAGTCTATTTATGGCTGTGTTGTTATGGAAACCTGGTAAATTAAATGTGAACTTATATTGGCTGATACACGTGATATGACTGAATATTTAAGGTCCTGTGAACTGCTATTCACTAAGGGTGGGTTCACACCTGCGCTTCAGTCCGTCCGTTGCCAATCCGAGTGAAAATCTCGGCGAACGGGATTGGCATCGGATACAGACAGGTCAGCGAAGCATTGGTTAAAAACCCATTCATTTGAATGGGTTTTTAAAGCAATGCGAGGGTGTCCGATTGCACCCTCTGCGCTGCGAATCCTTTTTTTTTCGTCGGAAACAAAGTCGGACATGCAGGACTTCGTGTCCGAGGAAAAAAAAACGGTTTCGCAGCGCAGAGGGTGCAATCGGACACCCTTGCATTGCTTTAAAAACCCATTCAAATGAATGGGTTTTTAACCAATGCGTCGCTGACCTGTCTGTATCCGATGCCAATCCCGTTCGCCGAGATTTTCTCTCGGATTGGCAACAGATGGACTGAAGTGCAGGTGTGAACTCACCCTAATACAAGTCATACATAGCTTGGTTGCTGTGGAAACCTGTGTGCCTGAGGAGAGTATGGGGCATAATAGTGTGTGCAGGAATGCAGTTTGTGTGTGTGTGTGGGGGGGGGGTCCCATGTCAAATGTTCGCCTTGGGGCCCTGCCATTGCTAGTTACGCCACTGAGTCCAGTATAGGTACAGTCTATTTATGGCTGTGTTGTTATGGAAACCTGGTAAATTAAATGTGAACTTATATTGGCTGATACACGTGATATGACAGAATATTTAAGGTCCTGTGAACTGCTATTCACTAATACAGGTCATACATAGCTTGGTTGCTATGGAAACCTGTGTGCCTGAGGAGAGTAAGCTCCTGCGAGCTGTTATTGGCTGATAAGGGACATGTGACCGTGTGTATGGCAGTTGGAATATGAGTGAAAGACTTGCAGGCTTGTATAGACTAATGCTGGTCATTTTTTGAGAATACTGTACCTCAGGAACGGTACGTCCAAGAGAGCTGAGACCCAGTCTATAATATTCCAGAACACCTGATGTACATGTGTGCCAAATTTGGTGAGGATCGGTCCAGTCGTTTGGTCGCGCATAAAGAACAGACAGACAGACAGACAGACAGACAGGAACTCATTTTTATATATATAAGAGTATATATATATATATATATATATATATATATATATATATATATGAGATATAAAAAGGTGATTGTGGGGGTCTGACACCTCCAAGGGGCGCACAAGCACTACAGCCTCTTCACTGTGCTGATTATGTCATGTTCATTGGTCTCATGTATAGCAGCAGTTCAGTCCCATTCGAGTGAATGGAAGTGAGCTGCAAAACAAAGCATAGTCCACTACACAAAGTAAAGTGCTTGGCGTTTAGTGAGGAGGCCACAGTATTCACCAGCTGTTCTGTGGGGAAGGGGGGTTGCAGAGTCCTAAGGACAGGTCCTAAAAGTCCCAGGAAAACCCCTTTTAATTTGGTCAACAATTCAGTACCCACCTTTTGAAAACAAAAGTTGAAGTAACCAAAAGCTTCTTGTGCTTGAATTGACCATAGAAATGGCAATTGTCCAAACTGCTGAAATATTACATTTCTTTATTAAATAATCCTGTAAACATAAATACTCAAAAGTGAAAAGAAAAAGATTAAAAAAAAATGTCTAGTGTGATTTCTTGGAATCACCAGCTCTTGGCCATCAGGAAAATCCAATTAATTCTCACTCCAACACAGTGATACAGCTGAAATCTGTCCAGAACCAGCTTTATTCTTCTTTGCACAGAAAACACCGTATACATCACTGTACAAAAATAAATCTTAAGCTGTCCAGCTAAGGCTAGGTTCACATCTGCGTTCGGGTTTCCGTTCTGAGGGGTCCGCTTGGGGCTCCCCCAAATGGAAACCTAAATCCTCATAAAAAAGCTGTTACGTTACGAAACCCACGGACCCCATAGACTATAAGTGGGTCTGTGTGGTTTCTGCTCGGTTTCCGCCCGAAAAGAGTGGAAAAATATGGAGAGAAAAGTTCTGCTTGCATGAAAAATGCGGAGAGGGGAACGGAATCCCCAAACGTAATGCAAGCACAGATGTGAACCCAGCCTAATACCTAATATAGACATTCAATGTCCCTCACTATGAGACTCTGGACCTACTACCCAGTATCTCCACAAACACAGCATTTCATACCAGTTCATATGGTTTTGGATCCCACAGGCCCTGACACAGCCAGACAGGGCACATTATGGAAAGGGTTGACACAATACTTAGTCTTCTACCTGGCTGCTAACTCATTAACAGCCCATTTATCTACAGATCCAAATGAAACACCCAACTTTCCCAAATTCTTCTCTCCCACCCTGCACTCCAAGGCTGAAATACACACTTTTTATAAATCTAGTACAGTAATACAGTACATATGCCACTGCAGCAGTCACACTGGAACACTAGATGCAAAGTTAGAACATGGCTTTTTTCCTGACTGATCATAAAACTGTGTATCCAATGCCTTCTCTTATAGGACTAGTGATGCCTCTTCTAAGAGACCGATGATCAGTGTCAGAAAATTCGAGTTTAGGAGAAGCTTGAGCAGTGGTAAGGTGACAAATGTTTTTATGGGATAACCCCTTTAATGCTAAGGTCCCACGTAGCGAGCCGCAGCCAAAAAGTGTTGCCGAAAAAAACGTTTTTTCCGCATCGCTTTTCACAGAAAGTCCACAGAGTTTTCCTTTGCGGACTTTCTGATTCTATTATACCTATATGGAAAACGTCAGCGTTTCTGTAGGTATAATTGGCATGAAAGAGCAGCACTTCCTCTACGGATTTTTTTTTTTTGTTGCAATGTGTGAATGGGATTAAGCAGAGTTTCATCCATTTTGCAGGGACTGTAAAATGCCGCGGTTTTTTTGCAATGTGGGTCCCCGGCTTAAAATAATTTTCTAGATTGATATATTTTTTTTGTACTCATTAACTGATTTGGGGGGAAAAAAAACTTTGCATAGTTGACTTAATGATATAATGTACATTTTTTTTCCTTTATTGGTTAAAAAAGAAAATGGAAAATCTGTTTTGTAATAAAGAATTTTGGAATAAAATAGATTTGGGGCATGGAAGCATTTTCACCAGGGATCGCTGGTTTTTGCTCTCCACTATCGTAAACTATATATGTATTGGCATTATCCTTGTTAGAATTTATTTTACAATTCTGCGAGGATTTTTTATTTTTGTTCCTTTTACTGCACAAATAAAACAGCGATCTGCAGGAACACAAGCGCCTGTAGCATTTTTCCTGTAACTACATAAAGTGTCTTATTTTCATTTTGAAAAATAGCAAGTTAAAGAAAATGGAGGAAAATAATCATTTCTACGCTTTTCGGTTTTGCTTCTGTATCAGAGTAACAGCCTTATGTATATATTATTTTATTTGTAACAAAAGCATGTGTATATTCAGGCATTTGGTTAGGCTATAAATAAAAGCTTTCAGGATAGATTAGGATGGCAGCGCTGGGAAGAAACCGAATTGTTTGCTGACTGTAAAATGTTTGGGGAGAACACCTGCAGTCCAAGGGAAGGGCCTGGCCTGCCATTGCGGAAGCAAGTTGTCACTGTTGGCAGTTTTCAGTTTTACTCAGTCAACGCTGCAGCTCTGTGTGATCTCTATTGAGCAGCTAACCATTTGTGTTACTTTGAGGAGGATGAGGCTTTCAAGTGGTTTTAACTGATCTTTATAACAGAGACAGGATTGTGTTTAGTAATATGCAACATGGCAGAAACCTGCAGAGCGGCACACACCATTGCGTGCCTCAATATGTGACTGTCATCACTGGCTATACAAACAGCGTGTAGTACTTGTGAAAAGGGTAATCCTTTTTGTAGGTTAGCTGAGGAGAAGCGGTCAGGATAATAGGTTTTGTTGCAGTCAGTTGGTTTGGTGTATAATGAAGTAGAAAACCCTTTTTGTAAAGCAGGTGGCAACTTTTATTTAGATGAGGACATTTTTGGGAAATGCACGTAATGGGTTTAACATTTCCCCATAGTCTTCATATTTATCTGCTATCATTAGATGTCATCTATGTTCTAGGCAGGGCGCTGCAACTTATTTCCTTTTACAAATAAAATTGAAACAAAAGCAAACAACAGTGTACAACAGTTTACCGTAAGCAAATACAACATTTAGCTATAATGTGACCTGTTTGTATTCAGCAAATACAACATTTATCATATAACGTGACTCATCTGTATTTAGCAAATAACATTTTCCATAATGTGACCTATTTGTATTTAGCAAATATAGAATTATTTATATATCTGTCTATAATGTGACTTACTTGGGGGACTTATAGGGGATGAGCTTTACAAGAAACAATGTACAACAGTTTACCGTAAGCAAATACAACATTTATCCATAATATGACCCATCTGTATTTAGCAAATATAGCATTTATCCATATAATGTGACTTATTTGTTTTTGGCATATTTTTAAGCAGAAAATCAAGCAAAAACAGCTAATAGAGTACAGTGTCAGCAGAAAAACGTCCAAGAAAAAATGTGTTACCAGCAAAGATGTATAATATTCTAAAACATAACTTTTAATAAATATAGAATAAAAATTATACCACTTCTCAAAGAAATTCAAGTGTGCCAAGATGAATACCACCAATAACATTACATATAGACCTCTAGTTCATCGGATCCTATGTAAAAAAAAAGTTTTATATTTCAATACCATATATCTCATATATTATACCAAACAATTTAACATTAGCAGAGAAAGGTGAAAATTTTTAATAACACAAATAAATCAGTTTGATCTCACCACTCTGCTGGTTCATGTAGTTCGCCTGTACGTCAGGAGGTCAATCAGAATGGGTGCTGGGTCCCGTACATACCCTAACTCACCCTTAATTCTCTCCTCTAACCCCCATAACTCCCGCCCTAACAAGAGCAGTACCATATAACTGTCCCTAAAAAAAATTGTCCCTAAATGTCCCTACGTACATTTCACGGTGGAGAAACCGTTCATCAGTGGACCTATCTCCTAAGGAATTAATGGAAAAATCTATATAGGGTAAATCTCAATACTCCAAAAGTGGAGGAGAAGCATATATACTGGTCATCATTACATATAGACCAATTCACAGACAAAAAACAGCAGCCTCCTGATCAATACAGTGGTAAGGTCAGGAGTTGAGCTACTCTGGTTCTAAAATACGTTGGTGGTAAAGTTACCTGTCCACCCCCTTATGATCTCATTACTGTACACCTGCAGGTTCCACAGGTTAAGTGGGGAGTGAGTGGCAATATCCACCCACGTGTATATGATACCGGCGTCCATAGTTACTAATAGTGCATGCATGAATGCGTAATGACGTTACCCCATTGGTCATAACGTCTTGAGTATCTAGTTAGGTATAGAACTTCATCTAACCCACTGGCATGTCTAAATGCGCAAGTGCGTGATGACGTCAATAGTATGCATTCGTGCGCAATGACGTTATCCCGTTATCCATAGTATCTCAAACGTCTAGTTAGATATAGAGGCTTTATTTGTCATACTGCGCATGTCTAAAAGACCTCCAAATTGACATCATTGCGTCTGCGCAATACTATCTCCAATCTAGACTTCGTAAAATGCATATCAAGGCAGCATTCACAAGAAAACTACCCCGCATGCGTTATTCAAATATAGGTAATTAATATCAAAACACTATCTCTAAAAGGGAAATAAGTATCTAAAGCCATCCCTATAATTAGTAATGGTAAATGAATTAATTCCAAAAATACTACAATTCAATATGTGCGCCGATAACATAACATGTATACACTGAAGGTGAAGTTTCTACATTGCAAAATTATTATTTATTTATTTATTTGGCTTACTTATATAGTGCCATCATATTCCGCAGCGCTTTACAGACATTGACAGTACTGTCCCATATAGGGCTCACAATCTACATTCCCTATCAGTATGTCTTTGGAGTGTGGGAGGAAACGGAGTACCCGGAGGAAACCCACGCTAGTCCGCAAATTAAATGATAAATAACCTGAAGATATTAATACAGCATCAATGCAACTTGCTGTAACAACCCTATTGGCTATTATAGCCATGATAATAGGAATACAATATTTAGTGGCCGATTTTTAAACCAGTGGCATTCAATATACAGTAAAGAAATATATCTCACAACTATAATTGCATTCTCTTTCCCATATGTCCATTTAGATTACCTTTAAATAAAACAGTGAAAATTCAAATTTTCATTCAAGCCAAAAGGAGACATAGTATTAAGGTGAAATATCCATTGAGTTTCACGTTGTAACGTCAAACGTTCCCAATTACCCCCTCTAGGTGGTCGTTTAACCACATCTATGCCCATAAATCTCAAACATTCCAAATCATCAGGATGTTCAAGATTTACGTGTTTCGCTAGTGGTGTGTCTCTGTTGTTTCTAATATCACCTAAGTGTTCACCTATCCTTCTTCTTAATTCGCAGTTCGTTTTACTTACATATTGCTTTTGACATTTACAGATCGCTCTATAAATCACTCCTTTGGAGCGACATGTAATGAACTCTTTTATAACAAATTGTGTTTTAGACATAGAGTCCATAAAAACAGAATCCGATATCAAGAATGGACAGGCCACACAATCACTGCATTTAAAACAGCCCTGGGGGGGTTTCAACCAAATAGATGGTTTAGGAGACTCAAAATGGCTATGGACCAGTCTATCCCATAATGACCTACCTCTCCTATATGTCACTTTGGGATATGATCCAATCACCTGCTCTAGGTCTGGGTCAGATGTCAAAATACCCCAGTGTCTTTCCAGAATTTTTTTTTTAACAGCCCTAGCACCATTATCAAAGGTCGCTATTAATCTGACCTCATTTGTCTCCCCTAGATTTTTCTCCTTTTTGGCCAGTAGGGTAACCCTGTCTTTTCTACAAGTTTCTTGATATGCATTTTTCATAATGATATCTGGGTAACCCCTCTGTTGAAAACGGAATCTTAAATGATCCGCCTGTGCAATAAAATCTTCATTAGAACTACAGTTTCTCTTAATCCTAAAGTATTGTCCTTTTGGTATGCCTTTTTTGAGGGGCAAGGGATGATGACTTTCCCAGCGGAGGAGGGAATTTGTCGCCGTTGGTTTTCTAAAAACTTTTGTTTTCAGATATCCTAGACCATCCCTTGAGATGAAAATATCAAGAAATGGTAAATCCTTTTCTCCAATTTCAAAGGTAAAGGATAAACCAATATCATTGGAGTTTAAACTATCGACGAATGATTTAAAAGATTCTTTATTACCTCTCCAGAGAACCAAAATATCGTCAATGTATCTCACCCACAACTCTATTGTGATGGCCCTAGGCCCCCTGTGTCTGCAAAAACGATGACCTCCTCCCACCAGCCCAGGAGCAAGTTGGCATACGTGGGCACAAAGGGATTCCCCATGGCCGTGCCCCTGAGCTGGTGGTAATGGTGGCCATCAAACAGGAAAAAGTTGTGGGTGAGTAAGAACTCCAATAAATCCAATATAAATTTATTATGGGCTTGATATTGTATGCCCCGTGATCTCAAGAAATGGTCAATGGCTCTTAAACCTGCTTCATGCGGGATTGAAGAATAAATAGCCTCTACGTCAATAGAACATAGCAAAATTTCCTCAAAAGGTCTAAAGTGTCTTGAACAAATGAAGGTAATGCTGAAACAAATGGACGTAATATATGATCCAAATAAATACCTATATTTTGACTAACACTATAGGACTCCCCTTTAAAGGGACAAGCCCTTTATGAATCTTAGGAAGACTATATAAAGTGGCCTCCACCGGAAAATCTGGAAGTAGAAATTCAAACTCCTGAGATGATATTAAATCTTCATCTTTTGCCTGTACAAGGATTAGTTTTAATTGATCCTTAAATAAAATAGTGGGATTAGATTCTAAAATTCTATAGTTAGCTCTTTGTCCAAGAATATTATTACACATTATTTTATATTGATCAATATTCATTATGACCGTATTTCCTCCCTTGTCAGAAGGTTTTATTACTAGGTTCTTCCTAGTTTCAAGATGCTTAAGGGCCAACATTTCATTCTTGGACAAATTGTAAGGACAGAACTCAGGGCGGGAGTTATGGGGTTAGAGGTGAGAATTAAGGGTGAGTTAGGGTATGTATGGGACCCAGCACCCATTTTGACTGACCTCCTGACATACAGGCGAACTACATGAACCAGCGGAGTGGTGAGATCAAACTGATTTATTTCACCTTTCTCTGCTAATGTTAAATTGTTTGGTATAATATATGAGTTATATGGTATTGAAATATAAAACTTTTTTACATAGGATCCGATGAACTGGAGGTCTATATATGTAATGTTATTGGTGGTATTCATCTTGGCACTTTTGAATTTCTTTGAGAAGTGGTATAATTTTTATTCTCTATTTATTAAAAGTTATGTTTTAGAATATTATACTTCTTTGCTGGTAACATATTTTTAAGCAGCCCTGAAAAAGAAACATCATCGCCAACTGAGAGTCATTTTATGTCGTCTTTTCAGCTGTTTAACCTTGAGTTATCTCTGTTCGGGAAAGTGTATCTATATTGAATTGCTCAAAGGGAATGTTTAAATAGAAAACTATATATTACATCAATCAGATTTTTACTGAAAACACATTTTTTTTAGGTTACTTTTCTGTGTAACATCCTGCTGCACTGTTCATACAGACCATGCAGGAAACGTGTGTGCTGTCTCATATTCAGCATATTAATAATATAGTAATAATAATATAATATAGTGATAGTGACACAGTAGTGCAAAGCAGATTGCCCCATCTAGCACTAAAATGGGAAACCAATTCTATACGTTCCACTATCTTAGAAGAGATTTCAACAACCTTTCCATTTTTCTTGCCCACGCATTGTTTGCTGTTTTCCGTCTGTCGCTATCAGTAGTACTAACTGTATTTGATACGACCAGTCTGTTACTTTTCTGTTAATACTTGAATAAACCTACAATACTATTGCAGTACTTCACCATATCCAACATTCCTCCCAATGTGCTCTTAATATTAAGAAATGTTAACCCCTTTAACAGCTAGGAAGGCCTGTGCCTGCCTCTACAACACTACAGTGCAGGCAAATGATGAAGACAGAGTACACATTGTAACTACAGGGCAAAAGTGCACACTGCAGGATTTGTTATTGCAATTCACATCAAAATGACCAGTCATTACCCGTACCTGTCTACTGCGAGCCCTTGGGCTGTCAGTTAACGCAGAAATTTCAAGTATAGTAAAAGCCCTACGTAAGTAGCTGTCACTAACAGTGTAGGATATAACAGGATTTTATAGGACCTGTAATCTTGTTTCTTATAGCAGATTTCAGTGTATCTCCCTGTGACCTCTGTGAGATTCAATTGTCTTACCACTGTCTGCACCTTTACCTATCATTCCTATTCCAGTTCATTGCCCATACTTGTATATTCTTGATCTTCTACAGTATTTTGTTGATGATTTCCCAAACGATTGAAGGCTTCTAAAAGCAATTCACTTGCCAAACCTTTCAATAAATCCATTAGTGTTAGGCAAAAGATGTCATTTTCTGAGTAGTTATATATTCTACTTGTGACATCTGTTTTCAGTTTCTCTGCTTATTCCAAGTATTTTAGGGCATTTCCAGAATTGAAAAATAGTTTTTATATTAAATGTGCAACCTACGGAAATATGTGCTTTAAAAAGCGCCAGGCCCCCACCATGAAAACCCCATGATCAAATGTAAACAGTGACATATTGTCCGCTGTGACCTAGTCACTATAAAGGATACATGTTTAAGATGACTACACATTTATGACTGGCTTAGTGTTTCTTTGGTCATACCAGAGCTTTCTATAAATTGTCCTTTTTGTAAATCTACCAACATACATCTCACATCATGTTACAATGTAATGGAAATGTGGTTCCTTCACATGTGAGAAGATGCTTTTCTGTATATCAGCACCTTCTAGGTTAGTGTCTATTAGAACTACACAATTAGGTATTCGGAGTAAAATTCTGGTAGTAGATTGTTGCTTTTTTTTTCAAGGCAAGAAAAGTGAAAACAAAAAGCTAAAAAAGCTATAGCAATGTGGGATTGTTATGCTACATCAATCGATTACAGAACAAAAGAACAAACAATACACTTGTGCTACATAAAAAGCCAGTGATCTTTTGATTTTTTTTTCTTTTTACTTTTTTGTGCTCCGTGATATGAATGATGCCAGCACATGCTTTATTAATTATAATACAATTGGTAAAAAAAAAAAAAAAAAGTTTCATGTATTATTCCTTTGGAGAAGCGTGTATTTCAGACATGTATGGAATTTATTCACTCCAGTTCAAACAATCATTTTAATATTGAAAAAACCCAAGCCATAAATCTTCCCTGTGTAGTTACAGTTCCTATTTTCCCTTTGGCTGCTATTTATGTCCTTAGTCTCGTACCATGATATTAAAATATAATTTGAAAAAATGTGTTTTGTGCTATGCAAAGTGAAAGTTTTGCTCCTCCGCCATCTTCTTTTATATATTATTATTATATTTATGAAGTGCTGTATTCTGCTGTGCTTTTTTGCATGCAAATAATGCTGAACTCCTATGGGTACAATAGAGATTATGAGCTGAAAGTGATTTTATTCATTTTTTAAATATGTATTTTTTTTTAATTTTATTTATTTTTTTAAGAACTATTGTGGCTGACAGGCAAAGAATCTTCATTTGTAGTTCTGTTGGGAGTGCCAGTGCTCCCAACCCTTACTCTATATTTGTATTCATCTGCTTTAGAAAGCTCTTAAGATATAAATGGCAGATAATGCAGAGAGACCTTGTGTTTCTAGTGTTACAGATATTGCATTAACAGATTCTGTTATTATACCATGGGTGGCAGGTTGGTACTGCTGGAAAAATATCTGTACTTCTGGAAAGCTATTGACAAATGTAGGACTAAGAGAATGTAGGGATAAGCCTCAAAGGGGTGGTCCTATTAAAAACTCTTATCCCCTGTCCACAGAATAGGGGATTAGTGTCTTTAATGGGACAACCATTTTAAGGCCTAAACTAGCCTGCAACTCCCCACCCCATGAGGTATTATTATTTCAGGAGCATGTCGAGGTCAATATAAAATGCCCTAGTACAGCAGTATCTGTTGACACCCTGCTGCTTTAGTAATTAAGACAAGACACTGATCGCAACCGATTCATTTGGTAGATGCCGCCATCAATAGTGACACAACATCCCTACATTGGTACCCTGCCATTGGATTACAGTGCATTGTCATGGTGATGGCGGTCCTATTGAAGGTCTTCACATAAGTATCTTAGGTTAACCAATTAGATTCTGCCAGAGGCAGAGTCTAAATGGCTGTCGCTGTAATCTTGTATTATATACTGAACTGCAATACAGACCTATTGCAGTTTATTATACAAACAATCATACACCTTCTATTAATGCAGTTAATAAGTAAAAATGTTTTTAAAAAGTATTTTATAAATAGCAATTTTCCTTTCAGAGATTGACTACAGAAAAAAATTAAAAAGTAGTCATACTGGGTATGATTAAAAAATCAGAAAATCAAAAATTTGCGGGTCATCTCTGGCATTGATGGATGTAGATGCTTGGACCAAAGTAAGGCAGTTAAATCAATAAAGGATTTTGGTGCATGCATCTACATCCATCAGCGCCAGAGATGACCTGCACATTTTTGATTACCTGTTACACAGACATGTTCTGTTACTGATCTGGACAGCAAACTGTGCAGCATTATATTTATGATTTGAGGCTTTATGCCAAACCTACAACAATATTTTGCTTGCATTGCAAAATTTAACCAGGTTTATTTTTACGTGATCCCCACACGTACACTATGTACACTATGGAGCACCGCATTTTTCTCTTCCTTCCAGTTATCAAACTATGAGAATAACACATTTATCCCATAATAAAAGCAAAGATACAATTGCTGATTTTTATTTTTCACATCACCTCTAAAAACTAATTTAATAAAAAGTGATCAAAAGTCACATATAGCCCAAAATGGAAAAATAAAAAAGTTATAGCTCTAAGAATATGGTAAAATATTCAGTAAAACACATTATTTTTGGCAAAAATAATTTCATTGTGCAAAAGTGGTACAACATAAAAAGGCTATATAAATTTGGTATTGCCATAATCATGCTCCAGACTGTTTTAACATATTGGAGCCCCCTCCCCTTTAATGCACAATAACTCCCTCCCCTTTAAGGGCTGCATCTTAAAGGGGTTGTCCGGGACCTGAAGATAATTGACTGTATCAGATCAGTCGGTGGAACTGGACCCCAGACCGATCAGCTGATGCGGCCCCTGGAAGTCGTATATAAGATATTCAAGGGAGTGAAAGCGGGTTGCAGTTCCCCGGTGCCAATGGTACAACGTACAAAGGTCCTTACACTGTATACAACTTTTGATCAGTACACAGTAGCTGTGGCGTCTGAAACTGCTGCCCCGCTCCCTTTCACTTCAATAGGATCAGAGCTTCTCCCAGCGATCTGACTCAGCTCCCGGTGATCAGCGAATTGGTGTGGGGTCTAGGTGTCAGACTGCAACCGATGTGATACCTTTGACCTATGATGTGGATAGGTCTTAGTATCAATTATCTCCAGGTCCTGGACAACCCTGTTAAGTATCAAACTATTCCTCATTTTTAGGGGGTTAAAGGGTTAGAAAAATATGTCTCCTTTCTACTAGAATAGCGCAACACCTGTCTGGGTTTGGTATTGCAGTTCAGCTCCATTTAAGGCTAAGGCCCCACGTGGTGTCCCTCAGCAAAAAAGCGCTTTAGACAGAAAGTTTACAGAGGTTTTCTCTGCGGACTTTCTGTTTCAATTATACCTATGGGGAAACCGCCAGTGTTTCCGTAGGTATAATTGACATGATTCGATTTCCAAAACCGCCAGTTTGTTCTGACTGTAAAACACCGCAATTTTTTCTGTGGCGTTTCCACCACGTAGGCCCCAGCCTAAAGAGTTGTTGTGCCACAGCACAATAGTCAGTGGGGTCCCTCAGGCTCAGTCTGTGTCTGTCTTTTCACTGATCGTTTTTTTCCAATTTTTTTCCGTGCTTCTTCTCCTCCAATGGACCAGAAGAAGTGTAGAGCAGCTATTAGCGGTCTTGTATTGGCCCAGAACTTTACACCAAAATGTTGTCAGATTTATGCTACACTGCCATTCCCTATCAAGTCACGCACCTTCCCTACAAAGCCACACCGTCTTGTCGAGTGATTTGAAAAAATCTGATCTAAAAAAAAAAAAAAAAAAAAAAAGTGCCAAAATGGTCCACCCATTTTACTCCAGCATGGAGTTGTAACCACAATAGTACTGTGTTTAGTACTGTCAGCAAAGTTATCTTTTCCTTATTTTTTGCTCTGTTATGTAAACTGTGCATTAAAGATGTGAATACAAATGATCAGAACTGCTATGTTTACTGTGAAACAACTTCACCAGTCCTGGGCTGAGGTATGATAGTATACAGAATGCTGCTGACCTTTACACAATGCTAGTTTCTACTGAAATGTAATGATGACTAGCTTGCATAGTCTGTATAGCAGTTTGCACCTGCTACACAAGCACAATGTCACGGTTTTCTTACGTCTTCTCCCTCCTCATGGTTTATGATATTATTCCCAGAGAAAAAATGAACTAATACTTAATACTGGCTCCAGAAAGTTTCAGGCGGCCACTAAAACATATGGCTTTTTAAAATTCAAGACCTAAAATGTCACAGTTATAACAATAACTTGGTCAAATGTTCCCTCCCAAAGGCAATATCAAGCTAGATCCTCTCTAGACAGACTGCAATAAAAATATTTCCTTTGCTACTAGGATATAGTGTTGCTTTATTATCTGAAGCTTTTTTTTTATTATCTACCGTTTCTTTATTACCTGAGCTTCATATAATCCGCCTTCCTTTCTTTAACTATATCATTTCAGCCTCTAAATTGTTCAATATAATATGACTGGAATATAGTGGCTTAAGAACCTGTATGTAAGCCAGTGGTGTACTGTGGTATATAGGGTAGTATTGTCCATAGGAGTACTCAAATGCAATTTTTCTGGGGTGACCATTGGAACTACTGTAATAGGCAGGACCACTATAATATATATGTATAAAAGGTATTAATTGTTGCACAACAGAGCATATGTGAAAACGTACGACTTGTACGCCAGAAAATTCAAGCATATATATTTTGGTGATATGTTGGCCCCAATTTAAAGTATGATAAATAAAACAATCCCTGTTAAAAGTTCCCATATTATTAAAATGTTTATCCCAAATGATGCACACTGTACTGGGGAAAAAAAAAAATTATCAAACTGACATTTTTTGACACTTTGCCTCCTCCAAACATTGAACACAAAGCGATTAAAACATCATACATTCCCCAAAATTGTATCAAGAAGTACAACTTATCCTGCAAAAATAAGACCCCTCACATATTTCCATACACACAAGCACACACACATATATAGATATGGGTCTTAGAATATGGTGACAATACGTAGAATAGCTTTTATTTTATTTTTTTTTCTTAAATGGTAGTAAAATATAAAAAAAACCCTACATAAATACGATATTATTGTGATCATACTGACCTGCAGCGCAAAGGTAGTGTCCATTATAAAAATAAAATCTGTAATAAAATGGTGTAAATGCAATTCTTCTCCATTCATAATTTTTTTCCAGCTTCCTAGTAAATTGTACAGAATAATGAAAGGTGCCACTAGAAAAAGTACGTTTTCTCCCCCCCCCCCCCCCCAAAAAAAAAAACAAAACAAAATAAAATCTTTAGGAATGAAACAAAGTTATAGCGGATATCAAACTTCCACAAAAATTGTCTGCAAATACACCAAAAGTAGTGATAAATTCTTACTGTTTCCTTGTGCACTCTTTACTTGGCTTTATTTTACTTGCTTCTCCTTATATCACTTTTATTTACATGCAGTGAATCTATGGAAAAACTACATTTCCCATGATTCACCTTCCTGCTCTCACTCTGTGTATACTCCTCCCTTCTCCATTCGCCCCTGCAAAGGAATCACAGGACACACGCACTGCCTGTGTGCAAACTCCTTCCCTGGAGTCTGTGTTGTGTCACAGTACTTCAGTCTGTTCCTCTATATATCTGACCAAGTAATAAATCACTTCCACATCCAATGTCAGTATGAGTAGCTTCAAGTGGCATGGAGATCACATGCTGCTGTAATGTTTTATTTGCTGGATGAACTGCTCACAGGGAGGAGTAGTGAGCTCATAAACAAAACGTCACAGCTGTGGTCAATGACCTGAAAATAAAGCAGATGAACTGTGCCAAATTTAAACAGGATATACAGTGGGTACGGAAAGTATTCAGACCCCTTTAAAATTTTCACTCTTTATTTCATTGCAGCCATTTGCTAAAAGCAAAAAAGTTCATTTTATTTCTCATTAATGTACACTCAGTACCCCATCAGACCCTTTGCTCAGTATTGAGTAGAAGCCCCCTTTTGAGCTAGTATAGCCATGAGTCGTCTTGGGAATGATGCAACAAGTTTTTCACATCTGGATTTGGGGATCCTCTGCCATTCTTCCTTGCAGATCCTCTCCAGTTCCGTCAGGTTGGATGGTGAACGTTGGTGGACAGCCATTTTCAGGTCTCTCCAGAGATGCTCAATTGGGTTGAGGTCAGGGCTCTGGCTGGGCCAGTCAGGAGTGGTCACAGAGTTGTTCAGAAGCCGCTCCTTTGTTATTTTAGCTGTGTGCTTAGGGTCATTGTCTTGTTGGAAGGTGAACCTTCGGCCCAGTCTGAGGTCCAGAGCACTCTGGAAGAGGTTTTCTTCCAGGATATCTCTGTACTTGGCCGCATTCATCTTTCCTTCAATTGCAACCAGTCGTCCTGTCCCTGCAGCTGAAAAACACCCCCATAGCATGATGCTGCCACCACCATGTTCCACTGTTGGGATTGTATTGAGCAGGTGATGAGCAGTGCCTGGTTTTCTCCACACATACTGCTTAGAATTAACGCCAAAAAGTTCAATCATCGTCTCATCAGACCAGAGAATCTTATTTCTCATAGTCTGGGAGTCTTTCATGTGTTTTTTGGCAAACTCTATGCGGGCTTTCATATGTCTTGCACTGAGGAGAGGCTTCTTTCAGGCCACTCTGCCATAAAGCCCCGACTGGTGGAGGGCTGCAGTGATAGTTGACTTTGTGAAACTTTCTCCCATCTCCCTACTGCTTCTCTGGAGCTCAGCCACAGTGATCTTTGGGTTCTTCTTTACCTCTCTCACCAAGGCTCTCTCCCACGATTGCTCAGTTTGGCTGGACAGCCAGGTCTAGGAAGAGTTCTGGTCGTACCAAACTTCTTCCATTTAAGGATCATGGAGGCCACTGTGTTCTTAGGAACCTTGATTACTGCAGAAATTATTTTGTAACCTTGGCCAGATCTGTGCCTTGCCACAATTCTGTCTCTGAGCTCCTTGGGCAGTTCCTTTGACCTCATGATTCTCATTTGCTCTGACATGCACTGTGAGCTGTGAGGTCTTATATAGACAGGTGTGTGCCTTTCCTAATCAAGTCCAATCAGTTTAATTAAACACAGCTGGATTCCGATGAAGGAGTAGAACCATCTCAAGGAGGATCAGAAGGAAATGGACAGCATGTGAGTTAAATATGAGCGTCACAGCAAAGGCTCTGAATACTTATGACCATGTGATATTTCAGGTTTTCTTTTTTAATAAATTTGCAAAAATATCTACATTTTTGGGTTTTTTTTCTGTCAAGATGGGGTGCTGAGTGTACCTTAATGAGAAATAAAATGAACTTTTTTGCTTTTAGCAAATGGCTGCAATGAAACAAAGAGTGAAAAATTTAAAGGGGACGGAATACTTTCCGTACCCACTGAATATTAAGAAGTGTTTTGTATTGATGCATCCTGTTATTTGGGCCATTTATCAGGGGAGACTTGTAGTTTTATTGGCACAATATTGAAATCTAATTCCAATGTTAAGCTCACGGGATGAGTTTGCAGCTGGTTAGCCACAGTGGAATATCCAGCACTAAGTTTCTATGATGTACAGTAGCCATCCACACACACTGCAGAATAAAACCTGCAGTTGAAAGTGTCTTGGACTGCAGATTTGAATCGGCAGCATGTCCGTTATTTCTAAAGGTTCAGCAGAGGCGTAGCTATCAGGGGGCAGCACCCTGGGGCCCCACTAACACAAGCTACACATTCAATTGCATCAGCGTCTGCCAATGCACTTGAACAACATGGCTTCCTGCTCTACTATTAAGTAACTCCAAAAAGCAAACCATTACAGGCCTTTGGCCTATAAGGTGCCCCGAGACAGCTGCGTTCCAGTGCTAGCAGGTTTGATGACATCTCTGATTTGCAATTTCTTTGCCAGGATGAAGACATTGTTGTCTGTAGTCCTGGTGCTTTTTAGGCCGCAAATGTGACTTGCATCCTACAAGAAAATAAGTGGCAGCAGTGGCTCCTCCTAAGTGGATCGGTGGATCAGAGGTAAGTGATAACATTTTATTTTATTTTTATTTTTTTACACACTTTGGGGGCCTTTTAATAGAAGGGTGGATATAACATATAAGAGGGCATTATAAAATTTAAGGGGCTATAACAATATAAAAAGGCATAACTAATATAAGGGTGCATCAAGTCATCAAGAGATGACAATGAGGGGCAGTATAAATATAAGGGGGCTTGTGGGCAGTCTTAAAGGGGGTTTCCAGGAAATAAAGTTTACCAGTGTAGTAAAGTTTACCATTTACATTTGTGGAGGGCAACTGGGGAGGCCGTCTCTCCTGCAGCTGCTCCAACTAATGTCACCTACTGTCTGTGCTTGGAGCGGCTGGTCATTTTAGCAGAGGGGATTCGGTGATATGAGTGGGAGTTGAGTATCAACTGGGGAGGAAGATGAAGAGTTCCGAGGCAAAAACCTTCCATTTTCAGCCATTTTTTTTTTTTTTTTTTTTTTTGCTGCGGGATGTCCACTACAGACTTCCTGAAGCAGAACTGTCTAGTGTGGCCGTAGTTGAAATAATTTTTTTTTTTTTCTAGATTAATCCAATATAGTATATTATAAAATAATATGTTAAGCTGGACATAAGATTAAGCATAGGCAAATGATTTTAACATACTGGAAGCAGTCCTTGGAACCCACTAGTGACTTTAGACATTCTTGTCTGGATAGCCTGGAAATTATACGCCGTCCAATTAACTGTAAAAGTTCTATTTTCACAGCTGTGTGCAAGATGTTAATGGATGTATGAAGCGCAGATATTTAACAGCATGCTGCCACTCTCCACTGGTATGTCATGCATTCCCATGGAAAACATTAACATAGGATAAACAGTCAGCAGCTGTCATAGTCTGACCGTAATCCATCAATGGTGGTAAAGATTATATGGCCATCCAAGGCTAAGGTTACCCAAGGCTACATTTCTTCATAGCTTTGTATTGTGGCTCCTATATGAAGGTTCCCTGTGTACTCTGCTGACAATTACACATGATGGAGGGGCTATATTTTATAGTTTGTCACAATATAAGGTAGTGCATCATTTATGTGTGAAAAATAGCTTTCACACTAAACAGAGTCCATACAGCAGAATCTAGTTCTGTACAGGGACAGTAGCCTTATGTACTGTCTATTCTGCTGTATGCACTGGGTTGTTCAGCATTCATTTTAAAATCCAGGAACCTATAGGAAATAGGAAAATATCCAAGCTTTTTAATATCTTAGCCTGAATTCTAGTTTGTGAAGATATTCTTCAGTCCAGAGTTATGACTAGGCTGAAGTGACATTTTTACATAGTCATGAAAGGCCATATTCACATGACCGTTGTGATTTTCATGTGACAAACATCAATGAAATAGGGTGTATGGTCCATTTTTGGCCTTTTTCACACAACAGTGAAATGGCCATGTGACATGAGTTTTTCAAGCAGCCATTACACGCTCGCTTTAAAACCCATGAAAGCCAAGAAGTATGGACAGATAGAAGGCATGTAATTTTTTTGGATGGACCATCTTTACTATCCATTACAAAAAAAAAAAAATGGACAGGTAAATACAACCATAGACTCTTACTGGCTTTAAAATGGCCATGTAATGAAAATTTATTACAATAAAATGCTTTAAGTCGGAAGCAGATAGCTCAGTTCCCTGTATAGTTGTTGGACACCATTCCTGCAGCTCAGCTCCCCTTGATGCAGTAAAAACACCCATTATACAGTGTACAGGGAGTTATCTGCATCCAACTCAGTATACTGTATAGTACAGAGTTCAGAAGCAACACGAACAGCTGATGCATGCTAAGGCCAACGTATCCTAAATATAGGCCATAAAAAAATCCTGTAAACCCCTTTAATATAATGGGGACATTAGGGGGCAATATTTACAGTTCTGTTAATTAATTTACTTAACTGTAAATTTTTGTCAATTAGCAAAATTGCCACTTCTATTTTTGAAGGCATTCTTGCTTTGCAGAAATTTTCCCCACAACTGGCAATACTTTTTAGGCTGCTCTCCTTCTCCTTATTAGCATGTTTGTTTATATTGAATCCATAGACGTATCCAGCTCACACAGAACTCTATGGAAAGGGGAGGGGGATGAGGTGAATGTTAATTTATTCTGTGCATTGGCTTCATTCTGTGCATTGGTAGCCTGTTATCTAGAACCACAGCAGAATTAAAAGATATACAGTCATGGCCAAAAGTTTTGAGAATGATACAAATATTAATTTTTACAAAGTGTACTGCTTCAGTTTTTCTAATGGCAATTTGCATATACTCCAGAATGTTATAAAGAGTGATCAGCTTAACAGCAATTACTTGCAAAGTCAATATTTGCCTAGAAAATGAACTTTATCCCCCAAAACACATTTCAACATCATTGCAGCCCTGCCTTAAAAGGACCACCTAACATCGTTTCAGTGATTGCTCCATTAACACAGGTGTGGGTGTTGATGAGGACAGGGCTGGAGATCAATCTGTCATGATTAAGTAAGAATGACACCACTGGACACTTTAAAAGGAGGCTGGTGCTTGCCATCATTCTGTTAACCATGGTTATCTCTAAAGAAACACGTGCAGTCATCATTGCACTGCACAAAAATGGCCTAACTGGGAAGAGTATTGCAGCTAGAAAGATTGCACCTCAGTCAACAATCTATCGCATCATCAAGAACTTAAAGGAGAGAGGTTCCATTGGTGCCAAAAAGGCTCCAGGGCGCCCAAGAAAGACCAGCAAGCGGCAGGACCGTCTCTTAAAAGTGTTTCAGCTGCGGGATCGGGCTACCAGCAGTGCAGAGCTTGCTGAGGAATGGCAGCAGGCAGGTGTGAGTGCATCTGCACGCACTGTGAGGCGGAGACTCTTGGAGCAAGGCCTGGTCTCAAGGAGGGCAGCAAAGAAGCCACTTCTCTCCAGAAAAAACATCAGGGACAGACTGATATTCTGCAAAAGGTACAGGGAGTGGACTGCTGAGGACTGGGGTAAAGTCATTTTCTTTGATGAATCCCCTTTTCGATTGTTTGGAACATCTGGAAAACAGCTTATTCGGAGAAGAAGAGGTGAGCTCTACCACCAGTCTTGTCTCATGCCAACTGTAAAGCATCCTGAAACCATTCATGTGTGGGGTTGCTTCTCAGCCAAGGGAATCGGCTCTCTCACAGTCTTGCCTAAAAACACAGCCAGAATGGTAATAAAGAATGGTACCACAATGTCCTCCAAGAGCAACTTCTCCCAACCGTCCAAGAGCAGTTTGGTGCTCAACAATGCCTTTTCCAGCATGATGGAGCACCTTGCCATAAAGCAAAGGTGATAACTAAATGGCTCAGGGAACAAAACATAGAGATTTTGGTTCCATAGCCTGGAAACTCCTCAGATCTTAATCCCATTGAGAACTTGTGGTCAATCATCAAGAGACGGGTGGACAAACAAAAACCAACAAATTCAGACAAAATTAAAGCATTGATTCTGCAAGAATGGACTGCTATCAGTCAGGATTTGGTCCAGAAGTTGATTGAGAGCATGCCAGGGAGAATTGCAGAGGTCCTGAAGAAGAAGGGTCAACACTGCAAATATTGACTTGCTGCATTAACTCATTCTAACTGTCAATATAAGCTTCTGTTACTCATAATATGAATGCAATTATATTTCTGTATGTGATAAAAACATCTGACAAACACACATAAAAACTAGAGGGCAGCAGATCATGTGAAAATATTTGTGTCATTCTCAAAACTTTTGGCCATGACTGTACTTGAGACTCAGTGTAGCAGAATGTAACAGCAGTAGTTATCTATGTTTGTTTTCCAGCGGTCTCCTTCTCCCCCTCCCCATAGACTAATATAAGGAAAGTAAGTCAGTTTGATAAACGGAGAAATAAACATTTGTTTTCTAAATGAAGGTGCGCTTTAAGGTGGCATACAGAAGGTATTATCAATTTAATGGAGGCACACGGGCATTAACATATACAGTGTCATGTCCCAGGACTTGGTTTAATTCACTGACATGTATCTGTGATACTCTGTTTGTCTTTGTAGTTTGTCCCTTCTCTCTCTTTGTATCCTTAGCTGTGATGCTGTAGCTCCTCCTCTCTCTCCCTCATTTTAGTTTCACTTCTTTGTAAGCAACATGTCTGCTCAGCTCCTGGTGATTCATCATCATTTTTCACCTACTGCTGTATGAGGTTTTACAAGATTTACCTGGATTAAAGCATCTGGAATCTTATCTACGCCTCCTCAGTTTAGTTGAACACTATCTGATAAATATCTTGGTGTAAATTGCTGGTTAGCATAGAGACTACAGGACACTCTCACAACCTCACATTTGCAGCCAAGCTATTGAGTCAGAACATACAGTGGGGAAAAAAAGTATTTAGTCAGCCACCAATTGTGCAAGTTCTCCCACTTAAAAAGATGAGGCCGGCCTGTAATTGTCATCATAGGTAGACCTCAACTATGAGAGACAAAATGAGAAAACAAATCCAGAAAATCACATTGTCTGATTTTTTAAGAATTTATTTGCAAATTATGGTGGAAAATAAGTATTTGGTCAATAACAAAAGTTCATCTCAATACTTTGTTATATATCCTTTGTTGGCAATGACAGAGGTCAAACGTTTTCTGTAAGTCTTCACAAGGTTGGCACACACTGTTGCTGGTATGTTGGCCCATTCCTCCATGCAGATCTCCTCTAGAGCAGTGATGTTTTGGGGCTGTCGCTGGACAACACAGACTTTCAATTCCCTCCAAAGGTTTTATATGGGGTTGAGATCTGAAGACTGGCTAGGCCACTCCAGGATCTTGAAATGCTTCTTATGAAGCCGCTCCTTTGTTGCCCTGGCGGTGTGCTTGGGATCATTGTCATGCTGAAAGACCCAGCCACGTTTCATCTTCAATGCCCTTGCTGATGGAAGGAGGTTTACACTGAAAATCTCACGATACATGGCCCCATTCATTCTTTCATGTACACGGATCAGTCATCCAGACATCCCTTTGCAGAGAAACAGCCCCAAAGCATGATGTTGCCACCTTCATGCGTCGCAGTAGGTATGGTGTTCTTTGGATGCAACTCAGCATTCACTCTCCTGCAAACACGACGAGTTGTGTTTCTACCAAACAGTTCTACTTTGGTTTCATCTGACCATATGACATTCTCCCAATACTCTTCTGGAACATCCAAATGCTCTCTAGAAAACTTCAGACGGGTCTGGATATGTACTGGCTTAAGCAGGGGGACACGTCTGGCACTGCAGGATTTGAGTCCCTGGCGGCGTAGTGTGTTACTGACGGTAGCCTTTGTTACGTTAGTCCCAGCTTTCTGTAGGTCATTCACTAGGTCCCCCCGTGTGGTTCTGGGATTTTTGCTCACCGTTCTTGTGATCATTTTGAACCCAAGGGGTGAGATCTTGCGTGGAGCCCCTGATCGAGGGAGTGGTCTTATATGTCTTCCATTTTCTAATTATTGCTCCCGCAGTTGATTTCTTCACACCAAGCTGCTTGCCTATTGCAGATTCAGTCTTCCCAGCCTGGTGCAGGTCTACAATTTTGTTTCTGGTGTCCTTCCACAGATCTTTGGTCTTCACCATAGTGGAGCTTGGAGTGTGACTGTTTGAGGTTGTGGACAGGTGTCTTTTATACTGATAACAATGTCAAACAGGTGCCAATACTACAGGTAATGAGTGGAGGACAGAGGAGCCTCTTAAAGAAGAAGTTACAGGTCTGTGAGAGCCAGAAATCTTGCTTGTTTGTAGGTGACCAAATACCTATTTTCCACCATAATTTGTTTGCAAATAAATTCTTAAAAAATCAGACAATGTGATTTTCTGGATTTGTTTTCTCATTTTGTCTCTCATAGTTGAGGTCTACCTATGATGTCAATTACAGGCCTCTCTCATCTTTTTAAGTGGGAGAACTTGCACAATTGGTGGTTGACCAGAGGCGTAGCTAGCGAGGGGGCAGAGGGGCGGCTGCCCCGGGCCCACTGATTTTTTGGGGGCCCACCCTGGGGACCATCATAATACATGTTTTACTTTTTAACTAGATCGATGTCTTCAGACACCGATCTAGTTAAAACCCATCATGCAACTAACTGTCTTGTAAACCGCAAGCCACTTCAGACCTGCGGTTTACAAGACACACGGAACAGGCGTCATAGCATCACGCCTATGCCGATACGCAAATGTCTTATGCGTAAAAACCTGCACATAGAGCGTAGGGCCAAGAAGAGAAGGCGGCGGCTCCATTCACTAAAGGATCGCAAGTAGGTGAGTATAACTTTTTTTTTGCTTTTTTTTAGCACAGTTGTGGGTGTTTTAATAGCGTAGGGGGGGGGGGGGAATTAGGAGGGAGAATTATAAGGGAGGATTCAGTAGGGGGCATTATGATGAAAGGGGGGGTCATCTATATAAGGGGTCATTTATATAAGGGCTATTAGGGGGCATTATGAATATGAGGGGGCAATTAATTTAATTAAGGTGGTACTTGGGCTTTATTATGACTAAGGCCCCACGTGGCGGGCCGCAGCAAAAAAGCGCAGCAGGGCAAACCGCGGCGGTAACTAATCACGTTTTTTTTCCCCGCAGTGCTTTTCACAGAAAGAGGTTTCCTATGCGGACTTTCTGCTTCCATTATACCTATAGGGAAGCCACCAGCATCCCATCCACTTTGCAGGAACTGTAAAAGGCTGCATTTTTTCCGCGGCCTTTACACCGTGGCCACGGCATTTATGCCATGTGCGACCCCGGCCTTAAGGAGTTTTCCAGCTCGTTTTTATTGATGATCTATCCTCAGAATAGATCATCAATAAGAGATCAGTGCTCCCCCCCGATCAGCTGTATGAAGGGGCCATGGCGTCTGTTTATATCACACGCTGTCTGCTTATAGTGACCATGTGATGTAGTTAGTCTTGTCACATAGATGTGTATAGGACGAGGCTGTAGTTACATTACATGGCCGCTATGAAATGTATGATACTATATAAACAGAGAAGGGGTCACGGCGCTTACACAGATACCACGGCCCACTCAAACAGCTGATCCTGGGTCTCCCAGGTATTGGAACCCCACAAATTTTTTTTTTACCTTTTAATTAGGAAACACCTGGGGCATTAATAATAAGGAGCAATATTTAAAGGGGGTACACAGGGAAGTTAATTTAAGGATGCACTTGGGGGTATTATTCATTATGGGGGGTTATATTATATATTTTATAATTGGGGGTAGCAGCAAGATGGGTGTGCAGGTGAGCACAATGTGGGTCAGGTGCCTGGAAAAGGAGCCAAAGATGTATGTTCTGCAAACTTTACAGAGACTGAAAGAAATGGTTATGGTGGTCCAAATGGAAGAAAAATGGAATGGAAATGTGAACAATTAGTCAGAGACGTCACTGGTAAGTCACTAAATGATACTGCACTGTATTCACCTTGTGTACAGCCGATATCTACCACTATACGGTCACCGTATAGTGATAAAATCGGTATACCTAAGTTGGGGGCCCACTTGAACATGTTCGCCCCCCCTGTGCTCAACCCCTAGCTACGCCTCTGTGGTTGACTAAATACTTTTTTTTCCCCCACTGTAGATGCACAAAGGAGGTATTATTAGTTATTAATTTCCAGGTTATTTTTATATATTTTATTTAGCAACAGGAGGTGGACATTGTGTAGGTGAGGAAAATGTGTGTCAGGTGCCTGGAGAGTGAGGAGCCTAAGAAGTCTGTGTTGCAAACTTTACAGAGACAAGTCACAGCTGGAAGAAGTGGTCTTGGGTTCCAATCCAGCTGGAAGAGACAATTACAGTCAATTACATCACCTGTAAGTTACACAATTTTTCCTGTATTGTACTCTGCCAAGTCCAGCTCTTTGCTTCATTTAATAGACGCTGCTCCACTGATTCCCGCACTGTTGGGATATTTTCTCTAGCCCCCACCAACTCCGAACAATCCGTACAGTTACTTTGGTGCCTCATATACTATTCAGTCTCTGTACTGTCAGGAGGGCGGTGTCAGGCAGGAGCAGGCAAGGGGTGTGATTCTGAGCTCTGACACTGGCTACCTCTGATTGGAGCCCTGAATCACGCCACTTGCTTGCTTCCTGACACTATATCGGGGTAGGGGCCCACTCAGATGTCTTTCTCCCCATGTTCTTATCCCAAAGCTATGCCTCTGGACCACAGCAATGCACCACAAAACCCTGGGGGCGAAAAACATGTCAGGGCCTCTGCCTCATTCCTCTGATTCAGGCCTTATTCATACTCAAGTGATTTGCATCAGTGATTGTGAATGAAAACCAGGAGTGGGGACTGTACAGAGTAGTGTGTAAGGTTTAACCCCCTCCTGGTTTTGTAACACAATTACTGATGCAAATCAATGACCAAAACCCTGACATGTGAATAAAGACTAAGTTATTCAGCTCCAGCTGCCTCTGCAGTAAGTGGAGGATTATGGGAGTTCTTTCACATCACAAAAAGCACTAAAGGATGTATTAAACTGTTAGAAAAAATGGACACCATTCATAGTTCCCCATGTAAAAGAATAAATAGTATAATCTGCATCAGTCAGTGAAACTAGTAAGTAGGACAGCTACAGTAAATGATCAAACCAGAATCTATCTATCTATAGTGCAGTCTGGCTGTAAACTCTTTACAAAAGTCGGTTGTTTATCGACAATAATGTAGTACAATGTAACCCTGATATTGTATAATGCAATAAACAATATAATCGAGCTGGAACATCTTAGTAATGAAATACATCAGCAGTGGAAAAATTCTAATTACAAAACCTTCAAACCATTTACTGCTTCTGGCTGGAATTAGTAATACAAAAGCATTTTAACTTAAGAAGCTTTTACTTGAGACTGATGTCTAAGAAATTTTTTTTGGTGTTTCCTAAAAACTACTTAAAATGTGATCTTTCCTCTGACAGTCCATTTGTGATAACTTTTCTGATCTCATCAAATTGTCTACATTTTTTTATTAAAGGAATATTACATGGTTCCTAATTCCGCAGTCTGCCTTACTAGGTTATCTCGACTACTTGTTTATGCCAATTGTTTGGTCATTAACTTTTTTTTTTATTATAACACCTATTGCCCTATTATAAAAATGTTGGATACAGTTGTAGATGGTGCATAGTTTAGGCTGGATACATTGACATGTTGAGGAGATAGTAAATGATTTAAAGATTTACATTTGACTTTTAATGTAAGTATTCTATTCAAGATGTCACTTATTTTATGTGTTTATTCTGTATTCACTTGTCTGACCTGCATATAGCATATCCTTACTTTTGTTCAGACCATACTAGGAGCCATGAGTGTTAGGGCAGCTATATCCATATAGTGCTCCCCACGATGCAGCAGTATAGGGCTGTGGGAGCAGTTCAGGGGCTGCTTGGGGGGTCAGGGGCTCAGAGTCTGGCTATATTTTACAGTATAAGTCAGGGCTGTGGAGTCGGAGTCGGTGCCTATTTTGGTGGAGTCGGAGTCAGAGTCGGTATAAAATGGACCGACTCCGACTCCCAAAATATATAATAAATTGGTACAGTTAGTAGTACAATGCAGTATGTGCTGAATATATTTTCATAAGAATTTGGGAAAATGATGAAATGTCAGAGTCGGAGTTGGAGTCGGAGTCAGGGGAAATTGAGGAGTCGGGGCTTTGGCGTACCGACTCCACAGCCCTGGTATAAGTTGGGTCTGGAGATCCTCTCCCTGCCGCCAGTCCCCGCTAATACTATGATATATAGCCAGGCTCTGGGCCCCTGCCCAAGTAACTCTATAAAGTTAAATAAACAGTGCTGATAGTGCCTGTAAAATTCCACCAGGGAGCAGTAAGCTAAATAAAGTATTTGTTCCCAGAGGGGGCGCTCTCACAGGCGCTAGTACACACAGTTTATTATGTACTGTAATTTTATACAGGACTGAGGAGCTGGGTATCCCAAGCTTTTCCAATTCTTTATTAGATATTAAAGTACAGAGGGAGCGTGGGAAATCTGCATGCTGGCTTCTTCTACACAGAACAGCCAGAAGAAAGAAGACGTCTGTAGGTGAGGTATAAGTTTTTTGATTTTTCATATTGCTAACTTTTGTCTGTGTGACCGCTACAGGGACATCTAATAACAATGCACAAATACATGAAGGGACAGCACAAAGAACTTTCTGTTGATCTTTTTACTCCTAGGCCAATGATGGTGACAAGGGGGCATCCTCTATGTGTGGAGGAAAGAACAATTCACCATCATCATACACATGGATTCTTTACTGTAACTGAGGCTATGGTACTTGGAAGTTGTGATGGTGAATTAATTGTGCAAGTTCAAAGAGGACCTGGATGTCTGCCTTGAAAGGAAAAATATTACAGGTTTTAGGCTTTTGGTGAAGACAACTTGATCCAGGGTTTTATACTGATGGCCAGATTTTTCCCTGACATGGGAAAGTGGAAGGGCCAAAGCTTTTGATAATACAATTCTGTGGTTGCCCCAGTACCCGACCATCACTTTAGATGGCTGGCAACCAAATTATAATAGTTATTTCCGACATCATTGGTGGCAGTGAATATGAATAATAATTGGGGGGATTAGTATTAACCCTTTCACTGGCTAACAGTTAGCCCTGCCTTAGTAGTGGATTCTGTCAATTATACAGGAGCCATCACTAAGATGCTAATAAAGTATTTAGAAAATATTTTTATGAAATAAAAACTCCCCCACCCAACCCTCTTTGTCCAAATTTATATTAACCTACAGCCCTCTTCTTTCTTCCCCACTGATCTAGTTTTAATGTATCCAGCAGTAACTTTGCTCACATAGCTAATAAAGGGACTCCCATGAAACTTAGATCATTTCTCTTCTGAACTTGGTTTTTACTGCAACTCCCCCTGTCCCAGTAAATACTCTAACTATATTTCTGAACATATAGGTTGGTAAGTAGTGGAGGAGTTTGATGTAGTGAGTGTGAGCAGGTATGTATGTAATTTATAGGATATTACTGATGACCAAACATGTATGCAGCATTCTGTGATAGTCCTTATTCACACGTCGGTATTGTACATCAGTGATTGTAAGCTAAAACTAGGAAAGGGTAGAAAATACAGAATAGGTGCAGATCTTTCCATTATACCTTACCTCTGTGTAGTTTCTGCTCATGGTTTTAGCTTACAAACACTAATGTAAAACCTTGATGTGTAAATAAAGCCTTAGATGATTTGAGGAAAAAAACCTTTTAATGTTGGTGAATACAGTACAGACATGGCAGGTACTAAATCAGCTGTATGCAGACTTGTAGCAGAGTACCTGTAACAGCAATGAGGGATGCAGAACCTTCTGGCCTCATAATTTCACTTTTAGCACCTATACTATTAAAAAATAGTAAATAAATGTTTAATATGGATACATCCCTTTAAAGTATTAATGTCTGCATGTCTGCGGCAAACTATGCATCTTGCTGAGGATTTTACTACATGCATTACAA
This sequence comes from Leptodactylus fallax, assembly GCA_947044405.1. Taxonomy (NCBI): domain Eukaryota; kingdom Metazoa; phylum Chordata; class Amphibia; order Anura; family Leptodactylidae; genus Leptodactylus; species Leptodactylus fallax. The sequence goes on from CAMRHE010000150.1 coordinate 939,489, forward strand.
TTTTTGCACCCCGTAGATTTTTTTCCACACCATATAATTAGAATTATAAATCCAATAAAACATGGATGGTAGACCATCTCTAACACCACCCTACGTTATTGGGGGGTCCATCTAATTGTTCACCTGAGGCCCGATTCACATCTGCGTTTCGGCCATTCCGTTCCCCTCTCTGTATGAAAGATGCAAAAGTTCTGCAAGCAGCACTTTTCTCTCCACCTTTTCGTGCGGAAACCGAGCAGAAACCACACGGACTCCATTATAGTCTATGGGGTCTGCTGGTTTCCTAAGGTAACCGCTTTTTTTTTTAATGCGGATTAGGTTTCCGTTCGGGGGAGTCCCCAAGCGGACTCCCCGAATGGAAACCCATGCGCAGATGTGAACCGGGCCTTAGGTAGCAGAATGGCAAAGTCCACCCCTGACTTAGAGATAGAAATGTCGGACTTTTTCCTATTAATAATTTTTGCATAACCGTAAATAAAACTATTAGTAAAATATATATATATATATATATATATATATATATATATATATACATATACACGTGGACAAAATTGTTGGTACCCCTCGTTTAATGAAAGAAAAACCCACAATGGTCACAGAAATAACTTGAATTTGACAAAAGTAATTTGCCAAGCTACATGTTGACAAGCCACAAAGCTTCTGGGAGACAGATGAGACAAAAATCAAAATTTTTGACAAGGCACATCAGCTCTATGTTCTCAGACGGAAAAATGGAGCACATCTTGAAAAGAACTCTGTCCCTACTGTGAAACATGGAGGAGGCTCTGTTATGTTCTGAGGCTGCTTTGCTGCATCTGGCACAGGGTATCTTGAATCTGTGCAGGGTACAATGAAATCTCAAGACTATCAAGGGATTCTAGAGAGAAATGTGCTGACCAGTGTCAGAAAGCTTGGTCTCAGTCGCAGGTCATGGGTCTTGCAACAGGATAATGACCCAAAACACACAGCTAAAAACACCCAAGAATGGCTAAGAGGAAAACATTGGACTATTCTGAAGTGGCCTTCTATGAGCCCTGACCTAAATCCTATTGAGCATCTTTGGAAGGAGCTGAAACATGCCGTCTGGAAAAGGCACCCTTCAAACCCGAGACAACTGGAGCAGTTTGCTCATGAGGAGCAGCCAAAATACCTGCTGAGAGGTGCAGAAGTCTCATTGACAGTTACAGGAATCGTTTGATTGCAGCGATTGCCTCAAAAGGTTGTGCACAAAATATTAAGTTAAGGGAACCATCATTTCTGTCCAGGCCTGTTTCATGAGTTTTCTTTTTTTAAAAATTCGGTTGAAGCATGGATGTAAAGTAATGTCTGACTGTCGTTTGTTCATTTTCATAGAATTTTTGATATATTATTACTTTTGTCATATTCAAGTTATTTCTGTGGCCATTGTGGGTTTTTCTTTCATTAAACGAGGGGTACCAACAATTTTGTCCGTGTGTGTGTGTGTGTGTGTGTGTGTGTGTGTGTGTGTATATATATATATATATATATATATATATATATATATATATATATTGTGACTACTTGGGGGAATTAGACTCAAATGGTGGCTTTTCCTGGTCCCAACAGCGGTGGTTCGTGGTACTGGGCGCCGGTGAGACAGCGTTCAGACGGTGCCAATTTAAAACAAAGTGGCTTTATTACAGCTTAAGGGCAACATAACAAAACAACAAACAAAAACGTATGCCACAGTTAGGGCCTAACTCACTCATAGAGCCCCTAACTAGCCTCTGGGGCAACAAGAGCCTGACTTAATTTCCGTAAGTCCTCTCTGGACCCAAGCCCTCTGGGACAGACTGCCTCTCTGTCCTAGGCTGGTCCACCATTTCCTGCTCCATGCAGGTTTCTCCAGCCTTCTGGAGATACACGCCCCCCACAAAGGCGTGGCTGAGAGCCTTTTCTGGCCTGGGCCTGGGTCGCTCAACAGCGCCCTCTGGTTCACATACCCACAATATATATATATAATATGGCATGTATATGTCCAGTCATATCTCTTGCTATAACTATACACATGAATTCAGCAGAATGGAAGTAGACTGGGCCTTTCAGTTTCCTGCTATTAGCATTGTACCTGGTCTCTGATGTGGAAATTTTAAGATAATCAGTTACATAGCAGATTATGTAGTAAAGGATACAAAAACTTCCTAGGATTTTACATCCAAGTGTAGCATTCTAGAAAAATGAATGTATTTCATCAGTTGAACAACAGGAACTTAATATTTTCATTGAGTTCATGAGCAGTAACATCTGTAAGCAATTGTCCTGTTAAGTGTCTATAAAACATCATGAGACGTTTCTTTTTCTGGACGGCTATAACCCATGGAGACATTGGGGGGGAATTTATTATCCCATCTATGCTGGTTTTCTGGTGTAACGTGATGCATCTTTGGTGCAAGACACTTTCCTGCTCCAAAGATGTGCCACATTCCCCTTCTCGCTCTCCATTTTCTACGAGAGTTGGCAGAGTGAGGCAGAAAGCAGGCCGGGGACGTCTCAGCCCAATATATTTATTATAGCTCACACCAGTAAACTGGTACAAGTTATACAGGAAATCTACACCAATTCCATTTTAGGCAAGGTTGGAGCCTCTTAATAATTTAGGGGCACCTCGCGCGAGTCGGTGCTGTTATTAAGATTGGTTTAGGAAATAGAAGTCATAATAAATTCTCCCCAATGTTTAACTTCTTTGACCTTTTTAAAATTTTCTTACCTTTTCAGTCTTGCGTCTATGAGAACAAAGATGCATCAACCATAAATGTACAGTATATTATGGAGGTTGTGTCTTCACCTGCTGAATGCACAGATTTTAGTATAACACATGAGTTAATGGGACAAATGCGCTAAAATTCTGGGTTCCTTTTCAATGTCTGACCCCCGGCTACCTGCAGTGGAAAGTCAGTGGAGCTTCGGCATTCTGCTACTGATTATGCCCAGATGAATAGCGGGGAGTCTCTCGCCCCAAATTCTGCAGCTGAATCAGCCATGGAATCCGTGGCAAGATCAAGCAGGGCGCTTATTTTTTCAGCGTCCTGCTCTGATCTCGGCATCTGATCAGGACAAAATCTGCTACTTATTTTTGGGTGGAATCTGTCTCTAAATCAGCGGCAGATCCCAATGTGTAAACGGGCCCTTGTACACTTGCTGCATCTATTACAAAGCTCCAAAACTGATCATTATGTTTAATCTGTTTTCACTCAGGAAATATTTATTTTTACATTGCATTTAACATAAGTTGTAGACTTTCCAATGTGAGACTTTGACAGCTGAATCCCTATATAACTAGTATGCTAGCAGTTAGAAAAGTGGTTTGTCAGTCCCCAAAACTGCTGACATAGCTATGTAGTCTATGGGGAGAGCAGTGCAAACATATTTATACTCCATAGTTGTACTTTGTGCATGACCAAGCAATCTACGTTTTATAGCTTCTGGCGCTGGGATTGTAATTTCCCTTCACATGCTGTACCTAAAGCTCTCTGAACTGAATACTACCCAGCCCCCTACCCTTTGCTCTTAAAGAAAGGACTCTAACGTCCTTCCAGGGAGTGTTCAGTGCAGAGAGCTTTGGGTACTTTTGATGCCAAGGACCTATCCCTTATGTCTATCTAGAGGAGAGGGGCAGAGGATGAGTGGATAGGTTGCAGGCATAGGAGGAAAGAGGCACAGATAATACTCTAATGTGAAGTTTATATCGGGGAGAGGGGTAACATTAACTTTTGTTCTTGTTATCAACCCCCTTTCCCACATCAATTGGAAAGCATATTTTGCCTAAATAGACCATTTATTGATGCCATAACCCAAGCGTTAACCAGCATCTGGATCGTAACATCAAAAAATACACTATAGTAATAGCGATAACTATCATTAGTACTGTAGAGAGGAATGTCTAAAAAAAAAATTTCAGACAGATGGAGAAAAAGTCCTAAAAGATATTCTTACCTACTGTCACCATGAATGATAGTTTTCCTATAATAGCACCTGTATCCAGTGGCGTAAGTACCACTGTAGCAGCTGGAGTGGCTGCCACAGGGCCTGGGACCTTAGCCCCTGTTTTGTTTTTTTGTTTTTTTTTTAATAGGCTATTACCTGCTGGAGTAATGCCAGCAGGTAATGGGCCCTATTTGCTTACCGATCCCCGTTACTGCTCACAGCCACCTCCTCTTCCCCTTCTGGCCTCCATGCATTCTCTGGGTTGACTCCATGCAGTCTTCGCCCTCTGTAGTCACGTCACAGACGTCACATTGTTCAGGCCAGCGTCAGGATGCATAATGACGCCGGCGTAACCCACATCTGTGACGAGGACTGTGGCGGAGACCAGGAGAGGTGAGTACCACTGGTTTTTATGTTTGTCACCTCCCCTGGGCCTCCGATCATTATACTCTGGGGTCTGAAGAGCCCCAGAGTAATAGCTTGTGGGTGGTGTAACCCAAAAAATTTGGATTCTGCTGAACCTGAAATTTTTGCAACAAACACCATTGGGCCCACGATGGGACATAATACTGTGTGGAGGGGCCACTGTGAAACATTATACTGTATGGAGGGGCCGCTATGGGACATTATGATGTGTGTAAATAGGGCATTATACTGTGTGGAGGCCAGGAAAGGAGGCGCTATGCCGTGAGGGAGGGGGGAGTGAAAAGTTTGCTATGGGGCCCAGTCTTTGCTTGTTACGCCCCTGCCTGTATGTGTGTATAAAGAGAGGAGGGGGAAGAGGAGGCTGCTGGCAGCTCATTCTGTACCTCACTAAATACAGTACAGACAAAAGAGCCATCTTAGTAAGTGTAGCAGAGCTTAGCATCTGCAGTGTCTTTTCCATTAACCTCTCTATAGAGTAACTCAGCCTGCTAAATGGAAAGTGAAGAATTTTACTTTAAGATATATTACAGTTTCTCATGTCCACTATTCATTCATGAAAAGTTATTTTCATAAATGGAGGTACTCTTTAACCCAGGGGTCTCAAGCTTGCGGCCCGCGGACCAACTGCGGCCCTCAGGACAATAGTTTGCGGCCCCCACCTCAATATCAAAGTTTAATGTTAGTGCGGCCCGAGTTTGATACGAATGGCACGAGGGGCGCACTGTCTGGGGGGGCGGCATTTTTTACTATCTAATGTAAACCAGCACAGGACAGGCCGCTTTAAAAAAAACAACGCTGAGCGGGGCCTGTCCTGGGCTGGCTTACGAGACGTCCGTATCACAGCGCAGGCAGCGATATAATGACGTCATCGCGCCTCCTACGCTGAGACACAGACGTCTCGGACAAGAGGAGGAGGCGGCAGCGGCTGCATCAAGGCATCGCAGGTAGGTGAGGATAAGTTTTTTTATTTATATAAATAGGCCGTTACCTGCTGGAGTATCCCCAGCAGGTTACGGCCTATTTATTTCCCTACCCGGCGTCTGCTCGTGGATGCCTCCACTTCCCCTTCTGCCATGGTACGCAGAAGAGGAAGTGTATGCCGCTGTGAGCAGCCGCGGGCATCGGTAAGTGAGGCTGCGGGCCTCAAATACTACTATTATACTAATACTAATAGTACTAATACTAATTATACTAATACTAATTAATACTACTAAAAAGACCCCGGAGTATAATAATCGGAGACCCAGGGGAGGTGAAGGAACATAAAAACCAATGCTACTCACCTCTCCTCCGATCCGCTGTCACTCTGAGCAGGCTTGGGCGCTCTGATGACGTCATCAGGTCGTGTCGCCGGTCTCATCTGAAAAGAACCCAGAGTATCATAATAGTTCATGGGTGGGCAACTATGGGGCACAATACAGTGTGCAGGGGCCACTATGGAGCCTAATACCAGTGCAGGGGCCACTATGAAGTATAATACCGTGTGCAGGGGCCACAATGGAGCATAATACAAGTGCAGGGGCCACTAGGGAGCATAATACAAGTGCAGGGGCCACTATGGAGCATAATACCGTGTGCAGGGGCCACTAGGGAGCATAATACCATGTGCAGGGGCCAATATGGAGCATATTACCGGTGTGGAAAACCTGATGCGGCCCAGCCTCACCCAGACTCTACCTCCAGCGGCCCCCGGGTAAATTGAGTTTGAGACCCCTGCTTTAACCCCTTCCCGTTGGTGGCATTTTTCGATTTTCATTTTTGACTCCCTTCCTTCCAAACCCATAACTTTTTTTATTTTTAAGTTTACAGAGCAATAAGAGGGCTTAATGTTTGCGAGACAAATTTTTCTTCATAATGATACCATTTATTATTCTGTACAATGTACTGGGAAGCTGGAAAAAAATTCAAAATGGGGTGGAATTGGATAAAAAGTGCATTTGTGTGTCTTTCTTATGGGCTTCATTTTTATGGTGTTCACTGTGCAGCCAAAATAAAATTTCATCTGCATTCTATGTTTCCGTCTAATTCCAGAGATACCAAATTTATATATAAATAAATTGTATATTTTTATTTGGATAAAAATCCAAAACTTTGCAAAAAAATTTTTTTTTTTTCTTAGTCGCCATATTCTGACATGTAACATTTTTATATTTGCATGTATGGAGATCCATAGGGTGTCTTTTTGTGGGGCCAGCTGTATGGGGCATGTCTATTTATTTGATCACTTTTTATTAAATTTTTTATCAGAGGCAAGAAAGCGAAAAAACTGAGGTTTGGCAATTTTTTTTTTTCTCACTAATAGAGATGAGCGAATCGAAGCTGCAGAAGTGGAATTCGATCTGAATTTCTAGAATGATTCGATTCGCATCAAATCCGAATTTCCTCACACTTCGTGGTAACGATTCGCATTTAGTTCAAAATGGCTGCTGTACATGGGACAAGGAACTCTGGGAACGCGGGATCACCCACATTGCCATGTGTACAGCCAATCAGCAGCCAGCCCTGTGATGTCACATCCCTTTAACCCCTTCACGAGCGCACACGGCATGTTTGACCACTGCATCCAAGGTGTTAAATCCCCCCGATCGTTTATGGAGCAGGGTGTTAGCTTTAACTGACAGCTAACACCCTGCTCATAACTGATGCCAGAGGTTTGAACATCTTGGATGCCGCAGTCAAACATGACTTTGGCATCCAAGGGGTTCCGCCATTTTGGCGCCCACCCTGGCTCTCTGCAGCCAATAAATAACTGTTTTTGTTAAATGATTCGCCGCAATTTAATTTGGATCGAATAGAATAATATTGCAAAATTCGGCAAAGTTGCGGAATCGAATTTTTGAATACTTCGCTCATCTCTACTCACTAACATATGGGGAAAATATTTTTATCAGCTTGTAGAGCGGTTGTTTTCAAACACAGGGATACCTAAAGTGTATGTCTTTCACAGTAAGTTCTTACTTTTATATGTATTCTAGGGAAAGGGGGGGGGGTGACTTGAACTTTTTTTAAAATTTTTAAATTTTAAATTTGTTTTTCTTTTTTTAATAAATTTGCAAAAATATCTACATTTCTGTTTTTTTTCTGTCAAGATGGGGTGCTGAGTGTACATTAATGAGAGATAAAATGAAGTTTTTTGCTTTTAGCAAATGGCTGCAATGAAACAGAGTGAAAAATTTAAAGGGGTCTGAATCACGCTGGCCCTGGATGTCGTTCTGGGTGCGGCCAATTTTACCAAAAATGGTGTTGCTTATGTGCCACTGGGTAAATGGTGCCTCGGTCAGCTTTCACTGAGGCACCAGGGGCCTTAATGTCCACAATCAGTGCAGGCCAGAGGCGTAGCTAGCGGGGGGGCAGAGGGGGCGGCTACCCCGGGCCCACTGACATTTTAGGGCCCACCCTGGGGCCACCATTAATACATCTTTTACTTTTAACTAGCTCGGTGTCTGCAGACACTGATCTAGTTAAAACGCTTCCTGTCACTTGCTGTCTTGTAAACCGCAAGCCACTTCAGGCCTGCGGTTTACATAACAACGAATACACAGTCATCAGCACAGGCGGCGCGATGACGTCACAACATCGCGCCTCCTACGCTGAGACGCTGACTTCCTGTGCGTGGACCCTGCGCACAGAGCGCGGGTCAACAAGAGAAAGCGGCGGCTCCGTTCGTCATGGTCGCTGGTAGGTGAGTATAACTTATATTTGTTTTGTTTTAGCTTAGTTGTGGGTATTTTAATAGTATAAGGGGTTGTTAGGAGGGAGAATTATAACTATAAGGGAGGGGGCATTATGAACATAAGGGGGGTCATTTACATAAGGGTTATTAGGGGGAGGTTATTTATATTAGGAGGTATAAACATAAGGGGGTGGTCATCGATATAAGGGGTCATTAGAGGTGCAGTATTTATGTCAGGGGGAATTAGGGGCATAATATGAGGGGGCAATTAATTTTATAAAAGTGACACTTGGGCTTTATTAAGACTAAAGCCCCACGTAGCGGGCTGCAGCAAAAAAGCGCTGCAGGAAAAACCGTGGCAGTAACATTGTGGCTTTTCCCGCAGCGCTTTTCAGAGGAGGGCCACAGATTTTTCCTCTGCAGACTTTCTGCTTCCATTATAACTATAGGGAAACCGCCAGTGTTTCCATAGGTATAATTGACATGCTGCGATTTCCAAAACCGCAACGGTTTTTGAAATCGCAGAGTGTCCGCGGCACGCATTTTTCCACAATGTGTGGATAGGATTTGCTAGAATCCACTTTGCAGGAACTGTAAAATGTGGCATTTTTTTTTTCCCGTGGCATTTTTGCCATGTGGGGCCCCATCCCATCCCCACTTTGTGGTAAAATATGTGCAGTGGACATGCTGCGATTTCCAAAACAGTCGTGGTTTGGAAAATCGCAGCATTCCTATGGAAACGCTCCCGGTTTCCCTGTAGATATAATTGAAGCAGAAAGTCCGGAGAGGAAACCTCTGCGAACTTTCTGTGCAAAGCGCAGCAGGAAGAACAGCGCTTTTTTGCTGCGGGATGCCACGAGGGGCCTTAGGCTTAAAGAGTTTTCCAGCTCATTTTTAATTGATGATCTATCCTCAGAATAGATCATCAATAAGAGATAAGTGATTCCCCACTGATCAGCTGTATGAAGGGGCTATGGCACCTGTTTATATCACACGCTGTCTGTTTATAGTGACCGTGTGGTGTAATTCCAGCCTTGTCACATAGACGTCGTGTATAGGATGAGGCTGTAGTTACATTACATGGCCGCTATGAGATGAATGACACTATGTAAACAGAGAAGGGGTCACGGCGCTTACACAGGTACCACAGTTCATTCAAACGGCTGATCCTGGGGGTCCCGATTATTGGAACCCCATTAATTATTTTTACCTTTTGTTTACTTTTTAATTAGGAAACACCTGGGGCATTATTAATAAGGGGAACTATTTAAAGTGGGTACACAGGGAAGTTATTAATTTAAAGATGCACTTGTGGGTATTATTATGGGGGGGTATATTATACATTTTATAATTGGGGGTAGCAGCAGGATGGGGGCTTTGTGTAGGTGAGGATAATGTGGGTCAGGTGCCTGGAAAGTGAGGAGCCAAAAATGTCTGTGCTGTAAACTTTAAAGAGACTGGAAGAAGTGGTCATGGCGGTTCAGATGAAAGAGATGGGAAATGTGAACAATTAGTCAGAGACGTCACCGGTAAGTCACTAAATGTTACTGCCCTGTATTTGCCTAAATCGTCTGCAGAGCCCTGTGTAGATCCGATATATACCACTATACGCTCACCGTATACTGATAATATCGGTATACCTAAGTTGGGGGCCCACTTGGACATGTTCGCCCCCCTGTGCTGAACCCCTAGCTACCCCTCTGGTGCAGGCATTAGCGCCGGCTCTCTGTTGTATAATACAGGAGCTGAGTGGCTACCAAATTTATTATGGCGGATGTCGGGAAGGGGTTAATGTCACTGGTACCTAACATGTCACTGCTGAGGCCAGTGACTGGCCGCAGCAGTCACCTGAGTCACTTCCAGCCCAGCCAATGCAGGCACAGAATGAAATGGAGGACCAGGGATATAGTTGAGTATCTCTTCCTTTTTTATTTTAGCCCACCAAGACTTCCACTTTGCCTGTTAAACCCCTCTCATCTTTATACATAGTATGGTCTGTGTGCTCAAAAAAAAAAGTAGATTTTGGTAGCACAGTAGCAGTTTGTGGTGTGCAGTAAATGTTTAACACATTTGTGTTTTATGGCCAAATGTTCTCTTAAAAACAAGCCAAGCAACAAGCTCTGCATACCTGGATCTGTTATCGTTATACAGTTTTTTGTGTGTTAACCTCTGCTTGGATGAGAGTTTTCAATGCAAATGTCTCTTTTAAAGCAGTGGTTCCCAAACTGTGGGTCACGACCCCCTGGGGGGTCGTGTGAAGGCTGCCAAGGGCTTACAAACAGCCTTCAGTATGGGGCCCCAAATTTCATGATGGCAGAATACAGTGCTAAAAGACAGAATAAAAAGAAGATTGCAGGAGAATACAAGTAGGGACATTTATTTTTCAAATGCAGTGTGGTACAGGGTCTCCAGCAAAATTCTTATCCAATATATAGATGTAGACATAGTCCTAAGTGAATGTGCAAGATCTGCGCATATTGAAGTTTTATTTTTTAGGATGTGTGCTGCATATAACATTTTGCTTGGGTCACACGTATAGCTGCTAACATTCTTTCATTTTTATGCAAAAGTACATTTTATAACATTAAATTGTAAATAAAACTTAATATTTAATATAATAATTAAAAATTCAACAAGGTCCTAATTTACATACTGTATATGTAGACAAATAATCGGAACAATCTTACCGATTTCAACGGTGGATTGTAGTGGGTCCAAATACGGCACGAATTGCACCAAAAGAAGGGTATAGGGGACTGATAAGAGTCATAGGAAGAATATCTAACTGTTTCCCTAATACCCAAAGGTATAAAACTCTGTCAAACCCATGTGCCTTTTAACCACTCCCCTTGTTTATCTTTTTGGATTACACACACCGGGATTCCGAATGTGCGTCATAAAGGGGGCGTGGCTCTTCGTCCTATAACAAGCGGCGGGTCTCGCCGTGATATTTAGTACGTCTCTCCACTGAGGGACTGCTGAAAGCTCCCCCATACAAGTTGTTGTAGCGCAACTTTCACTTTGAATCACCGGGTTCTTCCTCCACGTAAGTCTTCTCTGTGGGGGTGTTTGTTTTGGTGGGTGGATAGTTAGTGGGCACAGTTTATCTGCGCAGGTTATATTTGGCATATGTTAGTTGTCATTTGGTCAATCGTTTCGTCAGGTGACGGCAACACGTTTTTATTGATACACATATGGGTGTCATATGGTTGTTTTTCTATTGTATTGTGACACCCTCCCCTCCTTTTTTTCTTATGCATCTCTCTTAGATTACCCTGAGGAGCACCCGTTACAGGGTGGTGAAACGCGTTGGGGGGGGAGGTACATATTGGGTTTTCTACTTAGGGCAAGTTACGGGACTGCCCTTGTCAGGGCGGGAGTTTTATACCTTTGGGTATTAGGGAAAGAGTTGGATATTCCTCATATGACTATCAGTCCCCTATACCCTTCTTTTGGTGCAATTCCTGCCATATTTGGACCCACTGCAATCCACCGTTGAAATCCGTAAGATTGTTCCGATTATTTGTCTACATATATGTAAATTAGGACCTTGTTGAATTTTTAATTATTATATAAAATATTAAGTTTTATTTACATTTTGATATGTTATGGATCTATGCTTCTAGTATTTAATTAACTGATCCATGAGGAGCTAGTTATTTTGTTTTCTTTCTTGTGCTTACAAAAGTACATTTTAATGCGAAATTGCTTGATGATACTTACATGCATATAATGTACTGAGTGGCATTTTAACAATGTGCCCAGTTTCTATTTTCAGGAAATATTTGGGTATGGGGGTTAGTGTGATTGTGATTTTGCAATTTTGTTTTTAATTTGTACATGTTAAAAGTGTATAAATTGTCCTGTATATACATACTGTCCTACATTTGTCACCTTCAGATTCTTTGTATGCTTCCCTCTGTACATGTCATGGAATTTCTTCAAAGGAAAGGTTAATACAGTCACTAAGATAAATCAAAAAGTACTCAGTCAGCCATATAACCCCAAGACAAAACTGACACTATAGGGGTCACCTTTACTTAGTAATGGTGTGTGTGATGAAATACTCATACTGTACAAATTGCGTTTTAACTGTTGTGTTGAATTTTGCTGAGTAGTTTTTCAATGGGTTAGCATAGCCTGTGTAATTGGTATAGTAAGGGTCATGCCCAATCCAGGAAGTCCCATATAATTGGTATAGTAATTATAAAGCGCAAATCCACAGTACAGGCTGAAAAGGAAGTGCCACAGGTGCTAAGTCCATTGTGGTCCATGTGGTCATGAGGACCTTGCGTCACCGAACCATCTTAGATTGGGCTGATCAACAGTCCTACATTTCTAGCAAAAGAAGAAAAAAATTACATCAAAGGTGGGAGGAAGTAGTTTGGAGGTCAGGGATCCATAAATACGTTGAGGTTCATGATTTCAGGTGTCATATTCCTTGGCGCTATGGTGAACTCTGTCTCAGAGTTAAACAGGTCTGTATTTTTATTCATTCTTTTATTTTACATTGTATGTATTTGTCTTTGTGTTACGCCATCTTTTTATTGTAACGCACTGTACCCTTTTTATGTATATTAAATCTAAAATTTAATAAGATTGTCCTTTGGTTCTAACATTCCCCCACTTCTGAAGAGCGTATATCGCTAGCCGTGTTACCCTCTTGAGTGCTTGTTGTGCATGGTGTGGGCATACTGGTGTCTCATCGTACCGTAAGTGGTGGCAGCTTTGTTTGGATGCAAAGGAGTCGAAATATTGTGTGGAAGCAGAGTACCCTTTTTATGATTTCATCTGGGTCATTTGTGTGTGTGCGGTGAGCAAGGTGAACAGATAGCCCTTAGAATTGCTATACAGTGAGTGGATATATCTATGGATGTGACTCCAATCTCTGACAGTGTGTCTCTCTAGATCAGGGATCCCCAACCCATGGCTTTCTGATAGAGCTATACATTTTTGGCACATCTAGCAGACAGCCAACACATTTCTGTAGGAGACAAGAAAGGTCTGTAACAATGCATCTATCTCCTCCTGAATGAGACATCTTCTACACTGTATCCCGCGCTGTCCCTGTTCGTTAGCCAGTATGTGATCCAAAATTGGATGAGCATAGCTCCTCTGCTTTCCACCCTGCCCAGGCCTATGTTCAAAAAGCCACATTACATAATTATGTCAAATGTGTTAGAAACACGAATCTATCTGTATCATAACTTCTGTGCTGTTTGGACAGTTTTAGAACCAATGCCCCCTTGTTAGCTAAGCCTACTGGAAATGATGGAATTGTATGTGCCTTTTCTAGATTCCTGAACATTCAGTAGCTGTGCAAGTGCAGATGAAATTTAGATGTAGCACTTTCTTCTGGCATCGTACTGTAGTCAGCAGGGAATTTTCTCAGTTAGCCAGTTGCTCCACTTACTGATTGGGGCAGACTGATACACAGAGATATGCAGGGCAGTGCAGGAGAGTATGTGGGAACAGAACCATGGTGTTTACCAACACAGGAGTACGCAGGAGCTTCTGGTCCCGTCTCCTTGTTTCTGTAGCTGAAGGACTTCCTCCAGTCACAGCAATATCAAGACTCTGGGCTCAGGAGAAAAAGCTTGATCCTTATTACAGTAAGTGCAAGGTTTATGGACAGCGGAGCAACTAATCCCAAATTACCAAAAGTCAGCTCAGTCAATCATTGTGAAAATTCTCACACCTATTATTTCACTTATTTTACATCCATACCACCCTGTCTCACGCTAGCACTGGGTAAAGGATATGTCACTAACTGTATACTAACCAATCAGATTGCTGGTGTGTGAATGACCAAAACCAAAATTCAGTGGCATGGTGTGACATATAAATAGTGGGCTTGACATGTAAAATGGAGAGTGTCCTAAAATAATTGCTTATTAATTGTAATCGGGGTAAAAATGTCCTGTTGAAGTTGGCAATTAAACGGTCTTAAACTGGCCAACTGAATCAAAGTGGGCCTAAAATAGTACACATTATCCTCTCTTCGAAAAAGTTACTCACCGTATGTTCCTTTTCAGATGTGTGCAGAGCTTCCGATTATGTAGTTTCCACTTACTTGATGATGTCCAGACTATGCTTCATGTGACCAGCGGCTGCTCCTCCCCGACATACAGGTTAGCCCATTATTAAGCATCGCCAGTGAGGGGCTCATTTGCTGAGAGGACAATGGGAAGCCTGGATTTGTGTTTGGTTTCTTTTTAACATGTGCTGAAAAACGACATTCCTCTTTAGAAGAGGAAGTTGAAGACTATGTGGGCTGTGATACTGGGTGCCATAATTAACTCTAAGTGCCAGCCTACACTTTGGAGAGTGAAGAGGAATATGAGGGCGTCTTACACCTCAGATTCCACAACACTATCCGGCCCTAAGGAAAGCCAAAGCTATGCTCAGGTTTACTTGCAGACTAGCCTCAGAAACAATGGGGTTAATCAGCTTGAGGCTCGTGTTGCTGGTTCTGAGGCTCAGTCTGCTGCAGAATACGCAGCAAGATCAGTCAGGATGCAATTTTTTTTTTTAAAATTTTCTGCAGAGGCAATTTCAGGACAAAACTTGGAGCTGATTTTTGAGGTGGAATCCGCCTAAAAAAAAATCAATGCTGCATTGAACTCCCTCTAAGGTTGAGGCCACCTATTGCAGAAAAATTGTGTCTTTAACAGATTTTGCTGTTTTTTGTCATTCCTTCTGAAGCCACTCTTTGCTTTTGGCACAAAATCTGCAACAGAATGATAAGGGAGCCTTTTTAATAGTATTATTGGGGAAATTTTTCTTGAGGTAAGACAGCAGCCAATTCAGACTAAGGCCCCACATAGCTGGCTGCAGCAAAAAAGCACTGCGGGAAAAACCACGGCGGAAACGCATCACTGTTTTTCCCGCAGCACTTTTCACAGAAAGTCTGCAGAGTTTTCCTCTGCGGACTTTCTACTTCAATTATACCTTTAGGGAAACCACCAGCATTTTCATAGGTATAATTGACATGCTGCGATTTCCAAAAACGCAAGGTTTTGGAGATCGCAGCATTTCTTCTGCGTGTATTTTTCTGCAATGTGTGGAAGCGATTCGCCAAACCGCTGCGTTTACACCACGAGCAGCCCCGGTCTTAAGGAGGAAATACAAACACATTTATATTCAAAAATCACAGGTAAAACAAAGACACAGAGTAGAGGTCGGTTAATGAAAAAGCATGTTTTTATTATGTGACTTCAATGTTTCTTTTTACTGAGAGCTGCAGCGTATGTCTCACATGTACTGCAACACTGTACAAATGGGACTTGGTTTTAACCAAACAGCAAATTAAGAGAAAATAAATGCAAACCTGTTCCACACAAAGACATAATAGTCCAACATTTCACAAAATAAAGGGAAAAGACATTATTACAAGTGGATTTCATTCAGCATGTATAAAAAGAACCCTACAGTTTAACAGAAGTTACTGTTTTAATTCATACAGGGTTTACAATTAATGTAAAAAAAAAAATATATATATGTATCTTTCTATTAATTTCTAATAAGGCCTTACACCATTATAGAATCCAATCTTTCCCCCATTATAATGTATTTCTTATACTTTATACAAAATAAAATATTGACATTTTTCCAATCTGTTCATATGGATTATTCTAGAGAAAAAGGGTTACAAAAAACCATCAGCGTCCGTTGAAATCAAAAAGATATACTTTAGTTTTTTTTATATATATATATTTATATTTTGGCTATAACAAGTAGCAAAGTAATCAGCACAGACGTACAGACAGAAGAAAACACATAAGAGTAACGCAATGCGGCATGTATGATCAGATGTATCAATAATTTAATAGTGAACGTTACAAAGCTCGACAATGGTGACATCTACATGATAAAATTGTTCTGTGCACGATTTACAAAGAATACTTGCATGGAACAATTCCAATATCCCCTATATTTAATGAATAACACCAGGACCACACAAAAGTGCTTTGTTTAAGTGCGCAAGCTCCCTCCCCCCAAACACGGTATACGAATTGGCACATCCATAAGGGTAAGGCAGGCATAGATTTTTACAATGCGAGTGAAGACCTTTTTAAGGTATATTCACACTCTCTGGTACATGGCAGAAGTGTGCTCTGTGGGGAAATCACATTTTCATTTGTAGTCAAAGCACAAACTATTTTGGACCACACAGCACACTCCCAGCATATATGAATACATCCCAAAATCTGATATCGGTAGTCCTTTTCTAATGGATGTATATTCCTATATAATAATACAAGTAAAAAGAAGTTTGTGCCCCTTATGTTAGAAGTACGGCTTCTCAATGATGGGTAAGCTTTAGATTTGTACATACAATAAGAGACTTATGTTTTTGTGCCCGATTATTGACACCTTTAGATGAACAATTTATGGTGAACCCCTGTGCAGAGCTGCCAGGAGCAACCACGCCAGCCCTTTGGCACTACTATACTACCAAGAGTCTCCATTATTTTAATACACGTGAAAGTGTATAAGCTCTGGTCAGAAGATCGGGAGGCCAATAACCTCTGTTAGGACATCTTATAAAGACACTTGACACAAGGACAATATAATCTAATTCTTTCTAGTTCATCATGAACATAGTGAAAAGAACTAGTAGTATTTGGCAAAGCTCCCGTCCATTTTGCAATCTGCCCTCTCCTTTCTTTGGAATCTGCTTCCACGTGTCCATAAAAACACCTCTAGATCTGAAAACCAAGTGTAGCAACTGTTCTGTGTGAACATGTATTACACAATGCAGCACACTGCTTCCTGCCTTCTCACCCCTGAACAATGCACATAATAAAACATATCCTCTGCTCCATTACGTATAGTTAAGTGCTTTCTTTTTTACATACTGTATACTACAGACTAGGAGTTATCTAGTGATCTAGTTGTCTCAGAGCTAGTAATAATGGTCAGAAATCTATCATTTCCTCAATGTCTGGGAGTAAAATACATCAATGGTGGTCAACAGGATCACTGAGAGGAAGACTGCACTATGGCGGAGGACATCTCATTTTATTTAGGTACTCTACTTTCTGATGCTGCTATGAAACTTTTAGTGACATAAATATGTTTAAGATTTTTTTTAAATAAAATATATAGCAAAAGCACACATTGTATGAAATTTTACTGTACACAGATGTAAATTTCTCTTTACTCACGGCTAATATCGGCTATTATTGGCCTAATGTATTTAATATCAGCCTACATGCTTCACTGTACATGGGCCTGATATTTTTATGCATTAGAAATTATAATTGGATAAATGTGTTATCACAGAGAGCAAGCTTAGACCAATAGAAGCTATAGAATGATCTAGAATAATGATCTAGAGAGGAAACACTATCTACTCCTTTTATAACCCCATTGGGTATGCATCTACAAACAACCTCTCTGTGTCCATCTCGGTTGTGTGCACGTAGCCTTACTGGGTCTTCAGGCTGAAGGGGAGGCGCATGGCTTTAAAGCAGAATGTACACACGAGTGTGTCATGTGAGTACCTTCCGTCCTCCATTGACCTCTGTCCTGATGTCACGAACCTGCTCTATAATCAACAGAATGGGGCATCGGACCCCCCATCATCTCAGCATGAGGCCGAAATGTGTTAAAGTGGACAAGCAAACCAAGTCTTGCCTCTCTCTACTCCTTCTGGTGTGGCGAGTAGGCTCCTTCCTTTTTAGAGTAGATGCTATGCAGTTGCAGTAACACTTTCTCACTCTCTTATCTATGACAGGCGACCTGCTCACCACAGAGAAGCAAGACTGAGCATGCCTGTCCACATCTGCATATTTACAGAAGAGGACACACAAAAGCTGGTAAATAGAAGCGACAAAGGGGCTATTCTTATGTTATTCCTCATACATACACATAAGTATATATAAAGGGATACAAGAAATAAGTGTACAGATGGGATGTATTAAGCAATACTTTGTGGGATAAACCCCATTTAGGGAAATACTTGTGCTACAATATCCTATTACACTGTGACATGTCTTTTGCCTGATAGGTTGCCAGTGGATATAACCATGAATGCAGTAACTGTTTATGATCTTGGACTTGTCAGAAACCCAGCCATGATTTCCTGTTTGTGGCCACATTATCTTCTTGTGCATGTGCCTGGCTTTGTGTTCCTGCACAGAAAATTATGTCTGGGGTTGTGCCAGAAAGTTCCTGCATTCATGGTCGTATCTATTGACAAACTACCAAGACAAAAGACTGACTTCACCACGATTGTTAGAGAAAATCCTTAACGTCCTTCAAAAATTACAATTATTTATAGTTGCAAACATTTTTAACCTTTAAATGGGTTAGTCAGCATTAGAATACAAGTCACTTCCTCAGAAGAAAGCAGCCATCACATTCCTTAAAATGGGACTGAGCTTGTATCATTGTGATCATCGGATGTGATGTCACTTCCTGAGAAGAAAAAAGCAGCCATGTTATCTAATTCTGGATAACCTATTTAATTGTATATCAATTAGTTTGTGGGAAGATCCCTTTAATGGCAAACCTCATGCACTGGTTCACCACACACCACACTTTTCCAACATTCTTACAGCCAAAATGAAAACTTTGCAAAGGTGCTCTTAGGCTAAGGCCACACAGTAAAATTAACATGCTGCATTTTTGGAAAATGTACACTTTTAGAAAACCCAACTTTTCTGCAGCAAGTGGATGGGATTTAATTAAATCTCATTCACTCAGCTAGGACTATAAAACGCTACATTTCAGCAACAGTCAAAAGTTCTATCTTTGCACAGGCTGAGGCCACATGTTGTTGAAACATAGCATTTTCGTCTGTTACAGATACAACATGCATGTTTATTTTATCTATGGAAAAAGCTGATTTTTTACCCCCATAAACTTATACGGGTAAGGCAAAAATTGAAAATTGAATGGAAAAGCAGTGGAAAAACTGGTTAGTACTGGAGCTCTTCAGAAGGTGTGATGCAAAGGGATTTCAGTCTTTGACCTTTTGAGTCTAGTTTGATGTTTTCTTAAAGCGTAACTGCACTTTTATTTTTGCATAAATCCATAGTTCAGGTGAAGATAAACTTGGCAATATAATTTCTATAAGATTGCCTCCTCCTACCACTGATTAAATCTGTACAACAGAACTCTACAGAGAGGGAAGGAGGGGGAGGGAGAAGTCCTCAAACAGAGAGATATCTCCACTATAGAGAATCTGGGTTGTCAGGAATTACCAGCTTTGTCAACAGAAATATCTCACTGATGTAGACATAGACATCCTGATATCTGTCTTTCTCCTTCTTCCCCTCCCCTCCATAGACTCCATTGTAAACTGAGACTGTTTGTGTATGGAGTATGGACAAAATCCCTCAGATAAGAAGTCAAGATAGGAGAAATTCCTAAACACTCAGGCACTTTGCAATATACTCCACTAAAGAAAAGTTTGTTCCTTTCACCTGCACTTCTTATGAAAAAATAAATAAAGTTTACTTACACTTTAAGTCAGCATCTTTCTTTCAGATTCTTTACATTCTTCGCCATAACTTTTAGGTAAAGCATATTAAATTTAATGCAAACTCAGCATGACATAATTCTATGTGGCTCATATATAATACACTATTACCTCATCTCTTCTACATTCTGCTTCCAAACTAATGGCAGCTACCTGTGCAGAATTCCTAAATCCATGAACAGGATATCAGAACATAATAAAGTGCAGGGATTTACTTGGCCACGTTCAGATGTGGCAGATTTGTTGGGGATTTCTAGTGCATACGTTACAATAAAGATGTTCTACAAAATACAGTACATCTCATATAAATAGGGTTTTCACACGTAGTGGATTTTTCTGCTACAGATTTGAGGACATATGCAGATATTCTGCAGCAGGATTTGTGGATTTGCAATGTTTTTAATGGCAGATTTCCTCCTTTGCAACACAGATTTACTGCAAAATTTGCACTGGATTTTTTTTCCTCAGTGTCTCATCTCACCCTTAGATTACTGAATATGTTCACATAAATAGAATAGAAACTTGTATGAGCAAAGCAAAGTGTTGCAAAACAGACAAGGATCAAACAAGCACTAACAACCTGAAGCTCTTAAATTAAGAATTCCCACTTAAGTCAAGCACAGAATAAATTTAGTTAACAGGCTTGAAGACTAAAAACGGACAAAACTTTACTGTCTATCCCCATTACCAAGATCTTTTTTCTCTCTCGTCTACAAAATGTAATCAAAGGGAGTCTCTCATAACAATGCCATTCAATGAAAATATTAGGGCGTATAGAGGATTTAGGGTGTCCCACGCTTCAACCGCCCGAGCGTATAGTAACAACCCCCACTCCTGGTGGACGCAGGCTACTTATGTATTACGTGACTCAGAAGGGGTAAGGTGTCTTGTGTGTCTAAAAATTCGAGGTAAGGAATATGCAAATACGATCTCATTGGTGGAAAAGAGGAACAAGCGCCACTGCCACCTTTTAGAAGTTATATCCCTATAGCTTAATGTCTGGCTTTCAAAGAAACCTATAGGCATAATCTGGGAAGATTTCAGACAATTACTGAACATTAAGAAATTCACAAGGCATGGAATCTAATGGGGCCTCACATAGAAAACTAATGTAGACAAAATGTGGAGGTGCTGCTCAGAGAAGACAGCCAGATTCTGCTTTTAACATTTCCAGTGCTGGTATTCAACTTGTTTATTAAAATAATTTATTAAAACATTTATCAAATTGGCTATTATTCCAGATTAATGCATGGTTTTCAAAGAATACTAAGGGCGTAATCTATAGGGAGCTACCTTCCTATTCCTTACCATGTGTTACAGTCAGCCATTCACCTGATGGCCCTGAGATTGTGATGCTGGACTCACAGAGAGAAACTGATGGCTAAGTCACCTTCAATCTTGTCATGGTCAGAGAAGTCATCCTCCCCCTATGACCTGATTTTATGAAGGAGTGACCGTGGATGCAACCTTTTTCATTTATTAGAAAATGCTTAACGTTATTTTTACTAGAAAGAAAACCCAATACCTCTGTCATCCACTGTTTATAAGACGCGTTATACATTTAGGCACTAGCAGGGGCCTCTCTTCATAAGGAACACAATCATATGTGCTATACGTGAGCTTAAAACAAGGCTTTATCTTAATAATTTAGGTATACAGTATTGTCTTTTTGGGGAAAATAAGTAATTTTTAATAACTTTCCATTGGTTACATCATTAAAATCCAGAATTTCAGACAATTACTGACCATCTAGAAATGCACAGGGCATGGAATCTAATGGGGCTTCACATAGAAAACTAATGTAGACAAAATGTTGAGGTGCTGCTCAGAGCAAACAACCAGATTCTGGCTTTTGGCATTTCCAGTGCTGGTTGAAAGAGGTATTCAGATTGTTTGCTCCAGGCGCCTGCTCTGCCCAATGCCTGCACTGGTGTTCATCCAACAACCAGTGGCGTATATGGCCTCTGCAAAGAAATGCATAAGAAAATCTATGCATCTCTTCAAACCTACCACATAAAAATTTGGCTTGTAACTTATCCAATCACATGATATCTGAGATATTACAGTAAAGTCAGTAACATTGTCAATAAATGCACTCTAGGAATATACAGTTACCCTGAACTATGCACGTCTCATATGTGCAAGATTTGGTATTATAAAGTGCCCTCTATAAAGCAAGGAATGGCTAGCCAGGTTGGTTCTGCAGGTACTAAACCACATCAATAGGTTTTAGGTAATAGCATAGCTCTTAAAAGACTAAGGCCGTATTCACATGCGTCACAGTCTCAAACAGCAACCTTCCCAATGTGTGAATGCACCCTAAGGACTTATTCACACAGTGCAGTCAAATCAGTTTATTACCATGTAATTGTGGCGCAACAGCATTTAATTAAAAAAAAAAAAAAAAAAAAAAAAAAGTGCTGCAAATGCACCACATGATTTTAGAATGATGACCTGCAAGGATTTGCCCACACCATGTGAACAGTCTCTAACAGCCACTGACGCAATGTGATAGAGTGAGACTGCTCAGTCTTTTTCCCTGGAAACAGCAGATAAACTGACAAACTCTTAAGGCATTAAAAGATTTTCAAACGCATACATTTTAAGGAGAAAGAGAAAATAAACTTGCAACTTCAAGACAATGATAACTAAATTATGCACTACAGGAATATGGACATCACAATACATTAGGCCGTTACAGCAGGCACAATAAGTCTATAGTAAGGGGAGGGGGGGAATTACTTCTATAATTGAATTGTCTTGAAAACAAAGATGATCTCTTTAGTCAGCCGGCAAGGACCTGTGTGATATTCCACATCCCAGACACAGCCATTCATAAAAGTTCTAAGGCAAAAGAAAGCCATATTAGATGTCAGGGCTCACTAAGGGGTTGGTGGGTGTCATATCTACCAACCATTTTGAATTAGAAAAAAAAGTGCTCTCCAAACTGGGAAATGAAGGACAAGATTCACAAACATCACTGGGGATAGGGTCTCCCTTTTATAGGTACAAGACAGTTGTACAACAGATCTAGGAGGTAGAGCAGTGGGAGGTGGTGGGACTATGCCAGAGAAATCCTGAGAAATTCCACTGATTTGCTTTCCTAAAGCTTTATAGCACGTAACTTCATTACACTTGTACTTTTTTTCCTTGACAAAAATAATAGATTTTTTTTTTTTTATAGACTAATTTGTCTCTGAATCCTGTAAAAAGTTGAAAAGTTTCTAAAAACAAATATGAAAATTTCCCATTTATTAAATCTGTAAAAAGTTGTAAAATGTGAGGACTTAGTTATGCATAAACTAGTGGGTTCTGGTAATTTCACTGACATTTGAGCAAACACTTTTCACTTGGCGCTGATACAGGATGACAGAGACAAAACCCATCCTGTAATATTCTCGGCCCATTTAGAGCGAGGCCTGGACGCTATTGCAGATTATAGCATATATTAAGTAGTACAAAAGAGAAATGCAGAGAAAAGACTCGATTCACCTAAGTGCTTATCCAGTTATTTTTCTTTTAGAGAAACAAAAATCACACAATAAAACATTATCACTATCAAGCTTGTAAATGTCATAAACCTGCTGCTTATTGAATTACTGACATGTCTCTTCTCCTCTGGAATTGTATAATAGCTGGTTAACTGAGCTTCTTGCCCTGAACCCAACGAGACTGCTCGAAGGCTTCACACTACCCTTTCTGTACAATAGATAAAGCATTTAGAGAGAGACCAGAGAGTTACTTCAAGCTGCAGTAGCCCTTTCATTTTCTGTCTACATTTCCAATTATACCAATATGGCATACATCTGTAAAAAGTATAAATATAAAGTTAGTTAACAATTTATACACAGTAATGTAGCTTGACATTTTGTATTTTTTTTATTCTACCACATTAAACTTGTCTTATTTATGACCCTGCTGTAAAGTGGCTTTGTAGTGACCCTGATAAAGTAAAAAATATTTTTATCTGATTAAAAAAAAATCTTGTGAATGGCTATTAACAGATAAATTTTTTATCATTTCCTTTTTGTGGTTTTTTTTTTGTTTTTTGTTTTTTTTTTCTTAAAAATACAAGCGTACAAATAGGCAAGCTTTGAAACGGCTACAGCAGCTTCTACCATTGCATCTCTGAGCAATTATGGCACGTGAAAAATGGGAACTCTAGCAAAAATCGACTCAATATAAGAACTACCCTGCAGTTAGTTTCTGCCAATGCAAGGCTCAAACCAGCAGTATTGTAGGGATTATGAAACAGGAACCAAGAGACACTTTCATGGTATCTACTCTCAACTGGTACATTAGTTGCAAAAACAAAAGAATGCTACCCAAAATTCAGATCAACAACCTAATAAAATCCATTTATTTGGCCTTACAACTCTGCAATTAGTTTGAGTGAGTAGTTGAAAGAGCCAACATGGTGAGAGTAGTTATGAATGACAGACCGAGTTGAGAATATTACATTTTACTTGTGTTAGGAAAGCTGTGAGCTGCCCCAGTCTTAAAAAAAGGACCAAATCTGTACAACAGGATTCTTGAAAGCATAGGAAAAAGATGATATAAGAAAAAAAGGAGAGTCAGTTCATCTGTAAAAACGGAGAAACTGCTAGATCCAAACAGTAGCTTAAAAGGCACAACTTCCCTTTTCTGATATACACTTGTAAACTTTCAGCAGGTTACATGCAGAAATCAAAATCTTATTTTTTTCCCCATGGGAGAAAGGAAAAAAAAAAAAAAAACACCTGACAGGAAAATAAAACAATGAAAAAAATGTAGCACAACTTCCATCCAACGTAAAGTTACCACCAGAATGTTCAGAATGGAGCCTCTGGTTTAAAGATCTCTTCTTATTCTCCTCATTTCAGAGGGTGAAATGAGAAATTTTCCATAGTCCAAATCTTGGCCCTCTGTAAACCACATGAACTGTAGTGCATAATCACAATAGGTACACCGTTGCAAGGACAATTACCACGTCTGATTTCTCTGTTTTTTTCTTTTTTTTTTAATACAGTAAAAGCTATAATTTGACTTATTCTTTCCTTAAGGCAACTTTTTATGTTTATGTATTTATATATATTTATATATATTTATATATAGGATTTTAGTAAGGCAGTCACTTCTGATGAAATAAAAGTTTTCTGATATTTCCAGATGAATATTTTGGTATCTGATTGCTGATAATTTCGGACAACATCTCTGGAAACTCAACACTCAATGATTTGTCCGTGAAAGAATAGAAGCAAAAGGCTAGAAGATTTTCAACCACCTGAAAAAGAAGGATATTATGGTGATATAAGAAATATGGATACGTCAGTCATCCTCAAGGAAAGTAAAATGAAGAACAGCTAGACGTTGTATTATGCTAAATGTTTATATTATAGGCTATATGTGACAGGATCATGGCTGCTGATGGCCAAACATATAAGGAAAGAAGGTCTGATATTGCATAAAAATATCTTTTTGGATTATTTTGAATAGCTGCATTTAGATGCATTCAAATAATTGCTGATGTTGCACTCTGCTAGGTTTGTAGTTAAGAGGCTACCAGTGCAAAGAATAAGACTATAAATCAATTAACCAAGCAAGTAGCAACCTACTCCCCCCTCTTCTCTCCATAGAGCTCTCTGTGTAAGGCTGAATATGGAGAAAAATCTAATATAAAGATGCAGTCATATTAAAGGGGTTTTCCGGGCAAAAAATGTTTTTTAAAAAAAGGTCTATTAGTGCTATTAATGGGTTAATAAGTGCACCCAAATACCTTTAGCAGTGTTTTGAGTGATTTCTGTGTTTCTCCGGGAGCTCCTGACATCTTCTGCATTTGTTTACATGGTGTAGCTTCCTGCTGTCTTACCTAATGCATCATGGTAGTTGTAGGCTGACTCACACTATCTCCCTCTCACACCCCCTCCCTGTATTTACAGCTATCCCGCCCAATACTAGCCCTTCCCAACTAACTCAGCCCACCCCATACTTACTTATCTTCCTTCCAGACTTCCTCCTGCAAGACGGCTCCTCCCTCTTTTCTGACTCTGCCAGCATGCACAATAGTCCTGGCGCTGCTCTGCAGCTGGTAATCCACCACTACTCCACAGGCATGGGAGGCTACTGCTCCCACAGCTGTGCAGTAGAGGTGGATTGCCGGCTGTAGCCCAACGCCGGGATTATTGCACGCGTCGGCAGGGGCAGAAAGGGGGGGGGGCCGCCCCGGGGGGGGGGGGCAGGGGGGGGGGGGGGGGGGGGGGGGGAGAGGCAGCACCGCCACCCGCACCCCCCCCCCCCCCCCCACCCCCATCACCGCTGATCTGGCAACAGCCACAAGAAACAAAACGAGGACACAGAAAAGGAGAAAGAGGGACAACAGAAAAGGAAAGAAAACAAAAGGACCGGGCAAAGAGGGCACCTCAACGGCAGAGTCAGAAAAGAGGGAGGAGCCCCCCTTCCCGTCCCGCAGGAGGAAGTCTGAAAGGTAGATAGGTAAGGGGGGGGAGGGGGAAATATTAGTGACGTTCCATTTCCGGTAGCGGGGAAACACAAAATGTCCCTGTGTTGGTCCCCAGAGATATTGGTAAATATACATTTTAGGGTGTTTAGATTAGTGTAGGAATTACATTTTAGCCCGTTTAACCCCTTTAAAGATAAGGAGCAGGAGTACAGCTTAATAAGTGGAGAAGGAAACAGATCTCCTTAATAAGATATATTATAAAGTTTATTATATTCAAATGCACTATGTAAAATTGTTTATAACTGGAGGTATGATGTAAAGCAATGGTTGGCTTCTGATGAATTTTAGTTTATAGATTACAAAACTAAGATTACAACTTTCCATAAAAGTATGTATATCACTTTCATCACTCCCTTAACAAGTGGGAGCAACTGCGGGTAGACTGCTGTATTATGTGGGAGCCATATTTTATAGCTTTGTGCATGCAGCCAAGAACAGGAATGGGTGAATGATGCTTTAAGAAAGCATCTGGATTATGTAAATAGATGGGACAGTCATGATGTGCCATATTCTGTTCAAGGCACTAGGGAGAACATCTGCATGGAATTTAATATAGCTTAACATGTAGAAAGCAACTATAGTAATAGATGTGTAATTAATAAAAGTATTATTTTTCATAATTATCATATTTTGCTATAACTTCAGACTCCCTCATTCTTTCATGAAATATTAGGAAAGTAGCAATTTGTACGTACCTCATGCATTGTATCCATGAGCTTTGTCAGTTGGTAAAATCGTTGCCAGTTTTGGCTGGAATTTCCCTCCCTCTTTACTATGGCTTTTCCAAGTTCTTTAATATAGGTCATCCGGATTTCCTCAAATAGTGTGTTACTTTTCAAGCCATCCTTAGGAACTATAACGTAATACATAAAACAGGAATGTATGAAAAAAGGAATAAAATCTAAATTGTAAATAAAAGTAAAAAAAAAAACTCCTCTTATAAGTTATAATGTCTGAATAATTGCTTTTAATCAGTAATGCTAATACAAACAGAACATATGCCCTGTAAGTAAACCCAATAGCACAAAAATGAAAAAAAACTAAAATATAACTTTTATTAATATACAGTGCCTTGCGAAAGTGTTCGGCCCCCTTTAACTTTTCAACCTTTTGCCACATTTCAGGCTTCAAACATAAGGATATAAAATTTTAATTTTTTGGTGAAGAATCAACAACAAGTGGGACACAATCGTGAAGTGGAACGAAATTTATTGGATATTTTAAACCTTTGTAAAAAATAAAAAACTGAAAAGTGGAGCGTGCCAAATTATTCGGCCCCCTTAAAGTTAATACTTTGTAGCGCCACCTTTTGCTGCGATTACAGCTGCAAGTCGCTTGGGGTATGTCTCTATCAGTTTTGCACATCGAGAGACTGAAATTCTTGCCCATTCTTCCTTGGAAAACAGCTCAAGCTCAGTGAGGTTGGATGGAGAGCATTTGTGAACAGCAGTTTTCAGCTCTTTCCACAGATTTTCGATTGGATTCAGGTCTGGACTTTGACTTGGCCATTCTGGATACGTTTATTTATGAACCATTCCATTGTAGATTTTGCTTTATGTTTGGGATCATTGTCTGGTTGGAAGATAAATCTCCGTCCCAGTCTCAGGTCTTTTGCAGACTCCAACAGGTTTTCTTCCAGAATGGTCCTGTATTTGGCTCCATCCATCTTCCAAACATATCGTTTTGCATTGTGGCCAAAAAGTTGGATTTTGGTTTCATCTGACCAGAGCACCTTCTTCCACATGTTTGGTGTGTCTCTCAGGTGGCTTGTGGCAAACTTTAAACGAGACCTTTTATGGATATCTTTGAGAAATGGCTTTCTTCTTGCCACTCTTCCATAAAGGCCAGATTTGTGCAGTGTACGACTGATTTTGTTGTCCTATGGACAGACTCTGCCACCTCAGCTGTAGATCTCTGCAGTTCATCCACAGTGATCATGGGCTTCTTGGCTGCATCTCTGATCAGTCTTCTCCTTGTTTGAGATGAAAGTTTAGAGGGACGGCCGGGTCTTGGTAGATTTGCAGTGGTCTGATACTCCTTCCATTTCAATATGATCGCTTGCACAGTGCTCCTTGGGATGTTTAAAGTTTGGGAAATCTTTTTTTATCCAAATCCGGCTTTAAACTTCTCCACAACAGTATCACGGACCTGCCTGGTGTGTTCCTTGGTCTTCATGATGCTCTCTGCGCTTTAAACAGAACCCTGAGACTATCACAGAGCAGGTGCATTTATACGGAGACTTGATTACACACAGGTGGATTATATTTATCATCATCAGTCATTTAGGACAACATTGGATCATTCAGAGATCCTCACTGAACTTCTGGAGTGAGTTTGCTGCACTGAAAGTAAAGGGGCCGAATAATATTGCACGCCCCACTTTTCAGTTTTTTATTTTTTACAAAGGCTTAAAATAACCAATAAATTTTGTTCCACTTGTTAATTCTTCACCAAAAAATTAAAATTTTATATCTTTATGTTTGAAGCCTGAAATGTGGCAAAAGGTTGAAAAGTTCAAGGGGGCCGAATACTTTCGCAAGGCACTGTAAACTAAAAGGTCCAGGTCAGACCAGGAATACACATTAAAACAGATAATAGCATGTGTATATGAGGTGGTCTTGATATAACTAGCTGGTCCAAAAATCCTCATGTATAAAGGGTAATCAATGAAGAGAACACGGGAGAACCTCAGAACACATAATTTCACTAACCGGCTTAGCCCTCAGACAATGAGAGAAACTGTGCAGGTGTTTAGGAAAGTAATCCAGAGAAAACTAGGGATTGTGGGTAAGCTTTGAGAACTGGCATACAGTTCTCCCTGAGGCTAAGGCCCCACGGTGCGGAAACACAGCCTTTTTTTTGCAGTTTTTTGAGCCAAAGCCAAGAATGGCTACAAAAGGAATAGGAAATATATAGGAAGCCCTTTTACTTCTCAATTCTGCTCAATCCACTCTTGGCTTTGGCTTAAACACAACAAAATCTGCAACATAAAAAGCTGCATTTCCACAACATGCGGCCTAAGCCTGAAAGCTGAACTTTCAGCTCTGAATTACTTTTTTTTTTATTTTAAGTCTGAACAATTACAAAGACTATTACCATGCTTCAATCTAGAAAATAAAACACATCAAAAGATAAATGCTTCAGAGTCTGCCAATACTTACTAGTACACAAGAGTAACAATGTTTTCATGCACAAATATTCCTCATATGAAATCTGAAGGCGAGTCATTTCCTTGCTGATTCTGAATATGTCTTGAAATCGGTCTATGTAGGGTAAGTGCATCCTTTCCCTGAGAAAAGAAGAGGGAAGTGAATACTCAGTAGGTGCTGACCTGTAGTGTCTAGTATTTTTATACTGAAACCCTGAACAATTACATTTTACTTTACATTTAGTAAGAGGCAGATGCAACGCACACTATCAAGTATTACCGTAAAATATCAGGATTTTGGCAAACAAGTACCATATTTTAAATGGCAGATAAACTCACATTCTTTATAGGTTCAGGCGGCACTCTTCTACAAGCCTGATGGTTATAAATGATCACAAGAAACTACTTGTTACATAATTACATTATTATATTGCCCTTACATAGTGTATTGTAAGATCAAATCGGATATTAACGTAATCCCAAAGGACACAGAACAATGCCATTAACCTTACTAGTGAACATTTTACTGCATGCCCAGGGATACAGAATGAATTCCTTTACATCACATGTCCAAAGTGACAATGAGCTTATACTACAGTTTTCATGGAAACGTATGATAGCATACAATGGTGAGACCCTTTTTTTTACTACACTCTTACAGAATACAGATCTGTTATGTGCTGTTCATGAAAGTAGAATATCTGACCCAGATTTGTTAAGTAAGGTATCATTCATAATAGTAATCATATATGCTCATCGTTCTATTATTAAGGACGCGTATGGAGCAGTAATACTCAGAGAGGAAACGACTTTAATGCCACTAGGGACAGACAGTGCATCGTTCTCTATACAGCGCCAAGTCTTAGGGGATCCCTAACAAATACAGTGGGGGAAAAAAGTATTTAGTCAGCCACCAATTGTGCAAGTTCTCCCACTTAAAAACATGAGGCCGGCCTGTAATTGTCATCATAGGTAGACCTCAACTATGAGAGACAAAATGAGAAAACATATCTAGAAAATCACATTGTCTGATTTGGAGTGTGACTGTTTGAGGTTGTGGACAGGAGTCTTTTATACTGATAACAATGTCAAACAGGAGCCATTACTACAGGTAATGAGTGGAGGACAGAGGAGCCTCTTAAAGAAGAAGTTACAGGTCTGTGAGAGCCAGAAATCTTGCTTGTTTGTAGGTGACCAAATACTTATTTTCCACCATAATTTGCAAATAAATTCTTAAAAAACCAGACAATGTGATTTTCTGGATTTGTTTTCTCATTTTCTCTCTCATAGTTGAGGTTTATCTATGATGTCAATTACAGGCCGGCCTCATCTTTTTAAGTGGGAGAACTTGCACAATTGGTGGCTGACTAAATACTTTTTTCCCCACTGTATGTGGTACCACCAGTACAGAGAGACATTACTAGAGTATGTGCAAGGACTGGCGTGGACTAGTGTTTGATCAGCATCACTCAAGACAGAAAGGGGTGTCAAAAAGCATATTCATATCAAATAATCTATGCCAGACTCCCGCACAGAGGAGGAGGGAGAACCAGAAGAAAAGAAGCAGACTGCATATGTATACAGAGCGTTAGTAAATGCAGTATAGTACTGGCAAACCGGCTATCTGCTTAGCAACAGAGGCTGAATGTTCTGAGGCCAGTAGGAGTCTGATGAAGGTCTCCTAAATTTTGTATTTTGTACATTTGGAAAAAAAAAATAAAATTAAAATACATGTAACAGGAGGGAAGGCTTCTCCTCAGCACATTCTGGAAATATCCCATTGAGAAAAGCTCCAAGGTCTATCCTGTGCTATTCCTATGTAAGACATGGGGATGGGGGTGCACTGCACTGGAATTCTTTCCTTCCTTTCGATTCATGCACTGCCCCCTCAAGCCCTGAACTGGGAATAACAGTGTAAATTTTGCCCGCTGCTAAATTCACCTCCTATTCAAAAATGTCCTTTGAAGAAGTAGTACTGCATGGGCCTGCTCAACTATAATCCATGGAAATATAATGAGGGCACTTTCACACTTTTTATATGCATATTTTCAATTTATGCTGTGCAAATAAACCACAGAAATGCAGAATGACTATAATACAATTACTGTTATCACTGCCATTAGCACTTTACTAACAGCATTTTCCTTTCTTTGCCTGAAATTGGTATTTACTTTCAGAAATGTAGGAGAAAATGTCCACAGTCGGCTTTTGCCAGAAGCCTCCCTATCGCTCAACAATGACTGGAATTCAATGAAATAAAAATAATCTGTGCCTGTGATCTTTTCTTCAACAGCTTTCATACCTGACTGTCCATGATACAAAACAGACAAGAGGTTAAAAGTATTATTACGGCCTATGATTTTGTCCGTTGGAAAGCGGGCCCAAATTCTTCTCGGCTATCCTCTTATTGCTGATCTGACTGACAAGTGCAAATGATAATATTTAATTTCACTGTATAAAAAGTTATGACTACTAGCAGCATAAGCATGCAAAACTACAGACACAATGCAGGTATACAGAAAGTGTACAGTCGGCTGACTGTTCCTACTTTTATGAATTGGATATTAAAGAAAATCTACTTCAGTAATTTTGTTTCATTGAAGTACTACTGTATAAAAACACATTTTGGTATGTTATACAGATAAGGCAAGATAAACATGGAAAAGTATGATATAAGTGGTAAGCAATTTCTGCTGTAATTAAAGGGTTGTCCAATAAAATAAAAAAAACACTAGGAAAACGGTGGCAAGTATATGATATCTGGGGGTCCCAGTGCTAGGACCTCACTGATCAAGAGAATGGCAATTCCAAATCCTCCATCTGAATGGCACAGAGGTCATTTAACATTATGGGACTGCCTAAGATGGTAAAGTACAGAGCTTAGCTATTTTCATCAGTTTTATTGATTCTCTTAAAGAGATCGCAATAGACTGAATGACTGTATTTTTCTTTAAAGCCTAAGGACATCTTTGTACTGATTTCTATGTTTTATCATTTGTTGCCTAACTACAAAATTAAGCAACTTTTAAGCATGTTGCTGCTGTAGAGTCTGTGCAATACCCATATTCAGCAGGCTCTGCTGCTACTTCTGATATAAGATACCATTACACAATGCTCATGCCTTTAGTTGGCTCACTCTTCTTCACCTGTCTCTACTCTCACAGTATCCCAGTTTGATTTGCTGTGTACAGTTCCCACAGAGTGCAAGCAAAGTGTTCAAGTCTTCAGGGAGGATAGGCCACACATACTGTACATTATTAGTGCAGATAGGGAGAAGTTAACATACAGCAGACTGGCTGTGTAGATAAAAAGAACAACGCCCTACAGAGGGAGAAAGGGAGAATCACACACTCTTCAGCATCAGTGTCAGGCTAGATTCAAATCTGTGCCAGAGTCTCTGTTGGAGACCCCGTCACAGAAACCGCTAAAAATCAGAGGAGAGAAAAGTACTGCACAGAGGATTTTTGGAAAGTGTCAGATCTTCAATGAAGCCAGAGGAGTACACCTGAGCTTCAGCGTGCGTGCCCTGTACCTCCGGTACTTGCGCAATGAAGCTGGGATATACATCTCTGGCTTCACTGAAGAACAGCGCAGGCGCCCAGAGCACCAGAGAGGAGTCCAATGAGACTCATCTCCATGAAAGTATAAAAGTTTTTTTTATTTTTAATGCGATCACGGATTGCATTACAACAGGACGATTTGGGACACTAAACCCCATGTCTATAAGGATCCATGGGTGGTTTAGTGTCCCAAATCGACTTGAAAGGTTACCTTTAAACATAAAAATTTGGTTTAATAAAATAGGTAATTTTCTCATGACGCATTCCCTCAGTGGTTAGCACTGTTGCCTTGTAGCGCTGGGGTTTCTTTCTGGCTATTCTGGTTTCCTCCCATTTACTCATGGGTGTTGGGGATGAGCACCTATATGGCAGTCACTGACTATGCTACTCCCCAACTCTCCCTGTGCTTTGAGTCCTTTGTGTGAGAAAAGCACATTGCAAACATTTGTCATTGTCACATTCCCTTAAAGATCAACAGATCCTGCCAGTCATCTAATGTACAGCATATCGATGAGCCCTGTCCCCTGACATCACCTACAACTCATATTGGGACGAGAGTAGCACCACGTAAGATTTCAGCATGGCTGATTCTTTGTTTCCCCAGATGATAAGTGTTGTGAAAAGCTTATGTCCTAGAGTAAACACTCACTCTCGGCCGATCCACTAGAGCTGCTATCCAAGTGCTCATTCAGATGACAGTTACCTTATGTTTTTGGCCGTCAGAATAGTCTGATTATCATCTGTCCATAGAGGTACTAATTCTGCAACAGTGTGTGGTTGGAAACGTGTATTGAGCTTTGTGTAGGTTGAGAGGAAGGTGTTAAGAGGTTTCTGTATTTGAATGTCACTTTGCTGTGACTCACTGTGCAGCCATGAACAGATTCACATTGTAAGCCCATAAATAAGCTTCTTCAGACTGCACAGTGGCAAACTGGAATATGGAAAAATTTGTATGAACCAAAAACAACTTTGATTTTTATTATACAGAAGAATTCAGTGGACAATCTTGTGTGTATGAAAAGCAAATCTGTCACACATTGTTAAGATCCATATTGTGATCCAAGGCAAATCAAATACTGCAAATGCTATTTATGGCCACAGACTTATGGGAAACGATGGGGGTTTAGCGGATTTTGTATCCTGATTTGGTACTAGTAGCAGTAATACATCTGATAGGACATCACTCAGCTGGTATAATCGCATCCATATACTATGGTCACACATATATGTATATGTCTGCAGCTTACAGCAATGAAGCAGTGTTATGCAACACAAGCACAGAGAAAGCTGCCATAAAAGGGATACAGTTGGAGGAAGGAATGTTTGATTCCAGGGCACGAAATACGTGTTAGCAGACGCACGGCTCTGCAGCTGCAGCTCACGAAGGAGATTTACATCACACAACTCTCCAATATTTCCAAAGTGTGACACACAAAAAGTTCTTCTATTCACCCAGGCAGTCTGATGAACTCAGGAAGCAAGCATGCAAGAATGTGTGGTCGAGAGATGCCATACACGTGACTCATCCTTTATGTTCATCATTATTTTTATGGCACAGGGCTTTTTCCATACATATGGTAGTATTTGGTTTGCAGAAGTAAACAAATAAAAAAAACAGAGGCCAATAAAAACCAAAAAAGCACATTCTCTGTAATTAATGTTAATTATCTGAGGAAGTCCTTCAAATATGTAAAATTTAACCCAAAAAAACATCCTATTTTAATAAGATTTAAAGTAAAAAGTAGCAGCACTGGAGTCACAGCGATGAAATGTACACTGCACAATATGCAGCTTGGCGTGTCTTTGTATGACATGTAACAGGAGGCATAGTCTGTATAAGATGTGTAGAATCTATACCATCTCCCATACCCATTTGCAGCGTCAGAGAGCTTTTGCTCTATTAGTACAAGGCTGCGGGTATGAGAGAATCTGTTCCTGCTATGTGAAGAGATTACATCCAATATCGCCACGTAGCTCTAGCCTTGCTCAGAGCTTCAGAAGCAGCTGTCCACTATTTTTCTCCATTTACTTAACAACTATTTGCATGAGCTAACAGTGGTGGGTGGGAGCAGCATAGCCATCACAATGCCAACGTAAATATAAAAGATAACAAAACTTATCTTGGTGAATGGACACCTACTGTAGGTAAGTGCGCACAGCTGGAGATTAGGGACCCAAAAGATTTTCCTAGTCTGTTACCTTATTATTTGAATTTGGATTTGTTGTTCTCAATGGAGATAAGTGCCACCAGAAGGATCTGGCAGCAGCTAACTCCCCATGTCTCCATTGCAAACACATGCACGCCCAGAATGAGAGAAAAAGCTACTGGCAGAATGAACATTTGGGTGACAACCATCTTAAAAAGGACTTCTGATCACTTTCACCAACTCCAGAGCTTTGCATCTTTTTATAGACGCTGCTCCACTGATTCTGGCACAGTTAGTTTTTTTTTTTTTCTTTAGCTCCCACCATTCCTGAGCAATCAATGCTGTTAGTTTTGGTGCCTTATATTCTATTAAGTCTCAGTACTGTCAGGTGGGCAGTGATAGCCAGGAGCAGAAAAGGGTTGTGATTTTGAGCTCCAATCAAAGGCAGTCAGTGACAGGGCTCAGAATCACACCCCTGGTCTGTTCCTGTCTGACACCACCCATCTGAAAGTACAGAGCCTAAATAGCATATAAGGCACCAAAACTAACAGCACTTATTGCTCGAAAAATTGTGAGGGTTACAGAAAAAAAGTCAGTGGGGAGAATCATTAGAGTGGTATCTAATAAATGATGTAAAGAGTTGGACCTGGTGGAGGTGGTGATTGATGTTTAAACCTAAAGAGGACCTATGTGACACCTTTTACCTTTTTTTCTATATGAAGGTAAAACTATGGGGGAGGTTTATGAAGCAAAATGTGCCAGAATTCTGATGTA
Source organism: Leptodactylus fallax (assembly GCA_947044405.1). Lineage (NCBI taxonomy): Eukaryota > Metazoa > Chordata > Amphibia > Anura > Leptodactylidae > Leptodactylus > Leptodactylus fallax. Next base: position 975,152 of record CAMRHE010000150.1, read on the forward strand.
ATTTGTGCCATTTGCACTGCTGTGGTTCAAAAATGCACCAAAATTTGAGTGCATTTTTCTGGCATAAACTAAACCAACTGATAGAAGGTGTAAAGGTAGACTAGACAGTGTAAGAATTCGACAGATTTTTCAAACAGCATCAGACACTTTGTCACAGTTTAAGACGTCTAGTCTAAATTTGTACTGTCTAAGGGGGCGTTCACACTACCGTTGGTGACCGTCAGTAGTGTCCGTTGCTATTGTCCGTTACAATATTTTAGCATCGGACACTAGCTGAACCATCAGAAATCCGTTAAAATTTCCATTCATTTCAATGGGTTTTTATATTGTGTCCGTTTAAACCAAATCCGTCAGAAGTCCATTATTTTTTCGCAGACAAAAAATCCTATATGCAGGTTTTTTTGTCCATTTGAAAAAAACGGATTCTTGATGGACAGCAAGTGTCCGTTATTTTTTTTAACATTGAAGTCTATGGGTAACGGACTTATAACGGACAGTAACTGATAGCCATCAGTTACTGTCCGTTATTTTATGTCCATTTTTTTCCTGCGCATGCTCAGAAAGCAGGAAAAAAAAAAGTGTTAAAAAAACGGACAGTGATAAAAAAACGTAAACTAACTGATGTTAATGTGTCTGTTTTTTTAAACTAATCCATTAATTGGATCATTTAAAAAAACGGACACATTAACATCAGTTAGTGTCCGTTAATGTCTGTTATGATAGGTGTCTTTTTTTTTTTTTTCTTTTTTTAACGAACACTATCAGAACGGACATCAACGGTAGTGTGAACCCTGCCTAACATATTTAGGCAGAATTGATAAACCTGCCTCTATGTTCCCGTTATGTGAATCTAAGCCCAGTCTGATCATCCCATTATCTTACCTGCCTTAGCTGCTGCCTGACCCTGCTTGCTCTGGTTAAAGCAGCAGTCTGGGCAAAATTTGATCTTTCCCAAGTTTGTGACAGACCTTGGGTAAATAGCAGAGCAGGTAATCTTCTTACAAGTGCTTTCTTTGACAATTAATATTCTCGGCTCCATCCCTCAAGAGTACCATCATGTGACCACACGGACTATCTAAATTGTACAGACACTTCACAGTGGACTGGAAGTCACTTTCTATCCCCTATTCAAGTCTATTAAGTTCTCACTGTGAATCGCCTGTATGACTTGGAATTACATGGTACTTATAGGTAACTGGGTAGGTAATGAGGGGAGAAAGCTCTCAGTAACATTCCCTGCACTGCTGTTTACCCAAACTTCATTGAAAAAAAGGGAGAAAGCGAAAGTTTTCTAGTGTGCTGCTTTGAGTCTCATCCAGTGACAGCTTTATCCAATACACTATGTAAATAACTGATCCATAATAATTGCTAGAAATAAATAGTCTTCTAATAAAGTGCAGACACTCTGTTGTAGAGGTAAAATATCTCGTGCTTGCTCCTCTTCTATGAAATACAAGTAATATGCTTTTAGCATTAATAAAGAACTCCATGGGAAACTAGAAAAATAATTTGGATGGGATGGCCTGCTGTGTCTAGATAATGAAGCCTCAAAATGTAATCTCAAATCCATTCTGTCCTCAACATGCAGACATAGGAGGATTTAGGATCTGTCTGGCAAACAGCACATTATTTAGCTTTCACAATGCATACACTTTAACGGATTTCACAGGGTACTTCAAAAACACCGACATGGCCATTCTGACATATAAAACCCCACAGCCTGTCAGATTTCTAAAAGTCCTCTTACCTTTTCTGCCTGAGTTGTTACATCTATATATATGATGAAGGGTTAATTACAATATTGATTACTTTGTTAATTGGATTTCTTGCAGGAGAGGCCGGAAAGTTAGATCAGTCAATGACTACTAAGAGGGCTGGTAGAAGTTGGGGGAGTGATCCAGACACAAAAACTGCAAAAATACAGCAGCCACCTAGCTTGTCAGTCAGTGTAATGTTGGTATAATGTTACATGTTTTTGTTCTTTTCCCTTCCTATCTCCTTTGTGTGTTGAGATAGTTGCGTTGATGGGTATTAGATGGATACTTCAATTTGTTTTGACTGATTCTTGTATGTTTTAAAATGTCTAAGTAAAGAAATATTTCGGTATTTCGGTAAGTATGTTGTCTAATACACCCACAGGCTGCTATATAGATCTGATGGGGTTTACATTTATAGTGATTTTTAGATCAAATCCAGAAGAGGGAACACAAGGAAATGAAAGCCAAACCTTTGTTAAATAAGTGGGTAATGCCCACTACTTTCCTTCTTTAAACCTGCATTGAAAATATTTAAAGCAGGAATCTGGTCACTAAGATTCCTGAGACATTTAGTTGCTTCACTTCCTGTTATCACTGAACAAAAATAAATAAATAAATAAAATGAGGATATTAAGCTGAAATTTTTCAATGAAGTGAAACATAAAAATTGAGAGTCTTCAATAGTTGTTACCTTTTAATGGCTAATTAAAAGGATGATGTCAAATGAGCTTTCCAGACTACTCAGGAATGGTATAACACACAATATCTGAAGAGTCACATTTCAACAGGGCATGGTAATATTGTGGTAGATTTACTATTATATCTTTTTTACCCTGTGTGTTATGCAGGAAATCTGGTGCCAGTGATAAATAAAATCTACTCCGATTCCTGACTGGCATAGCTTTCCATTCTAGCACACTGGAGTGTGTCTGGAGCCTGTAAATAGTTCAGATTCAGTTAGTGCTATTATTTTTTAACCATAGGGCCAACGGTGCACTTGCACCGGGCCCTATGGTAGCGGGGGCCCTGTTGGGACAGTGGGACAGTCTTGCATATGCTGTCCCGCAATTCTGGGCTTCCCCCAGTTGCATACAATAATGAAGCAGGGAGCCGAGCTGCATGTGATGACGTCACTTATGCCTGCAGCTCCCTGAAGACTCCAGACCCAGACAGCAGAGAAGCAAGAAGAGGTGAGGATTAGTGTTTTTTTTTTTTGTGTGATAGGAGAGGGACATTAAACTGTGTGGACAACTGCAGGGCTATGAAGATGACCTTGAATTAATTTTAAAGATGACAATGTCATCTTTAAAATAATACCAAGATCATCATCATAGCCCTTACAGATTTGGGGGAGATTCGCTGATGTTCGGCATTGAGATCCCAATGCAGATCTCAATCCCTGACAGTGAATCTGTAAGGGCTATCATGATGATCTTGGTATCATTTTAAAGATGAGATTCTCATCTTTAAAATGAATCCAAAGTTATCTTCATAGCCCTAAGGGATCCTGAGATATGGGGCTGCTCTCATGCAGCATCTTAATGGCGCTGTGACCCAGACGTTTACCATTGTCCAGATCACAGCGCCAAAAGAGTTGCACCAAACACTTACACAACACATACACAAAGTCATCACTAAAGTTTACATTTGACCCTGTCCTGTCCATACCTGATCTTTATAGAGTAAAATACGCCAATTGCCTCTCTAGTGATATCCGTTAAAAACTAAAATAATAGCAATAACGATTATCACTAGAGATGAATGTATAAAACATTTCTGATAGGCGGAAAAGTTTCATCAGTCAGATAACCCATTTTCACCCAGTAAATGTCACCATATAAAATCCCAGTTTTTGGCAGCTTTCAGATGGGTATAAAAACGGGTGGTGATACTGGGGGGGCCCACCAATGTGTTAAAACGGCCCTGACCTTATGATCTCTGGGATCAACACACAAAAGGGTCATTGTCACTTCCAATACTGCACAATAAGCATCGTGTATATAAATGCCTGTAATAGATTAAAAACATTTTTGTCTCTACTACTGGGTGTCCTGCAGTTGACTTTAACTCCTTTCTGAAACATGACATAATAATGTCATGGCAAGTAACTGGTTAGTGCACCAACTGAGGAGATGAATCAACGCCATTAGCAGCAGGTGTCAGTTCTAAGGGTATGTTCACACAATGTTTTTTGAAGGCTGAAAAAATCTGCTTCAGGAATTAAGAAACTGTTTTTGACCCTTTTTTTTTTTTTTTACACAATGCGGTTTTTGACGTGTTTTTTTTTCTCCAGCACAATGTATGGACCTGGAAAATCCGCGCCGCAAAAACTGCGTCAAAACAAATGTTGCATTTTTCTACCTCCCATTGACTTCAGTGGGCTTTTCAAAGGTGGAATCCGCCTGAAGATAGGTAATGTCACAAAAAAAAAAAAAAAAAAAAAAACGGCTACTGACTGCCACTGAAATTTATGGGAGGCTGACACCTCTGAATCTGTCCACCCATTAAAAAGCTATGACCCCTTGAAGATATGTAAATTATTGGAGAACCAGAGAAAACGACCACATCACCTCTTTAAAAAAAAAAAAAAAAAAAACCTGAAATGTGATTAAAAGATTGCATGGTCTACAGAATGATACTAATGAAAAAAAAAAGGTTTCAGCGTGGCCCACAAAAATTATGCCCATATATATGGCTTAAAAAAAAAAAAAAGTTTTTTTTTTTTTTTTTTGTATCACCATAATGATATTGACCCATAGAATAAAGGTAACATGTTATTTATGCTGTACTGTGAAAGGTGCAAAATTTACAATGAAAACAAAAAAAAAAAAAAAAGACATAATTGGTGTTTTTTTTTTCAATGGCAAAATGATGCCACTGTAAAAAAAAAAAGGAAAAAGTTGCCATGTCCTGAAGGCGAAAATTGTCTGTCCTTAAGGGGTTAAAAGACAATACTGTCCTTACTCCAGTAGATTTTCAATACCAAATTTCAAACATAACATGTATTTTACTGGGTGAAGCTGTGTTAACCACTGTAGTTTTACATTCAATTAAATTGTTGTAAAGGGGAATCGTGATGGTTCAGGAGTCCGCTGTGGTATTTCGCTATCAGCAGAAAAAAAAAAAAAAAAAAAAATCTTTACTAGGTCATGCTGCATTTGTGCCAAATATAATTCGTGCCCTGACCTTGAGACACTGACCTTATAGAGGAGTATCAGATTCATATTACTGTACAGGGATTTGCCAAGCAATGACTGCAGACAAGCTTTTCCAGTATAGCAAGCAGAGTAAAAGTGGAGAAGCACAGGATGGACAATAGGTACAGTGTGTTATCATCACAGCCTTTTATCTTGCTCGACGCCACTGGAGGACTTCCATATCACATAAAAATAAATACACTGTACACACTCCTCCTCAATGACATATTCTCTTCTCATTACATATACATTGCATTTACAAGTAGGTCCCTAAACATTATTTATCGCTAATCCCCTACATCTGTATATGATTCAGTCTCCACCACACACAGATGCTGCATGATATATATATATATATATATATATATATATATATATATATATATATACACACACACATGTTGTAAAATAATACTGTCCCGAGCAAAATTTTTCGTATTTTTGTCATGGGGTTAACATTGCTACAAATGCTTTGACTTGAAGGACCACGTTTAAGAATAGGTTTCTCCCTTATTTTATGTACTACTGGGAAGTTTACATATTAGTACAAGGGTGGAGAAGATGCCAGACATGGCCATGGCCTTTTGCTTGTGACTATTGTATGAAAGAGTCTATAGACATTAACAGGCAAATGTAGACACCAATAGCAAATTTCTAGGGGCGTTTACGGTAGTGTAGGTTAGTGTGGGATGTGCTTTGTGAAGATATTATAAATTAGAGGACAGTATTTACTGTGGAGGCAGTAGAGGAAGAATTATGACAAGATATGGGCAAGGTTCTGATAACATCTGTACTATGTCTTCTTTTGATAAGAGAAGCTTTGACACAGTTGATGAATGACTGAGAAACACGGTGCCCAATTGAGACCCACTAAATGGAATCTACCATCATTCTCAGCGAAAAAATGGCACATTTAGTGCTCTTTTCCATCAGATATAAGTGAATCTGTACTGCTTGCAGATGTGAACATAGCTCGTTCTATGACATACAGGTCAATAGAGCCTGTCAGGTGTTTTTGGTATAATAGTTTCCTCTGAATTGTGTACAATTCTTGCTGTGAAACTTTACTAAACTGTCCACAGAGGCTTTGTGAACACAGCCTAAGCGACTTCTGTATTTAAAGTTAGATAAAACTGTAAGCAAAAAAAAAAAAAAAGCCCAGAAATTCAGTGGATTAGTAGATGTCAGTGGGCTTTGTTGGATTTCATTCTGTCTAGGCTATATAAAGGGAATAGGTTGCACCATCAAGGCAAGACTTTCTCAAAAGGTACCACCATGCCAATAAGCCGATACTGCCGTAGGCTATACATTTGCCTTGCAAAGCTAATATAGCATTAACGGGTACTCCCTTAAGTTAATAGGCAACCATGTAAGGCCAAGCTCACCATCTTTAACTATTAAAGGGGTTGTCCGGGGGAGTAGTAATATCTGGTCCCTGGGATCACTGATGATGTCTCACGGGGAAACTACAGTATAGTCAGCCCCCATAGCACAGGCAATTATTACCTGCGAGATCAGAGGAGGAGCGGGCAGAGCAACACGGGGGCCAAACACTGCATCAGATCACAAAACCTGGGATTCGTAACATCACCAAAACCCCCGGGTCCCTCGTTATTTTCATGGCATTTTAGTGACAATATTTGAATTATATCTTTTGGTATAAGCATTGTTGTAATAAATTATATTAAAATGTTAAAAAGCCTTTTGAAGCTTATGGAGAAAAAAAAAAATACAATGAATAAGGTTATGCCGAGAGCACAATGAATTATGAATAAAAGCGTTCATGGTAATAAAAGCACTTGAAAAACACCATAGATAAACTGCTATAGGTGTATATTCCGACAGACTAACAACAAACAGCTGGCTTTGAAGAAAGGACACCACAAAAAGTCACCTATGTGCTGTGTGTGAATCTGGCTCAACGGACTATCAGTAAGACAGGACTGCGCTTGCCATTTATTATATTTACTGTAGGTTCACACCTGCGTTGGGGTTTCCGTTCTTCAGGTCCACTTAGGGACCTGAAAAAACGGAAACCCATTCCACTAAAAAATGGTTAGCCGCAGAACCCATAGACAATAATGGGGTCTGCTGAGTTTACGCCCGAAAAATGTGGAGAGAAAAGCGCTGCTTGCAAACTTTTCTCTCCGCATTTTTCAAGTGGAATGGTGGACGGAATCCCCGAATGGAAATTGATCGCAGATGTGAACCTAGCCTTAGTAGGATAGATCCAATGTTCCACATCTATTTGTTTTGAGATCTGCAACATATATAACAAAGAGATTTAGCAAAGGTTAATATGACTCGTAACGCATGTGGCACAGAGTGTTAACTCAGAGAATGAAATACAGAATGGGCGAAGAATAGAAGGTTTTTTTTGGGGGTTTTTTTTTTTTTTTTAACGGCTATATGTACTTATTTTGGCCTGTGGTGTTCATCCATTAGGAAATACTTTATTTTGGATGTGCCACTGTCATACCACGATGATGTGATCCTGACACATTTAGGATATAGTTTACAGTTCTCTTCCAAACAGTCACTTAGAGAATCAGTGAAATGACTTCCGTCAGAATAGAAGAAGTAACACAGAATGTTTCTAGTGATGTAAATTTTAGGTAGGAAAATCACAGCAAATCTATGAATTCAGATTCTTTGTGTAGCTGCCTCTATCATTTACATATGGATTCCACCTTAAAATGTACTTACTCATCAATGATGAGATCAGGTGCAAAATATAGTACATTCCCATTGGCTTGTTTGTAAGACCTCCATCCCAGGGCGAAAACCATGAGAAACATCCAGGAGTACTGAAGAAGGGTCATTTGGTCATCCAGGTGCAAATTTCTGAAACCTGAGAATAAAACAGGAGTAAATAAGTGAACCCTTGGACACCAAGACCCCTATATATTTCCTACTACTGGCTTATTATAGGACTACAGACTTCAGTTTCCCAAAATATCACAGAGTCTGGTGCACACACCTCACCCGTTCACACCTCTTGATAATGAGCGTATAAGTGAATGTAATGGTATAATAGGGCCTATACATAGTATGGCTGAAAAAAGACATATGTACATCAAGTTCAACCAAGTGAAAGAAATAAACATTCTATAAATTTCCAAATCCAGATTATATATAAGAATTTACATGTATTTATATAATAGCAGAATTACACTGCTTAACACCAGGGTTGGTAGGCAAAAACACTGACCCCAATTCCTCTATTTTTCCATAGCTTCCAACACCTTCACAAATGTCTGACAGCCATGGTGAGACAGAAGCAGTAAAGCTCCTCTAATTCACAAAAAGAGCCAGTGATTGGATTCCTATGAAGGTAAATATGCAGCAAACTATTAATCTAATTATACAATATTGATAATTGTATAATATAATAAAAATAATCACTTCATTTATAAGCCAGAAAACTCCACAGCCCTGCGTAACACTAACTCGGTGTGCTGTCACATAGCACACAGCGGTGCTGCTGGTCTCATATGTGGCATCAGGTGCCTACAGGCCCCCAAGTAGTAGAAGCCACCAACACACCCGCTATGACCACACCACTGCTCAAAGCTGTTATTATCTGTACAGCTGGCAAAGCAGTGTTTTCAATTGGCAGCTCTTTTAGCACCAAGGACAATAGCTTCAACAGTCTATGCCAGTGAGTTCTTGCTACATTAGCACACTTCATCTACGGTAATGTTACATGGCATTGCACAAAATATATCAAAAGAATCAATTTTGCACATTTACCTGGTATAGCCTTTGCCCATTTCACAACAGATACCACTTGGCGACCACCTAGCATATTCAGTGAGGACATGAGTCTCCATACGGTTTCAGGCAGACTGCTGTCATATCCTGAATACAAAACCTCCGGCTCAATAGCCTCCAATAAGGATATTAGGGTGGGTGTAAGTTGTGCTACAGAAGCTGGAACTATGGTCTTGCTCATTGAACTTTCGGGAAGTTCTCGTACTGCTGTTGCATTAGACTGTTGAATTCCTTTTATTTTCTTCTTAGTCTTGCGTGCTAGAAAACAAAATATCAATATATATTTTAGTTCCTAGTTTCACCAACATTTTATTAAAAAGTACATTTTATATAGGCCTCCATCTTCTGACCTCTGTTAGGTGCAGCTTTCTTGTGAAGGCAATGTGTAAGGTCCTATACAAGCCATGTTGTTTTATATTATAGTTAGCTACTTGAAGCCACAAAAGGTTTTCATGACAAAGATATTAAAAAATAGTTTAAGTTGAAGAAACTGAAGCAACACCTAGGAGATGTAAAAATTACAAATAAAGCATACTCACCTACTACTTTGTCCATTCAGTCTTGTGCTGGTGCCTCGTTGCCAGAAGTCCTGTGCCTTGTGTGACCATTGACACTGATCAGTGGCCTCAGCGGTCCCTGGAGAGGGACCAGTGACATCACTCACATACATCACCAGTTGCTGATGCCACTGATTGGCGTCAGTGGTCACATAAGGTGCAAGACCTCCGGCAAAAAGGTAATGGCACAAGACTAAATGGATACCAATGGTGGACAACGGAGCAGCAGTGACAGCCAAGTTGCCTTTTCTTTATTTCTTTTAAATGATTTTCCACTTTCCCTGGCCTCCATATGGGTTGCTCTAATTCTTTAACCTCTTTAATACACTTTAATTTAGCAGTCATGCCCACTATTGTTAAGGCATCCTTTGTGCCACTGTTTCATTACACTTATTTTTTCAGCATCCTGCTTCAATCTCTGCCTCCCATGAAAAACAATTGGAGACAGATTCAGGGCAGAATTTGGCCCCGATTGTGAGGTGGAATCTGACAATTCCTTATATGTCAACATTCCCTTGTCAGACAGAAAATTCAGTAATGGCACCTGACCACTATACAGGGTACAATCAGCTCTCGGCTCTGAATACAGTATAAAGCTGATCGATGTGGGGGCTGGCTGTCGGCTCCCCACTGATCAGATTTTGGAATTGGAAATGTAAAAATCCATTCTCATAAATGTAAGTATTTATAGGTAAATACATCTTCTTATAGAAATGGTCATGTCAGTAACTCCCCACATTCATTGCTTCAACTAGTATTAAGGAAAATCTTATAAAGTCTACACATTTCTATATACAAAGCCACATAATTGAGTCTTCCTTTAATCTGCTCCCAGTACTGAAGAGTCATGAATTATCAGGGAACATTTTTCTTCCTGAGGCTAGCAAGCTTATATCAAATCCTGAAAAGGTCAGAAAGCATTCCCTAAATCAATACACCTAAACTTACAAACAGTCAATACTTAATTTATTTGGCATGAAAATGTATAATACACAATACAGTAACACCTCGTACACTCGCGTTTCCGAATTTGCGAATTCACAGATTCGCGATATTTTTTTGGCAACTAACATATATAGATTTTGCTCTTTTTTCTCAGATCTGTGAAATTTAATAAAAAAAAACACCTTCGCTATTGGGTAGTAGCGTCCTGTTCGTTACGTACCCGGTAATTAGTTTAATTTTACTGTGAGTGTATAAGAAAAATGAATGAATGTATTAATATACAGTACTGTACTAGTATACTTTAGTATACTGTACAGTACTGTAGGGTAAAGTTTATTGATATTTAGGGGTTAAACATTAGAAATCGGCATTGTAAGCGCTTCTAAGCGCTTGTACCAAACATTCGCGATTCCTCGCGATCCGCGACCCGCTCTGTAACCTAACCTCGCGAATGTACGAGGTATTACTGTATACTGTCCTACCGATATATGTGACTTACACTAGGTTCACACCTGCGTCGGGTTTCCCCAAGCGAACCCCCCTCGAACGGAAACCTAATCAGCTTAAAAAAGCGGTTAGTCACGGAAACCTGCAGACCCTGGTTTCAGTGACGGAAATTTAAACGGCTTTGGTTACGGAGTTTAAGTGCTGGTGTGAACCTAGCCTAAGAGACAAAAGAGAACACTAGTCCTTATTCACACGTCCGTTATTTGCGTCAGTGATTATGAGCCAAACCCAGGAGTGGAGACCATGAAGAGGTAAGGTATAATGTAAAGATGACCACCTGTTGTGTGTTTTCCTGTCCTGGTTTTCATTCACAATTGGTGATATATATGTATATTTAAGGCCTTACCCTTCTCTGTCATATACACAAGATCAGGAATCACCAAATGTGGTCAAAAATGAATTTGTATACTCTGAACCCTTGCATTAACACTCTGGTTTGCAGAAATCACACATTTTGCATTTTTGATTAGTCATTTTCATTGGTGTAATATAAATAGCACATGTAATAGCACCCTAATTCTACAATCTGAAGAGAGGGACTCAATCAATTCCACAATAGCGAGTACTAATAATCTAACCATTTAACCCCAGTACAATGAGGTTGAGGTTAACTGCAGTCATACCAGGTGCCATGTGAAGGCTAACTACTAGGACTGCGGCTTTATAAGCATTTTAAAGCCATCCTGAGTATAGATCATACATTAAAATGAACTGGAGTACCCCTTTAATTTTGCAACAGTTCTTGTTTCCTGTTATATGCACTAAAAGGGTTGACTCAGTATTAGACACACTCAGCCATTGCAATAGATGGTTGTCTTGATGAAAAAAACCTCTTTAACTGTCATCCATAGTGACCATCACCAAGACTGCACAGTATGTATATAAACACAGCTGCATACTTTGCCCATAGGGTGTTAAAAACACCCAAACAATGTATACTGTGCATTAAACTTTTTGTGGCGCTTGTGTATAAGCCAAAAGTAAAAAACAAATGCAGTGTGAACGTAGGCTAGATCTTTTGTAAATATACAGTACAGACCAAAAGTTTGGACACACCTTCTCATTCCAAGAGTTTTCTGTATTTTCATGACTATAAAAATTGTAGATTCACACTGAAGGCATCAAAACTATGAATTAACACATGTGGAATCATATACTTAACAAAAAAGTGTGAAACAACTGAAAATATGTCTTATATTCTAGGTTCTTCAAAGTAGCCACCTTTTGCTTTGATTACTGCTTTGCACACTCTTGGCATTCTCTTGATGAGCTTCAAGAGGTAGTCACCTGAAATGGTCTTCCAACAGTCTTGAAGGAGTTCCCAGAGATGCTTAGCACTTGTTGGCCCTTTTGCCTTCACTCTGCAGTCCAGCTCACCCCAAACCATCTCGATTGGGTTCAGGTCTGGTGACTGTGGAGGCCAGGTCATCTGGCGTAGCACCCCATCACTCTCCTTCTTGGTCAAATAGCCCTTACACAGTCTGGAGGTGTGTTTGGGGTCATTGTCCTGTTGAAAAATAAATGATGGTCCAACTAAACGCAAACCAGATGGAATAGCATGCCGCTGCATGATGCTGTGGTAATCATGCTGGTTCAGTATTCCTTCAATTTTGAATAAATCCCCAACAGTGTCACCAGCAAAGCACCCCCACACCATCACACCTCCTCCTCCATGCTTCACGGTGGGAACCAGGCATGTAGAGTCCATTCGTTCACCTTTTCTGCGTCGCACAAAGACACGGTGGTTGGAACCAAAGATCTCAAATTTGGACTCATCAGACCAAAGCACAGATTTCCACAGGTCTAACGTCCATTCCTTGTGTTCTTTAGCCCAAACAAGTCTCTTCTGCTTGGTGCCTGTCCTTAGCAGTGGTTTCCTAGCAGCTATTTTACCATGAAGGCCTGCTGCACACAATCTCCTCTTAACAGTTGTTGTAGAGATGTGTCTGCTGCTAGAACTCTGTGTGACATTGACCTGGTCTCTAATCTGAGCTGCTGTTAATCTGCGATTTCTGAGGCTGGTGACTCGGATGAACTTATCCTCTGCAGCAGAGGTGACTCTTGGTCTTCCTTTCCTGGGGCGGTCCTCATGTGAGCCAGTTTCTTTTTAGCGCTTGATGGTTTTGGCCACTGCACTTGGGGACATTTTCAAAGTTTTCCCAATTTTTCGGACTGACTGACCTTCATTTCTTAAAGTAATGATGGCCACTCGTTTTTCTTTACTTAGCTGCTTTTTTCTTGCCATAATACAAATTCTAACACTCCATTCAGTAGGACTATCAGCTGTGTATCCACCTGACTTCTAAACAACACAACTGATGGTCCCAACCCCATTTATAAGGCAAGAAATCCCACTTATTAAACCTGACAGGGCACACCTGTGAAGTGAAAACCATTTCAGGTGACTACCTCTTGAAGCTCATTAAGAGAATGCCAAGAGTGTGCAAAGCAGTAATCAAAGCAAAAGGTGGCTACTTTGAAGAACCTAGAATATAAGACATATTTTCAGTTGTTTCACACTTTTTTGTTACGTATATAATTCCACATGTGTTAATTCATAGTTTTGATGCCTTCAGTGTGAATCTACAATTTTTATAGTCATGAAAATACAGAAAACTCTTGGAATGAGAAGGTGTGTCCAAACTTTTGGTCTGTACTGTATATAAAGCTGATCACTATCCAATATGCTTTTTCCCTGTGTGGTCTTATTCTGAAGATATCAGCAGCTTGGACTACAGGTTGAGGCGAGGTGGATTGTTCTCCAGCTTCTCTCCAGTGCTCAGGAGTTGTAGGATTTTGTGTTAATATCCTATTGATGTTGTTTTGTACTATTGTACTTCATCGGCTAAGCGGACATTGAGGACACGAAATATAGTGGAAGCATTTGTGGATCCGGAATAAGTTTGCAAGTGGTGGTAATGTGTGTTAGAAATATATACTATTAAGCATGGCTTACATATGAATACGTTGTAGTCTTTCGTTACACGTAATGTGCTGCAGGAGTGACTTAATAGGTGAGGGTAACCTTTATACCTTTACTGCGTAAGAATGACAATTTCATCAGCTGACAGGCCATGCTTGGCAGCAGTCAAGGTAATATGTCCCTGTGGTATATTTAAATGGCAAAAGATGTAAAATTGGAAGTGTTAATTTCTTACAGGCTGATGACAAGTGCAGACGCTGTGCAGTGCACTGAGATACCTAATGCATGCTATGTGTGAACACATGGCTGTGATCTAACTAGCTAAAAATCCCACAACCCCAATCTAGATCTGTCAACAACTATGCTGAGACTGTTATTGTGGCATAACTATATGGTAATCAGAAGAACTTCCTACAATTCCTCCTGCTGGGTACATTGCTATGATACACAAGTTTTGCAGCCTGCTCCCATTTTTGTGGTGGCTGTCAACATGCATACATATTTCTCGCGTCCAGAAACCGATCCCAACTCTCTCGAGGAATGTAGCAGTTTGCTCGGAAAAGGTGTCAATCATTCACACTGTGAAGCATTAAGAAGGTCTATCATCCTGTGGAAGATGTATCGGGACACAACATCTTGCTTCCAGAAGGCTGCAACTACAACTCCATTGTAAGGTCACAGAAATGGAGCTATTGGCTCCTGTATCTTGTTACTGATATATTTAAGAGTCCTGATAAACAGATGTACACACCTCTGTGTCGGCCCACAGTACCACCGTGTACTCCCACAGAAGAGGGTGCTGCTGTATCAATTTCTACTACATAAATTAACTCTTAAAACATATAAGAAATGTGTTTGGTATGGCTGCTATGTGGTATGGCTGCACCTACATTTACAAGCGCTGATATATTTCTGCTGCAGATCTGCATGTGTTACAGTCTCTTTGGCTGTCATGTATTGTTATGTGAGTGAGTGATGGAGATGATCACAATCTGTCTGGTGCTGGTTATCACTAGGTGTAGAACACGCACACACCTCTCCCATGTTGTTTCTGATACTGAGTACAAGTGCAGTGTGTCTGGCCTACATTTTCAATGCACTGCTACCTGGTCAGACTGTTCTGCCACTTGTGTACCCACCACTCTTCCATCTTGGAGGAGGAAATTACTATTCAGGTTCTAGCACCTTCTCTCACCCACATTCCTGCCATTTCATGCTTGTTCTCTGTACCCGTCTCCCCTCCTAATTCTGTTTGACATTATTGGTCACATGACTGGCAGTTAGTCTGACCAGCCCCTTGCAGTGATGTGGCTGCGATAATCCCAATCCAACAGGATTAGCAAACACAGTGATGAACTACCTAACCTCTGTCTTCAAGTGACTGTGGGGTTCAGTGGCAAAATGTAAGTAGACTTTTGGAGACGTTATCTTAGGGAGGCAATTTTAATATTAAGATTCAATTGTAAGGTTCATTACTGTGTCCCTGGATAACCTCTTTAAAGGGGTTGTGCATGGTTTAGAAGAAGAAAGCCTGGTGGAAGGGTAAAAAGTCAGAGTGGTAAGTAGTAAAGCTAAGAACAGAGTACAAGTCATATGAGGGAGTCAGAGTCCAAAAAATAACCCAGCAACAAAAACAGAGATGAGACAAATATAAGGGATATACCATGGGTCAAGCTCACAGTACACAATATTAAGTAACGAAAAGAGTCAGGAAAAGAATGCACCTCAATGAGCAGGCAGTGTCTGACTGCTGGGATCCCACCTAAACAGTCCTGAAGAAGTCTTCTGGTCGCACTGAGAACTGAAACTGAAAGCCTGGGAACCAAAAGTGTGGGATCAACAGCATCATAGAGCTGCTGCCATGCCAAGACACACTGGGGGAAGAGGGAACAATTTGCCCCAATGTCTGAGGATTACACGTGCCCCAGAAAGTGTGGAAAATAGTGAGTAACACCATCATAAAGGCTGAAATCCTTAGCACGGTCAAAACTCTTGCCATATTTTTTCTACTGTGTGTAAATGGGGTTTTGGTATGATCCAGTCACTTACAATATACGGTTTCATGTGGACAATATATAGATGTTTGGCTTACTCTTTCTGATTGATTATATTTAGGAATAGTGTGGGGGAGCAGGACCATATTATTCTCAACTCAAAAAATAAAAACGTAACGAAAACCAAATGCCTTACAGTATCCACATTGCTTTGCAGCATATATTGGACGGGGGCAGCTTATCTGATTTCATCTTCCTTGCTGTAAATGTTCCATAAGTGCTGTGCATAGGAATGACTTCCAGAGCATACAGTATGCTTCTCTACCTCCTGGAACTGGAAATACTGTACATATTTAATTTGGAAAACAGTAATGCTTTTCACTGGAGCCAGAGGGGGATGATACAGTAAGACTTTATATTTACTTTGGAAAGAAAGAGAAGAAGCACTTTCCAGGCAGGGCTTTACCCCTAAATACAGAGAGCAGAGAGAGCACATATACTGGTGTGGGGACCTTGTTTATGCCAACTTCAGGGCAATCCAACACATTTTCAAGGGGAAAAAAATTATGTAATCTCGTTCCATAAATTCTATTTTCTCTCTCTTTAGCCTTCCAGAACTTGGCAGGGGTGGATGTCCTAAAGCAGAGTTAAACAAGAGCATTCCCATGCTAGATCTTTAACTGTTACGCTCCTGTAAGAGGCACAGTGATGGTTACTTTGACTGTTAGAGTTCTTATTTCTCGACTTTATCCATATCCACAGTGGATGCAACTCATACTAATACGTGAATACATTTTTTAGGGTAGGAAATGCTCACTGGGGGATTTATTGTTCATGTGGCGCAAGAAGTTTTATGTTCTTCCCTGTCTGGTTACTGGACAGGATAAAGACTCAACAAACCAAATGTGTAAAATTTACCAGCAATGTATCATGTTCAGGGAGTGAGAAGCCAGTAATATGAACCTGTATGGTGCCATCCCTATATGACATGAGGTAGGTTATATGTACTTACAATACTAGATTACGCTCAGAGGTCTTTCAGCTGTGGCTAAAGTGTTCTTCCAACTTGGAATATCATTACAAAATCCAGAGCCGATTCATTTTAGAACTACCTTAATATAAGGATAGCTCATTTTTTACTACTTTTGGCTTTGGCTTACTGACACATACTTTTTGTCTTAACAGTTTTCTTTTTCTAGATTGGATTTTTTTTTCCTCATTGATTTATATGGGAGTGTTCAGTATGGAAAGTGAGAAAAAGTGATCTCTAGATGAATTGCCAGTCTATAGTGAGGGTCAGTTTCCATTGTGAATATTAACATATTTAATAAAGATAGAAAGTATAAACTATATTTTAAAATAATGGGTCATTTACTGTTCAAGGATTCCCTTTAAATGTCAAAATTTTAGCAGCAATGGTGAGGAGGATTCGGAGATTACTGAAGATTAAGCAATCCTAGTGGCAACTGTAACAAACACAAATTTATCATTCAACTTTGGGAGTAAACAAGGGATTTGGAGCGCTGGATCAGAAAACCAGAGCTCCAACCGCTTTAAAGTTTAGTTATGATTTAATATCTATACAAAAGTACAAAACTATGAAAAATAAATTCACCATATTCTGACATCTTTATATTTCTATGTACGGAGCTGTGTAAGGTGTCTTTTTTGAGGGACAAATATTGAAAAAATTGCAGTTTAGCAGTTTTTTTCCTGCTATCTATCCTTAGGTTATCAATATCAGACTGCCAGTGTTTTGTGAGGACACCAAGTATATTCTATTGATTTATAAACTGTAAATTGGTGAACAATCTAGTTAAAGGGAGTCTTTAGCCAGGAAACTTTATATCAAATCAGCCACAGTGCACTGGGGTGCATTCAGCTCAGCACCATCATAGATTTAGATAGTCCAATAGATGTACTATTTCCTTGAAAAATCAGTTTTTAGAAATGTGCAAATGAAGCTCAAGTGCAATGAGGGCATGCCAGAATCTCCAAGGCCTCAGTCTGTAGGTTTCCATCTCCGCCCATCCCCATATACTTATGTGTAGAGGAGGTAAAAAACAGAAAAGATGTGCTCCTTTTTTGTGGAACCAATATAACCATAGAATTTATATGTTAAGGGAGCCCAAAACTTCCTATTCAGTTTTTTGGTGCTCACCTTTCCTTATTGTAATAGATGACCAGATCGCTGGACTTATAAAATTTAGCCAGAAAGTAGAGAGAAGCGTTCAAGTGGTAACGGCTGAATTGGAAAAACCAAAGCCGTATACGACAACTGTATACACAGAACCAGATTTTAGCTCCAAAAATAGCAAGGACTCATGTGCCTCAGTATAAATGGTCTCAAATACATCAAATTTCTTGCTATAACGCAACTTTAATGAATGATTACAAGATGACGCTCCCCATATACTTGATTGACAGCTTCTTCCTAGTTTTGACCGCTTTTACGATGCTTCTTGAATTCCTGCACTATGCCTGGTATTTCCCGATTGTATCCCATGGAGGCTCTGGCACCTCCCCCTTGTACTAGATCTCCATTTGCATATTACTAAAAACAACTTACGCAAAGAAAAGGTGCATCTATTGGACTATCTAAAGGTATGATAGTGCTCAGCATGATGTCCTCTACAATGCACTACGACTGGTTTGATATTGAGAATCCTTTTAAGACTACATGCACAGACCGGAGTAGCAGGTCTGTGATTACACCATCACATGGATGACATCTCTGTGCCGCCCGTGCCTCCTCAGGAATAGGTCCTGTCCTGAGTTTTGCCCCCGACTCATGGTCCCAATACAGGGGACTGTGAAAATACACTGTCATGTGTATGGAAATACCAGTAGGTGTCAAAATTTCTACAAAAAACTTCAAAGAAGAAAAATGGCAAAAATATAAGGATGAAATAATAAATAAAACTCAACTTTTATTAGAATTTTTTTTTTAAAAACAGACATCCAAATAAGATGTCACCCATAATTATCCTAAGTGATCCTTTAGATGAACCTATCCCAAATAGGGGGAATACATGCGTAGGATAATCTTTTAAACCCCCTTATTATATTAGTACTGGGATATAGGTAAATCAACCGCAAGAAAACACTGTATCACTGCGGTAAAAAATGAAAACACCACAGACCAATATTGTAGAGCTGCAGAAAGTTTCACTAAAGCACTCAGAGTATCCTTAACCTATAAATATTAGAGATAGTATATATAATATATTAGTATAGTGGGGTTTTAAAATCGCCAAGATAAAGCTCAAAACACCACACCCAACCTCTACATTGAGAGAGCAAGAGACCATAGGCCCCATAAGGAGCATGATAAACCAAATGCCTGATCAAATCCCTCTCTTTTGATAAAACATATAAGTCTCCTCTATCCCTCATCTCCCTACGCGTTTCCCCTAGTAGATATAACTAATACCAGGTTCATCAGGGGAGTTTACAAGTTTCATGGAGAAAACATGCATAAATAATCAAAGAAAATGCAGTAAAAACCGCAGTTCCCGACGCCCAGATGATAGGCGCTGGTACTTCAATGTTAAGCCTCGGATACAACTCTGCACAACAATCTATATAAAGGAAAAAGCCTGTATGCCCCTGAACAATCCCGCTCGTTGTTTTAGTGGGTGTGTCAGAGGTACCACACCCACCAACTCTCATTGGTACATAGGAACGAGACCGTTGTCATAGGAACGTCGACGCTAAACATAGCGGCGATGAACCTACTATGGATAATCAGCTATTTCTATATGAAGTCATCAATTATTATTATTAAAATAGCAAAAGTTAGAGATAAAAATAAGACGTTACTCTAAAGACAACAGCGCTAAAGACATAGTGCCGATGAAATCGCTACAAATATACAGCGGTTTCAAAATTACATCATCAGATGTTGCTCTACTAGCATAGTTCAATGATATAAGTTCAAATAAGTCAAAACAGCCATCTAGTTTCGAATATATATACTTATTCGAAGATAACAAGTATTAACATAGCAGAGTATGAATCAATAATGATAACAAGAGATATTTTGACAGATATAGAATTCACATGGAGAATTGAACAAACATATGGCTAACATTGAGCACATAGATAGGACAGACCATATACTATAGATCGTCTGTCTTTCATCTCCCCCCTTTTATTATAAATTGGGAATGTACTATAGCAGGACCAAGATTATTAGTAAAGAGAAAAAAAAAAAAAAAAGGTTTTTTTCTCTTTTTCTTTTTTCCTCCTTCCCCTTCCTCTCCTTTTAAAAAATATAGATATTAACAATGAAATATCAATAACAGGAGATAGAAATAACTCGTGAAATTCAAATGAAGGATGTGAAAGAAATCACTTCATTGAGGCCCTGTGGTTTCACCGACTTCAGTCGGTGTGTCCATTGGGCTTCTTTTTGGAGGATTCGACGATCCAAATCACCCCCACGTATATTGGGTTTGACAAGTTCTATGCCTTGAAAGGAGACATGACTCGGATCACCCCCATGGGCCTCCCAGACATGTCTACTAATAGGTTGATCTTCACATCTATTAATATTCCCAATATGATCAAGTATTCTCCTCCTTAGTTCCCGTGTGCATGTAGAAGGTCTGTGATTACACGGCACATGGATGACATCTCTGTGCCGCCCGTGCCTCCTCAGGAATAGGTCCTGTCCTGAGTTTTGCCCCCGACTCATGGTCCCAATACAGGGGACTGTGAAAATACACTGTCATGTGTATGGAGCCACAGAAATTAATGGGTCAATGTTCTAGCCGTGAAAAACAAAGCTAGCACACTGACAATACACACGGCTGTGTGCATGACGCCTAAGTCTGTAAAAAAAGATGACATTAATAATTGAAGGTGTAGACGTGCAGTCTTTTGTTCATTCTTGACCACAATAGACGGTCATGGGTTGCTATACAGTCTTATATATAGAATACAAAAACAAACATAAGCGTGGTCCTGGCAACAGAAACAATGTATGTAAGTGATTATGGGCTGACTCTTCACCTCCTCCCTGAATACTCCAGCACTGTGATTTTGTAATCATAAGGAAGAATCAGCAGAACGACATTTGGATCTCATTTTAAGGACTTTTCTGGCTTTGTTCATGTCTTTAGTCTATACAATACATATAAATTTGTCTTTAGTGAAGAAAAATCTTTACATCAGACATATATACACAGACTGGAGAAAGGAAAGAGTAAAATCTCCATGAAGAGATAAAGGGATTCTAAGGACACAGGCGTGCACAGCCAGTCTTTGTACTATGTAAAATATGTCTATAAATACTGTGGTGAGACGGTAAATGATGTTCTTTCATCTTGTGATGTGTTTTCCCCCTTTGTTATAAACCTGCATCAACTTCTTAGGGTCTGGCCACTGGCTTGGACACCGAAACTCAATTCCTCAGTGGAATCTGTTCTACGTCAATCATTAAAATGCATTATGGTTAATGCTCATTCATATGCAAAAACATATTCTTCCTGTACAAAGTGGTACATGCTGCTCATTGCAAATCAGGCCACTTAGTTTTCTGTACATAATAAGAAACAATCTGTGAACAGGAAAGCAGCCATTGGAAAGATGAGAGGAGGCAAAGTGAAGGCTGCTCTTTAACCTCCTTCTCTGTTGTGAGGATGGCGGCGCATTAATGACTCCACAAATAGCATCAGGCCTTGCCATTTACCAATGAATGGAAGTTCTATAAAAGCTGCCTCTTATATTAAATGCTCTGCAGGATGGCTTAGCCTATGTGCACTGATAAAAGTATATTACAATGAACAAACTGGGGCACAATTATTATTGTTTTATGCCACTTTTGTGGCGTGAAAAAGTCACAAACCTTGGTTTGATGACTTTTTAAATGTCACTTGTGATAAAATTATTGCAAGTGGTGTCTTTACGCTGCCCTTAAAGGAGGCTGGACCGTGACCCTTTCAGATTTATGATCATTTACACCAGTTTACTGACAATGGGTGACATAAGGACCAATGTAGGCGACAAACAATAAATAGATAGTTCTGGCTGCCAAACCAAAAGAAGTTTAAAATCCAAAAGGTTGTCCAGGATAATTTTTTTTTTTTTTTTTTTTAAATTAGGCCGGGAGAAGTAAAAAAAAAAAAAAAGAAGCATACTCACTTATCACTGGTGCTCCAGAGCCTCCTAGCGTGGTCCTAGTCCTGCTGCTCCAATGTTTTCTTGTGGCGGAAGTCCTCACCAGCTGTGACGCCCCAGGTCCCTTTCCTTAGGTTGCTGATTGGCCTCAGTGTTCAAGTGACCGCTGAGGCCAATCAGTGGCCTAAGGAAAGAACCCAGGCACGTCAGAGGTAGGGATGTCCCGTGTCTGCCAGAAGAAAACATCGGAACAACAGGACAGGTAAGTATGTTTTTTGTTTCTTTGTTTTTTTTCACCTCCCCAGCCTAATTTTAAAAAATAAAATGATCCTGGACTACCCCTTTAAACGTGCTGATAAAACACCACTGTGTGCACATCGTGGCCATTGTCAGAATCCTGTGTGTTTTGAAATAAAAAAGCAAGTCAATAGTTAAACCTTCGCACAGTGAACTCAGCTAAAATACCTGAATGCATTCGTATCCTACCGCCCACTCTAATCACATGAGCAGAAACTACTGAAACACATGAGAAAGGATGACAAACGAGACATAAAATGCCTAAAGCCAAAACAATGAATTAGACGAATTATGATAATTAAGGACATTACAATACAGGTTGACAACATAGATGTCTCTAAAATGTCTAGAGACTCCAGGCAAATTGCGCCACTAATGTGTGACCTGGGGTCAGCACCAAATATGTGCTCTCAGTTTACGTGGTGCACCCTACATGTCGTTTTGCATGTTATCTGTGTCTATATTGGAACAAAGTGGTTACCGGATTGTGCTAGGAAAACATTACGAGAAAGTATATTGCCAATGGACGATGGGCATTTGGAAGCAAAAGAAACACTCCAATCTAGGTTGGCATAGGACATAGAGTCTTGACAGATAATGGGAGGTATTTCTTAATAATACAAATTACTTTAGTATAAACAGTGCTGTAAGCTGTAATGAAGGGAATACCAGCAACGACAGATAATGGAAAACAGAAAAAAAAAATGGTAAGATTTTTTACTCTGTATAAGAAACTTCAATTACGAGGGAGGGCGTACAATCTAGCCAATATGATGACACTAAGAAAGAGAAAATCAGACACCTATCGAGCTCTAATTTATTTGCCAATTGGAATATTTCTTATGGTGTGTGCAGTGTGGCAACTGGCAGGTTGGAGAATGGTACTGGCAATAATAAGTTTACGGAACAACAAGGTTTCCACCCTGCCAATTACATTGTTTCCCTTTAAAATTGGGCCAAGAAAAGGTTTATTGTTAGGGGTCTGGTGGTGTAATTTGTATATTGTCATTGTTCAATCTGTTTCATTGCCACTGTGCAACTGAATAAAATTACTTGTAAAATTGAAAGGGACTGTCTCATGCATTACTTTTAGTTTCCTATCTTGATGCCAATCTGTATATCTGCTACAAGAAACAGACAGCACTACAAAATTTTTGAGGTTGCTTATCAGTTTAGTGTGCATTAATACTAAAACAGGTAGTAAAACAGATATGACAGGTGTACTTCACCTGGAGTATATCACATAATACCTATTTTATTCTGAACACTTGCATAACATGCAAGCAAGGACTGGGCGATTCATCAAATTAATGTGTCCTTACAACTGAGAAGGATTCTGAATTTGATCAGAATAGTAAAATCGATATTAGTCCCATTCCTGTAAGCAGGGTTAATACCTGGGCCAGGGAAAGTGGCAGCAGGACATAAACAGGAGATGGCTGGTGAAGATATCAGGAGCAATGCTGGGGGATGTTTCTGCTGTCTGTTGTTGAGGAATGTATCAGGATACCTGTCAACTCCAGGTCGGTGCTGGGGGGGGGGGGGAGTGAAGAGGCAGGACGCTGTTGACCTCCAGGTCAGTCCTCCTGCTGCACAGTAATGTCAGCAGTTGCCCTGTGGACGATTGTGTACCAAATTACAGGAGCCTGAATGTACATGCATCCGGGTCATGCTTAAACCAATGACATCATGACGTCAGGCGGCCCCACCACAAGCAAGTTCAGACTGCTGTAATAACTCACATTAATTTCAGCAAAGAAGCTTCAACCATTAGGGTGCATAATGTGGACTGAACCCAAAGTGAACAGTGTCCTTTCACTTTATATCATGCCCCCAGCACTGTTTCAAGGCTAACAAGAGTCCCAACTAAAGATGGGAGAACTGGTTCGGAACAATTTATCTCAGACAAACTTATAAAATGGCCGTCTACATGTGTAACACGAGGTAGAAGAGCAAAGGAGGCGGATCACATGGTCTGTGTGACCTAAACGAGCTTCTAGCATCACCTGACAGCCTTTCAGCCAATCATGAGTAGTGAATGTAGAGGTTACAGTGATGATGTCATATACTGCACACAGAGAGGAAAAGCCATTTTATAAGAGCAGCTTAGGAAGAAGAGCTCAGCAAGTGCAACTGCTGCAATTCTTGACAGTGATGATGGAAAAACACCAAAATTGCAATAGTACTGCAGAATTATAGCAGAGAACGACTCTGGATCATAGCTTAGATTTAATCAATTTTAGACAAACAGAAGAAAAGCTGCCATTTCCTGACATATTGCTGAAGCAAGTTTGTACTAGTTCAATGGAAATTCATGTTGATCAGGCATACAGATCTCAATCCAGTAGTGTAAATGTCCATGAAACAAAAAACTAAAATTACACTACACTTGTTGACTGAAAAGAAAAAAATCCAAATCTTTATTTGTAGACATAAATGTAAAAATCCATTGCGGCAAAGTAGCTCTACCCTAAGCATTTGTTACGTCCCTATGTTAAGCCATATTGCCTATCCCTATGTAAGACTCTTTCATAGAGTTACAGGAAAAGGTTAAGGGTTTTCAGGGAAAGGCTAAAAATAATGCTGGAACCAAACTCAAACCTATTCACTACGTGTTTGCCTTGTTGTGCACTGGGACCATCCTGCATTTACAAATCAGCACCTATGCTACTGGGATACTAGAGTATTGGTTAGTCAAACTTGGTAAAAAAGTAATAGAAATCTTACCTTCTAGATTCATTCCAGCTTGGAGACACTTCCGATAACGGCAGGCTGGGCAATTTTTCCTCCGTATTTTGTCAATGATACAATCATTTCTTCCAGCGCAAAGGTAATTGTGCTGACCTATTAAAAAGAAAATATAATACTAAATATTTTCTATGTATGTAGTAAAATTAGTAATACATCTGTATTCTAGTGAAAAAACAACAACATTTAAAATATACTTCCAATATTTAAAACAACAAAGTCATGGTGAAATGTTCTTAATTCATAATCTTCATTTACAACCCCACCTTCATTTACAACCCCTGCTTATAGTCTACAGAGTAGTCTGCAGTCCATTAACTTGGAATACACTAATGGGGTATTTAGATGACCTTTTCTACTACCCCCATTCGACACCTTCATCTATTAGTGGACAAGTTACATAAACCTCTCAATCTCCCTGGGGGTATCACCATGTAAATAAGGATCAGCCTGGTAATTTTAATCGCCATTGTGTAATGGACCACTTTTCTTCTGGAGGCATTGTGAGCAATGGAATACATGCTGGATCATATGGATGTCATGGTAGGGGTGTTTTATCTTTCACAAACAGCAGCTATTTAACGCTTTTATTGAGCCAGTTACCGGTAAGTTACCTCCCCTACATATTCCTGAGATATGGACTTTCATGACTACCTTCTATCGAACTCGGCTAACATGATCTGAGTTAAATGAGCTGAATTTAATTTATACGGAAACAAAACCATACCTAAATCTGCATAAATACAGCAGACTCTCACAGAACGTAGCTTTATTTTTCCTTTTTACCTTAACTTACCCTGGCAGATGTCTCCTGTATATTTCTCAGAAATGTTCCATCTGACAACCTGAGAAACACTTGATGAATTAAATGAACCTGTCTACCTCCCACCAACTAAATGATCTCATTAGATCTGTCAGATGTTTTATACACCTTTTATTTACAGTCTACATCTACAAGGATGTGCAAAGTAATGTAGCTAAGTGTACAGCAAACCCTCACTGTTTACAGTCCATGACTACTTTACCACCTGGGCCTTCTTACTACTAGGTGCATGGGTCAATCCAATGTTGTCCAAATAAATCTGCAGCCAAACTTTGTATAAAATCAATAGATGTTAGCTGCTAATAATATAAGCAGTTGTTCATATACCTGCTGTCTATACACTGTACTAAAGTGCTGTAAAGAGGGAAAAAGCATGCCATTACATCATTCGACTACTAGAAGTGTCTTCTCTATTGAGTAGCACAGACATCCTCTGACAAGCGGAGACAAAGCCGTGTCTACTGCACCAATTCTTACTGGTGGCCTGTACAAAAGCAGGAATCAGTTCTACACCCCTTTAGAGGATTGCAGTCTGTGGTCTATATCCCTATTATAGGCCTGGGAGCCTTCAGAAAGCTATCAGGTGCCATAGGAATAGAACAACGTAATCTTGCCACATGGGAGCTGTTCATCAGCCCCACAGATGTCCGTGGTTACATCTGACTAAATCATCTGAGGGGTTAGATGCCTGCGATCTTTTCCTTTAAGCTTGAGGAAAAATAAAAAGTATCATAGTAAACAGATTTTCTTTAAGAACTTAATTTCTGTCTTTCGTATGCTATGTTCACATCTGTCTCAGACATTCTATAACGAGAAAAAGTAGATCCTGGGGCCCCCGTGATAGAGTAGAGTAATGGTGGGTTAGTAAGGTAATAGAACAGTACTAGGCTGTTCAGATAAGGCTTGCTGCTGCTCTTAC
This sequence comes from Leptodactylus fallax, assembly GCA_947044405.1. Taxonomy (NCBI): domain Eukaryota; kingdom Metazoa; phylum Chordata; class Amphibia; order Anura; family Leptodactylidae; genus Leptodactylus; species Leptodactylus fallax. The sequence continues at coordinate 1,001,716 of CAMRHE010000150.1, forward strand.
CCAGTGACCATCCAAAACTAGTTTGGTGGTAACGGACTACAGAAAAAAGTAGGGAAAAAAAATTGGGATATTATGGTTGAGTGCTGCAAGTAAGGGTGTATCAATAAAATATTTGCAAAGAGAATGCTTTTGAATAAAAACACACGTTTTATTGGTTCCACACCGGATGTACAACAATAGGCTTCGTGTTTCGACGCTGTACTAGCGTCTTCATCAGGCCATAAAATATAGCAGAGTCCAGGGCAGGAAGGGAACCAAATCCAATTTGGTATCATTATTTTCGGTGACAGCTATTTAAGGTGTATAGTCACCTTTAATTTGAAGTCAGCCAAACAATTAATGGAAGAGTGTCAGGACACCCCCATAAGCAATAGATAAATCGCCAGTCCCACCAATACCCCTGGTTTCAGCTACCATTTGTATAATGTGTGTGAACACTGTAAAGGAGCAGTAAACCTAGAAATAAATGACGAAACTAAAAACAGGAAGATAAACTAGTCCCAATTGCACGTCCGTTTCTTTCTGTGGATTCTTAAGCAAATAATCTTCCAAAAATCTTGGAGAGAACTTAAATAATTGCAACATATAACCTTGCGTGTGTGAAATGGTTTCCCCATGTTCATTAAAAATAATAATATAAGAATAGCAGAATAACCAGGTAGTAAAATAATACATACCTTCTACTGCTCTTTTAAAGAATACTTTGCAGCTGCCACAGGTCAATACTCCATAATGACACCCAGATGCCTCGTCTGAACACACCAAACAGAGTTTTGGGGGTGGCCCGGTGCTAGTTGATGAAGTGGACGGAGAAGGGCTCACATCAGATCTTATTCCAGGACTGAGGAGAAAAAAAAGCAAGCGTTATAAATGGCTGTAACCAGGAGAATGGGCTGAATCACATAGGCAAAGGTTCATTCTATATAAAAGTGGTTATGTGGGGTTACTTGGAGTGTCAGAAAAACTGGTATTTACATTTAAAAGCTCACATTTTTATTCCAATTTAGTAAGAGGTCAAAATGTTGTCTATGTACTTGTACGCAGCAAAGGAAGTAAACCAAAAACATCTTTATTCACTAGTGATGCCATGTTAGTTTTTTACACGGCTATTGGTGGCAGTCAGCAAAAGCTTTATTTAGTACATATGGCAATTCTGCATTTCTTAATAAGTCAAGGACTTTGGTTTCTACTCAACCAAACACCTTCTTCTATGATATAAGGCTCTCCGGATGTTACAGAACTACAACTCCCAGCATGCCCCAGATGATTGGTTTGTACTCTTCCTACAAACAATAATCTGTCACAAATGTATAGCCACAAGATATCAGTGGAGGACATGCCGGGCGCTCAATAAAAAGCATGAATTAGCGTCATTGCTTTATCCTACAGCCATCCAATGCATTACATGTAAGTGAATGCGCTGTTATCTGACAGAAGGAAATTACTTACTACTTTAATAAATCCATTTCTTCAAACCTAATACTTTATTCATAAGCAAGGCCCTTGATATACATTATAATGACAACTGTATAACGTCTACTTAAAATAGCAAGCAATAAGAAATGAACAAACCTCGCCTCAGGCATGGGTGCAACACACTTGTGAGGTCATTAAAATAGTATTTCTGAGGTAACATCCCATTACACAAGGCCTCAAGTACGAAGAATGGCTCCACCTTTTTCATTTTCAAAAAGTTACATGCATGGGGCCCAGTATATACTGCTTTATGACTAGCCAATGGCTATGGCTTCCTGCATGACAAGTGTGGCATGGAGCAGTCTGTCTGCACTGCTGCTGAGGAGACAAGTGTGTATCCATGCGATGATCTAAGGCCATAGTGAGGTACCTATGAGGACATGTCTGGCACATAAAACAACTAGAATTCTTATGTTATGATACCTAACAAAATATCCTAAGACTCGCACGCCTTACCATGTATTATGCAGATTGAGTTATGTATGGGCAAATACCATTTTCCTGTGTCTTTAGTACTAGAAACCAAGGCAGACTTATTAATATTGTCTAATATTTAGACAGTATAAACATAGACCTGGCAATCTAAAGTTAGGCCAAGTTTTTCATACAGCATGAGCCACTTTGATAAATTTGGCACATCTTTAGAAACTTTTGTCTAATTTTAGGCCATCCATTGGTTGACTTATTTGTGCCAAAATAGTGGCATAATTTGGTGTATGTTGGCACATCTTAAGCCATGCCTATGTTCCTGTTAAGTCACATCCCTTATGGAGCAGGCACAACCCATGTCATTTTTACATGGGCAAATAAATGGGTGAAGGCGCGCAATATCGAACAGTCATTCCCAATCATTGCATGGTGTAAATAGTCCATGTTTGATAACTGATCACATGGTTTATGTGAGCATAAAAATGCTTGTTTATCAACACCAGATGTAAGCAGGGGTGTCCTGCCGACACAACGTAAAGTATATGAGAGGTGGGTGTAAGCACATTAACAATGTTCTCATTCACCTCCTCACAATCATCGATCAGTCAAGATGAGTAGTAGTAACTGAGAAGTGCCGTTATGGGTCCATATAAGAGGATCCTTGGGGTACTGCCACACACAGGGGCTCTGGCTGCAAGCCGGGTTACCAGTGTTTTCACTGAACGAGATCAAGTGATCACTGCCTGCTCCTTCAAGACAGTGATCACTTGATCTTTGATCAGTGAAAACATTGGTAACAAGGAGCAGGCAGTGATCAGTTCATGTTTCACTCTATTCAGTGGAAACACTTGCTTGGCACATACTCACAGCAGCTGCGTGTGGCAGAACCCTCAAGGTGCACTTACATAATTTCCATTTGAAGCAATAGCAAGTAAAGAAGGTTCTCGGAAATCACATGTACCCACTAATATGGGTGAACCTGCACCTGTACTGATGCTATTGCTTCAAACAGTTAGTGCCTAACTGTGACGCACCATGCAAGGGCACCCTCGGGATGCTGTTACATGAGCATTAGCACCCACAATTCTCTCAATTTACTGCGGAATATGGGTCTGCAACAGGGCTTGCAACCTGGAACAATGACAAGTCCAGGTGCGACCCTAGTAGTAAATCATGAGTGTTAGCAGTGGTGCCCATACGGTTTACATATAGTCCACTGTATGAGTTACACAGTAGGCCATTTTCTATACAGCAAGCACAGACTGGTTGCAGTAGGAGTACTGACAGACAAGAAAACTGCAGATGGGAATATTTTTTTTCCCTGAAATCTCTACCTTAGCTTAAAATATCTCATTCTGTTGCAAGCATCTGAAACAACCACACACAGGCTTGTTGAAGCTCACAAGACAGAACTTTTAACAGCAGGCTTGTTTTCCAGAATACATTTAATGCTACCCATGTAATGGATAAACGTTTCATTATTCTGAGTCTTTTATAAAAGGAAATAAAGCCAATTCACTCCATAGTCGAAAGTTACGCAATTGACTAATAAAAGACTACTACTTGTTTGTGCATAGACATATTCTTGGTCTGTCCCGATAACACAGGTGCAGGGTTTGTTACAAGACACAACTCCAATACACACAATGATCATATCCAGTGAAATAGTGCACAACTCAAGACAGGGGTTCAATCTCCTGAATTTGAAGAATTGAGAATCTTAAAATAGTTGTCTAACTTGTCACTGTACAAAGAATCAGCTTCGCTTACAGAAAACCAGGAAATCCATTTAAGAGTCTTTTACAACATTAACAGGAAGATCTTGAAGGACATTTCCACACAGAAAGTTAAGGACTTGAAACACTACATTTTTAGAATTATTCTGCAACAATGCCATTGCCTCCCTATGAAATGCTATCTGGGAAAGGGTATGGAATAAGCCTGTTCTGCTTTTAATACATATTGGTTCCCCAGTGATTTCCTTCTGTCTTCTATAGCGGAAGAGTAAATCACTGACTATACTAAATCAGAGATATTAACAGATTCTGCTCTGAAATCCATGACAATATACAGCAGAATACACGTAGAAGGGGTTTTAAAACCTCATCCACATAAGCAGCATGTTCTTTCTATTGTACATTTTTACACCACATTTCATTCCTCAAATGTATATGACAAAATCTGCAGCAAAATTCACATTTAACACATTAATTTTGCTATGGATTCTTAATGAATTGCAGCTAAATTGGCAAGGAAATTATCAGTCACCTCTGACTCTACCCTAAGTGTTTATTCACACATCACAAACCCTTTGTGGTTTCTACTACAATTTTCCAAGGCTTCTTTAGGATAACCATGATATGTCTGATGTGAATAGACCCTCAGACAGCGCAAGGTGGGTGTTGTCTTCACCAGTAAAATAAAGCAATTTCCCAGTGCAGTCCGTTCCTGTAGTACACCCTAACTGTCGGAGGAGATCGGCCCCAAACCTGTTTCTGGCTGTTTGGTAACTGGCTATAAAATAAACTTTTTCCTGCCGCTCACTCATTTCCATAGCCCTATTATGGGATCAATGATCAGGAAACCTATGAATAACTGGCCCCTTTATATGTCCTCCTGATCAGCTGACTATCACGTAAACAGCCCTGTGTCCTGTGACTGCATCTTTACATTAAGATGTCAGAATTAATAGCACATGACATGGTAACATGGACTATGTTAAAATCTGAGGCAAACAATATCCCATCTATGAAGCTTAAAAGGGGTCGTCCAGTTCAATTTTATTGATGACCTATCCTCACTGTAAAAAGAGAATTGGTCATGGTGTGCTGTGGCCCCTTCAAACAGCTGCTCAGCGGGGTCCCGGGAGTTGCACCCCCACTGCTCTTTTATTGATGACCTATCCTGAGGGTAGGACATCAATTAAAAAGGAAATGGACTACCCCTTTAAAGGTCTTAATGTTACCCCTTATTCACAGGATAAGGAATAACATGCTGATTAGTAGGGATCCAACCACTGAGACCCTCTCCGATCACAAGAACAGGAGTCCTGTTCCCCTGAGCCTGAGCATGTGCACTGCTGCTTCATTCATTCTTTATGGCACTGCTTGAGATAGCCAAACACCGTACACATTTATAGCAGTCCTGTAGACAGTGAAAGGAGAAGTGATGCACTTCATTGGCCTATCTCTCCATTTGGAGGGGTAACTGAACCTCCAATTTTTGTGATCGGAGGGGGTCCCAGCTGTTAAACCCACAATCGGCATGTTATCCTCTATCCCAGGGGTAGGCAACCTTCGGCACTCCAGCTGTTGTAAAACTACAACTCCCAGCATGCATACTTGCTCTGCTGTTCTTGGAATTCTCATGGAAATGAATGGAGCATGTTGGGAGTTGTAGTTTCACAACAGCTGGAGTGCCAAAGGTTGCTGACCCCTGCTCTATCCTATGATTAGGAGATAACTAAAAAACTTGGGACAACCCCTTTAAGAGACCAGGAATACCAAGCTCTTCCCCCTGGTGACATCCCACCCCTCGGTTAGTCTGTCAGCAGTCGCAGGGCGACAAAATTTCCATGGATGTGCTCTCTGAATCCCTTACTGCAGGCACTACAGTGTCTCTGCTTCAGGCTTGTCATATCTCTGCTGTCTGTAGCAGGCTTACTCCCACAATGCACTAGATTCAAAATTCATGGATTCAAGAGCTTGAAAAACATATTGTCTACAACATATCATTCCAATATGGTAACATCTGCAGGACCAAACAGCTGGTACACAATGGAATGATATACAGAAACCAGATGTGGACTACAATATGGCCACAATATCAGAAGGGAAAATACAGTCCACACACTGTAGGGTTAGCGGGGTCTTGGAGGACACAAATGCTGCAAACACTAAAGGGCTGATTTTTACAGCATACTGCCTAAAAGTAATGCAGTGCAAACTCAGACTGCACAAACAGGACCAGATTTATGTGGAATAATAAATCTTGTACATCTTTAGACTGTCAATTTTAACTTTACATAAAACAAACACCCATACAAAAAAAAACACACACACACACCAATTGTTCCCCTTTGGCAAATCACACCGTGTTGATAAGCATGATCCCCTTGTCAGACAAGACTTAGAAAGTGTCTAAAACAATTAATAAAAGTGGTATACAGCTGGTACACCGTTTTTGGTGCAAATTGAGCCAGAATTCTGCCAAACTTTCAACAGTAAATCTGCACCAGCATGTCCAAATATTTTACTCAGACTATATCACAAGTATATGAAGGATAAAAGGCATCCAATAACAAAATAGAAAATTGTTAAAATAAAATATTGTATATGAGGCCATATTACTATTCTGTAGGTCTGGAGACCGCTATGAGATAATACTATACCTTCTATGGAGCCATGATTGTACGCCATATTACAAAGAATTCAGTGTCCCATAGAGGTACCATAGAGCGTAAGTCTAAAGGAACAAAGGTTTAGAAAAAGTAATAATTCAAGACCCTCAATGGTGGGCAGGACAAGCAGATTGTTATCCACATCAAAATCCCACCAGAGAAAAGTTACATTGGCCTCAATTTTACACAGCACAGAGATACTGATCCTAAACACACAACCAAAGCCATAAATACCATGACAGAACGACAAGGACTTCTGCAGCAGATGACAGGGACTTCAAAGAACCTGATCTTACCTCACCAAGGTGGTCTAGGATTACCTACAATGTGAAGCAAGCAACAGGGTCTCCAGAATTGTTGCGAGATCTCAAGAACGAACAGAGGAACCTGCCGGTCACTTTTCATATAAAGCTACCAAACGTTGTCTGTCTGTCTGTGTTGCTTGCTTTTTACCTATTTCTACATGTACAATTTGTATATTATACTATACAACATACAAATAGAAAAACAGCTAAAAATAATTTATTAAATACCACAGTATCCCAGGGAGCCAAATCTAATTTGGGTTTTGGCATGTTCAGCAGGCAATCTATCTAGCCGACATCAGATAAATGACAATATTTACTGGGCCATGTGGGATGTTGCCAGATTCAATACTGTCTGTGGACAGCTTGCCAAGGGTAAAAATAATGCTACACAAGTAGTTATTGCAAGGGACAACCAAAGTACACAATCCAGTAGAGCCTCTGTGGCTTAGTGGGGGAGCGCTAGATTTACAGGCTTCATCAGTAAACTAACACAATTCTATGCTTACAGGGTCGCCCGAACTAATATATGCACATCATTCTCAATATAAAATTCCACTATATTCATATTCATGAAACCTTATGTACACCAAACCAACAGGAGGTTTGTAGTGCAGACTCCATCTCTTCATAAACCAGTTTGTGTGTATATAAACCCACACACACATATTATACATATATATACATACATACATACACACACATATTATACATACATTATATATATATATATATATATATATATATATATATATATATATATACACACACACACACACACACACACACACGGGTGTGGGTTTACACCACTACCAGGCCACCAGCCTGTTGCTTCCTCAGAACTTATTAGGGGGCCACTCACGTGATGGAAAGTGAAAAGGAATTTTAGGTGGTCTTCTGCCTCAGATTCCGGCCCTGTGCATCCCACAGCGGAAAGATGAGACAGAACTTTGGTTTTCTGCCAGACTTACTCGCCAATTGGCCTCAGAGACAATGGGGCAGATCAGTCGTATTCTCAAGTCGTGCGTTTGAATTAGCTGAGGAATCCCTGGAAAGACTGAGCAAGACGCTTCTTTTAACAACGTCCTGAAAAGCGTTAGTTGAATACAATGGAAGGCAGATACTGGCAGGAATTTTGAGTTAACTTTGAGGCAGAATACGCCTCAAAATCAGCTCCAAAATCCTCTCTGTGCACGTAGCCTTAGAGTCAAGCCCAGATCACTGGAAGTTATGCTATACCACGATAGCACTTGGTCAATAATACTAGGGTAAGAGTAATATATTTATCACTTGAAGATACTGCCTCCATTTTAGAGGAGCAAATTACAGGGACAGGACCATTCTACTTGTCTGAACAGTATGTAGAAGGTAAAGCACATCAGTCACCAGTGAGAGGGTTAGGGGGAAAAGAGGAAAGTCAGGGGGAGACTTGAATAATCACAGCTACTATATCTGAATCTGTTGCATTCTTTGAATCTCCATAGCCCATAGTCCAATATTTTTTGTGCCCTCTGGACTAATAGTGCAGTGGACCTGACTCCATTTTAATCTGCCCTTTAAAAGGTGTAGCTCACCATAAAAGAGGTTTTCCGGGAGCTAAATGTTGATGATTTATTTTTATCAATATCTGTTTACAGGAAGGCCAATACATGGGACCCCCACATATCAGCTGCTCAAAATGGCAGCCCTGACTGGGCCACATAGCCGGTTTGCTGCTCAGTCCCATTCAAGTGAATGGGGCTGACCAGCAACACAAAGAACAGCTCCTATGCAATGCAAGGTAATGTGCTAGGTATTCAGTGAAATGTCTGCAGGACTCACCCAAACACCACAGTCTCTTAACAACTGATCGTGGAGGTCTCTGCTGTCAGATCCCCACCGATCTGATGTTGATTGCCTATCCTAAGGATAGGACATCAATATTACAATCCTAGAAAGCCTCTTTCAAAGGCATTTCTATTTTAATATTTAGCACGTCCTCACCTTATACTAACATTTAGTATGGCATCATCTTATGTTTAAGCTACAGACTTCAGATAGCATGAAATCCCTGAAACTGGCAATGATCGGCTGTTACTAGACATACTGTAAATACAATGTGGTTGGCATGTATATATAGGATTTCTAATGGATTTACAAAGGTGCATGCAGACAGTATTGAACCGAGCCATACATTGCTTTTCCATTGGTGTTTTCCACACGTCTCGTACAATAGGTAGAGTGTAAGAAAGATGTACTAACATCCAGAAAGTGATCAAACAAGGGCTAGAAGAGGACGCCTGCTTTTTGGGCCAAGAGATATTTATCATTTATGACATGTGAAGAAACTGGAGATTCTTTTAACTGGCTTGGGAAACATGAAGTGCTATTAGAAGTGAAACTAAATCCAGGGAACAGGAATCCAAGTCTTTGCTCAAACACAAAGTAATACTTGGAATAGTAAGTTTGCACACCAGCTACATTTTACTCTACTGTGAACAAAAGGCAACTTGGTGGAAACTAGGGACCGACCATGCTCAAGCTGGGCTGGAGAACGTGCAATGCCGGGCTTTTCTGATCTACAATATTGCCCATAAAATTTAATTCAACTTTTAATATTAAATAATCACATATCTGCCAGCAGAACTGCAGGATGGTTATCCCCATTGTCATTCAGTGCAACTAATAAGCATGTGGCAGATCAGAAAATCCTGAAACTGTGAACAGCAGGTGGCGTGTAGATTCCTTTTCAGATCGATGAGCATGACCACACATTAAAAATAAGGCAAACAGTGACACCACCTTATGAAAGAACAGAGGAATATGATGAGTTGGGGAAAAAAATGTCCGAGTCCTTTATTAATCATTTCCTATTTGTAACTTTTTCCAATAACTTCACAGTCTGAAGAGCCATTTCACTTGAAATCAAAATTTTCCCGTGTACTTTGGCCAAAAAAAAAAAAAAAAAAAAAAAAAAGATGCCAACTTTAATGACTGAGCTGAAAGTGAGGGATTCTAAGTGCAGCATACACTGGCGAGGGCTCTGCCAGGCTTCACAATCCTGATACCAATTGTCCCACGTGTGACCCAAAAACAGGCTGCCCCCGAGAAAAACGTGAAAGCAAAAATCCTTTTACTAAATCGGAATCCTAAAATGTAGGTCAACTTAGGGAATATATAGAAAAGAATTAAGCAACTTTAGTGGTCTATACCTCACCCCGGCCATTAGACCTCTCTCCTTCAACCAAGACAGAAAGAAGTCGTTCTTAAACATGCACTTGTGGTGCTTTTAACCCTACCCATTTTACACATTTCTTTCCATCTGTAATAATAACAAAGCACATTTCCAAAGAACAGCATTTTATTTCTGTGCAAGAGAAAAAAAAAAACTAAAATAAAATTTAGAAGCGCTTTGAAGTACGGACAGAAAATATGTGTAATACAACAAGTGTAATGCAGTGAGGAAAATGACATTAATACAATTATATCTCATGTCCTTCAAATGGGTGTACGCTTATAGAAAGCACGCTTCCATGGTCACCCATTAAAGAGCCGCTGCCTCTGCGTGCCACATAGCCAGGAGGAGGTGCAACAAGACAATTCCTATGTGGGCTGACATATTGCATGTGTGTTCTGTGCTGCAGATGTTCTGTACAGGAGTCAATATGTATCAGTATTATTATATGTAAGTGTATGAAAGACAACAGACAAGAGGTATCTTAGATACTCCAGTAAATAGGTTATAGCCTATTGGGCAGATTTACTATTAACTCTCTACGTTTAGACAGTGCAAACTTAGACTAGACTTAGATCTCTGCCAGATTTTTCAAAGTGACTGATGCTGGATGAGAAATCTGGCACACTGTTAGACTGTCTAGTCTAAGTTTTCACCACCCACGAGATGACTTCGTTTTTGACAAAAAGGGCCAAAATTCTCACGCATTGTGAGAGAAACCTTAATCTCCATCTATACACCCTTTTACGGTAAGCCCTACCCACTTCTTGTACAAGGCGTAAAACTGTCATAAAGTGTCTATAACAGTTAATAAATGTGGTATAAAGCTTGTATGATTTTTCTTTTCAACAGAAAATCTGCCCCTATATGTTTACGTCTTTACCTGGAGCTTTTACCGTCATTCTTTGAGTCTCTGCTTCTGATTTACACGATTACGGATACATCATTCGTGAGCAATGTTCTGCAAACACATGATACTACCAGGCGAATGAATGAGCCCTCAGGAGTTTTACGGATGGGGGCCCATGGGGATACCGTACCAGCTCCAGATATCTGTTTATTTATCAATTTAATTGGTATTTTCTCTCAGAATAAATGGTTTTATGTGGTTTTACTTACCTCATTTTCTCTAGTTGATTGAAGGTCAATCTCAGGTCAGCTGTGGTGGTCACGAGCAGGTTCTAGATTTTTCCATTATTCTGCCCAGCAGCAGCTTCTGTCAGCTGATTGGTCAGCTGAGAGTGGTGACGGGAAATTTGACAAGAGTTTAATCTGCCCAGCAACAACCCTGAACAGCTGATTGGACAGCTGTGCCGGACGGCGGGAAAATCAGCATTTAAAAAGAGAGGCGTTACCAGCTGAGGTGTCGGTCCTGCCGTGGTCAACATATGGAGCAGCTCCAGGATCAGAAGAGAGGGATGGAGGATCTTCTTCGGCAGTTAATTAATCGAGCGGAAGCTGCCGGGGGGAGAAGAGTGGCTCCGTCGGTGCCTGCGTCAGCCAGAGGATAACACAGCGCCGGAAGATGAAGAAGCGGTTCCGGAGGAAGGGGAGGTCCGTTTCCCGCTGTCAATTTCCGGCCGGCCAGCGGAAGAGGAAGGCCGGCCGGAAGAAGATTTAGCTCTGCCGGCAAAGCGGTCTAGGAGGAGCCGCTCTGTATACACGCCACCCCCTGTCACTCAAAGAAGAAGGGGCGGCGTCGGAAGGGAACAGCTGGGAGCGCAGGCTAAAGCAGCGCTTCCGGGTTGTTCTAAGGAGCTACCAGCTGACCGCCAGTGTCATAGGCCTGGAGCAGAAGAAGAGAGCTCGCAGACGAACCGGAGGGCAGCGTCGGCAGCCGGGAACAGAAGCCAGCAGTGCTACAGGAGCCAGTCTGATGAGCGGAGGAAGAGCAGGCAAAAGGAAGCGGCCAGACCTTCTTCATCCAGGCAGCAGGCCCAACGGGGGAGCTTTCAAACCGGGGCCAGGGATGCTGGCCTGCGTGCAGAGGATTATAGACAGCCGAACCAAGCTTCTGGACTGGACCGGGAAGCACATCAGGAGGGTGAGACCATCCATGTCTCGTCTGTCCCTAATACTAATGTTTTATCTAAATTCTTAACTTTGTTAAATGATTTTGCTGAAGCTAATGTTTCTAATTCTGTAGCTGGGGCTTGGGATAAACCGCCCAGCGTTGTTTCTAGTATCCCTGTTAGTTCTAGTTCTGTTGTAAATAGTTGTACAAATGTCCCATTGTTAAAGGTGCTGGGGTGGTGGAAACCTGTGTTAAGGAGGCCATTAGTTGTGAAGTGTCTCCGTTGGGTTTTCACCTCAGCAGTACTGTGAAAGAAAAAATTTGGAAGTTAGAATATGTTGAAGTTTTGTCATTGCTGCCATCGGCCAAAGAGCACATGGTACGCAGTGACAAAAAGGATGAAAAGTCTGAGGAAGATAGGAAGCGTATTATGCCGCGTTCGTTTAATAACTGGCTTCAGGCCTTTTGCATATATGCTGCTGTGCTAGGGGAGCGTTCCCCTGATCTTTGTACCGGGTTGTTTCAGCATATAGATATTGTGCTGGAGGCATACCGCAATTTTGGTGGTATGGCCTGGTACAATTATGACGAGTTTTTTAGACAGAAATTGGCGGTGTACCCATCACTTAAATGGGGTGTGAAGGATGTTGGCTTATGGTTGAACCTAATGTTGCCACAGAGAACTTCATCAAATAGGCCAAGCAGCTCCAGTACAACTACTATGCGTAAATGGGTATGCTTTGCCTATAATGAGGCTGCATGTAAATGGCTTCATAACTGTAGGTATAAGCATGAGTGCTCCTTTTGCGGGGGCACTCATCCAATGTCCAGATGTTATAAAAGGAATAACCAATCTGGCGCACAGCAGCAAAGCACAAAGGAGCAGCTTTCCAAAAGCCACGACGCCAGTGAAGCTGCAAAAAATGCTGCCCTGGCTAAGATTATACCCAGACCAGGCGAAAGCTAATTTGATTTATTCTGGTTTTAATGTAGGTTTTCATGTTCCTGAATTTGATGGTGTTGGTTGTACATGGGTACCGAACTTAAAATCAATTTCTTTGCACGAAGAAATTGTCAGGGTTAAATTAGTCAAAGAGTTAATCAGTGGTAGAATTGCAGGTCCTTTTGATTTCCCCCCCTTTAAAAATTTTAGGTTATCCCCTTTGGGCATTGTTCCAAAAAAGGATCCAGGTGAGTTCAGACTCATTCACCACCTGTCTTATCGGCATCTTGAGTCTCTGAATGACATGGTGAGTGAGTCTGAAGCAGCTGTAAAACATGCTTCGTTCGATCAGGCACTTTCTTTGTTGCGTGCTTGTGGACAGGGTGCACTATTAGCAAAAGCTGATATTAAGTCAGCTTTCAGGTTATTGCCAGTAGACCCAAAGGGCTTTAATTCACTAGGTTTTCAGTTCAATGACCAATATTATTTTGATAAATGCCTCCCCATGGGCTTTTCTATGTCCTGCAAGTACTTTGAGGCATTTTCTACCTTTCTGCAATGGGTCATTGAATTTGAGATACCTGTAGGAAAAATTCTCCACTATTTAGACGACTTTCTGTTTATTAGTAGTTCTGATTCTAACAGTTGTAGTTTGTTGTTAAATAAGTTCTTTGAAATATGTGATTTATTTGGTATTCCCGTTGCGCAAGAAAAAACTGTTTATCCTTGTTGTGTTATAGAGTTTTTAGGCATAGTAATTGATTCTGAACGTATGGAATTCAGATTGTCAAAAGAAAATATTGAAAAAATAAAATGCCAGTTAATCACGATGTTATCCAAATCTAAAACCACTTTGAAAGAAATGCAATCCCTACTGGGCATGCTTAATTTTGCATGTCGAATTATCCCTATGGGAAGAGTTTTTTCAAAGCGGCTTTATTTTGCTACAAAGGGCTTGAAATCCCCTAGGGCGCATATTAGGCTTACAAAAAGTTTAAAAGAAGATTTATTCATATGGTTGGAATTTTTAACCAAGTTCAATGGTTGTAACTGTTGGCAGCAGGAGTTTATTGATTCACATGCATTAAATTTATTCACGGATGCTGCCGGAAGTGTAGGCTACGGTGCATATTTCAACGGAAGTTGGTCGGCAGAGCAATGGCCGCACACTTGGATTGATAATGGAGTGGTAAAAAATATAGTGTTGTTAGAACTTTTTCCTGTTCTAGTCGCTATGGTAATTTGGGGTTCACAATTTGCTGGTAAAAGAATCATACTACACACCGACAATAAGGGTGTCGTTTTTGCCATCAATACCTTTGTCTTCCAAATCCGATACTGTTGTGCAATTATTAAGACACTTAGTGCTCTATTGCATGAATGCTAACATATGGTTAATAGCTAGGTATGTGGAAGGTAACAGCAACGTTATAGCGGATTCATTATCTCGATTTCAGTGGGAGCGTTTTCGGGATCTGGTTCCAGGAGCGGATTTGGAAGGAATCCCTTGTCCACAACATTTATGGGACATAATTTGGATTTAATTGCTCACAATATTAAATGTTCTGTTGCTCCTCGAACATGGGCCGATTATTCGGCCGCATGGATGAGCTGGTTAAAATTTTGTAATAATTTAGATGTTGATTACTTGATGATTGATTTGTCATTGATTTTGTTATTCTTGTGTGATTTAATGAACAGGAATCTGGCCTTTTCATCCATACATAAGATATTGGCTGGGATCTCTTTCTTTTTAAGGTTAAGTGGTGCTAAATCGCTATACAGTTTTTATATAGTTAAACAAGTTCTAAAAGGTTATAGGAAGTCTCATCAAATTCAGGATACAAGAATGCCAGTGTCAGCAGAGTTGTTGTTTAAATTATGGTTAGTTTTAGAGCGTATTTGTGTAGATAGTTATGAGTTAGTGTTATTTAGAGTATCGTTTGTTTTAGCCTTTTTTAGTGCGTTGCGTATTAGCGAGTTAGTTTCAAAAAATAAACATTGTTCTTCTGGTTTAGATATTAAGGATGTTATGTTGTTTGACGGTTTTGTAGTTATACGGTTAAGAAAGTCTAAGACAGATCAGGATGGCAAAGGTTGCTTTATACACTTGTATGCTTTAGCAAACAGTGAGATTTGCCCAGTGATGAATGTTAACCTTTTCCTATCCAAGAGACCTTCGGTGGATGGCCCATTCTTATTACATGCCAACGGTGTCCCGCTTTCTTTATTCCAGTTCAATGCTGTTCTACATAAATGTTTATGTTTTTTACGCTTAGAGAACTATAAAATTTCGGCCCACTCTTTTAGGATTGGAGCTGCTACTGAAGCTGCGAGATTGGGCCTGGACGAGGCTATAATCAAACGTGTGGGCAGATGGGAATCCAATAGGTTTAAGTTATATGTTAGACCTAATCTAGTTTTATAGTTTATGTTTGTTTATATTTGTTTCTGTTTTTCCTTAGGTAAACACATAGTGGTTTGGATTCTAGGCCATTCTTTTATATTTTGGGGAAGAAAAAGGGCTCAGAAGAGATCATACTCTGAGAAATTATCGTTGGACACTAAAGATGTTAATTTATTTTGGTTTGGTTTCAGGGGTCTGCAGTGGAAAGGTCTTATTCCTGAAATCCACAAGTTAATGATGAAATGGCCTAGTCCTAATTTTTTAGTTTTTCATGTAGGAGAGAACGATTTAGGAAGAGTCAAAACTCTAGATTTAATCGGGCAGATGCGCAGGGATCTTGCCCTAATCAAATGCATTTTCCCAGATACAGTTTTGATTTTTTTCTGAAATGGTTCCCCGTCTCCTTTGGTCTAATAAAAGATTCCTGTTTATGGAAAAAATCAGAAAGAGAGTCAATCGATCAATCAGTAAGTATATGTTTTGTTTGGGAGGTTTGAGTTACAGGCACATTGACCTAGAAGGTTTTGTGCCTGGTCTGTACAGATCAGATGGTGTCCATCTGTCTGACATTGGAGTGGATATATTTAACTTGGGATTGCAAAATGCCATTGAAAAAGGTCTGCGATGCTTTTGGGGGGGGGGGGCCATATCCTGCTCAGACATGGCTTGTGGGGAATTTTAGTCTCCCAGCTAATGCTGGGAGGACTTGTTTCATGGACTTTTAGTTATTGGTTCACATTATTTATTGATTATTATATTGATTATCATTATTATTATAATTTATTTATTGATTATTTATAATTATTTATATATTTGGGTAACCCCATAATAAACGCATCGCGGCCTATTAAGCCAAAAAAAAAAAAAAAAAAAAGTTAAAAGTGTCTGTCTTTATTTATTTATTTATCTATTTATTTATTTATAAGTTAGGATATATTAGTTAATAGGAGCATATTGGGGCGTGTATCACCATGAGGTTCAATGTGGATAAATGTAAAGTTATGAATCTAGGTAAAAATAATCTGCATGGAACATATGTCCTAGGGAGAGTAAACCTGGGAGAGTCACTGGTGGAGAAGGACCTGGGTGTATTTGTAGATCATAGATTAGATAACAGAATGTTAATCAGCTGATACTAAGGCCTGTAAGATATGGTCATGTATTAAAAGGGGTATGGACTCACGGGACAGGGATGTAATATTACCACTTTATAAATCATTGGTGCGGCCCCATCTGGAACATGCAGTTCAGTTCTGGGAACCAGTTCATAGAAATGATGACCTAGAGTTGGAAAAGTTTCAAACGGGGGCCACAAAACCGATAAGGGTCATGGAGGATCTTAGTTATGAGGAGAGACTTAAGGAGTTAAATCTGTTTAGTCTAAGAAGCGTCTAAGGAGAGAAATGATAAAGACAAGGAGCACTTCATCCATCTGGAGAAAAAAAGGTTTAAATCTCCAGAGGTGACAAGGCTTCTTCACTGTAAGGACTGTGGAATAGCCTACCCCAGGAGCTGGTCACAGCAGCAACATTGATCCTTATGGAGATGTATAGGACGCTTATTTCCCTCACTTAAGTCATGCCCTTTGCTATCCCTTGGTTGAACTTGATGGACATATGTCTTTTTTCATCTGTACTAACTATGCAACATATGTGAAACAAAAACACTAGATCTGTCATTGCCATGTTCAAGTGTAATGTTGTGTAAAAAATTGGCAGTAGAAGATATTTTCTTCCACAAGAGACTGAACACAGTAAACAAGAGAAACTAGCTTTCTGACATATTCCAACATTTGGGAATTGCTACGTCGCAAGCCATTAAATTATTCCAACCAAAATTTATTTCATCATCAAGGTGAAGTTCCTAAAAGTGTTAGTATTAAATAGGCAGGACACAGAGGAGGAAACCCTGATCAGTCTCTAGAAAAAAATCTCCTGGCTCCTGGTTCACTCCTGCTGTGCAAAGGCATTCTCCATTGTAGACAAAGCAGTAGTTATCCAAAGATAAATTAATAGTGCGTGTATATACAAAAGTCAGCCAAAAATCATTATCTCATATGTATGGCGGGCTTAAGCATTACCCAATTTCATGACCATAGCTGTTGGCTGTATAGGGGCTGAGGGACAGTATCAGTAAATGGGTTGGGTGCCTCTAGTTTTTTTTGTGTTTTTCTGTTTGTTTGTAGTTTGGTGTCACTTTAAATCACAATCCAAAAGATGCAACAGGGATGATTCCAGAAATGTAGAGCCCAACACAAACACCAGGGTCACCAAGTGAGCACACTGGGATGGTAATTTATTAAGACTAGCATTTCCCACCCCAGTCTTAGTAGTGTTCTCAACTGGTACTAAGTGCGCCTAAATTATTAAGAGGTTCCTTTGCGCCAGAATTTAAATCTATACCAGTCAGGAACTGGAGTAGATTTCATGTATAACTCACAGCACTTTTTTGGCAAGTTGTCAGGTCATGGTCAGCCTTGCTCTCCACCACTCTCACTTTTGCAATATGTGGAGAACAAGGAGCAAAACAAATGATGTGGTGCCTCTTTGTCGTATGAAAGGGCTGTGTGCCAAAAAGGCACCACATTTAACCTATTGAAGCCAGTAAACTGGTGTAGATGGGTTAATAAATTGCCTCCCCCCCACCCCATGTCCATCCCACCATCAGAAGATGCAAACTTTTCCAACCTCATAGACACATGAATGTCACCTCGTAAATCAAATAGCTGGAGCCGTAAAATCAAAAGAAGGTAACACAGAGTCGGCTCAAGTTATACTTTTCTGGATATTAATGTGCTTATAATCACAAACCAAATCCTTAAGGAAAATTATTTTATACTGGCAAGAGCCAAAATGAAAAAATACAAATAAAACACTTCAGGCTTCCCATTGTTTTAATAATACCCTGCTTTTCTTTCTGTGAAAATTTCCTCAATTTCTTTTGATGAAAACACGTTCTCTATTCCCCTGGACCATGTTCAAAATACATAAATCAAT
Source organism: Leptodactylus fallax (assembly GCA_947044405.1). Taxonomy (NCBI): domain Eukaryota; kingdom Metazoa; phylum Chordata; class Amphibia; order Anura; family Leptodactylidae; genus Leptodactylus; species Leptodactylus fallax. The sequence continues at coordinate 1,019,899 of CAMRHE010000150.1, forward strand.
ATTCACAATCTCTTACTCAAACAATAACTCAGCGACAGAGCCTTAGGCAAAACACACATATTTCGCTGGGTCTGTCGGAGATGAGACTTCAAAGGGAAGCTTCCATACGGGGCAAGCCGTAAAGGCTATGGCACATACACCAGTTTGTTGCAGATACAGTGGGGAAAAAAAGTATTTAGTCAGCCACCAATTGTGCAAGTTCTCCCACTTAAAAAGATGAGAGAGGTCTGTAATTGTCATCATAGGTAGACCTCAACTATGAGGTCAATTACAGATTCAGTCTTCCCAGCCTGGTGCAGGGCTACAATTTTGTTTCTGGTGTCCTTCCACAGCTCTTTGGTCTTCACCATAGTGGAGTTTGGAGTGTGACTGTTTGAGGTTGTGGACAGGTGTCTTTTATACTGATAACAATGTCAAACAGGTGCCATTACTACAGGTAATTAGTGGAGGACAGAGGAGCCTCTTAAAGAAGAAGTTACAGGTCTGTGAGAGCCAGAAATCTTGCTTGTTTGTAGGTGACCAAATACTTATTTTCCACCATAATTTGCAAATAAATTCTTAAAAAATCAGACAATGTGATTTTCTAGATATGTTTTCTCATTTTGTCTCTCATAGTTGAGGTCTACCTATGATGACAATTACAGGCCTCTGTCATCTTTTTAAGTGAGAGAACTTGCACAATTGGTGGCTGACTAAATACTTTTTTTCCCCACTGTACATACAGTTCTATAGGCGGATAAAAGTATAAGTGTTGATGCTCCTTGAAGGGGCAGTCATAATAAAACAGAAATACTAGTGTCTATAAACGTTTTCCTTTCCATACCGTTTATAGATTTGTCATAACAATTATGAAGCGTTTTTTGTGAAAATTGCATCTCGTGCTGTTTCTCTGTTATTCCTACTAGACATTCATGAGTAAACTGCCAGCTGGGCAGCGCCAGTAGGTGGTGGGTCCCTACAAGGTGGCACACTATCCAATCAGTGGCGCCGGTACCACCCTGTTTAGGGATAGACCCCTGTGAGAAGTGAAATGGTAACACCCAGTTGGCAATTTATTCATAGACTTTAAACATATTACAGAGGAACAGCAGAATATAGAGGAAAGATTCTCTAGAATTATTAGTTTTTAGTATTCTCCATGAAATAAGTATTTACTAAAACAGGCAAGTCAGGGGAGGAGACAGATCGCTTTTAGGATTGATGAGAAATGTAAAATCCACTGATTTTATCCCTACAAGCATGTGGAGTCAGAGTCAGGCCAGTTTTGGATGGAATCGGAGTCGGAAAAAAGTTACTGACTCTGGCTTCAAAATAAAATGAATAGTTATTTTTACTTACCCAATTATCAGTATTGTATAATTAATTAGATACCTATTTGGTTACATATTTACTTTCATAAGAATTCAGTCACTGGCTTTCTTGGAAATTAGAGGAGCTTTGCAGTTTCTGTCTGGCCATGGCTGTCAGCCATTTATGAAGGAGTTGTGATTGTGGAAAAAATAGACTTTTTGGGCAGGACTGCTTTAATGCTAAGTCTGTGTAAAGATCAAAATCTATACATCGACTTGTATTCTTATAAACTTTATATTGTAACAATTCCTGTAAAAAACACATGGTATAACATGTCTACTGCCAAAAAGCTTCTCTCCTCCTCCGGTGTCAGCACAGCGGTAGTCTATGAGCTGAACAGCTGACTCATGTCTGACAAAGTGGTTGCTTAGGAGAAGCTGCCTAACAACCACAGCCTATTTAAAGTGTTTCTCAGGAAGAGTCACAACCACCCAGTCTGTTTCTAGGCAGGATTCCCACTGAACTAAAGGCAGAGATCAGACAAGGAGTTTTGCCAGGAGTTCTTTAGAATTTACTGCTGCATTTGCCACATTTTGTAAAATGTGAATTTTGCTAACTAATCTCTTTAACTTCTGCTAGTATTCTCTTCCGTAATATTAAAAAGAGGAAATCATCAGATATGAGAAAAACATTGACAGGCATATCTGATGTGTTAGAGTACATTTATGTGGTCATCTGCAAGGAGAAGCGGCCGAGGACTGAACACTTCTGTGATCACACCAAGAAATTCCGCTCTCGGAAAGTTATTTATAAACTACCACATTTCCTAAGGTCGAAAACACAAGTCAACACCTCAGGACAAGTCATGTACCTCAGCTCCAGACCATGAACATCCATTTACCTTAGGGAAATGTACATTGCTCTTTACAGCTATCTATAAAGAAAAACAGAAAAATGCAGAAAAAAAAAACACTAGCAATATTTTCCACATTGGCACACAATATATGATATATAAGGAAAAGTATTGCCCCAGCTCTTAATCACTGAATTCAGGTGATTTATTCAGTCCCGTTGCCACAGGTATATAAAACCAGCCACCTAGCCATGCAGTTGCCTTTCCACACATTTGTGATCCAATGTCTCATTCTAAAGGGCTCACTGAATACCAATGTGGTACTGTAATAGGATGGCACTGACACCATCAATTTATGATATTTCTTCCCTACTAGATGATATTTCACCATCCACAAAGTTACAGACCACATAAAGTTACAGAGTGGGACACCATGTGCTGAGGCTCATAGTGCATAAAAGTCACCAACGCTCTGCTGACTCAGTAACTGCAGAGGTCTAGGTGTCCTCGGGCATTAGCATCAGTACAAATCCTGTACACCAAGAGCTTCATGGCCTATTTGCTACATACACATTGAAGGGTGGGGGGGAATTCATGAAATCTCCTATGCCAGAAGAGAGTCATAAATTAGCTTCAAACTGGTGATATATTGGCCGCAAATCTCAACACTTTTCCCACACCTAATTCATCAACCTTTATTCCACAAGACGGACGTAAATGTCAGCAGAATCTACAGCAGCACCCTACCACCATATGTAAGCAGCGAAATATGGCACAGAACAGTAAGTAGTACTGGCAATGTCGCTGCTCACCTAATGTTCATGTTCAATGTGTCTCCATTGAGTTGACCGTAAAGCATACTGTTAGGATGAGAACCCACGTTGCAGAAACACAGCTTTTTTTTTGTTGCAGATTTTGCTGTGTTTTTTTTAGCCAAAGTTAAGAATGGCTACAAAAGGAATGGAAAAAATATATAGGAAGCTCTTATACTTCTACCTTCTGCTCAATCCACTCCTACCTTCTGCCTCAGTCTTAACCTGTTTTATACTGGTGTCCCTTTCACTGGGTAAGTTGCACAGTTTTCTAAGTAATAAAAGTGAAGCTGCCCTTTAAACACTTCTATTTGTAATTTTCCATCAGATTTCTCTTTAGCGCAGCATACTACTTTATTTTGCCTGTTACATTGCTAAGGAAAACAGATCATAACATATTAGGTCATATCTAGTACAAAAATGGTGAAGGTGGACAGCTTCGTTTTTCACGGGACTGTCAATGACTGTGAGGCGTGAACTCTTGCTCTGCTTCCGGGTGACTTTGTACAATTTCTTGAAGAGACTTTAGTAGTATAATGTTGTACTGTGTTAGCCATAGAAAGTAGTGGAAGAGTGAAGAAATCAGGCGATAGCTTTTAGAGGCTAACTTGAAGACACTTTGGAATTATCCTAACAGATTCGATGAATGTGGCAGAGGAGACTGGTGGGAAATCCTGAGGAGTTCACAGAATCATGTCTGGAAGCTGCTCCAGTCATACAGCCTTAAAAGACTGCTGAGAAGCTCCAAGCAATGCAAGGCATGGCCTGCAGCGACAACTATTGCAGTGTACAAGCTGTAGAGCTGGGAATTGATGTCCGTTTCATATTTGCCTGGAGCTTGTCACTGTGAATAATACATCACAGAGGAAGGTTTAGCAAATCTAAAAAGCATCCGAGTACAAAGTACATTGTACACTTATTTGCACAGTGGAATTTGCTTTTTAGTATTCAGAAGGGATGGAATGATGTTAAAAAGTTTTGGTTTTTTTGTAGGATATGAAGCCACCTCTAAAAGGACAGAAATTATAGATCAGAACTGGAAACTATCAACCATAACATGAAAAACACCTGCCCAATAACGTGTAAGTCCTTCTAATACTGCCAAAACATTTCTGACCCATCAAAAGTAGGTGAAGGTGCCCTGTGGCATCTGGCACCAATACGTTTGTAGAACCTGCTGCTAGGTGGAACATCCCTTGATCAGACTTGTCTTTCCAGCACATCTCACAGATGCTCCATCGAATTGACTGTAGGGACCAGCTCCTGAGGTAGGCTATTCCACAGATTCACAGCTCTTACAGTAAAGAAGCCTTGATTCATAAGGAGACTGAATCTTGTTTATCCAGAGGGAGTGCTTCTTGTCTTTTGCAGAGATTTTACAGGGAACAAACATATTTTTATCTAGGACATTTCTATAAAGGTAATCGTGCCCCCTCCCCCCGTCTCTTCTCAAGACTGCAATCCATATGTAAATGAGCTGTTTAGTGCACCGAGGACATAAAGAGCACCTGTTTACTCCTTTGGTTGCCACACGAGGGCCTGTCAATGGTCCATGTCTGGAGGCAGTGTTAGGCCACCCCCTATATCACAGTCACTTAGCCCTTATTCACATGACAGAGTCTCAGCTGTGAAATTCTATCCGTGTGTGTTGCAGATTTACTGACCTACCCAGTATTTGGGCAAACGGACTCTTGCCATTATTAGATATCTAGGTAACTATAATGGCAGGAGTCTCTCTCCCCACATACTGGTTATACCAGTAAATCTAGCAACAAGGACTGAGTGTCATGGCTGAGACTCATGTAAATAAGGGCTTAGTTTAGTTATACTGTTTTTTTTGGAGTGTTCTAGTGGAACAAAACAAAAAGACATAAGACATGGATAAAAGACAGAGGGTGTGTTATTTCTCACTGAGTATAATGTAGTTGCTGCAGTGGCCAAGATCGGAGGCAAACCAGGCATTTAACCCCTCCTTCAACATCCCCAGAAAGAGTTAATAAAATGTATGCAATATGTTATAAGCACTCCAAGATGATACCATCGAATAATGCAATTCATCCTGCATAAAAATATATCCCTCAAACAGCTACATAGATGAAAACAGTAATGGCATTCCAAATGCAACAAAAACAGAAAAGAAACACATAGTTTTTATAGCTTATTTTCCCTAATATTTATTGTCATCCATTTATACATAATTTTATTGTTAAGGGTAGCTTTTTTTTCTGGACATAATAAAGGGTATGTTTTAGAAATGTTGGACATATATATAGTGTTCCATCACCGAAGCATCAACAACAGCGCATGTTATCTATATTCACTAGGGAAATTAAGCAGTGATTTTTCTGCGTACTTAGAAAATCGGTTAAGGGACAAGCCCATTTGTCAGCTGTCTCCGTTATCCTCCATCTGTAATTTTCAGAGGAACAGTAAGGGCAATGAACAGGCCAAACCACTCTTGTGTGCACGTACTCCATACACGTCACCTGTATTAACTTATCCAGTCTAGAGGCTAACAAACAAATACTGCTGTAAAGAGACATAAACTAGGTGATAAAATAGGCAGCCAGGGACTATGCACCTTTTTCATGCTACAGATTGTGGTGGCAAGAAGGATTCGACTTTTCTCTGCGCCGCAGCACTGTCCAGCCACTGTAAGCCCAGCCTATGTCACGCTGAAACTATTTACTTGGCCTCTGTAACTCGTGAGATGTTACACAGCAGAATTTTCTGTAACAGAGCTTCAGGAGAGGAAACTGGAGTAACTTGGTCAGGATTAATCCCTCCCCTAGATAAGTGCCAAAGGCTAAAAGTAAAAAGACAGCATTTTACTTTAAAGGGAATTTATAAAGGCAACACATTATCTTGACTCAAATTCTAAAAGAGACAACAAATGAAGTTTGTAACTTATGACCCACTGGTCACCAGATAACCCCTGACACAGGATATATTACACAGAGTGTATGTAACCTGTTTAAACGGTCACTAATTTTTCAGACAACTTAGTCCCATCTCATAGAACATGTGATTCTAGGACCAAAATGTAATGCACTTTATTTAAAAATGTTGCTGCTTTCTTCCTGAAAATCTCTCTAAAGTTGCTTCCACTAGGTGTCTCCCTTCTTTCTTCTATCTCGTTTCTATGGATGGACTTCCATGGTAACAAAAAAAGTGAACTGTAAATTAGTTAAAAGTCTGGAGGGGGAGGTTCCTTGCTATCTTCACACAGTAAATGGGAGGGGTTGATTCTCCTCGCAGAATGTCTGCAAACTGTTGCTCTGTGCAAAGGACTGACGATTCTGCAAATGCCACAGCTTACAATGTAAGAAAAGACATCTATGTAGTCTACTTGTGGCTGCTTGTGTGGCTACAGATGTGATATTATTCGGTGACAGCAAGCAGCTTTATTCCTCCAATTGCCACCTATAAATATCTGATCATCCTAAACAAATTCTCATATCACAAAAAAACTCAAAAATGCTTATATTAAACAACTGCAGTGAAGAGAAGTCTGTCGAAATGGATAACATTTACAGTACTTCTATAGGTGTCCTCATTTAGAACCCCAATTTCATCTCCCTGAAATCTGACTACACTGGCCATTTACTTACACTAGTTCTCTTATCAAACCCGACATAGCTTTAAAAAAAAAACCAAAAACACAGAATAGCTTTGTAGTTGACAGGTAAGATCTGGACAGAAATGTTTGATGGGACTCTTATTTCTGCAGTCCATACGGCTGACTGGTCATGTACAGATGTGTGTAATAATGTGACACGTATGATAAGCAAATTCATGTTTAGAGGTGAACATCTGCTGTAAAAGCTACAATAGTGCTTATTTCTAATATCTACGTGTCAATAATAATAATAATAATAATAATAATAATAATAATAGTCCTTTAATAGTCCCACAGTGGGGAAATTCAGTGTGTTACAGCAGCAAAGATAAGATAAGCAGATACAAATACAAATACAACATGTACAGGAATGTTCCAAGGTGAGAGGCATTACATTAATAGCAGACAGACAGATAGGACGTAGCAGAGGGGGGGGGGAATTTAACAGGCAGAGAGATATTTCAGTTCTCTGTATGTAATGATCTCCGCTAGGTCGGTGTTGGTTGTACAGCCTAACCGCGGTGGGGAGGAAAGACTTCCGTAGCGCTCCTTCTCACACCTAGGGTGGAGCAGTCGGTCACTGACAGTACTGCCCAGCGCAATCACAGTCTCATGCATGGGATGGGAGTTATTCTCCCGCATGGAGCTCACCACGGACAGTATCCTTCTGTCACCCACCACCTGCACTGGGTCCAGTGGGCTCCCCAGGACAGAAGGAAGATATAATACATAAAAAGCAGAACAATGGCTGAACCAAACTGTTGTGATAACCTTGGCTACTCCTATATACAGCACCACATCAGATCTCTATCTGTGTATTATTATAATACAATAGACAAGTTCTCGTATAAGGTATTGTGTATAAGCTTCATGGAATAGGACATAGCTTATAATGATAAAGATGACTCCACCTGTAGCTCTTCTGAAGTAGTTTAAAGGGGCTTATCAATTGACTTAGAAAAGTATATATATGGTTTCTTATTCTGTAACATACCTGTACCTTTTTATTATACCAGTGCAGTAGCATCTGTCTAACAAAACACACAAAAGAAAGTATACAGAGCAGAGAAGAATTGCATGATTCTTCTCCTGTGGTCTGTCTACCTTATTTTTGTGTCTCTTCTATGCATAACTACAATGGGATCCGGGTCGATCAAGCTTAGACACTCTCAAGAATATTATAAATAAGAATGTATATGCATTTTAGGGGACACTTTCTGAGAGCAGTTTGCTCCAGTGATGCACATGTATTTATGTATATACCTACCCAGGAGTCTGTGAATGAAGTTTATTAAATCTTATCCACATTGCTGGTACTGTAATACACTGCAAATCTGCTGCCTAGAAACCTGGAAAGAAAATCCACTGCATCTGTGTCATGTGTGAGCATACCGTTAAAGGGTACCTGAGTTTTCATTAAAAGTTGAACCATATGCATGTTTTTGTTGGGCAGTCTGCTCTCTAGGTGTATAAGCCTTCATACATGATGTCCTATCAGTTTTTCTGCTGCTATAATCACATTATGGCTGCTGCACATTTTACTTTTCTCCCTGAGGTAGGAGCTTGTACAACAAGTAGTTTGGCACCCGCCCCTATCAATTACTGATACTACTGGCTTCTTTATAGGTAATTCTGCTAGGAGTAACTGTACAATAGCGAACAAATAGGTGAGAAAAGTCCAAGTGACCATAATAGTACATTCCAAAAACTCTAAACTGCAAATACAGGGTAAATACATGCAGGCATGCAGCTAACACACTGGAAAAACAATCTACGAGTACAGTCAAGAAAGCTGCTTGCTGTCTGTGAATAATACTAAATCTGTAATCACACAAGCAGCCAGAAGTAGATACAAGTACATAAGTAGACTTTTCTTACATTGCAAGCTGGGAGATGTGCAGGATGTTTAGTCCAGTGTACAGAAAAAGCAGTTTGCATAAGTGTATGTAGAGGCTGCGAAGAGAAAAAGCCCCCCCTGTCTCTATTCACAGTATGAAGGCAGGACAGAACCTCACTCTCCACTCACTGAGAAGCAGTCTTGCATCTATGGACGGATATTCCCTAGCAACAGGGAGTAAACTGTAAATTAGCAAGAAGGGAGACACCTAGTGGCAGGAATTTTAAAGAGGTGTCTCAGGCAGAAAGCAGCCACATTTTAAATTAAAGTACATTGCATTTTGGCCCAGAATCACATGTCCTATTAAATGAGACTAAGTTGTCTGAAAATTGGTTGACCATTTAAAGTGAATTGGTATCCGCATTACTATACACAGCCCATGAACAAGGATAGTGCAGTTTCCATTTATTCTAATCTTGGATAATACCTTTACCATGTAAATTTATTCTGATTTAAATCTTTCAGGTTTTAGTTACATCCTATAAAGCATCATCTACTACCAGTTTTCAGAGCCTCCTTTTTTCACTCTGAGTGAAGGTGTATTGGAACAGGAGCCTATGTGAGTGACGTAAAATGACAATCACTATGAGCATGCTTCAGGCTTAGAAAACAGTTGTCACTAGTCTATAACCATACACCTATTAGCCCAGCAAATAAAATATCAGCATCACTAACCATGTAGTGAAGTACAAAATAGACTGCAAACAATGCATAGGGCCCTCGGCATACACTGTACACACGTGTGGGATTCATACAGCAATTGCAGTGTACATGTAACCTTTTTGCCTGTAAAGGTCCCAGCATATACATTAAATGTATCCATAGGCTCATTTACCTCACAGAGATGAAAGGACTGTCCTTTTGACCTCCATCAGGCTAGTATACATAAGTAGACCTCTTTTTTCTAGTTTTATGGATAAAAAAGTGTAGTTATCTGCTCTATACTATCCAAAGGCATCCTGTAAAACATAAACCATGCAGCACACTTTTTTTGTGTTATGGTCAATGTATGGCACTGTATAGCTATACATTGAAAAATCCTCTTAACATATACCTCTAGCATACACAGAGTGAATTCAACTGTGTATTGGCCTATACTAGGGATCAGCAACCTTTGCACACTCCGGCTGCTGTGGAACTACAACTCCCAGCATGCCCCATTCACTTCTATGGGTAGCTCCAAGAGCAGCAAAGGAGGCATGTTGGTAGTTGTGTTTCCACAACAGCTGGAGTACCAAATGTTGCCTACCCCTGGATCTTTCCAAAGCAGAATTGTTCTTTGAGCTTATTTCTCTGGGTGCTTTATTACACACCTCGTCACCTTTACTAAATCATTTGCTCCCGCTGTACTATGGGAAACCTAATCCAGTATCTACAAGAATATAGCATGCCGAGAAGAGTCCCAGGTGATTCCAATATTAGTTGGGTCATTATGCAGGCATGCTAGTATAAGAAACATTGTAATTTATCAGTCATGGCAGGTACTCGGCATTGCGAGGGACATGAGTGCGTGGCAGGAAAGTAAAATATGCCCATTCACTTGCTACTAAGGAACCCAGTCCAAAACACCACAATGACAAAAGACATGGAGTTTCAGAGTCTGGACAGAAAGAATTAGTAAAAATCTAGATCAACCTGTACAAGTAGTTCTGAAAAAGTCCAGTGTATTACTAAACCATGGCACATTTTATACTATTCTGTTCGTACACAGCCCACTTCACTCTGCAGCCCTAAAAGAACAGCACGGAGGGCACACATTGTAAACATGCGAGCAGACTCCCACCAGTGGGGAAACAAAGTACTGGAGACTGAGGAAACAAACCATCAATGCGATGCTACAAAAGGAATCCTTGGCATAAAAGCAATTTGCTTTTGCTCTGGAAAGATGCCAGACATGCAGCAGGATAGCTCTCTGTCATAATGGAACGTAAAGTGGCAACACACCTGTATGGAAACCAAATTCACTGTAACCATTTAACCACTTTCCTCATTTAATGGCCATCATGTGCAGTCCCAGAGTCTCCAATAAAAGACCGGAACGGGATTGTCATACTGGCCATGGTCCCATAAAACAGGACCTCGGTTTGTTTTCAGGCAATCCTTATAGCCCTATACCTTATATCACAGACCAATGCAGGGAAGAAGAGTGCCAAGGGAAGATTTATTGGCCTTTTTACTAAAGTCTATGCAAACTACTTTTCCCTGACACAGTTTCATTGTTTGTTGGCAGCATGTCAAATTTTACATAAATATGGTGACACGTGCTGACCAACAATGTTTTTTAAGCCACATAAAAGATGTGGAAACAGACATTAAAAGGGGCGGCTAGGACTGTGATATCCAGCTCCACTTCCCTTCCTCTTTCCTAGGTGAGTAACATCACATCCACTAGTCACTTGACCATACTGCAGCTCAATCCCATTCAAATAATGAGTTCTTAGCTGCAATACCTAGCGCAGCCACTATACAATGTATGGCACTGTGCTTGGTAAGTAGAAAAGAATTCATAGCAATTAATATTATAGCCCAGACTAATTCTAAGGATATCCCTGTGGGCAGCTACTTGTATTATGTAATGTGCCATGTGACAATAAAGCCAACACATCTCCCAGGAATGCACTGCACTCCGGCTATGGCCCTGCCACTGATAGTGTGAGCTCTATGTACTGCTCTAGCTCATACACAGTAAGAGAGCAGAGAAACATGAAAGCAAAAGCAGGCAGTACTTAGCAGGGACCTGAAGGAAAAGCACCATCTCACAGCCGATGGTGGTCATTACCATGGCAACCAGATTGAGAAAATACTTCACCCCATGGGGTCATAGATATTAATTTTATTTTAAAAAAAATGAAGATTTTTCATTTTTGACTGCATGTTTTTAGGCATGTTTTATGTTATTGGGAATAGCCCTTTAACAATCTAATGGAATTTGCGCATGGGCTAACCAACAAATGAAGCTGCAGCTGAAAGCCAAAACACAGCTTTGGCTTTCCACCGTGGGACGCCCTAGGCCAAAACTTGAAGAGGAATCCTAGACAGTAGACCGCCTCAAATTCCTTTCACTTTCTGCCACATGAGCCAGGCCTAAGTGACGTGGCATGCAATCGGAACAGCCTTGTGTGCCTTCACCCCTAGAGCCCGAATTATTGGAAACGTGTAAATGTTTGGTCCTGATTAATTCCTACAAACATTTTGTCACAATCATTGGTCCTTCTAATAGGATCCTTAAGGCCCTTTTGCACTGCATGGAACTGGCGAACGCCTCAGCTCACCTTGGACTTGACTTGAGAGATATTTTTTTTTCACGAATAAAATGCACCCCTGGCCCTATTGATCTTGTCCAGGACCAGGATTTCACAAAAGCCGCTCTAGTCCCCTCCACAGCCTGTGCATGGTATTGCAGCTTAATAAGCAGCCCCAAATATATTATCCCATAAGCTCCATTTTGATGAATTGGACCTAATCTAAGCTATTTTTGCTAACAGATAAATGCTTTATGCCATTAATAACTCTTCCACGTATTAAGCACCCATTCACACATGTGAATGTTATGAGTGGGTTATCCTATATCTATCAGTTGTAAAAGAGAGTGGTGCACATACACATTCAGCCGTTATATATTTAGAAATCCTCATGTCTTATAACTATCCAGACTACAAAGATTTTTAATTGAAGAGGGCAGGTCCTGACTTTTAGTAGATCCGTTTTAGTGGCTAAGAACTGCTCATTGTGTATTTATACATTCACCTCTGACTTTGTTTCTTGGGAGCTGCGGCCGGTAGTTGTGCCAAGTATATGAAATGCAATCTGGAGAATGTCATTCCTGATTAAGAGGTTTCTAGGATATATGGAGGCGAACTGCAAGAAGCGCTAAACTTCAGAAGTGAATAATACAGATTGAATATGTACATCAAGCTTTATTAACTCTTTAGTGACCGGCCTGTTTTGGGATTTTTCCATTCGTGCAGCAGTATGAGGGCTTGTCTTTTTTGTAGGACAGATTGTAGTGTTTATTGAAACTATTTTGGGGTAAATAGTTATAGAAGTTAACCAAATAAATTGCAATTCCATCACTGCTTTTTAACACTATAAATTTTGAGCCAGTCACTATTAAATAGCATGCTAAATTTAGTCTCTGGGTGAGACACTGCGATATGTGTATTTGGTTTCATTTTGCAAATCATTTTGGATGAAACTCTTATTTATTTATTTTATTTTTTTTAAACTGGTTTATTTTTCAATAAAATATTATTTAAGTTTTTGCACGTTATGTTCAGTTCCTAGGGGACTTAAACTAGCTTTTGATCGCTCACATAATACACTGCACTACTTATATAATACAATATATTACGCTGTCAGTGTAAATGCAATGTATTATGCTGTCAGGTCACAGCCTAATAGGCATATAATGAAGGCAAACCTGGAGCCTTCTTTCGGTCCTTGACTACCAAATACAAGTTGTTGACACTCCAAGGGGTCAGGAGCGATGCCTGACAAAAGGAAGCCGACTCCCTCTGAAATCCAGTTAGATGCTTCGGTCGCTGCAATTCACAATACTATGTCTGGGTGGTCACGGACACAAAAGATAAAGATCCTGTGACAGAGCGTTGCAAAATTGTGTTATTTTTAAAAGCTGGTCATCTTGTGGCATGCATCACAGAATATGCTAAGCAAAGACGAAAAGTAGGTAAGGACGCATCTATTTGTGACAGATGGAAAGTGCATGTATTTCAAGGTGCATGGTGCAACCCACATCATAAAAACACTTTACCCTGTAACAAAATGAAGAACAAATCAGCATACCACATTACTAGCAAATTTCTTGTAACGAAAATTCCTGTTCTTACTAAAGAGCTGCCATGTTAGCTACGGCCTATGCTGCAACATTTGGTAAAATAGTGAAACAGGGACTCAGGCGACTTTCTGTGAAAAACTGAAAAAAGTCATGGACAGTTGGACTTTCAGCAACATAAAATAGCATAAACATAAGCACATATGTTCCTCTGTTCTCTTCAGTGACTAGTTTACTCACTAAATAATGGTTGACTAGACAGTTGGCCTTGTTCCCAAGCACATATGTACAACTTATGAAACGTATCTAAAGTTCAGAGGATCAAATTCCTCAGTCACAGCCATTTTAGAAGTATATGGTGTACATATAAGATCAATAGTAAAGCTCTGAATACTCTTTAGGCATTTCTGTCATGGGCATGTAAAGATGAATAAACTAGACAGAGACGCAGTTTTATATTATTGCTGACTTTTAGAGCAGCCACCAGGTATCTCAAGCCCATATCTCAAGTATTTGGTTGCACCTCCTTTAGCAGCCAAGGCTTCCTGTATTATCTGCCTTAACCATTTTAGTAATTTTTTACACATTCAGGTAAGCAGGCATTCAGGATTGTTTTTTTCAAGTCCTAACACAGCCTCTTTATTGGGTTCAGGTCAGGTCTTAGACTCGACTGACCGTGTAGTAGTAACAGTAATCGGCCATAAATCAAGGACCAAACCTTGAAGTGGCAGCAAAATACCAACGTACTGTCCCAACGTAAAAGCCCACAGAACAGGAAGGTTTAGTCAGCTCATAAGTGTTAGCACAGTAACCCCTGGTAGTGCCAAAAATAGCAGACAAAATAGCGCAGCATACAGCCTGAGACCACCAAAGTCAGTGATTGGTTGCAGCGGTCACATGACTGCGTATAGTTCGTCACCACTGTAAAACAAGTCAAGAAGAGCGATGGGGACCACTGCGGTAGCAGGGGATTTACCTGGTGCATATAAGTATTGGGCTTTAAGCACATTTTCCTACTTATACATTCTGTAACCTAAAATTATTTTCTTGATCATTTACCAGTTCCTGCTGTAGGTGCGAGCAGAGTTCATAAAGCTAAATCTACAGGCACATCAACTAGGCCTTATGGTTGTCAAACATAATAGATTAATGTTCTTTTTTTCTCTTTATTTCTCTCTTCCTCTCTATGCTCCTTTCTTGTTTTTCCTCCTCTCTCGTTTTACTCTTCCACTCTTCTTCGGTTTCATTGCCCATTTGGTCTATTTCGCTGACTTTTATTGTTTACATACAATTGTCTCTGTTGTTTCTTTTTTACATGTCTATGCTTCTTTGTTTTTTGACGTTCAAAAATCGATAAAACTTTTGAATTTGAAAAAAAACAACAAAACATAACAGATTAACAACCTATCAGTCACATTAAAATTGGAATAACCCTCCCAAAAATGTCACTTTTATACACTAGGCCCATAAGTAGGGTATCTTAAAGAGGACCTTTCATGTCTTCAGGCACATGCGGTTTTATATACCGCTAGAAAGCCAACAGTGCGCTGAATTCAGCGCACTGTCGGCTTTCCCGTTATGTTCCCCAGGGCTGGAGATATCGGTGCCGTTAGTTTTGGTACCGATCTCTGCCCATCACCAGAAGGGCGTCCCTGACAGTCTAGCTGGGCTGTGAGGAACGCCCCCCACTGACTGTACTCGCCCATAGACTTGTACTGGGTGGGGGGGAGCTTTCCTCACAGCCTAGTGTCATCGCTGGGCGGTAAGGAACGCCCCCTCTGACTGTGCAGGGCTATGGATGAGTACTGTCAGGGGGAGCGTTCCTCACAGCCCAGCTAGATTGTCAGGAATGCCCTTCTAACAGTGGGCAGAGATCGGTGCAGAAACCAGATATCGGCACCGATATCTCCAGCCCTGGGGCACATAACGGGAAAGCCAACAGTGCGCTGAATTCAGCACACTGTCGGCTTTCTAGCGGTATAAAAACGCATGTGCATGACGACATGAAAGGTCCTCTTTAAGTGAATTTTAACCCCTTATTGACTTATTTTAGCCTAGTAGTAGGATCAGAATACAAATCCCCCCCTCTTTGTTAGGGGACGTTCACACTACCGTTGGTGACCGTCAGTAGTGTCCGTTGCTATTGTCCGTTACAAGATTTTAGCATTGGACACTAGCTGAACCGTCAGAAATCCGTTAAAATTTCCATTCATTTCAATTGGTTTTTATATTGTGTCCGTTTACACACAATCCGTCAGAAGTCGTTTTTTTTTTTTTGCGGACAAAAAAAATCCTACATGCAGGACTTTTTTGTCCATTTGAAATAACGGATTTTTGACAGCAAGTGTCCGTTATTTTTTTAACATTGAAGTCTATGGGTAATGGACTTATAACAGTAACTCAGTTACTGTCCGTTATTTTATGTCCATTTTTTTTTTTCTGCGCATGCTCAGAAAGCAGGAAAAAAACAAAAAAAAAACGGATAGTTTTAAAAAACGGACACTAACTGATGCTAATGTGTAGTGTGAACCCTGCCTTACAGCAGGAATGACTATTTTTTGATTCTAAAGGATGAAATGTTGCTTTCCTATGTACACAAAGTGGTTCCTATAATGTACTGAATCTTTTATTATTTTTGGAAGGGGGAGGGGAGGTTGGAAAAAAGAAAAAAAGCCTGCTATTGATTTTTTTTTTTTTGTTTTATTGTCACAGTGTTTACTACTGGTGTTCTATTTGATAAAACATACATGTGTCCTTTGACCCCAGCAAAGGCGATCCCTGTATAATCTCATATATATATATATTTTTGTGTTCTATTTTTTTCAATAATAAAACTGTAAGACCTCATAAATACAATTGCATGTGCAGCCTGTGGGGGGTTCGGATTTTGTAACGAAAAGCACTTGGATGACATCTGAGTGCCTTCCATCTTTCATTAATTTCAATGGGCGGTTCTACACTGTTCCGAATTCACAGATCTGGATAGGACATACTCCATAATCCTTGGAACAGAATGGAGCATCAGAACTCCCCTCGGACTGCACACTCAGTGTGCATGAAGCCTTTGGGGATTTTTTTTTTTTTTTGAACCTTTCTACTTTCATATGTTTAAAAATATTTCTGAACACTTTTTTGACCGGAGAGAGCGAGAGCGAGAAAAAACAAGAGGACAGTAATATTTATTGCACGCTTTGGAGGGCATGTACTAGAGGCCAAAAGGGGGCTACAGTACAGAAGGTAGGAAGGCTAAAGGCGTTAACCCTTACCTCATCTACTAAGCAGAACAAATAACGCAGGGGAAACATATGTGCTATATAGAAGGGTAGGTAAAGTTTATAACCCTTACACAAGGAGAGGAGAGGAAAAAGGGTGGTGGGGCTATTATTGAGACGGCAGGGAAAGGGTGGAAAAGGCTGCGGACGGCAGGGAAAGGGGCAGAGGAGGCTGAGGACCACAGCACAGACAGGTAAAGAGGAACAGGGACCATAATACGGTACATTTATTATTCATGAAATGCATGTATGAAAAGTAGCAGAGAACTTTTGTGAGAAGAAACAAAGGTGAAGACAGGAGGTGCAGACGTAAATCAGCTCTCCTTATAACTGAATAGAGCACAGAACTGAAATGACGGAGCACATCCATGCTGCACAAAATATTCCTCAAGAATACTTAGCCCAAGCTTCAGTTGACTTTATCATACCACCTATAACCAGCCTGAGCTGAAAGTAGAAGCCGCAGGGAGACACAATGGCTACTCACTGGCTGCTCTTCTGTCTGAGCCAGAGGAGTAACATCAAGCTCCTGGGCCCCAATGTAATATCTGTGTCAGGCTCCCCAGCTATAATGTAATGCTTATAGTATATACCTATATTGGGAAGAGCCACCCCCTAATGTTATACCCCTGGGCCACACTGTGTTCATGTTAAACTGTAGGGTACTTTTCACCAAGCCCAAGAGCAGCTCAGGCAAAATTGTAAAGGAGGTGGGGGGAGGGGATGGGGTTAAAGAGGTTATCCAAAACCTAATATTAATGACCTACAGTTTAGCTGAACTCCACAGACCGCCCCATAGACACTGAAGTGGCTGGGCTACACTATTTATTTACACTGAGACTGTCTAAGTGAGCCATTTGTCATTGGGAATGGTGATTTCTGGTGACATAACCAGGGACTGTGATATATGGGCCACACTACTGCAGCTCAGCTCCAATTTAATGATATTGAAATCCAACAGCACATTCATTCATAGAGATGTCAGACAGCTGCTTACTTCCTTTAACGTACTGAGAACATGTGCACGCATGCTCGATCATGCTGAGCATACATGTGTATGGCAGGTGAAGAGGAATTGCTGTAATGTATACAGCGAGCTGTAGTAAGAAATTCTACCCTTAGAAAGCAAAAACGAGCCTTGGATTAATAGACGGAACAGTTGACAGCCAGAAATGCAATACAACTAAGCCAATTCAATAGTCTAGAAAATTAGCCCAATTTAAGGAGCCATTAAGCTTAACACGATTTAGGGGTTTGCTATTCTCCTAGTGAATGGCTTCAGGTAACTGAACTGCCAGAAAGACCTCAGCGGTGGTGAGAAAAGCAGATATGTGTCTTTCTGAAGCATAAGCAGGAAAAATATCATCTTATTTAATCCGGGATAATTATCGCAAATGCATTTACAGCACAGAAAATGATGGTGGAAATGTTTGGCTTCAGTTAGAAACACAGATGCATTATGAGAATGTCTCAGAGATTGTCAGCAGGTTATGTTATTCTATATTATCAAGTTACCTCAAATTCATTATTGCTGCCTGCAAAAAAATAGAGAATACAGGCAGTACAGCCATGAGCACCAACAATGCGGAAAGGAAACTGCACCAGAAAAGTAACGCAACAATGGGATGCTATGGATAATAAGAACGCTTCTTCTCACTTGACCGTTTTGAAGCCATTCACACTGAATCTACAAACGTCACTTTATTGGGTTAGTCAGTCTCATGACAAAACAAGCCCCTTGGTACTGGAGTCACTCCCAACCCCTCTAGCCAATATCGGCTAAAAGAGCCATTCAGATGGATAGCCATCCATGTAACACATAAAAAGTCTTGAGTCCACCAATGTGTTTTGACTCACAGAGCAGAGCCATGTTGTCTTCATATACAACTTTCTTGGAAGAAAGCTGCTCAACAATAAACTACAGCCTGCAAATTCACCTCCCCTAACCCCTATATAGATCAGCACTGACCACTTTTGGGAAGCAGGAAGCTGTGGATATCACATGTACAAAACAGAGCACCATGTAATACGTGGTCGTGTTGAGTCCTCCAGACTGCAACACGTGTGTACATTACTCTGCTTCCTGCTTTTTCAACCATATTTTGTGCTAGTAATGCTGTCTCCTTACCAATCACTCCTTCAAGACGTGATTGACATTTCCATCGTACTGTGTTTGAGAGAGTGTACTGTGATTAGCAAGGGGACAGCGTGACTAGTCTGAAGCCGCTCCCTGCTCACCGTGACTACTTAGGTCAGAAGGGTTGTCTAGGTAGTGGACAAATCACAGAGGAGTATGGGAAAAGATGTAACTTTTTTTTTTTTTTTAAATAAATATGTATCATACTTTCCCCAGTCCTCTGATGTCCACCACCACTGTCTGTTTGGGTACGGTGCCTTTGCCAGCAGAAGTCCTGCACCGCATAAAAGGACTTGTGACATCACTGACATACATCACCAGGTACTGTCCTGCAGTCGCTGAGGTCACTGATTGGCTTCAGTTGTCACATGTGGCGCAGAACTTCCAGTGGTGAAGGCACAGCACACGCCTGAATGGGCAGCAGAGGCGGATACAGGAGCTCCGAGGATAGACGAGTATGATTTTCATTTTATTTATTTATTTACCTTCCCTGGCCTCCTCTGTGATTTGTCCAGTTCCTGGACAACCCCTTTAATTTCCATAAGACTTTTTGGAATTTCAAACATTTCTAACTTAACATTACTGCAACAGAAAGATTACAGAGGACACCAAAGGAAAGGGAATTACTTCATCCTGGACAAAATGGCGCCAGTTTCTGGTGAGAAAAAACATGTGACTGGTTCCCTTTAATCTTTTCCTCCTAATTACTCTGCAGCTCCTTGCAACATCTTTGAAGAAGCCACATTATCTAAAAAGTTCAGAACAGGACAAATGCAGAGAATGTATGCATTCCATATTTGCAACATTGTAAGAAGTAATCTTAGCATCAGATATCTGTCATGTAATAATACTACATACAAACTACATTATTCACAGCGTCGGTAACATGTACATGCAAGAGAGTACTCTAGGATTAAGGGAGGGCCGCTGATGAAGAGTTGTACTTATGCCAGCTCTGCTGGTTTCCTGTCAAACTGACTATGGTCGTATTGTAAACCGAGCGCCTTCTCTTTTTGTGCTCTGTAGGATTACAGATATCATAATGTAACGTGCACCTGTATCACTTGGGGATGTCAGTGTTGATCATAAAAGTAAAGTGAATTGCTGACAGATCCTCGCGCGTTTCTAGATTACGGGCTGCTGTCAAAATAACATCTACACTTCATTCTCACAGCCGCAGCCATGAGATCTGTGGTAGACAAACGTGCATCTCACTTTATCTCTAAAAAAAAAAAGTCCTACTCAAACCCTTCTTTTACGATTTCTTCACGCATTTTGCATTGTTTTTTAAACAGTTTTCACAGTGTTTTGTACGTGCTATTCAGAGTTTTACATTTTAATAGATTTTTAAACTTGCGTTTTTATCTGGGAATTTCCAAGTACTAAAACCAAAATGTTTTTTTTATGTAGTGTATAAAAGACTAACTTTAAAATCTTGCTGCAGATTTTTTTGGTCCAACCAAAAAAAAGACATAAGAAAGTCACAAAAGCATTAAGAAAAATGTAGTGTTTTCATCAAGACACGGTGTGAAAAACTATACTTTCAGTCTTAAAGTATCCACTGTGAAACACTAGTAAGCATAGAGAATGATTTCCATACTAAATGCAGTTCCATCCTCCTGCCAGTTTGGGGCATCCTACTTCTGACTCATTACCCGCATCTCTACTACTGTTAATACCGCAACTCATGTGATGCACACACTTCAAGCATGACAACTTCTACAATTTCCTGCTCTTTATGTCTAAATGTACAATGTATGTGCAACGTTTCAAGGTAAACAAGGCAGAGGACAGTGTTTATTTTACTTTAACACTTGTCATAAGGGTTTGACTTGAGGCCTCCTCCAAATGGGTTGTAATTCTTACATAGGAGACATACCGTATACTATGTCCTATCCTTTGTACTAATAGTCTGCCTACTAGAACTACAAGACATTACTGCAAGGTGGATTACTTCAACTAATGTAATGTCTACATACAATTAGACAATAAGGCATACAGAACATCTCAAAAAGATTTCACTTAGGTTATGTTTACATGTGACAGAGCCTGTATCGCAGATTAAAATTACAGACAAAATAGCCCAGCATGTGCCATATGGTTCTGGGGAGTAAAACTGACATTGAAGGTTTCAGTTTAGTCTTGGATCTACTAGTACACCCTATCAGATGCTACTAAAGCCAATAGGATATTGTCATGTATTAAAGTCTGTAAGGGAATATTAAATAATATAATAAAATAGATTAATAGCCTTCAGAAAAGTTGTTAAAGGGATGAAAGGTTTAACTTGTATAGGTATATAAAAGGTCACAGAATCCAGTCACACTAGGAACAGCTTCAAAAAAGTCTAATAGGCCTTAACAACAAAACATCATTGGTGCTAATGAAACGTCTGATCGCCACTTGGAATCATGTGAAAAATATTTCCTATTTAGGGCAGAATGTTTATGTCCCATTTTTTTTTTTTTTTTAGTTTCCTCAGGATCAATAGAAGTAAATAACGTTTGAATGTTCACCCATGACCCTTGCAACTTCATCCAAATCTTTTACCATTCCTTCGATGAACTGGATGGAAAGATGACTTACTTTAACCGTACTGTTTAAAGGGGTTGTCCTGGCAGTAGTAATTTACTTACCTGGTCTGGAGATCACCGATGATGGACGCCGGGGCTCTGGTAATGTCATGACCCCCAGGACATGTGATCCAAAGGAGCGTTCCGCCCCCAGATCACTCCACCCCCCTCCTGTCCCCATGTCACAAATAATTAATTACCTGGGGGCTGGCTTTACTATAGAGAGCCACCATAGCGCTGACCCATAGATTTCAATGGGGCAGCGCTGCAGTACCTACAGTCACCGCTACAATTTGTGAAGGGTGGGATTGTGGTAAGGGAAGGAGAAATCCACAATGACCAGGTTTCCTGCTGGTCTCTACTTCCAGGTCCTTTGTCACACAGGAAATGACCAATCGTGACCAGTCAGTCATTTCCTACATGTCAGGAGGGACCAGGAATTAGAGATCAATACAGGATCTCGGAAGCATTGGAATAGGCATGGGATCACGGAGGTGGGCAGTGCTTCTTTAAGACTCATTCTGAACTATAAATAAAAATGTATTTTTTTTTCTGCTTTGGAAAACCCATGTGAAAAGAAAACCTGTGTTGTAAAATTACTGGTAAATATGTAAATGAGGACTAGTCATTACAATAATAACTGGGAGTATTTCTTATTTATATGTATGATTATGTAATGTACGCATCCGCCAACACCCAGGACATGGCAGCACACTGGCACTACCTGTTATACACAACAGCAACAGGGTCACAACAGCAAATGGACAGATCTTTACCTTTTTTTTTTTTTTTCTATTTGAGCACAGTATAGAAAAAAATGACTGGTTATTGTGGACAATGTTCTTCTAGATTTGGCTTCACCACTGGTATATACAGTGTGCCAGGGCAGCACAGTCAGCTTCTGAACAGACATGGTTAAAGAGATGAACAAGACAGAGCGTTTTTGTGTTCACTTCAAGAGAGGAAATGAAGTAAAGTCATTTTTCTAACCCTGAGTGCTGAGGAGTGTCACAAGGCTTGCTCCTGCCTGATGCCAACTGGCGCTGCTCCCATTTACAGTAACTTGTTTACGCCTCACCAAAGATATCTGCAAAAGGAAAATATGTGAGTTTTCTAAGCAGGATTCTTATTCTGACATGGAGGAAGGGAAAATTTCAAGCCACAGGCATCTTCTTCACAGGCGAAACAAGGCGGCTCTGTCTGTCCGCGCCTTTCATTTACAATGTCTGAATGAAATGAATTAGCCTCCAATTTTCCATAGTTCTCCCCCATTTACTATGAACACCATGCTAGATGAAAACCTCTGTCAACCAGGAATAGTGTGTGTTTGTTTTCTACTGCTACCAGCAGGGGTCTAAAAAACTAAACCCATCCATTCCACATGGACAAATATACCAATAGTGGTGCAGTAAAGCATGGAAATTTCCACTTACAAGAAAAAGGGAACAGTCCCACTGTACATCAATACTTATGCACAGGTAAATTTTATTATATTGCTCTAGCTGGCATAATACATCAATTTTTTTCTGCACAAGATACTGTTTTATATAAATAAGGCCATGTAATGCTACATACCACCATATATTATTGTCAGACCTGTATTACACTATAAAGTGCTGCAGTGACATGATATAGTGGATTCATATGTTTTACACCAGAGCAGCAAAGCAGAGATAAGATAGCAACTAAACCGTCTCCAGCTTTAGCTTTGTGGCTTGTAAAATGCCTAGCTGACATACTGTCCCCAAGATGTTAGAGCAGACACGTAACTACAGTAAGGAGTTAACACTTTCTATTTTAACAGAACTGTTAGGCTGCACATGGCTATATACCTTAGGCTCTTTTTGCCTTGAGGTCTGCTGTATACATTTAACATATGAGCCAGGAAAGCTCCTGATGCAAACATTAAACAGTCCCATAGTCTACAGTTATACCAAGAGGAAGCCAAAAGAGTGTTTTGGTCTCCATCGTGCGGTATATACTGAATATAGTTTTACATACTGTGGTATTTTAATTTATTGTGTTTCAGTATCTTAAAGAGGCTGTCCAAGAATTGATACGGATACTGACCATAAACAATTTTAGATCAGTGGGAACCCAACACTTAGCACCCCCACCCATCCACTGCTATGGCTGCCAGATCTGCACACTTGGGGCAAATTTATGAAAACTACATTAAATGCAAACTTAGTTGTCCACATCAACCAATCACAGCACTGCTTTCATTTTCCAAAATAAATATTGTGCTGTGATTGGTTGTTATGGGCAACCAATGTTCTCATAAATCTGTCCCAATGTACGCAGGCAGTAGCAGGCTGCTCCATACACTGTGTGGTGGATATACCAGGGTTAAATGGGAGCCGAGCTGGATGGACATGGCGCAGGGACCAAGAGATGTATGAAGAGGCGTGACAGGTCCTGGCGCCAGAATGGAAATCTACGCCAGGTAGGAACTGGCGTTGTATTCTAACTTACGACTTGATATTGGCGTGAGTTTCAGTAAATCAGCCGGGCTGATGTCCCTGTCTCAGCCCGCCTAGATACCAGCCTTGTAAAGTCCACATTCACATAATGTGTCAGGCGGTTGAGCCTTGAGGTGCATGTTTGGCGCAAGAAATGGCCTAGCGCCACACATGCGCCTCAATATCATCCCTCTACATCAGAAAACTGATAAATTTCCCCCATAGTGAAGGATGAAGGGAAAGTAAAGTAAAAAGCGCTGAGATTTGTTCTTAACTTTTTGGGTATTTTCGGTGCTTACTGTTCCTTTAGAGTGGTGTCCCACACATTGGTTGTCCTGTAGAAGTGATGGGGCCACTGCACAGTGACAGCGCTGCCGAGAAGTGACAAACAGCACAAGCACCACCCTTTAGCAAACCTCGAATATATATAGAAAAGTCTTCCAAATGGAACCTTTACTTTCAGAGGAAGTACCGCTCACAAGTCTTGCTGAGTCTGCTGATATGAATGTGACAGTATTGTATAAAACAGCGGGAGACTGAAAGAAATCGGGAGAACACAAACACACAGCTCAAGAAGGCAAAGAAATACTTTTCTACTTTCTGATTGCACAATTGCTAATACAGAGAATCTGATCCCTTCATCTTGAAGTAGAACCTATACTTCTCCTAAATTTACGCTGGCTATAGATACTTGTTCAGATCACACTGGAATTTGGGCTTATGAGTAAGCTTAGAGATAAATCTACAAGGATGACTGCAGGCCTTCACTACTATCTCATTTTCTTTTAGCTACAGTTGGAGGTTGATTCCACTCGATACAATTTATTTCTACTAAAAACAAGAATTATGAACAGTGCAATACACGCAGGACATGTGAGGATTACTAGGACTGTACCAAATTATTCATCTATAACCAGGAACAAGAGAATTGGCTTCACACACTGCACTTGGAATATGGCTGTTGGTTCAAGGCATGTGGTCACACTTCATTGTTTTCTCCTGTAAGGCTAGGTGCACATCTACTCTCGAGTTTCCGTTCGTGGGATCCGCTTGGGGACCCCCTGAACGGAAACCTAATCCGCATAAAAAAGCGGTTACCTTAGGAAATACACGGACCCTATAAACTATAATGGGTTCCAAGTGGTTTCCGTCCGAAAAGAGCGAAAAATGCGGAAAGAAAAGCACTGCTTGTAGCATTTTTCATGCGGAGAGGGGAACGGTATCCCTGTATGGAGTACAAGCGCATATGTGAACGGAGCCTAACTTTAAAGCATCCTGGGTAAACATGTCTTTGAGCTTTCCTGGCTGATATGGGTTCCTGGGTTCTCTTTGGCTTTCTGAATTAACATGGCAGAATAATAGGTTGTACTTAAAAGGGGTTGTCCAGTTTTAGACAAAATATTGAGAGAGAAATGTTATTGTTTGTATAATGAAAAGTTGTACAATTTTCCAATATACTTTTTGCATCAATTCCTCCCGGTTTTCAACATCTCTGCTTGCTGTCATTCATTCTGCTTCCTTCCAGTGGATAAAAATCAGACCATGTGATATACAGTCATGGTCATGGGATGTACACACAGGTGCACAGCTTCTTACGGTCACAGCACAGTAATAACACATCTGTACTGTAACAGGCTGTGCACCTGTGTCCATCACATGACCATGGACTGACAAAGTAAGCAGAATGAGTGACAGCAAGCAGAGACCTGCAAAAGTATATTGGAAAATTGTGTAACATTTCATTATACAATCAATAACATTTGTCTCTCTATACTTGTATGAAACTGGACATCCCATTTAATGGATCAATGTCCTTTTTCAACTTTATAAACTATGTCATTAAGTAAGTGAGGGGAAGCTGCTCATTTTCCCCTGCATATGGCAGTAAAAGCCATACCTGTCCTGTCCATATACCGTACATGTGCACTGGGGAGATTCCGGTGACATTAACCTAAGATGGGGCATCTCAGACTATCTACTGGGACTTTACCAGCAGGACTATGGTGATGCCTGGACCTCACCACCAGTGGTCAAAGCCTATGCCAAAATCAAAAATATTGCACAATTTATGAATTATCTGAATCCAGTATAACATCTGATTTGTAGCAGAGTGCACTCAGATGACACTCGGAGTTACATCTGAGTGCATACCGTCATGTATTCACCTCTATGGGGGCTTCTGATCCATTCTGTTGTGATGACACGGAGCAGGACAGGACGGTAGGGGGGTTGGAGGGCAACCACATCACCACTGAATCTACATTGCTCACTGATGCGGCCCTCCTCAGACGGGGAGAAGCTCTAAGATAAGGTACTGAACGTTTTATACAAACTTTTACATCAAGTAAATCACCAAGTTCTTTGAAACATAGAAATAAATCCTTTCTATGTAAAGGCAATGAGCAAGCATAAGCCTTAATATGTCTGTTTACTGCATCCTAATATAGAGCTGATCCTTGTGTTTTAAAAGCAGCACCATGTCACACTGACATGAACTAACGGACCTCTTCATGCTGTCGACATGGCATCCCTAGCTTTCTTTCACCTACCCAATATGCGCATAGTAAAAGGTACTGCAATAACAAGCTCCATCTATTACAATGCACATAACAATCCAAAACCAGAATTAAAAAAAGCAATCCATATATACCTCACTTCACATGTTATTTTGGCAAGTGCTGAGATACCAAGGTGCCTAATTCATTTTTATTATTTTAAAGGGAACCTGTCACCATGAAAACGCAGTCTAATCTGCAGGCAGCATGTTACAGAACAGGTGGAGCTGAGCAGACTTATGTATAGCTTTGTGGGAAAAGTTTCTGGATTTAGGAGTCCAGTGGGCGGTCTTATTTCTGGCACATAGTGCTCACTCACTGTACAGGACCACCTACTGGACTACAAAGACTTTACTCATATCTACTCAGCCCCACCTACCCTATAATATGCCACCCATAAAGTGCATGCATGCACTGTATATTCAATGTGGCCCTCTGAATACCAGAATTATTTCACCTCCTGTGGAATTGCTCCTTTTTCCTCATCTAACACAACAATTATCTTGAAGACTTGTAGAGCAGTCCTTTCAGAGTATACTCCCATCACATCTCTGTAGCTTAGTCCAAGGCATTTCAGTCACTTGGGGAAGTAACAAAGGAGCTTTTGTACTTCTCCAGAGCATGCCTATAATACCACACATAGCAGATGAGGAAACAGTTATTACCAGAACAGCTTCAAGACAAAAGAAACAGAAGATGCACAAAACACTCAAAGTACCACAACACTAGGTAAGATCTCAGGCTGAAGACCCTAGCGAAAACATATAGTCCTCCCACGATTCCAAAACTGTCCCAGCCGCCCCTAAAGGTTGTATATCTCTCTGTGTTTCCAGTCCCATACAATCTGTATTATTGCCCCTGAACTATTCCACCACTTCCTAATAACCTTGGCACTTTTTCTTAAAAAACCCAAGTCTTCATAAATCTGTCCCAGGATTAGAAAATAAACTGGGAATGGGCAGAAGTATCCTTCAGACAGCCCTCCTCTGTCACAACTGAAGTTAGAAGGCAATGCAGCCTTAAGACAGCCAGCACACTGACCCCATAACACGTCGACTCACAATGTCCTCAATGCCATGCCAGTTACATAGCTCTCATTACAGCCAACTGTATCATCAGCCTACATAGGTACCAGCATAATACAGCAACCTATATCCACCACTGACCAAGAATGCATTACAGAGCCAGCCTGTAAGATATCCCTCATAACCAAAGCAGACTGCAACAGAGGAAGACAGAGGTAAAAGCTTGAGAAAGAAGTATGCTCAACCCAGATCCGTGGCGTGACACTTACACATACAGTGTGTTGAAATACTTTGACCTAGAACGCTCACACGATCAGGTCACTTTTTCTTAGATCACTACTACTATACAGGAAACTATACAGTCTCTGGCTTGTGACCACCTTAAATTATAGGGTGTATATATGACCAAGGTAAAAAGTGAGAAAAGTCAGTCAGTTGGCATTTATAATCTGCAATACCTAACATTAACCACAGCAGAATGTATTGTTCAAATCTCACATACTTTATACACACATCGATGTCACGGAGCACAACTTGGTGTTACACACTGCCTTAGTATGCACAGTGCAATGTGAAGAGCATATACCTCATTATGAAAAGCCAAAAATAACACGTAATAGGCAGAATATGCTTTAGGAAATGGCGATCTTGGCTCTGCTATCTGTATAAATATATAACAGAATCTAAATAGCTATACCATATATCTATGCTCTAGCCTTTTGCTTATTTATATCATTATAATACTTATATTCCATTAGTAGAAAAAAGACCAACTAATTCGCAATAAATTTTGATGTGGCCCCCTCTTAAGTCTGCGACAGACACTTACTCAGATACAAGACTTGCAGTAACCAGCTTTCAGAGAGTCCACATAGTGCTACCAACTTGGGCTTCAACCATGCCCTACCCTCATAGCACTGTGATAACTATGATCTGACTTATGATAAGAGCAGCATCTTTTGGAAAACTATGTCCATTAAAGAAATGTATGTATGAAATATAAGGTAAATATGTGGACCAAAGGCTCTTTACATACAATAGATGACTCGTGTGTTGACTCAACACAATTTTGCTTTGGGCAAACTGCCATCTTGATATTGTCTCATAAAATCCCAGATCACTTGCAGCGGTACAGAAACAAAAGCTGCATATCTCCAGTATAACCGCACACAGGAATATTCAAATACTATACAAATAAGTATTTATAGCACCGATTTCAGTGAGTGACAGCACTTACCTCACTTCTGATAATAACAGCATATAGTTATAGAAGAACTGTATTCTTATATACCTGAACTATTCATTAACAAAAAAAAAAATTATACAGCAACTACTCTTTAATGCAAGCCAAACCACATGATTTTTGAAAGACTGGCTGACCATCTAATGTGTATATGGGGGTCTGGACTTTCCTCATTTGCATAGGTCATGGAAAAGAGACACTGGACTGCTTGATTGTTTTGTTCCCAGAGAACATGGGCCACCGCCAGGTGTATGGCAGTGGATTTTTCCCCAGTCCCCCTTTAGAACATACGCATATTGAGCTGAGATATGTATGCAGAAGAAGGACTGTGGACTCAGAATCAGGGGTCAATTTTCGATGGCAGCGGAAAAAAAAAAAAAAGTTACCGACTATGGCTTCAAAATAAAATAATTACTTTTAATTATATGATACAATTATTGGTATGGCATAATTAGATTTATAGTGTACTTTATATTTACTGTCATACATAGCTAGCAGCCAGTTATGAAAAAAATCAGGGTTGGAGCAGGCATCAGAGTTTGTGTCGAGCTGCAGAAAAATAGAGGAGTTGGAGTTAGTGGTTTGGTCTACCGACTTCACATCCCTGATATGCAGGGTCGGAAGAAATAGCCTTCAAGCAAACAAATGTTCAGCCAACAGCAATGTACCGCAGTGATTTTACTGAACCCAGTTATTAAAACTTAGAAAACAACAAAAGGTAAAAAAAAAAAAAACTATACATGGAAAGTAGAAAACCGGTTTACTAGAACACATAAGCATGGATCTTCTTAAAGGGATGTGCATCTGAATGTCTTTAATTTATGTGTTAATAAAAGTTGGATTTTAACTTCATGATACTGTAGGCTTCTTCTGCAACCTGTTTTTATATTGCACTAGCAGAAGGACCTGGCTTCGCACGGGTATATTAAATTTTTTTGTTTATGTAGTGGCCCCATAAGAATAGGTTGGTTGCTATGGAAACCTGGTGTAAAACTGTGTGTATGTGAAGACTAAAGAACCTGCAAGATTACATTGGTCCATAAGCGGTATGTGATCATGTATATCTCAGTTTGGACATCAGTGAAAAACCGGTGATCGGTTGTTATGGAAACCAGGAGTAAAGCTGTGTGTATGTGACCTTGTGTTACAGTGTCATCCACAGCTCCCAGCCCCTTTAAAGCTGACCTATAGCAGTGTAGAAAAATGGCTGGGTTTTTATGGAAACCTGGAGTAAAGCTGTGTGCATGTGGAGACTAAGAGCCTGCAAGCTTCTATTGGCAGATAAGGGACATGTGACCATGTGTATGGCAGTTGGAAGATGACTGAAAGACTTGCAGGTTTGTATTGGCTAATGCAGGTCATTTTTTTGGGAATACTGTATCTCAGGAACGATACATCCTATACGTCCGAGAGAGCTGAGACCCGGTCTAAAACCTTCCCGGACACCGGATGTACCTGTGTGCTAAATTTGGTGGGGTTCAGTCCAGTCGTTTGGTCACGCATAAAGAACAGACAGACACTCATTTTTATATATAAAGAGATAAGAGATAGAAAGCAAAGAGCAAACTTTAATAGAGAAAGCACCAACTAGAATAATAAGAACTTTGCAGGTAAGGCTTCCAGATTGGAATGGTTGCCTCCAATATGGGACAGTTGCTTTTTTTTTTTTTTAATCCACGTTTGATTAAAAAAACATGGCTCAAATAAAGCTTTAATCCAAGGAAATAGTATTTCTTATAAATAGTATCACTTGCCTATACTTGTAATGGTTAGTATGAATTTATTTGCTGTGTATACAGTCTTCTGAGGTTAGCTGAGGAAGGCTTCTTGAGATACTTGTCCCCAGCACGTGGCTGTACCAGAATACAATCTGGCGTGATTAAGTGGAGATAAATGATATATAGGATTCTGATTTCAAGCTTAAAGCATAGGGTAGTTAGAAAGAGATTATACGTATTGTTTGACATAATAAGAGACTCAAGCCAGTCTTCAGTCTTATTAGAATTCCCTTAATCTGCACTCTAAACAAACACTGAAATCTAAGAATCCCTAGTTCATAATGTTACCTTCAGCGTGGCAGAGGAACCCGATATGCCCTCAGTGCCTCTCTGTATTGCCTGAACCAAAGGTTTACATAAATGAGACCTGATGTGCTTCACAATTATTTATGTTTTCAATTAAAGATATCCATGTAAAACTCCAGCACAATTGTTGAATATAAAACTTCAATTTTCCATAAAGATATGCAGGAATAGAAGCCATCAACACAGTGCAAGGACCCCATACTGCACTCCGTGTGGTGTCTCCAGAAAGTCCATGTGCCACAATGTTCTCCTTAAGAAGGAACAATGCTGTCTGGACGTACTGCATGCTAGGCACACAGCGCTTCAGCAGAGGCACACAACGGACAGATTCCCTCTTGTACACAAGGTCTTGATATTGGTAGCTTGCAACTACAACAGTACATGGACCAGGAGCTGACAACTACGAAATAATACAGATTGTTAATACAAGGACAAGGCTGCATTCACATCTGTGCTATTTCTGTTCTTTTGCACAACACCAAATCTGATGCATGGTGAACACAAACAGCATCTAATGGCCACCACTAACTAGAATTGTTTCCATTGGGTTTCCATCTTGAGGCCCAGATGAAAATAGTGTTGCGCAATGCATTATTTTGTAGTTTTTAACCCCTTCCCACTGCAGTCATTTTTGTATTGCAGTATATTTAGAAAACCAATGAAGGTAGGTTCATGCCTGCTCTCGGGTTTCTGTTCATCGGGTCGGCTTGAGGACCTGAAAAAATTTAATTCAATCTGCTTAAAAAGCGGTTACCTGCAGACCCCATAGACTATACTGTGGTCCGCCGGGTTTTCGCCCTGCTTGCAGTACTTTTCACTCCGCATTTTTCAAGCTGAATAGGGGACAGAATCCCCAAACGGAAACCAAGTGCTGGTATGAACCCAGCCTTACTTCTATTAGAGGTTGCCTATGGATCCCTTAAAAGGACACTAACCCTTCAAACATTGCATAAATTTATGCTATAAGCAACTTTAATAAACTTTGTAATAGATCTTATAACAGAAAAATGCTTCTCATCAGCTCTTTTTCTCCTCCTTTGCTTATTATGAAATCTCTGCAGAACCTATCCTGGGCTCCCAGAATGGACTGTCAATTCACTAAAGCATCAGATTATTATCTACCCATAGAAGTCTATGGAGAGGGCAGAGAGGATGGGATGGGTGAGAGAGAAACCAAGACACAAACATTTAGCTGCAGCTAACAGAAAGTCTTCTCAAGTGCTATATTCACATCAGTACGGCTCGATCACGCTGCTTCTATGCGACTTAGAGATAATAAAGGGAAAATGTGTGCATCTCCCTGGGTTTGGAGGAAATCTCAGACTGCACATCAGCATGAGCTATTCTGGCCTGCAAAAACGGATCAGAATGGGACATTCTGCAATATCTTCTGTGTGAAAAAAATAAGTGGGTAAGGTCCTGTTTACTCAAAATGGGTGTTTGTTCTGTCTGAGTCTCATGCATACAGCTCAATTGTCTGAATAAGTCCTTTGGCAGAAGACTCATGTTTTCCCCATGTGCTGGGTATGGAAGACAACATAGAGGCTAGTCTTGACTAGGAGAACTGGGAATTAGAGAGAGTGCCTGCAAAGCAGAAAACAGCAATGCAGGATTCCTCATGTTCATACATGTATATACACACTCACACAATTTCATCCAAAAAAAACCTTGAAAGTTTAGATGTCCTTTAAGTAAGAAAGTACGGTAGCAGAACAAGAAAATAACTTGTAAACTACTTAAATCATGGGAGGACTAAGTGAGTAATACCCAGAAAACATAGCAACACTTTTATTAACAAGAAGAAAGTCTATTCCATATTAGGCACAAACACTAACTGCACTGACTGCTCAGGAAAGGTGGAACTAGAGAAAAAATTCCAATTGTGCCAGAAACAGTGGAGCAGCATATATTACTAGATGCTAAAAACTGGTAGTTGGTGGAGTGGTAAGGCTGGGGAGTTAATCCAAAAATAACCAAAATCAAAAGTCAGATCAAGTACACTAGGAACACATAGCGTTCTGGTTTCTATCAGTCGGGTCCGCATGGGGACCCAAAGATGGAAACCCTGTCCGCTTAAAAGCAGTTACACAGGGTTACATGCAGACCCCCTTGCTGGGCTTTTCTCTCCCCCAATTTTAGGCGATTCTGCGGTGGAGTTTCCTATAGAGACTCCAACGCAGGTGTGAATCCAGCCTTAATCGTTGTGACCTTGCACATATCAATTATTTTATATCCATGTCATCCTCTCTGACACTGCCACACTGCCATATGTCACTAACTTTACGCTACACCAGCCCTACAGAGTGGTGAAAGGTCCTCTAAGTTATATGTCCTACATGTCCACCAGAACACAAACCGCCTCTAAGTATAGCTTATTGTATGAAGAGAAGACTTTAAATTACTAACACATTTCTAAGTCTAAGCAATGGCCAGAGGAACCAATAAAATTCCAACACAAGCCTGCAGACGTATATTGGGCTAGATATTTGACTTCACAGCAGGTAATGGAAACATCGTCTTCATATCCGAGGATTTCCACATAACTCCACTTCTGTAATGTGAAAGCCTCACACATGCTGGAAATCCACGTTGACTATTTGGGTTAATGATCTCTACTGTTTATACAGTACATTTTGAGTTACAAAACATACTGTTCCTAATAAAGTCGCACAATACAAATCACAAATGCAGCCGCAGATGTCTCTATGAATAAAAGGGTGTCTCAACAGTGAAGTGCTGTTTGTGAAGAAGTCACAACTGAGGTTTGTGGTTGGCTGCAGCGGTCACCTGGCAGAAATGGGACGGCAATGCTGATATCACACGGGAGAGGGACTTTTTTTTTTTTTTTTTTTTTCAGCAGGACAATTAAATCTACTAAAAATGAGTCAGAACACCCCTTTAAGGCTACAAAAACAAAGTCTGCTTTCTTTTATTGATATACGTCTGACCTTGTATAAGGTTAGCCTCTGGATCCTTAAAATTATATATCACACAGGATGCAAAATCTGTAAAGTGGCCTCCAGCTATCTTGCGCCTTTTAGAATAGTGGCATATTTTATGTGGCAGAGGGATCTTTGAGGCCCCCTCAGGGTCCAGGGCCCAGTAGTAACTGCTTCTGCTGCACTCCATATAACTACACTGCTGCATTTAAGAAAAAAATGTGGTTTGCTTGTAAGTTTTCAGGCTGGCATTGTCATGGAAAAAAAAAAAAAAGCAGCTCATTCTTTCTCGCTGTGGTATCGGCACCCAAAAACGCAGATTAGTGCCACTGAATGGAGATATATCTGCCCACATATCAAACAGCTAAGACATCTTGAAAGCCTTTTACATCCATTGTTCTGATCCTTCAATAAATCAGAGTAATGCATGTTCACTGGTGGTGTGAACATACCCGTACATATGCATTAAACAAAAGTGTCCAAAGTGAATAGGTATTTAACCATTTCATCCAGTTATAAAATATCGCTACAACAGAGAGAAGTAAAAACTATGTTTTAATGTCATACATTTCAAGTTATTCGACTACAGATTACACCCACACACCTGCAAAGAATCCCTTTTACCTCCTTCGTGGCAGCAATTAGTGCAAAGTCGTTTCCCTGTGTGCTTTTGTTAGTGCGATGCAGCAAGCCCAGGCTCCTCTTATGGAAAGTCAGCTGTTTCCAAGAAAACATGATTAACTGAGGGTTGTCAAACACGCACCACCTGCAATTTGCATCGTGATGATGTTACCATGAAGGCGCCTGGATTGTCACATATTTCTCAGAATCACACATACTCTGCATTTAATGTTAACGCCGGCTCACACTGGCCCCCGACCATTATATACCTTCTGGGAAGAGCACGGTGGACGGATTGCTGTAGAAACCAGATCAATCATTTTGGGAGCTTGGTCGGTTTTCTTAGGCCTTGTTCATACAGTACAGCTTTTGCAGTTTTTTTCTGCACACCGCATTGATATGAGTGCTACGGTTGTAGACATTTACAGATCTGCCACGTGTTACCATACCCTAGCTTTTACCCGTTTTTATGTTTTGCTTGCTTCACCTTCTAGAAAGCTCTCATATTACATTGCACGAAGCAGCTGACAATACAAGAAAGGTTCTCGCTTTACAGCATTCCACTACACGGTCAAGGTGCCTCGTATAGGCCTCAACTGGGCCAAAACTGGGAAAATATTCTATAAACCTTATGACCATTCTAAACCTTTTTTTTTTCATTTGAAAAGACGCATCTGCTTCACAGAACAGTGCCAACAAAATATGTTTCTGGGAACGAAACAGCTATAACAGTGTATGACACCACACACTATAAATGCGGAGCCTATTTTTATTGCATAGGTTAATTGTAAGAAGCTATAATATTTATAACCGTAAGAGGGGATTTATATTCACAATGCAAAAGTGTGCAAACAGTATCAGATTGGAAATTTAGAGGAATATATCCTGTCTTTAATATCACATGAGTGGTATAAAAGCCTTTGCGTCCCCTTACTACATGAAAAGACCTTTCACGTAACTGTATTAGGATGCATTTAATGTAAAGTGGCTCAGCTTGACCAAGGATCTGCAGTGTTTTTCAAGGTAAAACAGAACCAAAAACAAACACACACAAAAAAAATCTATGTGTGCAGCCACCCTTAACCAGTATTACTAAAAATAAAACCAGTTTGTTCTCCACTGTCACTCAAAAGCCACTCCACCGCACAAAGCAGTAAAATCTATGAACTCCAACATATTATTATTCATAAATCACTTTTATTTCTTGCTATTTTATGAGATGTATGTGGCGAGAGATAGCGTAGAAACTATACACATATTGACAGACAGAAGAGCAGTGAAACAACACACATTATCTGACATACCCCTTTAACCTTGACATGACATATGTCAGCCCTGTACTTATGCTCCCCATTACGGAGCACCTCTATAATTATCCTGCCCAAGGTCACCTGGATCAGGAGGTAGAAAATCTTCCTGACAAACAGCCAAAGAGAAGCGTGTTTTATTACCGCCTCATAATTGCAACCTTGGCTCATGACACAGTCATTGTAAATCCACCAGTCATGCATAGGAATCTAGTCACATAGGACTGCTATGCCGTTTAGAACAACAAAAAAATACCATAAGAGACTCTGACATGTGCAGGTTTGCTACAATGTGAAATAGCACCCAGCAGTATTGGCCGAAACGTCTGATCTTGCCATGGGGGAGTATAGTTTAGCATGCAATGTATGTAAAGCAGCCAAGAGAGATGGTACGACCAGCTCCACAGCGCCTCCCAGGTGAATGTCAGGTGATTACACCTCTTAACACCACTTAGTTTCCCAGGTGTCTGTTCCCACCAGATGCCTTAGCCTTGGCAAAGAGCGGAGCAGAAGGATCCTTCGAGAAAAAACAAACAAGTTCCTAGTACTCATGCGTCACGTTTTGCAAACACACACACGTATATAAGAGAATCAAAGTGCAATATATGCCACTGTATGCTTATACAGTGGCATAAAAGAGAATCCTCCATTGGAGGTGTGGATCAAGAAATGTTTATACTCAAACCCTTAGGATACAATGGCATCTGCTCTACAATGTCTTAGTGTTTTAAGTATTTAGGGAGAGGTAGTATTTATTTATTTTTTTTTAAATAAGGCATTATCCATGTTAAAAGAGAATATGTTTGGCAGTAATAAAGCACTGTAAAGATTGGAGGTCGGGCCCTACATTGCCAATGCATTTAGCTTCAGAATGAGAAAGGTATGACAACCTTCAACATGCAAGAGAACATAGTAAATCTTACATGTGCCCCTTTCTCTTCAGCACTCTTTATGTGTCGTTTCTATGGCAATCACCATATGGCGATATTAATTCATTTTTCTCTGAGGAATCTGAATTGTGCATTTTTACCTACGTTTTGGGGTCACTATCCCTAATGAAAGATGATCAGATAATGCAGATGTCGGAGATCATACTGCTGATGTTAAGTAATGTGGAAGGTTTTAATTTCAATAAAGTACTCCATAAATGTCCGTGGTTCACAAACTATTGGTGGTGCAGGCTGCATAGAAAAACCGTAAAGGGGTTGTCCGGGATAACCAAATTTAAATATGAGGCCGGGGAAGGTGAAAACATTTTTTAAAAACCCATACTCACCAGTCCCCGATGCTCCAGTGTCTCCCAGAGCGCTCTGGTCCTGCTGCTCCGGTGTTTTCTTCTGGCATAAGTTCCCGCCACACATGACTGCCGAGGCCAATCAGCAGCCTAAGGAAAAGGGCAATAGACTTCATTGTGCGGCGGGGACTTCCACTGGAAGAAAACACCGGAGCAGCAGTACCAGATAGCGGTAGTAGACATCGGGGACAGGCGAGTATGTTTTTTTTTTTCTCACCTTTCCTGGCCTCATATTAAAAAAAAGTGGTTATCTCGAACAACCCCTGAAAACAAAACAAAACACTTTTTTGATACATTTTAGGGTGGGTTCACACTTGCGCTTGAGTCCGTCCGCTGCCAATCCGAATGGGTTTTTAAGCAATGCGTCGCTAACCTGTCGCTATCCGGTCCCTATCCAGTTTCCCGAGAGTTTCACTTGGATTGGCAACGGACGGACTCAAGCGCAAGTGTGAACCCACCCTTAGCTGTATTTGACTACGTGGGGCCTTTACCCATAACTGGGTTTATATATAAGTTTTTAATTGCAGTAATGCCTAAGACATTGAGTTTTTGTGCAAAAACATTGTAACTTTATACGTCTTTTTAAGCACAAGGCATAATAAAATTGTCCCTAATGTCCTTTAAACAGACAGTACCAAAGGGGAGAAGTTTTGCAGTAATGTCCAGTGCCATATTTGGCAAAAAACATATCAGCAGACACACCTCATACCATGTGGAGGAAGGTGCTGTAGGAGTCATGATTTGGGCTTGTTTTGTAGCCACAGAACCTGGACACCTTGCAGTTATTGAGTCGACCACAAACTCCTCTGAATAAAAAAAGGCATTCTACGGTCAAATGGGAGGCCATTTATCCAACAGCTAAAGCTTGGTCAAAACTGGATCATATAACAACGATCAAAAACACAACAGCAAATCTACAACAGAATGACTGAAAAGAAAAGATTCAAAGGTGTTGCAATGGTGACCTTAAACTAACCAAAATGTTGTGACAGGACCTTACAAGAGTTGTGCGTAAATATATACGACTACAAACCTCAATGAACTGGCACAACATTGTAGAGCTGGCTCTACAAGCTGGAGTGTACTTCTTTCTTTTATGTATTTCCATTTTTGCTTCATTTTTATTAACTAAATAATGATATTTCAATTTTAAGTCCTTCTAAAGCACCAGACGTTTTTTTATGTGTGTCCTGATACATAAAACCATAAAATCCAAAAGTCATGGCCAACCACTTCTTCTTTTGCACAAGTTTTGATACATGTCTTCCACTGTACACAGAAAAAAAAGTTATTCCCCTGCCGGACTTATGATAGAAAGTGCCCCAAACATGCCAATGAGGCATACAGTGGGCTGTGCTGTTGCTTACTCCAGGGTCTACAACATATGTAACTTTGCTGAAATAGTCTGCATACGGGTCTATCGAGACTCTCCTTCCATATGAAACAAGAGGCATGCCTCTGAGGGTAGCAGCTCACTGTCTACCTGAGTGGTAAGTAATCTAAAGGAGAACTGTCAGCCGGCAGTGATGGCCCTGGCGTCATGTATCTCCTTTGTCTACTGTAACCCATTTTAATCTGTGGCAATCCCCGAGACGTTTTTCTAAGGAAGGAGCTCCAAATCCACCAACAATGGTAAATACAAGTGAATCACTAAGATAATGCCTTCTCTGTTTCAGAAAAGGAAGGATTTTTCTTGGCGCAGAGAATTGTCAAACCAGTTTTAATTTCTCCTTCTAATTAACACGTCTGCATCACGGTGGCGTGCGAGCTCACCATTTCCTTTAGGTACACGTGCAGGCACCACACCCAATATTAGTATTCTGCTAAATTTTACAGTAGGTCAAGGGCACAGGCTTTCTTCGATGAGGAGGAGGGTGACAGTTGGATGGGAAAGCAAAACCAATTACTACAGTAATCTTCATTCTTAGAAACCTCCTTCTTAAAAAAAAAAAAAAATAATAATAATAAAAGACAAATAAAAGTAATTTTATCTGTTAATCCAGGATGCAATATGCAGGTCATCAAAGCAACCAGAAATGATTGCAGGTTTCTGTTTGCTAGTCGGTTTTTTACTATACCTACAGGTCCAAAGTTATGTTATCAAAGTCCTTTCCCATTTGGCCCCACTAGAAGGGAATACTGCCCTCAGTGCATTACTGAGCCCTGTTTGGGTTGATGCCACACCTCTAGATATCACAAATTTTTCCAGACCACCTTAGATTATATACTACTGCTCAGACTACCCTTATTAAATGGATAAGTGATATGCCACATAACACCAAATACCTTCCCACCGACACTGAAATGGTCTTGCAGGTCTACCACAGAGCATAACTTTCCCCAGTCCAGGTGTTTCAGAAGCCAAAGAGATTCGACAGACATTTATCACTGCTTATGGAGCTGTCCTGTAGAGAGTTCAGGCTTTATGGAGGCAAGTGCACACCTTTGTTCCAACTACCTTCTCAACTACGCTCCTTACATTCCTAGATTTGGTCATACTGATGTGGATGAAACCCCATACAGTCTGGGTCGCCACAAATTGCTACATATGTTCTCTGCAGCAGAACTCAAAACTATCCTTCACACTTGGTCCACCCACCACCCCCTCCATTCCATTTCCTCCATGGAAAAGTGTCTTTCCTAATAAAGATGGACTGGGTAGAGGTGTTGGCCAAAAACTAAACACATGTGAAACGCTTTGAGAGCTAGAAAAGTTTTATTGCAAAATTATCCATATGCATACAAAGAGCATTTTGAATGAACTAGGTGGTTTCAGGAGCAGACAGTAATGGGGAATCTGCCAATAACTCTGGAGTAGTCATTTCTTTTGTCATATTGGTACTAAGGGGTCTGATGGAAATAGCTTGTCATTAGTGGATGGTGAGTGGCGACATGAAAGGTGAATTTGCTGGATTAGATTAAACAGAGACTGTTTTTTTTGTTTCTACTGTTTTTGAAGTTTCATGGGTTTAGATACAGGTTTCCTTGGTTTCCCAATCCCCTCATCTATCCTTCTTGCCACCCAATCACTACCTATCCCCACCCACAGTTCAGATGGTAATTTGATCACTTGCTGTGGCGCAAGATGCATCTAACGTCATGAAGAATTTTTACTGCCACATACAGACATGTGCTATGCTATAATTATACTGCTTCGCATGTATATATGTATGACTGTACATGCTGGGCTGGTAGCCATATGTCATTGCTTTCCTGACCTCTCTCACTTCCCCAACCTTTTTCTTTTCCCATTACCCACTTCCCTGACTAGTCCTCTTTCAACATAATTTAGAGAAGGACTCTATTACTTACTGAATTGCTGTATCAAGCTACTGTTACGCAGAACTTTTATTGCTGTATATGGGCTTGTGCTATGTTATAAGTATGTTGTCCTGTTTACTCTCTACAATGTGTATGAATTTAACACCTTCCTCTCCCCTTCCATTTTTGCCCCAGTATTTGTTGGAAAACTGAAAAAAAACATTGAAATACAAAGATAAAAAAAAATTGTAAAAATTCCTATAGATATCACATAAGATTCACACCCATACAAGCTTATTTGACGTTCTGTACCCCAGTCACATGACCAGAACAATGAAGTGTCTGATGAGCACATGGTTTCCTTTCCTGCAAGCCCTGTCCCCCTCTGATGGTCCATAATGGGGGCAAGGCTAAAAGTCTGAGGGGGTGGGGCTAACAAGAAGAACCACTGCTACTTGTCACATGCTCCTGCCCCCTTGGCCAACTAGCCACATCTCTTCATTGTCATTTTTCTTATACTCTTCGGCCCATTCAGATTTGTAGGAAAGGAAATTATGTGATTGTCGGAAAGGACACCATGCCCTGACAGGGCTACACAGTGGACACCATGGAAGTAAAATGAGAACTTCACTCCTATGTGTAAGCAGCTTACATTATACTCAAAGGAACTTTTACAAGGCTCTCTGTTTGAGCGAACACCCCGTTCAATACATAATATGTAGGTAGGTAAGAGCCCAACTGTCGTCAGAAACAAAGATTAGTCATGTTTCCAGGCCTGGGTTGTCCTGAGAGGTAAGTGCTTTCAGGCATTGGCGTATGCCCCTCTAGAATCAGGGGGCATCAGCTTATACCTATGTAAATAGACTGCAGAACGTCTCATGCTAGGCCACAGACATTAGATTGCTGGCAGATCCCACCAATACTGGCCCGAACTGTCAACACATATCTTGTGGCCATCATTAGTGCTCCAAGCTTTAAATCCACTATGCTTTGTGGCAGAAGCCTATAGAAGATGGGATGCAATACTACAATCACACAAGTACATAAATATGGTTATTTTAAAGACCAAAATGCATACATCGCACAGAAGATACTAAGTAAGTGGGAAGGTTCTAGTTTCATTCCAGCACATAAAAGTAATTTAGACTGTGGTCTGAAGTCTGCCATGATCCGGTTAAGATGTCAATGTTTTCTAATGCTCGGACATACACTTTTGGCCTTTTAATCCAGAGGGGAGTACTGTAATGAATGCACAGCAATATTTCATTTACTGCTCCACTGGAGTGTGCTGGTGGCTTGGGAAAGGGTGAAAGAAATATAAAGCAGAAAAGGGATAAAAATTGACCGAGCGTCACTCAAAACCAAGAACACTTGAGAAAGTAATTGTAATCCAGCTATGGAGCATTTGAGGACATCAGGTCTAGAAAT
This sequence comes from Leptodactylus fallax, assembly GCA_947044405.1. Lineage (NCBI taxonomy): Eukaryota > Metazoa > Chordata > Amphibia > Anura > Leptodactylidae > Leptodactylus > Leptodactylus fallax. The sequence continues at coordinate 1,061,363 of CAMRHE010000150.1, forward strand.
TATACACTCCTTGCCTGTAGAGAATCTTATAAGCTGTGGGTGTGTTTCACAAGCATTGTAAATCCCGCATTCTCTCTACATATCCACTTCACTAAAGGCAATGTAAAATTTATTTATTAATTCTAATAAATAAAACTCACACAAATTTCAGTTCAGAATTGTATGATTTCTGAGGCAGGCAGGCAGCACAGTGAGAGGCAAGCAATAATATGCATAAACGTTATTCTATCAGTAATCAGAAAAGAGCAAATTTACGTTTTCTGCAACTATGGAGATCTCATATATGACTTAGACAGCAGTGTGGACTTAAAGGGGTATTCCCATGAACATAATCATATCTATATTTCTAGATAATTAAAAGTTAAACATTTTTGCAAATATAAGTAGTTAAAAATTCTGCAGAGTTTTAAAGATTTTCTCTAACCATCTTAATGGTGATATCTGTTGTCTTGATCGGTTGCCAATGGATACAACCACAAATGCAGAAACTTTCTATGGTCTGGGACTTGTAAGGAAACCAGCCATGATTTTCTTATTGTAGCTGGGTTATCAGGCAGGGATACTACATCTATGAGAAGATAACCCGGCCACAATAAGGACATCATGACTGATTTTCTGACCTTAGAAAGTTCCTTCTTTCATGGTCGTATCCACTGGCAACCGATCAAGACAACAGCTTGTGACCACAAGATATTTAGAGAAAATCTTTAAAACTCTGCAAAATGTTTAATTACTTATATTTGCAAAAATGCTTAACTTTTAATTATCTACAAATTTAAAAATGGTTATGTTCGTGGGAATACTCCTTTAAGCTGTCTGTTGCTCGGATTAGTCAAAGAATCAGAACAACAGACAGAACATCGAACAGAACAAAGGATGCAGATCTTTCTTCTGTCTGGTCTGTTATGTCTTTAAATGGAAGGTAACCTCCTGTGCGGCAGGACTTTTTTCCTCCAATTAAAAAAAAAAAAAAAAAATAATACAAACAAGATGGATGAAAGCCTCAGTTGGGACGACCCACATCTACTAAGTCCCACCCATTTTTCCCCACTAATTTTATAAAGAAGCAGGACTGAAAAGTCACAAATGATTGCACAAATACTTACACTTACTGATGCATTCCCTGCACTGCATAAGCTCACCTACTAATACATATGCTGGTTCCCCAGAGCCCCGCTTGTCAGCCTGCCCTTCTGCTTCCTTGGCTCTCTGTGACATCACCAACTCTGCTCTTCTCCAGCAGTATTTAAATAGAGTAGAGCAGAGTCAGTCATGTGATCGAGAACTGGAACGCAGGGAAGGCTGAGGAACGAGACTTGTGGCCTCTGCTGAGTACTGAAAAGCTAATCATCCAGGGGACCTACATATATATTGGTAAGAAAGATTATCCAGTGCAGGGAATGCACTTGTAAGTTTAATTTTTTTCCTACAGATCCGCTTTAAATAAGAAAAAAAAAAGTTATATAGAGAAAGCAGATCTGCAAGTGAAACTGGCAGAGATATGCCATTGATTTCTATTAAAATGAATGGGTTGGAAGATATCAAGTGATGGAAGATAAAGTCTAAGGAGTCATATATGTACAAAGGCATACAATGGTCTGAAATGCATCATACTTACTTACATAGCTAATAATACATAGAAACATAAAAATACAGAATCATGCTTACAACACGGGGGCTTACAATTAGTTTTTTGCTCTGGGCAGCTTCCTACTCTGTCCTACATAGAAAAGAATTGGCAAGGTCATCAGCATTGCTCCGTGACCAGTGTGGTTTCCATGAAGTGTGAGAGCCTGTTCCGTGACTAATTTGTTCATGTGTCTGCAGTAATAAATCATTAGGCTGATATATATTTGGGAACAAGCGTACAAGGAGCCTGGATTATTTTACTGTAAACACAAGACTAGTGGGCGAGTTGTAGTTCTTTTTATAGGAAATGATAAAGTAATGCATTCAGGTTCAAGAAAACACTTGTCGCTAAATGAACAAATACTAAATTTTCGTGTCAGAATCATTTCTTAAGGGGAAGAAAACCCTTTACTTGGAGAGGTTCCTGACACTGGAGCATTTTACATGTGCCTTGTAAGCTTCAGACTTAGGACCTTACAAATAGGACCAGAAAACAGTTTGCCACTATCAGCCATTCAGCAGAACTGGAGGGATGTTAGACAAATCCTTGCAGCCCTGACTTACTTTTTTTTTTACAACCCTCATTGGCATGTTAGAGCCCAGACTTATTTGGGCAATTAAAGAAAAACTAAAAACAGTAAATGCACAAAAAATAAATATATATAAAAACTATCCCAGCACATCCTGCCTTAATGTCATCTTTTCCTTGCCCTTTTATTTGCTGTATACCACAATTAAAGAGTATATAAAGAAATCATTCCTGTGTGTCCCTGGAGTTTAGCCATGTCCCCCATCCTTCTTCTTACTCTGTCTGGCTATAAGACAATTGACTGGAGCAGTCGTCTCCCTGCTGTGATTTGTCTGCACTAGAACAAAAGATTAAAGGGGTTTCCCATCTGAGCAAATTATCCCCTATCCATAGAAAAGGGAATAACTTGCAGATTGGTAAGGGTCAGACTGCTCAGACCCCACTTATTAGGGGAACGGGGGGGGGGACTTTTGTCCCCTGTTCTGAATGAAGCGGCAGCACACAACATACCGCTTCATTCATTTCAGTGAGAGCACTGGAGATAGCGGAGGTATAGCACTCCCACTGAAATGAATTGATCAGTGTGTATGGTGCCCATCCACCGCTCCAGACAAAAGTCACCCACTCTCATGATCATTTGGGGGTCTGAGCGGTTGGAAGTCAGACCCCCACCGTTCTGCAAGTTAACCCCCATCTTATGGGTAATGGATCACTTACCTAGATGGGAAAACCCCTTTAAGCCAAGTCTACTTTAATGTCCCTAACCCTGTAATACACCAGAAGATCAGCAGATCAGGTGAGTAACCCCTGTGTTCTCTGTAAGATTACTACAAGACTAATTTTGTCAAGATCACCTAGAAAATACTACAGCCTTAGAATTATTCACATGCCAGTAAAAAACGTCTGTGTGGCGGCTGTTTTTGTAATGGCCATTACACGCCGTTTTGAGGACGCAATGACTTCAATGTGTCTATTTATACGGCCGTTTCTTGATGGACTGTTTTTTTAACAGCTGTTAAAAAAACTGACACGTTTTCTTTGTCTATTAAAACAGACACAGATAGAGCCATGTGAATACACCCATTGACACTCATGGTGTTGCACAGTAGTTATTCACTGCCATGTGAATAAGTACCTTTCGTGGACTTGAACGGGCACCTGAACGTCCATGAAAAACGGCACTGTCGAGTGAATACTTTTATCATTCACTTCTAGGTTTAGTGTTACTTTTAGATAACCAAGTTTTGCTATGAAATGGTCTATGGGACAGGTTCAAATTTGCATTTTTGCTTGTGAAATAAAGTTGACAATACAGAGACAGAAGCAGTGGCTTTGTAGATTTTTTTTCTACAAGCCAGCTTGTTCTCAACATAATACGGGTCTTGGGCTTCCAAGTACCTCAATTTGTGATGTTGCCTGATACTGTACCCTCGCAACTCCAAGTGAAAATCAATTTCATCCTATTCTCACAATGATATGCTTCCTTTCATTTATATTTAGCTCCAGCATACTACAAGCAGGATTACAGTTATATTGAACACATTACAGACGTTCCTGCTGCACCCTCAGACTATAGGACGGACCGTGTAGTGATACTGTCTGGACAAACTGATTAAAGATCTGCTAAAATTAGTTCATATCAGGACCCGGCTGAGAAGATATTAAGGGCTCTCAATGAGAAAATTGCTTCTTGAGCTAGAATCCTTACATGTAATGAGACAATGAAAAAAAAAAACACACAACTGAGAACATATATTTGGCTGCACTACCAAAACCAGAGCAACCGGTCCTCCCACATTTTATAATTAATGTTTTGCCATTATTTATACGACAACATATTTAGCAAGGGATCGTGTTGTAATAAAACAAGCAGCTGCCACCATGTGACATTCTTTAAAAAAAAAAAATTGTTTAGCTTATAAAACTACACTCATTCTGCACATTGTTAGTCAGATCACATAGTCAGTGGTCAAAACAGGAGTCCTCCTGGCCGGGGTACCTATACAGTAACCCCAAATCACCTCCTTCCTCTTAATAAAACAAAATAATAATTCAGTGTATGCACTTAGATTTGCTAATGTTTTTCTGCCTAAGTTTTCAAACAAATTGTGATTATCTGCCAGCATGTGACTTTAATAATGTTGTAATTTACTAAAATAACTGATTTTGCTCCTTTCCATGAAATTCTGTGATGAAATCCAAGGTCTGTCCCTTCTTTACTCTGTCTATTTTTCTATTGCCAGCCAAAACTATGGCGTTTGGATAGAGGCCACTTTAAACAGTTATATCTCAGGCAATATAAAACCATATAGCTTTCAACTGGCGATACCTTCAGAAATAATACAGGTAGAACTGCAATGAAAACGGAGAATCTCATGTTTTACATGACACCAGAACCACTGTTCTAGGATTTAGAATACACAAGATATAATAGCATGAAATGACCTCCCTCCAGCCTCAGCTTTTCTGTATGATACAAGAGCCCACCCACCATACTGCTGGCAATAAAGAAAGAGGGGAAAGAAAAAAGAAGGGACAGAAAGTAAATTGCAACATTTCTTAATGTCACAAATGATAACTTAAAATCAAAAGTTGTTCAAAAGTTTAGGTATGCTTTAAAAAAATTTCATTTTTAACTACTTTTCCTGAAAATTGCTGGTAACCACTACTACACTGCATACATTGTAAGTCTTGAATAAGATGGTCTACATGTCCCTCAGAAGCACAGTGTAGTAGCACACTATATAGTGATCTTGCAGGGGAATTGCAGAGGTCTCCAGAAGCAAATGTTCTATTCACTGGCGTAGATTTTCTGTATAACTCACTCCAGAAAACTGGTGTGAGTTATAATAAATATGTCAGTAGCTGGGATGGTCCTTTGCTTCTTGAGTGAAGACTCATACACTAATCAGGTGATTGTTAGCTCCAATTGGATGTAGGTAGAGGTAATGTCTGTGAGAAGGATCATAGGAACGGAGGTCCTTCACATAGGTAATCCAACCCAAATCAATTAGTTAATTATTAGTCAGGGGGTGTTCACACTACCGTTGGTGACCGTCAGAAGTGTCCGTTGCTATTGTCCTTTACAAGACTTCAGCATCGGACACTAGCTGAACCGCCAGAAATCTGTTAAAATTTCCATTCATTTCAATGGATTTTTATATTGTGTCCGTTAGTGTCCGTTTACACCCAGTCCGTCAGAAGTCCGTTTTTTTCCGCAGACAAAAAAATCCTACCTACAGGACTTTTTTGTCAGTTTGGAAAAACGGAATCATGATGGACAGCAAGTGCCCGTTATTTTTTTTAACATTGAAGTCTGAACCCTGCCTTACTGTCCGTTACCCATAGACTTCAATGATAAAAAAAATAACGGACACTTGCTGTCCGTCAAGAATCCGTTTTTACAAATGGACAAAAAAGTCCTGCATGTAGGATCTTTTGTCCGTGGAAAAAAAACGGACTTCTGACGGACTGGGTGTAAACAGACACAAACGGACACAATATAAAACCCCATTGAAATGAATGGAAATGTTAACGGATTTCTGACGGTTCAGCTAGTGCCTGATGCTAATATCTTGTAATGGACAATAGCAACAGACACTACTGACGATCAACAACGGTAGTGTGAACGCCCCTTAGGCAAATCATGAAAATTAAAAAAAAAAAAAAAAAAAAAAATATGTCTCAGCTATGGTGGCATCACTTGGTAAGCATTCAGACACCTAGATAGTTTTTGTACTTTATATAAGCTCTGAAAACCCCTTTAATTTCCAGACAAACAAAAAGTTTTCCCAACATCAAATGTAAAAGATTCTCAAATCTTGAAATTATTTTTTTTTTCCTGAAATTGATACTGGTCTTCATACAAAAGAATACTGTCTTACACATAGACCCGGAGTGTACAATAAAATTAACAGTTGCTGTATCTTTAGTATTAACACATTTTTTGCAAAACTTTACTATAGCAATAGAAATTTTCAGCCGAAACATTTCAAGGCTTGAAAGACACCTCCATGATACTCTGCACAACCTACAGCTCCTTGGGTAAAATTACAATAAGTTCAAGCCCTAAATAGACCCCTTTGCAATCCAGGATGTCCACTCACATTACGTTATGTGCACAGAACATCACAACCCCAGTGTAACACTTGCGATTTCCTTAAAAATAGAACATTGCTGATGACGATCACATCCAGTTTCCACAAAAGACAAGGTTATTACTCAATTAGTGTTAGAAAAAAGAAATCTGGTTTCATTATTTTGTGAAGTACGTGGTCATTCAGACATTCTTCATATACACTTCCTCCTCAGTGACATCAATTCTCATCTTTCTCAGGTTACAAGAACTAAGGACATAAGCGAAAAGGCTGCCCTCCAATATGTCAAAAAATAAAACCGGCAATAGCAAACACCACCACAAGACGCTTCCTTGTTTTAAGTTCTGCTGTGGTTTCCATAGATAAAGTAAAATCCATGCTACTTTTCATCTGTGTCCAAATATATAAAAAAAACTGCTTTGTCATTTATGGTCAGTGGTGATGTCCAGGCTGACCATAATGTATGCAGCCTGGTCTCTGCGCTTATGCATTACAGCTTGATTGGCACTTGCTGCAGATTCCATGGTTGACTCAGACGGATTACCCCCACTGTATCAGCAAACGTGTAAAAGATCGCCTCAAATTCCTCTCAATAATTGCTTCTGCCTCATTGTCCTGCTCAACCTCTACGTGGATTCTGTGGCCGATTCAGCCTCAGACTTCAAGGCCCAAGACCTCTGGCTGATTAGGTCCATTCATCTGGGTCTAAACAGTGGCAGAAAGCTGGCGCTCTGCTTTGGCATTACTCCATGGTGAGCTGGAATATAAAGAGGCATCTGAGGCAGATAGATGTCAACTTACCCTTACACAGTGCCCATTCAAATCAATGTAATGTAGAAAAAGAGAGTTCCTTGAAAATTAGTTAATATGGACAGTCATTTAATCTGGAAAAGCTCCTTTATTCATGTGACCTACAAATCAAACCATTTAGTTCACTGGCTAGCACATGCACTGTTTTAGGCACACACTTAGGCCTTATTCACATGTCAGTGACTTTCAGACGACCGTATGACTGGTCAGTATGCCATCAGGGCTTTTCCTGGATAGCACACTGACCCAATCATTTCTATGGGCCCATACACATGACCGTGAATGACATGGTCACGTGTGCGGACCGACAGTCCGGGCAGCATATGGAACAGGTCCTATTCCTGTCCGATTTTGCGGCCCTGCTTCCGCGGCTCCTATTCACTGAATGAAAGGGGCCACAGAAGCAGAAGCGGTGCACAGGCAGCACATGGGTGACATCTGTCCCCCCCCCCCCCCGTGCCGTTCATTCACGGCCGTCAGTTAGCACACGGTCGTGTGCAACCGGCTTTAGCCAGTGAATTGTATCAGTGATTGTGAGCCAAAACCAGGAGTTGGTGAAAACACAGAACAGATACAAATCTTTCCATTATACCTATCATTGTGGTTATGGTACACGATTACTGGTAGAAATTACTGTGAATGAGGGCTTACAATATTATAATAAGGCGGAACAGCAGTTGCCACATGGGATCCAGGAAAACAGTGTTTCTATCGAGAATGAAGATTGGAGACCTACAATCCTACCTATCAACATGTCGCTGCCAGTAATAATATAACTGCAGAAAAATATGATTTACCAATGTGGTGACATTATTCATTGAAATATCACTTTCCATGCCAAAATAAAGAAGAAAAAAAAACAAAAAGACTACTGCTAAAAACAACCTATGCAACCGTCACATGAACGATACCCAAACTAGATAGATTTACAATACAAGGGTTAGGGTTACGATACAAGACTAAACAAGTAGCAGAACGTATATTCATTGTCTATTATTACCTTTACATTACTGGGGGGGGAGATTTCGGGACCATGATAGGAACAAAGAATAACATTGTGACCCTGAACTTCTTAGGTTATGGGATTGGTTTAATAAGCAAAAGATTGTTTACTGCCACTCCTACAAAAGTCTCACAAATCACAAAAAAAGGCAATACCAGTCCAGAATACGTGCCTCTGACACTGATACTTTACTGCACACCCCACCCACCCAAAACTGAGAAAATATGGAGATTCAGCAATGGATGTGTGGTAATGGCTGTTTGTCAGGAACAGTCTTGCAATAAGCAGCGAGGAGGAGGCCTGCGCTCTCTGCAGCATACAGCTGTTTAGTCATTGAACAGACAGAAAACATTATTTGTGGCCTTCAGATAAAGTGCTCAGCTCACCGGTCCTGTGACGTCCTACAAGCAGCAGAGCCGTATCTCTGTAAATTTCCTGCATTACAGTTACAAGGAAATGCATCAGTAACTAAAGTACAAAGTGTACCTCAAGCAGAGTCCATTTACATATCACTATTATTATAGTGGGGTTAATACATAGTGGAATAATAATATTCATTGGGAATAATAATATTACACATATACACAGCACCATACATACACTGATGTGAGTGATACCAGAAGACTAAAGCCTGCCATACAGATTAGATAGATTGCTCAGCCAACAGCTATGTCACCCAGCTCCTCCACACACACGCATGCTCAGCAGTGCATGTGAACTGAACAAAAGGATCAGAGAGTTAAAGTGCCATCAGGGCAGTGTCAGGAGACCCCCCCCCCCCATACACAATAGATGGATGACCAAACCCTTCTAAATCTGTGGGTTTATCTGATATATATCTAATGTGTATTTCCAGCATTACTGCCCGTGCATATATGCTAAGGTCAATAAATAGGAAACTGAATAACCCAGTGGAAAGACCATAAAGCCCAACAGCGCACACGACTGAAACCCCACCTACCCACAAAGTCTAAAACCCACAGCACCAGACCATAAACTAACAGTGCTATCCAGTTTCCAAAATCTGTTTTTCTACTATGACTATTATCTCCAGGTATATACGGTATACTTTATTAAAACATATTTCATACCAAAGTATAAAATAAGACTAGGATGATAATTGCATTTCCTCCATTTTACTTTGACTGGAGAACAAACAAGCAGGAGATGATATGTAAAACAACAATATCAATAAGGAATAGATCATCATCAGAGCACACAGATTATATGCCAGTGACTAATATTCATGAGTTTAATACCAATTCACGCAGCATGTATTACGAGTCCATAGCCAAGTGTCATACCGTCAGCACAAGTTATCCCTACAGTACTCGATCGCTGTCTGCTGAGTAAAATGGCCTTGTTATCTTTAGACGCCAAAGTTCAATTTTCACTTTCTAAACTGTACTGAAAGGAAACCCTTTCTTGGAGACAGTTTTGATACACAAGACATAAAAGGAGCTTATCACACTCGCAATGAAGTCCGTTCTGCAAACGGCACATTATAGAGCATGAGGAGCGGAGTAGCTTCACATATAGTTGTGTGGAAAAGTATAACTTGTCCTTTAGTCATCTAAATAACTGTACATTCTGGGTTAAGGAGTCCAGCGGGTGGTCGTACACAGTGATTGGTGGATATCTCTGTATACATGCTAATACAGGGACTGGCAGTCAATAAGTAGGACTACCCTCTGGACTCCTAAACTCAGAATGTACAGAGATTTAGATGAGTAAATGACAAGTTATTTGGGAACTTTCCAACAAACTAAACTAAATATTAATCTGCCCAGCTCCTCCTACTCTATACCATACTGCCTAAAACTCATATTTAATATGACGACAGGTTCACCTTAACATTCGTCCAAGACACATAAAACATGTCTGTTCTAGGCTGTAAAAATGTAACACCAAGAAGTAGTAAGCACTGCTGACACCCAAACATCTCATCCCTTCTTTTCTGAGTCCCTCATCTGCTATATATTTCAATGCAATGCAATGTACAGACAGAAAAGTCTTTTAAGCCCACCTTTCACCGTTAACTTTTTTTTATTGTTCCAATGAATTTGAAAAGTAGTAACTTTCCAAACAGCCTTCATAAAAACCTCCTATATCTGTCTACAGCTTGTATGCAGACCTGTGTGTCTCCATGGTAACAGACTACAAATAATCTCTGTGTATTTCAATTTATTAGTCATTTTACTATCTCTCTGCCTGCACCTTCATAACTAACCAAATGAACATTAGTGAGAAGTAGTTGACAGGTGAAGGGATATGACTGCAGGATTAGTATACCAAGGGTTTCTTTGTAGTTTGTTACCATACAGACATACAGGAAAGCCTACAAACTGAAGCCTCAAAATTGAGATTAAAAGAGAAACGCTGCTGTTTTTTACTGATTATATTGCTTCCATATACTATTGAGAACTACCATGTGACCTCAGATTCATGACAGTCCCATCCCTGTTCTCCGGTCCAGGCTCATCTGTGAAAATGCCTCCCTTCTCCTCATCTGTCTCTCACAAACTAATCCCTATAGTCCCGCTCTCAAAATCAGGTCACCATACTGCCACCCCCCTCCCATTACCTTCCCCAGTGTTAACAGCAGAAGTTGGTTCAAAGACCATTGGCGACAATATCCTCACAGGTTAAGATCCTGGAAGATCAGTTTTAGTTATTAGTTCTGCAGTGCTTTGCAGAAACAAGAAAGAGCCATGGGTACAGGTACTAGACATGGGTAACAGCATGTTGAAACTACTTTGATAACTACCTTGCCTATCAGAAAAAAAAAAAACACTAAAGTGTTACTTTAATTGCAAAGTGGCTTCATGTTTCCTTTTAGATGCATTGCTAACCAATCATGCCCAGAAGATGGCAAGGGATAGTTCTAGCCTTCTAAAAAGATGACTCAGAGGAGCCAAAGTTTATACTGTACTACTATAGTTTAGAAAAGACCAATGATAAAGCAGAATCTGTGAAAAGTAGAGCAAGCTCTATTTTCATCCATTCATGCCAGAGCATCTCCTGTGAGTATATCAAGGGATTCCTGGGCAAAACACTGTGTGGATGCTTCTATAGACAGAACATTGACTCTTTCATGCCAGGATCCGCACTTTCAACAATTATGAAGTGCATATGCCACGTTGGTTGCTATGAAACATCAGCAATACAACTCAGCCTACCCTTACAATAACAAAGCATATATCGACATTGTGGTGTCTACTGAAGCTATGCGCCACAACATTTCTACCAACAAACACTCATGTGTGATGCTGGGAAAATACAAAATTCTTTCTATATATGACCAAAGATATACGTTCAAATTCATGCCAATGGAAAACCTTTGAAAGCCTTTATAGTTCGGAGTGCAAAACCTGAAAAAACGTAGCCCTGCCTTGATAAATATTACAAAGGTTGATCTTTTGCAAAATGCAGTGTCAACGTACAAAATTTATTCTGCCAAACACTCATAAAAGAAGCAGCGGGGGAAAACAAACAACTCGCTGCACATTTTATATGCAATCTCCCCTGTGTAATATTAACCAATTCTGAAATTAAACCAAGCGACAACATCAATTTGTTCCTCCGAACATAACACTGGAAGTTTACCAGGTAACAACATGAGAACTTTAACCCAGTCACTGCTTGAAAGGCAGCAGACCGCAAAATAAAGCCAACGTAATAGGACATGGCTACATCGTACCAGCAGTGTATTTTAATGCGATGTACCAGTCTAACTTGCAATGACATAATAAAGGGTTTTTTTCAAACAAATACAACACGTACATGGAAACAAATGTGTATGTATAACAGTGATGGGCAAATGCATAAACTTACCTGGTGAAGCCATTCGAAAAGACAGGCCTGCCTGGATAATTTACATTCCCTGGGGTGTTGTCGTCCCCAGTCCCATGGCACCTATTCCAAGCATCGGAAATGGTAGATAGAGGTGTGCCCAAAGTAAAAACTGTCTTCTGATCTGGCTGTTTCTGAGAGATGGGGGCAGTGTTCAAGTCATAGTGGTACATTTGCCCCCCTGAAGTGCTGACACCATGCACAGAAATTGCTGATGTTTTGTTAGCAAATAGACCAGAACTAGAAAAATGGCCACCATAACAGACTGAACTAAACTTTTCCTGCTTTACCACCCCTGGGGTACACAGCTCTATAAAGTCCTCTTTCTCAGTTTTCACTTGAGACAACTGTATTTGAGTATTGGGCAGTAGTAAGTCCCCTATACCATCACCTGCTTTTGGTGTACAATCCTGCAGAATGAGAGGTTTGCAGTCCTCATTTACTGCACCAGACCTCAAAAGAAAGTCATCATCAGTGGTCAAGGGAGAAAGCAAGCCAACTGCATCGTCTTCAAAAATAGGGTCCAATGCCCATGGACTGCCCTTACTATCCCTGGGTGAATCTGGGGGCAGCTCTAGATCCTGTAAAAGGTCAAAGGTGCTTTGGTCTTTGGAATACAACTTGGTAATGCTGCTCCCAATGCTGCCCCCCTGACCATGTACAGAAGGACTTGCTTGGGTAGACATATCACATTTGATGCCTCCTTTGTCTTCAAGGCCCTCTGGCACTTTATCTGGGGCAGGTGGCTTCGCTTGAAGACTGGCAATGCTCTCCTCCAAAAGCCTGAAGTCTGTTTCTGCTGTGGGGACTCCAAGTGGAGCCTGCTGAGTATAACCAAGTTCGTTGCCCATTACTTTTGTGTCTGGCTCCCCCATATAGAGTCCCATTGAGAGTGAGACTGCCTTGGACAGGTCAGGTTGAGGCACATTGCCCAAACCATTAGCTGGGTCCACAGTTCCAGACAGTTGTTGCTGCTGTTGCGACGGCTGTCTTGTGTCTGGCAGTGCTGCAGGTGGTGTTGCACAAGTTGTAGAAATGTTCACGCAGGCTCCACCTCTGTAGTTTGTAAATAAATCAATCACGTTCCCTGTCTTGTCACTGTAATGTGCGCTCTTCACAGCCTGTGATCCATTGGGTGGCTTTAATAGGTCTTTGGGATCCATCGAGTACCGATGCCTGAGGGAACAAAATACAGTATAACTAAAGACAAGCAAGCAACAACAAAAAAAAAAAAAAAAAAAACACAACTACTAACATTAAGTGAATGGCTTTGATACTACTCTCTCCTGCTTAACTCTTCATTGCCCCAAAAGAATTATACCTGATATTACTGTAATAACAGTAATCTTTAATATTCCATACAAATGCTACAAAGAAGTGATGTGGTTAATATTACATTTCCATGCACTATTCCCACAACCAGATGGCACAATGCTAACCAGATGTTGCAGGCAATGCCATGCTCCGTGCTATATTACTATGATCTTATGGAGATACATTAATTTTGATACAGTCTCCTTCTCGTGTCTCTCATCTCATGACTCAAACAATAGAACTTTTATTGAGCAGAATGTACATGAACACTTGGAAACAAACATACATTGTGCAGTCAGTAATGCACCATTAACAATGCAAATCACAATTTCCTAATCGCCCATATTGAGCCACACGGCACATTCAGACTCCTGCTATATGGAATAAAGCAGGCCAAAGAGTCAATTGCAGATTGTCGTGAGATCCTTGTTTTTCTGAAGAGTGTGAATACCCAGCGGCTCAATGCCATCATGTGGCTTCTCGTACAGAGCCAAAGATAGATAAGTAGAAAAATACAAGATACAGACAGATAGATGTTGTATGTACGCCCCATATTGGTGAGGGGTTACCCCCAACACTTTAAGAAAATAGACTAGCAAGGGGTGGGGGTTTATTAGCTACCTACGTAATGAGCTTTGCTGTGTGTATATGTGATAAGAACCGAGAGCTGGGCTGTGGGATAAGTTGGTGCTAGGGGTCAATAACCTACAGTATTCATTTCTATATTTAGCTGTATGTCATTAGATCTCTCATTTTAAGCTTTAAGAGAATTTTGATGCAGTTTTTCAACTGTACAGCCATAGGAAGATACAGACCGAATTTTGGGAAGGTGAACGCAATACAAAACTCCATGTAAACGTCCCCATGTATGATCAAAGCCCAAATCCCCTTTACCATTCCATCATTAAATGTATCTGAGCCCTTGTGATCTCAGATGGTGGCTCCCTCACCACCAGCGATCCTAAGGAGAGGGTCACCCTAACATTCTATAACTATAGGACTGTAGTCTGCAGCATTCCATGGTATATCACACACACCACTACTGATAGATGGTAGCCCACGTACATCACAAGAACCTAGTGAGAAAGTTTCACCTAAAGCTCAGAAACTACAATGGGGCAGTATTCACGGCATGGCCCCGTTCACCCCATTGTCACACGTACACCAGAGCAATGAGCCCCCGGTTGCCGCCGATCGGCCAGACCTGTTGCACGCAGACACACCCACCCGTACATAACAACAAGGCTGACTGTACACACGTCTATTAATACTAGTGATGGCGTGACGTCACGGGAGGCCCCCGCCCACACAGCCCGCGCTGCTGTCAGCAGAGAGGAAATAAACAGCTCGTCCGTCATGGGGGAGTGTAGCCCTCCGCTCAGGGCACGTCATGGCCCAGCAACCTGTGGCTCCCCAGCTGTGCTCAGACGACTACTACTCCTCTCAGCGGCAGGCTCCCAGGGCATGCTGGAAGGACTGAGTTTCACAACAGCTGGAGGCCCACAGAACATTTCGGGGGGAGGCAGTATTAATAATAACAAGTATCAGTCCTCCCCCGGCCAGGAAAAGTTACACGTGACCAGCTACACGGAGTGTCAGCTCTTGGGCCCAGTGCACACCTATGACTGGAAAGTTGTGCGGCGAGCACGGCCCGGTGTATGGAATAACACAGCAAAGTTGCATGCGAGCGCGGAGTTGACAGGAGCTGCGGCTCTCGGGGCACGGTTATGAGCGGTACCGCGTCACTTCTGCAGGGCTCGCACACACAACTTACATGTAGGAGCCGGTGGGAGCTTTTGCCCTTCAGCCGCCATTCGTCCACCGGGCGTGCGGCTCCTGACTACTTACATGTGCGGTAACGTCGCGTCCGCTCAGTGGCTCCCGCTCGGCGTCATGCACCGGACAACACGTAACTTCCCCAGCAAGCGGCGCACGGCACAGACCGAGACAAGTGTGCGGAGCGGCTGCCCTGGCGCCCCGGGAACATGGCGGTGCCGCTCGTCCCGTCACACGCGTAACCCGCACACAGTCCCCGCCAGAAGTGGCCGCCGGACTCTCCGTGCTGCACAGCTGTTCCCTCCAGTCCCCGCTCCACCGCCCTCCAGTGCTCTCCTCCCTCCCTGCCTGCCGCCCGCCCCGCACTGCTGACACTTACTCCTCCCGGCCCTCACACTCCGGGCATGTCTCTCGAGTGTCTCCTGTGGGTGGACGGTGCCCCCTCGGTGCGCGGCTCACAGCGGCCCCTGTACGCGGTGCAGACGGCAGAGGCGCCCTCGGGGTTGGGAGCCGCCTATCCCGGACATGTAGGGAGGAGAGAGGCAGAGGGCGGCCGCCCGGCGGAGGGGGCTCCCTGCGTGAAGGCAGAGGAGGGAGGAAGGGAGAGGAGAGGCTGGCCGACCGAGCGAGCGGGGAACGCTGCAACCTGTTGGCTGCTGCCGGCAACTACAGCCCCGGCTCTTTCCCAGCCCTCCTCTTCTACACGGCGCACCGAGGGCTGGCTCTGCCGCTGGCTTATACCAGGCGCCGCGTACTTGGCCACATATCGTGCGGGGTGGACAGGAGCAGTAGGCGATCGTGTGAGATCTCATCTACAGATCATGTCACATGCGATCGATCTACCTACTGGAGAAGCATAAATGGTACAGGAGGAGAGGGCCAGAGCTGGACGAGGTCTCCACTTCCATAAGGGCAAAACCTTTACCTGACAACTGGCTTGTAGAGCTTACAAGATCTCTGCATGTTGTCAGCTACTGGGCACAACTCAGAGGTTGTCAGCCTATACTTCTTACATCTTAGGGTTGTTACAATCTATGCAAACACAGACATAAAGATAGCTAATAGTGAGGTATTTTAGTGACAGCAACTGACTGCCCATGGACAGCACAAGACCCTGCAGTAGTGGATGCCGCGAGTTACACGACTACCCTGATGGATATTTGGGGGAGATAAGAATCGACCCATTGGATTTCAGCATATCCAGTCTTTTTGTTCTTGAGCTAAGCCACCACCAGAGGTAACTGGCAGCGGCTTACTCCTCCTTCAGAACACTTGCATGCCCTTCTGAGTGTATATGGTAGGGGGAAGGTTGCTAGAGAGAACTGTCAGATGAACAGTCTTTCAAGCAAGACCTATCTTAAAGGGGTGTTCGGACTTATAATTTTATTATTTAATAGTGCTGCTTTGGGGCCCATAAATATAACAAACTAGTGATCACTTTTCCTCGGGCCTCCATTTCCAGTGCCAGCAGCTCTGTATACAGGTCCCCATGCTGTTTGGGCCTGGTGACCACTGTAGCCAGTTACAGGTCTCAGCGGTCACCTCTTCATAAGTGCACATCGCAGGAGTCATGTGTTATTTGTGCAGAGGACACCACTGAGGCCAGTGATTGGCTGTAGCAGTCCCCTCACACAATCAACATCGCTGGTGACGTCAGCCGGGGATCTGTATACAGACAAATGGGGCTGCTGAGATGGGAGAGGTGAGTACTGGTTTGAGAGCCCCTCAGCAGCAATAATAAATACAATTATGCATCAGTACACCCCTTTAAGTGAAAGTCTACCCTAAAATGTAGCTCTTAGACAACAGTGCAAAATCATTTATAGGCTCCCATCTACCATATGCTATGTAAAATACAAGCGTCTTTTACAAGCACCAGAACCTGGGTGTGCCTTGCCTCAACATCCATATAGCAGTGCTTACTCCCCTGTATCCAAATATAGATAAGACAACCTAGGCTCCAAGTTTTATAATCTTCAATAAGAATGTTGTGAGATGTAACCAAAAAAAAAAATGGTTGCCCCTTTTTGGATTGTTTTGCAATATCATTTTTGAATGCAACCCCATCATAATACGTTACACATGATATGACACTGTAATCTAACCCAATCATATTGGCGCCATAATATATTGACAAGGACAATGCAGCTCTTTTCCACTGTTCTCTCCTGTACATTTAAAAGGAATGTGTCACCAGAAATGACCTACTTTTTAAACCAAGTTTTTATGTTTATGTGGCAATTGGCATAAATCTCATGTTTTTTTTTTTTTTTTTTTGCCTTCCTCTGGATCAACACTGTAGGGGACTGTAGGGTTATAGGTTGGACTTGATGGACTGATGTCTTCATCCAACCTCATCTACTATATAACTGTTAAACATATTTTTTGAGAATTTTTGATATTTTTTTTTACATTTCTATGACTAGAATGTGAATTTTCACAACAAAATGTAAAAAATAAAAATATCCGCTCATTTCTTCTGATCAATTGTGTACTACCAAAAATAGAACGCTTAAAAGTTCAATTAAAATGCTACCTATACACCTGTGGAGCTCACAAGTAAATGGCTAGTGAATCAATATAACACTGGATTCAACATTACTGTTTTTTTGGCTGGAAGAGATTTTTCCAGCATATATTCTTTCTTGTTAAGAGCAGTGTTTTTGACATGTTTGTAGTATTGAATCGAATATCTCGTATTCCAATATAAATATATAAGTGCATCTCAATAAATTAGAATATCTTTGAAACGTTTATTTCTTTCAGTAATTAAATTTAAAAAGTGACCTCCTATATTTTCTAGATTCTTTACACACAGAGTGTTCTATTTCAAGTGTTTTATTTCTGTAAATGTTGGTTATGGATTACAGGTAATGAAAACCCAAATCTAAGAAAATTAGAATATTGTAAAAAAGTTCAGTATTGTAAATTCAGTGTCACCTGCCAAAGTTTCCTAAGCCTTTAAATGGTCCCTCAGTCTGGTTCAGTAGGACACACAATCATGGAAGACGCTGATTATGGATTGTATTACTGAAATGAATGAACGATTCAAAGATATTCTAATTTATTGAGATGCATCTGTATATCTTGGTTTAACCAGATATTCATAAGGCAGTAACCACAACAGCGCTATAAAATAAAGAGGTAGATAAGCTAGCACTATCAATCTAGTATGTGATGTCTTCATTCCCACATATCCATTCCCCCTCATACAAGCTAGGTATTATTGACTGGAATTGATACAATCTTACATCTCATTCTAAAGCTGTCAAAAAAATATATTGTTTCCACACACTACGCTCTTCCAATAAACCTATTTTGTTAGTTTTATCAGGGGTGGTTTTGCAAGTAGAACGCTGCTAGGGTATTCGACCCGTAGCAGTCTGACAGAATTTTGGTAAAGTGGTCACAGTTGCTGTGCCAGAACTACAGCCTTTTATGATCCAAACCAACTCCCCTCGTTGTGGTGGCATGGATCGAGTGTCCGATCACAGTACGGGGCTCTCATTCGATACGCCCTCTGGCTGGTGCGACTTCTACCTAGGATATGGACATGGGTATATAGTGCAGTCACTCAAGCGGTTTTAACAGTCTAAACCTACAAGGGATCATGGTACATGATATGGCACTGTGACTTAACCCAATCATATTGGCACCATACTATATTAATGAGGACAGTGCAGCACTTTTCGCACTGTATTCTGTACATTTAAAGAGAATGTGTCATCAAAAATGACCCATTTTTTAAACCAAGTTTTTATGTTAAACATACCTTTTAATAATTTTTTAAAAACATTTTATGACAATTTTCACTCTGGCCACTAAGTCTAATAATAGGCTTACACTTGCCAAATATGTAGTAGTTTTCTTTGCAGCAGTCACCTAATGTACTCCAAAATCAAGGCAGTGTTACAACAGATTTTAACACCTGTACAGACAACAACACATAACAGCCATCATTACATCCACTACTGACAATAGATTATGTCACGGCTTATCTATTCCCCACCTTGCACAGAGCAGGTGTAGAAAACTCTCCCATAGACCTCAATGAGTCATCTTTAGTCTATTGATCCCTATGGCCATGACTAAGCTGTAAAGCATATCACTTAACTGCTGTTAACAGAAGAGAAGCTCAAGCAAGTTGGTAACCCCCATAATCATGTACAGAAAATAGAATAAAAAACATACAATGAGAAGATAAAAACAGATCAGAAAAAAAAGTGAAATATTTCATGATCAGGTTTTAATAATTACTTATAAAAAAACTGGCAATATATTCCTTTGATCATGTGTCCCAGGAAAGCTTTTAGTGCATACATCCATAGGAGTCCATGTTAAAGCATATACTGCACGATATAATAATAATAGTCCTTTAATAGTCCCACAATGGGGAAATTTAGTGTGTTACAGCAGCAAAGATAAGCAGATACAAATACAAATACAACATGTACAGGAATGTTCCAAGGTGAGAGGCATTACATTGATAGTAGACAGATAGATAGGAAGTAGCAGAGGAGGGGGGTGGATTTAACAGGCAGAGAGATATTTCAGTTCTCTGTGTGTAATGATCTCCGCTTAGGTCGGTGTTGGTTGTACAGCCTAACCGCGGTGGGGAGGAAAGACTTCCAATAGTGCTCCTTCTCACACTTAGGGTGGAGCAGTCGGTCACTGACAGTACTGCCCAGCGCGATCACGGTCTCATGCATGGGATGGGACTTCTTCTTCTGCATGGAGCTCACCACGGACAGTATCCTTTTGTCACCCACCACCTGCACTGGGTCCAGTGGGCTCCCCAGGACAGAGCTGGCCCTTCTAATCAGCTTGTCAAGTTTTTTTCTGTCCCTGGTTGATATACTGCTCCCCCAGCAGGCCACTCCAAAGAAGATGGCTGATGCCACTACCGAGTTGAAGAAAGTCCTAAGAAGTGCCCCCCGGATTCCAAAGGCTCTCAGCTTCCTAAGCAGGTAGAGCCTGCTGTGGCCCTTCCTGTACAGGACCTCCATGTGATCTGCCCAGTCCAGCTTATTATTAAGGAGCAAACCCAGGTACTTATAGGTGTTTACAATCTCGATGCCCGTCCTCAGGATGTCTACTGGTTTAGGAGGGCATCTGCCTTTACGGAAGTCCACCACCATCTCCTTGGTCTTCCCCGCGTTAATCTTCAGGTGGTTCCGGTGGCACCAGTCCACAAAATCCCGGTTCAGTTCTCTGTACTCCCTGTCATCATCGTCTGTGATGAGGCCTACTATTGCAGAGTCGTCAGAATACTTCTGTAGGTAGCAGCTGGATGAGTTGCACCTAAAATCTGCAGTGTACAGTGTGAAGAGGAAAGGGGCGAGAACCGTGCCCTGAGGTGCCCCCGTATTACAGATCACGGTACCTGACACACAGTCTTGGGCTCTCACGTATTGAGGTCGATTTGTGAGGTAGTCTAGGATCCAGTTGGAGAGGTGGTGGTCCATTCCAGCAAGGCCCAGCTTGTCCCTCAGTAACCTGGGCTGTATGGTGTTAAAAGCACTGGAGAAATCAAAGAACATTATTCTCACCGTGTTCCCTGGTTTCTCCAGGTGAGACAGAGCCCTGTGTTTTAGTAGATTTCTCAGCATGGAATGGCACACTCTGCTGCACTATTTCATATAGGTAAAATAATGAAGGTCCTATGAAAGAGTGAAGGACTATGATTCTATTTAATATATGCAGCAGGAGTTTTTCTGGTACATAGATCATACTGGAGAATTGCAGTGTGAAAATCACTTTGGGACAGTATGTCACAGGGAGGCAGGGACTCCTAGCATCAAAGAGAACTATAATTCTAGAAGTCAGTCTCCCTGCATAGTGTTCATGCCAGTAAATCCATCATGTGAAACCAGACTTAGATGAAAAATAGGTATGATAAGGGCAAAAAGGCATACTTATCTACGAGGGAAGTTGAAGGGGTTGTCTGTCCTGTAGGAATGGAATAATCATTACATAGTAAGTTATGTAATATCCCATTCCTTGTGTTAGGGTCAGTGATCAGAGACTTTCTTGTTTACTGTCAGAATCAGCGACCCATACAGATTACAGACCTGATAGTTGTCACAGCTGAGCATTTCACTTTATCATTGTATGTTAGCGCTATGCGTTGCTTCCTTGCCTGAATTGTTGCACAGAGGGAAGATAGATGTTGGAATCACATACGCAGTGATGCAGTAAGTAGTACCTGTAAGCAGTCACTTCTTCCTCAGCAAATCAATATCAATGGGTAAAAAATAAATGCATTCCCTGAAAATGTTTTTTTGACCACACTCTGTGAACATGAATTTTAAAAATCCAAAAAACAATTTAAATCACTTCAAAAATGGATAAAGTAAATGTATATGAAGTGAGACCATGTCTTACACTTCAGGCAGACTAAACCACAAAGATTTGGGATGACATAGCTGAATTGTTTTCAAGTTACCTACATCTGAGTAAAAATAGAATAAAGAATGAATCATATGTAAAATAACTTCTAGCTGACTTCCTCACTCTTTATTGATATGTATTCATCCTATGTCTTCTAGTGTAATACTTACCTGTAAAGATTTTACATTATTTGATGTTGTATTTATCATAAATAGCAGTGATATTGCTGCCCAGACTTCACGGACAAGGTCACTATAAGCAACTTATTAGTGACTACAGACAAGCATTGACACATCATAGTAGCATCTGAATAATTGTTCTGAATTTGTTTCATCAATTATGTAAAGAAACTCTAAATCTAGTGATCATAAAAGTAAGAAATATGGTTTTCTGACCTGGTGGACTGCAATATTTTCTGAATGATATTACATAGAACACAGATAATCTTCTTCTGATCTGCTCAATTTTCGGCAGGCAGTTGGACAATGGGTGGGGTATACAGTAGCAGGGTATGTGTTTTTAAAGTTGTTTTATCCTACTGCAGGCAGAGATTGGGAAGCTTCTGCAGCTGCAGCCAGTTGTCTTGCTAACATAGGACTGTGAGAAGGGGGACATGTCTGATTTCCTAGAACACAAGGAGAATATTATAGCCAAGATTGATTGTAGTCAGTTTTAATATCAGGATCTAAACAGGATCAAAGGAAAGGAGTTATTCGAGGAAGGGTTGGGTTATTTTTTGATTTTTCTTTGTGCATGTTTTGCATGTAGTATTCTTTTAATAATGTTATATATTGACTGTAGATTCTCAATTAGGCACCACAACGTCACAATGATCAAATATTATTTTTATGTTTATTTATGTTTTCATAACAATTTTTCCTATAATTTACTAGCCTTTAATTGCTAATTGTTCAGCTTCACTTTTTTACATAAATTTTGTACTGCTGTCTCTAATATCATATCTACATGAATGCTGTGTACACAAGTATGGGTGCCACCATGATGCAACTTCCCTTCATCCTAGAGGACCCAGATCAGCTCTGAAGTAAGAGGTAGGAGGCTGTATTCCTCCTAATGTGTGAGCTCCAGTTACAGGGAAAATCAGTAAAAAAAAAAAAACAGTAATGTAAAAATGCCCCCTAAAGGTCTATTATGACAATGTAAAAAAATAAAAAGTAAAAAAATAATGTCACTACCACTCCAAAATCATAGATTATAGCCCCGCCCCTGGCAATACAAAACTATGTGTCACCTACAATAAAATTTATACTGCTGTAATAACATTTTGTTTGACTCAGATCTTCACTCCCTATAGTCAATCTCATGCCACGTGAACCTCATAAAAAGCTCCTCTGCAGGCTGGGGAAGTAGTGAAACCTCTAACTGTTACTTTGATACATTTTTTGTCAGTTACACACTACTAATCATTCTCCCCCTCTCCTGTCTATCCTAAAAGCATCAAGAGTCACCTTTTTGTCCAACAACTATATTGATACATCAGTCCTGGGCGAGACACTGCACTAGTTGTCTATCCCCTTTGGAATACAATTTAACCCCCCTACAGCTTTGGACAAGCAGGACTCTGGGCTTGAGCTAAGTGCATTACTGCTCTCCCTGAAGAGTGAAGAAATCAGACGATACCTTTTAGAGGCTAACTGAGTATATTTGATAGTAAGCTTTCGAGAGTACTAGCGCTCTTCTTCAGACATACAAGAAACACTCCCTCTCCCTGAATACAGCTCGTTCAGAGACACTGTAACGGCTCTAACTTCGGACATGTGGGGGCCAAGATCATGTCTGTAGCCCCCATAGATTTAGAGATATCACTGATTAAGGCACTGCTCACTTTAAGCAGTGTGCAGGAGAACACAAGCAGCTGACGCTAGGTTCACACCTGCATTCAGTTTTCCATGCGGGGGGTCCACTTGGGAAGCCCCCCGAACGGAAACCTAATCCGCTTAAAAAGCGGTTACCCATGGACCCCATAGACTATAATGGGGTCCGCCGGGTCTCTGCCAAAAGGGCTGCATTTTTTAAATGGGTTCGGGGACGGAATCCCCCAAAGGATAAAAGCGCTGGTGTGAGCCCAGCTTTACAGTACAGGGAGAGAAGAAAACGATTTTATTATTCTCCTTTCGCTGTCACTTCAGATGACCCCCAGGGGAGGGGATACCATGGATTTTTGTTCATGATATCACCCCCACATTATCAGTCAGAAGCATACTTGCCATTTAATCCCTTATATTCTGCGGTCAATGCTGACCGTAGCGCCCTAGTTGGTTTACAGAAAAAAAATTAAAAATAGACTTTTCTCCCCCTTGTTAATGAAAAAAAAAATCAAAAAACACAGAATTGGTATTACCACATCTGTAATAACCCCTAACATAAAATTAGTATGTGTGATGAACCGACCCTCAGTTGTATATCTTTCTTAGAAATTTATTTTTACTTGCTCATATCAGTCCTTCCCCTACTTGTAGGAATGTTGTGCTTAAGTTGGGTTTACACTGCTGGACGATACACTTCAGTGGATTTATGTGTAGCAAGCCAGTTTTATTATCACTGGACAGATGTCCATGGGGAGAGAAGGCCAGTGACCTTAAGTTCACCCACAGACACACATCTCTCCCAGCACCTAGGAAGGTACCCATCTCTCCAAGAGTTCTGCAAATGAGGGGGAGGGGGGCTGCCTGGGGAGGAGGTGTGGGTGGGGCACTGGCCATATGCTGAGAGGAGAGCTGGATTCTTGGTCATTCAGCAAAGAGGCAGTAAAGAGTTCCTATCTTGGAGAAGATGTGAGGGCATTTCATGCTGTAGAATGCAGCATGGGCTAGCATTGAGGCCTGAAGCCTTTTCCTTTGTTCTGGACAGCATGTAAAAGACATTTTTTCTGTAACTCACTGAAGAAAGTGCCCTAGGCCCAAGAACCTGCTGTGGCCTAGAGAAACGGACTACAAGCCTGTGCTGGTATTTTTTTTTATCTTTTATTTCCCATTTTATTTTCTGTACCATAATTTTACTTTTATCCGTAATCTGCTTATTTAGTCATTGATATATATTTCTGTATATGTTAATGCTTAGTACCGATCCACTTGGGTTAATAAATATATCAAATTTAAAAAGCTCGTCTTTGTATTATCCTATCGGCCTGGAACACTCACTGGAGGTGGGTGTAAGGTAATTGAAGCGATCTCAGGTGTGCTGAATGCGGGTTCGGCAGGACGAGATCCTTCACAGTATGTTATTTATTTTACATGATAAACGCCATAAACATTAAAATTCAGGTGCCAGAATTTATGTTTTCTGATCATCTGACCTCTCAAAAACAAAGAATAATAAAAACTGATCAAAAATCTTATGTACCCACAAAATTCAAGGTCTCATAATGCTACACAAATAAAATGTTACAAGTTATGAAAGCAGGAATGCAGAGAGGGATAAAATGTTACTGGTTTAAGGCTAAATGTGTTAGATTGCTAAAGGTTTAAAATGCACATAAAACATCAGAGTTATGTGCTTATAATATTTTTTCAGCCATAAATTCAAAATCTACAATAAAAAAGTGACAATTTGGGGTTTTTGCAATTTTAATGTGACTGTTAGGGGGTTAAAGGGGTTGGCTACTTTATGTCTAATTGTTTCTAATGTGTAGCGTAGCACACAGGTAAATAATAATTTTATGGTTTTTTTTTTTAATTCAGCTGTGATTTTGCTAGTCACAACCCCTGATGTGTCCACTCGCTGCTACGCCTCCTTTGACCACTGAAGCATGTCACATGGTTCTGGTGATGTCATTCCTGAACCTCCTGCTGTTTTTGCGTACAGGCACTGCTCTCCCAACTTTTCCAGCAACAGTGCAGGCACACTGAGCCTACTCTATGTGCAGCAAAATGAGCATCTAATCATGTTCAATCTCCCTGCTCATGCTGGATTCAAGGCAAGGGATTTTCTCAGTAGTGCCTCACTTTACTTCAAATCTCCTCTCTTCAGTAAAGTCAGTGAAAAGTTAAGTGCTCTGTCCCTTACCAAATAAAAATGAAATCTATCTATCTATCTATCTATCTATCTATCTATCTATCTATCTATCTATCTATCCCCTTCCTCTATAGTAAATCTAAAAATTGGTAGCTCAGTGGAGTGATAATGTATCAAACCGGCACGCCCCTGCTACAAACAGTGCCCGTCCAGCTATGATTTTTCCCTGTACTGAGGATCATTGGTTTAAAAAAAAAAATTAAAAAATTGCAATGAAACACTGCCTCTGTTTGTGGCACAGTCTGCTATGATTTGGTCCTTTGACTAAATTTAAATGGCCAAATCAGTGAAAAGCTGATGGCCACTATTGAAATCTGTTAAAAGGGCTGAATCTTAGCAGTTAAATACATAATATAAAAAACAACATATGGTCCCACCATTTTTCATAACCAGTCAGATCTGCTAAAGCATTGCCAAGGTGGAATAATTCATCTTTTTTGGGGCTTTCCCACTCTTACACCAGCCTTCAGCCGCCATAGTACCCTACCATCATTAGATGGTCAGATACTGGTCCAAAACCTGCTGTTCGTAAGGTCGTAATAATAAAGTTAAAAAAATGCATTAAAAAATACTTTATTGAAATAACCCCCCATATTACCCTCATTGATCCTTTTATTGAAAATAAAAAGATGTGCCACATTATCACACATCTATGCCAGTAAATTGATATGGATCTGTTGATAAACTCCCACATTATATTGTTTATATTTCTCCAGCATATTCCATAAATGCTCTTTATTACCTGTCCCCAATGGGACTCCAATTTTCCAAATATGCACATGCTGGGACTGATTGCATTAGAAGCAAGCATAGGGAAAGCATACAGACTTCAGGTACATGCTGCATTTGATTGGATTCATTTCCAGGACCTCATTGCTGTAAGGCAACAGTAATTTTATGAGAGACCGAAATGAATCTCAGATGCAAAATCATATATATATATATATATATATATATATATATATATATATATATTTGCAAATCAGGAGCTGTCTCAAGCTCATCTGACTCAGCTAATCAAGGGTTTCATTAGTTGCTTCAGATATGCTTGAGATAAAATATCCAATATCTGAATCAAAGCCCTGCAGCGACATTTGATGGCTGGAGTCAATGAGGTTTTAGTTTGGAAAGTAGGGCACATACTAAAAGCTGAAGGTCTTCATGCCTGAACTCCAAGATGTACTCATCTACTGACTCAAAAGCATGAGAAAAGTCAGCTCCAATATACTCAAAAACATTATTAAGCCACAGAAGTAATGTGATTCTGTTCTATAGAGCAACAAAACAAATGTGGAATTTTTTGGGCCTATGGATCAACAGTATATTTGGAGGAGTAAAAATAAAGCATGATGGTTGATTGGTGATGCTTTGGGGGTTACGTTGTTTTGTCTGGCACTGAAAAAGTGCATCATGTGGAGGACAAAATGGATTCAAGGAAGCTAAATCTTGAGCATCACTGGACTTTCCAACAGGACAATGATCGCAAGCATACCTCATGTACACCAAGGATTTGTTTCAAAAGAAGATTGGAAGATTCTGGAGTGGCTATCATAGTCACAGAAAATCTTTGTGGGGTTTGAAGAAGATGGTTACAACACTAAAACCCAAGAATATTAGAGAACTGAAGGCTATTGTCAATGAGGAATGGGCAAAAATTCTTAAGGAACCCTGCCAGAAGCTTGTGTCTATATAAGCATCACATTTGCAGCAAGTCATAACAGCAAGTCTTTAGTACTCTACTAAGTACTAAAGACTGCAGAGTCATTAAAAATGGCATTTAGTGTTGAATTTGGGGAAACCTCTTGTTATATTAGGCTAGACTGTAATGGGGTCCTCCAGGTGTCCATCGGGTTTCCAACGTTTTTATACTGAAACCAACGGAGAGAAAAGTTCTCCGTGCAGGATTTTCCTCTCCACCGATTTTTGCTGGATTCTGCAGTGGAGTCTTGCCCTACTAATGGCAGCAGAGAACAGGAGCAGGGATTCGCTGGTCACTAGGAGATGCCAGAGGTGTGTGTCTACGTGGTCTGCTTCAGTGTATGCCTTCACAGTGAGATTGGGACACATAGCTATGGGGGCCCAAATTTGTTGTAGCTACAGTTCTGAGTGGCTTATGGAATATTAATACCCATAGAACCAGAATATTGTACATTGTACAGAACAGGAAGAGTCAAGCACAGTGGCCAGTGAGGAAAATTGTAACATTTTTGGATTTTTTAAAAATATAGATAATGACATGGAAAATTAAAGTAGACATTATCAAAAATTAATTTACCACATGTTTAACATAAAATGTTATTTTAATAATAAATTATTGTCTAATGACATATGTAATACAATTTTAAGTATTCATATTTTTATGACAAACTTGGAAACTGTGTCTTTGATAGACAAATAATATGGATAAAGAATAATATATACTAAACTATAATGTATAGTACACGCACAGTCTATAGAACAAACAAGTAGCATGAGTATGCAGAGTCTATTTTCATTAGATATGGTGGGCGTGTATCCCTTTACCTTCTTACACTATACTGATAATGTTATCGTATATATGCACTGTGCCACCATGAGACAAAATTTTAAAGGGTTGTCTATGACTTTGTGAAACACAAAATAGATAAGGCAATAGATAAGGAAATACCTTGAAGGAGTTTTCACATGAACATACATGTATATAACCATATTTCAACTTGTAGACAATTAAAAGTTAAACAATTATGCAAATATTTAAAAAATGTGCATTGTTTTTAAGATTTTCTCTAACCAGATTAGTGGTGACAAGTTTTTGTTGCAATGGATATGACCATGAATGCAGGAACTTAATATGGTCTGGAACTTGTTAGAAACACAGCCCTGATTTTTTTCTTATTGTGGCCTAGTTATCTTCTCATGAATGCACTGTCCGTACCTGATAACGTGTCCACCATAAGGAAATCATGGCTGGGTTTCTGACAAGTGGCAGATCATAGAAAGTTCCTGCATTCATGGTTGTATCCACTGGTAAGCACTAAGGACAGCAGACTGTCATCACAAGGATGATTAGTGAAAATCTTTAAAATTCTGTAAAGTTGTTAATTATTTCTATTTGCAAAATTGTTTAAAATTTTATTGTCTGCAAGTTTAAATATGATTATGTCAATAGGAAAACCGCTTCATGTACTCTAGAGGTACACTATTCAGATCTTAGACAGTTATGTATATCCATCAAATAGAGGGCCGCATTCAAGCAACCTGTTTCCCTCCAGTTGACAATAAAATACCTGGTGGAGTTTCTATGATTTTCACTCTACTTTTAATTTCTGTAAAATAGCCATAAACCACTCAAACTACTCTATGCAGGGCTGTTTTAACACATTGGTAGGCCCAGTGCACAAGTTTCATAAATTGCCCCCCCCATCACCACCACTTGGACATACCTGACCTGTGCCCCTCAGTGGCCCGCCACAGAGTCAAATGCCCCTGCAGAGGCCCCATATAATATAATGGCCCATCTCACATTAACCTGCCCCCCAGTAGCCGTCAGACATTAACCCTTCCCCCCCCATTGGCCCCTGAGGTATTAATCTGCACACCCCCCTGGCTCCTCAGAAATAAACTTGTCCCCTTTAGTTCCTCCAACAATTTCATGTCCTTTTCCAGTTGCCCCCACAGTTTCTTGTCCCCCTCCAGTTGCCCCCACAGTGTATTTACCCCCCTCAGTATATATATAGTCCCCCTCAAGTTGCCCCCAGTACACTGAATCTAACAAATAAGGAAACAAAATAACTAATACTCACTTTTCCCCATTCCCTGTTCTGTCGCTGATCTGTCCTGGAGTCTTTATAGAGCAGCAGACACAATGTAAGTGATTGCGCCTTCTCCTTCTAAGACACAGGGCCGAATGCTGAAGTATGGAGCAGATGGATGAGTTGGAGTCAGGGCAACCCGAACCCACTGCCAGGGACAGCACTCATCCCACTATCCCAAGGGGGCTCCTGCAACCATAGGACCCATTGAAAAGTGTACCATTTGCCTTATGGGTAAAGCAGTCCTGACTCTATGTACGCACTGCCCTGGTAGTCTGAAACAATCTCCTTCGCTTTCTGCTAGTCTCCTGAAAAGCAGGGAGGAGTGTTTCAGACTACCAAAGCACATTCCCATCCCACCATCCCATTCCTTGTTTCCCATATATCTTAGAAACTGTTCAAAAGTGTTCCTTTGTTCATTACAACATGAGTGCATGTCCTGTGTTTAGAGGAAAGACTTTGTCTACACCAGTGTAGAGTTGTAAGGCAATGAAACTATATACCATGGGTTGTGCTAATGGTTAAGTTCTTCAAAGCCTTGATTGCCTTTCTTCTAAAATATTGCAAATGATGTGTACTAGATGCTGGATGATAAAAATTTAATTCTGCCTCAAGGAGACTTTTACCTTTCTCTCAATCGGCACTTCGGGTGAAAAGGTTAAACTAGAAAGACTCATGCTTTTTTTCAACCTATTTTTTTATTTATATAGCAGTATTGCATGTAAAAATGTTTTTATACGCATTATTTTTCAAACTGCATATTATCCACATTGAAGTCCATGTTGAAATATATTGCTATTAAAATGCAATTACTGACATTCTGTATTTACTAACATTCCACATCTGGACACATAAAATAGCCTGTCTGAACTTGCCCTTTCTCAACTTTATTAACTAAAGTAAATTCCTGTCTGTAGGAAAGAGACAGACCGTTCATATTTAACAGGCCTCTTCACAGAACATCCTTTCGTGGATGAAAGGGCTTAAAGAATGTATTTAATAAAATTAAATAATAAAATACATAACTATTTTCCAATCTGTAGATTGTAATTTTTCTTAATTAAATTTTCTGTACATTATTATAGGGGTAGTTTAGTAATATACTTTACAGCTGTCATCAATGGATTGGAACTGACTCACTGGGGTCTATGGGAGAGTTCTGTAGCCATGTACTGTGCAGAAAGGGGGGAATAGATAAGCTGTGGCATCATCTATTGTCAGTACTATACGTGTTATCTGTAAAGGTGTGATCTTCCAATTAAGGGCCTAACTAGCAAAGACTGGGCCCCATAGCAAACTTTTGACTTGGGGCGTCCCCATGGCATGGTGCCCCCTTTCCTTGTCCACACACAGTATAACTCCCCATTTACACATACTATAATATCCCAAAGTGGCCTCCAGACAGTATAATGTCCCATAGCGGCCTCTCCACACAGTATAATGTCCCATAGAGGCCCCTCCACACAGTTTAATGTCCCATAACGACCCCTGCACACAGTATAATGTCATATAGTGGCCCCTCCACACAGTATAATGTTCCATACAGGCCCCTCCACACAGTATTATTTCCAATTGTGGCCCCCAACGGTGTTTGTTGAAAATATTGCAAAAATTTCGGGTTCGGAAGAACCCAAAATTTTTGGGGTACACCACCCACAAAATATTTTATATTCTGGAGTCTTTTCAGATGCCAGAGTAAAATGATGGCCCAGGGGAGGTGGCAAGCATAAAAACCAGTGTTATTCACTGCTCTAGCGTGACTCCCTGTTGTTTTTGTTCTTCTTCAGTGACATTACAGACATGGGTTACGCTGGCATCATTATGCGTCGCGACGCCGGCCTGACGTCACAACAGAGTCAAGAAGACTGCATGGAGTCGTACCGGAGCCCAGGAGAGGTGCGTAACACTAATTTTTATGTTCGCTCACCTCCCCTGAGCCCTTCGATCATTATACTTTCTGGTCTAAATTGACAACACAGTTTAATAATAGCAGTAATTGTTGGGGTTCACCCAACAAATATTCTTGCGGGGGGGCCTGCTGCCTTACTTACCAATCCCCACTCCTGCTCACGGCTAACTCTGCTTCCCCTTCTGCCCTCCTGGGGGCCCTGTGTGTCCCATGGGACGCCCTGCGGGCCCTGTAGCGGTCTCTACGGCGGTACTTATGCCACTGCTTCCAAAGTAATCCTGTATGACTTGTCTGTGAGGTTAATGAGATGAAAATCCCTACAGAATTGGCAAATTCCAGTCTATTGTTTTGCTTAGTGGCCAGTATAAAAGGATATACTTAACACATTACAGGAAAACAAAACAATTATCAAAAATTCTTAAAATATTGTGAGTATGTGAACCAGAGGGCGCTATTGAGCGACCCGGGCCCAGGCCAGGAAAGGCTCTCAGCCACGCCTTTGGGTGGGGGCATGTAACTCCAGAAGGCTGGAGTATCCTGCAGGGAGCAGGAAATGGTGGACCAGCCTAGGACAGAGAGAGAAGATCTGTCCCAGAAGGGCTGGGGTCCACAGAGGACTGTTGCTGGAGCTGAGCAATAGTCAGGCTAGTTAGGGGCTCAAGGAGTGAGTTAGGGCCCTAACTGTGGCCTAGGTTTTTTTGTTGTTTTGCTATGTTGCAGTTAAGCTGAATAAAGCCAGTTTTATTTTACACTTGGACCGTCTGAACGCTATCTTTCTGGCGCCCAGTACCACGAACCACCGCTGTCCGGACCAGGAGTCTGCCGCCATTTTGAGTCTAATTCCCCCAAGTTGTCACAATATATATTTAACATAAAAACTTGGTTTGAAAAATTGTTAATTTCTAATGACACATTCCCTTTTAGAAGTTTGGTGTTTGTTTCTGGTAGTGGGGTTTGTTAAAATTCTATTCACTTGTATTTTACTGTGCTTTTGATGGCAATCGATTAGTTGAATCCCTGTAACAAATACAATATGTGTGGACATAGCCTTCATGTACTTGGCCTTAAAGTGTAACAAAACTTTCAAACTTTTGATTTTTTGGTAGTATTTGTGTCATCAATAAATTTTGTCATATATTTTATTTACAAATATTGGTTCCTTTCTGTGATATCCTGCAATTCTTTATTCTTAACCTTGTTTGAGAGCTGATACACCTGTATACTGTTTTCACTAGGTGTACTGGTGTATGGGTGTATAATGCATGGAATCCGAGGCTGGGGTGGGCGGGGGGTCACTTCAAAAAGTTATATTTTGGGCATTAGTTAAAGGGGTTTTCCAGGCCACAAATATTACTGACTTATCCTAAGGATAGGCCATCAATATCAGATCAGTGAGGGTCTTACAATAGACACCCCCACTGATCAGCTGGTCTCTGTGCAGCTAATACACAGAGAATGGAGCAAGAAGCAGACAGCTGTTCTCTGTGTAGTGGCTGAATTGAGTCAATGCAGTTTAGCTTCCATTTGAATGAATGGGAACTAATCTGCAGTACCTACAGTCATGGCCAAAAGTTTTGAGAATGACACAAATATTCTATTTTCACATGATCTGCTGCCCTCTGGTTTTTATGTGTGTTTGTCAGATGTTTTTATCACATACAGAAATAGAATTGCATTCATATTATGAGTAACAGAATCTTATATTGACAGAATGAGTTAATGCAGCAAGTCAATATTTGCAGTGTTGACCCTTCTTCTTCAGGACCTCTGCAATTCTCCCTGGCATGCTCTCAATCAACTTCTGGACCAAATCCTGACTGATAGCAGTCCATTCTTGCAGAATCAATGCTTTAATTTTGTCTGAATTTGTTGGTTTTTGTTTGTCCACCCGTCTCTTGATGATTGACCACAAGTTCTCAATGGGATTAAGATCTGGGGAGTTTCCAGGCCATGGACCCAAAATCTCTATGTTTTGTTCCATGAGCCATTTAGTTATCACCTTTGCTTTATGGCAAGGTGCTCCATCATGCTGGAAAAGGCATTGTTGAGCGGCAAACTGCTCTTGGACGGTTGGGAGAAGTTGCTCTTGGAGGACATTCTGGTATCATTCTTTATTCATGGCTGTGTTTTTAGGCAAGACTGTGAGAGAGCCGATTCCCTTGGCTGAGAAGCAACCCCACACATGAATGGTTTCAGGATGCTTTACAGTTGGCATGAGACAAGACTGGTGGTAGCGCTCACCTCTTCTTCTCCGAATAAGCTGTTTTCCAGATGTTCCAAACAATCGAAAAGGGGATTCATCAGAGAAAATGACTTTCCCCCAGTCCTCAGCAGTCCACTCCCTGTACCTTTTGCAGAATATCAGTCTGTCCCTGATGTTTTTTCTGGAGAGAAGTGGCTTCTTTGCTGCCCTCCTTGAGACCAGGACTTGCTCCAAGAGTCTCCGCCTCACAGTGCGTGCAGATGCACTCACACCTGCCTGCTGCCATTCCTCAGCAAGCTCTGCACTGCTGGTAGCCCGATCCCGCAGCTGAAACACTTTTAAGAGACGGTCCTGCCGCTTGCTGGTCTTTCTTGGGCGCCCTGGAGCCTTTTTGGCACCAATGGAACCTCTCTCCTTGAAGTTCTTGATGATGCGATAGATTGTTGACTGAGGTGCAATCTTTCTAGCTGCAATACTCTTCCCAGTTAGGCCATTTTTGTGCAGTGCAATGATGACTGCACGTGTTTCTTTAGAGATAACCATGGTTAACAGAAGAGAAACAATGATGGCAAGCACCAGCCTCCTTTTAAAGTGTCCAGTGGTGTCATTCTTACTTTTAATCATGACAGATTGATCTCCAGCCCTGTCCTCATCAACACCCACACCTGTGTTAATGGAGCAATCACTGAAACGATGTTAGGTGGTCCTTTTAAGGCAGGGCTGCAATGATGTTGAAATGTGTTTTGGGGGATAAAGTTCATTTTCTAGGCAAATATTGACTTTGCAAGTAATTGCTGTTAAGCTGATCACTCTTTATAACATTCTGGAGTATATGCAAATTGCCATTAGAAAAACTGAAGCAGTAGACTTTGTAAAAATTAATATTTGTATCATTCTCAAAACTTTTGGCCATGACTGTAGTCTGGCCATTCTCCACCAGGTGCTAAGAACAGGAGGACCTCCACAATTTTTAGCCTGGAAAACCTTTTTAACAAAGTATATTACAAAATTTATTAATGACATAAATTCAGCCAGAAAATTAAAAGTTGTTTAAAAAGTTAAAGTTTAAAGTTAAACTTCAAAAAGTTGTTTTGCTATGTTTTAATGTGCTTAACCTCTATATGGTAGCTTGCCCGATATTATAGGACCAATGGCGTAACTAGGAATGGCTGGGCCCCAAGGCGAACATTTGACATGGCCCCCCCCCCCCCCGAACCGGTTATGAGTCCCCAAACAGTAAAATATGCTCAACGTTGCCCGCAGATAGTATTATATGCTCAACAGTGGCCCCCACACAGCATTATATGCTCCACAGTCGCCCCATACAGCATTATATGCTCTACATTGCTCCCCCCACACACAGTATAATATGCTACCCACAGTGGCCCCACACAGTATAATATGCTCCACACAGTGGTCCCCACCCAGTATTATATGCTTCCCACAGTGGTACCCACCCAGTATTATATGCTTCCCACAGTGGTACCCACCCAGTATTATATGCCCCCCATAGTGGGCCCCACACAGTATAATATGCTCCACACAGTGGTCCCCACCCAGTATTATATGCTCCCTACAGTGGCCCCCACACAGTATTATATGCCCCCCACAGTGGCCCCCACCCAGTAGTATATGCTCTACAGTGGCCCCCACCCAGTATTATATGCTCTACAGTGACCCCCACCCAGTATTATATGCTCTACAGTGGCCCACACCCAGTATTATATGCTCTACAGTGGCCCCCACTCAGTATTATATGCTCTACAGTGGCCCCCACCCAGTATTATATGCTCTACAGTGGCCCCCACCCAGTATTATATGCCCCCCATAGTGGGCCCCACCCAGTATTATATGCTCCCTACAGTGGCCCCCACACAGTATTATATGCCCCCCACAGTGGCCCTCACCCAGTAGTATATGCTCTACAGTGGCCCCCACCCAGTATTATATGCCCCCCACAGTGGCCCCCACCCAGTATTATATGCTCTACAGTGGCCCCCACCCAGTATTATATGCTCTAGAGTGGCCCCCACCCAGTATTATATGCTCTACAGTGGCCCCCACACAGTATTATAAGCTCCCAACAGCCCCCCTCCGCTTCGGTGCTATTATTATACTTTGGGGACTCCTCAGACTCCAGGGTATAATAATCGGAGACCCAGGGAAGGTGATTAAAAATAACAAACATTCATACTCACCTTGCCTTACCTTTCCTTGGCATCCTCGCTCCATCCTGCCGCCTTCAGCGTCTTCAGGCCCTCTTCCGACGTCGCTGCCGAGGCCTGTGATTGGGCCTCAGCGGTCACATGGGGGCGCACTGACGTCATTACGCTCCCGCACCCCATGTGACCGCTGGGGCCTAATCACAGGCCTCAGTCACATGACGGAGGAGCGCCGGAGAGAACGCTGCGTCCAGGAGAGGTGAGAATATGTGTTTATTATTTTCAGTCACCTCCCCTGGGCTGCCATCTATTGGAAAGGGGCCTGCAATATGCCAGAACTCCTTTCCAATAACCAGGCTTTCCCCGACCGCTATCATAATGGTCCGGGGCCCCAGCCATCTCCAGCTGGCCGCGGGCTCAGTACCCTGCCGGGTCAGTTCGTGGTCGCACCCTCTGCGACCGCGATGGTTACTGGTTTGTGGGGTTCGCGGTAGCGGCTGCCACAGAGCTCCGGGGCCCCCTAATGTCCCGGGCCCTGTGGCAGCCGCTACCGCTGCTACCCCGATATTTACGCCCCTGTATAGGACCAAAGAGAATTTGTGCAAATTCACAAAATAAAAAAAAACACTCCCTTATTTTTGCTGATTCCCGAGAAGTGCTACTGAAAATGTCCAATACAAAACAGCTGGTCATGTCATTATTATATTGCTGCAACTTTCCTGGTAGGAAAATATTGCAGTACATTATTATTCATGCAAATCAAAACTAAAGTAAAATGTAATACTGAATTATTTTTGCCATCACACAAAGCTTAGTGGTTAAAGCCTGCTCTACTGTGTGGATGAATGCCTTCATTTTCTAGGTTTAGCAGATGTTTAAATGGTTATTAAATCACACCCAGAATAAATAAGGAGTGGAAAATCTGGACTCAAAGGAGGCCTGTGATTTTTAGAATGATTCTACTGTGTTGAACTGCCAGGACTAAATACAGATTATGGTCAAACATAGCAGTAGCAAACTACTTCTGACCCCTCATGGTTGACCTTTAACAGCTGTGTTAAAGCTGTTTTACAACAACACAATGCAACGATTGCAAGAAAAAGTAAGTGAACCCTTTGGAATCTGGATTACTGTCTTGGTTAGTAATAAATAGTGGTTTGATGATGTTTGCCTATAATTGTGGTCTGGATAACAATACAACTATACTAATAGCGTAAAAACTGGTGTAAAGTTCATGTCTTTTATTGACTAAATTGAGTAAAGAGCCACAGCACAGGGAGAAAAAGTAAGTGAACCCATGAATTCAATAACCTGTAGATCCCCGTTTAGCAGAAATCACCTCCTCCAGCAAACATTTCCTGAAGCTGCATATGCCTTACCATCTCGACAGGGGTAAGGTCAGTACTTTGACTTGGCCATTAATAAATTCATGTCTTCTTTTTAACCATTCTTTACTTTATTCACTTTTGCCCTTTGTCCTAAATTGTTATTCTTTCCAGATTGCCCATTGTGCTGTTTGTGTGTTCATCACAGGACATCCAATCCTAAGGAGAATAACATAAGTCCTGAATTTTCTCCATTTGAAAAAAAGACATTTTATCCACTATATATTGATGTACACCTAGGTTTTTAGTAATTCTTTTTTTTAGCCTTCTCCAGCTTCATGTGTCTCTATAACACAAAGTTGTTTGCCTCGAGGCATGGCTCACTTTAGCATGATTCACAGATTTATCAGTAGCCAGTCTTTATCAGTTTTTATGGATAAAGTACCTTTTAAATCCCCTATGACTGTTGTCTAAACAACCAACTTTGAGAGACTTTGCCTTGGACTCTAAACTGGACTTTATGATAAGAGTCTGACCTGGGTACTACCCTGATGGTGGAGCAATGGCAGGAGTGTTTCACCATTGTTAGTAAAGGTAAACAGAAACATCACTGAAGATGCTCCATAGTGCTTATATGGTACCAGCCATGTTGCCCTGGATTTACCTCCAGGTTTCCCCGATGTGTTATAGGGACTGCCATTCTACTAGAGAGACCCTCCATAGCTGGTGGACCTGTCCAGTAGTTAAATGATTGTGGCTATCATTGTATGGTTTGTTGCAGTGATTCTTGACTTGTTCTATAACATTGACCACACCTGTCTTTCTGCTAGGGCTTAAACCACCATCATGCTCATATAAGCTATTGCCAGTACATCTTCATGTCATTGACAGTACAAATATCTATTAGATGGAGGTTACCAACTCTCCTGCTGTCAGAGGTTCTTAGCAGAGTTATCAAAATTATGCTATTCCAAAAAATAAATGCTATTAAAGCTCTGACATGAGGACACATCTTGATAGGATGTGGTCTTCCTGGGTCAACCAATCACTTGCCCCCAGTCTGGCATATTGTCTGCAATTGTGATAACTGGGATGACAGGAATTCCTCTTTAAACTCAGGTCATAGCAGGGCCAGCGTCAGCACCCTTCAAACCCAGGAAAGTCGAGGCCCCAAGCTGAATGCTGCTGCTGCTGTTTTTTATTAGTTTTTTTTTTTAATAGGAGTAACCTCAACAGGTAATGGCCTCTATTTACATACCGATTCCCGCTCCTGCTCATGGTGTCCTTCGCTTCACCTTCAGCCCTCCAGGGGGCCGCGTGCATTTCAGGACATCGCTGACAGTGACATGATATGCGCCGCACGGGGCCCCCTGAAGGGCTGAAGTGGAAGTGAAGGTAAGCGTGGGCAGGAGCGGGGACAGGGAAGCTAAGCAGCGGGCCCGCGGCAAGTGTATTTGTTGGGCAAACCTTGCGAGATTCGTCTCAGAAGGATCACTTGGTGGTTTTGTTCAGACTGAATACGTCTGAACTGAAACTGCTATTATTATACTCCGGGTCTCTTCAGACCTCCGAGTATAATGATCGGAGGCTCAGGGGAGGTGAGCAAACATAAAAAACAGTGTTATTCACCTCTCTTGGGCTCCGGAGCAACTACCTGCTGTCTTCAGGCCTCTTCAATGACGTCATTGAAGAGTGTCAAAGACCGGAGCCCAGGAGAGGTGAGTAACATTGTTTTTTATGTTTCATTTCCTCCAATGGGCCTCCGATTATTATACTCTGAAGAGACCCCCGAGTATAATAATAGTTTGTGGGTGGTGAACCCCCCAAAATTTCTGGTACTTCTGCACCCAAAATTTTTGCAATATATTTATTTATTATGCTTACTTATATAGCACCATCATATTCCGAAGTGCTTTACAGACATTATACTGTGAGGGGGCCACTATGGGACATTTTACTGTGTGGAGAGGCTGCTATGGGAGATTATACTGTATGGAGGGGCTGCTATGGGACATTATACTGTGTGTGGAGAGGCTGCTATGGGAGATTATACTGTATGGAGGGGCTGCTATGGGACATTATACTGTGTGGAGAGGCTGCTATAGGAGATTATTTTGTGTGGAGGGATTGCTATGGGACATTATACTGTGTGCAGGGGCTGCTATGGGACATTATACTGTGTACACTGGCCGCTATGGGACATTATACTGTGTGAAGGGGTCACTATGTAACATTATACTGTGTGAAGGGGCCACTGTGGGACATTATAGTATGTGTTAATTAGGTGTTATAACGTTTGGGGGCGAGGAAAGGGGGGGGGCTATGCCGTGTGGGGGTGGGCCCTAGTCAAAATTTTGCTATGGGGCCCAGTCTTTGCTAGCTACACCCACTCAGTTTCTGCATTGAGCACTTCTATTAATGCAGATGAAAAAAAGAGGAATCCAAGGCAGATGTCCGCCTAAAATTCCTCGTTACTTTCCAAAGTCTGAACAGATTCTATCTACTTATATGGAATGACCCCAGTAGGTCTGCCTCAGCAATAAACACCTAAAAGGGGCCCACTGAGGCTCTGTCGCCCAAGGACCCACACAATCCTGTAGTTGGCCCTGGGTCATATGATCTCACTTAGGTATTACAGACTGTTAGGGGAATAAACTAAAGCTTATCCACCAGAATTCTGTCTAAAACTGTGGCAGAATTAAAACTCTGACATATAAACTAAAGTTTGTACATTTATTAATACAGAAATGCGACACACTTTTGGCAGTTCCTAACAAACATCAGAAAAAAAGAGCGTGATTAAAACTGTCTAAGAATATGCCGTGTATACTAATAGGTGAATGTGATTTATTCAAATCACAATCACTAAACAGACCACTTCTAGACTGGTCTAAAACACAAAATTATTAGTTAAGTGCACCAGATTTTCTATTGCCATCTTATAAAGTGTCTAGTTCTTGTTTATTCCCCCCATTACGATTATTTTTGCATGTATTTCCGACTTTTTATTGCTAAATGTTTCTTATGTATTTTACTTATAATTGTTTAGTAATTTGCTCAGATGTTCAATGTACTTTTTTTTTTTTGGATGCGACTTATTCTTGTTTCCCTTGACATGTCATGAGCTACATTTGATGCTATTGCTGATATTTTGTTATATGGTTATATCATTAAATAAATACCTTTCAACAGGGGCGTAGCTATAGGGATTGCAGAGCTAGAAGTTGCTACCGGGCCCAAGACCCTTTGCCATGTAAAATATAAATATTCTAAATGGTACAAGGTGCGTAGAGGGCCCATTACAGATTTTGCATTGGGGGTCAGGGGCTTCAAGTTATGTCTCTGCCTTTTAAACTAAAGTACCTTTTAAACCAACAATTCCAATTTTATCTCCTTAATTAAAACACCTTTTGCCAATTAGCTCTTGACAATTCATTAACACAAAGATTCAATTTTTCTCCCTGCACATTGGATGTCTCTCCAGACAATAACTCCTAAATTTGTACTGTGACAATCCAATGATTCCTCTCTGTCCACACCCATAGTATCATTTATGCAATTTAACTACACCCAACTATTCATCCAATAATCACTCATGCATCACACAAAACCAAGAAGTAGAGATATCTGGATTCTGGCTATTTAAAGTTTCTTAACATACATCAGTATTTAGAGAAACCTAATGGTCATTGAGAAACTTGCCCATGATCTCACCAGCAGCAATTTTAGTGGTTGAGACAATACTTAACTTTTTTATCACAAAGCCAGTATGCTGATGATGTGGGATAATATTTGTGTCCATGAGATTATTATCCAAAACAAAATGAATATTACCCTTACGTATTATTCACTAATATAGGGGTGACAATTTTTTTTATATCATTTTATTTCTATTATTCAACATAATAAAAGGTTACAAAAAGTTGAAGTATAACAGAGGTTACAAGAAACAGCTTATTTGTTGGCAAAGTAAGCAGACATATAAACATAGTGAGAAAATGTAAAATAGGAAAAAAAGAAAGAAGATGAAACATTTGGGGAAATACGAGTGGTAAGTATGTAAGTATTGCAAGATTGACCTTTAGGCTAAGGCCCCACGTGGCGTCCCGCAGCAAAAAAGCGCTCATATAACACATCGGGGTTCTTCCCACAGCACTTTACAAAGAAAGTTCACAGAGGTTTCCACTGCGGACTTTCTGATTCAGTTATATCTATAGGGAAACCACCGGCGTTTCCGTAGATATAATTGACATGCTGTGATTTCCAAAATCGCAACGGTTTTGGAAATCTCCGCATGTCCGCACAGTGTATTTTGCCGCAATGTGGGCATAGGATTCGCTAAAAATCCCATCCACTTTGCTGTGACTGTAAAATGCTGTGTTTTTTTCCATAGTGTTTCCACCACGTGGGGCCCTGTCCTTATTCTTTAGGGGGCGGGTGTAATGAAGGTCTAATTGAAAGAACAGAATTACATCTCTTATATCGAGAGGTGCTCCGCATCAAGTATATGTGACAAATTCTGGAGATGTTAGATGAAAGACTTAGGGGCAACAACTTTACATGACATTCAGGGCACTTGTGGCTGCTTGTAGGCAAATCTGGCAAATCCGACCCTCCCCTTGGTGCACTTACAGACTGATTTGCATAGCCATTAAAAGATTATTATCTCTGCATTGCTTCACTGGTTTGTGGCACAGATATGTTTCTATTCCTATTAAAGGCCCCTTGACAGCACTATTATGTTTTGGGGGGTGTTTTTAGACCAGGCATAATATACTAACTGGCAGCACTGGAGTGAGATGTGCCAAAATTAAAGAGTCATATGCCTCTCAATGATTTTGGCTCATTTTTGGGTGTCTGTGCACCAGAAGCCGTAAATTTCAGCTATTTGTGCTCACTACCCCTTCCCATACATACATTCAGTGATAAATTCCCCTTACTGTATGACTCCTCACAATGCCCCATCATCTTTGTGGGCCTTAGGTCTCTGTGTGACCTAAGTTTTCTGTGATAGCATCCATCTTTTTAGTTGCTGTTTATAACTTTTGGTCTTTGTGCTTTGAGGTCTAGATAGGGCTTAGTTTGTTCATCCTTGCCATAGATAATGTCATGTCAGCAAAATGCTAAGGCATCCTGTGCTACTTCTTTATCATTCAGATTGTTTTTTTATTTTTTTTTGTTTTATAGACATAATATTAGAAGAACATATGTATTTACCCTAACAAGCTGCCGTTTTTGTCATAGTAATTAATCCAAGCATGTAAAATATGTAATTAACCCAACCTGGTAGAACTTGGTAGAGTCTTCATTGCATAGAAATAATAACTTAAGGCTACAGAAAAAACATGTTGCTTTTTTCTGCAGCATTTTAAATTTTTTTGATGCATTTTTCTCTGCATTTTTCTTCCCTTATTAAATGTAAAGGGAAAATGTTTGTGATTCCGCAGATAAGATTAACATTTTAACAGAAAATTGCAGCTTTTCTGCAGATTTTCTCCCCACAATGTGTGGATAAGAATAAACAAAATCTCATTCACTTTGCTGGTATTGTAAAATGCAGCAATTATTTCTATTGCGTTTCCGCATATGTTCATGCGTGTATAGTATCATTGCCTGATGACTTTTGCACAATAAGCCTACATTCACACAATCGTGGTACAAAATGTTTTTCACATCCGTGACACCAGTTTTCACAGATCCCTTATACATTTCTGTTTAATAAGGGATCAATGAAATCATTAAAGTCCCGACATGAATACCAAAAAATATGGAGAGAGAAGCAGCATTCAAGCGGTCAAACAGTAATAATAACCAAAAAAAACTCCTGAAGGGCTACAGCAATGGGTACCCACAAGCACAGGACTGTAGAGGTGAGCGCCAACTGCAGCACCAGGGGATAGATAATAAATGAGACAATGATAAACCAGGAGAGCATCCACACATTGCAGAAAAATAACTGCAGCGTAAACTCTGCAAAAACCGCCGCATTTTTGTAAATCGCAGCATGGTGTTTTCCATATAGGTATAATAGGGACAGAAAGTCTGTAGAGGAGAACTCTGCGGACTTTCTGTGAAAAGCGCTGTGGAAGAAAACACAATGTGTTTCCGCTGCGGTCTTTTCTGCAGCGATTTTTGGCTCAGACTCGCTACGTGGGGCCTTAGCCTTAGGCTAAGGTGACAAAACAGTGTTTTGGTCAAAGCTGAAATGCCACAGCAAAAAACTCCACGTTTTACAGTACCTGCAAAGTGAATGGGATTCTGCTAATCCCATCCACACATTGCAGAAAAAATCCATAGCAGAAACGCTGTGTTTTCAAAAATTGCAGCATGTCCTGCTGCGATCTCTGCCTCCTATTGAAAACAATTGGAGACAGATTCCTCTGTGTGAACATACCCTAATAGGGGCAGAAAGTCCGCAGAGGAAAACTCAGTGAAAATGCATTGAAAAACACTGCAGGGAAAAATGCTATGTATTTCCGCTGCGTTTTTTTCCGCAGCGTTTTTTTTTGCTGCATCTTGTTACGTGGGGCGTTAGCCTTAAGCAAAATAATTTATTTATTTATTATTTATTATGCTTACTTATATAGCGCCATCATATTCCGCAGCGCTTTACAGACATTGGCAATCACTGTCCCACATAGGGCTCACAGTCTACATTCCCTATCAGTGTATGTCTTTGGAGTGTAAATAATGCACTTAAATAAAAAGAAAACTGTGAAAACTGCAAAAAAAGTTCTTTTGTACATTTTTTTTTTTAACTTACATATTGTCTGTAATCTCCGTGTGGTCTTGTTTTGATTCATTCAAGCAAACAGAACGCAACTACTATACTAGATGCTGGCTACAGACAAGGTTTGTGCAGTTTCTGAAAAAAGCATACAATATCCTCACATAGTATACAACCTGTAACTTTTGAGACACGAACCGCCATTATCTGTCATTTTCTCTCAACCCTCACATTCACCTCCCTTTTAAGGAAATATGTAATAAAGTGCTATTCTAAAGAAAAATAGGGGTTAAAAGAAAAGTGCTAGTATCTATTCACTCAGGTGTACTTTATTTTCTCTTACGCGGAAGGGAATAAGAGGAATTCAGGTTATTGTGGACGGTCTCTTTAGCAAGCTTTCTTCTCTCATTACAGCAGGAAGCTGTGAGGTAAAGTGAGTATGAAATCTGAGTCTAATGGTAGAGAACCTGCTTAATGGC
Organism: Leptodactylus fallax; assembly: GCA_947044405.1. Taxonomy (NCBI): domain Eukaryota; kingdom Metazoa; phylum Chordata; class Amphibia; order Anura; family Leptodactylidae; genus Leptodactylus; species Leptodactylus fallax. The sequence continues at coordinate 1,105,394 of CAMRHE010000150.1, forward strand.
AGATAATCTGGGTAGCTCACTGCTGTGTAGGCTACAGGAAATCTTCACATTGCAGCGAATAGACCATACATTTAATGGCCAATATACTTTACTTTCTTGCACACAAAGACAATTAATTGTAATCTCTAATCTGTATATTAAGGTGTTGTATCCTGATATATCGGTATATAACTTGATTACTTTTGCATCAGATACATTGACAACTCTATGTTTATGTATGTGCTTTGCATCTAACTCAAGTGCATATGTTCTACATATTCAATGTATCAGATATGCATTTGTGGTAATCCTAAAATTGTGCAGATATTTTGTAATAAAACAAATAGTTTTCCTGTGAGGCACTGCACTTCTTAGGAATTATTTTTCCTGTCCTGGCAGAACCTGTCAATCTTTTATCTAAGGCAGTAAGGCCTCATGCACATAACCATGTGTATTGTCAGTGTGCTAGTCGTCTTTTTAATGCCTAGCACACTGACCCATTCATGTCTATGGCCGCATACACGTGCATTTTCACGTCCAGCATATGGGGCTTTGAGCCATGAGCAAAACTCACTAACCTCAGAGGCATGGGCGACACACGGATGTCATCCGTGTGCCGTCCATGCCATTTAATCACAGCCCGGCGACACGCACATGGTAGTGTGTGCATGTTGCCTAAGGGTTTTAAAGAAGTTGAACCACAGACAAGGTACTAAACATTGATGTTTTTAATTCAAGTACAAAATCTGGCACACTTGCTTTAACATGGTGTATAATTAATCCATGGCTGCCAATGTGAGCAATTATAGGGAAACAGCAATGGTCTGGAAGGGATTATTCCTTGTCCTTATGGATGGCCATTGCAATTCTGTTATCTAAACTTATAAAACTGGCCATGCACATTAGACTTTGAGACATTCATTTATAAAATACCCCAAATGCCTGCTGTTCACAATGACAAACTTTCTTCAAAAAAATTTAAACCGCCCCCTTGATCAGGCAATTTAGGTATCTTGTTTATGTTGATGATGGGTTTGTTCTTCAGAATGATCCCACCATCGATCCATGAATTGTTATCTGATGAATATGACTAGCTTTAGGGTTTTGAAGCAGTTCAAACAGAGAGTATTATAACTGGTGTTGAATTATCACCAGTTGTAATACTGGTGATAATTGAGACTCCCACGCATCCAACAGTTATGGGATTAGGCGCAGTTGCGCCTTTTGTGCGCCCTTTCAATTTCTGGCGTGATTTACTAATTGGGTGCAAGCTGTTAATAAATTCCATGCACATGTCATCGCCATGTGTGTTGCGCCTTTGTCTACAGGTGTTTGTGCAGCATCCCAGAGTGCTTCTGCATTTATGTGTTTGTCTTGTGTGCCTCTGGGTTTTATGTCTGTAAGTTCTGTTCTATGTTGAATGTAATTGTATGCAGCTTTCCCTTTGTATTTTTCCCCCTGCAGTGTTCAAACCCAGACTAGGTTCAGCCCTGGCCTATCACAGGCCACTGGGCGGGGTTGTGAGGAGATATAATCTCCCCGGCGACGGTTGAGATTCAGTTCAGTGCATGCTGTAGACCAGACAAGGTGTGCAGAGCTGACCTGCCACCAGGCTGGACTGAAGGCCAACCGCCGCTACCACAGCCTCAGGAGGGATAACATCAGCCCCAGGCTCATCTCAAGACAGCTCAGAGCTAGAGAGTGGAGATTTCCAAGTGGCTGAACTTGATTCGTGTCATGCCCGGAGGAGCAGGAGAGGACCCTGACAGGAGAGTCGCATTCGGGCCTAGTATCCAGGTATCCAGTTCCCTGTCAGGACTCCCTGCAACTCTATCCCCAGTATAGCAAGCTGGGAGAGGTACAGAGGTGGAGTAGAGGAAGCCATCTTGTGGAGCCGAAACTGTCTTTGGGCACCCTCCTAGAACCAAGGCTGGGGTTAGGACACTGCAGGACTACTACCCCCATCTGGAAGCTGCCGTTGTCTCTTGTTCCAGTTGCCTAAATAAAAAGACTGTTTGGTTTACCTGCAACACTGACTCCTGAGTCGTGCCTGCTTCAACTTCAGGGCTCTTCCGACCAACACCACACCGGCTCAGGTAGGAGAGGTCCCCCCTCTTCAACTGGAAGTGCCCCGGGGGAAAGAACAACTACCACCACCATCCGGTAGTGCTGCAGGACCCCCCGTGACCTTGTCCGGCCTAGGAGTGCGACTGGAGCTGTTTGGGAGCGTGCTCGGCCTGCTAGGTGGCACAGCATCCACCACTACTACTCCCATCCTCCGGTCTCATCCGACTGGGTTGCGGCATTTGCAGCTACATAATAAATACGACACAGAACAGAATGGTATTTAAAGAAGCAGAAACAAGTGACTCCTCTGGATCTGCAAAGATGGCTTCAAATTCATTCAGCTTGTGCAATTAAGAGAGTTCCTCTGATTTTTCTGTCTTTGAACAAACTTTGCCCACAAAATCCAAAAAGAAAAAGCAATTCTTAAAAGAAGAGTGTGACCAGGCCCGCCGTAGCCTCTGCCCCCCGCTAGCTATGCCTCTGCTCTACATTCTTGATGCAGCCTGCAGCCATGCCATTATGCACTTAACTTGGAAATGCATTTTAGGATCTGACAAGTAATTTAATATGATTTATAAAATTGATGTAAATGTTAAGTCTGCTAACTTTGCACAGTTTTTTGTATGCCTTATGCTTTTTGATCTGTAGGCTGCACTGTTTTGTACGTGACACGCAAGTGGTGTGATTTTGCGCCTATTTGTGTGCCTTTTTTAAAAAGGTGCAAATAATAAATCCGGTGAACACATGTTTGCCCGAGTAGCCTCGCTTTCTTTTCTTGCCACAATCACAAAGGATTGGACAGGGAATTCTCATGTCGAAAAAAAAAGCACAAACACTTCAGAAATCCTACGTAACGGCAAAAAAGGCGCAAAAGAGGAGAAGCAAACGCCAAATTCAGGCGCAAACACGTTGATAAATGTGCCCCATTGTTCTCTGTGGAGTTCCATTCTGCCTGCATCTGTCAATCAAATTACATCACTTCTCTCTACAATGATCAGGGGTTCTAGTCTCATTACATATCTAAGTGTGCATGTACACATATTTGACCATTATAGTCCAATCAGATCAATATAAAGATAAATTAGTGTGTGTAAATGGACAATTGATCTGTAATGCATAAAAATTTTTTGCCCAATCACAATAATTGTAGTGTGCAAACAACATCTGGCAGACAACTCCATTATAAGAAATAGAAAGGTTTTGTTTTAGGAAAATCATAACAGAAAAGAAAGATAAGATTTGTATGTAGAAGCAGTTATGATTCTCAGACCTTTGCTAAGTTGGGAGGGTGCGTGTGATCTATGAATGGAATCCGGATAAGTAGAAAAGAGATGTGCATAGAGCCTGGGGTTATGTAAGACTGGTAAAGGGTAATTATTGTCGACAAATGTGGCTTTAAAGTAAAACTACAGTTTGGAGCAACTTTAAGGAATGGGATTTGCTTAACCAGCAGTTGACTAATTTCATGTTATTGCCAGAAACCCTGGTGTGGTGTAAGAGTGTTCTGGTAATAACAGGCAGCACTGTGGAGAATTTAGTATTTCCCATAATTGCCCTTGGAGAATTTCAAATTACACGCTTTCATAGTTTGGAATTGCCAGCATCCCTGCTTCATATTGTATAATATCAAGGAGGAAGGAGCAATACTGTGAGAGCACATGCAATGAAGGCAATGACATTTAAAGGTCTACAATATATTGAAAGTCCACTTGGATAGCAACAGAGATAGCTACAGCTCTGTATAAAGTACATTCATTACATCTAAATGACGCAAAAACTATATAAACAGGGTTGTATTTGCAGCTGATGTTGCCATTTAGTCACTGAAGGTCATATATCAATAAAATTACAGATATTTTACTCATTTTGCAAATAAAAAATGTCAAATGTATGAAGGTCTTTAATTGTTGTTTTTTTTTTTTTTTTAAGGGAATGTTGCTTTGCATTCACAAGTGCAAGTACTAAGAACCTTTAAATCTGCTGCTTGAGATGTTTCTTTTTGTGAAAAATTGCTTGATATTTTATATAGACTTGAAAAGAAAACTCATAAGGCAGATGAGTTATATAGCTATGAAGCAAATAAGAAAAGCTTGGGAAGGGAATTCTTTGGCTGTTATCCAGGAAAAGAAAATCACAGTAAGGTTGAAAGAATTTTCCTTTTCCAGCACTCCAGTAGAGGATAAAGCACCCAAGGGGCATATTTAAAGAATGTGATGAAAATCCATGCAATGAAGACTAAGGGAAGACCACATTCTTTAATTATATAAAGAGGTGGAATGTTGCCCAGGAAAATCCTGTTTGCCCCCTCTAATCGCTCCTATTCTTCTAGAATTCTATAAAAAAGTAGTTTTCCTTTAGTAAAAGTAGTAGAGCCATTCATGTACAATAACAAAGTATTAATGTTCAGCAACTAAAGAAGCTTAAACTTAACAATGCAACATACTGTATATTGTATATGAAAAAATGTGGAAGAGCCCTATTGCCTGCCATTACCTGTCCACATATACCTGCTGAGCAGTACCAGTCAGATGACTGAGGGGTTCCTGCAAAGTAATGAGGGATGATCACAGAAGTGAAACAGCTTCATTGTTGGGTGACCCAACCCATGAGATTACACCATCAGACATTACATCAAACTTCTGCTCCTTAGTCTTGTTCAGCTTTAGTGATATGTCTCATATACAGTGTGATAAGTGTTGGTCTGATATCTCTGGGTTATATACTTTCCGGAGTTAGTTAAACTTGAGGAATACATCTGCAATTCAGAGGTTTACCCATGTCAGACTCAAATGTTTCTGAATGTAACATAGACATAAGCAGTCATTTTTTACCAAGACTGGGTGCCGTTTTTCCAGGATTTGTTTGGATTCCACCATCAATCAGAAAGTGGATATGGCCTGCCATCTCAGTAGGACATGTCATCACTCCTGTGATATAAATAGAAATTGGCAAGGGACCATGGAACTATGGTGCTAGTGGGGAGCGGTGGGGCATTTATTCTTTTAGCACATGGTGCCAGAATATTTCATTTTAAGCTGGAGAATGTCTTTAGGGATTATCTTTATAGGCTTGTCAGCATAGGCTGTTTGAGCTATATTTTTGATAGAAACACTTTATCAAAAATTAAATGGAATTTTTTGGACAAAACATTTGTTAGTAATAAAAAAATATATATTTTAATAATATTCCCTTACTTTCTGCTCCCTCTCCCTAACATGCTATTTCCAGATGTCACTGCCATGCAGTGAAATAACATTAACACATGACTTTCATGGTCCACTGGCTATGGCTTTGTAATTTATAAATTTCTAAAAAAAAAAAAAAAAAAAAAGGAAAACCCATTTACATTCTTTGACATGCAGTTCCTATGAGATGTTGTCTTCCTGTCAGTCCTCCTCCCCTTCTTGGTCCTGCAAACATAATTAATATATTTAGACAGTGTTACTCACCTTTATGCCTAATGTGTTAGTGCAGGGGACTGACACTTGATGTCCTACAGAGTACTGAATAACTGCGCAAATTTAAAGGAGTTGGCCACTTTCAGACCAGTATTGTGAGACCAATGTTATTGTTTGTATAATATAATGTACATTTTTCCAATATACTTTATGTATCAATTCCTTGCGGATTTCTAGATCTTTGCTTGCTTTCATTCATTCCGCTTACTCCCAGTGGATACAAATTGGTCCATGGTCATGTGATGAACACACAGGTGATTTTTTTTTTTTTTTTTTTTTTTTTTCTGGACAATTTTACAACTTTTTATTATACAAACAATAACATTTGTCTCTCAATATTGGTTTGAAAGTGGTCAACCCCTTTAACTAGGACACCACCTGCATGAAACTTGCATGTTCTTCACATGTTCCTGTGTTCTTTTCCCTGCAATTTCCTGTGAAACTAGCCTTAAACTGGCCATACATCTTAGATTATGGACAGCCTTCATGCAGTTTCAATTTTAACAACTACTGGATTAAGGGGGCAGATTACTTGGGTGGTGATTGGCCAAAAATAGATGACAGCCATTTTGTAGCCTAACTGGCCAATGAAAATGTAATGTGTATGGCCGGCGTTACTGTATTTGAGCTAAGGAAACTAGATTGGGAGCCCCCTATTGGGACTGATGTGTGAATTTGTGCATTTGTACTGGAAAAGTCTTGCCTTACATAAAATATACAATAGAAAAAAAAGAAGGGAAAGCCTAAACCACATTTATCACCTTAGGGTAATGTTCCATGTGCTGTGAAAAGGCCAGTGTTTTGGAGCCAGTGTAACAAAGAAAGCCTGTGTCTTTGTATCCCGTTACTGTAAACCCGCTGTCATACAGACCCTTTGTCTATTGCATTTATTCTGTTCTGAAATGAAGTTTTTTTTTCCCCCTAGAAATCATATATAACAGGTTTAATGCTGAGCAGTCTGTTCAAAAGTTTATAAAACTATTTGACCTGTTTGAAAAACTGCCCAGGCTGAAAAAAGGATTTATAAAATTATTATTTTATCTCCATCTGTCACGTGATAAAGTGATAAAACATGCCGAAAATTGCTTAGGCACTGTGTAAAACTATAAGACATTATTTACTCTTTAACTTTTGCATAGTAAATATCTGTGCTGTGAAATAAAATATTAGTGTCTTTATGCAAACATTATGTAAATCAGGGTCTTCTATATAAGCAACAGAAGACAGGAAGAAATCTGAACCATTCATTTGTATCTTCTGAAAAAGTGTAGAGTGTCTCTGCCTTGACAGCGCTTTTGTCTCCTTAGTTCAGCTGCCATTTAATGCACAAATATGTAAACTAATCTCAGCAATTTCTTCTTTAGGCTAAGGTGACATGTAGCGGGTGTCGGCTGGTTTTTGCTGCAGGTTGAACTGGTTTTCAACCTTTGCATTGCAAAATTGATAACATGCCAAACGTGCAGCAAGAAGTTAACCTGCTGCAGGTTCAAAACCCACAGTAAAAGATACTTTGTAATCCAAGCAGGGAATGGGCCCTATTTACTTACCGTTCCGTGCTCCTGGTCACCTCCACTTCCCCTTCTGCCCTCCAGGGTGCCCTGTGGGATGCACAGGGCCCCTTGGAGGGCAGAAGGTGAAGCGGAGGCAGTCGTGAGCAGGAGTGGGGATTGGTAAGTAAGGCCACGGGCCTGCAGCAAGAGTATTTGTTGGGCGAACCCCATCAAATACTGCTATTATTATAATGATCGGAGACCCAGAGGAGGTGAGTAAACATAAAAAGCAGTGTTACTTACCAATCCTGGGCTCTGGTGCCACTCCGTGCTTCGGGCCTCTGTAGTGATGTCCGTGTACTGTTTTTTTTTTTTTGAATGGCTTGATTTTTGCGTGACAAGTTGTACTTCAAAGTGGTACTATTTATTATTTTGTACAATGTACCAGGAAGCAGAAAAGAAATTCAGAATGAGGTGGAAATGAGAAAAAAACGCAGTACCGCCGTATTCTTATGTCTTTTTTTTTACGGCTTTTTTACGGCTCTGTGGTAGAAAAGCTATGTTAGCTTTATTCAGCAGGTCAGTACAATCACAGTGATACCAAATTTATATAGTTTTTTTCATGTTTTAATAACTTTACAAAAATTCAAAATTTTGAAGAAAAAAAAAATTCTTTGAATCACCATATTCTGACCCCTGTAACATTTTTATATTTCAGCATACGGAGCTGTGTAAGGCGTTTTTTTTTTTTTTTTGCGGGACGATATGTAGTTTTTATTCATACTATGTTGGGGGATGTATGATGTTTTGATCACGTTTTATTCCATTTTATTAGGGATGGAATTTGGTGAAAAAACGCCAAATTAGCCATTTTGATTTTTTTTTTCCTGCTACGGCGTTTACTGTATGGGACAAATGGTTTTATATTTTAATAGTTTGGGAATTTTCTGACTTGGGGATACCTAATGTGTTTATGTTTACTTTTATTTATTTATTTACATTTATATGTGATCTAGGGAAAGGGGGGTGATTTAAACTTTTAGTTTTTTTATAATTTTTTAAATATTTTTAAAAACTTTTTTTCTTTTATATTTAACTTTTTTTAGCCCCCCCATAGACTATTGCAGTCTATGGCAGATTTGCTATGTAACTATTGAAGCCTGCTGCACACAGGCTTCAGTAGATACAATACAATGGCAGGGCTGGGAGCCTTCAGAAGGCTCCAGGCTGCCATGGTAACGGGATGCCTACGGTGATCACACCGCGGAGGGGCCGTCCCGTTACCGAGAATCAAAACGAAAGTGAAAGTAACCACTCAGATGCTGTGATCGCACTTGACCACGGCTTCTGAGTGGTTAAATGCCCATGATCAGAGTCATCTCTGATCACAGGCAATGCTGCCAGGTCCCTGCTGTATGAAAGAGCTCAGACCCGGCAGCTAGTGCGGCTGCTCTGTTTCAGAGCGGCCGCCATGTTTAGTCACGTGCACCAGCATTTTTTTTTCCGCAGCATTTCCACAGCAGGAAAAAAAACAATGCGTTTCTGCAACATGGGGCTTTAGCCTGAAGGTTGCTATTAGAGGGCTTTACCCTACATTTGAGATCATATATCATTGTCCGTTTGTTAAAAAAAAAAAGAAAAAATAACTTTATTACTATCAATATCATAGGATAGATCCCTTATCTTCCTGTCACAGCGCAAATTACGTGTACAGTAAAATTACGCAAAAGTCTTCTAGTTAGTAAAGTTTAAAAGATTTTAGATTTCTGAAAAAGAAAGCACAAGTCCATCTTTTTGCACTGAGTAAATATGAATATTGCCTTGTGATGTACTACCTTCACTAGTGAATTAACAGTAGCATCAGACTACTTGTGGCAGAGGTCCCTGCCGTTGTCTTCACAGACTGTCCAGCCGCCTTGACTGTGACAGAGAACACCCAGCTCAGTGGCCAAAAGCCAATGAAAACATTACCAGAGCCAGCTGTGGCCTTTCCTAGAAAGACTGTCCTACTGCTGACGACCAAGGTTATGAACTGTAATATTTGTGGACTCACACTTTCAACACATTTTTTCTACCCAAAAAATAGTTGCTTTAGACATGGTACACTGTACAGTCACAGTTATGTCTTACATACAGAAGGACGTAAAGTACTTTATTAACTAAAAGCAACTATGTTTACATATAGATCATCATTAGATTTCTACAGATACAGCTTACATGTTAAGGCACCCACTTGTCTGTAAATTGCTCACTTATTCCCATTATAAATACAGTAATTCACTAAGAGAATCTATACAGGCTGTATTACAAGTGGGCTGTCTAGGGTAGGACGTTTCTACCATACGCCTATCTCACTAAGTACACTCATTGAAAATGGTGTATTTATCCCACCTACCTGATATATTTTTTATTTTATTATGTATTTCATTATATTAATCTTATGTTAATATGTTTTTCTAATTCCATTTTTATACTTATCATACATGCTAGATTTTTTTCACTTACACTTATAAGCAGAAACAAATCATCCTGTGTTCACATCAGCTTTGTAAGCTCTGTTTGAAGCCTGTCACAATTTATGTAAAAAAATAATGGCATACAAAATACCACAGCATGCTGTGTTATTTCATCTAGTAAAATGATGGACATTATGACACAAACCTGACAGATTCCATTATATTCAATGGTGTCCCTCATGTGAGGAACAGGAACAGCAACAGCAACTGATGAATCTGGCACAATTTTTATTTTCAGTGTTCTGTTCCTATAGTAGAGCAGAGACTGAACTCAGCCTTACTTTATTTATAAATGCGACCAGATGGACATCAGGGGATAGCCCTTTAGCCATCTCCTCTTTAGAAATGCAAGGCTGAAGCTATTTAATATAGTAATGTCAATATGCAAACCTAAATGGTCACTAACTGTTCAGACAACTTAGTCTCATTTCATAGAGCAGGTCATTCTGGACAAAAATGTAGTACACTTTAATTAAAAATGTTGCTGCTTTCTGCCTGGAAAACCTCTCTAAAGTTCTTGCCACTAGGTTTCTCCCTTCTAGCTAATTTGCAGTTCACTCCCTGTTGCTAGCCAAAGTTCCTCTATAGATACATTAGATATACAAGATGGGATCACAGTCAGTGGAACAGTGGAAGTTCTTTTGTCTCTTCATGAACTGAATGGAGAGGGTTGAGATGTTGATTCTCCTCACAGCATGTCTGAAAACTACTCTGTGCAAAGGACTAAACATTCTGCAAATCTCATAGCTTACAATGTAAGAAAAGTCTTCTTAGTTGTTTGTTTGTTATTGTACAGTTACATGTAAACAAACCTAATTAGTTATGGATGGGGTAGTGGGAAGACTGCAGCTTATTCTATATACCCACAGCCTCAGAGACAAATGTAAAATGTGCTTCAGCAATAATATGATTATTAATATTATTATTAAACTGATAGGACACCATGTATGAAGGCTTACACTAGGTTCACACTAGCATTTGTCTCTCCGTCATTCGGGTCCGCATGGGAACCCAAAAGACAGCGAGCCCGTCCGCTAAAAAAGCGGTTACCCATGGATCCCATAGATTATAATGGGGACCTCCATTCAGAACTTTTCTCTGTCGATTTTAGACGGAATCTGCAGATGGCAGATGTGGAACTAGCCTTATACAGTCATATAACATACTGCCCAGCAAAACCCTGCACATATTTCATATACATATGAAAGACCCAGGTACCCTTTAAATCTAATTTTGCATCTTCAAGACAATAAGAATGCACCAATGTTTCTAGCCTGCACCACCTTTAGAAAAGATCTTTTTTAGCAGATTGGCAACACCTTTTTGTTTCACTTTTCCTGTGCATTGTATTCTGCCTTTCTGCTGCAGTATTTTTGTGTTCAGGAAAAAAATGCATTAGTGAAAAGTAACCAGAATACAGGTAAAATCTGCACTGTTTTCAAGTGCATTGTCTGAACATAATTTTTCGAAATCCTGCTCACTACTGTAGTATAAGGCTGTTATAACATCTCTATCTATATTTCTGTTCCATTATAGGAAAAGAAAAATGGAAATCCTGATGGGAATGTTTCTTATGATGGAAACAAACAGATCCTGATGTACCTCTTTGACTATAATAGACTCTATCAGGTAGCCATTATTTTGTCCATCTTTTTGCCAGATGAAAAAGTCCTACCTGGTGATTACTATTATGGTGATGCCATATTTATATTGGTTTTTATTAAGTTTTACCGCTTTTACAAACAAATTGTCACTTTTTGAAAATGAACGATTTTCCTGGGGGCCACCGTATTCTGATGCCTATAACTTTTTTACTGTACTGTTGACGGAGATATGTCAGGGCTCTTTATTTGCGGGACAAGTAGTACTTTCTATTGGTACCAATGTTTGTTATGTATGTCTTTCTGATCACTTTTTATTGTTATATTTTTGGGAAAGCAAAGTGACCAAAATACGTTAATTTGCACATCACGGTATTTTTTTTTTTTTTTTTTTTTTTACAGCGTTCGCCATACAGGATAATTAACTCTATTTTTGGATATTGGAGACTTATATGCACATGGGGATACCTTACATGTTTGTTTGTTTTTTTGTTTACATTATATATTTTTTAAATATAAAGATTGATTTTTTTAAACTTTTTATTATTTGTTTATTTTTGTGTGTTTTTATTATGTGGGTGTTTGTTTTTTTACTTTTTATGAAGCTGGGATCTCAGATCCCCTGTGCAAACTACTGCAAAACATAGTATTGCAGAATATCACACAGTAGTTCCTATTGGAACTATTCATAGGCAGTCAGGAGGCCGTGGCCTGGACTCCTGGCTGCCATTGCAACCCCTCGGAACCTGCAATCTTATCTAGGCGGTCTGAGGGGTGACCGCAGATTAACTCTGACTGCAACTCCGGCGGCTGGTCCTGGCCCTCGGCTGTGTTACACAGCTGAGAGTCAGAAGTAATGCCGCAGGCACGCCTGCTGTGCCCATATCCTGTTGTTCACAGAAGGATGAATTTGTTTTTTCTTTATAGAGTCAGTAGAAATGCCTATTAGCACATTATGACCGCTTTGTCACTGGCTTTAGACAAAGCATACAACTACTGTCTACATCTCTGTATTTCATTAATTCATTTCTGCCCTCCCCTAAAGGGAACGAATTGGGCAATAGGATATATTAGGAAATGCCTGGCAGCTGCTTCATAACTAAAGATTTAACAAAGGTGAATTTGCTTCTTTAATGTAAAATGTACAAAGGATTTGAAGACCTCTTGCTGTGAAACTCCTCCACCATACCACAAAACTAAATTCTTAAGTGTTTTTTTCATTAGCCTAAACCATAGTAACTTCAATTTTAAAGCTTTAGCATGGTGATAGATGTATCCACACTGTTTAAATGTAAGTCCCTTACTGTAGCAGTTTTGCTTATTCATTGAATGCCAGTACAGTATTTACACTGGGAAGATCCTGAAAAACTTTATCTCGATATAATTTTTAAGCACAACTTAATCAGGCTTTTAGTATTGTGTTACAATCTCATACCAGACAGGGTGAAAATATGTCGCCAGCAAGTCATTAGCATGATAAATTCCCTTTTTCTGATGGAATGACAATATTCATGACAACTACAAAAAATATTCTTTGTTGAGGGAACAAAAATCAGGCTGTTTGGATGGTGTAGTCTGTACATGACCCAAATATTTTTTGATGAATCACTAGGTATATGTAAAGAGTTTAACAGTGAAAACTTGGCTGTGTTAGCTTCTAAAAGTATACTGTATGAATACATATTGAAACAGACCAGAGAGAGAGAACATATCAAGAGAGTGTGTGATATAGAATAGTGTATACTAGATCGATAGAAGGGATGAGCAAACCAGTTCGTAACAAGCGGGGGTTTGCCAAACTGGAAATTTTTGAGGTTCACCAAATACAAACCAGTATTATATTATGGGGTTTCTTTACACAGGGTGCCTATGTCATGATGCATAGAGACAAGCGTCATGACATTGGTATACCCAACGTGACTGCTGAGGCCCAATCACAGACTTCAGTGGTCCCCGGTGGCTACTAACATCATTCGGGAGGCGGATACACCAAGAGTACAATACTAGCAGTTTGGACCAAAAGAGTTCAGCCTGAAAAGAAACAGATGTGCCCACACAAATTTTGGAAGAAATTAATCTCATGAGGATCGCCCATCTCTAATAGATAGATAAGTAGATATTGTCAATAGATAAAAAATTATTCCATAGATTATTTAGCACATCAGAGGCAATAGATTAAAACATGCATAAAAAAATTCATATATTGAATTCTATTTACACATGCCACTCCCATGAATTTGTTGGATATAAGCCCACAGTTGTAGGTTGGGGTCACAACTTACCCAAATGCCGTGACAAGAAGCCACAGTGCAAAGTGGCCGGGGCTGTGGGTTTTCAGCTAGCTGTACGTCAATTATTTCTGTGGATTCTTCGAGAAACTTTCAACCTCTGCGATGCAAGGGCTGAATGCAGCAGGTGACCAGCACTGACTCAGCTTTCAGGGAAAGATTGTTTGCCATGTGTGACCTCAGCCTTAACAATCTTCTGCTCTTGAAACTGAATGGCCAAACACACTATGACTCTTTTTCAATAAAACCTTGGACAAATCCACCTGAGTTCAATGGTCACTACACTGCATGAGTCTGTGCAAGAAAAAAAAAATGAAATCACTTTGAGAAAATAATAAATATGAGATCTTACAAAAAGGCATGAAATATCTGTCCTATATCAAAACTATTTTATTATTATAACTAAAATAATAAAATAATGTTACATTTGTTATTTAACAAGTAATGTTGTACAGTATGTGTTTGGGACAGCAGGTGTGAGGGGAAAGATGAATAAGGTACGGTGGATGTTAACATGCTGATCCTTTGTTCCCACAACAGATAAAGTACTCTCATGGGGACAGGCAGTTACTTATTCCCCTTTGCCTATTTAAAACCCATGCATGCTTGACTGAGGAAGTTGGGATGAGCAACTGATGACCAAACCGGCATTTAGCCAGAAACTAGATATATTAGCACTTTAAAAATATTTTTTTTATCTACCTTATCTTGGTAAAATAGTAACTTCCTATCTCATATAATGGAGCTACAATTGTGGTGATAATGGGGATTTAAAGGGAGTCTACCACCTCCCCAAGCATATTAAAACGTCTCCAGCATTTTACAGAGCACATTGCAATGATAAACAACATACCTTTGTTATGTATGTCACTTTTGTAGATTTGGAGAACAACAACATTGAAATCTTATGTAAATGAGGCAGTGGGTGCATTGGGGGCGGCCTTCAGCCTTAGGAGCACTGCTTTTCAAAGGTGGTAACACGGTGGTGACAATTTAATATGCTTGTGGAGGTGGTAGACTCCCTTTATCCCCTTCACGCATTTTCGCATACATGTACATCAGGGAATGTGAATAGTTACTGCATCCCCACGTACATGTAAGTGATGGTGATCGAGCGGGCTCAGAAGCAGAGCCCATGCGATCACCATGGGAGCCCAGCTGTATCTTGACAGCCAGGCTCCTGTTGCAGCAGCCGGGACGGTGATAACACCTATCCCCACTGTTTAAACCTTACGATACCGCGGTCAATAGCGACCACGGCATCTTAGGTGTTTGTCAGTGAAACTGACACTCCTATTGGTCTCCCGCAGTGCAATTGCGGGGTGCTGATAGGCTGCTATGGCAACCGGGGGCCTAACAAAGGCCCCCGTAACTGCTATCATAGACTTTTTATTAGGACCTGATAGAGGCATGTCCTAATAGAATGCCTGTTACAATTAAGTAACAGGCACAATATACTGCAATGCAAATGTTTTGTAGTGTATAGGACAGCTGATGAAGCCCCCGAGTGGTAAAGTACCCTAGGGGGACTTGAAAAAAAAAGTAAAAATAAAATGAATAAAATATTTTTAAAAAAGTGAAAAAAATGAAAATAAAATAAACCTATCCGCTATCCGCTATCCAAAATACAGAATAGAAAGCGATCAATAAGTTGCTTGAATCCTAAAATGATACCAATGAAATCTTTACGTTATCCCACAAAAAATAAGCCATCGTACAGCTCCATTGATGGAACAACGAAAAAGTTATGGTTTTCAGAATATAGTGACTCCAAAGCTAATGCTTTTTTTAAAAAATAGAGTTTTTTAGTGCCATAGTAGTAAGACATTAAAAAGCCTATACGTATTTGGTATTGCCATAATCGTACTGACCCACAGAATAAATTAAAAATGTTATTTTTACCATACAATCAACAGCGCAAAATTTATTGTGCAAAAATCAATGACAAAATTGCTGTTTTTTCCCATTCTCTGCCAGAAAGGGTTAAAAAAATGTTAATTATTAAATGACTTGTGTTGTAAAAATGATGCTGTTAGAAGATTCCACTAATCCCACAAAAAACAAGCCCACATATGGCTATGTCAGCATAAAAATAAAAAAGTTAAGACTATTGCAATATGATGATGAAAAAAAATGAAGAATAATGTTGTGTCCTTAAAGCAAAAATAGGCTGTGTCCTTAAGGGGTTAAAGATAATAATTTTCAAGCAGATCAGTTTTCTGCCAGATGAGGTAACGAGATCAAATGGCAGTTTAACCCCTTAACGACCCAGGGCGTAATAGTACGTCCTGAGTCGCATGATGATGTATGGAGAGCGCTCAGGAGCTAAGCGCTCTCCATACACCGCGGGTACCGGCTGTATAATACAGCCAGGACCCGGCGCTAACAGCAGTGATCGGTGCCTGCATCGATCGCGGCTGTTAACCCTTTAGATGTCGCAGTCAAACGGGACCGCGGCGTCTAAATTGCGCAGCCGCCACGGGCGCTGCCATTTTCCTTGATCGCCACCCTCCAGGGCGTCATCGGAGGGCGGCGATTGGTTGCCATGACAGCCGGGAGCCTATTGAAGGCTCCCAGGCCTGTCATTACATTAGAGCTATTACACGATGCCAGAGGCATCGTCTAATAGCAGTGAAGGCATTTTGCTATTCACTGCGATACAGTAGTATCGCAGTGAATAGTATGATCGATCAGACTCCCTAGGTTTCAAGGTCCCTAGGGAGTCTGTTATACAAGTAAAAGTAGAAAAAAAAAAGTTTTTAAAAGTTCGAAAAAATTAAAAAAAAACACAAAAGTTCAAATCACCCCCCTTTCCCAAGATCAGATATAAAAGTAAATAAACAAAAGTAAGCAAAAACACTTTAGGTATCCCCGTGCTCCAAAATGCCCGAACTATTAAAATATTTATCCCATACGGTGAACGGCGTAGCAGGGAAAAAAAATCAAAATGGCCAAATAGCGTTTTTTTCAACACATTGCCTTCTATAAAAAATTGAATAAAAAGTGATCAAACCATCAGATCTTTCCCCAAATGGTATCAATAAAAACATCATGTTGTCCCGCATAAAAAGACGCCTTACCCAGTTCCATACATGTAAATATGAAAAAGTTACAAGTGACACAATATGGCGACACAAAATTTTTTTTTTATTTAGCAAAGTTTTTAATTTTTTAAAAGGTATCAAAACATTACAAATACTATATAAATTTGGTATCGCCGTGTTCATACTGACCCGCAGAATACAGGTAACATGTCATTTTTACCACACAGTGAATGCTGTAAAAATTAAACCCATATGAATTTAGCGCAAATGCAGTTTTTCTCCAATTGCACCTCATTCAGAATTTTTTTCCAGCTTCCCAGTACATTGCACAGCATATTGAATAGTGACATTACAAAGTACAATTTGTTTCTCAAACAATAAGCCATCATGTGACTCTGTGAATTGAAAAATGAAAAAGTTATGGCTCTTGGAATGTGGGGAGGGAAAAACGAAAATGCAAAAACATAAAATGGCCCGGTCATTAAGGTTCCCTTACATGCTTTAGTATTGTATACATTTCCATTACTTGTGATCACCTTTTACAACATCTTTAGTTCATGAATACTTGTACATCACAACTTTAAATGGTGGAAATCATAATTGTAGTTCTTCAGCTATGCTTTAAAATGCAGGCGTAAGATTTGCAAATCACTTTGTGAGAATGCAATTGCTCAGTGATTGGGCGATCAAATCATATAATCACACATTTTACCGCAAGCAGTAAATTGATTGACAAATCCATTACAAACCGTGTAAATGCACTTGTATGCGTATAAGTTAGGGTTAATATTGGTCTGATTTAATCACAGTTGCACAAAACTCTATACTTGTAAGAGCAGTCTAACTTCACATCATATCATACACTCTTTTGTACACTTAAAAAGTAGATTCTTAGAATCTTTAACAAAGGTACCCTAATCGTGCGCAAACCCTCTACACTGTGTTCCAAATTATTATGCAAATAATATTTTCTCATATTTTCCAAACTTACCTATATGAATTGCAGTCATTGTAATTTTCCAGTCATCAACTATTCGAGTATAATTGAAAGGTTTTTGAACAAACTGCCTATGATAACAGTATATTTAAAAAAAAAAATAAACACTCAAAATGCATGTTTTAAATTATTATGCACAGCAGAATTTGCAACCTTTTCATTTTTATTAAGAACAAAAAAATGGTCATTGTGAAATTATAAGCATTAGCAGGTTATTACAAACTGAAATCAAACAGTTTTCAAGCCAAAACTTTATTCGAGGTGATGTTACATTTGCACATAGGACCCCTTGTTCGAAAGAAGCTTCTGAACTCTCTCGTCCATTGAATTTGTCAGTTTTTGGATGGTTTCTGCTTCAGTTGTTTTGCATGAGGACAGAATACCCTCCCAGAGCTGTTGCTTAGATGTGAACTGCCTCCCGCCATCATAGACATTTCTTTTGATGATGCTCCAGAGGTTCTCAATGGGGTTGAGGTCAGGGGAGCATGGGGGCCACACCATAAGTTTGTCCCCTTTTATGCCCATAGCAGCCAGAGATGCAGATGTGTTATTTGCAGTATGAGACGGTGCATTATCATGCATGAAAATGATCTTTCTGCGGAATGCATGGTTCTTCTTCTTGAACCATGGCAGGAAGTGCTGTTTGAGAAACTCAACATACATTATGGAGTTCATCTTTACCCCTTCAGGGATCCTAAAGGGGCTGACAATCTCTCTCCTCATGATTCCAGCCCAAAACATTACTCCACCTCCTCCTTGTTGGGTTGTAGCCGTGTTTGCATGGGGTGTCCATCAACAAGCCATCCTCCACTCCATCCATCTGGACCATCGAGTGTTGCACGGCACTCATCGGTGAACAAAACAGTTTTGAAGTCAGTCTTCATGTATTGTTTGGCCCACTGGAGCCGTTTCTGCTTGTGTGCAGTGGATAGAGGAGGTCGACAGGATGGCTTACGCACAGCTGCAAACCTCTGAAGGACCCTGCATCTTGTTGTTTGGGGGACGTTGGAGGCACCAGCAGCTTCAAAAACTTGTTTGCTGCTATGACAAGGCATTTTTGAAGCTGCTCTTTTAACCTGACGTAATTGCCTTTTGGAAAGAGTCCTCAATTTTCCCTTATCAGCACGCACACGTGTGTGCTGTGAAGCAGCTACATACTTCTTGATTGTGCGATGATCACGATGAAGTGTCTTGGCAATGTTGATTGTAGTCATGCCTTGACCTAAACACTCCACAATTTGTTGCTTCTCAGCAGCCGACACATCCTTTTTCTTTCCAATTTTGGCTGAAAATGTAGGCTGCTTAATAATGTGGGACAACCTTCTTAAGTAGTCTTGCCTTTAATTGGACACACCTGCCAAACTAATTAGCACAGGTGTCTGCAATTGCTTTCAGTGATATAAAGAGCCCTGACAGACATCACCATCAATGAGTTTAACTGACAAAAAAATTCTTACCTTATCACTCCTAAACACTTTTTGCATAATAATTTGGAACACAGTGTAGATGCTGTGGTCAATAGTGAGCACAGCATCTAAGAGGTTCCTGGCTATTGTTTTCCGCTCATCGTATAGAAAAATAAAAAAGTTATGGCAGAATTGCTGGGTTTTTCACTTCTATCCCAACAGAAAAAGTTAATTAAATGTAATAATTTTGTTACATTGAAACCCTCAGTGATTCCATTGAGAAATACAAGTGAAACTACTGCTAAAAAAACAAGCCCTCTAACAGCTGCTAGAAAAATAAAAAAAAATTATGGCTTTCACAATGGAACAAAAGATAAGGAAAAAAACACTTCATCCCGAAGGATAAAACTGGCTGCATCTTTATGGGGGTTAAAAGAACTATGATTGTATTTCCTGCTTTTACTTGGATGTGGTGAAGGTGTATCTTCAATACAAAGATTACACAATAAGTGGTTTGTAGTTAGGATAGTGTTGCACAAGGTTACTAGAATAATATTTTTTCCTCCTATTTAGGTATCACTGACCTATTTTATACCACTTTCATACATAGTTTTTCCATGATGTATTTTTTCTTTAAAAAAAAGTCAGTATTGCTTTGCATTTTTAATTTTTTCATTTGCCATTTTTTTTTTATTGGCACAGCATTTTTGCTGCATTTTTTTTTCTGTTTTTTTCCTATAATATTAATAGGAAAATACCTAAAAAAAAAAGCTATATCCAAGCATGCTGCATTTTGAAAAAATTACCAACGAGGCAAAAAACGATTATGAAATGTATAAAAAAAAAAAATCACCAATTAAAAAATATATCTTATCTAAGGTTCATAATACATACTGTATATTCATAACTCCTGTAACATCTGTTTTGTGTTTTAATAGCTTTTTTTCTTAGTAAAAAAAAAATCCATTAAAAACACCAAAGAAAAAAAATACTTTAGTGATGCCAGCATTACAATGAGAGCCAAAAATATATTCTATCCAAAGAACAGAAATGTTTATGAAATGCAACAGTTAGTTAAAATTTGTAACACCAATGTTTAAACTTCCCCAATTTTAGAAATTGAATATTTGCAATGATTTTGAAACTACTGTGCCTTGTGGTTAAGCAAAATGTAGTTATTGTTTATGCTTCTGGGAGCAAACATTTTCCAACTTTTGCACTTCTGAGTGAGAGAATTGTTGTACCCACGGCCATAATCCTAATGGAGTCTAATTTACAAGGACAAAGAATGCTGACTTTGCATTCCACTATGTATTACGCCTCATCTCTCAGTTTAGTAAACATCACGTTTTCTCACTGAGCAGACACATCTGTTCCTCTAAACGCATTAAATGACTTGACCTTAGTCCTGCTTCGTCAATTTAGTCCAAAACCAGATGTATGTGTGCAGTCATTTAGGATACCTGTTTTGCAGTGTAATATTACATGACATCTGGTATCAGGAGAAAGATTTTCTATCTGAAGTGCCATCACTTCTCAACCAGGCCAATTTTTCAGTGGGAGGTACTAGATCCAGGTAGCTATGTATGATTCATTCTGAATGATTCACACATGAAACACTCTACATGTATTTAAGTGTTTCTATTGAAAACGTGTGAAGATTTCCTCATTCACCTCATAATAGTTATGTTTTTATTATGTGGAATAAATACATTGTGGTTAATGTAATAACTCATAATGCTTCTAGGTGTTGACATAAAGTGCGTATTATGCCCATAATATATATTGAATGATAAAACATCCACAAGTTATGAGGGTTTTTGGGACCCTCCTCCTTAGTGAAGGAGTTGCAGGACTACACAGTGACCTTTGGTCGCACGACAGGATTCGCTGCCAATATATCTGTGTAGCGCTAACCTTAATGCTGAGGTTCCACAGATATGCTGTGATCAACTCTGATCAAGGGACCCTTCAGGCTAAAATGATAGTCCAGATGTAACACCCCAGTTAACCCCTTAACCAAAATAAAGTATACATCCAACATCTTACTGCAATTGCCTGGATTGGAGTTTTTCCTAAACCCAATGTTCTGTATTAAATTCTTGCAGTTTTCGTGATATATTCTTCCTGTCACTCATGTCAAACCTTCTGTAACGTCTCTGCCTGTTCAGGTCTCTGCATCACCCTCTGCCCACACACAGCGGCGCAGGAGGTGTGCTCAGTTTGATTCCTTGTTGCTCAGTCTGAACACTGTCCTAGACTATGTAATTGATTTTCTGCCACACCCGTCTCCAGCACCTTGTTTCTTTCGGCTTCTCAATAGTTAATCTCAGCCTTGCCTGTGTGATTGACAGCCTGTCTACCAATCCAGTCTTCGGCAGGTCCTGACTTTCTATAAACAGGTTGTCAGCCCTCACATGGGCGCTGGCTATTGATTGTGTCTTGTGACTTGTCCCTGCTAGCTCCTTTTCTGCTCTTCTCTGTATTCCTATTTCTGACCTCTGGCTCTGTTTTTGACTAGTCTCTTGGATTGTGATTTTGTACTGCATTGCTCGACTGGTACCGACCGCTTGGCTAGCCGACCTCCCTTTGTCTGTTGTTTGTCCTGTCTGCGTTCTGTGTTGCTCTCCTCAATGTGAGAGATTCTTGTCCCTAAGCCACTCATTGCCTCTCACAAAGCCAGCCAGTTCACTTTGCTCTGTACTGATGAGGGACAAAAATCCTGAAACAGCGCTGTATGCAGATAAGTGAAATTGGCTTGGCTAAAATCCCGTTTGCTGTCTCAAGACTCGGTGAGTCAAAAGCAAATTGAGGATCTGTTACATCCAACAGAGGGCGCATGAGCTCCCCAGCTCCTTTCCCATAATGCCTTGTGATATGCGTTCTGTGTTGTCACCTATATTAGGTAGGGCCTGTCGACCAGTTGCTGCTGTCGCCTAGGACAGATAGGCAAGTTAGCCAGGGACAGTGGGGGTTTCAGCTTAGGGCTCACTGTCTTGTTGTGCCCCTCCACCCAGGGTTCTGCAGCAGCACTGGGGAACCTTCATTATTTACTTCTAGGAAGAATCTGTTTTGATCATGTGATAGCATGGTGACTAGTGATGAACTGGTTACAGTTATAAGAGCTCTGTCTTGTACTGCATATAAGACAAGCACCTGTGTGTCCATTACGTGACCAGACCACATTTATATTCCTTGGGAGTGCACAATGAAGGTTTATTTTAGTTAACATTGAGCACAGAGTTGGAAACCTGTGAATAGATTTGCAAATAGGATTTTTATGAGGTGGGCTGCCATTTCTGAAAGCTACAAAAGACTTTGGATTTTCTGGCTCTTCCTTAAGAAGTGAGGTCAGGTTGTTGGGATTCCTAACATTATTATGCAGTGTTTGTTGAGGGAATTGGATTGACATCACAGCTTTAATCTCTGTGTATAGTATATCACCACTCAAATAAACACGTTTCACAGTCTCCTGGAACCACGTTGCCAAGTTTTCACAACAGTTGGCAGATAATTATACTACAGACTGTCGTGTTACAGAACACACTCATATTAAATTCCCTATAATGACAGACAACCACAATGATACAGTTTAGGAGAATTATTATTGTTGGTCTTGCAAATATTTTTGCTCAAGAAGAGTTTTTATTGATAATGGATATCATATCTTAATTCAAGGCTACCGCTGTCATTGTCAAGCAGAATTCCGGCTAAGTCTTCTGCCATAAGGGCACATATTCCATTAGTGCCAAAAATGTATTCTATAGTTATGATCTTGCACCATCAGTGATCACATACTTAATACTTTGAATACAGCCCATTACCAGAACCCAATATATAAACCCAGCCCTGCACATAGATAAGTTAGGGTCACCAAAATCAGATTGTGTTGTCCCCTTGTGAATCGGTGCCTCCATTGACAAGATATTACTGTTTTCATCAATGTGCAAATAGTCTCTTTGGAGCAATGATGGCTGAACATAAATTATTGCTATGCAGACAGGTATAGGCAAAAAATATTCACCTCTTTGGATTGTCTCAAATTTAACATTTGTTTTTTTTTTGTGATACAAATAAAATGCAACAGTATGTTACGTCCGCACCCATTTAAACTTCTGCGCCATCCTCTGTCTGCATTGTACGGCGCAGGAGGCATGTCCGCTCATGATTACCTGCTCCTGAACACTGGTCATTTTGTGTTGGCACGGTTAGGGTTACTTTTGTGTGCTTGTGATTGACAGCCTATCTACCAATCAAGCCTGGGGGCGGGTTCTGGACTTCCTATAAACAGGTCATCAGCCCACACATGTTTGCTGGCTATTGTGTCTATGACCGTGCTAAGCTTTTGTCCTTGTCCTTGCTCTTGCTTTATATTACTGACCTCTGCTTTTTGACTTTTGACTTCTCTTTGGATTTTGATTTGGTACTTTGTCTCTCTGGTTTGACCTCAGCTTTCTGACTCCTCTTCTGTGTTGTTTTGTCTTGTTCTGTTCTGTGTAACACTTCTCCAGAGTAGGGACTGGCGCCCAGTTGTCCTCTACCACCTAGGGTAGTGAGGCAAGTAGGTTAGGTAAGGACAGGGGCTGGGTCAAGTTTAGAACTCACTGTCTCTGTCATTTCCTCCCTTCCAGGTTTCAGCAGCAGCCCCTGGGGAATTGCTCAACAGGCAATTGCCTAACACAGTATTGATTTTTCTGTTCAAATGTTTATTTTGTTAAATTTCAGTTTGAAAATGATAAAATTACAACAAATCTTCAAAAATATGTATCAATAACACCAAAACTTGATTTAAACAATATAAATAAAGTTATTATTATATAAATGAACAGACAGATATACTATGGAAAATGCACCAGAATTCTGTTTAACTTATGCCAAAAAACTGGCGTACCTGCTTTACATCTCATTTATTAAAGAGGACCTTTCATGTCCTCATGCATAGGCGGTTTTATATACCACTAGAAAGCTGACTGTGCGCTGAAATCAGCATACTGTCGGCTTTCCTGTCATGTGCCTCGGGGCTAGAAATATTGGTGCCGTTAGTTTCAGCACCGATCTCTGCCCACTGTCAGAAGGGTGTTCTTTACAGTCTCGTCCATAGACTTGTACGGGGGGGGACGTGCCTCACAGCTTAGCGTCGTCACTAAGTAGGCAGGGCTTAAAAGGGGAAGGAGCTTCTCAAAAGGAGGTGGGACTTAATGACTTAAGGTCATGGCCAAAAAAAGACCAAAAGAACATAGTCCATTTTTTTTTTTTTTTAAATGACAAATGTCACTTTATGTGGTAATAACTTTGGGACACTTTAACTTACCCAGGTGATTTTGAGCTTGTTTTTTGTGACACATTGTACTTCATGTTGGTGGTAAACTTTGGTTGACATTTTATGCATTTATGTTTAATTAATGTTTATTAAAATTTTTAAATACAATACAAAAGAGGAGAAAATAAGGAAATCAAAACAAAACAATAATAACAATATTACAAGCAAGCAAAAGGTGCATAGGCACGCAAGCCTTGCCTAAACATAAGAGGCTAGGGGAAAACCCCGCCCACAGTATGAGGACACAATGTACAAACTAAGGGGCGAAGGCCCAGGTATATGGAAACTGAATAACATAGTCTGCGGAGAAGCAAGGGACAGACAGACAAACAGAGGAGATACACAGCAGGAACCACACATAGGTGGGGAAGTGAGGAGGGGAGACATTGGGGGAGGGTAGAATGACCAGTAACCTCTTAAGAGGGAAGGGGAAGGAGAACAGTAAAATAGAGTAGTTCCAGATCAGGAGAAGAAAGAGGACAACTCAGTCGACTCCTGAAACACCACCCAAGGCCACCAGAGAGCATCAAATTTGGAGGGATCGGAGGACTCCTCCGCCACCAGGGCCTCCATTCACCTTACTAGGAAAAGCTCCTGTAGGAATTCAACCAGGGAGGGGGCAGCAGTGCTCCGCCAGTGCCTGGGAATGACTGTTCTGGCACCCGTGAGAAAGTGTCGCAGGAGATCCTTCTTTACCGCAGCAATCCTGCCAGGGATAACCGAAAGAAGGGCCAGTTGGGGAGTTGCTGTAACAGTGCGACCACACACCTTAGCATACAGGTTGAACACAGCATCCCAGAAGGGCCTAAGAACGTCACACTCCCACCAGATGTGATACAAGGTACCTTTCTCCGTACCACAGCTCCAACACCATTTTATGCATTTTTTTATGAAAAAATATGGAATTTGAAAAAATTCACAATTTTAAAATTTGAAATATTCTGCTT
The DNA here is from genome assembly GCA_947044405.1 of Leptodactylus fallax. NCBI lineage: Eukaryota > Metazoa > Chordata > Amphibia > Anura > Leptodactylidae > Leptodactylus > Leptodactylus fallax. The sequence goes on from CAMRHE010000150.1 coordinate 1,130,507, forward strand.
TTCAAACAAATAGTCATACCAACCAAATTAATTAATAAATATTATCTACCACATCTATGCATTATATTGGCATCATTTTTTAATTGTACTTGAATTTAATTTGGATGCTAAAAGGCTTACAAGTCTAACAGTACTTTTCCAAATTAAAACAAATTTTCCCAAACCCATTTTCTAGGGGCCATTTTAGTTCTGAAGGGGATTTTAAAGGCCAATATAGAAACCTCTATAAAACACCCCATTTTCAAAAGTGCACCCCTCAGCACTTGGGAAGTTTGTAAACCCTTTAAGCAATTATATATATATATAATTGCATATATGTATAATATGAGCCTGAGGCAGGAAATAGTCCCTGAATTATGGAAATCTTCTTGTGTGGTACCAGTTCCAAAGAAACCTCACCCTATGGACCTCAACGACTACAGACCTGTAGCACTGACATCCCACCTGATGAAGATCTTAGAGAGATTGGTTCTCACACATCTCCGCCCTCTAGTGAGCCCCGCTGTGGACCCTCTCCAGTTTGCTTATCGGCCGGGCATTGGGGTAGATGATGCCATCATTCACCTTCTGCACAGGGCTCTGTCTCACCTGGAGAAGCCAGGGAACACGGTGAGAATAATGTTCTTAGATCTCTCCAGTGCTTTTAACACCATACAGCCCAGGTTATTGAGGGACAAGCTGGGCCTTGCTGGAGTGGACCACCACCTCTCCAACTGGATCCTAGACTACCTCACAAATCGACCTCAATATGTGAGAGCACAAGACTGTGTGTCAGGTACCGTGATCTGTAATTCGGGGGCATCTCAGGGTACGGTTCTCGCCCCTTTCCTCTTTACACTGTAAACTGCAGATCTTAGGTGCAACTCATCTAGCTTCTACCTACAGAAGTATTCTGACGATTCTGCAATAGTAGGCCTCATCACAGACGATGATGACAGGGAGTACAGAGAACTGAACCGGGTTTTTGTGGACTGGTGCCACCAGAACCACCTGAAGATTAACGCGAGGAAGACCAAGGAGATGGTGGTGGACTTCCGTAAAGACAGATGTCCTCCTAAACCAGTGGACATCCTGGGGACGGGCATCGAGATTGTGAACACCTATAAGTACCTGGGTTTGCTCCTTAATAATAAGCTGGACTGGGCAGATCATATGGAGGCCCTGTACAGGAAGGGCCACAGCAGGCTCTACCTGCTTAGGAAGCTGAGAGCCTTTGGAATCCGGGGGGCACTTCTTAGGACTTTCTTCAACTCGGTAGTGGCATCAGCCATCTTCTTTGGAGTGGCCTGCTGGGGGAGCAGTATATCAACCAGGGACAGAAATAAACTTGACAAGCTGATTAGAAGGGCCAGCTCGGTCCTGGGGAGCCCACTGGACCCTGGACCCAGTGCAGGTGGTGGGTGACAAAAGGATACTGTCCGTGGTGAGCTCCATGCAGAAGAAGAAGTCCCATCCCATGCATGAGACTGTGATCGCGCTGGGCAGTACTGTCAGTGACCAACTGCTCCACCCTAAGTGTGAGAAGGAGCGCTATCGGAAGTCTTTCCTCCCCACCGCGGTTAGGCTGTACAACCAACACCGACCTAAGCGGAGATCATTACACACAGAGAACTGAAACATCTCTCTGCCTGTTAAATCCCCCCCCTCCCCTCCTCTGCTACTTCCTTTCTGTCTGTCTGCTATCAATGTAATGCCTCTCACCTTGGAACATTCCTGTACATGTTGTATTTGTATTTGTATCTGCTATCTTTGCTGCTGTAACACACTGAATTTCCCCATTGTGGGACTATTAAAGGACTATTATTATTATTATTATTATTATTATTATTATTTCACAGGAATGAAAACAATATGAGGACAGGGCTCCAGGTAGCTTAAACTCTGTGATTTTGCCACAGCAGAAACACCACGGTTTTTGTATTACCTGCAAAGTGGATGGGATTCAGGCTAATCCCATCCACACATTGCAGAAAAAAATCTGCAGCAGACTTGCTGCGATTTCAAAAATTGTCATGTTTTTGTAAATCGTAGCATGTCAATTATACCTATGGAAGCGCTGGTTTTCTGTATAGGTATAATTGAAGCAGAAGGACTGCAGAGGAAAACTCTGCAGACTTTCTGTGAAAAGCGCTGCGGAAAAAATCGCGATGCATTTCCCACAGGGTTAAAAGACAAAATCTGTGAGACAACTTTGAGGTCAAAATGCTCACTATAACCCTTGATAAATTCCTTGAGGGGAGTAGTTTACAAAACAGGGTCACTTTTGAATTTGTCTGGAGACCACATGGGCAACACCATGAAAAGGGAATTTCACAAGGGAAAGTCACACCAGTTTTACTCCTGGGATTATGGTGTAGGGTGACATAGTGTATTGTCTTCATTTCAGGTAATCTAACAGCTCTGTGTTAATATTGATTTGGTTGTGGAACTATTGGTACGGCCAATCCTCCAATGTGTCTCAGGACTGTGCAGCAAACTGGATGGCCTAAACCTGCTTTTGTGGCATGCAGCTTTCCCAGGCTTGTCTCCCATCAAGCACATCTAGTGCAACATTGGTTGATAATTGCGAAGGGAGCTGTCAGCGGTCAGCCTTGATGATTTGCGTGCCCAGGTGCATTCAGTATTCCCCAGACAACCATTAATGACCCCATTAATGGAATGCCAAGGCATGCAAATATGTGAATTTCTACACATGGTGCTCACTCTTGATACTGAATAAGTCAAGATGTTTTGAATATTTTGTTTCCATTTTTTTATCATTTTCATATCATTAAGATGTCTATCGATCCTGTAATTTCTTTTATGCCAATAAATTTCATTGTAGGTGATGCAATTTCAATATTGAGGAGTGTAATAAGTGGGGTAAAGTTAGACTAGACAATCTAAAGCTATGTCAGATGTGTCAAAGACAATTAGGCACTTTGATAATTCTGGCACCTTTTAAGACTAGTTTAAAACTTGATAGTCTATTCACTAGGTAGAGTAGGTAACCTTACCCAAACTACGGTAACATTATCTATTGCTTTACTATGCAGAACACAACTGCATAATGCCCACACAGATTGTAAAAGAGGGCAGCTACCATTTTCAGGTTGAAGATTGTTCTCTCCATCTTCATTCCACTGTAGCTGACTTACCTTTAGCCAACACAATACATAAAAAGTCTAGTGTGCTAATAAAAAGTTTTTGGTAAAGGCTTATTATATTTACTTGTATAGTGTTACCTGGTGTTGAAAGTGTAGCATTGTGCATGTGCACCCAGTCAGCTGATGGCTGGTACAGATGCATGCTTAGTCTCCACAGCTAGTTCTCTGCATTGAAATCCTCATTTCATTGGGGAAGGACCAGAGCCAATGCAGTAGCGTGATATTATATCTGAGGAGACTTCTTTTGCTGGAAAAGTAAGACAAGTTTATATTGTCTGCAATGGTGTAGCTATAGGGGTATTTGAAATGCATTTTTGTAGACTAGAAACACTGTAAACTACTACAAAACAGCCAGATTGCAACTGAAAAGTCAACTTATAGATGGGCATGGAAATAATGCACTCATGGCAACACAAGGCAGTCCAAACTTGACAGCTGAGTTACAATGCATCATTGCAACACCCAGGAGGTTCCAACATAGACAGACAACTGTGCTATAATCTACCCATGACATTATGGAGACTGTTCCAAAATGTGGTCTCAATTACACTATTTTTGATATCATAACACAATAAGATTGCTTTCTGGAGCAGTGCCACCATTGTCATCATGAGACAAAACTAGATACCTATGCAGTATTTGCCAAGAGGAGGGGGTTCTGGGCACATTGCAAAGGCGGGGGGGGGGGGGGGTAGAAATCACACAGATAGTGAATTATACTCAAGCCTTCTTTACTGGCCCCACACAATATAACGCCACGTTTATTGACCTCCATAAGTATATTGCCCCTTATAGTGTATATTGACTCCCACACAGTGTTCTGCACTCTTTTACTGGCCCCCGCATAGTATATTGCCCCTTTTATTGGTTTACGCACAGTGAGTTATTACTCAATGATTTCAGCTCCTGCTCAGTCTTGCCTCTGCTTTGCCTGCTGATGTAGCACCCCCTAGAGGCAAATTGGAGGCAGGGCTGAGTGGGAGTGGGGATCGGTGACTAATAAATATCTGCTGTTACCTGTTTTAATAATACAATAGGTAACAGCCGTTTTAGAATCAATTACCAGGCCACCAATCTCCTGAATATTGTAAGGCTTTCTTTCCTACTTGTATCAGGTTAGTCATCTTGTTAGTTTTGTGCTTATTGTGCTTGTTGTAATATTTGTACTATGTATCTAACCTACCTCACAATTGTACATAAATAATAATCATTCAGTGGATCGCTGCCAGCAAGGGCCAGACCACCCCATGGACAAAAATGTGTAGAACTACGTTGTTTATAACCATATAACATTTGAACTGATACATTGTCTACCATGGATTTTCTGTGTCTTAGGCTATGCTTCAGTGTGAGCTTTGCCTCTAGCATAGGTGTTGACAGCTTATGCTGAAGATCTGATTTATTTAAATGGCAGAGAACCCTTTCAACTTCTGCCATTGCATGTAAAAGATTAGGCATTGTTATAGCCAAACCTGCCAAACTCTGAAACCTACATAGGTTTCATGCCATGGTTAGAAATGTGAGAAACCTTATGCCAGTATTCATAATAGAAATTTTATTTTCAAATGTCAGCCAAATCAGCAATTTGGTAGTCTATAGAATGGGAATAAAGCACATCAACTGAGCTGAGTGCATAATTTATAGAAAGCACCCTGCTAAATTCGTAGATGCCTGTTGATTCACTGAGATGTCTGTTTGAAGGCTTCAGGACTGATAGACATTTCAGTGCTTTGTTACTGATTTTTGTAATTTTTCATAGCACTCACTGCATTGCTATAGAATTTAATGTCACTCATTAGCATGTTAACAGTTGATGGATTAATTTAAAGGGGTTGTCCAGGCAAAAATGGACAACCCTTTTAACTTTTAAATCAGCCGGGGGCATTGAAAAAAAAATGAAAAAAATTCATACTCACCCGTCCCCGATGCTCTGGTGTCCTCCCAGCATATCCTGGTTCTTCTGCTCCGGCGGCTTCTCTCAGGTCTCTTCTGGAGTTTCGCTGAAGCAGCTGATTGGTCTGAGCGGTCACGTGACCGCTTAGGCCAATCAGCAGCCTCAGCAGGCCTAAGGAAGAGTACCAGTGATGTCAGGTCGTGACATTGCATGCCATTCGCTGGCTTCAGCGGAACTCTGGAAGAGACCCGTTCTGCACAAGGACCAGAACATGCCAGGAGGACAACGGAGCATCGGGGACACGTGAGTATGCATTTTTTAAAATTGTTTTCAATGCCCCTGGCTGATTTAAAAGTTAATAGGGTTATCCATTTTTGTCTGGACAACCCCTTTAGAAGTCTCTGTGCACAATACCTATGTTCACAGGTAAGTGCTGCCCTTGACCCATGAAAAAGTAGAGCAAATTCTACTTTTTGACAGATCACAAACATGGCTCCATTTTCATGCATCTGACAACCATTGAAATGTGCCATGGCCTAGAGTCAGGGCAGTATTGTGAATGTAGCCTTATAGAGGTTTTCCCTCAAACATAAGCATGTGGAGACATGTTGCTTGTGGGTTATGCAGCAGAAGAAGTTGTTTGTTGCTCCTTCATGGTGAGACGCATTGATGTGAGGCATTGCCCAGGCTATCCTGGATGGGAATGGCTTCATATGTAAAAGGCTGTTCCCATGCTCTTGATGTGTGACACAGCTTGAAGGTCAGCTTGAGAGTAAGACTGCTTGTAGGCTAGAAGGACAGCTTGGAATGAGACAAGATAGTTTGAAGGGTGGTGCCATCTCACAACTGGAAAGAAGCCGATCATATCCCTGAACCAACACACCTTAGAGGCACTCATAAGTAGGGGAGCGTATTCCCTAGTGGTGGGTAGTGCATCCCTTGCAACAGCAGAACTATGTTGTTCACTGCCACCGCCTGTAATCTTACAAACCGCCTTAAATTCTACTGTTGCTTGTCATCTGTCAAACTATCACCTGTATCCCAGTATTACCTTTGCTATGTCTTCAACATCTGCCTCAGTAATTAGAATTTCAGTCAGGAGCAAATGTCTGTATCTTCTACTTTGCCAGTGGGCAGCTTCTGATGACTTGGAGGGTATTGTCTGAGCGGCACCTCAGAGAGGGCAGGCCAGAGATAGTGACATTTTAGCTGCACAGGATTGCAGTGCCGACTGCAGTAGGGCCCAGAGGGAGCAGCTGTATTGCCATAGACCCAGCGCTGGTGGCTTCTACAAGTTATGCATAGCAGTTGCACCTGATACACACCATCTAAGCAGGGGCGTAACTACCGGGGTAGCAGTGGTAGCAGCTGCCACAGGGCCCGGGACATTACGGGGCCCCGCGGGCCCCCGATACGTTTTTTTTTTTTTTTTTTTATAGTCCGTTATCTGCTGGAGTAACCCCAGCAGGTAACGGGTCCTATATACTTACCGTTCCCCGAGGTCCCGCTCACGGCCGCCTGCGCTTCCGATTCTGCAGAGGCGGCTGTGAGCAGGAGCGGGGATCGGTATGTGAGGCCGCGGGCTGAACACCTGCTATCATTATACTTCGGAGTCTTTTCAGACCCCGGAGTATAATAATCGGAGGCCCAGAGTTGGTGAGGTAACATAAAAAACAATATACACTTACCGCTCCTGCGCCTCGGGCCTGTTTGCTGACGTCCCAGATGTCAGCCGACGTCATTTTGCGTCGCGACGCCGGTCCCGCATCACGTGACGCCGGCCTGGCCGAAGAAGGCCGGAGTAGCGCACGGGCATGCACCGGAGCAAGGAACAGGTAAGCAACGTTGTTTTTTTATGTTTCTATCCTCCCCTAGGTCTCCGATTATTATACTCTGGGGTCTGAAAAGACCCCAGAGTATAATAATTGTTCATGGGTGGTCCACAATGGGACATATAATAGTGTGTGCAGGGGCCACTATGGGGAATACTACTGTGTGCAGGGGCCCCTATGGGACATGATACTGTGTGCAGGGGCCCCTCTGGGACATGATACTGTGTGCAGGGGCCCCTATGGGACATGATACTGTGTGCAGGGGCCACTATGAGACATGATACTGTGTGCAGGGGCCACTATGGGACATGATACTGTGTGCAGGGGCCACTATGGGACATGATACTGTGTGCAGGGGCCCCTATGGGACATGATACTGTGTGCAGGGGCCACTATGGGACATGATACTGTGTGCAGGGGCCACTATGGCACATAATAGTGTGCGCAGGAATGCGTTTTGTTTTTTTTTTTTGGGGGGGGGGGGGGTTGGAGGGGGCGGTCTGGGGGGAGGGGTCGGGGGTGGCGGTTCGGGGGGGGGCCCCATGTCAAATGTTCGCCTTGGGGCCCAGCCATTCCTAGTTACGCCACTGCATCTAAGGGCACCCTAACAGTCAGTGAAAGCATGCTGGATGGGTAATGAGCAACCAGCTCATTCTATATCACAGAGAGCCTTGATCCCTAAAGCGGAGTTAGTCCTAATCATAATGCAAACAACTGTTCTGTATTCACAAGTTATTAGTCCATCAGACTGACAGCGAGTAGCAACAAAGCACTTGAACTCACCTCTGAAAAGTCCTTCCAGTATAAACAATTTATCTTATGTACTTAAATGGATAGAATCCCCTGTTTATATAAAGACTCATTGCAGTAATTAAAGTAAATTCAATGCGACTTTAATATATTAAAAGCTCATAGTCTGTGTTTACTGGAATGTTTTCAATATCTGAGTTAAAAGCATTTACATAAACCATCTTTTAAGAGAAATACAATAAAAAGACAGATTATAGCACAAACCGCAACGGCAGTCATTTTGTGTTCATAAACCTTCATGTTTTATGACATTTTGAATTACCTCTCATAAGAAGTGAATGGCTTTTAAATGCCTAAAATTGTGTTTGGGAAACATTTCTCTTGAAAACATGGCAGTGTTCTAAGCAAACAAACCAAATAGTGGACATGAACCTTTTTACTCTCACTATTTGGATCAGATGGCATGTTCATTGTGTATCAGGGGTTGTCTAGTTTATTACTCCTGTTTCATTTATTATATTAGAGCAAACCTAGTTAATAAAGGGTGGTCATCTTTAGGATCTTCATCTCTTGGTCAGAAATACTGTAAGACATGTTACCAGGAGTCTCTCTTATTTTTTAGGACCGCACTGTCCTGCAATAAATACAGTAGATAACCCACTGATCTGAAGTGGTTGAGTGTAATTTTTCATTTTACCTGTGATCTGTGATGGCACTGCAGGCAAATTAAGCATTTACTGCCAGGTATACTCATAGCTGACCTGTCCCAACAGGGAGACACTTTGTGATCTATGTGTTGCAAATAGGGGTTGTCCAAAGGGGAAAACCTATAGAAATATTTAATTAAAAAAGTACATTTTATGATGTCTCCAATATACTACACTACTATAGTCATAAGTGTAATATTTATCATATGCATTGCTAATCTATCTGCAAATACATACATTAAAATACCCAGGAGAAAACATCAGGACTGTTATGTAGAAAAAGAAATGTCCACGTTAGTAGATTTACGTAAATTTTTTTAACCATTTTTAATCACTGTCCCTGCTTTTCCCATTGTTGTATACACAGTTCTCTATGTGCACTGTGTATACAGTGGCATGACCACATCCTGCTTTGGTCCTGACAGTTACGTGATCTTCAGGTACCAGGTATGCGCATAAATTTCTTGGTCTTAGGATACCCAGATCAGTTTTTTGCAGTGTATCTCACAAGGTTGTATTCCTCCTGTGATTGGAGATCATATAAGAACCCCAGTTACATAGGAAATCAGCAATAAAGAATAATACAATGTTGAAATGCCTATACTATAATCACCATAGGACAGTATGTTGCTGGGAGACTGAGACTCATCATAGATAACTATTATGCATGGAGTCCCTCTCCCTGCATGCAGTTATGGAATGGAAATCCAATGCACACACAGACCGTGTTTCATGGCTGAAACTCAGTCGAATGAATCTAGGCAAACAGATACTTCCCCCTACTTTTTTGAGATTTCCTGCTTATTTAAAAAAAAAGACAAAACAAAATCAATACTAAATTAAAATTTTAGAAATATAAGCCTTGTGAATCACCAAGAAAAGACACAAAAATATTTTTAATAACTGAATTAAAAAAACAAATTATCTTTTTTAAAATTACTTGTTCTTGAATTGGTGACCATGCAAAAACAGTTTGTAGGAGTTTGTAGCCCCTAAAATCATCCTTGTTACCCAGGGACACTCAGACCAATACCATCATCTGCTTGTCCTACCTTGTGCAGTGAGAGTTTATCCTCTTCCTGCAATGATGTCACCAATCCTACTTTAGCGGTAAGAGCAGTGCTCCCAGGGCTGAAGGCCCGCCCCCAGTGCACCAACTGTCTCATTTGAATAAGACTTTAATGTTGTTGTACTCCTAATGAACAGAAGTGACATATATAACAAAGGAACATTTGTACATTTATCACTGTAATGTACTTTGCAAACCGTTGGTAGACTCCCTTTAACCAATTGTAAAATGCATAATGGTCAGCATGGTGCTTCAGTGAGTAGCACTATTGCCTTGCAGCATTATGGTTCCAGGTTTAAACCCAACCAAGGGCAAAATCTGCTTAAAGGGGTATTCCCACGAACATAACCATTTTTAAATTTGTAGATAATTAAAAGTTAAACATTTTTGCAAATATAAATAATTACAATTTTTGCAGAGTTTTAAAGATTTTCTCTAAATATCTTGTGGTCACAAGTTATTGTCTTGATCGGTTGCCAATGGATACGACCATGAATGCAGGACCTTTCTAAGCTCAGAAAATCAGCCATGACGCCCTTACTGTGGCTGGGATATCTTCTGATACATGTAGTGTCCCTGCCTGATAACCCAGCTACAAAAAGAAAATCATGACTGGGTTCCTGACAAGTCCCAAACCATAGAAGTTTCTGCATTTGTGGTCGTATCCATTGGCAACCGATCAGGAAAACAGACTGTCACCGCTAAGATGGTTAGAGAAAATCTTTAAAACTCTGCAGAATTTTTAACTACTTATATTTGCAAAAATGTTTAACTTTTACTTTTCTACAAATATAGATATGATTATGTTCATGGGAATACCCCTTTAAACATTAAATGCACTTTGTGCTTATATTCTCTTCGCTTTCCTCCCACATGTTAAAATTATTCTGATAACTTGTCATACTACTTGACAGTTTTACCCTGTGACAAGGGCTGTTGTGTCAGTTGTAGTGGAAATCTCTAATGCAAAATATGACTGCTCAATTATGTACATTGCTGAAATTCTGATCATACGATTTTCCATGTTTTCTTCTTCATCCTGTAGTTATTCTTGTTTTTTGTCAGTCCTTCTTTATTCCTGTTTGTACCTTCATTATCCTAATGAGCCCATTGTTGTTATTGGCCATATGGTTTTCAGGACTATATATACAGTATATATAATATGTATATAAAATATATATTTCACAACACATGCTCCCCTGTAATGTTATGACCTTTATCCCCAAGCTTCTTTTTCATTCTTATTTCTATTTGTTTACATTTTAACATCTATATATCCAATCATCCAAAATGGGGTGTGGTAATTTGGGGGGAATTAGCCTCAAAGGCGGCGGACTCCTGGACTCGACAGCGGTGTTAGTGTTACTGGGTGCCGGAGAAGCAGCAATCGGACGGTGCTAGTGTAAAGCAAATGGCTTTATTTCAGCTAAAAAATGGTACAGAAACAAAATAAACAGCCTGGGGCACATTTAGGGCGCTACCTTACTGCTTGACCCCTATCTATCCTCTGGGGCAACAAGCAGCCTGACTCATGCTCAGCTCAAGCCAAAAGTCCTCTTTTGGAACCCAGTCCTCCTGGCACAGACCGCCTGTCTGTCCTTGGCTGGTTCCACACTCCCTGCTTCCTGCAGGTCTCGACAACAGCTCTGCTGCTGTATCCACTCCCTCTGGAGTTACGCCCCACCCATAGGTGTGGCTGAGGGCCTTTTCAGGCCTGGCCCTGGGTCGTTCATTAGCGCCCTCTGGGTTCATACTCTCACAGGGGGTATTGTCCCAGAGTTAACTTTAAAATGTGCACTTACACATGTTATATATGAAAAAGAATGCTAGACTACCTCAATCCAATTTTAGACACATTTTTTCAATTTTAAAGTCTTTTATTTTCTTGTCAATTTTAATTTTTATATTTGTAGGATTAACTAATTAAATTGGGCCCCTTTCCTGGTGCACTTGCAGGCTCATTTGTATAGCCATAAAAATGATTATCTCTGCATTGCTTCATTGATATGGTATTGTATTGCTCTATCAATTTCAATTTATAGTCCTGTAATGTTGATCCGGAAGGAAACAAAATAAGCCCTTAAGGAAAAGACAATTTTGTATAGTAACTATGGACAGGCACAAACTATGACTTTTTCATGACACGGGATTAATCTGGTAGAGATCTACTACAAGAGAATCAGGGAGTTATGTTTGTGAGATCTTGCAAAATGCTCAGCAGACTATGGCACTTTCTAATCTTGATTTTTGTTTGCATGAGGTGAAATTGGTTACATTGTTGAGGTAGGTGTTATCCCTTCTGTCAAAGTTCGTGGCCTTCTCATAAAGCCTGAGCAGGTGACCGACATCCCTGATGAGTTGCCAATGTTTACTTTGCTGCTGTGTAGAGACAGGCAAACTAATGCATTCCAAGCCAGGTTGAACACGAATATTCCAAATTGTAAATTTTTTTTTTCTACGAAAAAGAATAAATTGTGATTAATTGCAGACTAACTAAAATGGCTGCTACCATATGTAAAGGACACACGTGTCTGAGTCACGGTGAGGTTCTGGCATCACCTAACATTACCTGACAGCCTCTGAACCAATAGTCTGTGGTAAGTTGACACTTTACAGTATATACAGTGCTGGCCAAAAGTATTGGCACCCCTGCAATTCTGTCAGATAATACTCAATTTCTTCCAGAAAATGATTGCAATCACAAATGCTTTGGTAATAATATCTTCATTTAATTTGTCTTCAATGGAAAACCACAAAAAGAATTGTCAAAAAGCCAAATTGGATATAATTCCACACCAAACATAAAAAAGGGGGTGGACAAAAGTATTGGCACCCTTTGAAAAATCATGTGATGCTTCTCTAATTTGTGTAATTAACAGCACCTGTTACTTACCTGTGGCACATAACAGGTGGTGGCAATAACTAAATCACACTTGCAGCCAGTTGAAATGGATTAAAGTTGACTGAACCTCTGTCCTGTGTCCTTGTGTGTACCACATTGAGCATGGAGAAAAGAAAGAAGACCAAAGAACTGTCTGAGGACTTGAGAAGCAAAATTGTGAAGAAGCATGAGCAATCTCAAGGCTACAAGTCCATCTCCAAAGACCTGAATGTTCCTGTGTCTACCATGCGCAGTGTCATCAAGAAGTTTAAAGCCCATGGCACTGTGGCTAACCTCCCTAGATGTGGATGGAAAAGAAAAATTGACAAGAGATTTCAACGAAAGATTGTGCGGATGGTGGCTAAAGAACCTCGACTAACATCCAAACAAGTTCTAGCTGCCCTGCAGTCCGAGGGTACAACAGTGTCAACCCGTACTATCCGTCGGTGTCTGAATGAAAAGGGACTCTATGGTAGGATACCCAGGAAGACCCCACTTCTGACCCAGAGACATAAAAAAGCCAGGCTGGAGTTTGCCAAAACTTACCTGAGAAAGCCAAAAACTTTTTGGAAGAATGTTCTCTGGTCAGATGAGACAAAAGTAGAGCTTTTTGGGAAAAGGCATCAACATAGAGTTTACAGGAAAAAAAAAGAGGCCTTCAAAGAAAAGAACACGGTCCCTACAGTCAAACATGGCGGAGGTTCCCTGATGTTTTGAGGTTACTTTGCTGCCTCTGGCACTGGACTGCTTGACCGTGTGCATGGCATTATGAAGTCTGAAGACTACCAACAAATTTTGCAGCATAATGTAGGGCCCAGTGTGAGAAAGCTGGGTCTCCCTCAGAGGTCATGGGTCTTCCAGCAGGACAATGACCCAAAACACACTTCAAAAAGCACTAGAAAATGGTTTGAGAGAAAGCACTGGAGACTTCTAAAGTGGCCAGCAATGAGTCCAGACCTGAATCCCATAGAACACCTGTGGAGAGATCTCAAAATGGCAGTTTGGAGAAGGCACCCTTCAAATCTCAGGGACCTGGAGAAATTTGCCAAAGAAGAATGGTCTAAAATTCCAGCAGAGCATTGTAAGAAACTCATTGATGGTTACCGGAAGCGGTTGTTCGCAGTTATTTTGTCTAAATGTTGTGCTACCAAGTATTAGGCTGAGGGTGCCAATACTTTTGTCCAGCCCATTTTTGGAGTTTTGTGTAAAATGATCAATGATTTGACTTTTTTTTTCATTCTCTTTTGTGTTTTTTCATTGCAAGCAAAATAAATGAAGATATTATTACCAAAGCATTTGTGATTGCAATCATTTTCTGGAAGAAATTGAGTATTATCTGACAGAATTGCAGGGGTGCCAATACTTTTGGCCAGCACTGTAAGGTGCTATGGGATGGAATACGTGGCATTTCAGTGATAGTGCAATTAGGGGATAGATTTGTTATTCATCACTGCATGATCCAAAGGAGTTACTCCATTTTCATAAGCAATAGACAGCACCTAGTGCAACAAAGTGCAACACACCAGCTCTTCCCACCCTGGCATGTCCTTCAGTTCCCCCTACCACAATGGCTTCACCCCTGCCGCTTCTTCCCACCAGACCAGTAAATCCAGAAATGCGTCTTTATCTGACCACAGTCTAATGTTCACACGTGCCCAGGTGAGAGATAGGAGATGAAAAAGATCAAGGCGGGGAAAGCCGCCGGACCAGATGACATCAGTGCAAGGCTAATTAAGACTTGTGGGGAGCAGCTGTGTAGTATAATTACATATATATTTAATATGAGCCTGAAGCGGGAAATAGTCCCTGAATTATGGAAATCTTCTTGTGTGGTACCGGTACCAAAGAAACCTCACCCTATGGACCTCAACGACTACAGACCTGTAGCATTGACATCCCACTTGATGAAGATCTTAGAGAGATTGGTTCTCACACATCTCCGCCCTCTAGTGAGCCCCGCTATGGACCCTCTCCACTTTGCTTGTCGGCCAGGCATTGGGGTAGATTATGCCATCATCCACGTTCTGCACAGAACTCTTTCTCACCTGGAGAACCCGGGGAACACTGTGAGAATAATATTGTTTGATTTCTCCAGTGCTTTTAACACCATACAGCCAGGGCTACTGAGAGACAAGCTGGGCCTTGCTGGAGTGGCCCACCACCTCTCCAATTGGATCCTAGACTACCTCACAATCCAACCGGGACTATGTGTCAGATACCATGATCTGTAATACGGGGGCACCTCAGGGTACAGTTCTTGCCCCTTTCCTCTTCACACTGCACACTGCAGATTTTAGGTGCAACTCATCTAGCTGCTACCTACAGAAGTATTCTGAAGACTCTGTAATAGTAGACCTCATCACAGATGAAGATGACAGGGAGTACAGAGAACTGAACCGGGATCTTGTGAACTAGTGCCAGTGGAACACCTTAGGATCAATGCTGGAAAGACCAAGGAGATGGTGGTGGACTTTCGAAAGTGCAGATACCCTCCTAAACCACTGGACATCCAGGGGATGGGCATTGAGATTGTCAACACCTATAAGTACCTGGGTGTGCTCCTTGATAATAAGCTGGACTGGGCAGGTCACATGGAGATCCTGTACAGGAAGGGCCACAGCAGGCTCTACCTGCTTAGGGGGCTGAGAGCCTTTGGAGTCCAGGGGGCACTTCTTAGGACTTTTTTCAACTCAGTGGTGGCATCAGCCATCTTCTTTGGAGTGGCCTGCTGGGAGAGCAGTATATCAACCAGGGATAGAAGTAAACTTGACAAGCTGATTAGAAGGGCCAGCCCTGTCCTGGGGGGCCCCCTGGACCCAGTGCAGGTGGTGGGTGACAGAAGGATACTGTGAGTGGTGAGCTCCATGCATGAAACCGTGATAGCACTGGGCAGTACTGTCAGTGACTGGCTACTTCAGCCTAAGTGTGAGAAGAAGCGCTATCGGAAGTCTTTCTTCTCCACTGTGGTTAGGCTGTACAACCAACACCGACCTAAGCGGAGATCATTACACACAGAGAACTGAAATATCTTTCTGTTTGTGATATCCCCCCCTCCCTCCCCCCCTCTGCTACTTCTTATCTGTCTAGCTGCTATCAATGAAATGCCTCTTACCTTGGAACATTCTTGTATATGTTGTATTTGTATCTGCTTATCTTTGCTGCTGTAACACACTGAATTTCCCCATGGTAGGACTATTAAAGGATTATTATTATTGTTATTATTATTATGTTATTATTAAAGCTTGCAATACAATTAAAAAATTTTAGGAGTAGCAAAATTAGAACGAAGTGGTAAAGGGTTTTTGTTTTTTTGGATCACCCAATAAAAAGTCTTGTGGCCTGCGCTAATCTGAAAAAGCTCCGCTTCTTCAGCTAAGGCCCCACTTTGCGGAAACGCAACGTTTTTTGTTGCAGATTTTGCTGCAATTTTTTGAGAAAAAGTCAGGAGTGGTTTGAAAAGGAATGTAAAATATAAAGGAAGCACTTACACTTTTCCCTTCTGTTAAATCCAATCCTGACTTTGGCTCAAAAAAACCACAGCAAAATCTGCAACCAAAAACGACATACACAATTACACACAGTGTCAGAATTGTTGCCAGTCACTATTATAAGCAGTGTGCAGTAAAATGACTGGGAAAATCAAGGCAGAGGACAGGCAAAAGGAAGGGGATGAAGAAATACTTGTTCAAGTACTAACAATAAGAATGTGGGTGGCAACACTACTTCTGGTTTTGGTGGCACCGCCAGTAGCTGCAGGTTAGTTGAACTTCCTTAGTATCATCATCTCTTGTGGCCTGGTCAGTCACATTATTCCATGCTGCACTGCCACTTATGTTGACACATCTACCAATACTGCCACCACTCAGCCAGAAATGTCCTGTGATCTGGTCCATCACATTCCTTAATAGAACACTGTTAGTGCCACAGTGTTAGCATATTAAAATTTTTTTTTAAATTTGATTGCACACCTGCTCCCATGAAGGGATCATTTTTGGTAGCTTATTTTTTGAAAATTCAATTCATCACTTTTCGACTAGGCACTTACAAGTCATCAAGGTAGGCTATATTTGTGCAATATAACCACCATGTGTGTCTAAAAACTTTCCCCCAAAAAAGGGCAAATTAAAATGCTTAAAAGTGAATGTCAGTGCTTACCATCCGTTTTTCCATAGACACGTGACGTATATGTCACATTCACTTTGACGTAACTTCAGCTGTGTTTGCCTTAGAGAGCTAGAAATTGGATAAGCCAAATTAAAGAGGACCTTTCATGTCCTCCTGCACATGCTGACAGTGCTTTCCCGTTATGTGCCCTGGGGCTGGAGCTCATTTCGGCACCGCTCTCTGCCCACTATCAGAATGATGTTCCTGACAGTCTAGCTGGGCTGTGAGGAACGCCCTCCCCCTCACTGACAGTACTCGTCCATAGCCCTGTATTGTCAGAGGGGGCGTTCCTTACTGCCCAGTGATGACACTGAGCTGTGAGGAACGCCTTCCCAGCACAGGTCAGAGATCTGTGTCGGCACCGATATCTCCAGCCCCAGGGCACATAATGGGAAAGCCGACAGAGCGCTGAATTCAGCGGTATATAAAACTGCATGTGCCGGAGGACATTAAAGGTCCGCTTTAAGGTGTGGTTCATATCAAACTTGCTCAACCCAAAACAAATCTTGGTCCTGAACACGAAACAAAACATATCTTAAGAGGTTTGCTCTTCTCTTCTACTGTGCTGTGTGATTCAGTCATCAACAACTTTCTGTTGTTCATACAATCTAGAGATCATAAGGAGTTTGAAGTGGGCCGATACTGGGAAACCCAATCTTATGCTATAAGTCTATTGGGTGTTATTGGATCTTGGCTTTGTAGATCTCCAGGCAAGAATATCCTCTTGTTGATCAATTCTGTTCCTATTAATAAGGGGATTTGGAATTCAATAAAATTACTCAATTTGCCTTTTTAGTGCGGATGTAAAAAAAAGTTGCTATCCTGTAGTTATTGATGTCTTTAATAGCTTTGTTCTGCATATTGTTAGGCAAACGTGTCTAGCCATTCTCAGATGCTGCCCTTGCTGTTACTCTCATTCAATTTTCTCAATCCCTAAATACTAATGAAGTAGCTCCAGTTAGTTTCAAAGAGAGGGAGCAAAATGGTAAAATCGTCACTTTTATCATTTTATAAACTTATAATTGTCATTATATTAAAGCCAATGAAGTAGAATAGAATTTATTTTAGTTATTTTGTACGTAATAATTTTAATAAATATTGATCACTTTGGGCAGATTATTACTTTTATGTTATATATTTTTGTTGTTGTTGATCATGGTCAAACAGGCCTATTGAACCTTATGATCAGATATATACTCTTATTGAGCCCCATGGGTAGCACAATAAATTATCTTGTAATAATTGCATTTTAGCTTTTGACGTTACATTAGTAGATTGAGTGACATCTAAGCGAATATTTAATTAATTTGCTTTATTGCTTGCTTCTGAAAAGAAGGAGTACTAGAAGATGGTTGCAGCTATGTAGGGAGGAGGGCGAGAGCTTGTTTGTTTACACGCATTGGTCCATAGACATATATGCCCATTGGGATCTATGAATGTATTCTTTCTACTTGAATTAACATAATATATGTAAACAAACAGTTCCTCCCCAGCAGCCGCAGTTGCCAAGATCACAGCTTGGAACGAAATAATAAGAGCCTATATTATGAAGTGTGAATACTACATGTACTACGTGTTGGTTCAGCTTTATTTATTAAAGTGATTTTCTTTGCCAGTCGTCTTTTACCCACAATAGGATAATAGGATAATTCAGAGGAACAACTCTTCAACTATATAGAGCAAAGATTTTTTTTTGTTACCTAAATGGGTTGTTAGCTATAGAAACCCTATACCCTAATAGAGCATATGATTACATTATTGAGGACTCTTGGTAGATCTTCGAGTACTCTGGTAGTTAGTCTGACCATTTTACCAGTGGACCCTGTAAAACACTGAAAAAATATGACACATCTGTGATCCAGCAATCCCAATGATCCTTATTGACCAAGATTTATTGGTGATACATAAAGTTGGAATGCATTTTTATCAATCCATGGGTGTACTGGATCTCTTTATTTTATATATGGATTAAAACAGCAGACTCAAGTGGTATACCATAAACCCTTTGGGGGATTATCCTTTGCAAGTATGGCGAGCTGATTAGAACTTTTAATGCATGCTACCTCTTAAAGGTCCTTTCATTCCAGCAGTGTCTTTGTTGGATGATGTCATTTATGGTACATATGACCATATAGACAATCACTAGCCTCTTTGGTCACATACTGTTCATGCCTGCATAAAGCTAAGGCCCCACATTGCAGAAATGCAGCTTTTTTTGTTGCAGATTTTGCTGCGGTTTTTTGACCCAAAGCCAAGAGTGAGCAGAAGGCAGAAGTATAAGGATTTCCTATATATTTCCCGTTCCCTTGTTAGGGAATTGCTAGATGAGCAATTTCCCAGATGCTGCTGGTGAAACCTGGGAGGAAGGGAACAACAAGACAGTGAGCCTAATGCTGAACTCGCCCCCAGACCCTGCTTATTTGCCTCAACTACCCTAAGCGGTAGAGGACAACTGAGCAACAGTCCCTTCCTATGATTCAAGTGATAACACAGAATGCAGACAAGACAAACAACAACAAACGGGTGGTTAGCTAGCCAAGGGGTCGGTACCAGTCAAGCAGCGAAGTACAGAGTGAAAATCCAAAAGAGTTGTCAGAGGAAATAGCCAAGGTCAGAAATATGAATATAGATAGCAAAGAGTATACAGCTACCACACACAAGGCAATAGTAAGGATAAGGGAGCAGGATGGAAAAGTATATAAAGGAATCCGCCCTAGACTTGATTGGCCCGGAGGAATGTCAATCAAAGGCTTTTAAGTTAACTCCATAGTAACCAAAGGAAGTAAAGTACTGGCTGGACTAAAACACAGCAATGAATCCTCAGCTGTGCTACAACAACAAGTGAAAAGGATCACAGCTGAACACACTTCCTGCGCCGAAGCGTGTGACCAAAGGATGGCGCAGAGGCTTGAACAGGCAAAGATGTTACATCCTTTTGTAGCCATTCTTGGCTTTGGCTCAAAAACTGCAGCAAAATCTGCAACAAAAAAAGCTGCGTTTCCGCAACATGGGGCCTCAACCTAAGTGCTGAAGTCAGTGGTTGGTTTTGCAGCCCTATAACCCATGAAGTGGTCACTTCTGGTCCAAAAGCCCCAGGAACAGGAGTAGGAGTAAGTGATTATGTATGGGGACTCTCCTGTGTGATATGATTTTGAAAAAGGTCATCTCGGTACACAATCGGTTTCATTTATTTGCATCAACTATGAATATTAAAGCCTAAATTGAAAAATACATTGATCAAAATGACTTGAATGCATTTGTAGTGAAATGTTTCTGTGTTCTGCTTTAAGTTATAGAGATCGAACTCTGCCTCTGAATCAAGTCATGGCCCTAAAATAAAACGTTGTCTTTTTCCTAACAAGAGGAAAAATTTTCTACTTTAATATTTTTTTCATTGGTAAAAGAATCTTTCATTATTGAGAGAACCTACTTCTAACTAGTGACAGGAGCTTTATAGAAACGTTTACGGTGCAAATGACAGATTGAGAAAAATATAGACTTTACAGAAAGACAGCTAACAGACAGAAACTGTAAAAATCAAAGTCTTTTTGTCTATTATTTTGCTTTCCTATCATTTCCTGCAGTAAAACAGAACAATGAAAAATCAATCCAAGTTCACAAAGGATATTGCATTAATTTTCTCTTACAAAATAACCCAGCTAGACAGGTGTACACACGCAGCAGGAGACGGCCACATGGAAAATGAATGAGGCGGGGGAGCATTTTTAAATGATTTTTAAATTGTAACACAAAATTTGTGTGGCATGACACAGCCTACGGCATACAAGATAGGGAGATCATTTGCATAATTAAATGTGATAATACAACCCAATAACCTCTAGCAATTCTGTCAGCAAGGGAAGAAAACTCAATTAAGAAAAGCATGTTTCCGTTAATAAGGATCGAGATATTTTATCAAAATCCCTATAAAGGGAAGCGAACAAATGTCAAAAGTGGCACTCGCCTGACACATTACAGTGAATCAAACAGCTGTCGTAATTCACTTTGGCTTTTTATTCTCAGTGCATCTGACATCTGTGAGATAAATACAATGTGATGTGCACCACAGAAAACCAAATCATTTTTTATTTCGTAACATTTTTGTGTTCCATTTACAATAGTTTTTTTTTTATTTGAATAAATACAGTATGGTTTTTTATATAGCCCTTCAAAGAAGAGTACCGCAATTTAGGGCTCATGCACTTGGCATAGAGACTGTACAGTGGCACACAAAGTCACTCATGACCTTGTGTTAAAATGGTTGTGCCACCATGGAAAGCTTTGTTGGGTGTCATATGTAGAGAGCTATTTTTCTGCTTTAAGGGGATGGACGTTGCTAAAAGGGATGTGGCTTATTATATGTCACCATGCACCAAAAAATGTGCTAAAATTTTGATCCTTTTTAGTCTGAAATGTGGACAACTAGTAGAAAAGTTAACTTTACACTTAGACAGTATTAGTAAAATTCCACCAATTTGTCTTTTAGGTTCTAGAATTACAAGTACATGCACATGAAAAACGTGTTTTAATTTGGTTGTATGTGCCATTGTGTGACATTGTACACTTTTTATGGTGACTGATCATTTGCTTTTATTGTGAGTTGCAAATACCAATTTAAAGTGTACCTGTCATTTAATTTGACTTTTCAGGATAAACTGCCATGGGTACATGAGGAGTAATACTATATTTTGCCATTATATGCCTCATATCATAGCCCCATCTACCATGAGGCCATAATGCTACCATAAAGAAGTGCTAAGCAGCCCTTCTATGTATTGTTACTGTATTGTTAATCTTTGGAGTCTGCCTCCATGTACAGCATGACAAATCCAATCTAGCCAACAGAAAAGATAAGTGTAAACGTGTGTGTATATGTGTTTCACAATCATGGCCATAAGTGTTGGCACCCCCCAAAAAAAAGTATTTCTCCCATAAAATTACATGTTTATTTCCTTTGTGTGTATTGGAACAACACAAGGAAACAGAGAAAAAAAAAGACAAATAATTTCACACAAACATCCAAAAATGGGCCGGACAAAATTGTTGGCACCTTTTCAAAATTGTGGGTAAATACTTTTGTTTCAAGTAAGTGATGCTCATTCAAACTCACGTGTGGCAAGTAACAGGTGTGGGCAATATAAAAATCATACTTGAAACCAGATAAAAAGGTGAAGTTGAATCAATCTTTGCATTGCTTGTCTGCGTGTGCCACACGAAGTATGCAGAACTGAAAAAGAAGAGAACTGTCTGAGGACATGAGAACCAAACTTGTGGAAAAATATCAACAATCTCAAGGCAACAAGTCCATCTACAGAGATTTTGTTGTTCCTTTGTTCATGGTGCGCAACATAATCAAGAAGTTTACAACCCATGGCACTGTACCTAATCTCCCTGGACGAGGATAGAAGAGAAAATTTGCTGAAAGGTTTCCACTCGGATAGTCCGGAAAAAGCTGGACTTGGAGGTGGTGAAAGGTCCTTTTTTAAGTTAAAGTGACAGTGCCTATTTAAAGCTGTCCATGGGAACGTTCGTGGACTCCTTTCGACCCTACTTCCCATATTTAGAGGGACGCGATAGAGGTACCCCCTCTACAGCTCCTGTTCGTGATTGCTATAGATCCCCTGACAGCGGCAATATGGAGGGCAGAGCATATTTGGGGTGTTTACTATGATGACTTACAGGGAAAATATAGCCCTCTAGGTGGACAATGTGCTATTGTTTCTTAGTAATTGTAATATCGGACTTTGGACTATCCAGTTTACAGATTAACTGGTCAAAGTCAACTCTCCTATTGGTGGGGCCACAACCTCCTGTGATGGGTGATTGGGCGATGCAGTTGCAGATAGTCACAACTTTTAAATACCTAGGTTAGTTCCTCAATACATGAGTTTCACTCACTTAATGTAGTTCCCCTGTTACAACAAAGGACAGTGGCTGGGTGCCAACTGCCATTCAGTAAGTTTGGGCATGTAAACCTTTCGGTCCCTAACCCTTGAATCTATTACCGATTAGTTCAACGGCAACATCTTAAGGGCTGGGGAACAACCAATTTCACCTCAGCATCCAAGGAACTGATTGGCCAGATTGGGAGAGGGCTCCCTCATAGAAGCGTTAAAGGCAGGTAGAATGCATGTTGGAGGATCTCCCTACTCCACCCTACAATTGATGCAGAAGGTATGGCACAGTGAAGGAGACACTGGGGAGACAGGTTATACCCCTCTCTCTCCTATCTGGGATAACATCCACTATACAGAGTTTTCTAGGCTTGAGGGATTAAGGGATTGACGGTTGGAAGTCAGCTGGCCGCATGCCACAGTTATTTGTTTTAAGACTTTTGGTCATTTCCAACAAGAATTGAATGTGCTGCATCAACATTTCTATCAATACTTACAGGTAAGACATGCCTATGCTTCTCAGTGCCAACAGGCGCCTATCAAACCTGTCTCCTTGACCTCCTTCTTAGAGGCGGTGATGCAGGAGAGGGGTACCAGCGGTACCATTTCCCAATACTACCGATGTATGGCAGAGGTATTGTACTCCAGGTCACTGCATTTAAGATCTATTTTGGAAGAGAGTTGTAGGCCCCATTACAGGGGTGGCTTGGCTGATGTCCTTGAGGCACTGCCACAAGTCTCCCTTAGTGAGGCTCACTGTATATCCCAATTCTTCCTGATAAACAGGATATACAGAACACCGTACCTATTGCAAAAAATGGGATATAGAAGAGATGCTTAGAGAGTTAGAGTTTTTTGCAGGCGAGTAACTAACTTTGTGGGGAGGGTATATGGATGTCTTATACAAATTCTGCAGCTGACACGTGTTAAAATAAATCAGTAGAGTAAAGCCCCACATTACAGTGTTTTTTGTTGCAGATTTTGCTGTGATTTTTTTTTTTTTTTTGAGCCAAAATCAGGAGTGGCTTGAAAAGGAATGGAAAATATAAAGGAAGCAGTTATACTTCTCCCTTCTGTTAAATTCACTCAAAAAGCCTTAGCAAAATCTGCAACAAAAAACACAACGTTTCTGCAATGTGGGGTCTTAACCTAAAACAGTGTTTAGAGGTTTATGTTGTCTATAGTGATGCTATCCTGCCTCAGCTAAGGCCTATTCTGTTTACACTGTTCCAGTCTACAGAACAAAGCTGACAATTAAGCTGCTGAAACATCAATATGACTTAAAGATATTAATTTACTTAACAGTTAATTATAGGATATTGTATTTATATAGATCTTAGCCTGAGTGATAAACTGTATATCCACTGGAAAATCATAATGTCTTTGTATAATGTAGAGGGGCATATACTTCCCCTGCATTCCCTCAGAGCCAAAATGAATGTGCCTGCTGTATTTACTGCTTTATGTTCCAGTGATTCTTCACTGAAGAATGTGTAAGGCTACTTCATATTTCTGTTATTACAGTCTGTTGCTCTCATCCGGAAGATGGAAGAAAAGGTCCTGCATGCCGGACTTTTTCTTCCATTCAAAAAGTAAACAAATGATGTAAGAAAGCTTGTCATGTTTTTTTTTTTTTTTTTACAATGGAGTGAATGCAGACATACTTTACATAAATACCACAACTGATATTATTGCATACTGAGCTAAAAGGAGGTTCAGGAGAGAAGAGAGAAGAATCCTGCTGCTCACAGTCTTATTAAATTCCTTTGCAGTATAAGGTGATAAGAGAATTACCACTATAATGTCCTGTAATCATCTTGGCTGCTGCAGTGCTCATTTTTATGTGTCACCGAAGATGGATTACATTACTTATCCAATGGTCTGAGATAGGTGAACAGTCTTTTTCTAATTAACTGTTCATAGATGAATATTTACATAAAGAGAGAAACTTAAAGGGATTGTCCAGGAATTAAAAATAATGGCCTTTAGGATAGGCCACAAAATATCTGATCAGTGGGGCTGCTGATAGGTGGCCCCTGCACAGTTCAGCTATACTAGGCCACATCCTGCAGGAGGAGAAGGAGCCTAAGCTAGTTGTGAATTTTTAAATGTTGTTGTGGATTTCTGCTGTTCCTTTAAGTAGCAGTCTATAGCTTGTTCATAGGAATTCTCCAGACATCAGTTAAATTTGTGCAGTTACTATACATACTTTTACAACCATTTCTGCACCAATGCATCTAAAATAAAATAAAAGAATCCATATTCTTGATCTATACAGGGTCTGTGCAAATGTTTATGTTTTCATGGATAATCTGATCCTGCCCTTTTACTTCCTTCTATGTGGTACTGTTTGTAGGTTAGCAAAAAGAGGGCTGAATTGCAATACCAGAGGCTGCCTATAGTCATAACAGATTCAGTTTTTTTTTCTAATTAGAGACAACTTTGTAAAGCCCATAAATCTATATATAGTTTTCAGTATAATGTTATTGTTGACTTGTGTCTATGTTTGTTAAATGAGATTTTGTAAAAGCCATTTTACCTACCCAGGGTGGTTTTTGTGGCAGGATGGAGAATGTGAACCAGAGCCTATAAAGGGAGGTGGAGTATGACTTGACACTTGGGTCTAACTTGTACAAGTTTCAAAAATGGATAGTTATCCTCACCTGAACAACCCCCAACCTATACAGGAGATACAAATTAATATTGATGGTACCTGGCCCCTTATTAATCTGCTGTCCAGTCACTGACAAAGGATATGAAGGATACCTAAGCCAAGGACTGAAATGAAAAAACTGTGGTTTGACCATATGGGGAACAGTTAAGCCTTAGTGTATTGCTATTTTTTCTTACTTTTGCATTGTAGGACTGTAGGTTGAGTTTTTTTCTGTTATTTTTTCCCATTTATTTTGTAACTGTTTTGCTTGTTGTATGTCATTTTATTTAGTCTTTTTTTTTTAAAGCACTGAATGCTTTACATTAAAGTGTTTACTTTAATGGTAATCCCAGCATGCTCTATGGATCCATTGCATTTTCAGGTGTGATTAATGGTCTAACTGTTGCAGAACTGTGGGTGCATGTTTTGCGTTACCTACTGGCCCACCATCAATAGATGGTGGTGTATCTGGGGTACATGGACTGTGTTGGGGGTGTGATTTATGCTCAGTTTGTAACCTTAATGAAAGATGAGCACAAGACTGAGTGAGCGGAGTAATTTAACCAGCCTGACACCCACATCACATGCCAGGATGGGGTGTATCTCATAAACATATTTAAAGTTCTCTGTTAGGTGGTCTATTTACTGCATGCTTATTGAATTTTGGAGAAACTAAATCAGCTGGATGCCCTTGTTTATAAAATCCTTGGATATTCTGTATCTGGTTGCTATGTACGTTAGAAAACCTGATTTCTAATTGACCTGGTCCCATGGATGCTGAACTATTAACATGTTGGCTAGTTTACTCATTTAAGATTCCTATGATGTTTAATATTGAACAAGGATGTCAAGAGTTAATGTTTTCAAACATAAACCAAGAGGATGTAACAGATTAAATGTTATTACGTGAAAAGGAAAAATTTAGATTTTGACTTTGGGAATCATTTTCCCCTGAGACATCACTAAGAACTTTTTTTATACTTCAAATGCCTAATGTAATTTTATAACGACAATTTAATTGCTGCTTAAATAGATTAGTTTTTATATTGAAATTAGGAACTAAACAGTTATTGCCTAAAACCAATTTGTTTCCCCCAAAAGACCTACAATACATGTTTCATCCAAAGAAGCATAATGTGAAATGAAACGAAGGGAAATCTCCACCTTTATTAACATTGACTATTCTGCAAATCTACAATCAAGTGTCTTTATGATGTGCCATTACATTTTCCTGTTTCCGCATTTTGCTGTTTGCTCCCATGCTGAGCATTGTAGAAGAAAAATGAAAATCAACAAGCACCATAGAATCATTTTTGGTGACATCTTATTATTCCTATTGGGAATACATGTTGTAGATACACATGCATTAATGAGGGAAGCTGGATCTTAATATGGCAGCATTGGGTTTCCATGGTTTATGAGTGTGGCACATACCATGCCCAAGGTATTATATAGTCATAAATAGAATTATAAAATATTTTAGCAACAGCTCTTCTGCATTATATCAGATTTGCTCGGATAATAAAGCAGAACAGTCATGGATACTTTCCAGCAGATATGCAGCAGATGGCATGTGCTTCCTACATAGAATGCTGTCTTGGGAAGTCTGTATTCTGAAAAAAAATATTTGCCTGAATGGTGAGTTAAAGGGATTATCTCACTAGGGCTGCCCACTTTCGTATTGAAACCACCATGGCAATTCGCTAGTCGCCACAGGTTGGTCTGCTAACACCCCTAGAGGAACCTAGCCAGTAGTATGTGTTTGCGGCAACCATTCAAATGAATGGTCATCCATGTAATACATGATTCAAATCACCACAGAGAGAGAAGCTCACAGCTCAAAATACTGCTCTTTTCGTAGTAGCCATTCTGGGTATTGCAAAGTTGTCCCTTTCAAGTGAATGACCTAACACTACAATATATAGAGCAGTTGCTACTAAACATATGGTGCTCTGAGTAAGGACAATGCTGACACCTGATGTAAGCGATGAGGAGGTCATGGTGCTGGCACAAAAGTTCCTCGAAACAGTTGATCGGCTCAGGTAACAAGTGTTAGACCCCCCATCAATCTAAAATTGTTAGCCAGTATTTAGTATAGGTCATCAGTTTTGTAAAGTTGGATAATCCCTTTAATCCAAAGATCAACACTGATAACTTGTGGCATAACATTCTATGCATTCACATAAAGATAAGGAGAAATAGATTTTGTGTGCACTGTAAGATGCTGACCATGGCACGATCAGAACAGTCTTAAAGCAACTGATTAAGTCATATTATTTCTTCTTCATGATAACTTTCCATGATTAAGTCCAGCAGACATCCTCTTAACTTCTCTTTGTAAGCTCGATCCTTTGCCAAATTCCTAAGCAGCGATTGGCGTCAAGCCTGCTTTTCATGCATATAATTCTGCTTAATGCTTGCCTGCCTCAGTGGGAATATATAAATATTGTATTTTATATCTGGAGCTCAGTTTATAGAGATATGTAAATGATATAGTTTAACACATTACTTACACTCAGTTATCCTGCATCGTGAATTATTTTTATCTTTAGTGACAGGGTGATCTTCAAAGTTTCCAGTGTCTTATGTTATTATAGTAACTGAAATGAGACCTGGTGACCACCAGATTGCTACATCACAGGTGTCACTGTTCCCTCAAAGCTTCAAGGGACTACAAGATTTTATTTTCTTCCAAAAAAATATTGCTGCTTTTGGCCATATACAGTATAAGAGATTTAATAAGCTAAATGCGGCAGAATTATCATGTAATTTGCACCAAAACACGGTCTAGCATTTTGTGCGCCACATTTATCAATTGTCATAGACACTTTT
Organism: Leptodactylus fallax; assembly: GCA_947044405.1. Classification (NCBI taxonomy): domain Eukaryota; kingdom Metazoa; phylum Chordata; class Amphibia; order Anura; family Leptodactylidae; genus Leptodactylus; species Leptodactylus fallax. The sequence continues at coordinate 1,158,329 of CAMRHE010000150.1, forward strand.
TAGACACTTTTCTGACTTGACAGAAAAGGAGTAAGGCTTAAGTGGCCTAAATTGCCTCTTTGTGCACCAAAAATGCCCCACAAATGTGCCAAGAACTTCTAAGCCAATTTATAGGTGTAAACTTATACTAGATTGTCTAAGAATATGCTAGATTTATCAAACAGTATCAGACACTTTGATAAATCTGGTGCAGTTTAAGAGACTGTCTAGTCTATGTTTGCACTGTCTAGCTTTTACAAATCAGCCCCAGTGTCTGATATTGCAGGTGAGCCCTACTCCATTACCTGACCACTGGTTTGTGCTTTATCTTCTACAGTACTTTAAAGCAACTTTGCTGTTGCAGATGATCATAGAAACCATACTTTTAACCCATTCTCATTATGCATGGGTCTATTTACACTGAATGGTACCTGAGGAATCATCACTGTACCAGTCTATGTCACATAAGCTGTAGTGTGCCAGCTAACCAGTTTGACTTTGGGTCATCCCCAAAGGCATTGTCTAAGTAGTCCTCCTAGAATTCACCTTTTAACCCTCCATATGGGGATATGTGCACTTCGTTGCTGGGAGCCTGCCAGGTCTCTACTTCTCGGAGTGGCCAAAGGCTGGAAAGACATTGGTGTGGGGCACCAGGGGTTAGTCTAAAGTGTGATCAAATACATGTAGGATTTCAGGGGCAGGCACAATCCGTTTAGGGTTGTAAATATGACAAGGGTAAAGTCGGGCAGACATATGCAGAGTCAGAAAACAGGCTAAAAATGAATATACGGGAAAACTGTAAGAATGAAGGACACACCTGTATATGCCCTCGCAGGAACAAGCTAAGGTGTGAGCCTATATTGCTGAGGCATCAGGTGCACAGTGGAACTACTTTAAATAGGATTTGGGTGACAGGGATCAGTTGAGGGGATGCTTACCAACCCAATAAGTAACTGTAGACAGGTCCAGCAGCAGTATTAGCTGCAGGAAGTGCATGAGCATATCAGCGTGGAGGAGCATGGACTACACAGTGAGAAACAAAGTTGACCAGGCAATGCAGACTGCCATCATTTCATAAGCCAGCTGAGTACTTTGACTCTTGTGCCATTAAGGACACTTATGCCCTATACACAGGAGGGGAGATAAGTGTCTGATCATTAGGGGCCCGAGCCCTGGGGCCCACAGTGATTAGGAGAACAAGGGCCTGAAAGTATCCCTAAAGCCTCCTTGTGAATGGAGTGCTTGTCCGCTTGCATGAGTAGCGCTCCATTCACTGTAATCTCCAGCCATGCCCGCAGCCCACAAAATGCATCATGCAAAATGTTAAGGAAAATGCTCCTCTATCTTAATGTTGCTCAATACTAGTCTTATTCCTCCAATATGGGGATGAGATAATATGAAATCTCATTCACTTTGCTAGTACTGTAAAACACTGTTTTTTTTTTTCTGGTACATTTCCACAACAAGTGACCTCTCTCTCAGGATGAAATCCTACAGTCATTTTGTTGCAGTTTTATGAATCTTTATCTCTGAAAACTGTATCAAAAACGGACACAAAAAGACTTATTCCTCCTTCTCTGTAACCTGTCAGCTAAAAGACATCCATTTAGGCTAGGGTTACATGGCGACTTTGAATGCGACTCCCATTGTGCTACCAAAGATTGCCAGGTTGCCCTGCAACTCCTTCACTAATGTTCGTGAATGAAGTCACATTGCGGCCCCTAATGTGCTGTGACTGTGACTTTGAGTAATATGTTGACAATTTTTGCAACTAAAAGTGGCAGTCATGGCATACTAGTAGTCTCAATGCGACTCCAGTCACTAACATTAGTGAAAGAGTCACAGGGTGCAATGAGAGTTGTGGCTAAAGTGGCTAAATTATATTTAAGTCAAAAAATCCACTGAACACTGTTTAGACCAGACAATGCTGATTTATCTCAGCAGTATCATAACAATAGTAAGAAAGACATATTTTTTTTAAAATTACAATGTACAAACACACACACATATATATATATATATATATATATATATATATATATATATATATGATTTGTATATCTTCCTTCAATTCAATGACGCATTTAGTGCCAAATGTAACCTTGTACATATACCCTCATAGCTGCTTCTATAGTAGCCTTGAGTATGGGGATAATCTATGGGAAGTTATACGTCAACAGTCATTATGTACAGTATATGTACAGCTTGTCATGAATATTTTACATTTAACCATCCATTGTTTTCACTTTTATTGTAACAAGAATTGCTTATTTTTATACTTTTTATGTAGCTGTGTAAAGGACTAGACTACATGTTTTCAAAATTAGAATTGGGAACACATTGCAAGGAATATATTTACAGCCTTTATATTTTTACTTGCCCACAATTTAGTAATATTTGGAAAAGGCTCCTCTACGACATTTCTTAAAGAATTATGTACTAAAAATATATATGTTCTGGTATGCTTAAATGGTCACTAGCTTTTCAGACAACTTTTCCTCATTTAATAGAGCCTGTCATACTGAACCAAAATGTAATGCACTTTAATTAAAAATGCTGCTGCTTTTTGCCTGAAAAACATCTCTAAGGCTGGGGCCCCATGTTGTGGAAACACAGCTTTTTTTGTTACAGATTTCACTGCAGTTTTTTAAACCAAAGCAAAGAATGGCTACAAAAGGATTGGGAAATATATAGGAAGCACTTATACTTCTACCTACTACTTAATCCACTGCTGACTTTGGTTCAAAAAACTGCAGCAAAATCTGAAACAAAAATTGCTGCATTTAGGCAATGTGGGGCCTCAGCTTAAAGTTCCTGCCACTAGGTGTCTCTCTTCTAGCTAATTTGCAGTTCACTCCCTGTTACTAGGGAAGTTTCATCTCTAGATGCAAGACAGGTTAAACAGTGAATGCAGATAGGAGTAGCTAATTCTTCTCACAGCCTTTATACATGTCTGCAAACTGCTTGCTCTGTGCAAAGGACTGAACATTCTGCAAATCTCACATATTACAAGTCGTCTATGTACTTTTATCTACTTCTTGATGCTCATGTGATTATGGATTAGTCACTGACTATGCTAATCGACTGCTCTTTTTCTGTCATGTAGTTGCCCTGTATTTGCAGTTCTGTGTTCCTGGATCTCCTATATGATGGTAATTTGGGCTTTTTTTAGCTATTTGTTTGCTATTGTAAAGTTACTCCTGGCAGAATTACATGTAAACAAACCAAACTAGTTATAATAGATATGGAAGGGGGGTGGGGTGGGGTGGCAGATTGCTCCTTATTGTACACACCCCCTGCCTCAGAGACAAGTGTAAAATGTGCTGCAGCCATATTGTGATTATTAGGAGCAGAAAAACTGATAAGGCACCATGTATGAAGTCATAGAACAGATTGCCCAAGACCCTTCAGATATTTCAACTTTTCATGAAAACTCAGGTACCCTTTAAATATATAATATTTTTTGGTGCAATACTCTACACACACTATTCATTTTAGGATTCTGTCAGGGGCTCAGATGTTTTTGATGGCAACAAGCTTTCAAGATTCATTGCATCTGCTTGAAAAAATCAGATCAGCATTGAGGTCATGACTCTGTTATGAACAGAAGCCTTAAGTAAGAGTAATATAAATAGAGCCTTAAACAATAGATTGTTCCTGCTGGAGGTCCCATGTTGATTTGACCAAACCAAGTTAATATCTTGTGACATTTTTTATGCAGTGCTCCTAATAAGGAGATGTTTTGAACAAAATTGACCTATGTCAATAATTTTTATGATTCTTATTCAAATGTCATCTCAAAAATGTACTGTTTATTCAATTTTTTTTAAGTAGTTGGTGTTTATTATTGTTTAATAATGTCGTGTAATCTCATCTCATTCATGATTTTTATAGCAAATGAAAATGTTGTATTTATTTTCTCTATAGAGCTATAATATTTGTGGTTAATTGGTACAGCAAAGGATATGCAGAATTTATTTCTACTTTCATGCTATAGTTAACCTCAATTTTTATTAAATCTGTTTATTTTCATCTTCTTGATCCAATTCAAAACTGATACAAACTGATGTAAAAGTATCAGGTTTCTTATACAGTATGAAGCATCGTTTTAAAAATACTTAAACTTTACCAGCAGTCTGCATCTGTTTTTAATCCATTTTTCTAACTGATCCATTTTTTATTCTCTAGTTACGATCTGCATTTGCCGCCCCCTCAAACAAAAACAAAATACTGGAAAAACTAAAGCAAACAGAGACCTTCAGTTTGTATCAGTCTTCTACATACTTCAATATTAGGTTACACTAGCATCGCCTAACCATTGTTTTGGTCCATTGGAGGACAAGAACAATGGATAGGCTGACCAAAAAAAAAAAAATCTGTTAGACTGGGGCCCCAAGTAGCGTAAACACTGCAATTTTGCCATTTTACAGTACCTGCAAAGTGGATTGGATTCTGGCTGATCCCATCGAGACATTGCAGAAAAATATCCGCAGCAGACATGCTGTAATTTCAAAAACCGTTGAGCTTTTGAAAACACAGCATGTCAATTATACCTACAGAAACGCTGGTGTTTTCCGTATATGTATAATAAGGACAGAAAGTCCGCAGAGGAAAACTCCGTGGACTTTCTGTGAAAAGCGCTGCGGAAAAAACGATTAATTTCTGCCGCTGTCTTTTCCGCAACACTTTTTGGCCCGCTTACATGGGACCTTAGCCTTAATGTTTAGTCCATTGTTTTGGTCCATAAATGGAAGGGTGAAAGTATTGATGTCTTTTAGCATATCTGAACAATGCGAGAAGAAACAGTAATAGAAGATTAGCTTAGCTGTATTGACTCTTCTGCATTTTCTAGATCTGAAAAGTTTCACGTACAGTACCCTACCCTAATTTGTGGATAGTGTGTTTGATCCAGTTTTCACATGTGTGAAAAACACTTTTTTAAGCAATTAACTGTACCTTTCAATGTCTCTAGGTCCATGAGAGATGGATGACACCACTGTCATCTGTCATCAGAAACCAACTCATTTTTACAATGAAAGCTAAAACCACTACTATAAATCTGGAGACAAAACAGGATCACACCATAGACAATGGCTGATGGACTCAGCTCCTCCCTCCTCCCTGCCAATGACTTCTGCATAGCTTGAATGGTATCTACATATAGGTGGCAGTAGAGAGTATTTTTTTTGGCCTCTAAATAGATTTGCCTTATTTTTCCCAGAGATCAGTGCCCTTAAGGATCCTTACTAGCTGAATCTCTGAAAGAAGTTTTATATTTTATGTCCACATGTCTGCTGTAAAGCTAAGCTGTGGAACTACTCTATATAGCTCATGCACCATGGCTGCCTCCATAATTATGTAAAGTAAATTTAATAAACAGATTAGAAAATGAGTATATTTCAGTATGTGATTTAATCAATAAAACATAAGGTGATACATATTGCTAAATATTACTAGTTAGACGAGTTAGAAAAGTAATTTTATGGGCAGAGAAGATCCCTCCAGCATCGTTTTATAACCTCTCTATAAAATGAAGACATGGGTTATGATTTATAACCATGACAGAGGGAAGAGTTTTGTAAAGTACAGGTAATTGATATGCTGGATTTGATGCCCTCTGCAAATTGGGACATGTTTTACCATTGTGTATGGGTTGAAAAGAAACATGTATTAGATGCAGTTGATAAACTCAGAAAATAGCTCAGTCTTTCTTTGTGTTGAACTAAAGGTTGCACCAATTCTGTCATGATGTAAAAGGTAATGTACAGCAAAACTGCTGCAAGGGAAGTGATTTATGACTGTGCCAGTGCCAGAAAGGTTCAGATTTATGGCCTGTACTGGATTAATGTAAACACATTCTGTGTAAGGGTCTTGAAGCATTTCACTACAGGAGCATGAAGCCAGAAATGAATGGTCATGTCATGGCAGTGACCTGAGATGAACCAGCTATAGAGTCATCAGTAGTCTGCAAGCAAGGACGACGTGAAAGATTAATTATTTAATGCTACTAGGCAGATCACATACGTATATAAAAGAGCATCTGAAAGCAACTCAAAGCTTTTACATTTTCATTTATGTAGTACATGAGAAAAATGTGTAAAGGCTGAAGGAGGCATCAAGTATTACCGTTTATAGAGTGTAATATTTTTCTTTTCACTCTACAGGTTTTTCTTATCATCTCAGTCTTACAACCCTTTTGTTGAAAATATATTGCTGGTTTACTCATATGCTGTAAAAGATATAAGAAGGCATGACATTGTTTTTATGTCATAAACGTTTATATATAATATAGAGTAACTTGTTAGATATAATACATGCTAATACTGGGTTGAATACACTTTGGACTCTTCTGATCATGTACAGTCCCTTTAAGATTCAATGACTGTGCAGGCCATTCGAGTACATTGAACTCTGTGTCATGTCATTGGTTCCTACTTCAGATGATATGAATATATGGTCACATTTATCGTGCTATTTTGCACAGGCATTTTGATATTATAATGAAAACATTATATAGAAATATACCTCAATAAATGCTATACTTTCAGTATCATGTGTTTTGATAAAAAAGCACTATTGGAATGGCACAAACAGTGGATATTTTCATATTTTACCATAGACTTTCAACTAACATTTAGAAGCAGTGTTTTAGACCCCAAATATGTATTTTATTCTGTGTGCTACTATATTGTACTGTACATCTATATGTCACAATAGTCTCCCAGAGAAACAATTGGCATTTTGTACACCAGAATTAATAAAGGTGCAAGGCTCTGACCTCTTCATACATCAGACACACACCCGACTGCCAGAAATGCATCAGTTATAATAAATATGTTGTCCTTGCCCACCCCATTCCCTGCCCTGCTCCACCTGCTTTCGCTGAAAGTGGCCAACAAGGAGCAGATCTGGGGATGTGTCAAGGCGGAAGAGATGTAACACATTTTTACCCCTCTAGGTCCCCTAATTGCCTCTAGGGTTGAATACACCCAGAATATGTCATGCAATTCCTTATTAATGCAAAAAAAAAAAAATCTCTGTATGCACCAGCACAAAATCAGAAGAGAAAGAAGGTAAAGTAAGGGGGTGTGCACACTTGACAGTTTGACGCTGAATTGGGGGCCCAGGTTCTGCCTCCTATTGTCTTCAATGGAAGGCAGAGATTGCAGATGGGTCTAATCAGCTGCGGAAAGCCGCAAAGAAAAATGGCAGCTGGAAAATGAAGAGGAATTCCTCTTCATTTTCCGCCGTGTGAATGGCCCCTAAAGGCCCACAGATTTCAACAAGTGCCATATTACAGATTCTTACAACATAGGCTGATAAAAAATATCTTCTATTTCAGAAATTGCAAATGATCAGTCTGGAGCACCGAGGGCGGCTCAATTGCTCCACACTATGCTACACACTGTTCTAATACGCCAATGGGAATGCTAGAACACAGGGACAGGTGAGATTTCATCATAGCTCCCTAGACCTGTCACTTAAAGAAGGGAGGCATACATTTTCATGTGGATAAAGGCATTGCATTCAGGTGAGCCTGACCTATCTAACTAACTGTGTTTCTGGTTTAATATGCTTAATCCTGGTGACAGACTCCCTTTAAATATTCCCCTCCTATCCAGGTGATATACATTTTCATACGTAAGTTCTACATCACATACACATACCACAGAAATGGCAAATAATACAATATACATCCACTCCAGCCAAGTTAAACTTCACATCTACTGTAAGATCTATATACGCTCCTACCTAGAACCTTTCATATAATAGTCAGTGAAGTAGGCAGGAGAAAGGAACCGATACGAACATAAAACACCCAATATGTGACAAATTCACTGTCACGATCAGAGTGATTCCATTTTCCACAATTACTTACAGTGCTCTACAGGTGTAATATTAGGAATACGAAGAGTTAAAATGATTTCCTTCTAGTATTTAATTAATAGATGATCTGCAGGAAGTCATAGAATCTGCACAGACTGTATTCAGATAGGTGCTGTAATGATACACCTGACCCAGATAAGGACAGTTCCTTGTTTGCAGCCTTTGTATTGCTGTGATATTTCTGCCAACTTGAACTTATTTTTTTATTGTGAAATTCTAAGGAAGATTTACAGCAACCCTGCAGCATGTTACTGGGTAAAACTTGTCATTAGGGCAAATGATGTTTTACGACTCACTAGTAATGGCAAGGTGATGACAGAATGACAAGTTGTGTGCTGTGTTGCAAAGTGGTTGCCCCATGAAATGAAAAAAAATAGGAAAGTTAAAGGACCTTTTTATTTTCTAGTAAATAAAGTTTAATATGAATGAATGAATATCCTGGCTTCATATTGTCATTCTCTCGAATCCCTACAGCTGGTAATACTGCGCCATCCTGTACAGCAGAGAATGTATTCACTGTGTGCTGTGCACTAGTTTTTATCCACATAGTAAATACAGGTGAATCATGTTAAGGATTTATGTTCACCTTTAAACACTGGATAGAGAAAAACTTCATTGAAAAATCATGGTAATTTTCAGTACAACATATGACATGGCATAACAGAACACACCCAATGAAATTGTGAGAATCCAACATCATTGGACTACTGAGTTGCCAAATTATCTGGAAGTTGTTGGATTATTAGACATTGAAACACAAAAGCCTTACGTATATAGCCGAGCTGCTGTTCATGGACCATGTCTGTCCTTGCAAATCCATGGACGGCGCTTCTACACATGGCAGTGAATAATGGCCATTGACAGAGAAAGACAGTGCATGTCAGTTTTTTTGATGGCTGTGAAAAACGAACATGTGAATAGACATGTTTAATTTAATGTGATGGATGTTGCAAAAAACGGCCGTCACTCTTGTCGTTTTTCAGTTGTTCACACAACAATGGAAAATGGATATGTGAGGGCTGTTTTTGCAATGTCCGTCACATGGCTGTTTTGACAACACATTGTACTCAATGTTTCTATTCACATGTCCGTTTTTCACGGCCATCAAAAAAACTGACATGCACTCAAAACGAACATAGATAGTGTCATGTGAATAGACTTATTGACATATATGGGTTCATTAATGGCCAAACAACTGTTGCATGGCCATTATTTACTGCTATGTGGTTAAGTGCCATCTATGGACTTGTATGGACAGACATGGCCGTTTTTCACAAACATTAGGTCCGTGAAATACGACACGGCCGAGTGCATAAGGCCTAAGGCTAGATTCACATCACATTTTGGTATACAGTTCATGCCTCCATTTTAAAAAAAAAAGTCATATAGCAAAAAACAGATGCAAACAGATGCCATGGAAAGGGCATCTGTTTTACATAGGCATCAATAATAAAAAAAAAACTGCGAGAGATGTATGCTTTTTTTTTTTGTACCATTCATTCATATGAAAGTCATTCACAGTGGTATGTTGGCCATTTCTTTAACAGCAGTCACCTGGTTGTATTAAAATCAGTGGAATTCAATGAATCTAGTCACATAACTATGTATTAATGGACCGCTGAAAAATAGGTCATGTCCTATTTTTACCCATTTTCTCTTAATAGATTAAAAGGGGTGCCCCTCAGATGCAAAACAGTAGTGAAAATTGTCCATTTTTCAAGGCCGTTTTATCCATCAGTCATGTAAATGTAGGCTTATGCATACAGTACGAACTAACATGCATATACACCCACATCAAAAATAAATTTCAATTCTGGAGCTTGGGATCTGACTGAGATGCTTCAGAATTATTAAGAACATTTTGAGCTAGCAGGGGAATTATTTAAGACTATTGTAGGAAATGCAGGTATTAATAAATCCCCCGTGTGTTTATTTTGTGACATTTCAGATATTATATGTCCAATAAGTATACTAGTTGTATTTGCTGGGACACATATGATTTAAGGAAGTCTTAACACGGTGCCTGTCCTACTTGCCTGAACATTTGACAGCTGTTCTGCTTGATATTGCTGTGTATTATTGAAAACCATCAATGTGCTTTACTTCATTGAAGGTTTTTTTCAAATTCACCAGTATATTGTACCTGTTGCAAATTTGTACTCTATTTCTGTTAATATACAATACCCATTCATAATAAATATATTAGCAATGCTTCTTAATGTGACCATTTATGTGCTCCGGAGCATAAGTACAATAAGCTGGGCTCTATAGCACACTCTTGAATAGGCCTCCATATACTCCATCTAACCATCTAGATGACATGGTTGCTGTTGACTGTGGAATCTAAAGTGCTAAGCACCTGGGGTTGGAGTTATCTCTGATCCCGGCCTTTGCAGTGGGATTTCAGCTACTGTGCCTGTGTTATCCACTGGACACAACTATAACTCTATTTGTGGTAACACACTGCTAAAAGGGATGCACAGTTATGCCTAAATGCAAAAAGGCATTAATGTGCCTTTAGCTGTAGACACTTTTGTGCCCCACATTTTAATAATGACCCCACATTGTAATACAGCTCTGCACACTTGAATAATGACCCCTTTAACTCTGCACTGAAAAATGTCCCCTTTAACATCACTATTCGATATGAATAGTCAGTCTCATACCGAAATAGAACCGAGCCCCCCCCCCCACAGTAATGCTGCCCCCTAGTTTCTTTCGATAATATTCTCACTTCTTGCAAACTCATCTCTTCTGCCTGTCTCTACACGCAGAGCATGGCTCCATGTTTCATCTTGTCCCAATTTCTTTTACTTCTGCTCTTTCTATGCTGAGCAATGACAACAGTGTGAATGGATGAGCAAGGAGGTCCTGTATGTGTTAGTTCAGCAAAAAGTATAACATTTTTTTTTTTTTCATTTTACTGAACCCCTACTGAGATACTGGATGAACCAAATAACTGTTACTCTGTGCACTCTGGAGGGAAAGTCATTGCTGAGATCGTCTGCTCCTGGAATTTTCTATTTAGTTACCGTGGAAAGATAGTGAAAGGTGATCTTTAGATATTGCTATGCTTTTCAACCTCTATAATTTAGAGCTGGTGGATGCCAGACAGTATTTTACACCAGTACAGATGTCTCAGTTACACCAGTCACAATTACTGTTTTTTCATCTATCCATTCACACATGATAGGAACAGAGGGAGTCAAAATGCTGCAGTATATGGACAGGTGTCTCCAGCATCAGACACCTTTCATAAATGATGACACAAGATAACATTGTGATAGCAACTTATAAACACCATTTGGACTTTTTAGTATTTTAGTACCTATAAAGAAAATCTAGTATGTAATTACAGCTGTTGCATTATTGTTCTGTGTATGCCCACATTACTAATAAAGTTAGATGATGAATACAAAAGTAGAACATGATCTGTGCCCTGGTGAGTTAGGTGAATCATTAACTCACCAATCAAGGACCAATCAAGGAACTGCGCATGTCCAGTTGACCTTGTTAACCAATCTTTTTTATCTAAAAAATGTAGACACACAACGCGTTTCCAGCAGTCTACCCCTTTATCTGAGTCCTGCTTCATAGGTCCAGAGTCTCTCCAGATAATTGTCTATCGTGCAATTTTTATAACCCTATAAGGTGAGAGGCTATTATTATTCTTAACATATCCCCTCACCAAACGTTACTACACTACGCACTGCTCAGTGCTTCTGTTTGTTTTTATCTCTGGTGAGTTAGGTGTCCTGGACTAAAAAGTATTTAGTCAACCACCAATTGTGCAAGTTCTCCCACTTAAAAAGATGAGGCCGGCCTGTAATTGTCATCATAAGTAGACCTCAACTATGAGAGACAAAATGAGAAAACATATCTAGAAAATCACATTGTCTGATTTTTTAAGAATTTATTTGCAAATTATGGTGGAAAATAAGTATTTGGTCAATAACAAAAGTTCATAACAATACTTTGTTATATATCCTTTGTTGGCAATGACAGAGGTCAAACATTTTCTGTAAGTCTTCACAAGGTTGGCACACACTGTTGCTGGTATGTTGGCCCATTCCTCTATGCAGATCTCCTCTAGAGCAGGGATGTTTTGGGGCTGTTCCTGGGCGACCTAGGACTTTCAACTCCCTCCAAAGGTTTTCTATGGGGTTGAGATCTGGAGACTGGCTAGGCCACTCCAGGACCTTGAAATGCTTCTTACGAAGCTACTCCTTCGTTGCCCTGGCGGTGTGCTTGGGATCATTGTCATGCTGAAAGACCCAGCCACATTTCATCTTCAATGCCCTTGCTGATGGAAGGAGGTTTGCACTCAAAATATCACGATACATGGCCCCATTCATTCTTTCATGTACACGGATCAGTCGTCCTGGTCCCTTTGCAGAGAAACAGCCCCAAAGCATGATGTTGCCACCCCCATGCTTCACAGTAGGTATGGTGTTCTTTGGATGCAACTCAGCATTCACTCTCCTGCAAACACGACGAGTTGTGTTTCTACCAAACAGTTCCACTTTGGTTTCATCTGACCATATGACATTCTCCCAATACTCTTCTGGAACATCCAAATGCTCTCTAGCAAACTTCAGACGGGCCCGGATATGTACTAGCTTAAGCAGGGGGGCACGTCTGGCACTGCAGGATCTGAGTCCCTGGTGGCGTAGTGTGTTACTGACGGTAACCTTTGTTACGTTAGTCCCAGCTTTCTGTAGGTCATTCATTAGGTCCCCCCCGTGTGGTTCTGGGATTTTTGCTCATCGTTCTTGTGATCATTTTGACCCCACGGGGTGAGATCTTGCGTGGAGCCCCTGATGGAGGGAGATTATCAGTGGTCTTGTATGTCTTCCATTTTCTAATTATTGCTCCCACAGTTGATTTCTTCACACCAAGCTGCTTGCCTATTGCAGATTCAGTCTTCCCAGCCTGGTGCAGGTCTACAATTTTGTTTCTGGTGTCCTTCCACAGCTCTTTGGTCTTCACCATAGTGGAGTTTGGAGTGTGACTGTTTGAGGTTGTGGACAGGTGTCTTTTATACTGATAACAATGTCAAACAGGAGCCATTACTACAGGTAATGAGTGGAGGACAGAGGAGCCTCTTAAAGAAGAAGTTACAGGTCTGTGAGAGACAGAAATCTTGCTTGTTTGTTATTGACCAAATACTTATTTTCCACCATAATTTGCAAATAAATTCTTAAAAAAATCAGACAATGTGATTTTCTAGATATGTTTTCTCATTTTGTCTCTCATAGTTGAGGTCTACCTATGATGACAATTACAGGCCGGCCTCATCTTTTTAAGCGGGAGAACTTGCACAATTGGTGGCTGACTAAATACTTTTTTTTCCCCACTGTATAAGATTGGTGCTTTGTTAGTACTGTTTTATAAAGCAGCTAATTGTGGTTCTGTGGAACTTTTTGGAAACTGTAATATGTTTATCTTCCTGCACAGGAGTGCACTGAGGCTTCCAGTTTTTAGGAAAGGACTACCCCTTTTAAGATGTTTGTTATTTTTTTGCCCATAAAATATGCTATATTGATGTGTAGAATGTACTGATTAAGAAAACTTTAAAGGCAAAGCCATCTCATGCAAAGGTTCTGTTCGGTAAATAGTAGTGACATTGGAAGGTTCATTCTGCTATGGCCTTGAAAGAAGAAACAACTAATACAATATATAGGGAACGCCATAATTTTAGACCTTCAGAAAGGTGACTTTAAAGCTTACCTATCATTTGCATTTTTTTCATAAATTAATATGCAATGTATGTAATCAACTTCTTAGTACATCTAATCAAACTACTTATTCAACTTAGCAGACACCTCTATTTCTCTTTACCTGCTATTGCAAACTGTGACTGTTCAGAATCTCTGTACTCACTGAAAACAAGGACAACAATCAATGGACAGGTCTCTTCTGGAGAAGAGCTAGTTTGCCTGACGAAATGGGCATCTTCTGGTAAGCATTACAGTATCTAGCATCAGTACTTGTTAGAAAGTAGCACAACTTGGCATTTACAGTATAAAATACTAATTATTACATCCTCAATTGACTGGGGACAAAGGGGGATAGGATCTGTACACAAGCCGCAAGTTATGATATTTCAAGAAGGAGCAGATGATTGACACGAGAAAAAGAACAAGAAAAGTCCATCCATGGCACTCTTGAGAATCATCTGCTAAAAGTGCCCATATACTTTCAAAGACTGTTGGCCAAACACAGGTTTGATCAACAGTTCTTCCTCTCAGCTCCCCCATACACATGCATGTGCACATATAATGGGGTAAACTATTGATAGACGCCTCTTACAAAGGCTTATCTTCTTATCTCTTTGAGGCAGGAATCTATGTTACTTAGTGTGGGAGAACATTAGAGGTGGTCAACACATTCTGGGCCTGTGCACTGAGAAAACTGATTGAGTTTCTATCTGTGCACCCAGGGCCGGTTTTAGACAAAGTGGGGCCCTGGGCAAAATTAAAAGCGGGGCCCCAAATACTGATATGCAAACAACACTATCGTCTTCCAGTGACAACCCCTATAACAATGCTTCCTTTCTGCCAACAAAAAAGTAATAACAAGCCCCATTTTACCACACACAATTCAAGTGAGCACCTTTGTACCGCCTAATAGATTTTTGCACGCAGTCATCAGTAATTATAGCACCCCCTTATAAATAATAGTCCCTGCTTATAAATAATATTACACCTTTATCAGTAATAGCTCCCTTTTAAATAATAAATATTCCCCCTTATCAGTAACAGTCACCCCGTAAAAATAATACTGCTCCCTTATAAATAATAGCCCCCTCATAAATAATAGTTACCCTTATAAATAAGTCCCCATTATAACTAATAGCCCCCTTTATAAATAAGTCCACTTAACAATTATACCCACCTTATAAACAGTTACCCTCTTATAAATAATAGCTCCACCCTTGTAATGGATGCCTTATATATAATAGTTCCCCCTTATAAATAATAGTTCCCCTTTTTAAAATAGCCCCCTCATATTTAAGTTTCCCAATTATATATAGTAACCCACCCTTATATATAATAGTTCTCCGTTATACAGTGTCGGACTGAAGGGGGAATGACATGGCCATGGGGCACTACACGTATGTGCAAGATTATAGTGAGGGAGCTGTGATGCAGACATAGCACACAGGGCTGCCAGCAGGAATTTTGAGCCCCTCCCCCACAGTATAATGCTCCACATGGTATATAATGCTCCACAGTATAAAATGCTTCCCTGAGCCCTCCACAGTTTCCCCACATGGTATACAATGCTCCACAGTGGCCCCACACAGTATAAAATGCTCCCCTGAGCCCCCCCATAGTGGCCCCACATGGTATATAAGGCTCCACACAGTATAATACTCCACAGTGGCCCACACAGTATACTACTCCTTAGTGGCCCCAGATAGTACAATATGTTCCCCAGCAGCCTCACACAATATAATATGCTCCATACAGTATAATATGCACCCCACAGTGCCCCCCAGTATAATGCTTCACAGTGGCCTAACACAGTATAACATGCTCCACAATGGCCTTCACACAGTATAATATACTCCCCAGAGGGGTTCCCCCAGTATAATGCTCCACATTGGTCCCCCACAGTATAATATGCTGCCCATAGTTCCCCCCCAGTATAATGCTCAACAATGGCCCCACAGAGTATAATATAATCCCGAAAAGCCCTACACAATATAATACACTCCACAGTGGCCCCACATAGTATAACAGGCTCCTCACACTGCCCCTTTCCCCCAATATAAAGCTCCAGAGTGGCCCATAGTATAATATGCTCCCCAGAGGGCCCCCGCTAGTATAATGCTCCACAGTGCCCCCCCAGTATTTTGCTCCACAGTGGCCCCACACAATATATTATGCTCCCCAGAGTGTCCCCCCAGTATAATGTTCCACAGTTGCGCCACGCAATATAATATGCTCTGCTGATGCCCCCCCAGAATAATGCTCCACAGTGACCCCACTCAGTATAACATACTCCAGAATGGCCTCCACACAGTATAATATACTGCCCAGAGAGGTTACCCCAGTATAATGCTCCACAGTAGCCCAAAACAGTATAATATGCTCTAAGAAGCCCCCCACAAGTATAATGCTCCATGGTGGCCCAAAACAGTATAATATGCCCTCCAGAGCCCCCCCCCCCCAGTATAATGCTCCACGGGGGCCCCACACGGTTTAATATACTGGAGGTCCCCCTCTGGAGAGCATATTATACTGTGTGGGGCCACTGTGGAGCATTATACTGGGGGGGCGCCTCTGGATAGCATATTATACTGTGTGGAGCCACTGTGGAGCATTATACTGGGGAGGGGGTCCACTGGAGAGTATGTTATATTCTGTGGGGCCACTTTGGAGCATTATACTGGGGGGCCCCTCTGGAGAGTATAATGCTCAAAAGTAACCCCACAGAATATAACATGCTCTCCAGAAGCCCCCCCCCCCCAGAATGCAAGTGGAACCTCCATGTATGAGAAATGTATTACATGTACTGTCAATATTTCTTGAATGTGTATGATGAGAATACCCCTTTCAGTTTGATTGTGGCCTTTAGGAGGGCTGCATATGCTAAGAGGCAAGATTAACTTCTCCCCTTAAACAGCAGATTGTAGCACCTCTGAGAGGGCAGCACTGGTGCCTCCACTTTGCAGGCAGTGATCTACCCGCTTCTCTACCCCAGAGCATCTTGTTATCCTGGGAGTGGCTGCTTCCCAGCCACACATCCCCGCTTCTCCCACAGCAAAGTTGTAATTGTGGTTGGGGGAGCTGGCAGGGATCTGAAGCTTGTGCTCCTGTGTGAGAGACCCACTGCAGCCCGCCTCTCCCTCTCTCCAAGTATGGCCCTTCCTTGCTACATGGATGATTCTGCTCTGCACTACATTTGCAATGTGAAATTGCCTCAGTGTCCTGTCATCCTCATGTCTGTGTGAGATCAGATGGAACAGTTAGAGAAGCAGGGCAGTAGTCATGAATGAATGATGATTTTCCACCTGCCTGTCTGCAGTCAGCAATCACGTGGATGATCATCATTCATTCACAACTATTGCCCTGCTTCTTTGACTGTCATGTCTGATCTCACACTGACATGAGGATAACAGAACACTGAGGCAATTTAACTTCACAAATGCAGTATCATACACAAGAGTAGAAACATCCAGATGGCATGGAAGGGAGATGCCCGAAGGGAAAGAGGGAAAAGCAGGCTGCGCAGGAGCGGTCACTTCAGATTAACATCTGCTCCCCAACCATAACTTAGAACTTTGCTGGCCAAGCAGGGGAAGTGTGCGGGGATGGGAAAGTGGATGCTTCTGAGTCCTGCTTCATAGACAGACAGCGTCACAGTGAGTGTGAGTGACCTGGTGCAGCCCGCCACTAAATTATCAAATCACAGTTGGGGAAAGTGAAGGCGCCAGGGACTCTGCAATATGCCATTTGAGGCGAGATGCTCATTTTCTCTTTTTAAATCATAATGACAACCAAAAACATCAAAATGACCCTGTTCACATACCCTGGTGATTTTGGCCTGATGACATGCCCAGTAACCAAACCACGGTCAGGTAGACCAACCAAAATTTTGGCCACAACTGCTCGGAAAATTGTTCGGGATGCAAAGAAAAACCCACACATAACATCAGCTGAAATACAGGACTCTCTGAAATCTATCGGTGTGGCTGTTTCAAGATGCACAATAAGGAGGCAATTGAAGAAAAATGGGCTACATGGTCGAGTTGCCAGAAGAAAGCCATTACTGCGCAAATGTCACAAAGAATCTCGCCTTCAATACGCCAAACAGCACAGAGACAAGCCTCAAAACTTCTGACACAAGGTTATTTGAAGTGATGAGACAAAAATCGAACTTTTTGGCCACAACCATAAACATTACATTTGGAGAGGTGTCAACAAGGCCTATGATGAAAGGAACACCATTCCTACTGTAAAGCACGGAGGTGGATCACTGATGATGTGGGGATGTGTGAGCTTCAAAGGCACAGTAAACTTGGTCAAAGTTGAAGGAAAGATGAATGCCGCACATTATCAGCAAATACTGGAGGCAAATTTGCACTCATCAGCCAGGAAGCTGCGCATGGGATGTACTTGGACGTTCCAACATGACAACGATCCAAAACACAAGGCCAGGTCAACCTGTCATTGGGTACAGCAGAAGAAAGTGAAGGTTCTGGAGTGGCCATCTCAGTCTCCTGACCTCAATATCATTGAGCCACTCTGAGGAGATCTCAAGTGCGCAGTACATGCAAGACAGCCCAGGAATTTACAGGAACTGGAGACTTTTTGCCAAGAAGAATGGGCAGTTTTACCATCTGAGAAAATAAAGAGCCTCATCCACAACTACCACAAAAGACTTCAAGCTGTCATTGATGTTAGAGGGGGCAATACACGGTATTAAGAACTGTGGTATGTGAACTTTTGAACAGGGTTATTTTGATGTTTTTGGTTGTCATTATAATTTAAAAAGAGAAAACACTGAAGTTTGACAATAAATGGCTTCAACCAACCATTAACCATGAGTGGAGAAAAAGTTTTTGTGTTGTCATTCATATTCTCTGAAAAAAGGCCAAAAAAACACAAAATCTGCTGTAAACTTTTTAGCACAACTGTACCACATATTTAAAATGTTCCTATCTTCCCTCAGATAGTAGTATATATTTTTTTAAAGGATTTTTATGTCTTGTGATAGTTGTGCTTATTTTATGAAATATTGTATTTAGTGAGATATTGTTATATTCAGATTTCTATCTTCCCAACCATTTTCATTCTTTTATCTTTTATTGGGCCTACATGCTTTCAGCAAAAAGCAAAAAAAATAAAAAATAAAACCTTCCAAATCAATAACTGAAATAATAATAAAACATAATTGTGGTATCATTTAGAAAGGAGACTGAAAATAATAGCCCTGAGCTTAAACTGTGAACTGGATTAAAAACATGTGATAACTGTTAGTGATCATTACTTTTATACCTTATTTATTCCCTGGAAACAACCATGATGCAAGGCTCTCGACGATTTGTAAAATGAAAGAAGAATGTCAGTTATTAGTCTTTTCATATCCATAGAAACTGTAAGGCTCTTCTATTTTGTGTAGACCATACACATATCCTCACGTAATGATTGGAAATATGCAGATCTTATGACAAGGTCGGGGCTTATGAAATTTAATGTTGATACAGTACATTATGTTTGCAAAATGTTCAAGTGTTTAATCATGGTATACTAACATATTACACATGCTGGCATAAAATCTAATGAGGCTTGAGCTCATGTTATATATTGTTTTAAAACCATCTCTCTCTATGCTGTAGCGGGCAAACATTTTAGGCAGGTGTGGAAAAAATGCTGCAAAGTAAGGCTAGGATCACATCTGCGCTGGAGTCTCCACAGGAGACTCCGCCTAAAATGCAGTATATGACCAGTGGAAACCCACCGGGCCCCATTATAGTCCATGGTCTACTTGTTAAGCGGACACGCTCTCCATCTTTCAAGTCCCCATGCGGACTCGAATGACGGAGAGCTGAACACTAATGTGAACCTAGCGTAAGAATGCATTTAAAAGTTAATGATTTATTGTTGGGAATGAACAAAAGAGAAATCTAAATCAAATTAATATTTGGTGTGACCCCCCCCCCCCCCCCTCATTTTTTCTAGGTACACTTGCAGACCGTTTTTGAAGAAACTCTGCAGGGAGGTTGTTCTAAACATCTTGGAGTACTAAACACATATCTTCTGTGGATGTAGACTTGATCCAATCCTACTATCTCTTCACCTAATCCGATACAGACTGGATGATGTTGAGAGCAGGCCTCTGTGGGGGCTGTATCATCACTTCCAAAGCGCCTCTTCCAAAGGGTGGTCACACCAAATATTGATGTGATTTAGATTTCATTTAATTTTGCTAGTTGCTAAAAATAAATGAGTAACACTTCCATGTTTGAAAGCATTCTTACTTTGCAGCAATTTTCCACACTCATCTAAAACTTTTGCACAGTATTATACACCATTTAAAACTGCCATGAATGGCAAAAGACAAACATGTATGCACAACAGAATATTTCTGCTAAATCAGTAACAATCTGTAGCATCTGTATTATGTAACCATCATCACTTTGTGTGTGGCCATATAGTAAAGCAGAATGGTTCCCCTGATAGTAATGCTACTGGGGGAGAAGATCTCCATAATGTGATTAGACATGCCACAATTAATTTTATATGATTGTATATGAAATTGAAGGCACAGAGCACAATAACCTAGGTGCCATATCACGGATTGGAGCAACATGGATCACTGGTACTTCCATGTGTCCGTGTAACTTGGCCTGTAGACAGTATGACAGTACCAAACACAATTTAGAGCAACTGCAACTGATGCACCTTTTACACACATAAAATCTAGCTCACAACAAATTTGGCTTTAGGTTGATATGAATTGGGTTTTCCAGGTAAAACAATGTTTCTATTGCCATAAAATACAAAAAGGCAACCTTTAAAAAATATTTTACTATTGTAATTCCCTTCTGTTCCCATGCAAGTGAATGGGTGCACTGCTTCTTGTTTGTTTTTTTTTTTAATTACAAGACTCACAGGGCTCATGCATATTATAGCCTCCTACTGCTTCCAGGTTACAATAGTAACTGTAATATGGCACAATAGACTTTTTTTTATAATGTACAGCTGCTTACTCTATACTATGCTATACAGCCTCTGTGCTTGGGTTACAAATAGACTTATCGAGGAGAATTCGTCTAGAGCGCCAAATTATATGCTGGTTTTGATGTACCCTGAGCCGATGGAGGATGCACATAATTCATGATTAAGTAGATGCAGCCTCAGTGAGACCATGTTCCTTGACTGAAATCTATGCCAGCTCATAGCTGGAGAAGATATCTGTTGTCATTTACGCAACAAAAGTGACATAAATGATAATGAATATGGCAAGCCCGATGGGTCTGCCCAGGACCCACCCCACCAACTTTGAGAAAAGTGGTGAGACTGGTGTAAAAACAGGTTTGCAACTATTTTACTCCAATAAAGTGACATTAAATAATAGTTGAGTATTGAACTACAGCTGAAGTCCAGAAAAATACACTAAGCTGCATGAAACTCAGTACACTTATGTGGAATGCAACTATCACACGACAGTTCAAACTGGAATGTCTCATTACACAAAGTCTGTATGTAGCCCAGGGCTAAAACTGTGAGTTGCCACATAGGCGCATACAGATTAATCTTAGACAAGCTGTGAAATAAGCTGTAGGATCTGATCACTTACTGCAAAAACATACCTCAGTTATCCTATTGTTCACTGTTCTACACAATTAAAACTGGCCAAGGTAGGAAAGAACAGGCTGGGATGTGACACAGTGCATGCAAAAAAGTAGAATATACAACCCCATTGTTCATACTTTACATAAGGAATTAAATTATGTCTAGCCTATACAATTGCACAAAGCAAATTTTTGAGGTTAACGTCCCTTTAACAAATAACACACACAATAAAAATAAATCCATTGTTTAAAAATAAAGATCTAAAATTAAAGAAAATCTAATTTCGCCTTAATTTATACAGCTCAGTTTATGCCATGTTTACAAATGAGAATAAAAGACTCTGGAAAAATACGACTCCCTAGTGAAAATTGTTTCATTAAAGGAGTTGTAAACTGCGCACTAATATACTGCGATAATTGGATGTAGCAGATCCAGCTTTTGTGTTCCATAAATATCTATTTTTTTTAGTATTTAGGAGAAAACAAGTAAAATCTCCTTCTGTCAATCACACTGCAGTTTTCCATCTGTACAGATCATTGCGTCTTTTAAATACTACAGTATATTGTGTGCGGTAGGAGTGAATGAGCTTGACAAACATGACATCTAATTAGCTATCATAATAAAGGGTCGTCCTGTATAGCAATAGGATATCATATCACTGTATGATCAGTGGGGATATCTGATACCCACAATGGACTGCCAATAAACAAAAAAATTATTGCATATCCTCAGGGCACCTCATATTCAGAACTTAAAGGAGTTTTCTCATCTCAGGGTTTTAACCACCCTCTGTCTCCTCTCCCCTTCACATCTGAGTCCAGTAGCACATTGGTGCTTGTTGTAAACTGCACAGTTATCTCTGGATTTGCATCTAGAGATAACAGACACTTATCAAGAAACTTTTCTAGCACTTATCAAGGCTCAACAACTGAAAGCAATATGCAGGTGGTCTGTAACCTAAGCAGTGAGCTGAATTGAGGAGGCATTTTTAGCTGTATCTGGAAAACAGAGCAAACTAGATAAAGCAATTTATTGGGTAAGACACTTTAGTCAGCTTAAAGGGAGTCTATCACCTCCCCCAAGCATACTCAACTGTCAACACCCTATTACAGAGCACATTACAATGATAAATAATATACCTTTATTATTTCTCACTTATGTAGATTTAGAGAAAAACAACTTGGCACACTGGGGGTGGACCTTCAGCTCCTTCAAGCACAGCTCTTGGAGTTCAGATCCCTACCATTCACTACCTGCGCCACCCCTAGCGGTGGGAGTTGATTTTCCCAATGCTATGACATCACCCATCCTACATAAGTAGCAAGAACATTTCTCCCAGAGTTGAAGGCTGCCTTTAAGCTACAAGTGTCAATATGATCCTGGAGATGGGAATACCTGTTTAAGGCTGAAGCCCAATGTTATACAAACTCAGCTTTTTTTGTTGCAGATTTTGCTGCGTTTTTTTGAGCCAACGCCAAGAATTGCTACAAAAGCAATGGGAAATATATAGGAAGCTTTTAGGGTGTGTTCACACAGAGGAATTTGCCGCGGATTTGGGTTTGGAATTCGCCCCCGAATCCGGAGGAGATTCCTCCCGGAATCCGCCTCCCATTGTTTTCAGTGGGAGGCAGAGATCGCAGCAGGGCACGAAAAAAGAAGTGTCCTGCTCGATCTTGCCACGGATTCCGCCCTGTGGTATCTGCGGCTTGAGACACCCTCCTATTAAGGCCCATTCATCCGGCCTAATCAGGAGCAGGATGCTGCGACGGAATGCTGATGCACTGCATCGGCATCCTGTCGCGGCTAGACCAATGCTAAAATTCCAGCGGCGGAAAATGAAGAGAATTCCTCTTCATTTTCCGCTGTATGAATATACCCTTATACTTCTACCTTCTGCTCAATCCATTCTTGGCTTTGGCTCAAGAAACCGCTGCAAAATCTGCAACAAAAAAAAAGCTGCGTTACTGAAACGTGGAACCTTAGCCTTAAATGGTTTGTTCCAAAAAAAACAGTGCCTCACTTGTCCATGGGTTGTATCTAGAATTACAGCTTTGCTCCTTGGAAGTGAAATGAACTGATGAATGTCCTCTTTAAAGCATTTATAGTATACATTGACCATAAGACGGGAGAGGAAGTACACCCAGGACTCCTCTAAATATTGTATTTGTTCATCTGTGCAGCTGTTTCTATAACACTAAAGTTTGTCAAGCTTTTGAGAAAGAACATATTACCTTACCTCAGGGACCCTAGCCAAAATGACACACAGGATATTGTGCAGTTGTATCACATCAGACAGTTTTAGGTAAGGTGAATCTCCAGCAAACCCTTGATAGATGGATCTGCTATTTAAAATGTCAACTGTGCTGTTACTATAAATGAACAGGTACTAACTGCACTACTGAATAGCAAATTACTGGCAGAATTACTTTACCAAGAATAATAGGAATTATTTTTATGATATTTTGCCCCTTATGATCCTATTATGTCAAGATATAGAAAACATCAGGGCTTGTACTGAGTTGACTATGCTCCCCATCAAACAAATGGTGCTTTAATACATGTATGGAAATAATAGGTAAAGTAGACAATATTTAAATTTATTTAATTTGGATGTGCATCTTACATTTTGGGACGTGTTGTTTTTCCATTTTTCGGTATGTTTAAAGGGAAGCTGTCAGGTCCAAAATGCCTCCCAAACCAATAATAGTACTGTTTAGGAGCCTTCAATAAGAGTAAAAACTTACCTTTGCACAGAAAATCATCTTTTTTAGATATGCAAATCAGCTTGAGGTTGGGGCCTGATCTGGTAGACTCACTTTTAGTCCGGGGCTCCATGTGACGTAAATGCCGCAGTTTTGTGATGGCGAAAACACGGTGGAAAAAAATGTGGCGTTTTATAGTCACAGCCACGGTCATTCTAGCAAATCCCATCCATACCTTGCGAAAAAATCTGCATGGCAGACACGCCGGCGGTTTCCCTAGAGATATAATTGAAGCACAAATGTAATACCCCAGTACTGGGTCATATATTCCTTTAAGGCTGAGTCAGGGATGTGTACATGTTGTAGCACAGGATACTGTCATATTTATATGTTATAAGTATATGTTATGTGATTGCATCAGCCATTGCATCTGTGCCAGCACTGGTAAGGTTAAAGCACAGCACCTCACACCACATGTGCCAAACACTTAGCCCTCATTGGACAAAGGGGGTGGGGACGTTCTGGTGTAGTTTAGGCACACTGAGAAGTCTGGAGAGTTCTGCCAGTGAAGTAGTGAGATGGAGTGCAGTCTGAGGAGGCAGATAGTTGCCACACTTGTAGCCACTGAAGGACCAACAGGACAGAGTTAAGAGTGGAGTACTTCAAGTCCCAGGAGTCCAGGTACTGTCTGTACTAAGATCAGGAGGAGTTAGACTGCACCAGAGCACAAGGCTACACTCAGGCCTATATAAGGAGGAATATCTATTGCTGCTCCAAGGTACAATATATACAGTATATATGAGAGGAACTCTGATAGCCTTCACTACCTTGCTGTGCACTATTATCTGCCTGAACTGTAAAGCTAATGCTGGTTGTTTGGAGACTGTTTGCACTCAGTAAAGTCTGGCACTACCTTCACCATCCACCTTGCCTCCATGTGTGTGTCTGGAACTAACTTGCACCAACCACCATCTTGGGTACATCCCGGGCCAGGCCACACTACTACACCCGTCATTCACCAGAGGGAGTACCCTGGGGAACCTGTCCATTACAGTAACCACCTAGGTGCGTTCCCCCACCACTGTGCTGTACCCGAGGGAGAGAGCCTGGAGATGCCTGCACCGTGACTACCACTCCTAACATCCACCACTCAGGCACAGTCTCCCCCTTGCAATCCCCCTTGGGGCACCACACAAAGTTCTCAGAGAAAAACTTTGAGAACTTTCTGTGAAAAGCACTGCAGGAAAAACCACAATGCGTTTTTCCCGCAGCGTTTTTTTTGCTGCGGAACGCTATGTGGGGCCTTAGTCTTACACAGCTCTCATTGTAGGGAGAGGCTGACGATGTCATTCACAGCTAGAAGTTGTAAGTGCACCAGTTATGAACTGTTTGCTGTGTGCTGCATGGTGAGAGACTGTATTTCCGCCCAACAAGGGTTAATAACATTATCTACTGAGCCTTTGCTAATTATACCGCCCCATCAGGGGTTAAACACCTGTGTCCAGAGGCGCGAAAATCACTGACTTCGTCTACCCCAGCGCGGGAATCTCAGGACTCTGCTTCCTGCACAGGACAGAAATACTGCCGCATGGCCATGACCATCTTGAATTGTGTGTTCCACTGCTGAAAAGTGAGTTGAAATCTAAACTCCTTGGGACAGTATCTGTCAAATTCTGCTGGGGGTGGCTGTATCTATAGAGACTGTCTGTGATTCCACCCATCACTCTATTCAAGTGTTGCTCTTAAAGAGACAGTACCCCTGATACAGAAGAGCAACCAATTGCGGTCCTCAGTATCCCTAGAAGGGGGGAAAAGAAGACAAGATGTCTGAGTCCTCTAGTGACAGTGACAGTCCTGGCCCTAGCCACTCTGCACCTACTGCAGGCCCCATGCCACTGACTATGCCATACTACTTAGGGGCCCCATGGCTGCCCCGCTACAAGGGGACACCTCCGACCCTAAGGGGCTTCAGGGAGAAAATGTTATCTATCTTACGGATGTACCCCCTGTCTCAAGAACAACAGGTAGAGATGCTAATGGGACAATTAGAGGGGGCTTCCCTCAGAGAGATAAAAACCTGACCTCGCTCTGAGAGAAAAACTGCTGATGCTGTGTTTAACAAGTTGCAGACTGAGTTTGAGGACCGCTCTCTGTCAGAATTAAAGATGCGGTTCTTTGAGAGGCGACAGAGGCCTGGAGAGTTATTGAGGGACTATGCATATTCCTTGCAAGAGGCCATGAGAGCTGTGACCCAAGCTGACTCCCATGAATCAGGCAATGCTGACCGTGCCCTGCGGGAACGTTTCATTGAAGGGGCCTACTCGGAGCACATCAAGAGCCAGCTCCGAATGTTAGCAGAGCAGCACCCCACCATGGCCTTCCAAGACTTTCGCAAGATAGCTGTCCGGGTGCTGGAGAGGTGTCAGCTGCCGGGGACCTGTCTTTCCCCTGTTTTACCATCTGTGCCTGCTCCTGTCTTTCTGTTCCTCCCTACAGACCCTTCCCCGGTGGTCCAGGCCGCGCAGGGCACAACTAAAGAAGCTATAGCTCGCCTGGAGGATCGTGTTGACTCACTGACCAAAAGCCTGGAGAACCTTGTCAAGCGGCTAGAGACTCTGACCAGCCAGCCGTCATCCTCTGAGGCACCAGAGCCATCTGCGAGAGGTCCTCCTGCTGAAACACCATCGCAACGCCAGGGTCCCTCTGGAAGGATTCCATCCACTCAGGCAAGTCAGCCTCCTAAGCTTTTCTGCCGTGTTTGCCGCAGGTTCGGACATCAAGCAAATACGTATTCACAGTTAAACTACAGGCCCCCGAGGATGAGGACCACCCCTCGGGATCAAGCACCACAGGTCCATCTCGAGAGCCATTATGGGGTCCCCGATATGTCTCAACCCAACCTCGAATAACTGTTCGGTTCAATGGGGTGCCACTGGAAGCTCTGATTGATACCGGCTCCCAGGTGACTACTATACAACAGGGTGTCTACCAGCAATATTGGAAAATAGCTGACCTGCTCCAACCACCAAAGCCTTGGTTGACTGTGGTCGGCAGCTCGGGACATCAAGTTCCCCTGATGGGCTACTGGGAGCCCATGTTCCAGATTGCCAACCTTCAGCTACCACGTCAGGGGGTAATCGTGATTAATGCCAAGGACCCTAATCAACCCCAAGTGATATTGGGTATGAACATCATGAGGAATTGTTTTGGCGAAATCCTCCAGTTGTTGCATGAGTCCCTTGCCACCGCTCCACCACCCACTCAGAAAGGGATCCAGTGTGCTATGAAGGCCCTCAGCACCCAACAGAAGTTTGCTAACTCCTCCGGGAAGATCTGCAGGGTCCGTATTCTAGATAATCATACCGTAATCCTGCAACCTGGGACGGAGATGATCTTGTGGTGTCGCGCCCGGCCTGGCATTAGAGGAGAAGACTACCAGGCCCTCCTGGAACCTATTGAAATGGAAGGGCGCCTGTTGGTGAAGGCCGCACGGAGTCTAGTGACTATCTCCTCTGGACGTGTGCCAGTGCGCTTGGTCAACATCGGAGACCATCCAGTCACACTTCCTAAGTTTGTTGCCGTGGCCAAGCTGTTGCAGGTGACTTTTGAAGACATCATTGAGGGTGAAGCCTCTTCTTGCCAACAGGCCAGCCAAATCACCAAGAAGGCCGACACAGAAGTACTTGAACCCTGGTGGGCCCAACTTGACATTGGAGAGCCTAATACGTCAGAGCAACAGAGAAAGGGGGTCTTAAAGGTGATACATGAGCATCAGCAAGCTTTCAGCCAGCATCCATTGGACTTCGGCCAGACTACTCTGCTGACGCACACTATTCCAACTGGGGACCATCCCCCTATCAAGGAACGTCACCGTCCTTTGCCCCCAGCAGTTCATCAATCCGTCAAGAAACTCTTGCAGGAGATGAAGAATTCCCATGTCATCCAGGACAGTCAGAGTCCTTGGGCTGCGCCTCTCATGTTGGTGAGGAAGAAGGACGGAACCATTAGATTCTGCGTGGACTATCGCAAACTGAATAGCATGACCCACAAAGATGCGTATCCACTTCCTCGCATAGAAGAATCTCTGACTGCCCTAGGAAAAGCCGCATATTTCACTACCCTGGATCTGACCAGTGGGTACTGGCAAGTGCCTATGGCCCAGGAAGATCAGGAAAAGACTGCGTTCACCACCCCAATGGGTTTGTTCGAGTTCACCAGCATGCCCTTCGGTTTGTGCAATGCACCGGACACCTTCCAGAGACTGATGGAGAGATGTCTGGGTCATAAAAATTTTGAGAGCGTCCTCCTGTACTTGGATGATGTAATCATTTACTCTCGAACCTACGAGGAGCACCTGCAACACCTGGCTGAAGTCCTCCGGGTGCTCATGAAACACGGTTTGAAGGTGAAGCCCTCCAAGTGCCATGTGCTGAAGGAGCAAGTGCATTACTTGGGTCATGTCGTCAGCGCCAAAGGAGTGCAGCCGGATCCTGAAAAGATCTCAGCCGTTCAAAACTGGCCTACACCAACCACCGTCAAAGACGTCCGGAGCTTCTTAGGCTTCGCTGGGTACTACCGGCGCTTTATCCCACAATTCGCCCATATTTCTGAACCTCTACAAGAGTTGTTGAGGGGACACCAACCTGAAGTCAGGAAGAGGCGTCTACCTATCATCTGGACAGATCGGCAGGAAACCGCTTTTCAGCGGTTGAAAGACCTCCTGACCCAGCCACCTATTCTGGCCTACCCGGATTACACCATTCCATTCCGATTGTACACGGATGCCAGCAATTTGGGCCTTGGTGCAGTATTATCCCAAGAGCAGGATGGCAAGGAAAGGGTGATTGCCTACGCGAGTCGAGCTCTACGTGGAGGAGAAAAGAACGACCAAAACTATAGTTCTTTTAAATTGGAGCTGTTGGCGCTGGTTTGGGCCGTTACGGAGAAATTCCGGGATTAACTGGCTGCGACCCCCTTCACTGTGTACACGGACAACAATCCGTTGGACCATCTGAACACTGCCCGTCTTGGGGCCTTAGAGCAGCGGTGGGCTTCCAGGCTTGCAAACTACCAGTTTACTGTGAAGTTTCACTCCGGAAAAGTCAACACCAATGCGGACGCTCTGTCTAGGCTTCCCACTGGGGAGGAACCACCAAGTCCAGATGAGACTGCTTGGGAAGAGGTGGAAATGCCTGCTTTCTACACGAGGTTTGCTCACCAGGATGCAATTTTAGCTCAGTCGGGCCAGAGTCCAAGCAATCTGCCATCTGTCCGTGATACCCTTCCTGAAGGACCTTGGAAGACCCTGCAGGAGGAGAGTAGAGTCTTGGGGGAGATTCAAGACTATCTGCAAGGGGGGAGAGTACCAGCTCGACTACACAAAGGTCATCCAGACCCAGAATTGGTGCGGCTGTGGAGGCAGAGGAAGCGTCTGTTCGTCCAGAAGGGTGTCCTGCTCCGGAATTCTATTGACCCCACTTCAGGTGAACGACTTCATCAAGTGCTGATTCCCCGTTGGGATGCTCATGTGGTCCTGGAAGCATATCACGATCAGTCAGGACACTTCGGCATGCAGAAGACAGAAGCCACCATCCGGCGGAGGTTTTACTGGATTGGTATGAGGGGAGACATCGAGAAGTGGTGCCGAGAATGTCCTACCTGCACCAAGGTCAAAGGGGACAGACTTGATCAACGAGCCCCGTTGCATCCCATCAAGACGCACCAGCCCCTGGAACTTGTGGCCATGGATCACGTCAAGTTGGAAGCTAACCGGTCCGGTTATATGTACGCCCTGACCATCGTGGACCACTTCACGAAGTTCACTGTCGTGGTCCCGGTCAAGGATTTAACTGCTAAGACCACAGCTGAGAAACTTTGGAGGAACTTTGTCCTGCCATATGGATTCCCAGAGCAAATCCTCATGGATCGTGGAGCAGCCTTTGAGTCTCAGCTGATCCAACAGTTGTGTATCCAACATCAGTGCAGGAACCTGAGAACAACGGCCTATCACCCTCAGGGGTATGGACTCTGTGAGCGCATTAACCAAGTGCTCATTAATCTCCTGAGGACTGCATCCACCTCTCAGCGGACCAACTGGCCGAACTCATTACCAGAGCTAGTCTACATGTATAACAATACGGTACATTGCTCCACCGGCTACACCCCCTACTTTCTGATGTTTGGCCGGCAAGGACAACTACCCTCTGACATGGCGTTGGGAGTACAAGTGCCCGACAACATCAACCCATTGCCTGAAAGTACCTGGGTGGTGGACCATCAGAGACGTCTGGAAGAGGCCAAAGAGATTGTCGTCACTAAAATGGAAGAAGCCAGGCGACGGCAGGAAGCCGATTTCAACCTGCATGCCCATGCTGAGCCTCTAAATGTGGGTGATCGCGTCTGGTTAAAGAATGGCCATCGGACCAGCAAGCTTGATCCCAAGTGGGAGCTGGAGCCTTATACGGTGATTGGATTTCCGTATCCAGAATCAGGGGTTTACAAGATCCAGAAGGAAGGTTGGGAGCCACAGACTGTTCATCGAAACAGGCTAAAACGTTGCCTGAAAGAGGAGTCTCCTGCTGACATGGGTGCCCCGGAACCCTGTGGGTCAAGAGAAGAGATACCTACGTCACCGGTCCTTCAGACTGATTCTGAACCATCTCCTGGACCTCCTGTTGTCCCATGGTCCGTACTGTCAGGACCTGCATTGACCTTTTCATTTCCAAGAATTCCTGCAAATAATGGCCCTGATCCTACCCAAGGAACTGGGGAGGAGTTAGATCCTGTCCAAGGGACTGAAGATGAACGAACCGGTGAGCAACCGCGTCTCGTGAGAAGGTCAGAAAGGTCCAATAAGGGGAAACCGCCTACGATGTACCTTCAACAGCAGATGGTGAGGTATGAAAGATATCTGCAGGACACTTTGAATTCAGAAAAAGAAGCGCACTGGTGGTACCTGAAGAACCATCCTCCTGCTGACCCTAAACCAGACAAGTCCAAGTAGAAGATCTTCTTGAAAAAGGAGATAAGTGGTCCACACTCAATTCCCATTGGGGGCCTGTAGCCCATCTTTTCTGTTTAGGCCCCGTTGGCCAAGAAGTTCTGTCCAGGTGGAATAGTGCCTAAAGTTAAAGTGCAAAGTGAAAACCAATAAGCGTTTGTGCCTGGGTAACACCAAGAACTATTACACCTTCTTCTTGTTTACAGCTGAAGCCCGACAGCTGTGCTGTTACGGACTCTCACCTCTAAAAGGGACTACGTCTTGATCTGCCATGTGTACTACACAGACTTGGCATCAAGTAGCCAATGGAGCCTATAGCATGGACTGCTACCCAGTTCTCCTTTTGTGTTTTCCCCATGTCATGGACTACCCCGTTCTACCCGTGTCTCCTGTGGTTAGTCCCCCTGTTAGCACTTTAGTCTAAGGACTACCTCCTGTGCTCAGCAGCACTGCGGTGCGTAATTGCCCATTGTACGCATTCGCCATGGCCTTTGACATCTTTCTTGCATGCACCACGGAGACTCATTCGATGGACACTACGCTATCTATATGTGCCAAAGGAGTGCTCTTGCGGCAGAAAGACATTCAAGACTTCAAAGACTCAAGTCAAGACCCAAGAATATTTGTCAGTACTACAATGTTTTATATGCTCATAATGTATGCTCTTAAAATGTGCTTCTATATTGTGCAATGTTTTAACCTGAATGATGTTATGTACCTGCCCCTAACTGAGGTATCATATGGGGATAAGATGAAGGTGGTTATAATGTGTATTTTGGGTGTTGGAGAAAGTACCCTCCACATCCTACTTTCTTGTGTCTTGAAGGGTAAGGTTATAAAGTACCTTCTAGCGACTTAATTCGGGAGGTTTGGGTTAGGCCCAGCCCCGGAGGAAAGATATCTCAGCTAACCCCAGCTGAACCTTGAAAGTAGCTCCCTTGTCTGAAAGCATAGGGACCTACGAGTGAGGACCATTTTAAGGGGTATACCATTTGCCACACACCTCGGTGGGTTAATAGTCTAGCATACGTCAGAAATTCTCAGGGATACTAACTGTATACTGTATTATTGCACTGTGATATTTGTTATATTGCACAAAGTATTATTTCCTTGCACTGGAGTGAATCCCTAGAGGATCCTACTTAGGGCAAGAACCCTATACTCAGGAAAGTATTATATAGAGCATACCATAGCTATTTAATATCCTGTTCCAGACCAGCATCCCCGACCCAACCGGTCGCCGAGGATGGCTTATCTCAAGTGGGGGGATTTGTAATACCCCAGTACTGGGTCATATATTCCTTTAAGGCTGAGTCAGGGATGTGTACATGTTGTAGCACAGGATACTGTCATATTTATATGTTATAAGTATATGTTATGTGATTGCATCAGCCATTGCATCTGTGCCAGCACTGGTAAGGTTAAAGCACAGCACCTCACACCACATGTGCCAAACACTTAGCCCTCATTGGACAAAGGGGGTGGGGACGTTCTGGTGTAGTTTAGGCACACTGAGAAGTCTGGAGAGTTCTGCCAGTGAAGTAGTGAGATGGAGTGCAGTCTGAGGAGGCAGATAGTTGCCACACTTGTAGCCACTGAAGGACCAACAGGACAGAGTTAAGAGTGGAGTACTTCAAGTCCCAGGAGTCCAGGTACTGTCTGTACTAAGATCAGGAGGAGTTAGACTGCACCAGAGCACAAGGCTACACTCAGGCCTATATAAGGAGGAATATCTATTGCTGCTCCAAGGTACAGTATATACAGTATATATGAGAGGAACTCTGCTTGCTGTGCACTATTATCTGCCTGAACTGTAAAGCTAATGCTGGTTGTTTGGAGACTTTTTGCACTCAGTAAAGTCTGGCACTACCTTCACCATCCACCTTGCCTCCATGTGTGTGTCTGGAACTAACTTGCACCAACCACCATCTTGGGGCTTTGTTGAGGCCCTCAATGAAAATGACATCAATATGAAATTTACTGCGTCAATAGATTCTCACTCAATTACTTTTTTGGACAATTACTTTTTTGGACCTTCGCATTATTATTAACGGACAGGGGGATTTGGAAACCTCTTTATACCGTAAAGAGACAGCTACAAATAACTTATTAAAATGGGATAGTTTCCATCCAGCCCCCCTCAGGCGGGGAATACCTAAGGGTCAATTCCTTCGTATACGTAGGAATTGTTCTAATTTGGATGATTTTCATGTCAAAGCTAAAGAGCTAGAGGGTAGGTTTTACGAACGAGGATATCCAACGTCTGTCCTCAAAGAAGCCAAAGAGATGGCAGTTCTTAGTGATCGTACCACTTTACTTACCCCTAAGATTAAACCAAAGGATATACATGCTATCCGCCTGATAGGGAATTATGACCGTGGAGCTAAGGGTGTCATGGAAATACTCAAATCCTATTGGAACATATTAACAATTGATCCAGATGTAAGAGAATTAATTAGTCAACATCCCTCTGTTACTTATCGCAGAGGTCAGAATTTGGGTAATTTGCTAACACATAGCCACTTTACACCCCGCTCTGCGGCTAGCACTTGGCTGGATAAGAGTGTCCCTGTTGGGACCTTCAAATGTGGCTCATGCAAGGCATGTGACTACATCTTGAAAGGGGACACTATTCCTATTGTCTCTACTGGTAAGAAACATCTTACTAAACAGTTCATCAACTGTAGGACCACTGGTGTGATCTATGTGGCCACATGCCCCTGTCCGTTAAATTACGTAGGTAAAACTATACGAGAATTTAGACGCAGAATACTTGACCATGTAGGCTATATCACACGGAGAGAAGATCGCACCCTCTCTACCCATGTATGGGAATATCATGGAGGTGACCCTGAGTCTCTGACCTTTCAAGGTATAGAACGAGTATGTCCCTCAATGAGAGGTGGTAACTGGGATCGGCTGATCCTACAACATGAGACCAGGCGTATTTTTCAATTTCGAATGTGAAACCTAAAGGCCTGAATGATTCACTCTCTTTTGCATCATTTATATAATTATGGTTTCATCTGCATTTTACATCTATTTAGTCTGTTTATATAGCAATATTAGTTTTCATTCAACTCTATGGTTTATTATTATGCTTTACCCAAATATTTTTTGTTTATTTTACTGATGTTTTACATCCTTGGGTATTTCTCTATATGGATGGGATATAACAATTAAAACAGTACATAATTTTATGCACTGCTGTGGTGGCTGGTTTATCTTTGCCACTCTAGTACATATTAGTGTACATATCAATGTTTCCCTAGTCCAGTCATTTACCCGTTCTTACAGACTTATACTTGTATTTTACATTTGTTATCTTAAGTAAATCTGATTGTGATCTTGAAAGGTTCTTTTCTATTTACTTTATTGCAGTCTTGTTTTCATTCACCATTTTCTCTTTTTTACATTTGTTTGTTCAGCGTCTCCTCTCCATGGAAACCTGTTTTCCCCTGCATGACAAACCTCCGGACGAGGTGGGCGGAGCCTCGGTCCGATGACGTCATAAGGGGGAGTGTCATGGGGCGGAGCTATGGGTTTATTAACCCGGCGGGACACAGTGAATGGCGTCGGCTCTCTTAGTACCAGTGTCCACCATCAGGACACTGGGAACTGCAGTTATTACTGCAAATTATCTCAGTAAGCTTGATATTATCTATATCTTTACCTTCTCCTGATGAACCCTGCTTATCTCTGGGGGAAACGCGTTCAGGATAGTTTTATACAAATAGGGGCTCTGTTTACATTGCTAAAGCCTCTTAGAGGATAGCTTTAACAAACAGAGGCTGTGTTTATTTTGAGATAAGCCTCTTAGAGGATAGCTATATACAAACAGGGGCTGTGTGAACATTGTTATAAACCTCTTAGAGGATATCTTTATACAAACAAGGGCTGTGTTTACATTTTGTTAAGCCTCTTAAGATAGATCTATTCAAACAGGGGCTCTATTGACCTTGTGTTAAAGCCACTCACATGCTGCTGATTATTGAACACTTAGTTTAGCTGTTTTTCAAACAGAGGCTTTATGGACATTGTGAAAGCTACTTATGTGCTGTTGTCTGCTTAATGCCATATGCAGCAACACTACAGACGTCATCTTCTTTGTAGTGCATTGTACACTTTTTAATCAGATTATTAAAGGTTATATTTTAGGTATTAGTGCTAGTTTGTTATTTTTTCTCTTTGATAGTATATTTGAGCACGTTTAGTTACTCTACATTTGTTAACCACCATCTTGGGTACATCCCGGGCCAGGCCACACTACTACACCTGTCATTCCCCAGAGGGAGTACCCCGGGGAACCTGTCCATTACAGTAACCACCTAGGTGCGTTACTTTGAGAACTTTCTGTGAAAAGCACTGCAGGAAAAACCACAATGCGTTTCCACTGCGGTTTTTCCCGCAGCATTTTTTTTTGCTGCGGAACGCTATGTGGGGCCTTAGTCTTACACAGCTCTCATTGTAGGCAGAGGCTGAAAATGTCATTCACAGCTAGATGTGTCACTGAGCATTGATTCCAGAGGAGAGCCAAAGTACTTGCATCTCTCTGTAGGTAAATCTGGTAAGTCAGGGCTCCACATTGCAGACAGCCCATATTGCTTTCTGATTTCCATATCCATCTATCATGAAAACATAAGCACCATGACATGGTGGAGGATAGTGGCTTTAAGTGCTACTCTTTTAATGTGGCATTAACACAGGGGAACAATAAGAATGTGATTTAAACAGGTTGTCTTAGATTCGTATCAATTCACCCATTAAGTCATCTACATTAACTGTACACATCTAGAAAAGCTCTGTGTTCCAGAGTGGAAAGTGGTGAGAGCATCTTTTTCCATTTCCCTAGATTTGTTTACAAAACTACAGAGTCCTATTAGGTGCTATAAAATTAGACATATGTGTCCCTGAGGACTCAAGTGTAAGAGCACAGCAATACATCTAGCAGATCATTTTTATCATTGTTATTAATAAGGAACTTCACACATTATTTATAGGTTATAAATCGTGTACAATAGTGACAAATACTTTCATATCAATGGCCATTCTGTTCAACAACACACAATATGCTTCCACTGACCAATGGCGGTGTGCTTTACGCCACCCCATATGGTGCTTGGCATTGTACTTGGTAATGTAAGACTTGCATGCAGCTGCTTAGCCATGGAAACTCATGCCTCAAACACCAGAGGAGGTTTGGAATGCAACAGTTATTCTGCAGATTTATTAAAATGGTCTAAAAACAGAACTGTCTTAGCTGTCCATAGTAACCAATCACAGTGTAGCTATCATTTTTCAGAAGCAGAACACAAAATGAAAGCTGCGCTATGATTGATTGCTATAGGAAACTAAGGCTGAGACCCCAGCTACAAAAGGAATGGGAAATATATAGGAAGCTTCTTATACTTCTCCCTTGTGATCAATCCACTTCAGCCTTTGGCTAAAAAAAAAAAAGCAGCAACAAAAAAAGCTGTGTTCCTGCAACGTGGGGCCTCACTCTTAGGCAATACCGTGGAAAAAAAACGTTTTTTACAGTCTGTAGCGAATCCCATCCACACATTGCAAAAAAATATGTGCAGTAGACACACTGCGATTTCCAAAACCGTTGTGGTTTTGGAAATCACAGCATGTCAATTATACCTACGGAGGCGCCGGTAGTTTCCCTATAAGTATAATGGAAACAGAAAGTGGAAGAGGAAACTACTGCAGATTTTCTGTGAAAAGCACTGCGGGATAAACCGCGATGCATTGCCACCGCGGTTTTTCCCACAATGCTTTTTTGCTGTGGCCCGCTGTGTGGGGCCTTAGGCTAAGACAGTTTTGGTTTTAGACCATTTTAATAAATCTGCCCTATTGAGTCAGTATAGCGTTGGTGACTTTTATGCACCTTAGCATTCAGCAATACCGCTCTGTAACTTACATGGCCTCTCATTTTGTGGCTGAGTTGCTGTGATTCCTAAACACTTTCACTTACTGTCTATATATGTAAAAGGGAAGAAATTACACAGACTTGTTTGCTGACCCCACACTGTGAAATCAGATGTCCCTTTTATCCCCAAATGAATTAAGCTGCTATCCATGCATGCCTGGCTGCTCCACTCACTTCAATGGGATTGCTGGAGATGGACCCCCATCTGTGAATAGGGGGTAACTAGTTCTATCTAGCATACTCCTTTAAATGTTTACAGATGACAAGTTTCACTTTAAGGTAATGTCACTTCAGTAGCCCGTTAAATGATTGTCAGCTGAGTATGCTGAGAATTTTCTGAATGCAGCTTAACCCATTATGATTCTTGGCATTACTGTGCTCTATAACATGAGGAATACTGTGTAAGATCTAAAAGTGCATATCAATAAATTAGAATATTTTTTTTTTTTAGTAATTCAATTGAAAAAGTGAAACACATATATTATATTGAGTCATTACAAACAGTGAACTTTTTCAAGTGTTTATTTATGTTAATGTTGATGATTATGGCTTACAGCCAAGGAAAACCCAAAAGTCATTATCTCAGAAAATTAGAGTAAGTAACCCAAAACAGCTGCAAAGGCTTCCTAAGCATTTAAAAATGTCCCCCAGTCTGGTTCAGTAGGCAACACAATCATGGGGAAGACTGCTGACTTGACAGATGTCCAGAAGGCAGTCACTGACACACTCCACAAGGAGGGTAAGCCACAAAAGGTCATTGCTAAAGAAGCTGGCTGTTCACAGAGTGCTGTATCAAAGCATATTAATGGAAAGTTGAGTGGAAGGAAAAAGTGTGTTAGAAAAAGGTGCACAAGCAACCGGGATAACCGCAGTGTGATGATTCTGCTTAAATATGGCTATAACTCAGAGATGTATTTTGATCTCCCTTCTTGCCTGCATTTATTCATAATGTGCGCAGCTATAAGCCCAGGTGTATATTGGCAGTAGTAGCAACATTGTAACAATGGGGCTTTGTATCCATCCCAGCAGGGCTCCATTGTATTCCTACACAGCCCTGAGTGATCAAACAAAAACATGCATTGTCCAGTCTGCACTGGTAGATCAGATATGGCTGATAACATTGTATCATTTCACTTGGTCTCAGCTCTTTACAAAGAATCTGGGCTTGAGTGCATTAATCCATCAGACTTGCTGCCGCCGGTGACCTCATTCTGGGAGGTGGCATAAAGGGTATAAAAGATGAGGTAAGAGGCAATGGGAGGAGATTATGCTGGGACTACAAGAGAACACTAGGAGATTGGGCTGAGACTACAAGAGTTTACTGAGAGACTGTGATGAGAGCATGCAGGCTGGACTATACTGTGATGCCACATGCTAGGAGTTAATGCCACATGCCAAGAAGCCTCCACTGGGTTATTCACACATGACAAAGCATGTGTGAGTGTTGGATTATAGAGCCACGTCAAGGAGATGCGTGGTAAAGTAATTATTTCACCTTTATTCCCTTTTATTTTAAGTACTGTATATTGTAACTAGTAACTGTTAATGCTTGCATATATCTGCATATCTGTTCTGAACTGCATGTGTTAGATGTTAATACCGACCCATTTAGGGGTTAATAAATATATAAAATTTAGAAAGCTTGTCTTGTATTTATCTTGTGGACCCAACACTCACTGGAGGTGAGTGTGGTTTTTTATGAAAGACGACTCAGGTGTGGGCCAATGCGGGTTTGGCGCACTGAGGATCTTTCACATTGGTGGAAGCAGTGGGATCTTAGGATAAACAGCATTTGTGTGTGGTATCACTCAAAACGCTGGGGATTATGGTAATCCTATGAGACAAGCTCGGTATTAAAGCAAGCATTAAGATACAGTGAAAGTTTGATACAGTGCTGTTCCCCTCCGTTACTCTTTGTATTCTATCCTATCTTTTATTTGGCAAATACCAGTGGATGGCTAGTGGGCTCAGAAGCAGATCTCCAGAACTGCTGAACAAGGCTTTTGGAGATCCTGAGCGTATGGCTGAAAAGGAGGCAGCCACAGCCATGCAGAGAATCGAGCAGAGTCCTGATTTTGGGGCTAGACCAGGAAGTGCAGCAAGCAGCCCGGTCCCAAGGATTACTTCACCAAGAGAGACCAGTAACCCCAGCCTTGTGGGGGGAATGGTTTCATACTGGCAAATGGCCCTACAGCAAGTAGGCACCAGTGACCCTAACACATACCTGCAGGTGTTGGACCGTTTTCTGGAAGCTGTAGAACAAGAACGACAGGCAGAGAGAGAGAGGAAGGCTGCTGAGCGACAGGCAGAGAGAGAGAGGAAGGCTGCTGAACGACAGGCTGCTGAGCGACAGGCAGATCATGAGGCAGCAGAACGGCAGGCTGAGCGGCAGTATCAGCTTGAGCTCAAGAGGATGGAACTCTCCCAGCAGGCGCAGACTCCAACAACCCTGCACAGACCCTGAAGTTGGAAGGAGAAGCCAGGCCGGAGTTCAACACAGCCGTCTGTCGTCAGGTCGGGTGAGACAAACTATGCCCCGGGTGGTCCCTCCCCTGTCCCAAGAACTCTGGGCACCCTAGTGACCTTCCCCAGACCCCAAGGGGAGGTGCGGCGGGGCCATGCCTGTAACCAGACAGGACATTTCAAGGAGGAGTGCCCCAACCGCCCTGAGAACTTCCCTGTTTCCCAAGCCACAGCAGGTGGCCCATCTGTGTATCTGGACTGGGGTGCAGAAAAAGGAATGTGGACTGTGGGACTATTGACTGATTTGCCTGCTAATGTACTGTTGGGAACTGATTTAGGACCTATGATGTCCCAATATGGGGTGGGGAGCACCCCAATTTACTGTGATAAACTGTCTATGATTAATGCTGATAATGTGTCTGTCATAATAATAATAATAATAATAATAGTCCTTTAATAGTCCCACAATGGGGAAATTCAGTGTGTTACAGCAGCAAAGATAAGCAGATACAAATACAAATACAACATGTACAGGAATATTCCAAGGTGAGAGGCATTACATTGATAGCAGACAGACAGATAGGGCGTAGCAGGGGGGGGGGGGATTTAACAGGCAGAGAGATATTTTCAGTTCTCTGTGTGTAATGATCTCCGCTTAGGTCGGTGTTGGTTGTACAGCCTAACCGCGGTGGGGAGGAAAGACTTCCGATAGCGCTCCTTCTCACACCTAGGGTGGAGCAGTCGGTCACTGACAGTACTGCTCAGCGCGATCACAGTCTCATGCATGGGATGGGACTTCTTCTTCTGCATGGAGCTCACCACGGACAGTATCCTTCTGTCACCCACCACCTGCACTGGGTCCAGTGGGCTCCCCAGGACAGAGCTGGCCCTTCTAATCAGCTTGTCAAGTTTATTTCTGTCCCTGGTTGATATACTGCTCCCCCAGCAGGCCACTCCAAAGAAGATGGCTGATGCCACTACCGAGTTGAAGAAAGTTCTAAGAAGTGCCCCCCGGATTCCAACCCCCCGTAACCCCCCCTCTGAGATACTTCTCATGGCAGTAAGTGTAAATGCTAATGAGTTGCCTTCAGCTGAGAGCAGGGAAGATGCAACTGAACTTCCTGCCACCCAGCTCAGCAAAAATATTATTGATGCTTTGTTCACCCCCGTGCTAGGAGCCAATGAGACTAAGTCTGTAGACACACCCATATCTGCGGGGGCGTCGCCCTCCCAGCTTGTTAATATGTCTACCACAAATCTCATTGAGGCCTGGTGTGAATTAACAATTGCTAATGAAGGTACTGTCAATGTAATTGCCAATGCTTGTTGTGAAAGTGTACAGGGTAGCTCTTCTGAGTCACTGGAAGCGACTTCTACTATTTCGCCCAGTGCATCCGATAAGCACCCAACTGCTGACCATGTGCCAGGTAGTCAGGTAGGCTATGTGGATCTCATGGCCGATCCAGGTGAGGGATGGACTGCTGGTAGTGCGGTGTTAGCCCGCAGCCGGAGTGCTACAAGGGTGGAGGGCGTTCCGACCCTTGAACCATTGCCTACACCACCTGGAGTCGGTGCTGAGACCGCCATGACTAGCCTCACTCCCTTGAAGCCGGAGGAGTCCGGCCGGTATGAGACATACCCGTCTCTTCTGTCCAGTTCTATTCCAGGAGCGCCCATGGCCCAAGTGCAGATGGCATGGGGTACTGGAGGTGTGATCCAAGAAGAGGGTATGTCAAATGTATTACCTGTCAATGTATTGTGGGAGGATGGTTTGGGGAAGCATGATCTCAGTCATTTGCCCAAGGTATCACCATCACCCACCCAAGTACAGGGAGGACAGGGTCCAAACATACCTGTGCCCGAACCAGAGGTGCCCCTAGGTTTGGAAGCAAAGGGGGAGGTGCAGAATCCCCTAGAACTCTCCCACCTAGTGGCTAGTGTGAGAGAGCAGGCCAAGGGTAGCCAGGAGAGCAGAGATTGCCGGGATGGGATCTCTGGAATGGTATCCCAAGGGCCTGAGGTCATGAGTGTAAAGCTACGGGATGCCCGCACTCAGAAAGCGGACCCAGAACAGGCAGGAGGTAGCCAAGTGTACGTGGCTCAGAGCCTGGGCCTTAGAAGCGTCCCTAGTCAGACTAGAGAGCCCAAAGGGTCCGGCAGCTATGTAACATGCACCTCTCTTTTGTCTCACTCCAGCCAAGAGTTCAGAGATGCTGTCCAAGCTGACCCTAGTCTGGCCATATTGAAGGCGCGTGCCGCTCAACCATCCTCGGAGTCTGACAAGGCCCGAGTCTACTGGGACCCTGGGGGTTGTGAAGCCTTGGGGCCAGAGCCTGAGGAGCTGAAGCGGCAGAGGTGCTCTCAGAAGAGAGGCACAGGCCCCTACTTCCTACAAGCCCCATCTAAAGGGGGAGGTGTGATGATTCTGCTTAAATATGGCTATAACTCAGAGATGTATTTTGATCTCTGGGTATAGTATCTCCCTTCTTGCCTGCATTTATTCATAATATGCGCAGCTATAGGCCTAGATGTATATTGGCAGTAGTAGCAACATTTTAACAGTGGGGCTTTGTATCCATCCCAGCAGGGCTCCATTGTATTCAAACACAGCCCTGAGTGATCAAACAAAAACATGCATTGTCCAGTCTGCACTGGTAGATCAGATATGGCTGATAACATTGTATCATTTCACTTGGTCTCAGCTCTTTACAAAGAATCTGGACTTGAGTGCATTAATCCATCAGACTTGCTGTCGCCGGTGACCTCATTCTGGGAGGTGGCATAAAAGATGAGGTAAGAGGCAATGGGAGGAGATTATGCTGGGACTACAAGAGAACACTAGGAGATTGGGCTGAGACTACAAGAGTTTACTGAGAGACTGTGATGAGAGCATGCAGGCTGGACTATACTGTGATGCCACATGCTAGGAGTTAATGCCACATGCCAAGAAGCCTCCACTGGGTTATTCACACATGACAAAGCATGTGTGAGTGTTGGATTATAGAGCCACATCAAGGAGATGCGTAGTAAAGTAATTATTTCACCTTTATTCCCTTTTATTTTAAGTACTGTATATTGTAACTAGTAACTGTTAATGCTTGCATATATCTGCATATCTGTTCTGAACTGCATGTGTTAGATGTTAATACTGACCCATTTAGGGGTTAATAAATATATAAAATTTTTAGAAAGCTTGTCTTGTATTTATCTTGTGGACCCAACACTCACTGGAGGTGAGTGTGGTTTTTTATGAAAGAAGACTCAGGTGTGGGCCAACGTGGGTTTGGTGCACTGAGGATCTTTCACACGCAGCCTTGATAGGATTGTTAAGAAAAGGCCATTCAAAAATTTGGGAGAGATTCACAAGGAGTGGACTGCTGCTGGAGTCAGTGCTTCAAGAGCCACCACACACAGACGTATCCAGAACATGGGCTACATGTGTCGCATTCCATGTGTCAAGCCACTTATGACCAATAGACAACGCCAGAAGCATCTTACCTGGGCCAAGGAGAGAAAGAACTGGACTGTTGCTCAGTGGTCAAAGGTGGTGTTTTCAGATGAAAGTAAATTTTGCATTTCATTTGGAAATCGAGGTCCCAGAGTCTGGAGGAAGAGTGGAGAGGCCACAATCCAAGCTGCTTGAGGTCTAGTGTGAAGGAAGATGAGAGACAAAAGACCCAACAATGCAGACGAGCTGAAGGCTGCTATCAAACGTGGGCTTCCATAACACCTCTGCAGTGCCACAGGTTGATCGCCTCCATGCCACGCCGCATTGATGCAGTCATTCATGCTAAAGGAGCCCCGACCAAGTATTCAGTGCATTTACTGTACATACTTTTCATTTGGCCAACATTTCTGTGTTAAATATTTTTTTTTACAGTTGGTCTTATATAATATTCTAATTTTCTGAGATAATGACTTTTGGGTTTTCCTTGGCTGTAAGCCATAATCATTAACATTAACATAAATAAACACTTGAAAAAGTTCACTCAGTTTGTAATGACTCAATATGTGTGTTTCACTTTTTTCAATTGAATTAATAAAAAAAAACAAAAAACTTTTTGATGATATTCTAATTTATTGAGATGCACCAGATCGGACGCACAGACTTGGAAAACAGTCAGTTTAGACACTTATAGCACATTCAGTCATGTGCATGAAGCTCTGGAGCGTGAGCTGACTATATCTTCATCATGATCATGAAGTGGTTTTTGAAGCCCTCCAGATTAAACTATTTCATGTTGCTTTATGTAAAACAATACATCCTCCAGGAATAGTGATCAGTCACCTTTCTTAATGAGAGATTGAGATCATAGCATTACAAAAGCAGAGACTTTTAAAACTCTGAATGAGAACAATTCATTGATTGTTATCATGTTCTATAAACAGTTTCCAGATTAAAGACGCATTCAGTAAAAATTATTATAGAGTGCATGCACAGTACTTATGGCCATTCATTTGGATGTATGCCTCTAATCTCTTCCTTCCTGTGGCTTTATGTAATTGTTACATCACATAGGTGAACCAATGTGGTGTCTCTCATAACATTACATAGCGTGACCTTTAAGATAAAATAAAATAATCCTTTAATAGTCCCACCATGGGTAAATTCAGTTTGTTACAGCAGCATAGATAATACAAACACAAAAAACAATATATACAAAAGTTCCAAAGTAGAGGCATTACAGTGACAAGTGGGTACAATTAGCAAGGTACAGGTAAAAACATAGTAGAAGGTTAATTTAATAGGTGTTGATCACTAAAAGGGCATGAGTTTTATATTTACCCTAAATAGAAAGATATATAATCCATATTAAAACACAAAATGCATTCATGTATATTTTAAAACACCAAATTCTTATTGCATAATAATACCACATTCACATTATAGCGCGTTCCAAATTATTATGCATATTGGATTTTAGTGTCGTAAAGATGTAATTTCTTGTTTTTCAATTAAACTCAAGACTGGTATTGTGTCTTAGGGCTCTTTGGGTCACTGAAATGGATCTCAATCACCTGTGATAATTATTTACTAATTAGATTTGCCAGGTGAGCCCAATTAAAGCAAGCCTACTTAAGGCCAGGGCCCCACGTGGTGAAACTCTGCTACAATTTCCAAAACAGTCACAGCTTTGGAAATCGCAGAATGTCAATTATAACTACGGAAATGCCGGCGGTTTCCCTATAGGTATAATGGAAGCAAATATTCCACAGAGGAAAACCCCAGTTGCCGCTGCAATTTTTCCCGCAGTGCTTTTTTGCTGCAGCCCACTACATGGGCCTTAGCCTAAGAAGGACATTCCATATTATTTTGCAGACCACAGGTTTCAAACAATATGGGAAAGAAAAAGGATCTCTCTGCTGCCAAAAAGCATTAATTAGGCATGAAAACAGTTATTTCACAAAAACCTAAGCAAGATCATCATACTGTGAAGAGATTTGTGGCTGATTCAGAGCACAGATGGGTTCATGCAGATAAAGGCATAATGAGGAAGGTTTCGGCCATCCAAATTTATTGGATTAAGAGAACAGCTGCTAAAATACCATTACAAAGCAGCAACAGGTATTTGAGCTGCTGGTGCCTCTGAAGTCCCACAAAC
The DNA here is from genome assembly GCA_947044405.1 of Leptodactylus fallax. Taxonomy (NCBI): domain Eukaryota; kingdom Metazoa; phylum Chordata; class Amphibia; order Anura; family Leptodactylidae; genus Leptodactylus; species Leptodactylus fallax. The sequence goes on from CAMRHE010000150.1 coordinate 1,203,205, forward strand.
TTTAAGATGTAGGATCCTCCAGAGGCTTGTAGTTGTTAATACATCTATTATTTTTTCACTCCTAAACAGTGATCACAAGCAGAAATGGTTGTAGTGGGCCCAGAAATACATGAAACAGTCTTGTTTACTGATGAGTGCCATACAACCCTGGATGGTCCAGATGGATGGAATAGTGGATGGTTGGAGGATGGCCACCACGTCCCAACAAGGTTGCAGTGTCAGCAACGTGGTGGCAGAGTCATGTTTTGGACCGGAATGATGGGGAGAGATCTGGTAGGCCCCATTAAAGTCCCTGAAGGTGTGAAAATGACTGCTGCTAAATATATATGTTATAAGTGACTGACCGCTTTCTTCCATGGTACAAAAAGAAGAACCATGCCTTCCATAGCAAAATCTTTATGTATGACAACACACCATTTCATGCTGCAGAGAATACCTCTAAGTCATTGGCTGCTATTGGCATAAAAGGAGAGAAACTTATTGTGTGGTCACCACATCCCTTGACCTCAACCCTATTAAGAACCTTTGGAGTATCCTCAAGCAAAAGATCTATGAGGGTGGGAGGCAGTTCATATAAAAACAGTAGCTCTGAGACGCTATTCTGACATCCTGCAAAGAAATTCAAGCAGAAACTATCCAAAATCTCACAGGTTCAATGGATGCAAAATTTGTGAAGGTAATATCAAAAAAGGGTCCTGTAGCATGTAACATAGCCTCTTTTGATTGTAATAGCTTTTGATTTCAGTAAATGTGACCTCTTAATGCTGCAAATTCAACAAATGACCATTTTCAGTTCTTTCCAACCTATAAAATGTTTAGAAACTCTATTGTGCATAATCATTTGGAACAGTGGATTTAGATTTTTTAATTTATGAAAAAAAAATGTTGTCATTGGGAGGTTTGTCCAATAAAATTTCATTTATACTCTTACAGTTGAAGATTTGAACATTGTACTGACTTTGCATCAACCATTTAGGAAAATCAGAGAAAAATATAATTTGCATAATACTTAGGAACACGACATAGTAGTGGTTATCTGGCTATTCATATTTACCCATATAATATATTTATGGAAATGATTTGGAAATAGCCAGCATTTGCTTTTGCACTGTGGGGGCAGCTAAATGGCTTAGTGGTTAGCACTGATATTTTTTAATCCAAGGCAGTATTTGCATGGTGCTGACATGTTCTCCCAGGTTGTACAGTTTCCTCCTACAGTCCAAAATCTTTTGGGGGGAAATTTATTCAGACCGCCATTTTCTATGCCAATCTTGACATCCTCATTGCTGAAGGAGGATGCACTTAATTTATGATGTTACATAAGAGTATCCCCTAGCAGTCTGTGTGCCTAGACTGAAACTGCACCTGCATGTGCACTGGCCCATAGCTGGTGTAGATTTCAGTTATTATTTATGCTAGAAAACTATTGTAAATGATGATAAATCTTGTGGGTCTGATAGTCCTGTCCACATCAAACCCTCACCATGCCCCTTTTCAGATAATGGCGAGGGTGGCTTAAAAACTCTATTGGCACATTTTTGTGTCAATGGTGTTTAAAAAATGGATAACCTGAGGTTTGCAACTTTTTTAAACCAGTCTTGTTGTCTAGTGAGATAATAAATCTTCCCAATTCCCAAGTTAATTGGCTTCACTGCATACAGCGGTCTGGATCCCCCAGGGTTTCATTTTTCCTTATTACCCAGGTATATATTGTATCTCCTCTTCCAGTTTGTTTGATTATGTGCATTTATCACTTTGAAGAGGAGGCAGCATTCAAAAGGGTGCCACTGCTATTTCAAACAGCTGATCTGTGGAGGTGCCAGGTGTATTTCCCCTGCAGATCAGATATCGATTAACTATTCTAAAGGGAAGATTATCAGTGTTTTAGTCCAGGGAAACCCCTTTAAATTATGACAGCATTATAATTTGACATCAGCAGTATGATATTAAGCAAGCAGTATAGCACATATTAGGGGATATAGAAAATCCTGTGCTAAGTGAATTTGCAGAGAGGCTGGAATAGAATTGTTAGTGGAACCTCTTACACTTTTGGGGTATGGATTACTAGAATCAATTTAGCTGCAGAAGATGTGAATTGAATTGTTTTTGTAGCTGTGTGTGATACTTGCTGTTAGCTTTTATAAAGCTGCATGCCTTAATTGTGCTATCTAGAGATTTTCCAAATCTTTAAAAAAGATTAACTCCTTGCAGGGTAAAGCTAAGCCAGCTGCCTTTATACTGATGTAAGTAGAAAATGTTTTACAAAGGAAAAGTTAATTTCATCTTTCACAAAAATTCAGCAGTGTGCCAGAAAAAATGAAATGCTGTAATCTAAAAAATTATAATCTATAAAATCCTCAGAACTATGAATCAAGGTATATACAGTATGAAGTATTATGCGTCTTCTTCATCAAGTAAACAGACCAGGATTATGAGTAATATATAATAACCAACACAAATGCCCCAATATGACTTCTACACAGTCAAGTCCCATTATTTTGACTGCTTCCTACTTTTGAATTCAGCAGCGTGTAGCACATGAAGGAAATGACATACTGTGGGCTGACTTGTTGGGTATATAAATTTTGTGATAGACTGTCTGATCACATATCCCTCATTGGTGTCATTGGTAAAAGGGGTGATTTATCAGAGTTGCAAAAAGGGATGATTATTGACTTTCGGGTCAAGTTTGGCAGTATTTGTGAACCAGTGCAGTTAGTGAACTGTTCACATGCTGCTGTGGTAAAAGTGTATTGTGAGTGGACAATGGTAGTGCCATTGATGTGATAGGTTAACATTGGCTATGGAGGTGCATTAGGGACGGTCAACATGCTACAGTGGAGAAGCTAACAGTGAAAATGAATCAGGGGTCTATCAGACATGTCTAAAACAACAGTACAGCGAACCTTACTGTGTATGGGGCTCCAAAACAGACAGATGGTCACTGCACCTATGCTAACAATGGTGTCTTGGAAAAAAAAAACTTCAAAGTGCACCACAGTATCAGAATTGAATAACTGCTGATTGGTGGAGGGTTGCCTTCTCTGATGAGTCACATTTTCTGCTTCATTGAACAGGTGGACGTTGGGGTGTCATACGAGAAACATCAATAAGCAAACACCATGTACCATGCATAGTTGGAAGAACACAGGCTGGTGGAGGAAGCATTATGGTCTAGTGATTTTTTTCATGGCATTCTCTGGACTCACTCATCCATGTGAAAGGCACTTTGAACTGATTTAGGTATAAATTCATCCTTGAAGATCACATACACCAATACATACTGTTTGACTTCCCTGAGGTAGATCGAATCTTCCAGCAAGGCAAAACTACATGTTACATTGCCAGAAATGTCCAACTGTGGTTGTGGTAGAGAACAAGTAACACTTCCAAATTCTTCCATGGTCCCCTAATTCCCCAGTCTTTCTATCTATGGGACCACCGTGATTGTCGTATTCACTCTGTGGACCCTCCCCTATGCACCCTCCAGCAAATGTGGGATGCACTACAGACAGCATGGCTTCAGATGTCTGACCAACACCTTATTGAGTCACTCCCTACCTGTCTAGCTGATGAGTATTCTGCACATGGCAGTTACTCTGGATATTAGATGGTTCTCACAATAATGTGACTCAACGCTGTATATTTCCATTTTGCCAGAATAATAGTTTCTTAAGAGATTAACTGGTTTCCATCACTTAACTGCCGTTTCACATCATAATGGACATAGCATTTTGTATTAGGATGTTAAAAGGCGGTACATCAATCTGCAAGACCATAGCTCCCTCTCTCTCTCCCTGTTCACTACCCATAGCAAGTAGAGACACAGCAGTGGGTAGTGAGACCTGTTCTTGTGACTGTTAACCTCCAGTTTGACATTGTAACGTCACCCCATCAACCAAATGCAAAACAGTTGTAGCGTACAGTGGGTTGTAATGGTAGCAGGGGACATAGCAATGGCCTCCAAGTCTGCTATCTACAGAAGACTATTAGGCCTAACCAGTCTAATAATCAGCCTGTCAGTTTATACTGACATGTATAATGCACTGCAGTACACAAGTATTGCAGTATATTATACTAGTGATCAGTGTGATGTATGTTCACAAAATAAAAAAGAACATTCATGAAAATGTATGTTTTTAAATTAAAGTGCTTTTTGTACCAAAAAAAAAAAAAAATATCCTCATATTCATAATGACCCTAACTATAAAATGATCACATTATTTAAACCCCATGATGAACATTGAAAAATAAATAATAAAAATGCTGGGTTCCTTTATTTTCATCCTACCAAAAAGCAGCATAAATGGCAATCTAAAGATGTGTACCCAAAAATGATACTAATGAGAACAGAGGAGTAATGTGAAGCTCCTGGGCCCCAGTGCAAAATCTGTAATGAGGCCCCCACTTATCATGTGCTATTTATAATACTTGTGTGTTATGTTCTACAGAGGCCTTTGGGCCCCTTGAGGCTCTAGGACATGGTAGCGATTGCTACCTCTGCACCCACTATAGCTACGGTACTGAATAAAAACATCAACTCCAAGAGCCAGAATGAAAAAGTTCTGGCTCTTAGAATATGGTGACAAAAGCAAAAAAGTAGTAAACCATAAAAAGCCAAATATGGCTTTTAGTTAGGTATCACCATAATCAGAGTAATCCATAGAATAAAGTTAACTCGTTATTTATTCTGCATGATGAACAGCACAAAATTTATTATGTAAAAAACAATAACCTAAAGAGTTATATAACCTAATAAATAAGTTTTAAGTACCCCAAAAATACAAATCCCACAAAATAATAATAATTTCTAGGACAATAGGACAACACAGTGCCTGTGACTCTGATCATGGGCATTTAACCACTCAGATGCCATGGTTAAATGCGGTCACAGAATTTGGGTGGTTACTTTCACTATCCCTTTCACACTTGGCAATGAGATGACTCTCCTCTGTCATGATCATGGCAGCCTTCCTTTACCATGGCAGACAGGAGCCTTCTGAAGTCTTGCAGCCTGCCACAGCAATGTACCTATTGGAGCCTTCAATAGTTACATAGGGAATTAGCCATCTATGGCACAAACAATGTAAAGATGGCAGGTTTAAGCCCTAGGGAGGCTAAAAAAAAAAAATCCACCCATTCTGAATTATTTTCCAGATTCTCAGTACATTGTACAGAATATTAAAAGGTATCATTTTAAAGTACAATTTGTCTCATAAAAAACAAGTCTTCAAACGAAAGCACAGAAATCAAAATGGCTCCTTCCTCTAATGGTCAACACTTAAAATATCCTGGTTGAAGTGGTGAAAAAGAACCTGTCAGGCAATTTGGGACACTAAATCACCCACAGGTCCTTTATGGACTGGGGATTTAGTGTCCCAAATTGCTCTGCATTTAAAATAATAAAGCTTTATACTCACCTATCAGCTGTACTCCCTGTACTGGCACAGTTCTTCGTGTATCCAGAGGAGTACACCTCGGCTTAAGTGTATATGCACCAGAGGGTGGGCATATGTGAAGTAAAGTGTACATCTCATGCTTCACAGAATAACAGTGCAGCGCCTGGAGCACCTGAGATGAGACTCATCACTAGGTATGAAGATTTTTTTATTTTTAATGTGGCCACGGATTGCGGTAGGGCAACTTAGTTAACTAAATTCCTGGTCCATAAGAACCTGGGGGTGACTTAGTGTCCTAAATTGCCCTGACGGCTTCTTTTTAGAAAAAGAATTCTTAGTAGACATCTGCACATACATGTTTTAGGTTACAATGATATTAGACATTCATAGTTATCAACCAAACTGATGCATTCTCCCTTATTTGGCTACATTGTCCATCTTTTACATGTTTTGTCCCTATCTACATGTATACATGGCAAGACTAGCTCCATGGCCAGTTTTTACTGTTATGTGAAGTTAGGATGTGTCTGACATGCTGGGAATGGTTTCCACAGATTCTTCTTGGCCTCTATAATGTATTATTCTTTTTAATACATATTTAAATGTTGTTACAACGAACATTGACATTATTGTTATATTTTTAAAAACTATACTTTTGCAAGCATAATTTTAGTCACTGTAAGGCCCCTTGAAGACGACTGTGGCATAGGTCAGTGTGCAATCTGTGTTTTTCCCAGATAGCACACGTACCCATTCATTTCTGTCAGCTCCCGTACATGACCGTAAATTACACCTATTCCTGTCCAGTTTTGCGCCGTGCTTCCGCGGCTGAAAGTTCTCTTTCATTTCAAGTATTTTGAAGACATATTTGTAACATTTACAAGAACCAGTAATAATGTCAACTCTAACATAAGCTTTCCTGTTTGCTTGGCTAACATATATAATTATTTCAAGAGGGTGAGAGAAATAGAATACAGCCATACATATTTAGCAGTGGGTTCTCACTACAACAAAAAACTGGGCATGTTGAAATCCAGCATGCTTGATCCCTCGTTCCTCTGACATGTCCTTTTGGGGCATTTGGAAAACTCACATCTGCTTAAGATTGTCAGATCATCCTGTTGATTATCAACAATTTCTCTAATATGTATAGCCAAAATAGGGAAACTAAAATGATAATAGTGCAATATCGACAGAAATAAGTACATTACAAAAATATTCCTCATTCATAGTATTTATGCTTTCCCATGACTGTTTACCCGGGGGATGAAATGTGATGTAAACCTACAGAAATGATATATAGTTATATTTTATGGACTTGTTCTTAGTTACTTCTGCTGATGCATGCCAAATATTGCAACACTGAATACTTATTTTACAACATGACAGAGTCATTTTTATGGGGTTTAGTATAAAGCAGTTATTGTAAAACATGTAAATTGTTTTAAAAAGGATTTTCTCTAAAGAAAACAGATCACTGATTCTTTTCTTCTTGATAAAATTACTTTGTTGGTATTCATTCACTGTAACCATCATAAGTCATCATTGTGAACAATATCATAATACTAAAGACTAGCTAGGATATTTACTGAACACAGCCTGCACTATTTTCTATCTGTAGCCATAGATCAAGAATTGCCAGATGACTAGAAACATCTGGACTCTTTCCATACCATGACTTCACTTCCAGTTTTTTGTTTTATGTTTTTTTTCAATAGTGTTTTACAATACAATGGGTTTTCACCTAGTAAACATGATGTGATTGGAAGAAAATAATAAGTTGATCTGATCTACAAGGATTTGATGTAGTTTGGAAGTAAGTTGTGCCACTTTGGTCTAGTGATCGGTAGGATTTTGATTATACCTATTGATGTAAACTTCTGACAGGAGTACATTTTAGTTTAGTGTTAAGGTCTGGCTATTGTTTTTATATTTTCCATCTCTACCTTTCAAAATTCATAACTTCTCTAGTTTTCTATCAACATGGCCCTATGAGGTCTTATTCTTTGTGCAATGAGTTGTACCTCTACTCGTACCTCCATCATTTTCTGGTACGTATGTTTTGATTAGATTTTATTAATTTTTTGAAGGGTCCATGTGAAAAAAATGTACAATTCTTCAATAGTCTCCCAACTGTTATGTCAATGGATTGCTGGCTCCAGATCTTGTTCCAGGAAAATGGAACCTCAATTAGCTTTGACCGAGGTGTGAAATGGGTTAATGTCTGTGAGCAATGCAGGCACTGATCGTGGGCATAGCCACAGGATCTCCACTGTAGGGAAAGGGTTAAAGAAGGCAACCACAAATTTGGTTGAGTGCCACATGAGTGTCTTAGAACAACATTTTCATCATGTATGTCATATAGCAATTTGTCTTGCTGTAGCATTTTGAGTGTAGTATTTTGTCTACCTTGGAGAGTGCTAACATCTATATTATTGCGGTTTTGAGTCTTTTAGGCTCAGGCCCCACATTGCAGAAAAGCTGCTTTTTTTGGTGCAGATTTTGCTACGTTTTTTTGAGCCAAACCTAGAAGTGGCTACAAAAGGAATGGGAAATATAAAGGAAGCATTTATACTTCTCCTTTCTGCTAAACCAACTCCTGGCTTTAGCTCAAAAAACGGCAGCAAAATCTGCAACAAAAAAAGCTGTATTTCCGCAAAGTGGGGCCTCAGCCTTATATGGTTTCTTCAGGCCTTTCTTGTTATCTGTTTCTGAGTTGCCTTTGTGCCTTGCAATTGCCGAGACATGCCTTTTGTTTGGGGGTCATGTTTTCTGCTTCTGCAATATTCACATTATGCACGTGGAGCAATTCGGCTTCAATTTGTTGTGGCTTCATTTCATTATGGCGATTTCTGAAACACTGAAGCTAAGCATTTCTTTCATCTGCAATGAGGTGTTACATCATTTCTTAAAAGGCTCTGGTAAATTGAAAGGTTTGCCGTGGTTAGATGATATGGACAACACACAGATTTTCTTTGAGACAGTTTTGATAAATCTGCTCCATTTAAATACAGTTTACAGGTACAACATACAGCACATTTATTAGGATTGACCATGCAGAGAGATGAGGGGCAGGCTGAGAAGCTGTTACAGTTACAGCTATAGTTAGTACTATGTATTTCTGCTTCAACCTCCAGATGATTGGCTGAGGTGGTTACACCAAAGAAGAAGTAGTGCTGAAGTCCTAAATTGGCATGGAACAGGTGGTTGTAAGAATCACTGAGAAGTGATATGTAGAAAGACTCACAGAACCCAGTTACCTAACAGGGTAAAAAAAAAAAAATCCCTGTCTCTAAAGAGGCAAATTACAATTCTCAACTGGCACACTGGGGCAGATTTACTAATAGTGTCTAAGTTTTAGACAGTACAACTTTAAACTAGCCAGATTTATCAACGTGTCTTGCTGTTTGATAAACCTGGCATATTGTTAGACTGACTAGTCTAATATTAGAAGAGTGAAGAAATCAGGCGATACCTTTTGGTACTGTTGTACCAAGTCGCGAGAATTTGCTGCCCACGAGAACTGAGAATAAAGAAGACCAAGAGGGGAGTCACTGCAATGGACGAAGGGACGGTGATAAGTGATGACGTGATGGGTGCTTTCAGAAGAGAAGGAACACCCCGGTTGCTCCATGGTGCTCATTTACATACATGAAGAAACAAATTATCTTGGAATCGGCTGGGAGAAGAAAACAACGAAAGGTAGGAGAAGAATGGCCTTTTTAAAGGCCATTTCAACATGCCTTTAGCTTAAAAGTGTTTTTGCGAATGATAGACTCCCTTTAAAGATTATATGTGAAATTTTCCAAAATATCTGCTGTTACTCAGATCTGTCCATACTATCTATAAAGAGTCAGTGTCATAAGAACCCAGAATATCAACCCAGCCCCACAGAGAGATAAGTTAGGGCCACCTGAATCAAACAGTGTTTTCCCCTTGTGAATTGGTGCCTCCATTGCCATTATATGAACATTTTTGTAAAAATGCAAATTAAGCATTTTGAGCAATGAGAATGTTGTTGCTTACCTGTTTGGAACAATGGCAATACCTTCATTGCTCCAAAGAGTTCATTTGCATATATCTATCTGCTGGGCTAAGTTGATAGGCTGGGTTCTGGTTACAGGGATACATATAGGAATATATCTGTTTATAAGCCAGCGCCCCATGTTGCGAATATGTAGCGTTATGGCCACGGCGGAAATGCCGTGGCAAAAAAGGCTGTGTTTTACTTTACCTGCAAAGTAGATGGGATTCTGGCTAATTTCCTCTGTGGACTTTCTGTGAAAACACTGCGGAAAAAAATGCGATGCATTTCTGCCATGGTCTTTTCTGCAGCGTTTTTTTAGCTGATACCTTAGCCTTAGAGTGGTACTACTACTACTAAGTTTAACAACACCTAAATGAAAGTCTTATGACTGCTGTTGGTGACAAAAATCTATACCTTAGCAGGATATCGACACATAAAATAACTGCCAGATGGAAAACTGCAGAAAAGTCTGCTACATGTTACATGTATATTCTAAAAATAAAAAAAAATCAATCAGCGAACAATTAAATTAAAGATCTAGAAATATACAGTAAAACATGTAAAATGTATATATGAAAAGTAAAAAACTAGAATGAATGCATAGTTATATGTTGATTATATGTTAAATATATTTCTAAGTAGTCACTGATATGCGATAACTACTCTGTAATATTTACAGTACAGACCAAAAGTTTGGACACACCTTCTCATTCCAAGAGTTTTCTGTATTTTCATGACTATAAAAATTGTAGATTCACACTGAAGGCATCAAAACTATGAATTAACACATGTGGAATTATATACTTAACAAAAAAGTGTGAAACAACTGAAAATATGTCTTATATTCTAGGTTCTTCAAAGTAGCCACCTTTTGCTTTGATTACTGCTTTGCACACTCTTGGCATTCTCTTGATGAGCTTCAAGAGGTGGTCACCTGAAATGGTCTTCCAACAGTCTTGAAGGAGTTCCCAGAGATGCTTAACACTTGTTTGCCCTTTTGCCTTCACTCTGCGGTCCAGCTCACCCCAAACCATCTCCATTGGGTTCAGGTCTGGTGACTGTGGAGGCCAGGTCATCTGGCGTAGCAGCCCATCACTCTCCTTCTTGATCAAATAGCCCTTACACAGTCTGGAGGTGTGTTTGGGGTCATTGTCCTGTTGAAAAATAAATGATGGTCCAACTAAACGCAAACCGGATGGAATAGCATGCCGCTGCAAGATGCTGTGGTAACCATGCTGGTTCAGAATTCCTACAATTTTGAATAAATCCCCAACAGTATCACCAGCAAAGCACCCCCACACTATCACACCTCCTCCTCCATGCTTCACGGTGGGAACCAGGCATGTAGAGTCCATTCGTTCACCTTTTCTGCGTCGCACAAAGACACGGTGGTTGGAACCAAAGATCTCAAATTTGGACTCATCAGACCAAAGCACAGATTTCCACAGGTCTAATGTCCATTCCTTGTGTTCTTTAGCCCAAACAAGTCTCTTCTGCTTGTTGCCTGTCATTAGCAGTGGTTTCCTAGCAGCTATTTTACCATGAAGGCCTGCTGCACACAGTCTCCTCTTAACAGTTGTTGTAGCGATGTGTCTGCTACTAGAACTCTGTGTGGCATTGACCTGGTCTCTAATCTGAGCTGCTGTTAACCTGCGATTTCTGAGGCTGGTGACTCGGATGAACTTATCCTCCGCAGCAGCAGAGGTGACTCTTGGTCTTCCTTTCCTGGGGCGGTCCTCATGTGAGCCAGTTTCTTTGTAGCACTTGATGGTTTTGGCCACTGCACTTGGGAACACTTTCAAAGTTTTCCCAATTTTTCGGACTGACTGACCTTCATTTCTTAAAGTAATGATGGCCACTCGTTTTTCTTTACTTAGCTGCTTTTTTCTTGCCATAATACAAATTCTAACACTCCATTCAGTAGGGCTATCAGCTGTGTATCCACCTGACTTCTGAACAACACAACTGATGGTCCCAACCCCATTTATAAGGCAAGAAATCCCACTTATTAAACCTGACAGGGCACACCTGTGAAGTGAAAACCATTTCAGGTGACTACCTCTTGAAGCTCATCAAGAGAATGCCAAGAGTGTGCAAAGCAGTAATCAAAGCAAAAGGTGGCTACTTTGAAGAACCTAGAATATAAGACATATTTTCAGTTGTTTCACACTTTTTTGTTAAGTATATAATTCCACATGTGTTAATTCATAGTTTTGATGCCTTCAGTGTGAATCTACAATTTTTATAGTCATGAAAATACAGAAAACTCTTGGAATGAGAAGGTGTGTCCAAACTTTTGGTCTGTACTGTATATATAATAAGACATTAAAAAGCCAAAGAACAGTGGTGAATGTCATAGTAAATGGCAGAGGAATAATTTTTCCAGATTCACACACTTTCTTCATAGTTATAAGGGGTTAAACACTCCCACTCCAGATCACCAGCTGCCCCCATGTTATCAACAGTGAAGTACATGTAGAGTTGAGTCCATCTTTACCTGTCCTCTTGGCTGGACATGTCCATATATGTGTCACAAGTTAAGCAGCTTTTCTAAAAAGCACGATATACATTTGGCATTAAAGAGTTACGCCTAGTACGCCCTAATCAAATAAATTACCACCAAGGTTATGATCATAAGCTACAGTGTGAGATATGGTTTGCACCTCTTGGGATACATGTAAAATGATCGAAAACATTGGTTTTGGGCAGCCATGTCAAAGAAGTAGCATAGCTGAGATTACATGTATATACTATTTGCGGAAACTGGTATAAACGTGTAACAGGAATTTCTTTGAAACAACATTCGATGAAACTAAGTTATTTCTGGTTTCAGAATACATTCTGCTTGCTTGGTTATGGAATATTCTTCATGAAACAATCCACCTAACAGGTCCTACTTGCTGAACGTGTATTGGCCTGAGGGGTTGGCACTGTATCTCACTCTACTGTTATTGCTCAGATGTGTCAAGATCGGGCATGTACATTCCTCAACGTCTATGGTTTGAAGTGATACAAGCTAGCCTGAGCTATTTACATGTGATACAAGCCACAATAAAGAGAAAAGTCAAGTTGGTTCATGTGACTAAGTGCATCTGCATCACTGTAGATTAATGCTTACGTGCTTTTGTTTTCTAATAAGATACTGTACTATGAATGTGTGCTATGGGGAATGTGATCATTACCATGAATTACATGAAGATAGGAAAGAATGCTAATTCATTTAATTAATATAATTGTTTTTAATATAGACTCATCCTACACTAAAGAATACATATGGTCTGAATCACCAAACATGACATGCAAAGATATTTTATATAATACCATAGCACAAGTGGAATTATGGGAAAAGTTTGGTTTAATTATGCAAGATGAAAGGTGACTTATATTCATGGCACTTTTCCGTGTTTTTCTTCCTGTGAAGTTGAACACTTATTGACTAGTAGAGTAATATAGATAAACCATGTGAAGTCCATTGATGTGATTTTCTATCAGTTGTAATATATATAACTCATCTAATGCCTAATTAATAAAAAATGCTTAGTTTTCATATATAGATAATTTGGACATATACACTACCATTATAGCGTGTTACTGAGCTGAGTTATTGGCTGCACTGGTCACATACTGTCTGCCTGTAACTGTAAGTTGGGAGGATTGTCGGACAGTATGCTGGTTCTCCTGAGCTGGAGCAACAAGAGAGGGGGTATATACTGATTTCTTTTATTTTATGGCATTTTGTAGCTGATTTTAGATTTTTCAAATATGATGGATAACCCTTCTAATCTTTATTGTTTCAAAGTGGAAAATACTGTACATACAGCAAATACAGGAGATGTGTTAGCACATGACTTACTGTAAAGGAAATGAGAGCAACGCTTAGTAATGATGTTATTTTTACCACCCAGATTATAAATCATGCCAAACGTTATTATTCATATAGTTACAATTACTGTCCTGCCTTTTTAATTGCTTTGTTTGGTATTTGGGCATATTGAGCTTTAGAATAACATGAATAATCGGCTCATCCCTTTTGTGTTTAATGAGTATAAACATTTGCTTCAGAAATGCATCAGATTTCCATATATAAAACTACTACAAGGCAATATAGACAAACTATACAGTGTACCGTGGATGGGGCATTGGCAGCACTAGATTGTATTCAGATAAGTCCTAAATCTAATGCATGTAATGAACCAGGAGGCGAATCCTGTGGGTCACTTTTGACTTTGGGCTAGAAATCGGTTTCCTAGAGGGAATTGTCTTAATCTGCATAGCCTTGAGGGAAGAAGGGAAAGGGGGACATGATTAAAACATTAAATATGTAAAGTATAAATAATGATTGACGTGTTTTAACCCCTTCCCATCGGTATTTTTTGATTTTTGTTTTTGACTCCCCGCCTTCCAAATCCCATAACTTTGTTATTTTTGAGTTCACAGAACCATATGAGGACTAAATGTTTGTGGGAGAAATTGTACTTTGTAATGTCACCAGAATGGGATAGAATTGGAGAAAGACTGTATTTGTGCGACTTTCTTACGGGCTTTGGTTTTATGATGTTCACTGTGCAGCCAAAAAACATATCACCTGTATACTATGGGTCGTACGATTCTGGGGATACCAAATTTATATAGTTTTGTTTATGAACTAACCCCTTTGAAAAAATCCAAAACTGCAAATACATTTTTTTTCTTAGAGTTGCCATATTCTGACATCTGTAACTTTTTTTATATTTCTGTGTACAGGGATCCATAAGGAGTTATTTTTTGTAGGGCCAGATGTACTTTATATAGTTACGCCATTGGGGAATTTCTGATGTTCTGATCGCTTTTTATTCAAATTTTGATGGGATTCGAAACGGCAAAAAAAAAACCAAACAAAAAAAAAACATGGTTTTGCTCTTTTGATTTTTTTTCCTGCTATGGCATTTGCCATATGGGTGTAATGTTTTTATATATTTGTAGACTGGGCATTTTTGGACATGGGAATGTACAGTCATGGCCAATAGTTTTGAGAATGATACAAATATTAATTTTTACAAAGTCTACTGCTTCAGTTTTTCTAATGGCAATTTGCATATACTCCAGAATGTTATAAAGAGTGATCAGCTTAACAGCAATTACTTGCAAAGTCAATTATTGCCTAGAAAATGAACTTTATCCCCCAAAACACATTTCAACATCATTGCAGCCCTGCCTTAAAAGGACCACCTAACATCGTTTCAGTGATTGCTCCATTAACACAGGTGTGGGTGTTGATGAGGACAGGGCTGGAGATCAATCTGTCATGATTAAGTAAGAATGACACCACTGGACACTTTAAAAGGAGGCTGGTGCTTGCCATCATTGTTTCTCTTCTGTTAACCATGGTTATCTCTAAAGAAACACGTGCAGTCATCATTGCACTGCACAAAAATGGCCTAACTGGGAAGAGTATTGCAGCTAGAAAGATTGCACCTCAGTCAGCAATCTATCGCATCATCAAGAACTTCAAGGAGAGAGGTTCCATTGGTGCCAAAAAGGCTCCAGGGCGCCCAAGAAAGACCAGCAAGCGGCAGGACCGTCTCTTAAAAGTGTTTCAGCTGCGGGATCGGGCTACCAGCAGTGCAGAGCTTGCTGAGGAATGGCAGCAGGCAGGTGTGAGTGCATCTGCACGCACTGTGAGGCGGAGACTCTTGGAGAAAGGCCTGGTCTCAAGGAGGGCAGCAAAGAAGCCACTTCTCTCCAGAAAAAACATCAGGGACAGACTGATATTCTGCAAAAGGTACAGGGAGTGGACTGCTGAGGACTGGGGTAAAGTCATTTTCTCTGATGAATCCCCTTTTCGATTGTTTGTTACATCTGGAAAACAGCTTATTCGGAGAAGAAGAGGTGAGCGCTACCACCAGTCTTGTCTCATGCCAACTGTAAAGCATCCTGAAACCATTCATGTGTGGGGTTGCTTCTCAGCCAAGGGAATCGGCTCTCTCACAGTCTTGCCTAAAAACACAGCCATGAATAAAGAATGGTACCAGAATGTCCTCCAAGAGCAACTTCTCCCAACCGTCCAAGAGCAGTTTGGCACTCAACAATGCCTTTTCCAGCATGATGGAGCACCTTGCCATAAAGCAAAGGTGATAACTAAATGGCTCAGGGAACAAAACATAGAGATTTTGGGTCCATGGCCTGGAAACTCCCCAGATCTTAATCCCATTGAGAACTTGTGGTCAATCATCAAGAGACGGGTGGACAAACAAAAACCAACAAATTAAGACAAAATTAAAGCATTGATTCTGCAAGAATGGACTGCTATCAGTCAGGATTTGGTCCAGAAGTTGATTGAGAGCATGCCAGGGAGAATTGCAGAGGTCCTGAAGAAGAAGGGTCAACACTGCAAATATTGACTTGCTGCATTAACTCATTCTAACTGTCAATATAAGCTTCTGTTACTCATAATATGAATGCAATTATATTTCTGTATGTGATAAAAACATCTGACAAACACACATAAAAACCAGAGGGCAGCAGATCATGTGAAAATATAATATTTGTGTCATTCTCAAAACTTTTGGCCATGACTGTATAATATGTTTATGTTTGTTATTGCTTTTTTATTTTTATTTTAAATCTAGGGAAAAGGGGGTGATTTAGAATATTTAGTTTTTTTTTTTATTGTTTTTTTATACTTTTAAGAACTTTGCTAGGGGGCTTGAATCTGCAATAGTTATATTCCTATGACTGGCCTGGGTGCCTTCATTAGGCTCCCGGCTGCCATAGGAACAGGACTGTTCCTGCGATCTCACCTTGTGGGAGCTGTCCTGCAACAGTGAAAGTACTGTTTTGTTTTTTTTATTTGGGGGGGGGGGGAGGGTGCCTGTAAATGCAATGTTCATGATCAGAGTGAACTCTGATAGCAGGCATTAGCGTTGGGTCTCCTGCCGGGGGCAGTGAAAAAAAATGTAAAAAAATGCATACTCACCTGTTCCCGATGCTCCGGTGTCCTCCCAGCATGTCCCAGTTTTTCTGCTCTTGCGGCTTCTGCTGGGTCTCTTCCTGGTTTCTACTGAAGCCGCTGACTGGTCTCTGGTCACGTGACCACTGAGGCCAATCAGCGGCCTTAGCAGGCCTCAGGAAGAGACCTGTGATGTCACAGATAGAGACATCGCATGCCCTTCGCTGATTTCCTCAGTGGTCACGTTTTTATTTTTTTCACTGCCCCCGGCTGATTTAAAAGTTAAAAGGGTTGTCCATTTCTGCCTGGACAACCCTTTTTAAAGACCCGGCTTCTGCCGTAATAGTACAGCGAATGTCGGGAAGGAGTTTGTAAAAAAAAAAAAAACTAAACACAAGAAAAAGTGGGCACAATCTGAAATTAATTAGGAGAAGACCAGAAGCAGTTTCAAGAAATATTTCACTGAAAGAGTAGTTGAACTTTGGAACAGCAGATGTGGTTGTGTAATCTACAGTAAGCATAGACCATGTGGTCTTTTTCTGCCACCAATCTTCTATTTTTCTAAATTAGATCACAGTTCCCCAAATTGCCTCCAATACAAACAGCAGACAGGAAACCACAAACTCAGTACTAAAGAAGTAGAAAGCATCCTAGTCTGAGGAGCACTCGATTTTCACTGGTACATTCATTTTGGTCAGCCGCAGTTAGATGGTCACAAATTGTGGCATGTACCATAGATAAATTGAGGTTTGTCAAAAAAGACAAAGTAACAAAAAGTTAGGACACAAACCAAGAGAAGATTTTTCATGTGGTGTCCACAGATGAAATATATAGTGAAGTAGCTGATACATCACTGGGCAATAATGTTCTGACCTAAGCAGTCTGCAGAAGCTATAAGCTCCTAACATGTTATTTAGGGGGATACACAAATAAGTACAGCTTTGTCTGAGCAAATTAAATATTAATAAAACCCTGGCCCTGGCGGCATTTATCCAGGTGTATTGAGAGAATTGATCTTGGTAATTGACAGACCGCTGTTTCTTATCTTCATAGCTTCCTTTGTAACAGATTCAGTGCCATAGGATTGGAGGATGGCAAATATGGTGCCATATTTAAGAAAGGTGTGACCTCTCTGCTATGTATAATATTTGAATGTATTCTCATAGATTGTAAATCCTTGCAGGCAGAGCCCTCTGTCCCATTATGCCACTTGGTCACTGTTAGTATTGTATTTGTTTTGTATATTTTGTGTACCGTATGTAAACCCTCAAATGTAAAGCACCATGGAATTAATGGTGCTAAATAAATAAATAAATAAATAATGATAATAATATTAAATATTAAAAGAGATATTAAAGAGATTATCTAGACGTATATAGAGGTAAATATCTTGATAACTGATAACTAGCATGGATTCATGAAAAACAGGTCGTGCCTAACTAACATGGTTGGTTTCTTTAAGGGAGTAAGCACAAATCTCAATGTTGGTAAAGCGGTTAATGTGATTTACTTCGTTTTTGCAAAAGCATTCCATGCTGTACCATACAACATACATTTTTTAAAGCTACAGATTCAAACATGTTCAAAATGGGCTAAAGTTAGCAGTGGGGTTCTCCAAGGTTAAGTGTCTCTTTATTAATGACCTTGTGGATAGAAAAGAAAATAAAGAATCAGTCTTTGCAAAACCGAGATGACGTCTCTCCTCCAGCCTATTAATTGATCTCTCATTCACTGTCCTTATTATGGAAACATGCACATATGTTTACATTTAGATGCACCTCTGACTGACCAGAAGTCCTAGATTTGTGCAATAGCACTTAAGATAAGCTTATCCCATTGCATTTCACTATCTCATTTCTTTCTATGTATTAATTGGTCTCATTCCCTTTACCCTTCGTCCCCCATTCCTATACCTGCCCCCCCACCTTTTTTATTTCCTACTCTATTCTTAAGACAAATAACAATGTATATATTCATTTCGTATGACACAGTTATCTGGGTCATCTAGTGCATGGTTTGTCTCTTCATTTGGTAGTTTTTATGCCGTATTATTTGGACAAGCCTTTCTCTGTTATAAAGAAAGAATTGATAAAAATTATGATGCAAAACTTTGTAGCATACTTAACCATTTCAGGACCAGGGCATTTTCCCTGGTTCAGTACCGGACAAATTTAGGTTTTTTTTTGCACATATGGTTTTGAGGGCTATAACATTTTTTTCCTTTGGATTATACAAATAATGTTTACATTTTATTAGTGCAAAGTGCTACTAAAATGTATTTTAAGCTGGGGCCCTACGTTGCGTAAATGTGGAGGTAAATGCCGCGGAAAAAAACACGGCGTTTTACAGTCACTGTGTAGTGGATGGGGTTCTAGTGAATATGCGCTGCGATTTCCAAAACCATCGCAGATTTGGAAATCGCAGCATGTCAATTATACCTACAGAAACGCTGGTGGTTTCCCTATGGGTATAATTGAAGCAGAAAGTCTGCAGATTTCTGTTAAAAGTGCTGTGGGAAAAAACGCGATGCGTTTCAACCGCACTAAGTGGGGCCTTAGCCTCAAATAGTTTTCTCTGCTTCTGCAGTTGCACAATTTTGTGCTGCTGTGTAACACTGTAAGGATATATCTATACATCCTTGCCGTGTTAAGAGTGATGCGCCCGGATGTAAAAAGTCAACAGGTGATCTGGAAGCAGTTAAAGGGATAACGTTAGAATAGCTCTTTAATTTGAGATCAGTGGGAGTCTGTCACCCAGCCCTGACATCAATCAGTTGCACTAAGCATAGCCTATGGAGTTGGAAGCAGATTTTCCATATATATTTTGCAGCGGCCCAACTATGCTATTACAGCTCTGCTCCCAATGATTGTAATTTTCCCATAATATGAGGGTAACTGGCATATGCTTCAAAGAGTTTTTCCTTTCCTCTAGATAAACACGTTAGGATTATAGACTTAACTTGATGGCCTGCTTTTTAGCACAATCATAAAGTTAAATTGGAGGATTCTGTCTTATCATCTTCTATACTGTATCTGTCCGCCTCTGGATGGGATATTTGATATTTTGCTAGCGCAGAATTAGTTCAATTGTTTTGTCTTTTCCGGCTACTAATTCTCACTAATGCTGCGGCAACTACAGTGGGCAGCTACATCTGGAAAATTGTATCATTTTTTCCCATCAGTCTAGATTTAAACATTAGGAAGTATTTACACAGATCTAGTGCAGCTTAAATATATCTGTATGCGTTGATAAAAAGCCGCCAACCAGTATGCCTATATCTGTGTAAGAGAAAATTTACAAAGGAAAAAAATATTTCCCAGTAGAAATACTATTAAATCTTATCATCTCTAATGTGTGGATTACTACAATCCCATCTTTTCAATTTCTTGTCACTTGAAGTTTGATGAGTAGATAGTGTAGATTTATCCTACTTTTTCAGCACACCTTACATGAGTAATAACTGTAGAAAATGCCTGAAATTGCACTAGCTATGCAGTGGAAACCATCAAAGAAAATTGTAAGTAGTCTTAAAAATTGAATGCTGTTATAAAGGAACGTAACCAAGACCTGAGGCAGCAGCTGCCTGTAGACGCTATAAATATTTTATAACGAAAACTTGCGTTATGTACAAAGGACAATATGACAATAGGGTAGTAAAGCATATACATTTCACATTGAGTTCTTTATAAGGTTTTGTACGCTCTCAGAAGTTACCTTTATTCTTTCAAGCACAAAAACTCAAAGTAACAGAAAATAACCCCAGGGTACTTTGTTTCTGCAGGCGCTAACCATGGAAAAAGGCATCTTTCCTCTATCACCACTGCTTTATCAGAATATGCACAAGTGACTAAGTGCTTGATGGAATGAGTCAGTGTTTAATAAATTCTTAAGGGTTAAGTGCCACAGACTGAAAAGAATTCTTGAAAAAACATGAAGCGGTAAAGTATATTTCAACTATTACATATACATTAAAATAAGTACAAA
The DNA here is from genome assembly GCA_947044405.1 of Leptodactylus fallax. Lineage (NCBI taxonomy): Eukaryota > Metazoa > Chordata > Amphibia > Anura > Leptodactylidae > Leptodactylus > Leptodactylus fallax. The sequence continues at coordinate 1,223,543 of CAMRHE010000150.1, forward strand.
TTGTAGTAATTTAATAGTATTGCAGTTGAAGATTATTTTAACCTGTATTCGGTCAGAACTACTATAAATGTAGGCATGGAAAGCAGGTAGTTAATCACTTTATTTTACTGTTAGATATGTTGCTATTGTACTATCAGAGTCAGGCACATCTGACATCTGAAATGTATTTTAACCCCTTGAAGACAGAGTATAAAAGTACCTTCGTGACCAGGCCTCATTTTTCAAACCTGACATGTGTCACTTTATATGGAAATAACTTTAAGACGCTTTAACTTACACAAGTGATTTTGAGATTGTTTTTTCATGACACATTGTACTTCATGTTGGTGGTAAACATTGATCAATATTATTGTATTTATTTATAAAAAAAAATAGCAAATTTGATGGAAATTTTTGAAAAAAATCGCAATTTTTAAAATGTGAAATGCTCTGCTTTTCAAACAGATAGTCATACCACCTAAATACATTAATAAATATTATCTACCATGTCTCTTCTTTATATTGGCAACATCTTTTAATCGTCCTTTAATTTATTTTTGAAGGCTTACAAGTGTAACAGAGATTTTGTAGATTTACAAGAAAATTTCCCAAACTTCTCAGGGACCACCTCAGTTCTCAAGGGGACTATAAAGATCTACATATTAGAAAACTCTATGAATCACCTCATTTTCAAAACTACACCCTCAAATAATTCAAAACAGCATTTGGGAAGTTTGTTAACCCTTTAAGCATTTCACGAAAATTAAAACAATATGGAGGTAAAATTTAGACATTTCATTTTTTTTCAATAATACATTTATTTAGTCCTGGTACTGCTTAAGTGATCACATGTCCATATGTTAGAACATCATCACTGCAGCAGGATGTAGAGACCAGTGGGGATCCAGACTGGTTTGGAATGGGAATGGTGAGAGGTCAGGGAGGTAAATATACGGTTTAAATTTTGGTAAACTATTCTAAGCTGTTGTGCAAACAATTTTTCTTCACTGGACAACCTATTTCAAGGGAACCTGTCAGCTGGTTCTGAGGCACTAAACCACCAGCATGTCCTTATGCACTTGTGTCAACTTTGTGGAAACAGTCTGGGGGAGGCCCTTTTCTGTTTTGGCATGACTGTGCTACAGTGGGGGAAAAAAGTATTTACTCAGCCACCAATTGTGCAAGTTCTCCCACTTAAAAAGATGAGGCCGGCCTGTAATTGACATCATAGATAGACCTCAACTATGAGAGATTGTCTGATATGTCTGATTTTTAAAGAATTTATTTGCAAATTATGGTTGGAAATAAGTATTTGGTCAATAACAAAAGTTCATCTCAATACTTTGTTATATATCCTTTGTTGGCAATGACAGAGGTCAAACGTTTCTTTAAGTCTTCACACTGTTGCTGGTATGTTGGCCCATTCCTCCATGCAGATCTCCTCTAGAGCACTGATGTTTTGGGGCTGTCACTGGGCAACACGGACTTTCAACTCCCTCCAAAGGTTTTCTATGGGGTTGATATCTGGAGACTGGCTAGGCCACTCCAGGACCTTGAAATGCTTCTTACGAAGCCACTCCTTCGCTGCCCTGGCAGTGTGTTTGGGATCATTGTCATGCTGGAAGACCCAGCCATGTTTCATCTTCAATGCCCTGCTGATGGAAGGAGGTTTGCACTCAAAATCTCACGATACATGGCCCCATTCATTCTTTCATGAACACGGATCAGTCGTCCTGGTCCCTTTGCAGAGAAACAGCCCCAAAGCATGCTGCTTGCCTATTGCAGATTCAGTCTTCCCAGCCTGGTGCAGGTCTACAATTTTGTTTCTGGTGTCCTTCCACAGCTCCTTGGTCTTCACCATAGTGGAGTTTGCAGTGTGACTGTTTGAGGTTGTGGACAGGTGTCTTTTATACTGATAACAATGTCAAACAGGAGCCATTACTACAGGTAATGAGTGGAGGACAGAGGAGCCTCTTAAAGAAGAAGTTACAGGTCTATGAGAGCCAGAAATTTTGCTTGTTTGTAGGTGACCAAATACTTATTTTCCACCATAATTTGCAAATAAATTCTTAAAAAAATCAGACAATGTGATTTTCTGGATTTGTTTTCTCATTTTGTTTCTCATAGTTGAGGTCTACCTATTATGTCAATTACAGGCCTCTCTCATCTTTTTAAGTAGGAGAACTTGCACTATTGGTGGCTGACTAAATACTTTTTTTTCCCCACTGTACAGTGCACAAAACAAAGTCCATAAAGGTATGGTTAGGTTAGTTTGGGTTGAAAGAACTTGACTGACTGTCCCGCACACAATCATGGTGGAAACTGGGCGGAAACCCGGCAAACCCCTTTATAGTCTATGGGGTCCGCGGGTAACCACTTTTCTAAGCAGATTAGGTTTCCGTTTGGTGGATCCCCAAGCGGACCCTCTGAACAGAAACCCAAACACAGGTGTGAACCTAGCGTCAGCAAGTTTGATTTGTTTCCTTCATACATGAAAATGGTCCTTCACTTATTTGTCACAGGTCACTCATGATGTGGCAGCATTGTAACGTAATATCGCACATGACAAAAAGATGGTCTCAGTGTATAATTTTTTGTAGCGAGACCATGGTATACTCCAGAAGCAGAAGGAATTTATCCTCAGATGGATTCAGTTTATATTACAGCATAACGTGTTTAGGTTCTAGCCTCAAATATTTCTTCAAACACGGGAAACATTATAGGGCCACAATTGAAGCCTAGATTCTTGAATGTTTACATTGGGGATTTCGAAAATGTATTAATCTATCCGTTCATCTATCCCATCCGTAGTACCACCAAATAGTATTTTATAAGCGTTAAATCAATAATCTGATCTTCAATTGGAATGGGACAAAAGAGACTTCAGATGATTTTGTTACTTACTCCAATAATAATGATTGGGGTTTGCAGTTTAGCAGCATCTCTTCAAAAGAAGAAATTGAAATCTTGATTTGGCTCTGTCGTTTGCTTACAATAATTATATCTGCACCAGGGCGTTTTTTAAGGCAGTAACAGCAAGAAGTGGAAAAGCAATGTACCATTTGGGCAATTTCAGAGGCTGAGACTCAATTATATGAGATGTGATTTCCAAATAGGGAAGGTTCACGTATAAATGATTTATACAGAATCACTATCCTGCTTTCATAATCAAAAAAGCCTTCAGTAGCAATGAGGCTGAAGCATGAGTACATATAACCCAGACATAAAACACTAGTTGAAAAAACACATACACATTAGGTATCCCTGCATCTGCAAATGCCTAATTTACAAATAATATTTTTTTCATATAGTCAACATCATAGCGTAAAAAAAAAAATCAAAAGGTGTTAAAATGTAAAAAACAAACTATATAGATTTGGTATCACTGTAATGCCGTAATGCACAGTGAATACTATAAAACATAGCCCATAAGAAAATTGTGCAAATGCAGTTTTTCTCTAATTCCACCCCATTCTGAATTTTTTTTCCAGCTCTCCAGTACATTATATGGAATACTAAATGATATCATTATGAAGTACTATTTGACCAGCAAAAATTAAACTCTGTGAACAGAAAAATAAAAAAGTTATGGTTTTTGAAAGGCAGGGAGCAAAAAACGAAAATCAAGAAATGGCTGCACTTTTAGCAAAATGTGTCATCTATTGTGATAAACTCCATCTGGGAGAGATGTCTATGAAGAAATCCTATAAGTATATAAAATATACCAAATATTTAAATTTGTGATATCTGTGAGTTTTACCTTCAAATACATGTATATGTTACAGTTTACATCTATGAAATATAATTTTCTCCAAAGCAAATTTCAGGAGTTGGGCATGTTACACACTGCTGAAATACAAGCAGATAGCTCAGCAGAAGTTCCTTGCTTTAAATTCCTTTTGAGTCTTCTTGCATGCAACGTGAAATAATTGCCATTCTGTTTATAAGAAGACAGTATTGTTATGTAGTGAGCCTGTAACTATGTGACAACCCAAAGCTTTTAGTTAGATGTAAGGCAATAGAATCACAGCCTGATGTTGCATTACAGGCTTAATATCTCAATACTTCACTTTCATGAGCTCTAGTAAAGAGTAATGTATTAATAGTTCTACTTGTTCTTCAGTAAACAGGAAGAAAATCACATACTGTACAGTGCAGATTTTGCTTTCTTGTAACATTGGAATAGGGAAACATATTCAATATTAACTGATCTTCATCTGTAGTTTATGTATTAACTATACTTAATAACTATACAATAAAGTCAAACCTGAATTAACTTGTTATTGTCTGACTCACAGTCACTAATACAGAATACAAATGATAGCTGCACTCTGAGTGAAGATAGTTTTGCTTTTAGATTATTTTAATAGATCTGCCCCCATATAAATTAGTGGCCAAATGTATCATAAAGGTGATACATTTGGCCACTAGGCCAAATAATATGCTGACACTTCCTACGTTCTATAGGATAATTCTTTGAAGCAGCGTCATGACTTATCTGCATACTGATAATCACAGCTATAATGTGTGTGTGTGTGTGTGTGTGTGTATATATATATATATATATATATATATATATATATATATATATATATATATACAGTGCCTTGCGAAAGTATTCGGCCCCCTTGAACTTTTCAACCTTTTGCCACATTTCAGGCTTCAAACATAAGAATATAAAATTTTAATTTTTTGGTGAAGAATCAACAACAAGTGAAACACAATCGTGATGTGGAACGAAATTTATTGGATATTTTAAACTTTTGTAAAAAATAAAAAACTGAAAAGTGGGGCGTGCCAAATTATTCGGCCCCCTTAAGTTAATACTTTGTAGCGCCACCTTTTGCTGCGATTACAGCTGCAAGTCGCTTGGGGTATGTCTCTATCAGTTTTGCACATCGAGAGACAGAAATTCTTGCCCATTCTTCCTTGGAAAACAGCTGGAGCTCAGTGAGGTTGGATGGAGAGCGTTTGTGAACAGCAGTTTTCAGCTCTTTCCACAGATTCTCGATTGGATTCAGGTCTGGACTTTGACTTGGCCATTCTAACACCTGGATACGTTTATTTGTGAACCATTCCATTGTAGATTTTGCTTTATGTCTGGGATCATTGTCTTGTTGGAAGATAAATCTCCGTCCCAGTCTCAGGTCTTTTGCAGACTCCAACAGGTTTTCTTCCAGAATGGCCCTGTATTTCGCTCCATCCATCTTCCCATCAATTTTAACCATCTTCCCTGTCCCTGCTGAAGAAAAGCAGGCGCAAACCATGATGCTGCCACCACCATGTTTGACAGTGGGGATGGTGTGTTCAGGGTGATGAGCTGTGTTGCTTTTTATGCCAAACATATCGTTTTGCATTGTGGCCAAAAAGTTCGATTTTGGTTTCATCTGACCAGAGCACCTTCTTCCACATATTTGGTGTGTCTCCCAGGTGGCTTGTGGCAAACTTTAAACGAGACTTTTTATGGATATCTTTGAGAAATGGCTTTCTTCTTGCCACTCTTCCATAAAGGCCATATTTGTGCAGTGTATGACTGATTGTTGTCCTATGGACAGACTCTCCCACCTCAGCTGTAGATCTCTGCAGTTCATCCAGAGTGATCATGGGCCTCTTGGCTGCATCTCTGATCAGTCTTCTCCTTGTTTGAGATGAAAGTTTAGAGGGACGGCTGGGTCTTGGTAGATTTGCAGTGCTCTGATACTCCTTCCATTTCAATATGATTGCTTGCACAGTGCTCCTTGGGATGTTTAAAGTTTGGGAAATCTTTTTGTATCCAAATCCGGCTTTAAACTTCTCCACAACAGTATCATGGACCTACCTGATGTGTTCCTTGGTATTCATGATGCTCTCTGTGCTTTAAACAGAACCCTGAGACTATCACAGAGCAGGTGCATTTATACGGAGACTTTACACACAGGTGGATTATATTTATCATCATCAGTCATTTAGGACAACATTGGATCATTCAGAGATCCTCACTGAACTTCTGGAGTGAGTTTGCTGCACTGAAAGTAAAGGGGCCGAATAATATTGCACGCCCCACTTTTCAGTTTTTTACTTTTTACAAAAGTTTAAAATAACCAATAAATTTCGTTCCACTTCACAATTGTGTCCCACTTGTTGTTGATTCTTCACCAAAAAATTAAAATTTTATATCTTTATGTTTGAAGCCTGAAATGTGGCAAAAGGTTGAAAAGTTCAAGGGGGCCAAATACTTTCGCAAGGCACTGTGTATATATATTGTAATTCTTTCCTTTGGGTTTTTCTTGTATTGTCTGAACACTGTCCTATTCCCTCACCTCCTTAATTGATTTTCCACCACGCCCTTCTCCTTCACCTTGCTCTCCCCCTGCTCCACTAAGAGTTAACTTTAATCCTGCCTTTGTGATTGACAGCCTGTCCTCCTATCAAGTCTGGGGCGGGTTCTTTCTCCCTATTTATTGTTTGCTCATTTTCCCATTGGCGCCTGCTATTGCATTTTGCTTACTGGCTATACTCCTTGTTACCTGCTCTTCTGATTTTCTGACCACTCGCTTACCTTTGACTATTCTCTTGGATTTTGATTCTGTACAGCATTGCTCGATTGTTACCGACCCCTTGGCTAGCTGACCTCCCTTTGTTGTTTGTGCGTCCTGTCTGCGTTCTGTGTTATCACTTATTATAAGGAGGGAATGTCGACTAGTTGCTGGCTGTCACCTAGGACAGATCGGGCAAGTTAGCCAGGGACAGTGGGGGGATTCAGCTTAGGGTCCACTGTCTTGTTGTGCCCCTCTCCCCTAAGTTTTCCAGCAGCTACTGGGGAATCGCTCCTCTAGTGGTTCCCTTACACAAGATTTTTAAAAATATAAATTATAACATGGAAAATTCAAAACATTGCCAAAAATTCTTAAAAATATGTTTACTATTAAAATGCGATTTTAACAATAGGTCATTTCCTGGTGACACTTTCCTTTTCAGGCTGTGTTCACACGGCGGAAAATGAAGAGGAATTTTCTTCATTTTCCGCAGTCGGAATTTACGCCCGCAGTCTGGCTGCGATGGGATGCTGATACAGTGCATCAGCATTCCGTTGCGGCATCCCGCTCCTGATTAGGCCCAGATGAATGGGCCTAATCAGGAGGGCGTCTCAAGCCGCAGACACCGCAGGTGGAATCCGCGGCAAGATCAAGCAGGATGCTTCTTTTTTCCGCATCCTGCTGCGATCTCTGCCTCCCATTGAAAACAATGGGAGGCAGATTCGGGAGAAATATGCTCTGGATTCGGGGGGCGAATTCCGCTCCCAAATCCACGGCAAATTCCTCCATGTGAACACACCCTAAGACCTCACCTGAACTTCATCTTGGCCACTACTGACTTTTGCAATATTGCCTATGTCTTGTGTCTCTTGATTCCTGTTAAAGGGTTCTCTGGGAATTGGTCAAAATATAAGTAACTAAGAAATAAGTAAGAAAAAAAAACATCAGGGTATCCCCTAATGCATTCCTGCAATCTCTTAGTAAGATGCAGAGTTCATTTTGCATCTAGGGATATGATTGTAAAAACAATTATCTCCATTGCTATCCTCTGTATAAAACCCTTCCTGGATGGGATCCCTGCTGATGGAGGGGGAGGGGGCAAAGTCAGGGGAATGACTTAAAGAGGTTGTCCAGTTTCAGCAAATAAATGTTATTGTTTGTATAATAAAAAGTTATACAATTTTTCAGTGTAGTTTCTGTATCAATTCCTCACTGGTGTCTAGATCTCTGCTTGCTGTCATTCATTCTGCTTACTTCCAGTGGATAAAAATCAGACCATAGTCATGTGATGGACAGTCTATAGTCAAGTGATGAATACACCAGTGCACGGCTCGTTACTAAAGATGGACGAACCTCAGGTTCCCGAATTGTTTCAGTTAAACAAGTTTGGTATGAACCACACCTTAAATTGGCTTAAAGGGAATCTGTCAGGGCAATTTGGGACACTAAACCACCCACACGTCCATATGGACCTGTGGTTTAGCGTCCCAAATTACCCTGTTATAACGCAATCCATGGCCGCATTAAAAATAAAAAAGCTTTATACTCACCCGACTGCTGTCCTCCCTGAGCCTGTGCAGTTCTTCAATGAAGCCAGAGGAGTACACCTCGGCTTCAGTGCGCATACCCCACAATTACGTAGTGAAGCCATCTTTGGCTTCAATGAAGAACTTCGCAGGCGCCGGGAGGCGTGCCAACAAAGAATCTCATGAATAAGCAGGACCGTTCTCACCAAACAGCGTCGATCGGACCCTTCTCTAGGTAAGTATGAAGGTTTTTTATTTTTAATACGCCTGCGGATTGCATTACAATAGGGCGATCTGTGACACTAAACCCCAGGTCTATAAGGACCTGTGGGTGGTTTAGTGTCCCAGATTGACCTGACAGATTCCCTTTAAAACATAATGTAGAACACCTAGCCATCCAATTTCTAGCTCGCTAAGGCAAACGCAGATGAAGTTATGTCAAAGTGGAAGTGACATGTATGTCTATGGAAAAAAAGGATGGTAAGCAGTGGTTACAAATTCTGAGTTTAACCATACACTGCACCATCACTTGCTTTAATGCATTTTAACATTTAAAGTACTCCAAGAATGACTCTTTTTTTTTGGGAATAAGTGCTTGCCTGCAGTTTTTTAGACACACATGGTAGCTATATTGCAAAAAGCAATAGTTTATAGAAAAATTAGCCCATTTTGATGGCTTGTAAGTGCTATAGGCTTGTTATTTGGAAGACAAATTTATGGCTGTGAGCCTAGTTTAAAAAACGTGATGAAAAATTGGCTTTTCAGAGAAAAAGTCCTAAATGTATATTATTTTTTAGATTTGTGCAGGTGGACTCAGCACTAAAGATGGGCGAATTGGTTTATAATGAACTGGATGCCTCATCGTGGCATCCGGCACTCTGTCTTTGCCTCCTCATGGCATCCGGTGCTGTCTTGGGACATCATGCACCAGGGATCATAGGCCTCAGTGTTGACATAGCCACACCAAGCATCATGACGTCAATAATAGTAGTATAAAAATCAAAACAAGTAAGCCAAACACACTGCAGCAGACATACCATATGCTCTGATTCAGTAGTTTTAGAAGAGACTTGTTGTGAACCACCAAAGGGATGTTATTATAAAGGCATCCAATAGGTTCCACCATAATTTTTATAAGAAAATAACAGCGCTTCCTACATTTGACTTGGCTACTAAATGATTGCCATGGCTGATAATTACAACTAAGACTAAGTTCACATATGCATTTGATGACCAGTTGGGGATTCCGTCCCCCATTCGCTTGAAAAATGTGGAGAGAAAAGTCCTGCAAGCGACATTTTTCGGGTGGAAACCTGGTGGATACCATTATAGTCTATGGGGTCTGCGTTTTTCCGCGGGTAACCGCTTTTTAAGCGGATTGAGTTTCCGTTTTTGGGTCCCCAAGTGGAAACGAAGAACGGAAACCCCAATGCAGGTGTGAACCTAGCGTAAATTAGAATCTACTATTGGCAGAAATTGGGAAATTATTTAGAGACTTGCTAGAATGGAGCTCTATGACATGAACCTCCCAAAGTATCTGTTACATTTGGTGGCAGGTTATAATATGGCATTTTTGGGCCCTGAGGCTCCCATGGTCACCAAATTCTCTCACCAGTTTGCAACAAGTGTATGCCACTTAGAAGTCTCCTGTGGTGGCAGTAGAGTTTTACATGCACCTGTAAATACATGTACAGCTGCAACTAGTCTTCCCATAAACAAGGGAGCAACATCACAGTGTGGGCTTTGCATGCCTAGGGAGCAAAGCAAGGAAGCCTGCTGCCCTTTCACATTGAATTTCCCCCTTCTGTACTATGTTGCCATTAAAAATAAAATTGTCTTCATCCTGTAAGAGGGGTGTGCCCTATATATTTTTTTTAGTTCTTCTTTGTGCCTGCTGTCTGTGGTGGTTTGTGTTCCCTCATACAGTAAGTCAGTGTGTTCTGTGTATTAGTGGCATGGTTGAAAAAGGGCTACATGAGGAAGGAGTTAGAGAGTGGAGCTATGAGGAGCCAGTGGCAGTTGGTGAGGAGCTATCCAGTGGCATTGGTGAGGAGCCATCTTGAAAGATAGAAGCTCCTGATAGACAGACAGAGCTGAATCCCAGACTTTTGTCCAGCAGTACTATAAATTTTCATCTCTTTCTAGTGTATAAAAAATACCTCAACATTTGCCTGAGACTTTGACAACAAGTGGAAGGAGAACAGGAATGCTGTGCCTGCAGTATAAATAGATCCAGGCTAGATTTTTGCAAGGCTTAATTTTCTGAATTGGATTGTGTATACTCACTTCAATTCAAAGTGTGAACTTGTATTACATTAAACACGTGTAGAAGACATTTCTGTGTCCATTTCACATTCATACCCGACCCTATTTACAAGCTGCACTCATTTGATCCCTGGGGTTGGCAGTATCCCAATGCATATTGTACACATTATGTGCACAATGTATAAACCCAACCTAAGGACCCATATACTTGCCATACGCTGCCAATGTCTGCTCCGCCAACAGCAGTGTATAAAGAAGAAATGTATAATTCTTTCAGTGTATCCTTCTTTTCATTTATATCCAGACCTGGTTTTAACTTAAAAAAAATCTGTATTAGGCTGAGGCTGCATTTTTTGAGCCAAAGCCAGGAGTGGATTGAGCAGAAGAGGCGAAGTATAAGAAGCTTCCTATATATTTCCCATTCCTTTTGTAGTCATTCTTGGATTTGGCTCAAAAAAACGCAGCAAAATCTGCAACAACAAAAAAACTGCGTATCCACAACGTGAGGCTCAACCTTAAAGACTGCACCACTGCTGAGGTCTGCGTTTTAAGATGTTACCTGTCCCAAAAATATAATGGAAGTGTTTTAAAGCTCTAATAGTAGAGTAACCCAAATGTAAGTCCCTAATAGCAGATTCTTATGAGTCACAATGAGAATCCTGTGATTTTATAATTATATCCCTATTAGTTTCTGGACAGGCAATAGCAGAAGACAAACAGAACCACATGAATAGTAGATGGTACTGTGCTATGGTACATGCTTTACTTTATATTGAAGCCACTGAGTGAACTTCCGAGAGATCAAAAATGATTTTATCTCCTACTGACCACCTTTAAACCATTAAATTTGGCTGCCATAAACTGCAAGTCACAAAGAAAAGTGTACTGGCAGCCTTTTAACATAGTAAATACATAGTAAACACAGTGGCCCAGATTTACTATTGTGGTTACAACTAGTCACTGGAGGGGTGCATCTTTGGCACAGTGTGGCGCATTTAGTTTGGGCTAAAATGTTTGACATACTGTACTAAACATGTGAGTGTAGATTCTTAGAAAAGGGGGCATGACTTAAATATACCAGGATGTGACAAAAATGAGCCAAATAGTGCTGAAAAATACAGGCCTGAAGTTATTCAACTAAAAGGTTTCAAAAACATAGACTAAACAGTCTAAAGATATGCCAGATTTATCATTCAGCCTCAGCCACAGGTGCATTTTCAGACTGCCTAAGTTTACACTGTCTATTAGTAAATCAGGGCCAGTGTCTGATGTGAAGGCCCCTCACTGACGTTCTACAAGTGTAAGACTTCCTTCTGGTGAACTGCAGCTTACCTATTGTTCTTTTATCTCTAGAATGAATTCAGGTGCATAGTGTATGCCTTCGCACAGAGATCTGCTATGTGACCTGTTCCTACTAATTGAGTTTACTGTTTTCAATCTCTCAGCTTTTCGCGTCAGATTGTTGTCTGTGGAATGTAAAAACAAGATATAAATGCACAAGAAATTTCAGAAAAATGACATTTGTGAACATTGTGTATAACTGTCAAGCATGTAATTGTGGTATCCCTGTGGACACTGTGGATATGTTTTTATTTTATTGTGTTATATGCCACCCTGTCTATATATAATTCATGTATATTGTTTTATACGTCATTTGTATGTTTTGCAGTCTTCCCTAGTTTATATATTTTCCTTTTATATGACCCGTCCTCTGTGGTCTGACTCCCCTTCATTTTGAAGGGGCTTGGTTTATCCCTGGCCAATTACTGGCTGAGGCTAATGGATGGAGACTGAGAGTCTCCTGTAACAGTTGGTTAGTTGTGTGCTAGCAGTGGTGCAGTCTAGACCACATGCTGAATCTGTTGCAGTCTCTGGGGGAAAGGAACTTACCATCTGCCCAGTCAAGCTACAGCCCTGAAACAGTGATAAAAAACTGTCATCCCCATAGACGGCAGAGAGAGTGCCCCGTGGAGAAGTTGTGGTCAGCCAGGACCAATTCATCTCCAGGTATCTGGTATCCTGGGACTTTCTTTTTATTCATCCCCTATAGCCATAGTGGGAGAGGCAGAGACTATCTATTATTGGAGTAGAGAAAAGGCATCATATAAAATTTCATAGTCTGGGCATTGTTCATGCCAAATCTGGGACCAGCCACCACAGTGGAATTCCATAACTACAACTCCCATCAGGAAGCTGCATGTTTTACCTGTTAATTTAGTAAAGTTCATCTTGGTTTAACTGCACTGCTGCCTCCTGAGTTGTTCCTGCACTTACCATCAAGGCCCTTCTAAACACCATCACACGGATCGGGGTGAGAGAGGACCCCTCTCCAACTGGAAGTTGCCCGGGGGATGCTACCAACACCATCAGGTACATTTTGCTATAGGTTTAACCCCTTGCGAATTGTACACAAAGGTTGAAAACCGCGGCAATATCCACAGCAATAATTGACCTGCTGTGGGTTCCAAACCTGCAGCATAAAACACTTTGCTCTGACATTTTTTTTCACAGTGTGTGGAATTGTAATACCCAATGGATTATCCACCAGTGATCTCGCAACATGTGGTCGTAAGGTGTTTTTTAAACCTGTACAAGTCATGACACATGCTGTCACTTGCTAATAGGTGAAGGTCAGCATTAAGGCCACTGATCAATAAATTATATGCATTTGCTAATTATGTCAGTATGGGTTGTATCATGATCATTATTTACGAAGGCTAAATATCATTGGTAGGTATAGGTTGTATATTAGTGTAAGAATTATGTCAATAATAAAGAAGTGTCTCGCTTTAAATTTACCTGTACATTATAATTATGTTCATGTATCTAAAATGTATTATATAATGGCCCCTGGTATTTCACTAATTTTTACATCAGCTGATATTGTAAAGACAAACACATAGCTTGATCACATGCATAATATTTGTTTTTTAATAGCTATAATTTCTTCCATGAGAACTCATGATCTGCAAACAGATCAAGTATTTAGAAACGCACTAGCTATAGCGAATCAGAAATTTGTATATCAATAATACTATGTAGCCAGCATATAGAACAGAATTAAGCTATCACATGATAATGATCTTCTGGCCATTTACCAGTAAGTGTGATGATGTTTTAGTGTCCTCCTAGTAATATGGTTGTTGGATGATGGCCAGACTTTGTAAGTTCCATTAATTTTTTGTTTGAGTCTGAAACAGCTTTATATTAGCCGTAACATTATCAATGACAAGCAGCATATCTAAGAACATGTTTATTGTATAATGTGACTTTGACACATCAGGAGGTCATTAGGCAGAGCTGTGTTAGCAGTGTGAATTATTACCATGAATAACTCAAGATGAATACAAAAATTTGATTAGCAAGACATGTTATTTACAAATATTCCCATCTAGCACAGCGGAAATACAATTTCTGAGTGTCATTCTGGGAGGAAAAATTGCTGTTGCTGTTTATGCGGATCTAGAGATTGTTGACTGCTTCTGCCACGTAATCACTTTAGATGCATATAAATAATAAGCCATCAATGCTTGTGAGCAAGTCTGGGGTATAAATTTACAGAGAGAAGCAGAATTTGTTTTATGCCTGGACAGCTTCATACATCATTATGTCAGCTTATGTAGAATGCTTGGTTAATTGGCAGTTGATATTCACCTTTATGCACAGAAGTGACAAAACAACCAACAATAGTGAATATATAATAATATTATTATGGACACTATTCGTTTAAACCAACAAGTTAGATAAGATCATTATATGAAATGTAAGAGTGAGAGAGAATGGAAATAAGCACAGTTTTGGCATATGGAGCTCCAATTACTCTAGGCATAACATTTGTACATATATTTCTCATTCCAAATACAAAAGGCTGACAAGAAGTAGAAGTGAAGCTAAAGTTCACCTAAACCTATCTGTTAGGAATCTCAGTATCTATACTTTTGTGTCTCCTACTCTGCATTCATCCTTTCGTTCAGTGCAGCACTGCTCACAGGTGTCACTTTAAATTTGCCATAACTACCATTAAACTGGCTCGGTCTGCTCAGTTTGGAGATGCAGAGCCAATCAGAGTTCTGTGTCATTTTGCAATCCAGAGCTGAGATGCAGTATTTATGTTTAATCGGTTTTTATTGAGGTTTTTGCAAATAAGAACAAAAGGAAACAAAACCAAGACAAAGGCATCAAATAAGGCAGTAGGAGGCATGCAGGCCACCCAATCGTGGAGAAGTCGCTGAGGAACAGTTAGGGTAGAGGGCTGATGACGCCCGCAACAGAGAAACCAGTAACGGGTGGCACAATAACAACATGGGGAAGTGCATCATTGGGGGGTGATGGCAGGGAACACTATAGGACAGAAGGAAAAGTCCGGCTGTGGAGGGCCACCACAGTGCCACTCGCACACTAGAAGAAAAAGACAAATGCTGGAGGGGAAGGGGAACTTGGGGAAGACACGGATGAACAGAAACACATAAAACTACATACAAGACCGGGATGGGATAGGGCACACTGAGGAGAAAGTGAAGGGGGAGAGAGGGATTGTACAGAAGGGGACGGCCAGACCCCTTATGGAAAGGGGAGCAAGGCGCACTCAGTTCAGGAAAAGAAAGAAGAGAACTCTGAAGTCTCCTGGAACATCACCCACGGCCGCCAGAGGGACTCAAATTTAGAAGGGTCAGGCGAGTCCTCAGCCACCAGGGCCTCCATTCTCTTAATAAGGAGAAGCTCCTGTAGGAACTCAACCAGGGTCGGCACAGCAGTACTGCGCCAATGCCTGGGAATGACTGTTCTGGCGGCAGTGAGGAAATGTCACAGGAGGTCTCTCTTAACAGTGGAGACGTTCCCCATTATGATTGAGAGAAGGGCTAGACGAGGTGAGAGTGTAACAGATTTGCCACTCACTTTAGTGTACAATGCGAAAACAGCATCCCAGAAGGGTCTGAGGGCAGCGCATTCCCACCAGATGTGATACAGCGTACCTCTTTCGGAACCACAGCGCCAACACCGGTCGGATAGATCCTGTGCAGGAGGTCAGGACAGCGGTACCAGCGGGTCAGTATTTTGTAGTTCTTTTCCTGCGCACTGCAAGGCAGCGGGAGCTTATGCGTATACAGGAAGGACCTATCCCAATTGGCAGGGGAAAGACAAGTACCAAGGTCAGATTCCCAGGGGCTGGTATAGGAAGGGAACCCAGGAGTAGCATCCTTGAGGAGAATGCCATAGAAAACAGAGAGGACACGTGGGGTGGTGTCTGCGCGAGAAAGAGCAGACTCTAAGTCAGTCAAGGGGGATGAGAGCATGGGAAGTAAGGAGAACTTACGGAGGAAGGCAGTGAGCTGACCATATTCCAACCAAGATAACCGGCAATCGGGGTAGGAGGCACACAATTGTGTCAGGGAGGGGAGAGGTGTACCACCTGCATCTTGATGCAAGTGAACGTCTTCCCTACCTAGCCAGCAAAGGAATTTATCTGCAGAAAAACCCAGGGGGAACATGGGATTGTTGAAGAGAGGGCTGAGGGGGCCTGGCACCCTGGCAATATGACCACCCACACACACCGCATCCCAGGTCCTTAGGAAATGGGATGACAGCACAGAATGCCTAACAGCACTAGAGCGGAAGCGGGAGAGGACCCAGTGAGATGCAGTATTTAAACCTAACACTGAGTCTGTGATTACGTGAGTTTTCTGACTCTGTGTTCTGAGTACTTATTCTGTTATCTGCTGATTCCCTGGTTTATGATTTTGACTTATCTTTCTGGCTATCCTATCTCTCTCTGATTTGGCATTATCCGTGACCTCCTTGACTCGATATTCTGCTCTCATTTTGGATATTTCGTACTCTCCTGGTTATGACCTGCCTTGTATTTTATTCTCTCTGTCCGCTGTTGGTTTTCTGGCTTGGTCCTTAGTATGTAAGTGCACTTATTTTCAGGTGCCTTGTCTTCGGGTTACAATCTGGATCCTGAAGCAGCTAAGTTCATCCTGCCTTGCAAGGGCTCTGGTGAAAACCTCAGGGTGACTCTGCGAACCAGAGTAATATTGGACTATAGGTAGCTTGTGTTACTTGTGTATTTTTCCCTATCAGTTACCTGCTGCTTAAACTGCAATACCATCACCTTGGGAATTGCTTAAGCTGCAATTCCATAACACTATCAGGAGACTCATGCTGGGCAGCATGCAATACCGACTGACTCTTTCATTGCAAAAATCTGATGGGGAGAAGTGTCCACTGGGTGGCTTGCCTCAAAATTCTCCCTGCACAACTAAGCTGGAGAGATATAACTATATCGGAAAGTACATGTTAATCAAGATGAGCATCTCAGTGACCTTCACACTTCCACAAGCTCAGCAGAGAGCTCAGTATAGGTAGGCAATAAACGTACAGTGTTATTCCTTGAGTAATGTTTAAAGCAATCATCTGTATCTTAATAATATATTTTTCTAATAAAGATGTGATCATTACAACAACGTGGATATTTGTTCTCTGCTTCATCGATATTATTCATTGTAAAATGTGTGAAATTGCAATACTTATGCACTGTTAGTAATGTGTACTGTTTACTTGTTTTCATGCTGGTGGGATTGTTACAAATATAGAAAGCTACATAGGTCATGGGTCGCAGAATTTGTCTATAGTTTTATTATATAAACTATGGTGTGACAATAGCATTTTCCTATTGTTTTTCATTTTACATTTTCAATGTTACACCAACAAAGGACCAGGGTACAGCTAGTGAAGATGTACCTAGACTTGGCTATAAAATGTTATCTAGTTGACCATTTCCTGAAGTACAGTAAAGGCTGGTAAATAGGATGTTTATTGCTATATTGGTCTGGGTATACACAGATTTGTCATTTGTGAATCATTTGTACATCCTGAGAAGAGTAAAGATAGACACTGTTTCTGTGTATGTTGTTTACCTGTTTGATTTCTATGTACTGTTCTGCACTGCCCTCTCTTTCCTGAACTAATTGACCTTCTTACCAATTTATTGCAACAGATTTCTCTTTTTTTTCATTGTGTTTATATAGTTTTAAAACCTTTAAGAGAAAGAAAGTTGAAAGAAAGCATAATGCTAAGGCCCCAGGTAGCGAGCTGCAGCCAAAAAGCGCTGTGGGAAAAACCGCGGCAGAAATGCATTGTGGTTTTTCCCGCAGTGCTTTTCACAGAAAGTCCACAGAGTTTTCCTGTGCAGACCTTCTGTTTCTATTATACCTATAATTTGTATAATTGACATGCTGCGATTTACAAAAACACAAGTGTTTTTGAAATTGCACCGTTTCCGCTGCAGATTTTTTTCTGCAATGTGTGGATGTGATTAGCCAGAATCCCCTCCACTTTGCAAGTACTGTAAAAAGCGGTCAAATCGCAGCATTTACACTACATGGGGCCCTGTCCTAAATGTAGGTTTGATGTCATAAATATAACCTCAGAAAACATTTAGTGATAATACAATCTGCCGTACATGTACAGAGGATGTCAGGTCTTTAAACATGGAAACTAAACAGAGAAATAATATAGCCAGCAACATAGAGGATACACTGCAAGTAGTGGGACAGCAAGAATTGCACAGTTTGCTGAGACATGGTGTTGAAAACAAGATATTAATCAAGAAATTGCAAAGAAGCTTCTTTCTCCTTTCTCACGGAAAACAAGTTGGTACTTTCTTCCGAAAACACATAGGTATTAAAGTGCCCCAGGAGGCCAACTCTGGCTGAAGTGACTGTAAGAAAGCTGTGTATTACATTTAGACATAATTAGTCATAATTTTAAAGATGTATAGTTGCTTAATTAGACCAAAAAGAAGTAATTGGCTAGAAAAGAATGCCCCAAATGAAAGTTTTAAAGAAAGTGCGGGTTTCAAAGATAAACCGCTTTTTTTATGCATATAGGTTTCCATTCGTAGGGTCCCCAAGCGGACTTTCCGAACGGAAACCCAAAGGCAGATGTGAATCGGGCCTTACTTCTATTTTTATTAAACAACAGCATTCTCCTTAGCAGCCCTCTAACTGAGCTGTTTCTAAGGAGAGTCCGTACACAGTTGTATTATGAATATGCAGAGCTGAAGAATTTACCCAAGGGTGATGGTCACTTCAAATTGCGCTGTCTTCGGTTTTATACCACCTAGAGTCTCAGCTTTCATATAATCAAAGATATAAGTACTAGCTATAACAGAACCTGAGATATCACTAGTTAAACACACAGTTGGGAATATGAACTCAATATGTAACAGTTCATGTTACATATAAAATCACATTCCCGACTGTGTTTTTATCTAGTGATATCTCTAATTATTTTACAGCCAGGACTTCAATCTCAGCTTCTTGTGATACCAGAACTATTTTTCTAGGTGGTATAACACAGGAGATACAGCCATTTGAAATGACCACCCCTTTGGTAAATGCTTTATCTCTACATACTACTTTGAGTACATGTGTACAGAGTCTCCCTGGCAATGCTTAGTTAGAGAATTGCTAATGGTAACTTTACAGCCTGTTTTGATAGACTAACAATAGCAAAAAAATAAAATGGGCGTTACACTTGTGGTCATTGCGCATTTTGTTGGTTTGATTAAAATATAAAGATATGACTTTAGGAGGTATTGCCATCAAATTGGTCACTTCATTAGTTGTAAGTCTCGAAATGTTGCCTATGCTTTAACTAGTCCAAGTGGACATTTATGCAGTATATATAAAAAACTATTTGTATGCTTTCGTGAACATTTCAACTCCATTAAAAATTGGTTCACCTAGGTTTATAGAATTTGTCCAGGAAGTCCATAGTGACCATAAAGGCTTGTGCTTTCTAGATATTGAGCTAGTAGGGATACCCCAATGAAGGAGCTTACTGAGAAGAAGAGAAAGGTGGATAATTTGTTGTGATGCTCTAGGCATTCTAGGGCTGACTGATAGATATTAGATATTATATTATTTCTTTTTTTTATAATAATCAGTAGAGATGAGCGAATCGAAGCTGATGAAGTGGAATTCGATCTGAATTTCAGGAAATATTCGATTTGCATTGAATCCGGATTTCCTCATGCTTTGTGGTAACGAATCACATTTTTTCATAAAATGGCTGCTGCACGTTAGGACATGGGGAAAGGAACTCTGGGAACGTGGAATCACCCACAATGCCATGCGTGCAGCCAATCAGAAGCCAGTCAGCCCTGTCATGTCACAACTCTTTAACCCATGCGTGACCGCCCATGGCATCGGGAGCGGGTGTTAGCTGTAACTGACAGCTAACACCCTGTTCCATAACCCCCGGTCGGAGCACAGCATCCAAGGGGTTCCGCCATGCTACATGTCACCCGTGGAGAGATAGGGGGGTACCAATATGCATCTTCTGCATCCCTGGATCTGGCCAGTGACCCGGGGCTGCTAGTAGCCTCCAGTACCTGATTGATCCTGCCCAGAAGTGAGGAAGTCAGCCTATGCGTCTGCATAGGCTGACTTCCACTATAGACTGCAATACACGGGTATTGCAGTTCATAGTGCTGAACCAGCGATCAGTGCATCACTGGTTCAGGTCCCCTAGTGGGACCTCACTAAAAACCACTGCAAGGTACAGTGTTCTACACCACTATACAGACTCTCTGCAGCCAGGAAATAGCTGTTTTTTAACGCGATTCGCCGTGAATTAATTTGGATTGAATCGTATCGGAAAATTTGGCGAAGCTGCAGAATCAAATTTTTTAAAAATTCGCTCATCTGTAATAATTAGTATTGTTTCTTTGTAATGTTATCACTTTTGTAACAACCATGTAAATCAATCACAAGGGAGGAGTTTTTGTGGATAAGCTTATTAAGTAAGAATGTACTAATGTAGATAGTCACATGTGGACCTGATGATGCATTGAGAGATGCAAAATGCCAAATACCTGGCATTGCTACACAATCCTCTGTTTCTGCTTTTATGAATATGCTGCAAGAAACACTTGTTTTATTTGGATTAGTGAGTGTCACCTGAATTCCTCTCTTCTCCCCTGGTCTTTAAAGACAGCAACTGCTCCGTAGCAGAGAGGGCACCATAGCTTGAGGTCTTTGCTGTTTCATAAAATACAGTATAGAAGCTTTTATCTTGTATGGTGAATGTCATAGGAAAAAAATAAAAACACCTGTATCAATTTTTAGCAAAGTTTTAATTTTATAAAGGTTTTAAAACCTATCAAAGCTATATATTATATTTATACCCCTGTAATCATTCTGAAGGAATGTGTCATTTTTACTGCACATTTTTCCACCCATTCATATTTTTTTGTCCTGCAAAAAACAAGTCCTCATATGGCACTGTGAGTGAAAAAATATGGCTTTTGGAAGGTGTGGTGTAAAAAATAAAAATGCAAAATTACAAATGACTTATTTTTAGAGATTGTGTCTGGATGAAACAAATACTTTGCTAATTAGTTAAGGAGAACAAATTGATTAATTTGTTATGGTTGTATCTAAATAGAAATACCTAGAGAAGTTTAGGTTTGAGGGATATCCTAAAAAAGAAGATCTTTCAAAAAATAAATTCCTGGTAAAAATGGTTCCATTTTATCTGCTTGGTTCCTTCAAAAAACACCACAAAAAATTATAAACAAATAAATAAATATATATATATTTTAAAAAAAATTGATTTAAGCGCTGACTTACATACATATGGATTAGTTTAATTAAATCCATGGCAAACTGTTTCAACCCAAGTGCTGTATCACTCGGATACTGCCTTTTAGTGGTAGTTAATAATATTAATAGAACTCATCAGTATTATTTTTATGGTTTACAACTTAAAATGGGAATAAAAAATGAAAAAAGGCAGAGGGAGAATTCCTCAAATGTTTTGTATTAAATATGGACAATTACCATAAATAGCAATTTATATGTTAATTAACTTATCTTCAAAGATGTCATTTAATGACTCACTGATACAATTAGTAAATGCATTTACCTAGTCAGACCTGCTTTATTTAACTTAACATACTTATAAGGAGCAGAGCTTTTAACTTGAATGTTGTGTGAATGTTGTAGAAACTTGTATCATCTTTTGTGCTTAAGGTATATTTAAAGGATCAGTAAATGACCTATTGTTTAAATAGTTTTATGTTAAATATATTTCTTCAGACATTTTGGTGATACTTTTTCAAAATGGAACCTTTCATCACCTTCACTCTTTGCATCATTTAATGGGTGCTGCTCCACTGATATCACCACAGTTGGAATTTTTTTCTGTAGCTCCCACCATGGCCAACCAAGCATAGTGCCTGATCTGTTGTTTAGGCTCTGTACTGTCAGGTGGGCAGTGTCAGACAGGAGCAGTCCATTTCTGATTGCAGCTCAGAATATTGCCTATATCCGGCACCAAAACTGATTGCGCTGATTGCTCAGGAATGGTGAGAACTAGACAAAAAAAAATTCCAACTACACTAGAATCTGCATCAGCATCTTAACTAATGATAAGAACTGGAGTTGGTGAAGGCAGATTAGTTGAGAGGATGTCTCCAAAAAAATACCCCCACTCACCAACAGGGAGCAGTTTTTTCATAACTGCTGTGAATAAAAGAGTAATTGGAAATCCAATATTCAAAAGGGGTTTTATACGCTGGTGTGTGTCTGTATTATAGCACACCTTAAATGCACACAGTCTCGAGTGTCGTAGCTTATTTCTAATGAGCAGCAACCATGTAGGTTGATGAGCACTAAGTTAATAATCCCTTGATGAGAGTATTGACTTTATTCTGCAGGTCGGTACAATTATAGCAATACCAAACATATATAGTTTTTCTTATGTTTTACTACCTTAATAAATTGCTTTGTTTTGCCATATTTTGACACTTTATTATTTTTCTGTGGCTAGAGCTATGTGAAAGCTGTAGTTTTTTTAGTACCATTTATTCAACATTTCATGTACATGTGTATGTGTACTGGAATATGAGCTTTTCTTTAATTAGGTAAAACAATAACAGCAAGGGATTGATTTATTACTAAGGAAAACGGATGGCAATTAAGAAATGGAAGTTGGCTATACATTGAAACTGAATGGTCATAATTTTCTAAGAGAGGTTAACAAAGCCACTAGTCTCCTTAGGTAACCTTGCTCTTTCATCACTTTCATCTTTTCCATGTACAGCTGGTCTTGCATTCACAATCACATGAAACATAAAATTTTTGGCCTGTATACAAAGTTTTCAAGTTAATGGTTATACATTTTTAGATTTAACTGCTGTTTTTATATAAAGACATGACATGTGTTAAACAGATAGCCCATACATTAAAATAAACATATCCTATTATGAAATGTGTACTTCATTTGAATGCAATAATATAACTAAAAAGGAAGCTGTAAGAAAAGTAGTCTTGGCCAAAAGTGGGCTGTAGAATAATTATCTTTCTTTCTTTCTTTCTTTCTTTCTTTTTTATAAAAATTAAATAAAAGCATGAAATAGTAAGACAACATTTTTAGTTACAACTGAAGAGACTTATTAAAATGGTACAAAAAGTGGAGCAGTAACTGATTTATTAAGACTGACATATAGTAAGCCAGTCTTGATCAGATGTGGCTCTGGTGTGAGATGGTTCTCTTAAAAATTTTGGTGAATCTTGAGATGTTTGTGCATCAGAAACTGAAATCAACTCCAACTGGGAGCTGTTGTAGATTTCAGGATGTACATACACCAATTATCTGGGGTAAATGATGGTAAATATGTTGGCCCATGAAGGCCATGCCCTTCCTTGCCCAGCTCCTCCAATGCTTCACCCACACCCTTGCAGACTGTATTTGCCAGAAGTGGAGCTTGTGCAAAAAACTGTCAGAAAATTGATAAATGAATACAATTCCTTAGTGTTCTGCTATTCATCCTTGCACATTTTACAACTATCTAAACAAAATCTAGTAGTAATAAGAAGTGTTATTCATGTAATATATTTCAAACATATACACTATTCCATTTTAAAAGTATATTTGGCATTGCTATATATTGTAGAACTCAAATCTGAGAAAAAACTGATGTAGTCCCAAATACAAGAGGTGTTCTGATCTATTAAGTAGGGTTTTTTATGGGCTCATGATATTATATTTTAAGCTTTTTAATATACTTACAGTACATCTTCAGCTTTCAAGTTCTCTTGAAATTACAGGAATTAACATATAAGAACTGTATCTTATCTTCTGCTACATAATTCTCAAATATATGTTTTGGTTACAGCGTATAGTATTACCTAAAAATATCCTTTACTCTAGTAAAAATCTGAAAAATCAAATATTAACCGTATTCAAATTTAAAATGTGTTTCGATCATGAACTGAATAAAGCAGATGCCAATAATACAAACTTGAAATTAGACTGGCATGTTAACCTGGCAGTGCTTACTGGAAGAAGAACTGGATATACACATATGAGATTGCTTTTCCCTGTACAGTAATGCTTTAGCCATCTGATAACTCCATTTACCAAAAATCAAAGCAAAAAAATAGAGTCCATGTGTGGCATTGCTGTTTTTCCACAAATTTTTGGTTAGCTTTATTATAGTACAAATTTTGCCATTGATTTAAAAATGTATCTTTACATTTTTATGTAAAGTAGTTCTGTTGGTGATAAAAGCAATACTACAGTCCTTCATCTTCGCTGTCCCTTCTCAACCAGAGCTGCAGTACAATGTGTAATACAGAGGTTGTGGACAAGAGTGATGCTGTTTTTGGAAAAATATTTTTTCTAATCTCAGTGAACATTTTTAAAGGGGTTTTCCCATATAACAGTTTCACCAGCTCTCTTCTCTCCTCCACTTCCTGGTTTCATTGCCAAGTTTATGTGTGGGCTTTGCGTGTGGAAAGATCAGGCCAGCAGCATCCTCCTAAAACTAAACTACAAATTGTTATCTCTGGATTTATGTACAGATATAACAGAAGCTTTGTTCTAGCCCTATTCAGAACTCAGCAGGACTTTGTAGAACTGACAAAAGACTCCTTTAACCATCAATCTTAGTGAAGACAAAAAAATAGGAGTGGCTAGGAACAGGGTTCATGTCACAAGCCTAGCCAGCACTGCTAGGTAGCAGGAGTGGTTAGAATGAGCAGTATCTGACAAATGGAGCAAGAAAGATAAAGCAATGTATTGGGTAAAACACTTTATTAGATTATGCTACTAGTTCAAATAGGATTCTGGAGATGGGAATAACCCTTTAGGCTAAGGCTCCAGGCAGGAAATCGCTAATAAAAAAAAAAAAAAAACGCTGCGGAAAAGACTGTGGCGGAAATGCATCGCGTTTTTTTCCGCAGCGTTTTTCACAGAAAGAGTTTTACTCTGCTGACTTTCTGCTCCTTTTATACCTATATGGAAAACGCCAGAGTTAAACAAAGCGTTTTTTGCTGCAGTGTTTCCGCAATGTGGGGCCCTAGCCTAAGGCAGATAACTCAACAGTCTACACCTTTTCTGGCTTTGTAAAAGTAATGCCCCTATAATATACAATTTATATACTCCGCCCTGTGACAAATCTCATGTAGTGCATGTACATACATGATTTAGGCTTTTTGTTCACACCATATTTTAATATAACGTCCAGCATATACTGTAGGAAAAATCTTCCAATCTGTGCTCCAAGCTTTGACATACAGTGCTGGCAAAAAGTATTGGCACCCCTGCAATTCTGTCAGATAATACTCAATTTCTTACAGAAAATGATTGCAATCACAAATGCTTTGGTAATAATATCTTCATTTATTTTGCTTGCAATGAAAAAACACAAAAGAGAATGAAAAAAAAAGTCAAATCATTGATCATTTTACACAAAACTCCAAAAATGGGCCGGACAAAAGTATTGGCACCCTCAGCCTAATACTTGGTAGCACAACCTTTAGACAAAATAACTGTGAACAACCGCTTCCGGTAACCATCAATGAGTTTCTTACAATGCTCTGCTGGAATTTTAGACCATTCTTCTTTGGCAAATTTCTCCAGGTCCCTGAGATTTGAAGGGTGCCTTCTCCAAACTGCCATTTTGAGACCTCTCCACAGGTGTTCTATGGGATTCAGGTCTGGACTCATTGCTGGCCACTTTAGAAGTCTCCAGTGCTTTCTCTCAAACCATTTTCTAGTGCTTTTTGAAGTGTGCTTTGGGTCATTGTCCTGCTGGGAGACCCAGCATTCTCACACTGGGCCCTACATTATGCTGCAAAATTTGTTGGTAGTCTTCAGACTTCATAATGCCATGCACACGGTCAAGCAGTCCAGTGCCAGAGGCAGCAAAGCAACCCCAAAACATCAGGGAACCTCCACCATGTTTGACTGTAGGGACCGTGTTCTTTTCTTTGAAGGCCTCTTTTTTTTCCTGTAAACTCTATGTTGATGCCTTTTCCCAAAAAGCTCTACTTTTGTCTCATCTGACCAGAGAACATTCTTCCAAAAAGTTTTTGGCTTTCTCAGGTAATTTCTCAGGTAAGTTTTGGCAAACTCCAGCCTGGCATTTTTATGTCTCTGGGTCAGAAGTGGGGGTCTTCCTGGGTATCCTACCATAGAGTCCCTTTTCATTCAGACGCCGACGGATAGTACGGGTTGACACTGTTGTACCCTCGGACTGCAGGGCAGCTAGAACTTATTTGGATGTTAGTCAAGATTCTTTAGCCACCATCCGCACAATCTTTCGTTGAAATCTCTCGTCAATTTTTCTTTTCCGTCCACATCTAGGGAGATTAGCCACAGTGCCATGGGCTTTAAACTTCTTGATGACACTGCGCACGGTAGACACAGGAACATTCAGGTCTTTGGAGATGGACTTGTAGCCTTAAGATTGCTCATGCTTCCTCACAATTTTGCTTCTCAAGTCCTCAGACAGTTCTTTGGTCTTCTTTCTTTTCTCCATGCTCAATGTGGTACACACAAGGACACAGGACAGAGGTTGAGTCAACTTTAATCCATTTCAACTGGCTGCAAGTGTGATTTAGTTATTGCCACCACCTGTTATGTGCCACAGGTAAGTAACAGGTGCTGTTAATTACACAAATTAGAGAAGCATCACCTGATTTTTCAAAGGGTGCCAATACTTTTGTCCACCCCCTTTTTATGTTTGGTGTGGAATTATATCCAATTTGGCTTTTTGACAATTCTTTTTGTGGTTTTCCATTGAAGACAAATTAAATGAAGATATTATTATCAAAGCATTTGTGATTGCAATCATTTTCTGGAAGAAATTGAGTATTATCTGACAGAATTGCAGGGGTGCCAATACTTTTGGCCAGCACTGTACATGCAACCATGTATCATATAGGTATTTCTATCTTTTCCTGACATATATGTTGAATGTGATGTTATATTAGGATATGAACATAGCCTTGCTGTTAGGAATCTGTCTGTGCTCCACTACTCTGTTAGGTGCAGTGGTGCTAGGGGAAATTTCTTTAAGGTTACTATTCCTACTAGCCATAATCTGTTTTGGTGTACTTAGGCAGTCAGAGGCTTGGGAATGGGATGCAGAGCCAATCAGGGCTCTAGTTCAGCATCCAATCAGGGTTTGAGGTGGAGTATTTAAATCAGACACTGATACTGTGATTGCATTATGTGTCCTGGCTCCCTGAGTGTGCTAGCACTTACAAGTGCATCTCAATAAAATAGAATATCATCAAAAAGTTGTTTTGTTTTTTTTAGTAATTCAATTCAAAATATTAATGGAAAGTTGAGTGGAAGGAAAAAGTGTGGTAGAAAATGGTGCACAAGCAACCGGGATAACCGCAGCCTTGATAGGATTGTTAAGAAAAGGCCATTCAAAAATTTGGGGGAGATTCACAAGGAGTGGACTGCTGCTGGAGTCAGTGCTTCAAGAGCCACCACACACAGACGTATCCAGGACATGGATTACAAGTGTCGCATTCCATGTGTCAAGCCACTCATGACCAATAGACAACTCCAGAAGCGTCTTACATGGGCCAAGGAGAAAAAGTACTAGACTGTTGCTCAGTGGTCAAAGTTGTTGTTTTCAGATGAAAGTAAATTTTGCATTTCATTTGGAAATCTAGGTCCCAGGGTCTGGAGGAAGAGTGGAGAGGCCACAATCCAAGCTGCTTGAGGTCTAGTGTGATGTTTCCACAATCAGTGATGGTTTGGGGAGCCATGTCATCTGCTGGTGTAGGTCTACCAGGAAATTCTAGAGCACTTCATGCTTCTGTCTACTGACAAGCTTTTTGGAGATGAAATTTTCATTTTCCAACAGGACTTGGCACCTGTCCACACTGCCAAAAGTACCAATACCTGGTTTAATAACCACAGTATCACTGTGCTTGATTGGCCAGCAAACTTGCCTGACCTTGGGGTATTGTCAAGAGGAAGATGAGTGACACCAGACCCAACAATGCAGCAGCTGAAGGCTGCTATCAAAGCAACCTGGGCTTCCATAACACCTCTGCAGTGCCACATACTGATCGCCTCCATGCCACACCACATTGATGCAGTCATTCATGCAAAAGGAGCCCAAGTATTGAGTGCATTTACTGTACATACTTTTCATTTGGCCGACATTTCTGTGTTAAATCATTTTTTTTACAGTTGGTCTTATATAATATTCTAATTTTCTGAGATGACTTTTGGGTTTTCCTTGGCTGTAAGCCGTAATCATCAACATTAACTTAAATAAACACCTGAAAAAGTTCACTCTGTTTGTAACGACTCAATATAATATATGTGTTTCACTTTTTCAACTGACTTACTAAAGAAACACTAACTTTTTCATAATATTCTAATTTATTGAGATGTAATTGTATTCCTTGTGCCTTGTCTATTGCCATTTCTTGTGTACTAAATTTGGCTTGTTCTACTGATTAACTCCTCGCTTTCTGATTGGTTTTATCTGAGCTCTTTTGGACTTGAACTTGGCCTAATCTACTGGTAATCCTTCTGTTAAAATTTGGTTTAATATGTACCCTCCTTGTTTTTCACTTTGTCAGATTTGACTACTCTTTCTCTGTCTGCTATTAATCATCTTCTGGTTTGATCTGCAGTTCTCAGATTTACACCTGTTTTCTGTCACCTTACTCTGCAAATGTAATCTGGGTCTCTTGAACTCAAGTCCATCCTGCCTTGTGGCAGGCTTTGGTAAATACCTTGGCATTGCCTTAGGCTTCTGCTTCCCAGAGTGAGTTTTGACTATAAGTAGAGCATGTAGACTGTTGTCATAGCCAGTGATATCTTTTGCACACATTAGGGAATTGAATAAATAGCATATCCATACTACTTTATAAACCTAAAGGGTTTATGCTACCAAAATACTTATCCACTATTCATAGGATAGAATATAAATAGCTGATCTATGGGGGTCTGACCACTGAGACCCCCACCGATCCTGAGAACAGGGCGTATCGTATTCTCCCCCAATTGTGCATTCAGCCTGACTGTACCCAGGCTGAATGTAGGCATGTCACTAGGTGGATGGCTCTCCCAATCACTTCAGTGTTCTGAAGACTGGTGGGAGTCTCAGTGGTCAGCGGATAAATATTCTTGGTGGCTTAACACCTTTAAGAAGTTATATATTCACTTTATATAACTGCAAGAAAATTGCCTACAAATACAATTCATGGCAGCCATGCTGTATTGCCTTTTTTTTTTTTTTTTTTTTTTTACATTTAACATGTAATTTCAGTAGGCTGGGACTGAATAGCCCTTTTCACCTTTTGCATTATGTGTCCAAAAATAAATCTCTACCTATTAAAAGATTAGTCTCGACAAAAGCAAGAAAACTTATTTTCTAAGTGGCAGGGTAAGAGTTCTTGCTGTGATGTATGCAGTCTCTGGCATGTTCAGCCTCAAGGTGGAGAACTCACATTGAGCTGCCTCTCATTATATTTATACATTTGTACAGTAGTAACTGGGTATCTGCAGGGAACAATCAGGTTCCAGTGTAATGCGCAGCAGCTGACAATTTGTGTATCGTTTTCTTCTTTTCTTTTGTGTTCAGTCTCTTTACTAAGTGAAATAGTGTGTAACAAATTAATTTTATTTCCACTTTCGGTCTGTCAATTTCCTATCTGCTGAGTAATTTGACACACAATGGTAAGCATTAGACACCGTAGTGAGTCATAAAGATATAATTTAATGTCTGACCAAAGTGCCTTGGAATGCATGGCATGGCCTTGATCTGGTCAAGATTGCCAGTGGTAAACATATTTACTCTTTCCATACACCTGACCCCACACATTCTAACAGATCTATTTTCATTTTAATTCATACTTTTTTTTTTCTTTTACTTCAGCTTTATTGCATTGTTTTGTTGACTGCTGCCCTTTGACATTTTACCCTACTTAGTTGTTAAAGGGAGTGTATGAGAAGGAAAATCAGTATTAGACTAATGACAGTACCTTGTAGGGTGGCTACAACACTTTGCAAAGACTCCTTTCTTATTCTGCATTGCAGCTGCATTTTCATGAAAATCAGGATTTTAATCATATGCAAATTAGCTGAAAAAGGCATTAGGGGAGTTTCTGCTACTGAGGCTTTGTTCTGTGCTCTAGATAATTGCCCTAAACTGCCTCCCAGCTCCACCCTCCCATTGCTTGAGTGACATCTTCCACTTTATTACACTTTGTCTGTAGTTAGGGTCAGTTATATAGAGCAGAGATCAAGGCTCTAGCAGAAGAAGAAACGCCTCTAAACCCATTTTTAAGCGAATTTACATAAGAATAAAATGCTGATTTTCATGAAAATGGAGTTGCAGTGCAGAATATGAAAGGCATAGTTGGAAAGTGTAGAAACATCCCTACAAGGTACTGATAATGATTTGATACCGATTTTCCTGCTAACAGACTCTCTTTAATATTTGATATTTATAGGCTCATAATGTATCTCTAGTTGCCAATCAAAGATACTGTACTTGGTGACCTAAAGAGAATTTTTCACTAATAAAACTAATCCCATATTCACAATATAAGGGACACATGTTTGATCTCATGTGACTGGATCAGTGTTGCACATGCGCCATTTACTTCCAACAGTTAGACCCACCAATGATCACGAGAAAGGGGTCCTGAACAATCAGTGTACACAGATTAATGGTGTGCATCCCTGGCCACTGCTCCATTTGTTTCTACAGAGATTGTCAAGTACAGTATTCCATCAGTCCCATAGAAGTGAATGTAGTAGTGAGTAGGCATACACACCACCATCTATTCATATGGGACACGGTGGTCCTATGGATAGGGGATAAGTTTTATTAAAGGGAAAACCCCCATAAGACTCTAAGACAGTAAGAAATGGATAAGAAAGCAATCATTGCATTTTAGATTAAAAACATCTAAACATACATTATGGCCAAAACTGCAAAATTACAGTGTAAAATCTCGGATGTAAATACATTTAGCCGGAGGCCTGATAATTGTGCAAAGCGTATAATGATGTTGATCAAATTTGGTAGTGCAAAAGGATATGGAGGAAAAACGGGGTTTCATAGAGTGCTGCTGATAATGTATAGAACAGAGATCCCAAGGCTGGTAAATCCAAATACTTTTATTCCATTAAAAATTAACAGGCAACGCGTTTCGATGTTGAACAAACGTCTTCATCAGGCCAACAGGGTAGATCATGGAATTAGAGTGGATTAATTCCATGATCTATCTTGTTGGCCTGATGATGACGTTTGTTCAATGTCGAAACGCGTTGCCTGGGTCCATTGTACAGCCCTTTCTGTTCTATGCATAAGCACCGTGTTAAGTTACAGTTTAGTGTCTCTAATAGTTTTTATCAAGTACTTAGAGGTTTGTTGATTGTCCAAATCCAATTTTAGGAGTCTAGATTCTATGTCAGTCTGCATTTTGGAACAATCCCGCTTTAGCCAGATGGCTTCTGCTATAATCACACACCTAATGGTAGTTTTATGGGAAACCCACTTAATGCCTCTAGTAGTATCCTGGGCTTTGTTGTATTCAAAGAACTCTGTTAATGCATATAAAATCTATTGTTTGATTCCAGGGTCTGTAAGCAAGGACTCATTCAAGTGCCATAAGTAAGGGCATTGGGTAGGTGCTTGAAGACTGAAGTCAGCTAGCACAAGGTCATGAACTGTCCAAGCACATGGTATGTGGCAATTGTGCGTGAGTGCTGGAAGAAGTGTTGTAGAGGCGAGTGTCCAATTGATCTGAGTGTAGTAATGTTGTACTGGGGAAAAGTATGTATATCCCCTTTTATTCCCGTTAAATTCCTGCCAACAGTGCTGCACACCAAGGGATTGGAGGGTGTGATGAATCTCACCGTTAGATTTAGATAAAAGCTTGTTCGCTAAAGGGGAAAAACGGACTAACATAGCATTGAGGGAGAAACTGAAACCACCTTAGTGTGAGAGAGCGCTCAATCATTTCACATAACTCTAGAAAATAATCGGGCAGTCATTGGAAACCTATGAATTAACCAAACACAACTGCTGATTATACAGACAGCAAAAAATAATAATACACCAACCATGGGGGTCTTCTGTAGTGGAGTCCATGCAATGGAGTTGAATTTCTAGAAAAACCAACCACAAATCTACTTTTAGCCTGATTTTATGCCTGACATGTAAACATATAACTTAAGTGGAAAAACATAGGAATTGTGAATCATGTGAAATGGGATTCCTGAATGCAGATAAAATCAGGCTGTAGCTTAACATATTGTAGAATGGCTTTACGCCATTTATGTGTCAAGTTGAAACCCCTTACATTGTGGGAGATAATCTTACACATTTAAAGATCACCATACATTGTCAAGGAACAAGCTATGATAAAAAATGGTAGTAGGACCCCAGCAATAAAAAGGCAGAAGACCCCAGAGTTGGCACATATAGGGAACCAAGAAAGCAGTGCTTGTAACTAAAGAACAGACTTAGGAAAACAGGATTAACAAATAACACAAACAGTATCACTATCAGGTGGTATGTGCAACGCAGAATGGTGCGTTACAACCCCCGCAATGCCTATGGTGTGGGGGCACCATGGTGTCTGTTGCGTTGCCAAGGCTAAACCCTCATATGGAGGGGGAAAGGGTAAATCCAAGAACTAAGAGTTGTCAATATAGCTATAATCTCAGCTAATTATAAATATGACAGCCTGCAACATGAGCAGTAAACAACCCGGGGAAAAACTAATGATTGAAGAGTTTAGTATATAAAAGTACTGAACATGGCACTAAAAGTGAACAGAACTGAAGCCCATGGACCATCAAAAGTCCTCGCATACCTCAGGAGGCGATACTACATCGTAGGGCAGCAGTGATATAGCCAAACAATGTAGTCTATATCCGAGTATCGGTAAATGGAGCAGTATAGCAGGCAATATAAGTATGTAGCAGCCGAGGGGCCCAGAGGTTGAGGCAGCTGGACTACAGTTGAGGCCTGCTTGCCCTTGTACTGCCAAACAGAAGAAGTGACAGCCAGAATAGACATGCAGGTTGTTCCAGCTTTAGCAGGGAATAGAGCAGAAGCAGGAGGTGGGATAATGTGCTGCCAAAGTTCAGGTAGTAAATCCCCTGGTGGTCTGTAGGTCTTGGAGTCACAGGTCTGGACCAAGACAGGGACTCAGAGTGTGCCCAGGAGTTCTAGCAAATAGGCCCGAGTGCTGCCTGCAACAGTAGGTGGCTAAAGCTTGGTGTGGCGGCTGGATATGGGACTTCTGGTCCAGGGCTGCCATCAAATTGAGGCCCCAGCTTCAGGCTGCGCTATAGCCAAACAATGGAGCAGTGGAGCCTGATAAACTCACATCTGCTTGGTATCACGGCTGGCCATGCCCTCTTGTTTTTGCTTTAATTCAAGACCACCAGCCTAGAAATACCCTTTACTCATTCAAGCCTACATGATTTATCATGCTTAAATCCGTTGCTCAGAAAGAATGAAAAAAGGCAAATTGAAGAGCTTTTACAGCTTCTTTTCCTTTTGGGAAAAATAAAATGCGTATTAATGCTGGCTTAACAAGCTTCATTTTCTATGGAGAGATCATAACGCCCTTCATTAAGAAAGAAAAAAGAGAGTTCTCACCAACCATATCCATCTCTCTCTCCAGATCTAATTTATTAATAACAATATTACTGCAATTTTCACTCCGAGCTGTCTAGATACAAGCAATATGCAAAATAATTAACTGCTGACGAGATTTGTTTAAGATCTTTGGCCCTGGAAATTGTTCACTATACTGGTGCAGTTCTTTGGAACACAAATACAATATATATATATATATATATATATATATATATATATATATATATATAATGCATTCAGACAGTCTTCAGACTATTTCATTTTTTCACATTTCATTATGTTGCGGCCTTGTGCTAAAATTAAAAAACGTTTTCCCCATCATTCTGCACTCAATACCCCACACTAAAGGCCCTTGCAGACGACCCATTCATTTCTATGGGCCCGTACACATGACCGTGAATGACACGGTCACATGTGCGGGCCAACACTCCGGGCCATAAAATATGGAACAGGTCCTATTCCTGTCCGATTTTGCAGCCCTGCTTCCGTGGCTCATATTCATTTAATGAAAGGGGTCAAAGAAGCATGGCCGATGCACAGGTGGCACAAGGATGACATCTGCTTGTCTCTCAACAGGCCTAACAAAATGAAAGTGAATGTTGAAAATCTTTGATATTGAAAACAAAAAAACTAGAATATTGCACTGACCTAAGTATTCAGACCCTTTATTCACTGTACTGTACTTAGTTGAAACACTTTTGTCAGTGATTATAGCCCATTCTTCTCTACAGATCCTCCCATACTCTGTAAGGTTGCATGGGGATCAGAGTACAGTTATTTTCAGGTCTTTCCAGTGTTGTTCGAATGTGTGTTATTCCTAAGCCACTCCTGTGTTTGTCTTGGCTGCATGCATAGGGTCATGGTCTTATTGGAAGGTGAACGTTTGGTGCAGTCTGAAGTCCAAAGTACTCTGGATCAGGCTTTCATTAAGAATATATCTTTACTTTGCTCCATTCAACTTTCCCTCAACCCTGACCAATCTGTCTATCCCAACCTCTGAAAATTACCCCACATTGTTATACTGCCACCATTATGTTTCACTGTATGGATGGTATTGGGCAGGAGATGAGCAGTGCCTGGTTTCCTCCAGTTATGATGCTTATAATTGAGGCCAAAAGGTTCAATATTGGTTTCATCCTCCTATTTGCACATACGACCTGTAGAGTTCAGTCTGAGTTGCTATTGGGTTCTTGGTCACCTCTGTTACCAATACTCTTCTTCCCTATTCAGAGGCGTAGCTAGGGGTTGAGCACAGGGGGAGCGAACATGTTCAAATGGGTCCCCAACTTAGATATACCAATATTATCACTATACGGTGACCGTATAGTGGTAGTTATCGGTTGTACAGAGGTGAATACAGTGCAGTATCATTTAGTGACTTACCAGTGACGTCTCTGACTAATTGTTCACATTTCCATTCCATTTTTTTTTCCATCTGGACCACCATGACCATTTCTTCCAGTCTCTGTAAAGTCTGCAGAACATACATCTTTGGCTCCTTACTTTTCCAGGCACCTGACCCACATTGTGCTCACCTGCACACCCATCCTAACGCTACCCCCAATTATAAAATATATAATATAACCCCCCCATAATGAATAATATCCCCAAGTGCATCTTTAAATTAACTTCCCTGTGTACCCCTTTAAATAGTGCCCCTTATAATTAATGCCCCAGGTGTTTCCTAATTAAAAGGTAAAAAAAAAAAAAAAAGTGAGGTTCCAATACCCGGGAGTCCCAGGATCAGCTGTTTGAATGGACCATGGTATCTGTGTATATAGTATCATACATTTCATAGCAACCATGTAATGTAACTACAGCCTCGTCCTATACACATCTATGTGACAAGGATGTAGTTACATCACATGGTCACTTCATACAGCTGATCGGGGGAGGGGCACTGATCTCTTATTGATGATCTGTTCTGAGATCATTTTAACTATTCTCCCCTCTACAATCTATTCTGAATGCGGCAGCCAGGCTCATCTATCAGTCTAGACGCTACAGCGATGCCTCCGATCTGTGTCAGTCACTACATTGGCTGCCTATTCAATACAGAATACAATATAAACTTATCACCCTCATCCACAAGCCTCTCCATAATGCTGCACCTACCTACATTTCCTCTCTCATCTCTATCGCCCAACCCGTGCTCTCCGTTCACTCAATGAACTAAGACTAACATCCTCTGTTATCAGAAACCCCTATCATCATAATGCCCCCTAATGAATCCTCCCTTATAATTCTCTCTCCTAATTCCCCCATTATAGAAACACCCACAACTGCACTAAAAAAAAAAAAAAAAGTTATACTCACCTACTTGAGATCCTTTGGTGAATGGAGCCTCCGCCGCCTCCTCTTCCTGGCCCTACTCTCTATTGCCAGGGTTCACACATAGGACGTCTGCGTCTCGGCGTAGGCACAATGCTATGACGTCATCGTGCCGCCTGTGCCATGTGTCTTGTAAACTGCAGGCCTGATGTGGCTTGCGGGTTACAAGACAGTTAGTTGCAGGATGGGTTTTAACTAGATCAGTGTCTGCAGACATCGATCTAGTTAAAAGTAAAACATATATTAATGACGGTCCCTGGGGTGGGCCCCCCAAAGAATCTTTGGGCCCAGGCAAGCCGCCCCCTCTGCCCCCCTGCGAGCTACACCTCTGTCCCTATTACTTAGGGGGGGTGGCCAGCTCTAGGAAGAGTCCTGATTGTTCCAAATTTCTTCATTTTAAGAATTCTGGAGGCCACTGTTCTCTTAGGATACTTTCAGTGCAGCAGAAATTTTATTGTACCCTTCTACAGACCTGTGCCTCTACACAGTCCTGTCTCTGAGCTTTACAGTAGTATAATGTTGTACCGTGTTAGCCATAGAAAGTAGTGGAAGAGTGAAGAAATCAGGCGATACTTTTAGAGGCTGAGTATATTTGATGGTAAACTTTCGGAAGTACTAGCTCCCTTCATCAGACATGGTGTTATACAAGAAACTGAAAATTCACAGATTTTTTATACCCTAAAGACATGGACCTTCAAAGGATCTTAAAATCCTTAAAAATAACAAAATTCAATCTAAGTAGAGAAGGTATTTAAAACTGGTCAAAAAATAAACAATCTGGAAAGTTGTGGTGCATGACGGAGGGATCACTAATGTTTGCTGTCACGTGGTGATTTGTGACCCTCACAATTCATACATAGTGTGACATGAAACTGGCGTGAATATTAAGTCCAAATTGCAGAGTTTGAAATTTTTGCATTAACTTGTATTCCCATTCTTTCCTCTCCCTCTGCATCTTAAAATGTCCCATTAAAACAAAGCGGCAGCCATTAACAGAGACAGTCTGCTCATATATAAAGAGACCCAGAAAGAAGCCCGAGTACCCCTAGTTGTCACTTACAACCCACAGCTGCAGATCCTACGAAGGATTGCCAAGGAGCTCCAACCTGTGCTACATAGGGACAACAGACTCAAGGACATATTTCCAGTCCCCCTCTCTTTTCCTTTCTGCAACCACCAAACCTGTGGTATATTATTGTCCGGAGTGCCCTGAAGGCCCCAACTGAAAATGGCACCTCACCTTGCCTGCAAAACAGGTGCATGACCTGCAAGCACATCCACACCGCTGACAGTGTACCTATCCCACAGTCACAACAGGTGTACAGAATTAGGGGGACATTTTCCTGTAGGTTTTCCAATGTGATGTATCTAATAATGTATGTGCAATGTCCAAACCACAGGCCTCTATGTGGGGAAAACGGGGCAGAGACTTAGTCAGCGC
Organism: Leptodactylus fallax; assembly: GCA_947044405.1. Lineage (NCBI taxonomy): Eukaryota > Metazoa > Chordata > Amphibia > Anura > Leptodactylidae > Leptodactylus > Leptodactylus fallax. The sequence goes on from CAMRHE010000150.1 coordinate 1,260,557, forward strand.
ATGAACTCACACAGATCTACCATTAATAACAGCAGAACAGATCTCCCAGTGCCCGCACATTTCTCCGGAGAAGACCACTCTATTGAAGATTTGTGGGTTGTGGTTTTAATAGGACATTTTAAGATACAGAGGGAGAGGAAAGAATGGGAATACAAGTTAATGCAAAAATTTCAAACTCTGCAATTTGGACTTAATATTCATGCCAGTTTCATGTCACACTGTATGAACTGTGAGGGTCACAAATCACCATGTGACAGCAAACAGATTGCAAGAATTAGTGATCCCTCCGTCACGCACCACAACTTTCCAGATTGTTTATTTTTTGACCGGTTGTAAATAACTTCTCTACTTAGATTGAATTTTGTTTTTTTTTAAAGATTTTAAAATCCTTTGAAGGTCCATGTCTTTATTGTATAAAAAAATCTGTGAATTTTAAGTTTCTTGTATAACACAATGTCTGATGAAGGGAGCTAGTACTTCCGAAAGCTTACCATCAAATATACTCAGTTAGCATCTAAAAGGTATCACCTGATTTCTGAGCTTTACAGACAGTTCTTTCCTCATGGCTTGGTTGTTACTCTAATATGCATTGTCAACTGTGAGACTTATATAGACAAAAATGCGTCTTTCCAAATCACGTTCAGTCAATTGAATTTACCACAGGCGGACTCCATGAAGGTGTATATAGATGATCAAAGATGATCAAGAGAAAATGGAGGCCCCCAAAACTAAATTTTAAGTGTCATAGGGTAATGTACAGATGTAGCCATTGCCAAACAAATTGGTGAAGTGTGCTCCTAATTGCCTACCTTACTCCCCCCGTGCATACAGATTCTTGTCCATGACACAACCCTCTAAATAAGATGACTTCTCTTTAAAAGTCACATATTTAAGGTAAGTCCTATTTTATTTTTTATTCCTTAACCAGAGTCCAGTTCCCATGTTACTGTAGTTTGTGGTTATGTTATGTTAGAATCTGAAGTCACAGTTAACAGTACTTTCTGTAAACAGTCGACAGTCATCTAAATTACTGTAAATGAGTCTCCTCCTTATGATACAAATGAATATTACGACTGACTATTCAATGACTTTGTAGATATATCTAGTACTCATTTCATTCCTACATTATGGATACTTATTTCATTATAAATAGTTGCAGTAAGAATGTTAATAGGAAATGTTAGTCAAGTAATTTTTATTGATATCAAGGAACAATGACTCAGTCTTGGGAATTATTTTAATATGCAATGTACATACTAAACTGTATTTCCTTGTATGAGCTAAACCTCTTTGAAAGTGTGGTAGTTGAAACTGTTGTCCTATAGCTCCTTCTATTGCTCTCTTCCAATATTGTTCTGCTTCTGTAAGCTTTACTGTACCTTAAATCAGCGTATTAGGCAACAGTTATACCCTGAGTGCTTGATGTCCTGATAAGTAATATGAAAAATTACACCATTCCGCAATAAATGTTCTAGCTATTTTCAAGATTGAATGAAAACCTGAGGTAGTACGTCAGTAGTCTGACCTAAACACACGCTTTATTTGACCACAGCCTGTTTATTAGTTGTATTTCCTCTAGCAGTACCGTAATGATACAAAAGATATTGTTCTAGTGAGTCATACCCAGCATCAATACCAGTAAACTAACTGTGCTTTATACTTTTCGTTAGTAAAGATGCATTTATATACTTTCATATCATGTAGGAGATAGTTTTTATATTTTTGATATATATATATATATATATATATATATATATATATATATCTAATATCATCCACTCTGGGACTTTCTTAAGCATCTAAAATGTGCTCCTGTTCTTTGATCTCATATCAACACATTTTATATTTTCATCCAGTTTACTAGTTTTTAAAAAAGATTTTTTATTGTTTCATATTACAAATGCCAATGTAGACACTTTCATTACAGAAGATAATAATTAATGAAAAAGTTAGAAAACACACAAAGCTGTTTAACTATCAATGATACTTCAGAATGGGGTTAGCTAAGAGAGTCAAAAAGTAAGGAGGCATCATGTACGGGCTGTCCTAGCAAGTGACATGGGTGTAGCTGTCAGCAGTCAACTGACTCCACTCGCTCAATCTTGCACTCACCCTTCACTCAGAATGCAAATTGAGCATAAATATAGACCGCCACCACCACTGACTTTGGTCTCAGTGGAAACCGCACTAACATATACACATCTCTCCAACTGTCAGACGCAAACACACTTCAAAAAGGTAATGGGTTTGTGAAGAATATCGCCTCGCCCAGCCGCCTGGCACGCCTGCGATCAAACTTCTTTCTTAACCTCCCACTCACACACCGTGAGTAGACCGGGTCATAGGATAAAAACAAAACGAGCGATATAAATTTTATATATTTAATAACCCAAGTGGGTCGGTATGGATTAATAGCATATACAGAAATATACAATATTAATATGATCAAGCATAAACATACAAGCAAAAGAGCAATGATACTATACAAAACAAAGTAAAAGGGAAATAAAAGTTTAGAAAAGATACCTGAGCACCCAGCTTTGTCCTAGCTGTCTCTCTTCCATGCTCAGCACAATGAATACTAAAAACTCACTCTCACCTCAGTGTGTGACCCCCCCCAGCTACACCCTTCACCTCCCCCTTAGCCAGCCCTCCCTCTCTCTCCTTTGCAGAATCCTCGGACAGATGGGTAGGCACCACATTCCAACCAGTGGGGGAAGGATGGACATCTGGGATATCACACTGACGAGCCAGACCGGCCCTCTCTCCACGGTATGCACATAAAACCATTGGAGCGAATTGACCACCAATGTAAACACAGCTTTACATTCCTACAGATAGGTGACTGATAGGAATGAGGAATGATACATGTCCAAGAAAGATACATAAATTGAGGGACTCATCATCACAGGGTTCATAGAGCAACACAAAGTACCCTTAAATTTAACAAATTAATATCCAAAGTGTTCAGTGCTATGTATAAAAGAAAAGATAACAAATGACACAAAATTGCAAAGAGCCTTAAAATAAATGGGAGAAAAACAGAATAATACTTAAGAGCCTTTTGTCCCAGGAAGCTTGGGGCTCTTCTGCTGGAAATGGACACACCCAGCTCTCTCAGCTGGTTTCCATAGATGTGACAGTTATAGGGTATCATAGTCTCTTAAGGCTTGTGTTTAGCCACACTTCCCTGCCAGGGTACTCCCCTTCTCTTACTCTCTGAGATGGGGAATCAGCAGACTCATCTTTATCTGGGAAAGAGGAATTCCTTTCTTTGCTCTGGAGAGCTATGCCCCTACTGGGCTCTGGAGGTTAGCCCAGGGTCACTACACCCCCCCCCTTCCAAGATGTCGTAAAACAATAAACTTTCCTGCCAGGCCGGAAAGTGTTCCACCTCTGACCCCCTTGGTATACACACATACCACTGAGGTGGATTGATAACACAAATATAAACAAAAAAATTCACTAACTAATATGAGTAAGTAATAACACCTACTCAATAATACATAGCTTATTACATCACAGGATGCTTATAATTGGAAAGTCAAAAACAACATGGGGGGGTTATTAAGGTGACTATGCCAGCATGAAAAAGGCACACATTTTTAAGCAAGTCTAATTTTGAATAAATATGAGTTGAGCCTTTTTACTGTTCTGCTCCTCTCTCACCACTTTCCAGAAATGTGAGTAAGGCATGGATCGATCTTTACAGTAGAGGAAATGCCTTACACGGCCTGGCAAATTTGTTATATTTTAATCCAGAAACCTGGTTAAATTAGTTCAATTGTATGCCAGCTCATAAAATAAAACACCAGTCTTGATAAATTATCCACATAGAGTGAAATCTTTTTAGTATCAATTTAATTACCTTCTTAGGTTATCTTAGTCTTATCTTAACCTTAACTCTTTAAGGACGCAGGGTAGTTTGCACATTAATGTTCGGCGACTTTTTTCATATTTTCCTTCTCGCCTCCCAAAATTCATAACTTTTTTATTTTTCTGTCCACATAGTTATGTCAGGGCTTATTCTTCGCCTGACAAGTTGAACTTTAATTTGGCACCATTTTGGAGTACATATAATGTTTAACATTTTTGGGGGATCCATGTGAAAAAACCTATAATTCTATCATTATTTTTTGCATTTTGTTCACTCTGCATTAAAAATAAAAATGGCAACTTTGTCCAGCAGATCATTACAATTATGGCGATACCATATTTATTATGGTTTTATTATGATTTTACCGCATTTACTAATAAAATGTCATTTTTGTATTTACCCATGGACATTGTTCTAAAAACAGACATGTGACATATGTAAAAAAAAAAAATCCATCACATTTCTAATTTTTCGTTGTTGTATGCATGGTGCCTTACACTTGTTGAATGGAAGTTTTCTATCAATAAACTTAGGTCTAAGGTTCAGAGTGGAGGGAAGAATTTTTTTTTGTAGATCAAAATTGTAAGATATAATAAGATCTTGATTAGTGTATCATATCCATGAAAATGATGTTGTGTATACCTTCTAGTAGTGGCTTATGTGTAGCTAAAAGTACATTAGTTTGTGCTTTCTTTGTATTGTATTAAAATTTTCCTTTGAACTCTTAAGTTTAGCATTTATGAAATTGCTGTTAACTCCAGGGTATTTATTTCTGTCCCTGTGTAAAACTGTATTGCTGGTGGTTAACTGCCTCCAACAGTGCCGATTCTCAAAGGGTAAATATGCGCACCAAAAATTTGGTCCCAAGCCAAAATTTGATCCTACTGGCCATTTGCCATATAAGTGTGGTCAGTCCCTGACCTATCAGTCTTCCATCTAAGCAATAAGGTTCCAGGGGGCTAGTCTTGTGTGTTTGATTTTTGACCAGTATTTTGACTCTGTCCATTTACAGGCTAGTCTATGCTGCTGTAATAGAAGTGCTGATATTTTGCATTGTAATGGATTGCATTAGTGATCAGACCCACTGGGGTTCAAGACTCCTAGGGGATCTAATAAATACATTATACAAAAAAAACAACCAAAAAAATATAAAAAAATAAAAAAAATAAAAATTCAAATCACCCCCTTTTCCTTAGAATACATATAAAAGTAGAAATTTACTGTGAAACACATGCATCTTAGTTATCCCTGTGTCTAAAATTGCACGATCTACAATCTTATAAAAATATTTTTTCTATACGGTGAATGCTGCAGCGGGAAAAAAAAAGGTTTTTTTCGCTGTTTGTTTCACCTCTGATAAAAATTTGAATAAAAAGTGATCGAAGAAATAAACATTCCCCAAAATGGTATCACTAAAAACTACACCTGGTCTTGCAAAAAAGATGCCCTATGCATCACTGTACATGGAAATATAAAAAAAATTATGGGTGTCAGATAATGGTGAGGTTTTTTTTGCAACTTTTTGGATTTTTGTTAAGTGGTTAACATGTACATAAAACTATATAAATTTGGTATTCCTGGAATTGTACTGAAACATAGAATACAGATGACATGTTATTTTGACTGCACAGTGAATGCCATTAAAATGAATACCATAAAGTCGCACAAATGCGCTTTTTCTCCAATTCCACCCCATTCTGAATTTTCTTCCATCTTCCTAGTAGATTTCACAGAATAATAAATGGTACCATTATGAAGAACAATTTATCCCCCAAACATTAAGCCCTCATATGAATCTGTGAATGTAAAAATAAAAAAGTTTTGGGATTTGGAAGGCAGCAGTCAAAACTGAAAATTGAAAAATGCCTCCGGTGGGAAGGGGTTAAATGTATGACTCCTGTGTGCTCAAAACATAAAGTATGTTTTTCTGAACATAAAAGTCAACACCAATATTTTCAATATTTATGATATAAAAGTAGTACTTTTTATAAAGCCACCTTTCTTTTGGTATTCTCCCTTTACAAAATCCATAATTAGCAAAATTACTGAAACTAATATTCATTACTATTAATATTTGTTTCGTCTCTTATATAACTGTGAATAATTTAGTCTTTCAAAATGACTGTCTTTCCGTATACAAAATTCTATTCTTCCTGTAATTTTTCTGTAATTATCAGATCATTTCTCAATCTTTTCTAATAGTGTTTTTAGCCTGACCTATATTTTTTCATATCTAGCAAAGAAAGCAAAATTTAAATTGATTTGTTTAGAGGCTTTATAATTCTGGGTAGGATCATTATCCACCAGCTCAAAAGCTGCGTCAGTATATTGCTCTCATTTGTTTTTATTTGCTTGTTTTTGGTCAAATTGACTTTTTTTTTAAAAGTGTGTCCTAAAAAAATCTTTCCTCTTAGGACCGGTTCACATCTGCGTTCGGGTTTCCATACGGGGGAGTTCGCTTGGGGACCCCTCAAACGGAAACCTGTACGCATAAAAAAGCGGTTTACCCGGGAAATCCGCAGACCCCATAGACTATAATGGGGTCTGTGTGGTTTCCGCTCGGTTTCCGCACGAAACATGCGGGGGGTCCCCAAGCAAACTCCCTGTACGGAAACCCGAACGCAGATGTGAAACGGGCCTAAGACCGATTTTAAATGGTAATATGGGAGCATTTTGGAACCTATATTACGGATGCAACACTCTGTCCTCTCACCAATGATCAGCAACATAATCTTAAAACACCCAAACCCATACCATAGATATGAAGTGGCATAGGATTATAGACCAGAATTGTAAAAGGGGTTTTCAAGAGAAATAAAAAATTTGTTAAAACAACTAAACATGGAGGCCACTCTTAACAAGAAACACATTTATACACTCTTCCTATCAATTCTCCGCTGCTCTGGTTCCAATGTTACCTGTAGCCTCTTGACCAAGATTGGCTGAGCAGACATTTCTTGTGTGTGTAGACTCCAAGCAGTAAATACTTGCAGGGATCTGGGCAGCATCAGAGCTGGAATGGCAGGGAATTGGTGAGATGTGAGTATCACTTTATGTTAGAACTCCATGTTTAGCCATGTTAGGCCTGGTTCACATCTGCGTTCGGCCATTCCATTCGCAATCAGTATTTGAAATCTTCAAAAACTTATTACATACAGATTACATACTGATAGCAATCAGTTTGTGTCCATTTTTGACCAATCTGTTTTTTTTCACCTTCCCCCTTCTTCATTCTGAGCATGCGCAGAGGAAAAAAAACACATTGCAAAAAGGACACAAACTGAGTGCTATCAGTTTGTAATCAGTATGCTATCAGTATGTAATCCATTTTCCATAGACCTCAATGTTAAAAAAAAAAAAAAAAAAAAAAAAAACGGATTGGTTGCTGTCCATCTGGAATCCTTATTTTCAGTACGGAGAGAGAGTCCTGCAAGTTCTGCTTTTTGCTCCGCACGAAAAAGCGGAAACCAGATGGAAAGGGCACATGCGGATACATGCAGATTGCTTTGAAAACCCATTGAAATCAATGGGTTGTCATCCGGACCGCACAAAATCAGTTTTTGAAGATTTCAAATACTGATTGCGAACGGAATGGCCGAGCGCAGATGTGAACCGGGCCTTATCTATATTTTCATTTCCCTATAAAACTCCTTTCAGCCATAAGATATTGTCAGTGGCAACCCCTGCCTAATTTTCTGTTCCTACATTATTCCTTCAGTTAGTGATGCCAAATTTAGTAAAAAGATGAAAATTGCACAAATTGGCAATCTCCATAACAAAAACAAAGTGCACCCTATGTGAATTTCAAGGTTTATGTATCAGAACATAATAAAAAAAAAAAAAAAAAAAAATCTGGTCCTCCAGAAGATCTTAACATTAGGTAAATGCAATCTCAGGTGAACAACAACAAACAGATTCTACCTTTTTATTACTTATTTAACAAAAGTGATGCCAAAATATAAAAGACATTGGGGTCATGCTTTTCAAGCATGAGTTTACAATGAACGGGACTCGTATTGAACATTGATACATTAAACTAAATATATGTATATCTTCAGAGGTCAGTATTTTTTTCACGGACCCTCTAACTGATGGTTGCATATTGTATGCCTAGGAAAGAGATAAAAATACAAATGGCGAGTTTAGGTACTGCAACGTTACCACATTGACTTCAATGAGATAGTGCTGCAGTACCTAAACCTAGTGTTACAGTTTGTACAACAAGTGAGCAGTGGTGCTCATGGAAAGCACCTTAAACTTTTCCAATTTAAGACCTCCTGCACAAGACCATGTATCTGTGTGTCATCCGTGATTTCACTTACCCATACATTGAAATGAATGGACCGAGTCGCATATTGTGCGGCTCTTCACTATGGCCCGGACGCGCAGCAACTAAAACTATGGCTGTGTGTATGGGCCCATAGAAATTAGTGTGTCCGGACTTTTATCTGCAATTGTGGATCAGAAGTATGGTTGTTTGCAGGAGGCCTAAGCCACACTGCCATGTCCATTTTACAAAGAACAGGCTCCCCACAATCTCATCACAGAGAAAATAGTGTGGGGTAGGGGATGATCAGAGTGAAGTGGGAGTTCCCTCCGGACTGCTCAGTTGCTTTTGAGCCTGCACTATATTGGATTACTGCAAATAGTAATAGTAAATTAATTTACAAAAGTCTTTTCTATATTACGTGGATATATGAATAAATCTTGTTATAATGAATTACATTTTAATATTAACACACTTATTTCTTCTGCATGAAAATAAACATATGACTTATTTTTTTCCTTTTTGCTGTGAAACATAAATATATTCTAAAATGCATAGGGGTGGATTCATCAAGACTGGCATATTATATGCGGGACTGGTACAGATACATCTTAATAAATTAGAATATTTTTGAAACGTTCATTCATTTCAGTGATTCAGTAATACAATACATAATCAGCGTCTTCCATGACTGTGTGTCCTACTGAACCAGACTGAGGGATCATGTAAAGGCTTAGGAAACCTTGGCAGGTGACACTGAATTTACAATACTGAACTTTTTTACAATATTCAAATTTTCTTACATTTTGGTTTTCATTACCTGTAATCCATAATCAACATTTACAGAAATAAAACACATGAAATAGAAGACTCTGTGTGTAAAGAATCTAGAAAATATAGGAGGTCACTTTTTTAATTCAATTACTGAAATAAATGTTTCAAAGATATTCTAATTTATTGAGATGCACCTGTATATTATACACGGTATATTTTATAGCAGAGGATTTGATGGAGGCGTAGACCTCATCATTAATCAGGCAAAGCTAGCGAATCCCATCCACACATTGCGGAAAAATATGTGTAGCTGACAAACTGCGATTTCCAAAACCGTTGCGGTTTTGGAAATCTCAGCATGTCAATTATACCTATGGAAACTATGGCAGTTTCCCTATAGGTATAATAGAAGCAGAAAGTTTGCAGAGGTAACCTCTGCGGAATTTGTGTGAAAAGAGCTGTGTGAAAAAATGTGATGCGTTGCGGCTCCGGTTTTTCCCGCAGTGCTTTTTCACTGTGGCCCTCTACATGGGGCGTTAGCCTTAATGTTATTTAATTTGGTGCAGGTGTTGCACATACCCCATCCACTTTCAGAATAGTGGCAAGATTAGTGTAAAAATGTCACCTGTGACTTTCAGATTTGTGAAGTTTTTGTCAAAATAGTGATGCAGATTTTTAGTGATTTGCAGTAGTAACTGTACAAAAGAATAAAAATGAGATAAAGTATCATTGTTAGTCTTGTTACTAAACTATATTACTTATTTTAGTGCACATTGTGCTTCCAGTATCCAGCAGATAAATAACAGCAAGACAGATGTGCATGTAAATCTAATTAATTTGAGCACAGTAAATGAGCTCGTATACCAAGGGGCAAAAGAGGCCATGGTGTTTGTAGGCAAACATTGTGCAACATCTTAAACAATTTTCCTTACTCTCAGTTTTAATGATTGTGGGTTACCATAGGAAATTGTAAGGTCCCAAAGGGCCATCTAATCATGTAAGAAAGCCGTTTCTACAGCAATGATAGATTGTACTGTAGCAGTATATATGTTCTCTAAAATGATAGAAAATAGCTAGAAGGAATCTTCTGCATTTACCAATAAATTTCAAATAGCTGGCTCTAGCTTAGATTCAGAAAAAAAGAGTTATAGCAACAAAGTACTTGTAGGAAATGACTGTTACTGCAAATAGTATCCATGGCTTGGTGCTCTAGAGGTCATGCATGCTATCAGCAGTAACAGAAATGAGTCCATGTTTACTGTCAATTTCTGACTTTAAAGGAAAATGAAAGCCAAAAGTACAAAAATAGCATGTTTCGTGTTCATATTTCCTTTCGTACATTTTTTACAATTACATGAACAAATCCTGCAGAGAAACAAAACAAAATCTTTCCCAGAGGAAAGATTTTCTCTTTTCCTCTTTCTATAAGTTTTTATTTCTTTTTAGTAAAAATTATTCAGTAGGGAATAAGGACAAGAAATATACCTCTGTCAACAAGCTGGCTTAAAGGGATTCTATCATTGGAAAAACTGACACCACTCCGCATCATTCGCTGTGTCATCAACCACCGAGTGTGCGAGTTCGCGATCCAAATCTCGCGCGTGCTCTGTCGGCTCCGCCATTTCGTGTTGGACAGAGCCAACTGCGCACGTCTATCGGCCATTTTCATGTGGCCTCTTACAAGAGCTTGCTGTTACTTACCTGTTTATGGCCGCCTATCTATACCCATTAAAGCCAGGATGGCTTCACTTCCAGGTTTAGGGAGTGTGAGAGTATGAACCTAGAGGGCGCTAGGGAGCGACCCAGGCCAGCCCTGAAAAGGCCCTCAGCCACACCTTTGGGTGGGGCGTGTATCTCCAGAAGGCTGTAGAAACCTGCAGGGAGCAGGAAATGGTGGACCAGCCTAGGACAGAGAGGCAGTCTGTCCCAGAGGGCTGGGATCCAGAGAGGACTTACAGAGACTAAGTCAAGCTCTTATTGCCCCAGAGGCTAGTTAGGGACTCAAGGAGTCAGTGAGTGCCCTAACTGTGGCATAGGTTTTTTGTTGTTTTGTTATGTTGCAGTTAAGCTGAATAAAGCCAGTTTTATTTACACTTGGACCGTCTGAACGCTATCTTTCCGGCACCCAGTACCACGAACCACCGCTGTCCGGACCAGGAAAAGCCGCCATTTGGAGTCTAATTCCCCCAAGTTGTCACATATGGTGGAGAATGCGCGCATAAAGAGATCCACGCAAGTCCTGGAAGACAAGTGGTTGGTGACTGCAGTACTGCTAAGTGTGCATTGTGGCCTACAGCTGGAAGAAATCTGTGATTTCAACTGAGAAACCCAGGAAGGGGTGAGTGAATTGCAACATAGCAAAGTGTTTGTAAAACCTGGTGAAAGTAAAACTCTGCAAGAGGAATCCAGGGAATGGACTTTGTGTATACTGTGGCACAGAAGTCTGTGAAGTGTTTGCTGATGGCAAGAAAGTGAGCAATGTGTGTAGAAGCTGGATATTGCAAACAGTCTATGTGAAAGGCTATGGTGCCATGTTGGTGTTTTCTGTGGAAGACAGAAGAAAATGCTGGTTGTTGTAGTGCCACATAAGTTAACTGTTTGAATACATGTGACTGCAGAAGATAGCAAAAGTTGCTGCCGGTTGAACCCAAAGTTGCTGTGGAATATTGTGTAATCTTGTTACTAAACCATGGGCAAGAAAAAGAGAATTTCAGCTTGTAAAAAAGCAGAGAAGTTATGCACAGGTTTATTAGTGCAGCAGTCTGAATGCAGAGAGACACAAAACCCGGAACAGATCATGTGGAATGCAAGTAAAGATAAAGGGTTGCATGAGAGTGACTCAATTTTTCTAAAGCACCTCTGTTCTATGAATGAATATGTCCCTGTTGACTGTACTGGAGTGCATGAAAGCACCAAAGATGAAAATATTATGGTGCAGCAGCTTCAAGATGAGATTAAAACCATCAGGTTCATTTATGAGGATGAAATATCTGATTGGAAATGGCAACTTGAGGTATCAGAAAAAGAGAACCTTAAGTTAAAGCAAGAGCTTGAAACTATAAAGAGTTCATATCCTAGTCCTTATGAAAAGGTGGTGCTGGGTTTGCCTGGAATGGACTATGTCACTAAGGAGTTTGCTGAAATGAAATGTGCTCTATCTAATAAAGTTGTACAGAGTGTAGAGCAAAAGCAAGTGCTTGAGAAGAAATTGCAGGATTTAAAGGAGCAGCATGTCCAAGACTCCAGTGCCAAAGAGAGTGTCATTGAAAAATTAAGAGATGACCTTGAAACTGCTAAACGTGAGAGAAGTGAATTTTTGCAGTGTCAATCAGAATGTCTGGATGACCAAGTGAGGAAGTGTGAAAAACTTTTGGCTGCATTAATTGACAAAGAAAATGAAGTTGCAGAGCTGAGGAAGCATGTGTCTGACCGAGAGAGTGATTTAGAATCTGTGGTGCAGACATTGCAGTCAGAGCAAAACTTGCATGAACTAAAGCAGGTTCGCCTAAATAGTGAAGTCAACGAATGGCGAAGGAGAGCTGGAGTTCTGGAACAAAGAGGAATGGAACTCAAAGCTAGAATATGTAGCCTGGAGAGGGCGCTCTCAGGATCTTGTGAAGATAATGAGAAGTTGTCTGTTTTGGTGCAAAATAAAGACAAAGAATTGATGGAGATGTCATCTGTCCATGCTCAGAAAGTGCAAACCTTACAGGAGAGTCATAAAAAAGTAGAGACTCAACTTCAAGAGCTGCAACTAAAAGTCACAGAAGGGGACAGGTTTCAAGCAGAACTGCTAAACAAGGCAAACAGAGGGCAGGTGGAATTGAATAATGTCACAGGGCTTCTTTCTCAAGCAGACAGCAGGTTTATCAAACTTTCCAAAGATTTTTCTACACTAGAATCTCAGCTTCAGGACACTCAGGAACTTTTGCAAGAAGAAACTCATCAGAAGCTTGACCTTAGTACAAAACTAAAACAAATGGAAGATGAAAAAAATGGTTTCCTTGAGCAACTAGAGGAAAAGGAGGAAGCAAAAAGAGATTTGACAAAGCAGATTTCAACACTACAGGCTCAGGCGACTGATATGAAGAAAAAAGTGGAGGATAGTATTGGGTCCTTGGACTCTGTTGAAGAACTGAAGGAAAAGTTGCAAAAGGAGCTAGAAGCTACAAATCAACGGTTTGAGGAGAAGGTTGCTGCTTATGACAAACTTGAGAAGATGAAAATTAGACTGCAGCAGGAACTAGAAGATGTAGGTGTAGATCTTGATCATCAACGTCAGATGGTGTCAAATTTGGAAAGGAAGCAGAAAAAGTTTGATCAGCGGCTTGGTGAAGAGAAGACTCTTTCTGCTAGATATGCAGAAGAACGTGACTGTGCTGAAGCAGAGGCCCTATAATTAAAGGCCGAGTTAAAGAGGCTCAACAAGCAACGGCGCACTGAAATGGAGGATTTGGTTAGCTCCAAGGATGAAGTTGAGAAAAACCTGGAATCTGTGCAGATATTGTATGAGAACAAAGCTAATGCTTATGAGATGCTGGAAAAGGCCAAGAATGAATTGAACCTCCAGATAGAAGACATGAGGATTCAGTTTGAGGGAAACCTGTCTAATTTATCTACTGAGATTGTAGATCTAAAAATGCTTGTTGCTAAACTAAAGGTGCAAGTGAACAAGCAGGAGGAAATTGCACGCATCAAGAAACAGCTGGAGTTTCAGATGAATCAAGTGAAGCGTGAGTCAGAAATAAAGTTGGAAGAGCGCACTTTTCAGATTGAACAGTTAAAAACCGAAGTGGAATCTAAAAGAGAAGAATTGGATCGACTGCAGCAGTCTTTATCCAATACTGAACTAGAAGATGAGAGAGACTCGCTGCAGAGCCTGTTGACCTCTAAAGAATCAGAGCTGTTATCCCTGAAAAATGTGATTCAAGAAATAGAGTCTTTATTCAACCAAGAGCAAGATAAGAGAGCCACTGAGATACGGGACTTGAATGAATGACTTGACAAAAAGTCTGCAGATGAGCAGTAGCTTTATCAGAAGATGTTGGAGGATCAATCCAATATAATTCAGGGAACAGTGGGGGAAGCAGAAAATATTATCCAGGATGCTGACCTGACAAATGTTAGAAGAACGCTGCAGAATATCCTAGAATTAGGAGACATAGTGGATAAAGAGATGGCATCTACATCTGCTGCCATACAAGATGTCAGGAAAATTGAGGAAGTTCTGCAAGTTGCAATAGTAAAAACTGAGATGGAGGCTGTGCAGAAAAATGTGGCAATGAAGAAAGTTCCGGAACTGGAATCAGAGATTTGTGCACTACAGAAGGTGGTAGAATTGGAGAAAGCTGCCAGCATAGAGGCAGAGAAAGCAGAGCCATTAAGGCAGCCAGAACGTGTAACCAAAAAGCATCTGGGTACTGACAGAAAAAACTGTGATGTTGAAAACTTGGTGTCCCAGCCCTCCGGTGTTAGCACAGGGAATGAAAATAACTTGAAGAATGTTGAGATGACGATGTCACCAGCTCCTGTACTGTCAGAAAGGAGTTGGCACAAAAATTCTTGTAATCTATCACAGCACCGCAACATGCCTCCAGAAAGTTATGTGTATGAGAAAGAGGAGGTTAGACTAGAGTGTGGAAGTGGTTCTCCGGCTGACGTACAGATGTGGAAGCATTATACAGAATCCATTCCAATATATGATGTGGCAGTTGTTAAAGACATACCAGAAAATGTAGTTCAGCGTGAGCTATTTTGTGAGGTGTACTGTATGGCCCTTGTGCAGAAGGAGAAGATATTGCAGTACAGAGCTTGTGTATCTCAAACAAAGAGGAGAGCAAGCAGCCTATGTCTCCTAAACTTCTAAGCCGTGATAGTGATGGCAAGGTTTGCTTTGAGATGAAGGTTACAGAAAAGGTACCAGTGAAATATTCATACTCTAAAGACATTGATGTGCATGAAGTACGTGTTAGTTGGTATCTGGGCTCCTGTGGATTCGTGATAGGAGAAGATGAAGATTCTTGCGGCTATTCACTAGATGAATCGAGGTCATGCAATGGGATGGCTGAAGACTGTGGCGAGAGATGTGATGAAGATGATGTGATCCACTGTATGGCGAGTTGTGAAGGTGATGAAGCGGAACTTGCCTTTGCATGGAATGGCCAGGATCTTGGCGTGGCATTTAAAGGGAGGAGAGAACTGAGAACTCGACGGAGCGGTATTTGGAAGAGGGAGACCGCCAGATGGGGACATCTGGAGAGACATGGGACAATTGTATAGGATTGAAGAGGGATGGCGACATATGTCTTGTCCCATTGTAGCTCACCCCATGGGTAGTGAGCTGAGGGGGAGGGTATGTGAGAGTATGAACCTAGAGGGTGCTAGGGAGCGACCCAGGCCAGCCCTGAAAAGGCCCTCAGCCACACCTTTGGGTGGGGCGTGTATCTCCAGAAGGCTGTAGAAACTTGCAGGGAGCAGGAAATGGTGGACCAGCCTAGGACAGAGAGGCAGTCTGTCCCAGAGGGCTGGGATCCAGAGAGGACTTACAGAGACTAAGTCAAGCTCTTATTGCCCCAGAGGCTAGTTAGGGACTCAAGGAGTCAGTGAGTACCCTAACTGTGGCATAGGTTTTTTGTTGTTTTGTTATGTTGCAGTTAAGCTGAATAAAGCCAGTCTTATTTACACTTGGACCGTCTGAACGCTATCTTTCCGGCGCCCAGTACCACGAACCACCGCTGTCCGGACCAGGAAAAGCCGCCATTTGGAGTCTAATTCCCCCAAGTTGTCACAGGAGGTACGGAACTACTGAACATGCTCAGTATGCTCTGTACTCCTTAGAACTGCACGAGCCAGTATGGCTCTTGTAAGAGGCTAATAAAATGGCTGATGGACATGCACAGTCGGCTCTGTCCAATGCGAAATGGCGGAGCCGACAGAGCATGTGCGAGATTTGGATTGCGAACTCGCACACTCCGTGGTTGATGACGCAATGAATGATGCGGAGAGACGTCAGGAGACGAAGAGAGAGGCGGCGCTGGATTTTGAAAACAGCGTGTGATCTGAGCACAGGGGAACCCCCTTTGCATTTTGAAGACTGGTGGAACGCCCCCTATGCATCCTGAAGACTGATTTGCATAATCCTGAAATAAGAAAAATATAGAAAACGGTGGCGTGGATCACAAAAAGAAAGGTAGGAGACGAATAGCCTTTCTAAAGGCTATTACAACGTGCTCTTATTTAAAAATTGGTTTTCCCAATGATAGAATCACTTTAAACTTACAATGTCCATAGCTGAGGCAGTAGACTCATTAAAGAGGACCTTTCAAGTCCTCATGTATATGCGGTTTTACATACTGCTAGAAAGCCGACAGCGCTCTGAATGCAGCGCACTGTCGGCTTTCACGTTATGTGCCCCAGGGCTGGAGATATCAGCGGTCTTAGTTTCACCATTCACTGTCAGAAGGGCATTCCTGACAGTCTAGCTGGGCTGTGAAGAACACCCTCCCTGACAGTACTCATCCATAGCCCTGCACTGGGGGGGTGTTCCTCACAGCTCATTGTCATTACTGGGCTGTAAGGAACACCCTCTCTGACAGTACAGGGCTATGGGACGAGAACATAACGGGAAAGCCGACAGTTCCACACAGTGCAGCTAGACTGTCAGGAACGTCCTTCTGACAGTAAACCGCGAAACTAACACCACCGATACGCTGTCGGCTTTCTAGCGGTATGTAAAATCGCATATATATGAGGATGTGAAAGGTCCTCTTTAAGCTGGCTATAACCATTAATGTACTAGAAACTGACTGATTTAGATGGGACTAGTTGACCACCTAATATTGGGGCTGAGAAGGTTTGGTTGGTTGGTCCATCCATAGGTACCATTCAAAAGCAAGACATCTTCACAATGAGTGGAGGGGGGGGGGGTTCTGTTCTGTCTTCACATAGTGAATGGAGAGGGGAGGGGTTGATTCTTCTCACAGATGCCACACAAGTCTGCAAATTGCTTGCTTTGTGCAAAGGACTGAACATTCTGCAAATATAACAGTTTACAAAGAAAAGTCTTCTATGTACTTGTATCTACTTCTGGCTACTTGTGTGATTACAGACTGGATATTATTTACAGTCAGCAAGCAACTTTCCTGACTGTGCACATAGATTTTTTTTTCCCCTGTGTTTTAACTACATTCCTGCATGTATTTACACTGTATTTGCAGTTGTGTTCCTGGATCTCCAATTTAGTGGTCAGTTGGGTTTTTCTTATTTGCTATTGTACAGTAATGGATAGAGGAGAGGGCAACGAGTGCAGACGAGTGCAAGATGTGCTGCAGCCATAATGAGAATATTAGCATCAGAAAATCTGATAGGACATAATGTATAAAAGCTTATACAGTCAGAGAACAGCCCAGCAAGACCCTGCAAATATTTCAACTTTCCATGAAAATTTAGGTACCCTTTAAACACATAGAGGTGTATATAATTTTAAAATACTTGTCACCTGGACAGCATGGTGCATAATACCTGTGTACCTCTTGGTATCTTCCAGAATTGTAGGTAAATATAATGAGTGGTCTTTAGACTCCAAATTATAATAATAAATTACTTGTGTTAAAAAATGAAACTCAGCATTTTCCATAATGACTTATCATGGGATTACTGTGTCATATAACTATTCAATGGTAATCCTACACTCCAATTAAGAAAGACCATTCATCTGCTATAGAGCTGAGAAGCTCCCCCTCTTGTCAATACCACTGCTCATTGATATTACTGTATATATTGGCAATTGAGCCTTCCTTGGTCACTAAGTCAGTCCTGTCTATACAGTAACTGAAAAAACATGTAGAAAGATCTGCACTCCTTAATAGAAGAGATATCCAATATCAAAAATGGTGCCAGAAGATATCGGAGAGTATCCACATAAATGAAAAAGTAGTACTTCGGCACTCCAAAATATTAAATATCAACAAATTTTATTCCATGATACAAAAAGTTTTTTATGAACACACAGCGAGAAAAATGTTAAAATAACACATGATATATAAGTATTTTGAATGTTTCGATCTCCTAAGACCTTCGTCTGCATGACATCTGAGGAATTCAAAATATGATATAATAAGTAAAAACAAAATAAAAATATTCCAGAGAAAAAAATTGAATGAAGAGGTGGGACCGATTGCTGTCTATGGAAGGATTAAGGAATGATAGATAAATTAGTTGGGTAATGGTACTGGGAAATAAAGTGTAATGGGAAATTAAGTATAATGACTTGTGAGGTGGAGGATTATTAGAAGGCAGATTCAACTACATCATTAAGTCCGTTAGGGCTCAGTGTGATTAATTTGTAAATCCAGTAGGCCTCTCTTTGGCGGAGCCTCTGGAAACGATTTTGGATAGAAGTAAGGATTTGTTCTATAGGCATTAGGGTTAGACAATGAAAATTACACTCGTGTTTCAATGCACAGTGTAAAGATAAGTTGTGTTTCTGAAAACCTTTGGATACATTGGTGCGGTGGCCATTAATTCTATAATGAAAAGGCTGAATAGTATGGCGTACATATTGGAGGTTACATGGCCACTCAAGGAGGTATATTACATAATCAGAGCAGCAGTTGAGATGTGATTTTATAGAAAAAGTTTCATTAGTTATGTTGGATTTAAAGGAGGTGGCTCCGTGTTTGATATTTAGGCAGCATAGACACCTGGAGTGAACACTCCCAAAGTTTTTGGATTGTTTTCAATATAGGGTGTTGGTGTTGAGCGGAGTCTACTTGGAGCTAGAATATTGCGTAATGTAATAGACCTTCTAAATGTTAATAATGGTTTCACCGGAAGGATCTTATTGACATGTTGGTCGCTGAAGAGAGTATTCCAGTATTTATTTAGGATTGTTCTAATCTTTTTATGTTCAGAATTATAAGTAGTTATAAAATTATTTCTCATCTCAAAAGACGGTGTTGTGGAATCGGTGGGCCTAGTATAGTCTATAAGGCAGGATGCTTGACAAAGCTCTGATGCCTTACTTAGAGCGTTGTTGATAACAGAACAAGGATATTTTTTTTTCTGTAAAACGTTTCTTCAGGATACGTGCTTGTTTGATAAAAATATGGGTATTGTCACAGTTTTTTCTAATTTCTTTTAAACTGGCTAAATGTTATATTTTTGAGCCAAGGTTTGTAGTGTGCACTGGTGTATTCTAAGTAACTATTGACATCTACTGTTTTAAAATATGTAGATGTTGAAAAGGTACCAGCTGGTGTTATGGATATTAATAAATCTAAGAATTCAATTTTTTCAATAGAGAAATGATGTGTAAAAGATAAGCCTAAGTGATTCAGTCCCAATGATGTGATGAAATCATTAGCGGAGTTCTCATCTCCATTCCAGATGAAGAACAAATCATCTATATATCGTTTATATAGTATGATATTGGACTTAAAGGCCTGGGAATTGTAAATGTATTTTTTCTCAAAGAAACCCATATAGAGATTTGCGTAAGAGGGCGCAAATCTCGTGCCCATGGTGCATCCTTTAGTCTGACGGTATATTTTGATATTGAAGGAGAAGGCATTATATTCCAAAATAAATTGTATGCCTGATAAAATGAACTCCTTTTGTGAGATTGGCATCATTTGATTCTGGGTTAAAAAATAGTCAATAGCTGTGAGTTCTTTATCGTGAGGGATATTTGTGTAAAGTGCTGAGACATCTGCTGTAAGTAGGGACCATTTTGTATGGGGAGCGTGGGTTGTATTAAGGAGTTGTAATTCTCTAATAAGTTGTGTTGAGTCCTTAAAGTATGATGGTAGATGAAATACATATTTCTGCAAATGAAGGTCTATAAAATGGGACAAATTACTAGTGAGGGAACCGATTCCAGATATGATGGGTCGGCCAGGGGAACATATGAGAGATTTATGGACCGTGGGTAAGTGGTAGAAGAAAGGGAGCAGAGGTTCTATAATATGTAGGAACTTTTTCTCTTTTTTTGTAAGTAAATTATCAGTGGTTGCTTGTAAAGTAAGCTTTTTGTATTGAGAAATATATAGGGGTAGGGGATTGTGAGTGAGTGGTTCATAAAATTCAGTATCATCAAGGAGGCACAGGGCCTCCTTGACGTAGTCAGAAGTGTTTTGGATAACTATACCCCCCCCCCTTTGTCTTTTGGACGTATCGTAATGTTAGGATTGGTTCTTAATTGTCTCAAGGCTTTCTGCTCAGTGGGAGATAAGATGTTAGAAGGGGGGGGGGTGTGACTAACTGCAAGTTGGCGGAAATCGTTGTTGATGAGTGAAAGAAACGTTTCTATTGCCGGTCCTCTATGGTGTGTTGGATTAAAGTTGGATAGTGGCTGCACAACAGCAGAGATAGGTACTGGTGTGGTGGGGTTGGTAATAATGTCAGCGGGTGGTATGGATGGGTTGGATTGAGAAATCTTAAAATGTCTTTGGATAGTCAACTGTCAGACAAATGAATTAAGGTCCAGAAAAAGTTGAAAACCATTAGGTTCGGCAGTGGGGCTGAAGGAGAGACCTTTATTAAGTAGTGTATGTTTGTAAGTTGGTGTGTAGATAGATTGAATATTTTAGTGGATGGGGCGGGGCGTTGCTCTAAGGTAGATTCCTTCTTTTGGATTTCGGATTTTCCTCTACCCCCTCTGCATCCTCTAGCTCGGTTTTTCTTTTTGTGGATATGCGTCTGCTGGTGGTGAAGAATTGAGTTATGGTTGTGGAGCTGGTAATTGGTGGTAATATTGTACTGGTTGCTTGATGGGTGAGAAGTGGACGGGGAATAGGTGGCATAGTGAGTTGGGATGGAAGGGCTAAAAAAGAGTCCTCTGGCAAATTACTTGATCCCACAGAATCAATTACATACCTTGTGCAGTGTGGTACGGAAAAAAGCACTGTATTCCTCAGTATGATTAGATGGAACCCCTTAAATAGCATCCTTGACGCTTAATGATGACATTATCAGAAATGGCCGACAACGAAGCACGTGATCGCTGCATCAGCAATGACCTGCGGTCACGTGACTACTTAAGAACACGCCCCAGTTCAATCTCTAAGGACAGAGGCAAGTCAGACGTGCGCAATAATGATTAAAGGAAGTATCGTCATGTCTAAAAATACAGCGGTCATATGATCACAACGAAACACGTGAAAACGACATCAACAATGACTCGCGGTCACGTGATTAGGGAAGAACATGAGAGACCGCATCTCAAAACATAAGTCGGATATTCGATGTGGTAAGATCATGCTTCCAGTTCCAGATCATTTTAATAAACTGAAACACTATGCATCGCAGTTACGTTTCCAGGTTTTGGAGCATGTACCCACACTACGGAGAGGGGGTGACTGTGTTCGCAGATTGAAACAACGTGAATCCTATTGGATCCACACTCTACATACTTTGGCACCATATGGGCTTAATCGTGAATGTGACCTATTCATATTATAAATAGTTGTTCTTTTTGGGGCTATTGTGAATTGTCTCCTACTATATAATGACCGATACTATATATTTTCTATCATAGATCAGATCCTGATTCATGCAGATAGGTATGGTAATTTTTTTCTTTAATTTTTTTCTGTAATTTCTAATGTACTAATATATTTTGATAATTAAAATTGAGTACTAACATTCTAATTGATTGTTATTGATATTCGATTCATGTCACTTGTGATACTGAGGTGTGGTATGGTATTATCTATCCTTATGGGCTTGTTATGATGACATCTATATTTATGCTGTGGATCCTTTAAATGAATAGGAACTATGTGGTCATGTGACCGCTACATTATAATATATTGATTCCTTTTCTATTATTTTATATGTTTATTTGGATCCAAGTACTAACATGAGAAAAAGGGTGCAGTTTAGGGTGATCATCTGACAGATATGATGACACCCCCCCCCTTTTTTGAATGCTATTGTATATGTTTGGGGGCATGTTCTTCCCTAATCACATGACCGCGAGTCATTGTTGACGTCGCGATCACGTGCTTCGTTGTGATCATGTGACCGTTGTATTTTTAGACATGACGATACTTCCTTTAATCATTATTGCGCATATCTGACTTTCCTCTGTCCTTAGAGATTGAACTGGGGCGTGTTCCTACGTAGTCACGTGACTGCGGGTCATCGCTGTTGCCGCGATCACGTGCTTCGTTGTCGGCCATTTCCAATGACGTCATCATTAAGTGTCAAGGGCGCTATTTAAGGGGTTCCATCTAATCATGCTGCGGAACACAGCGCTTTTTTTCCTTACCACACTACACAAGGTATGTAATTGATTCTATAGTTGATGCTATATGCATCGGAGAAATGTAATTTATTTTTGTTTCTTTAATATATGATATGTTAATCTTGATAGATCATGTCTGGAGTGATCTTTAAATTCTTATATGGTATAACTGAAGAATGTTACAAGATGGGATTTTCACTTGCATATTATGTCTCTTGCTGACCCTGTGATAATTAAGATGGACTTGTGCCCAAAAATTTCTCTGGAATATTTTTATTTTGTTTTTACTTATTATATCATATTTTGAATTCCTCAGATGTCATGCAGACGAAGGTCTTAGGAGACCGAAACATTCAAAATACTGAAATCATTCACCGTGTGTTATTTTAACATTTTTCTCGCTGTGTGTTCATAAAAAACTTTTTGTATCATGGAATAAAATTTGTTGATATTTAATATTTTGGAGTGCCGAAGTACTACTTTTTCATTTCTGTCCATACAGTAAGTCGCCTTTTGAGTGAGACACCTCAGAAGTTTAGCCAAAGATGGCCCTGGTCGCCAGAGTTTTGGAGTCAGAGTCAGAGTCATGGAGTTGGAGTTGGGACCAGTTTTTTCAATTATATTATACAATTATTGTATAATTAATTAGATGCTTAGCTTTACATATTTACTTCCATGGGAATTTTATCACTAGCTTTCATTGTGAATTGGAGTAGCTTTAATGCTTCTGTCTCATCATGCCTATTAGCCCTTTATGAAGGAGTCAGAGTCAAAGCAGGAGTCAGAGTTGTAGTTGAGCAGTAGAAAAATAGAGGACTTAGAGATGATGGTTTGGCCTCCCGACTCCACATCCCTACTGGTTGTTACAGCTTGAAAATACCTATGCTCATCAGGCAAGTAAGCATAGCCAGTCTTTTCCCATCACACATGACAGCACCCGAGAGAGGATCCACCTCCAGGGACAGGAAACCTACGGTATAAAAAGCTGGAGCCT
Organism: Leptodactylus fallax; assembly: GCA_947044405.1. Classification (NCBI taxonomy): domain Eukaryota; kingdom Metazoa; phylum Chordata; class Amphibia; order Anura; family Leptodactylidae; genus Leptodactylus; species Leptodactylus fallax. The sequence goes on from CAMRHE010000150.1 coordinate 1,283,715, forward strand.
CTCCTACCCCTCAGTTGTTTCCTGTCCCTGGAGGGAGACCTACGTGGCTGCTTTGAGGCAGGCTTACTTGAAGGCATAGGAAAGAGTTGGTCCTGGTAGGGGTTGCCTCTTTTCTTCCACGGGTGGCTGTTAGCTGTGGCCCAGTCTGGAGTCTGTGCCTTCCCCCCAGCTATGCGCTGCTGGTGTTCCGGGCACGGGGCTTCTAATATCCAGGCAGAAGGAGTGTGTTTCCTCTGCTTTAGGCCGCAGGAGTTCCGGGCCTGCAGGGAGACACATGGAGGTGCGAGCATGGAAGGAAGGGGTGTAGCTTCCGGTGGAAGGGTCATGGCCTATCAGCTGAGTGGCCATATAATGCAGGTTGAGGGACGGTGTAGCTGCTAAGCAGTTCCTGGTCCTCCCTGCACTGAGAAGACTTCTCTACAGTATGGAAGAGCAGCAGCAGCTACAGCCACAGCTACAGTCTCAGCAGCCGCTGGCAAGAGGAAGACCCCAAAATGGAGGGCAAGATGAAGGTCCACCTCCGCCTTCCTCGGTATTCTAAGGGATGTAAGTGGCTGTGTGCCAACCCTTTATTAATTTTTATTGATTAATTGGTCCCTCTGTCTTTTGTAAGATAGACCTAGGAAAGCCTTGGCGAAATCTAAGAATAAGGAATGTGCCATATGTAGAGCTAGACTTTCTTCTTCTTATGAGAAAAAGCTCTGCCCATCATGCATTGATAGAACTATTGCTGAGGAGTCCCCGTCATTCTTACAGGGTATCAGATCTATGATACAGGAGGAAGTCAGGAGTTCCCTTAAGGGTAAAAGTGGCCAGAAAAAGAAGTCCAATTCCTCTACCTGGGGTCATGACTCCTTTTCTGAGGGGGAGTCCGTTCAGGGGGAAAGTGGAGAATTATCCGATGACACCTCTTCTTCCTCCATATCTGATGTACAGGGAGGACAGTCGTGTTTTCCAGTAGAGGACACTGACAAGTTAATCAAAGCCATTCGAGCGACTATGGGGATTGAGGACTCTAGACCCTCCCGTTCTATACAGGACATTATGTTTGGAGGTTCGTCAAAGGAGACACTTTTCCAGTCCATTAAAATATTACATTGCTTATCAAGAGGGAATGGAAAAAGCTGGACAAGAAGGGTTTTATCCCTAGAGGAGTTAAGCATAAATACCCGTTTGAAGAGGGAGCTTGCTCTTCTTGGGATAATGTACCAAAAATTGATGTTGTCATAGTCAGAGCCTCCAGGAAGTCAGCACTGCCTTTTGAGGACATGGGTACCCTGAAAGATCCCTTAGACAAGAAAGCAGAAAGCTTCCTAAGGCGTTCTTGGGAGTCAGTAGGAGCGTCCCTCAAGCCCAATATAGCAGCTACTTGTACTGCAAGATCCCCTATGATCTGGCTAGGAGAGCTGGAAAATCAATTAAGGGATAAGGCCCCAAGAGAGCAGATTCTGTCAGCCCTGCCGACTATTAGAAAAGCTGCAGATTTTTTGGCAGATGCTTCAGTGGACGCTGTAAGATTATCAGCTTGCTCCCTTGACCTGACCAACTCTGCCAGAAGGGCTATATGGCTTAAGAGTTGGACAGGTGATGTAGGGTCTAAGACCCGGCTGTGCAATCTGCCCTGCCATGGTGAATATCTCTTTGGTCCAGGCTTGGACGACATCTTAGCTAAGGCAGCAGATAAAAAGAGAGGTTTTCCTGTGCCTTCCTCTGGTCGTACACAGAGGTCCTTTCGTCCCTTTGGAGCATACAGTAGGCAGAAATTTGTCAAATCCAGAGATAATAGCTGGTCAGAAACCAATAAGAAACAAAAGGGGTTCTTATTTAGCAATTCACCCCATAATAAAGATCCAAGACCCAATAGGCAATGACGCCAGACCTCGGGTAGGGGGGAGACTGAGGAAATTCCTTCCTGTCTGGAGGAAAATTTCATCAAGCCCTTGGATCCTGGATACGGTGGGAGTAGGCCTGACGTTGGAGTTCTCTTCTCCTCCACCTTCAAGTTTTCAGATTACCAGAACTCAAACTTCCCTAACCTCTCAATCGGCTCTGGAATTGGAAGTGAAGAGCCTGATCTTGAAAGGGATGCTGATTCCAGTTCCCCGGGAAGAGGAGAGGCAGGTGTTTCATTCCCAACTGTTCTTGGTAAGGAAACCTGATAGCTCCTACAGAATCATAATAAATCTAAGGAGGTTAAATCAGTTTCTGTTTTACAAGAAATTCCGGATGGAGACAGTGCAGTCAGCAGTGAGATTGCTGGATGGCGGTGATAGACCTGAAAGACGCTTATTACCATGTTCCAATTTTTCCAGGTCACCAGAGGTTCTTGCGAGTAGCAGTAGATTTGGGGGGGGGGGGGGTAAAGTGGTTCAGCATTACCAATATCAGGCCCTACCCTTTGGAATCTCCATGGCCCCAAGAGTCTTTACTAAAATAGTGGCAGAAATGGGGGCACATGTAAGAGAGAAACACGTTCTGTTTATTCCATATCTAGACGACTTTCTCATTGTGGCAAGATCCAGGATAGAATGTTTAGAAAGTATCAGAGTAGTACTAAACTTTCTGGAGGAATTAGGTTGGATGGTGAATATAGAGAAGTTAAGTTTAGTTCCCTCTCAACAGAAAAAGTTTCTAGGGATCATTCTAGATTCCACGGCTCAGAGATGTTTTCTTCCTCCAGAGAAAGTAGAAGGGGTTCTGTCCTTAGTAAAAACCCTGATACAGTCCCCCAGGGTCACTATAAGAAAGGCTATGTCCATCCTGGGGACTCTCACGGCCTGTATTCCAGCAGTACCTTGGGCTCAGAGCCCCTACCGAGACCTGCAGTGAAAATTCTCGACAAATTTATGTGGGTGTCTTGGCCAACAAGAGAAACCCTGGGTTGGTGGTTAGTCAGGGATCACCTAGAAATTGGAGTTCCATTGAAGATCTCAGCCCCCCTAATTATTACCACGGATGCCAGCCCTTGGGGATGGGGTGCCCACATGGGGGATCAGGTGTTCCAGGGCTGCTGGTCAAGGAGTCTTTCTCAGGTCTCCTCGAATCAGAGGGAACTAATGGCGGTTCTGGAGACCTTGAAAGTCGTAGGTTGGAGTATTCGGAATCTCCATGTAAGGATCATGTCCAAGAATATGACTACAGTTTCATATATAAACAGGCAAGGGGGTATGAGGTCCCTTCCCCTTATGAAAATAATAGCCCGGATTCTACATCTGTCAGAGCCTCTGGTTCTCGCCTTGTCTGCTCTGCATATCAGGGGGTCAGACAATTTCAGGCCAGATTTTTTTGAGCCATCACAGAGCGAGTGGGAATTGAACCCATCCATCTTTTTAGAAATCACCAGGGCTTGGGGGGTCCCGGAAATAGATCTCTTTGCCAGTTGGTCAAACAAGAAGGTGGAGACATTTTTTTTTTTCCGTAAACCCAGAGGAATTCCCCTTTGGGGTGGACTCTCTGTCCCACAAGTGGGATTTCAATCAAACTTACGCTTTTCCTCTCTTCTTTCTCATTCCAGCAGTACTGAGGAAGATCAGGGAGGATCGAGCAAGGGTCATTCTAAATGCCCCCTTTTGGCTGAGGAGAGCCTGGTTTACCGGGCTAAGGTTCCTGTCCGTTTCAGACCCTTGGATTCTCCCAGTCAGCCAGGACCTTCTATGTCAGGGCCCCATTCTCGACCCGGAGTCCAGCCACTTACATTTGACGGCCTGGAATTTGAGAAGAGATTACTAGCCTCAAAAGGGTTTTCTCAGAATCTCATTTCCACTCATCTAAAAAGCAGAAAACTGGTCACTACTATAATATATACTAGGACTTGCTTCCGGTTTTTTGAATTTCTAGGGGGTTCTCCAGGGGAGCTTAGGGATATACCTAGAAAACAGATTCTAGAGTTCTTCAGAAGGGGCTACAAAAGGGGCTTTCTACCAGCACTTTAAGAATCCATGTTTCAGCCCTTAGTGCTCTGCTACACGTTAAACTGGCTGACAATCCCTGGGTGATTTAGGTTCATTAAGGTGGCATCTAGAAGTAGACCTGTTGTTATGTCCAGAGTTCCCCCTGGGACTTGAACCTAGTTCTGCCTGCCTTAACTAAAGCTCCCTTTGAACCATTGGACTCTATCCCTATTAAAAATGTATTCCTGAAAGTGGCCCTTACCTCGGCATGTCGCATGGGGGAATTACAGGCTCTAATAGTTAATCCACCCTTTACTGTCATTACAGATGACAAGGTAATAATTAAACCAGACCCAGCTTTTTTGCCTAAAGTAGCTTCAAAATTTCATAGATCTCAGGAGAAAGTTCTCCCCTCCCGCTGTGCTAACCCGAGTAATGCTAAAGAGCAGTAATACCACTGTTTGGATGTAAGACGTTGCCTAATCCAGTATTTGTCCTCTACTTCCTCCTGGAGGAAATTTACTTCCCTTTTTGTTCTCTTTTCAGGTCCCAACAAAGGGAAGGCGACCTCTAAATGTACTCTGGCTAGGTGGGTGAGACTAGCAATCTCCCTGGCCTACAGTTCTTTGGGCCTCCCCCCCCCCCCCAGTAGGGCTCAAGGCACACTCTACTAGGGCGATTGCCTCCTCTTGGGCCGAGATAGCTGATGTTTCCAGCAACGTGGTCTTCACCTTCTACCTTTTTTCGCCATTATAGGCTGGACATTGGGGCTTCTGCTGATCTTTCTTTTGGAAGGAAAGTTTTACAAGCGGTAGTCCCTCCCTAGTTTTTTCCTATTTTATTCTCTCTGGGTGTTGTCATGGGTGATGGGAAAAATGGTAATTACTTACCGGTAATTGGATTTTCCAGAACCCACGACAGCACCATCCTTTATCCTTCCCTTTTTTCTTGGTGATGGACTTTTGTTTGGCACCGGGTGTAGCAAGCAAAAAAAAAAAAAAAGTTTTGACCTTAGGGTCATGAGTTACAAGTTAACTGGAGTCTCTCTCTTGCTTCTATAAAACAACTGAGGGTTAGGAGAGGCTCCACCTTTTTATACCGTAGGTTTCCTGTCCCTGGGGGCGGATCCTCTCTCTGGGTGATGTCGTGGGTTCTGGAAAATCCAATTACCGGTAAGTAATTACCATTTTTTTAGCCCCTACTTCAACAATTCAACATACTGTTAAGGTAATAGTATTCATTGATTCAATGAGTTTTCTTTCCAGCCTCCAATAGAAGTAAAAAGAAATAAGTGCACAAGATGTCCTCTTCAGACTGCAGTAAAATGAGTGAATGTGTAACAAAAAAAAATCAGTCACAAAAGTAGGATTTTTGTTTGGGGGAAGGGTGGATCTATGATTTCTATATAAGCCCTAAGACCTGCTCTAAGAAAATTACTTAGCCTTCTAGATGAATTCTATAATGAAATATCTCTTTTTTTTATCCTAGTCAGAAATTAGAACCAAGGAATTTAGAACATGGAGGCAACTGACAGTTGTATCATGCCCATGTTTCATTTTATCATTTTATCCACCAAAACCAACAAAACCATTTTTGTGTTGCTGGCATTGCTGAATTGTAAGAAACTTTAATGTAACTATGATTTTTGCTTTCCCAACAACCTCTGAATTATTCTATAATAATAACTGATAAAAGGCTATAAAGAAACCTTATGTAGAAAGACAAGGAATAAGAATAATTTTGTAACTTATTTTTTTTATAATATGTATTATTTGTAAAATTAGTTGTTAATTATATATATAGATTAGATTGAAAGCAGGGCTTTGGGTGTTATTATAGCAGGCTCCCAATTGCTCTGATGGCTGAAACTATGACAACAAGAACTTTAGAGCGTAATTCAGTATTCCTAATGCATTCACTGATTTCTCACAGGGATCTATATGGTTTGATGAGACATCTAGATTTTTTGCTGTTATAAAGTGCACAATTATTTCCTTCGCATGCAGCCTCCATGATATAAAAAACAAGACTAAAAATGAAAGCTTGGTCTGCGTAGGCAATAAGAGATGCATTTGCTGGATTTAATAAAAGTATTTTATACCAGCTTACAGTAGATCAGTTTTAGAAATTCTTACAGCAAACTGGCCCTAGTGATAAACTATAGGGGAGAACAAGCAGTATCTTAATTTTTACATTTTAAATCTTTAAGGTCGCAGGATAGTTTGGATGTTAATGCTCAGCGACTTTCTTTTATATTTTCCTCCCCCACCTTCTAAAATTCATAACTTTTTTATTTTTCTGTCCACATAGCTATGCTAGGTCATATTCTTTGCATGACGAGTTGTACTTTCATTTTTCACCATTTAGTGGTACATATAATTTTTTGATCAGCTTTTATTAATGTTTTTGTGGGGTCTGTGTGAAAAAAAACTCTATAATTCTATCATATTTTTTTTTCCAACTTTTCGGTAACTTTGTCTGGTGGGCGAAACAAATGAAACGCCACTTTTTGAAAATGAACGATTTTCCTGGGGTCACCATAATCTGATCTCTAACTTTTTTTACTGTTTTGTTGACAGAGATATGTAAGCGCTTTTTATTTGTAGTTTTTATTGGTATCAATGTTTGATATATATGACTTTTTCATCACTTTTTATTGCTATTTTTTGGGGGAAGCAAAGTGACCAAAATACGTTAATGTGCGCTATTTGGTATATTTTTTTTTATGGTGTTCACCATACTGGAACGCTATTTTTCGATTGTGCAGACATGGGGATACCTAATATGTATGGGTTTTTTTTACGTAATGTGTTTTTTTAAATTAAAAGGTGGGGTTTTTAAACTTTTTATTTGTATTTTATTTTTAACTTTTATTACCTGTTCTACAAGGGGAATTGAACCTGGGATCTTTGATCCCCAGTGCAATGTACTGCAATACATCGTGTTGCAGCACATCACACGCAGGCTTACTGTTTTCAAAAGCAATACAAAGATTGCGGCTCTAGGCCCCGTGCTTCCGGAGTTAGAGCCATTTAAAGTTACAGTGTCTCTAAACGTATTCTACTCAAGGTGAACTGTAATGCACTTTGCTCAATTTCGAGTCCTTCTTGTTCAGATCTGTAGGGGGGGGTTAAAGGGGTTGTTTGGGATAATCAAATAAAATAAATGTACAAAGTTCTGTAGGTTTAGGAAATAAAAATGCATTCATAATAACCTATGTGTCCCCCTCCCTTTCCTGCGCTGAGCTGACCATCACCTTCACTCCACACCACTGTATACACACAGAATGGATGCAATGGTGATGTCATGTCAACGGGACCACAGCAGCCAATCACTGCTGTCAGCTGAATACTGCTGATAGTGGTGACTGCCTGTTGCATTCCCATCAATGTGACATCACTGCTGCAGCCACTCTATATGCAAACAGAGCGGTGGCAGTAACAGCTGGCTTAGTGCAGGAAGGGGAGGGAAGGATGTAGGTTATTATGACTGCATTTTTATTTCCTAGCCCTCCTCTGCTGCCTGCAATTGATTACACACAAAGAATTTTTAGCCTCTATCCATAGGATAGAGGAAAAATTGCTGATTGGTGCGGGTCTAACTGCTGAGACACCTGCAGATCATGAGAACAGGAAGTGTTTTACCCTCGGTGTTAATACAACTACAGTGAAGGCAGCTAAACCGCTGATGGATGTAGATGCTCCCCCTCTCCATTTGCTTGAGTGGGAGCACCATAGATAGCTGAGTGCTTTACTTTGGTTATCTCTGGTGCTCCCATTAAAATGAATGGGAGCGGGGGTGCATCTCTGTCCATTAGCTGCGTTCACCCTGGCTGCATTCATAACAGTGGCAAATCACCCCCCCCCCAGCATCTGACCCCCAGGAATCAGCAATTTATTCTCTTTCCTATTGATAGAGGATAAACATTTTGTGTGGCATAACCCCTTTAAGTATGGGTAGTGTGGGGGAGGATAAGGTCACTCAATAAAAATGTATGAATCGTGGTGCAGGGTGTCCCTTAGTAAGGCCTTATTCACATGACAAAGATGCAGATCAGCCCTGAAAAATGGGTGAAACTGCCTGTTTTTAGTTTCAATATTTTTTATTCAAATTTTCAAAATTTTCAGAATACAAAAACAAAGAACAAAATGAGTAGATATTGCGATGTACAGTTAATATACATTGAAATACAGTTTCAAAATACATTCTTAGAACCGCATATCTTTAAAACCAAATATGAAGATTATTTATAAAGTGAACATTAGAAATAACATTTAGGCACATATACTAGGCTGTGGCTATCTATATCTAGGGTGTATTCTCCGTAAACATTTTTCTCTTCTACATGAGATGTGTAGTTGCGCAGAGGACATTTGACTCGTACCCGCAGCATTGGTTATTCCTCCCTGATTCCCCTTTCGACGGGGTTGGCGAGCCTCACATCCAACCCTATTTCTGTCCCAGCCCCCTCTATTGGGTTTCATATACCATTCCGTTCTTTTTACGTGACAAATCTAGAATGTATCCACGCATCCCAAATTATTTCGAATCTATGAAACGAGTAATTACCCATTGCGATTACCCTTTCATAGGAATATGTGTTGTTAATGGCTAGTAACAGGGCCGACATAGGCGGGGAGGCTGTTGCCCTCCATCTCTGTACCAACACTAGTTTAGCCATCGTTAGAATTTTACAAATAAGTTGCTTATGCCTATTCAGTTCTCCTGGAATTCCAAGTAGCAAAATCGCCATATGTGCAGTAGTGGGGAGACGTACATCAAACAGTACAGAGAGCATTTCAAAGACACTATCCCAGTAATCACGAATTATAGGGCAGGTTCCCAGAATATGAAGAAGGGTTCCTCTGTCTCCACAGCCCCTCCAACAATTCCCAGGCATGGAGGGATACGCTAACTGCAAAGTAGATGGAGTTCTATACCACCGTAAGATGACCTTCATTGCTGTCTCTATGTGGGTGCTACATTTTAAAGACAGATGGATCGGTTTAATCGTTCGTTGCCAGTCATCTGAAGTAATGACCATTCCTAAGTCTCTCTCCCAACAACGAAACGGAGTGGATCTAGTAAAAGTTGAAATTCCATCCATTTTATCATAAAGGAATCGTAATCCCCTCACATTGGTCGACAACCAAGCAAAAAGTGAACCGTTATGGGACAGGGTCGTCACAGGATGTTTAGATATGAAGTGCCATATCTGAAAATATTTAAGGAAATCCCCTACGTGGATTCCGTATTTTTGTCTAAGATCCACAAACGGTATAGGCTGTTTAGAGTCAGAGTATAGTTGAGAAATCTGCGTGATCCCCCTCAATTCCCAACCTGAAACCCCCATGCCATCAATCATCCAGGCCATCAATGACAGAGGCATTTCTGCAATATGAAAATGTTTCACTGGGTTTGCTTTCCCATGGATTAGCTTTCATGCCATTAGCAAAGCGCACATGACTGGGGAGAAGGATCCCGGAGCCGGAATGTTCCAGAAGGGCAGCCACAGCGCATCCTCCAACTTTAGGGGAGATATAAACGCCTGCTCTATATGTAGCCATGGAACCGAGGTATCCATTGACTTCCACCTTGCACACTGAGTAACCAGTGATGCTATATAATAATTCCTCACCACTGGTACTCCCAGCCCTCCTGCCTCTCGTTGCTTAAATAAAAAGCTTTTATTGATTCTAGGTCTCCTACCATTCCACACATATTTTGAAATCACCCTTTGTGCTGTCTCAAAAAAGGAAACAGGAATGGATATTGGGAGCGTACGGAACAGGTACAATAGTCTAGGCAATAGCAACATCTTAAAAGCCGCTGCCCGTCCTATCCAAGAAACATCCATTTTAGACATTCGCTCGGTCTCTTCTTGCAATATTTTTAACATTGGGATATAGTTACTTTTGTAGAGGGTTCCTAATGATGTTGTCACCTGTATCCCCAAATACTGAACACTGTCCTTCCTCCAATCAAAATCATAAGTCGATTGCAGATGTTGAAGCAAGGGTGGAGGGACATTGAGAGGCAATGCCTGCGATTTGGCCATGTTTAATTTATAAAATGACAATTGCCCAAAAGTACTAATAGTGTCCATAAGATGAGGAATAGATGTCTGCGGATTAGACAGAGTGAGAATAATATCATCAGCATATAATGATATAAGATGAGACTTACCTCCTATATCAATGCCCCCCACCCTCGGGTCTAATCTAAGTATTTGGGCTAGAGGCTCTATAGAAAGAACAAATATCAGGGGCGACACTCCGTTAGTGAACACTTTCGCAGAAGGTGCTGAGTATAACGCCTCAATTGCTCTTAAGATAGCTCCAGAAAACCCCATACCTCTAAGCACCGAAAAGGCATACGACCAGCAAATGCGGTCAAATGCCTTCTCTGCGTCCAATGCAAGGATCACTGCCTGTTCCTTTCTAGAGTCGACATGGTGTATTATATTCAATATACGTCTAGTATTGTCATACGATTGTCGCCCTTTAACAAACCCCACTTGATCGTAATTTATCAAACTTGGGAGACAGGCTGCCAGTCTGCTTGCTATTAATTTAGCGTAAATTTTTAAATCTGTGTTCAATAAAGATATTGGTCTAAAGTTCTGGGGGCTGGTGGCGGGTTTGCCAGGCTTTGGCAACGTAACTATGAGGGCTTCTTGATTTTCTTTTGGGATGACCCCAGAATCTACCACGGCCGTCAGAAATGACAGCAGTGGGCTCATCAGGGCTGGGAAGAAACATTTATAATATTCATTAGTAAGGCCGTCAGGGCCCGGAGACTTATGTGATGGCAGTGATTTGATGATAGATAGTAATTCTGGTGAGGTAATAGGCGCGTTCAAGGAGTCCAGCTGTGACTCCGTGAGTGCGGGTAGTTGAGCCGCCTTGAGGAATCGTTCAATATCCTGGGCTGTTGGGGGGACTATCGAAGAGTTGTCCGCTAGGTTGTAAAGGCCTTCATAAAAATGTTTAAAGGCGTTAGTAATGCCATTAGGGTCATAGATTTTGTATGTACCATCTTTGCTATACATAAATGGAATCCTGGATTTTGCCTGCTTTTGTTTCAGCTTGGATGCTAGAAGTTTGCCCGCTTTGTTAGATTGAGAGTAGTATGTAGCTCTAACCTTTTTCAGGTTTTTCTCATATTTATGCAATAAACAAGCGGTTAACTGTTGGCGTAAAGCTATTAATTTCGTCGCAAGGGAGGGAGACGGAGATTGTTTATTGCTGGTGTCTATAGCTCTTATCTGACGGAGTAGACGATCTATTTCTGCCATCCTATTTTTCTTTTCGATATGCCCTAGGCGAATAAACGTTCCTCTAATAAAGGCCTTGAGAGAATTCCACAGTATCTCAGGGCCAGGAGCAGAAGGGGTATTAATCTGAAAAAAAGTCTTTCAGGTCATTCTCTATCGTTGCTTTTAACTTTGGTTGTGACATTAAAAAGTCACTACACCTCCGCATATATGCTCTAGCAGATTCATATTTCTCAGCTATGGACAAGGTTATCGCTGCATGGTCTGACCAAGTTATTTGAGATATCTCGGACTGCTTAGCAAGGGGAATGCTAGACTGCTCAACCAGGAACAAGTCTATTCGTGAATAGCTATTATGTACCGTGGAATGATACGTATAATCTCTTTCAGAATTATGCAAGATACGCCAGATGTCAAATAGTTCATAGCGCCATATAGCCTGTGATAAGGAGGGGTGACGTGTTAGTATACCAGACGTGGTATCTACTAGCGGGTCCGGGGCCATATTGAAGTCTCCCATTAATATTAAACATCCCTGCTTCCTCTTTCCTACCGCCCTCACCAGTCTCCCTAGAAACGCCACCTGCTTCCTATTTGGGGCATAAACTGATACCAGCGTATAGGTGACATTGTTAATAATACACACTACTATAACAAATCGCCCTCCCGGGTCAGCGTATTGAGACAACAATTGAAACGCTACCGAGTCCTTAATCCCAATCAATGTGCCCCTACGTTTTGAGGAGTAGTGAGCATGAAACACATGTGAGTATGCTGGGTGATTAATGCGAAAAGCGTCTGCCCTTAAAAGATGTGTCTCTTGTAGTGCAAGAATGTCACAGTTCTGCCCTCGGGCCTCCGAGAAGGCCCAGGTAGCTCCGCGGCCGCGCCGTCCAGCAGCCGCGGTAAGGATGGGGCTGAGAGCACTCTCTTGTGAGCGGAGAGCGTGCTTGCTTCCTCCGGTGGGTCGCGAGGTGGAGTCGAGGCCTTAGATTCCGTTTCTAGGCGCGGGCCTTCTCCATGCTGGTCCCCCCCCCCCCCATGGGGGAAATAGAAGTCGGAAGTCCTCTGCGGTCTCACCGCCGACTTCTTTCTTCTCGGCATCCCCGAAGGTAAGACACTTTTTGCTGGTAGAATCTGTGCCCAAAGGCCACGGGCCCGTTGCTTAGAATGTCGCTATATAGGACTCAGACCAAGAGCTCTGAGACTATGCGGCCATTGCAGTCCACAGCTAGGCCACACCCCCGAAACTTCCTGTTTTTCACAGTTGATTTATATCTGATAGACGTGAGTCTACTCAGTGATCCAAGAAAAGGGCCAATCATAGTACATAGTACATACTAGAATGCAGTCCTACTTTTTAACACAGGGATCAGCAACCTCCAGGCCTCCAGCTTTTGTGAAACTACAACTCTCAGCATGTTCCAGTCACTTCTTGGAAGTTTTGAGAACAGCCAAGCAAGTGTGCATGCTGGAAAGTGTAGTTTCACAACAGCTGGAGGCCTGGAGGTTGCTGATCCCTGCTGTAACAGACTGTTCACATCTTCCGTAAAAAAAAAAAAAAACATTCATGTGAATAAGCCCATAGGAATTCAGTCATTTTACTGTAGAGCAACCAAGTCAATTGTCAGGAACTAAACTCACTGGGTTTTGAACCCTTGTCTTCCCAGCCATGTTCTGCAGCCTTAACTATTATGCCATGGTAGGAGCCTGTTTGTTGTATGTTTTGCTGGGCCTGGGCCTTTCTTGTGGGGTGGGTTGGTTTTGGGCCCCCCCTGTTTTTTGGGGAATCTCGGGGGGGGGGGCCCTAAAAAAAAACCCCGGTTTTTCCCTTTGGGGGGGGGTTTTTGTGGTTGGTTGCTTCTTTTTTGCCTGGTTCCCCCCTGTTGGGGGGCCGGTGTTGTTATTAAGTTTGTTGGTTCTATCTCCTTTTTTTTTTCCCTTTTTTTTTTTTTTGGGTTTTTTTTTGGGGGGGGGTGGGGTGTGGGGTGGTGTAAAAAAAGAAGGGGGGGGGTGGTGGGTGGGTGGTCTTTAATTAATAAAGGGGGGGGGGAAAAAAAAAAGGGGAGAAGAGGGGGTTTTTTTTTTTTTTTTTTTTTTTTTTTTTTTTTTTTTTATAAAATTTTTAAAAAAAAAGGGGCTCAGGGAGGAGGAATTTGTCATCACTCCGGCTGACTTACCACAGCCCTTTACACCTCATGTCCTAACCCCCCATTTTTCCCCCAATAAGGAATCGGACCACCTCTTGGATTTAAATTGGCCTGTTCAGGCCGATTTATTAAAACATATATAAATACTTTAAACATATAAATAACATATAAATAACACCGCCATAAAACGGGCGGTGTATAAATACAAACCAAAACTTAACCGTTACAACTGTATACAACAGTCACACCATTTACAAGTACATTATAACAGAACCTACCCCACCACGGGGATAAGCACCACCACTAATCTGCCCAGGCGCAAAACCCCCACCTCGGGCAGACCTTTTAACCAACTGTACGACCATAAGCCTGACCCCCAAAGGGACCTAAGCCCAACTAGGGGACTTCCCAGGCTTACACCTTCCCCACCAGGATCCCCATACCACCGATGAGGTCCTACAACAGTGCCTGATAGGCCTCTAACCCCACCAACCCCCAGCCACAGACTCCCGGACATGACCCCTTATGCCCGCGAGTCCCGCCACACAGACAAAGCTCGCTCTACGCCATCCCTCAAACCCAGAATCCACATATCTGTCCCTATCGCATTCAAATGCACCCCCGTCCTGGTGCATATGATCCAGAGAAGGAACTTCTAACTCCCGATGGCGGACCGCTATCCCACCATTTCGCACCACAAAACGAGCCACTGCCCTATTTACTTTTATACGGGTCTTGTCCAAACGGGCCACCGACCTCGCATCGCGCCACGCCAAATGCGCAACCATGTCAGACCACACTATAATCAATCCAGGGAACTCAGTCAGCAACCGCAACACGTCAAATTGAATGTCCCTGATGAGTTCCCTGGATGATCGCACCCTTAGATCATTGCCCCCAACATGCAGAACAACGACATGCGGGGGGCGATCGACGCGACTATAAAAATGAAACTCGGGCAAAACCCGACTCCAGATCATACCGCGCACCCCAATCCACCGTACCACGGCATCCTCCCGCCGCAGACCCAGCTGTCGCCCATCCGGCCGGACGCCCGCACGAAGTGCACCCCAAAAAAACGTACGAATGACCCAATATCCAGATCAAACAGGGACCTAAAATAAAACAACAACAAAGAAGACTAAATACCAAACAGTAACACCGAAGACAGGACAGGAGGAACCATCCCAATTCCACTGACCCAGCACCGCGCTCCTCCCCCACCCCGCAGGAACGCCACCCACTCACTGCAATAAGGACGGACGCACGTAAAGGCGGAACCGGTCGGATTCCCATCTCCCGATACGGCGCACCACATCGTCCCCCAGACCCCAGCGAGCGGCCTCCGTGGCCGCACCTATACGGAAAGAGTGGGAGCCATAATCACCAGGGAGCTCACCCACCAATACCAAGGCCTTCTTAAATACAGCTATAAACTGAAACCTAGACAGAGCCCCCCCATTCTCATGGCAAAGGAAGGATCCCAAGAGCGAACCCCGCACCTGCAGAAAATTAGACACCCCCGCCACCGGACAACAGGGGTCCCCCCCAACCACATAAAGCACCACCAAGCTACCGCGACCCACCTGATCCGTCTTGGAGCGACGCAAATGGCACTCCACCCGATCTTCAAACAAGGCTACCTCATTCCACTGCAACCCCCCCAGAGCTGCCACTGACTCGCTAACCAACTCCCCAATACGAAAAGCTCCAAAAAAGGCCAGCAAAAAAGCCGCCCGGAACAACAGCACTTCAAATTCTGAAAAACACAAATTCTGCAGACACCCCAATAGACGCCCTAACAACTCGAAGGACACCAGGCGGCGAAGATCACGCCTCCCGGCCCCCCGCCGAAACCCCCTCATAGCCTGGCGCACCACAAAGTCTTTTGTGACATCCCGCAAACCCTGTAATTGAAAAAGAAATGCCAGACCCGTTAAACGCTGAGAGACCACCGCGACCGAGCGCCCTTCCGCAAATGCTACCCCTATCCAGGACAAAACCAACACCACCCGGTCTTCGTCCGAACGCACCACCCCCTGCACGACAGGCAGTCCCGGTCCCAATCACGCCAAACCTGTTGGTAACGCTTCCAAGTTACGGCGGACACTGACCGCTGGATGAGCTCCGCCGCGGAACCGACACCAGGGACCACAAGTGGGCCGGACAATCCTCGCCCACCTCCGCTGCCTCCGGAGCCAACTCCCGGAACCTGCCAAACTGACACCGAGACAAGGAATCAGCCACCGAATTAAGCACCCCGGGCACGTGGCGCGCCGATACATGCACATTCATTTCTAAGCAGCGCAACACCAGATGCCTAAGCAGCGACACCACCGGAGGGGACTTTGCAGATTGGGAATTGATAACGAACACCACCGCGCTGTTATCACAGTGAAAACAAACCTTCCGATCCCGAAATTCGTCCCCCCATAACTCCACCGCGACTATAATCGGGAACAATTCCAACAACGCTAAGTTCGCCACCAATCCTGCCTCCACCTACTCAACAGGCCAGACCCCCGCGCACCAACGCCCTTGGTAATAAGCCCCAAACCCTATTGATCCCGCCGCGTCAGTATGCAAATTCAATTCCTCACTAGAAATAACGGAGGCAAGCCACAACGAACGCCCGTTAAACCGACCCAAAAAATCGTCCCACACTAACAAGTCCGCCCTCACTTCAGCAGTAAGTCGCACGAAGTGATGAGGCGACCGTACCCCAGCTGTCAATGCCTCTAACCGACGACAAAAAACTCGCCCCATAGGCATGATGCGACAGGCGAAATTCAATTTTCCCAGCAATGATTGCACCTCCCGCAGCCGAACCTTCCGTACCCCTTGGAACCTACGAACAGTCAGCCGCAGGTGTTCCAGTTTATCCCCTGGCAACCTGGATTCCATGAGCACTGAATCAAGTTCAATGCCCAAAAACTTCATTACCGACACCGGACCCTCCGTCTTGTCGGGGGCCAAATGGACCCCAAAAAAATCCGCCACCCGTTCAACCGTGCGCAGTAACACCAAGCAGTCCGACGAAGCCCCAGGCCCGACACAGAGGAAATCATCTAGATAATGGATGATCGACGCCAAACCCGACAAGTCCCTGACCACCCACTCCAGAAAGGAACTAAAAGCCTCAAAATAAGCACACGAGATGGAACAGCCCATAGGCAAACAACAGTCTACATAAAACTGGTCCTCCCACATGCAACCTAACAGATGGAAGCTCTCAGGGTGAACAGGTAAAAGCCGAAACGCCGCCTCTATGTCCGTTTTTGCCATAAGCGCCCCAGGACCCGCCCGACGCACTAACGCCACTGCTTTGTCAAACGAAGCATAGGAGACAGATGACAATGAAGGATCAATCCCATCGTTAACCGACCCCCCAGCCGGGAAGGAAAGGTGATGAATAAGGCGAAACTGAGAGGGCTCACGCTTGGGCACCACACCCAACGGTGAAACCCGTAAATGGGGCCAGGGCGGGGCCGAAAAGGGGCCCGCCATGCGCCCTAAACGCACCTCCTTCATCAACTTCGCCCCCACAACCTCAGGGTGCTCCCTAGCTGATTTAAGGTTCCCAGGGCGAAAAACAGGGGCCGCCGCATCAAAAGGGATACGGAAACCTTCCCCAAAACCCTCCGCTAGCAACCGTGCATCCACCCGATCGGGGTACCTACTTAGAAAAGGAAGCATTACTGCGACCTTCACCGGCGTCTTCCCTTTTTTCCACAACATCCCCCCCTTTTCCTTTTCCTCACTTAAAGCACTTGTTAAGCCCATGTCCGCCCCCTCAACCTGAACACTCGTGTTTGAAGCGGCAGGTGACACCGAATTTGCACTGCCCCTCGTTGAACAACCAACAGTACCCCTTTTTCTGGGAAGCCGAGGATCCGGTAGCAGAGACCGAATTCCCGGCCCCCCCACGAAAGGACGGCGCCGCTGGCGCTGACATCAGCCGCATCCACAAGGATATATCCTTGTGATCCCACCGCAAGCCCGGACGCACCGTCTTACGCTGCCGGAACTGCTCGTCGTATCTAAGCCACGCTACCCCGCCATACACTCGGTGCGCCTCCCCAATAGAGTCCATATAGCCAAACAGAGCAGAGCAGTGCTCAGGCTCCTTTTCCCCAATCACACTTGCCAATATGGCAAACGCCTGTAGCCAATTGACAAATGTACGGGGGATTAAACGGTAGCGACGCTTCTCCTCGTCCTCCTTTTTGCTATCACTAGGCTTAACCTTATCCAGATTAAATTTGTCCAAAGGGAGCAGTGAAAATATTTCCACGTACTCCCCCTTCCAAATTTTTTCCCGCACCTCCTGCTTCAAATGTGCCCCAAGCGGGCCTTCAAAGCAGATGTAAACCTCACCCTTCGCTCGGTCATCTAGACGCACAATATCCACCGCCTTCTCTTTCTCCTTACCCTTGGCCCCCGCCACCGCATCCGAACCCTCAGGGGCCCCGCCACCCACCTGAATGGGCTCCGCAGGCACCGACGCCACCTCCCCTAGCGGGAGAGCAACAGGGACTGCCGGGACCGCCATGCCCCCAGACCCCTGGGAAACCCTCGCGTCCGCGCCTACCCATACTCCCGTAGGCCCAGCAGCCCCAGGCCGCTCGCCCACCAATTGCTGGAGCAGATCTATTAGCTGTCCCCATACTGCCCCCCCTGCAGCTGACCCCCCCAGGGACTCCACCCCCCCCCGGGCCCTAACACCGCAGCGCCCAACACACTCGCCCCAGAGCCCCCACCCATAGAAAGAGGAAACCCCATCCGCTCACCAGGCTGCGTCGGGGGGCGCCCCAGATCAGCCACCGCCGGTCCCACATCCTCAGGGGGTCCGTCCGCGCTGTCCAGGGAACATAGGCCTTCTTCAGTGCTGGAGCCACCAGCACCCTCACCAGGAGACGCCGCAGTCCCCACCGTGCAGCGCACCCGCCGCCCCGTCGGAGAACCGCCGTCGCCATCTTCAGTCGGCCTCTTCCGGCCTAGGCCCGAAAATCCACTGCGAGTAGGCCCGGCCGCGCCTGAAGTACCGGCCGCGTCACTTCCGGCGTGCTCATGCGCGGCAGCAGAGAGGGGCCAGGGAGCGCGCCCGGGGGGCGGTCCCCGCCCACTGACGTCACGCGCCGGGCACGCCCCCCGGCCGAAGCGCGAGAGACTGCCGCGCGGGTCCTGGAGGACGAAGAGGGGGGAGGAGGCGTACACACAAGGCCTCCCTCCGGGCGACTGCGGCCTCGGCGAGGATTCCTCCCGGCCGCCGAGCGCTCCCCAGGGGAGCTGACCTGGGCGCCCGTGGCCGGAGGGTCCCTCCTGGGGCTCCTGGAACACCGCCTCGTCGCCAGCCCCCTAGCTGGAGAGTAGCGCTCCGGCAGCCGGGACCGCCGAAGGGGCCAGGGCAGACGTGCCCTGGCCAGGGGGCACCCGGACAGCTGTGAGAAGATCTTTTACGACCTGCTCGCCATGGACCACCGCCGCCGCCTGAAGGAGAGACCGCAAGGCTTCCAGATCGGCCATGGTAAGTAGTGTAGCACGTCCACTTCCTTACCCTGCCACTGCTTGACTGACCCTTATCTCACCCCGACGCCCCTTTTAACACCCTCGATCCCACCCCCATTTTTCCCGCTCTAACTTTCCTCTTTCTTAACCCCTTCGTGTCTAATCCTCCCCCTAGTCATGTAGTCCCTATCCCCAAGCGTCTAGGGCCTTGTCTGAAAAATTACATACATATCTGGATGGTAAATAGTAAAAGAAAAAAATTTTTATTTTAAAATTTTTTTTTGCCGGTTTTTTCTTTTTTTTTTTTTTTGTAGTGTATATATATTTCTCTCTTGTGGTTTTATATTATATGGGGGGGTGACATAATCTGTATCCTAGAGTTAAAGGGGTTTTCCAGGAATAGGTCCAAAAACTCGTTGCCACATATTTTGTTTTGATTGGGGGTCTGTATTTAGAGCTGGGAGCTGGCTTTATTTAGGAGTATGAGATCTGAGATCTGCTGCAGCCATACTATATTTTCAATGATGCTGCTAATATATGTGGTACAATTAATTGCTGGATTTTATTCCATGGCAAAGCACATTCTAGCAGAGGGACAGTCAGTCAGCAAAGCAGAAGAGGGGGAGGAGAGCGCGCTAGCACACGCTTCAATACATAGGAAGATAATAGTGAGTATGGCTAGATTCTGTGCGTCTGTGTCTCTACTTCTCAGCCTCAACAGTAGAAGTAGAGGAGAGCAGACAACGGCTACTGGCATAGTGTGACAGAAAGAGACTGAATAAGTCTCTGAATATTATAAAGCAAACATTGAAAATAAAGTAATATTTTAGCGACCTACCAATCAAAATTAAAAATTTGATACCAAATGTATAGTCAACATACCTGACACACTCCTCTAACAATGCTGCTTCTGTTCTGTCCGCAATCTGTTTCATCACAATATGGCCACTCTTATTTTCAATAATATTATAATTTCATTTGCACTGTTAGGGGTGTAGGTATTGGTAGGCATTGGAGGTAAAAGCACAGATGAGTGTCTACTAGTGTGGGCAACCTCAATGTCTTGAAAGGGCAATTAGATTGTTTTTCACCAAGATTTATCAATGTTATTGGTTGTTCTTTTGATGGAGCTGAAAATATGAGTGAATGCTAAAATAGTGTTCAAACCCACATTAAGACCATGTCATCCAATTCTGTTTATACTTGGTGCTATAAACATATACTAAAACCAAGTAATTATTGATGCTACTAAATGTGGTGAAATCATTCTTTGGCATTTTAGAAACGACAACTATCTTTTTCTCAGAATCTTATAAAGGCAGGGGCCCAACGTGGCTTAAAAGTCGACATTTGGGCGGGACATAAACACCGAGAAAAAAAAACACAGCATTTTACAGTCCCTGCATAGTGGATAGAATCCCATTTACACATTGTGGAAAAATACGTGCAGCGGAAACATTGCAGTTTTGGAAATTATACCTATGGAAACATTGTTTCCCTATAGGGATAATGGAAGCAGAAAGTCCGCAGAAAACACCTCTGCAGACTTTCTGTGAAAAGTGCTGCTAGAAAAACCATGATGCGTTGCTGCCGTGGTTTTTCCCACAGCGACTTTTGGTGTGGCTAGCTACAGGGGGCTTAGCCAAAAGGTCTTCTGTATGGACTGAGCATGTTTCTTTTCAGACTCAGGAGCATGACAAATTGGCCAGACTTAAAAAAAATAATAATAATAATAAAAAATTGAGGATACTCACCGGAGGAGCAAACCAAGGGCCTTACGTACAATATTTGGTTCTTTCCATTACAATTCCAAACAATTGTACTGCTTGAAGTACATTTCAACATACTCAACATTTGATGACAAAGCTACTGGACAAAATATGAAACATTTCCTGTTGTATTTTTTTTATGCTAATTTTTGAAATGGCAACACCAGTGTCAGCATACTTGCAGACACGTGGACTAGATGTTCTACAGGCATGGCGCATGGTTGAAAATACCAAAAGCCAGGTGCTTAGGCTTCGAAGTACCTTTTCAGAGTTTATTGAAACAGTCAATTCATTTATTGAAAAGGTGGATTTCACTCTTGAGGAGCACTGTATAAATGCTGTGATTGAAAAAGCATTACCACAAGAAAGAATTGCAAGAAAAATGATGATGCGCGGTGAGTTAGCAAAAGAAGAGCCATCTACTGACCTCTTAACAGTTTTCAAGAATCTGTTTTCTACTGTACGTAGTCATTGACCAAACACCAATAAGCATTGAAACTACAATTTCAAAAAATGAAAACCTTATGCAAGATCTGGCCTATTTCGATCCCAGACAACTTGACCAGATTAGCTATACTGACATTGCATCAGAGGCTTTAAAGACTGTATCTGAGGTGGCTGAAGCTGATATTATTCAACTCAAAGTTGAGTTACTTAGTTTTAAAAAGAACTATGTATTTCTAAAAAAAAAAAATCCATGCCTTCCTGTGGTTTAGCTCGCAGACGAATAAGAGGATGCCATTGATACTAAAAAGCTATTATCTGAGAACTGCATTACTTGTTGCTACAGACTTTTTCTATAGACTATGACTGCAATTTACACTCTGCAACTTACACCAACCTTTTTGCAGTTTACAAGACTCTTTACTTACTCTCCTTACTGTAGCTTTTGTCCAGGTTTCTTGCAAAAGATTGTTCTCAGAATTGAAAATTGTAAAATATTGTCTGAGGTCCTTGATTGGTGAAGAACTTTTAGGCTAAGGGTCCACGTAGCAGGTTGCAACAAAAAAGCGCTACGGGAAAAACCACGGTGGAAACGCATCACGGTTTTTCCCGCAGCACTTTTCACAGAAAGTACGCAGAGTTTTCCTCTGTGATCTTTCTGCTTCAATTATACCTACAGGGAAACCACCAGCGTATAACTGACATACTGCGATTTCTAAAAACATGACATTTTTGGAAATCACGACATTTCTGCTGTGGCTATTTTTCTGCAATGTGTGGATGGGATTCACCATTTTGCAGGGACTGTATGCCACGTGGGTCCCCAGCCTTAGAGTTGCTCCTTTTGTTAAACATTGAGCGTGATATTTCAAGGGATCTACTGTAGACTATGATAACATTATTAATAGGTTTGTGATGCCTTCTTCTGTTTTGTAAAAAATGCTTTTATACGATTTCTACTAGACTTTTGTATATCAGTGTGTGATTATTATGTTATCAGTAAAGATGGGTGAACCTCTGAAGATTCGTTTTGTCCGGTGTTTGAACGAAACGATCCTCTAGTTCGGTTTGGTCCAAACTTGTTTGGATAGAACTGAATGTGAAATTATTATACTCTTTCTCCAGACCCCACTGGCCCTGTGTTTGGTGTTCAGTGAACAGGCCACAGAGCTCAACCAACCGATCTGTGGGGGGTCCCAGGTGTCAGACCCCCACAGATCACATTTTGATAACCTAGCCTAAGGCTAGGTCAACAATATTTGAGTCCAGAAAACCCCAGATTTTGCTGCCGCCTCAAAAGGATTGGGAAAAATAAAGGAATCAGTTATCCATTCTACTAAATTCAATCCTGGCTTTGGCTCAAAGAGACCACAGATAACTCTGCAACAAAAAATGCAGCATATCTGCAATGTTTGGCATCAGCCTTAGCCTACATTCACAAGAATGTCATAGACGACTGTGTAACAGTCATTTTCGTAATGGCCACATTACTTTTAATATCTGTGAATGGAGGTTATTCACATGACTGATATTTTGATGGTATGTTCTTATGGACCAGCAAAATATAGGTCATGCAATATTTTTGTCCATTTTCACGGATCCCTGTCTACACTATAATGTATGAGGAATCCGTGAAAACGGCTGCCCCTCAGATACAAAATGGCTGTTTTTCACAGCTGTTTTGCACCACGGTCATTTGAACATTGACTAAAGCAGGAAAAAACTTTTGCAGAAGAAATGCTGATTTGATGCACCATATTTGTATTGACTTTTTTATTTATGCGAGTGACAGATACTGTACATTTATTAGGAAGCTATTATCAAAGTTCATGCTTCAATGCTCATCTCCAAATTTAAGCACTCTTGAAAAATTCATTGCTGCTCTCTTTGAATGTGCTTTAATATATCTATCAAACATCTTCAAATAACATGTATAAACCCTGGAACATCATTCCGCTATGTACATGCCCCTCAATCTGGTTCTAACTGTGGAGCTCAACAGCTGTTCACTGTAAAAGTCTGAAATCTGATATCTTTTCCTAGCTATGATCAAGTGAGAGAACCCAAAGTATAAGATTAACTGGGCAGGCTAAAAGCAGAACCACGGCCAAAATATTAAATTTGTCTCTGGGCAAGTGGTTACTAAGAGGATATAGTATGAAATGAAAATATGATTTATTAAGCCAAATCATGTACCAAGCATTTAGACAATTAGTTATGTATTAATTTAGTGTAGATCGGAGGTAATGCACAGCTTTCCCCAACGATACAATGTTGCTGCTTTTACCCTATGCTCATACTCATGTTATTTGAATAAGAGCAATGCGCATAAAATTGACCCAAGAAATTTATTATACTCTTGATTATATAAGTGTTATAGCTTATACTTTTTCTATAGATTGCAGAGATACTAATATTTTTTCACCTAGAACATTAGGCAACTTATTAACCCCTTCCGACATCCACCGTACTATTACGGAGTTGAGCGGCCATCATATTATACAGCAAAGACCCAGCACTAATGCCTGCGATCAGGCTGACTGACTGAGGCTCCTTTTTCCCGGCAGTGCATGAGCGCCGCCATTTTGGGGAGGATCGCTGGTGCCAGGAACAAGATTCGGGGCCGGCGATCCATGGCTATAACAGCCGGGAGCCTATTGAAGACTCCAAGACTTGTCTGGTATATACTTCTATTACAGGCTTCTCTATGCAATCTGTAATAGAAGTGCCAGTGTTTTGTAATGCATTAGCTTTGCAATGCATTGCATTAGTGATCAGACCCCTAGGGAGGCTAATATAGTATAAAAGAAAAGTAGAGAAGTAGAGAAAAAATAAAAAGAATTAAAAATTCAAATCACCCCCCTTCCCTAGAATACATATAAAAGATAAAAATTACTATGAAACACATTCACATTAGATATCCCTGTGTCCAAAAATGCCCGGTCTACAAAACTATAAAAATATTTTTCCCGTACGGTGAACACTGTAGGAGAAAAAAAATGAAAGTGCCAAAATATAACAAAGTTACGTTTTGTTAAGTTTTTTAAGGGATTAAAATGTAAACAAAACTATATAAATTTGGTATCCCCGGAATCTTACCGAAACATAGAATACAGGTGACATGTCATTTTGGCTGCACAGTGAACACCATGAAAACGTAGCCCATAAAGTAGCACAAATTCACTTTCTCTCCAATTCCATCCCGTTCTGAATTTTTTTCCAGCTTCCCAGTACATTGTACAGAATATTAAATGATACCATTATGAAGGTCAATTTGTCCTGCAAACATTAAGCCCTCATATGGCTATGTGAACAGAAAAATAAAATATTATAATATTATTAAAATATTTTATTTAATATTATTAAATAAAAAAATTATGGGTTTGGAAAACATGGAGTCAAAATTAAAAAAAAAAAAATTCCTGTGGTGGGGAAGAGGTTAAAAGATGTTGGTCACTTCTACTGATCCAACTTTCAGTTTACGTTGCAGAGGTGGCCAGTCCATCAAATTCAACCTATAATCTGACTTGATACCCTCTTATTATCGCTACAGGCCTACAGTAGGTATAAAAGATCATTAGAAAGATCTCTGTACTGTCCATTCATATATTTATATATACAGTAGCAGTTAGTTTATCCCAAACCCACGTAAATCTGATACCACACCTTGCAGAATTTTTTTTTTTTTGAGCCAAAGCCAGGAGTAAAATTAGCAGAAGGGAAATGTACAAGTGCTTCCTCTATATTTTCCTTTCCTTACCAAGCCGCTCTCCTTTTAAAAAATGCACAGCAAAATCTGCAGCGACAAAAAGCAGCTTTTCCGCAATGTGTGGCCTCCATTTAACCCATGCAATTCCCCTATTGCCTTAACTATGGGCAGATTTACTACTATGGTTGCATCT
Source organism: Leptodactylus fallax (assembly GCA_947044405.1). Lineage (NCBI taxonomy): Eukaryota > Metazoa > Chordata > Amphibia > Anura > Leptodactylidae > Leptodactylus > Leptodactylus fallax. The sequence goes on from CAMRHE010000150.1 coordinate 1,308,654, forward strand.
CAACCCTAGTGAAAATTTTGGTGCATCATGATCAGATTTTTCTGACTCAGAAAGTGGGTATAGCTTTATGGGAAAGAAGCATGGAAGAATTGTGGCTTAAATGTGCAAACTGCGCCAAAATTTTGTAGTAAAATTATGACTCAAAATAAGCCAACTGATAAGTGGCATAAGCCTAGATTAGGCAGGCTAAAATTTACCAGATTTATTATACAGAATCAATTATTGTGATAAATTTGTCACATGTTGTGGCTCCTAGCCTAAGCTTACACTGTCTAGGGGCCCTTTCACATGGCAATGGGTCCTGACCATGTGCTGTCAGATGTCTTCACTGACCTTCTGTATGTGCAGAGGAAATTTCAGAATATACTCCTTTGGTCTGATTCTTGCATTACTCTCTCCCATCCAAGTCAATGGGTCAGTGAAAAAAAACTGACTGCACACAGAAGCCATCAGTGTACAGTGTGTACTTCACCAATGGTTGCTAGGGAATGCTGAAAAAAAGCTTTAGCGTGTTTTTTTTTTTTTTTTTTTTTTTTTAACTGAAAAACTAATGAAAACTAAATAAACTCTAATGGAACACTGATATGAATCGTGTGACTGAACACTGATGAGTTTTGTATCGTTTCTGTGAAGCCAGCCTATTTGTAAATTTCGGCCATTATTCCATGTGTGTTCTGACTAGTGCTTAGTAAGGAAGCAAAATAATGTGCCTATAATGTGCATCAATAACTCTTTTGATCCTTCCCATGGTGTTTTTTTTTTGTTTTTTTTTTTGCCTTGACATCAGCTGCGTGACAATAATTGGCTAAATCAAAGGAATTTTACAGGACTAAAATATTGATCTATCCTTAAAATACATTGTCAATCTTAGATAGGAGTCTGGAGCCGTCACAGATCAGCTATTTAAAGAGACTGCACTGCAGCCTATTCACTACTTACAGTATCTAGCTCAGCACCATAAATTATGTAGTGGCTGTGCGTGGTGTTGCAGCTCGACCCCATTCACTGAAATGCAAACAGGCAATGTGACCAATAGACTTGATGTCTCACTGGAGCACCACAGCTGATGTGTGGGGTTCCCTGTGTTGGATCAGTATAATCTGATATTCATGACATATTCTGAAGATAAATCATTAACATTTTAGTCCCAGAAAATTCCTTTAAATTTACTCCCATATCCATTTAAGAAGTTTAAACCAGTGTTTTGCTATTGATAAATTTATGTAATCTGTTTTCTTACACCAAGTGCATAACGTTACATTTATCCATTTTAAGCTTAAAGGGGTGAAGTACTTTTATAAAATTGTTGACCTATCTTTATGATCGGTGGAGGTCTGACTGCCGGGACCCCTGTCAATCAGCTGTTTTCACGGGATTGCGGTTCCTAGCATTGTTTACATCGTGGAAGTTGCAGTGCTCTCACCCCATCTTCTTTATAGCGGCTGTTCTGGACATTGCAACGGTATCCCCTTCAAAAGTATGAAAAAAAAGAGGACGACTCCTTTCATTTTAGCCACTGCTTTAGAATTTTGACCAAGAAGGTCATTGAAAATATGAAGCTTGCATCGTAAGTGAAAAAAATAAAACAAATTTAGACCACTGGAACTGAAATGAGGCTAATGCTAAAGAAAGATTTGGAGATCTTTGTGGGCAGTAATCTTATCTTTAGCAGCCATTGTCAGGCAACTGCTGCCAACAGCAAATAAAAGCACGGGGTGAATCAAGATGAGTATAGATGCCCATGATAAGGACATAGTTTTGACTCTGAACAAATCAGTAGTCAAACCACATATGGAATACTATCAGGACCACAGTAGAAGGACCCAAAATTCACCGTGTAACGTCAGATGTAGCTGCACATACAATTGAAGGACAAATGCAAAGGCGGGAGACTATGCTCAGAACTCTGAGTCTAGCGTTCAAGCCCGGGAGGGGGGCCCAGAGCCCAGAAGCGCCTGATACTCTGCAGAGCGTTGGAATTCCCACTAATAAAACCAAGTTTTATTAAAGGTATCACCAGTATCAACTTTACTAATCTTGATTTTAGAAAAGGAAAATATGTGATCAACAAGCAGGGTAATGCACACTTTAGCAAGTAACCTCAGTTACCGAGAACCCACCAGCCACTGGGCATTACTCCTGTTCCCATAGGCAATGCTCCCTAGTACCTGTTGGCACTTCCTCACTACTACTCCTTCTAGCCCTTGTGACTACCACTCCCCTCCTCCTTGCACCTCTAAACGGTATCCTGGTCTGTTCCTCTTCCTTGCCATGGAAGAGTGAAGAAATCAGGCGATACCTTTTAGAGGCTAACTAAGTATATATGATAGTGAGCTTTCGAGAGTGCTAGCTCTCTTCTTCAGACATGGTGTAATGCTAGAAACCGAAAATTCACACTCTTTATACACACACAGAAGACATGGATCTTCAAAAGGATCTTGGAATAACAAAATGCAATATAAGTAGGGAAGTTATTTACAACAGGTCAGGAAATAAACAGTCTAGGAAAATTTGTGTGGCGTGACGGAGGGATCTGTTATCTGTTTGATGTCAGGTGGTAATTTTTGACCCTCACAGTTTATTCATAGTGTGACATGAAGCTGGCTTGAATATTAAGTCCAAATTGCATAGAAATTTTTGCATTAACTTGTATTTCCATTCCTTTCTCTCCCTCTGCGTCTTAAAATGTCCCATTAAATCTGCGGGTTGTGGTTTTAATGTATGAACTGTAAGGGTCACAAATCACCACCTGACAGCAAACAGATAACAGATCCCTCCGTCACGCCCCACAAAGTTTCCCAGACTGTTTATTTCCTGACCTGTTGTAAATAACTTCCCTACTTATATTGCATTTTGTTATTCCAAGATCCTTTTGAAGATCCATGTCTTGCGTGCGTATAAAGAGTGTGAACTTTCAGTTTCTAGCATTACACCTTGTCTGAAGAAGAGAGCTAGCACTCTCAAAAGCTTACTATCAAATATGCTCAGCCTATAAAAGGTATCGCCTGATTTCTTCACTCTTCCACTACTTTCTATGGCTAACACGGTACAACATTATACTACTCTTCCTTGCCATGACAGACTAAGCGACCAATTGACATTTTGCATGCCGTCTCGTGAATATTATACTATGTTTATTAATTAACCCCTTTCTCTTTGATCTAAAATGGTTCTCTATACTGGAAACTTTGTACAACATGTGTTTTTCTTTTTATTGTCGAACGTATCCTTATATTATGTAATCCATGTACCATTTGTATTTTATTATGAAATTTCTCTACCACTTGTAAGGAATTAACTGATTATAACCATTTAGTCAATGACTAACTGCCTATTGCTGTTATATGTATTGAGGCTAGTGTACCCTATGTTTTGACTACCCCATAGTATTTCACAAAATTGTGTCTCACATACAGTAACGATCTACTATGTCTCAATTTGTCCATTCCAATTGCAGGTTCCTTACCGGGATCATCTCTCCTTGGGCCCCAAAATAAATATATTTCTGCTAGATATGCGGCAGCCGTAACGCCTTCATATTCAGATTCTAATTGGTATGAGCAGACTCCTCGTATAGAAATATATTTATTGAAGCATTGTTGATTTATGTGTCGACATGTCTATCTAAGGTCTACTACCTAAGGTCACTTAACTAAGGAGGTTGTCCTTCACCTCCTTACAGTCTGATGGAATTCTCCAATGTATGGCTATACAGTGCCATAAGCTGAAGTGTTCAGTTGGAGGTTAGACTTAGACTTAGACTGGTTAGGGTCCTTTGCAATGCCAATGTAAATCAACATAATTCTTAAAGTATTGTACCTAAACAAAGGTATTAACTAAGTAAATTAAAAGACATTCTAGACGGCACAACAATATTTGCTGTATTTAAGAAGCCTTCTTCACCTAATACTATATAGTTAAACCAAATGATGAATATCAGTCATATTATTAATAACGTGAACTTCTGAAGGATTTGCAAAGGACATTAATTTCAAAGCTAATAACGTATGAAATGCATTGAACACTGTCTTTATGATACTGTAATTTCCTCTTTTCCTTTTAAGTAAAACATTTGCATTTGCTCTTCATTCAACATTCATGGAAGACATTTAATTTTCCTTTCTGCAATACTGAAGTGTGTTATTATGGTTATTTAGAAGTTATTTTTCCTAAAAGCCATTCTATATGTTCAATGTAACTCCTACATAATTAATCTGAATCATTGCCTAACTGATCTGAATCATACTTGTAGGAGTATTTCTGCCTTCCAGATTCTGCATAAAATGACTCATTTTCTACATGTATCTCATACATTAAACACTGAATTGTATGTTCGTAAATAATTTCAAGAATTTTGCAATGCTACAGTTAAGTTGTGGTTATTGCATACACAGATTTGGCTAGATAACACACAGAAAAACATATTATTATGGTTGGTAAATTAGCTTAATATTTTCCTGTAAAATATTAATCATCTTATTGAGAAAGATGATCATACCCATGAGAACAACTATTCATAGCATCTGTGAAGTAAGAAATATTCTGTGATGGAGATACCCTTGGTTTTAAGTCATGTAGAATGGATCCTTCCCTACATCCCCTGTAAATGTTAGGTGTTTCAGTCTGGCACTGGCTCAGTAGCAGTTGCCTACTGTTTTTCACAGCAGATATCCACTAGAAATCTTTTTGCTTAGAGATATTTCCAATCATGAACATTTAACCATGCAGGTGCCATGGTCAATTGCAACGAAGGCATCTTAGATGTCATTTAGAGAGAGAAGGTTCCCTCAAATGACTGCAACAAGCCTGACACAGCTATACCAATAGAACAATATAGAATTTATTCCAACAAGAATTCAGAGGTAAGCTGCCAAATAAGAGGGTCTCCCACTCTGCCAATCCAATCCATCCAGGTATTATAGGGTGATTTGAACGGCCTACATGTAGGACTATATATTCAGTACAAATGCTGACTGTTACAACATTAATTCAATATGGCTCATATAATTGTTTTTTTCTAATATTGGGCCTCACTTCTTAATCATTGATTTCAAGTGTTTCATTCAGTCCCATAGTCAGAGCTGCATTTACACAATGTGGGGCCTAAGCCTTGCAGACAATTGTTTAAGAATGAGTTGTTCTAAATAGGATTTCAGCGTGGTACTGTAATATAATGCCACCATTGTAACAAGTCAGTTTGTAAAAATTTGTAGATACTCCACAACCAACTGTGAGTGGCATTATTGAAAAGTAGAAATATTTAGGAATCACAGTAACTAAGCCATAAAGTGACAGACCACATAAAGATACACAGCATGGAGGCACATGTGGCAGCTTTATTAAAATGGTCTAAAAGCAAAACTGTCTTAGTTGTCCATTGTAACCAATCACAATGCAGCTTTTATGTTTCAAGAGCAGAATACACAATATAAAGCTGTGCTGCTAGATAGATTCATAGCTATGGGCAACTAAGAGAGTTTTGATGTTAGATCACTTTAATAAATCTGCCCCATGGTGCATAAAAGTTGCCAACATGAGTTCCAAACCTCATTGGGAATTAACATCAGCCCACAAACTGTGTGCCAGGACCTTCATGCAAGCGTTTCATCACTAAGCAAAATGCCAAGCATCTCATGAAGTGGTTTAAAGCACACTGTCACTGGACTCTGTATCTGTCATTCTGATAGATTAGTTTGGGTTTGGTAAATGCCAGTAGAAAGTTGCCTGCCTGTTTTATTTTTTTTTAATTGTTGTCCTAGGCCCCTTAGTTCTAGCGAAAGAGAATCTTTTTCTCAATTGTACAATGCACAAAAAAGCATACACAAAACATACAGGCCCATATTCCAAATATTATAAGAACAATAGAGACATACGGGGGGACGCAGGTCTGGAACCACAAGGAAAAATTGGGGGAGGACACTGTCACAGTATCATCAATTAAGAAAAGGAGGGAAACAGCAGAAGTCTTATCTCCAGGAACCAAAAACCCTGGAGTACCCAAAAGTTGGCCCAGGGTTTCCAAACAGCATTGAAGTTTTTCTCATCATTATTCAGGCATTCAAGAGTTCTAGTGTGTCTTATTCTTGCATACAACTTCTCTAAGGAAGGAGAAGGGGAGCTCCTCCAGTGTTTGGCAGTGAGGCATCTGGCGAATGTGAGAATAAAAATTAAAAGCTGTAAGGAATGTGTGTGTAAGCATTTGGGGGGCAGGTTAATTAAATATGTCTTAGGGATCAGAGGGAGGCAAACCCTTCAATTAGGATTTGGACCTATCTCCAAAGTGGTTGGGGAAAGGGACACTACCAGAATAGGTGAAATACAGTATGTTCGCTGAACCGGCCCACACCTTCAGCAAGTATCTGGAATGGTTGCATTACAGGAGTAAGGCAGAGTTGGGGTATGATTCCAGTGCATCAACATTTTGTAAAAATTTTCTTTAAAAGTAACAAAGCAAGAAATCTTAGCCGCTCGCCTATTGGTCTGTCTATTTTGACCTATCCTAATGGACGTAAAATGAACATCAATCCTTTTTACATGAGTTAAAAACTGATCCATTGATTTCTATTGGGTCCGTGTAACGTCCTTGCCTGTCCGGGCTTTGGCGCCGTCCTCCGGGCGCACGCTGCGGCGCAGGAGGCGTGCCCGGTTGTAATTCTTTCCTTTGGGTTTTGCTTGTATTGTCTGAACACTGTCCTATTCCCTTACCTCCTTAATTGATTTTCCACCACGCCCTTCTCTTTCACCTTGCTCTCCCCCTGCTCCACTAAGAGTTAACTTTAATCCTGCCTTTGTGATTAACAGCCTGTCCTCCTATCAAGTCTGGGGCGGGTTCTTCCTCCCTATTTATTGTTTGCTCACTTTCCCATTGGCGCCTGCTATTGCATTTCGCTTACTGGCTATACTCCTTGTTCCTTGTTACCTGCTCTTCTGATTTTCTGACCACTGGCTTTCCTTTGACTATTCTCTTGGATTTTGATTCTGTACTGCATTGCTTGATTGTTACCGACCCCTTGGCTAGCTGACCTCCCTTTGTTGTTTGTGTGTCCTGTCTGCGTTCTGTGTTGTCACTTATTCAGAGTAGGGACCGGCTCCAAGTTGTTCCTGTCATTAGGACAGTGAGATAAGTAGGTAGGGACAGGGTCTGGGTCAACTTTAGGGCTCACTGTCTCTGTATTCCCTTCCTCTCAGGTTTTTGCAGCAGCACTGGAGAATTGCTCAACTGGCAATTCCCTTACAGAATAGCAGGCCATAAAAAAACAAAAAACAAAAAAAATCTTTAACCCTTCTACTCATTACTGGCATGGCTTCTATTCAGGACCTTGTGAATCGAATGGAGGGCTTGGCAGGTTTGGTGTCTGAGCTGGCCAATCAGGTACACACTTTCACCCAGAATCAAGCTGAGGCCGCTGCTACACCACCTGCTGTCATTTCTCTTCCCAGGGTTAAAATGTTACTCCCAGATAGGTTTTCAGGGGACTGAGGTAAATTTGAGACGTTCAGGGAATCATGTCTGTTGTATTTTCGCGTCAACCCTCATGTGTTGCAGTCTCAGATGGTGGGGGTGGTCATTTCCCTCTTACAGGGGGATCCACAGACTTGGGCCCTTAAACTCCCCCCCTGAGGCAGAGGAGTGGACAGATCTGGAAACATTTTTTAAGTCTTTGGGGGCCATTTATGCTGAGCCTGATCAAATTGGACTTGCCGAGTCCCAACTTCTTACCCTCCGGCAAGGTAAACTATCCGCTGAAACTTACTGCTCTGAGTTTCAGAAGTTGAGTATAACAGCAGGTTGGTGTGACTCCGCTTTGAAAGCTCTTTTTAAACAGGGCCTGAATGATTCAGTGAAGGATGTCTGGGTAGGTCACCCTGATCCCCCTACCTTAGAAAAGGCCATGACCTTAGCCGTCCGCATTGACAGGAGACTCCAGGACAGACGTAAAGAGAGGGTGGGGATTGGTCCCACTAAGTCTTCTGTCTATCCCTCTCTTTCTGTTAAAAAATCTGTTTCTCCTTCTATCACCCCTGGAGATGAGCCTATGCAGTTGGGAGCACTGGATACCAAGGCTAGACGAGAATATCGTCTCCGGAATCATCTCTACCTGTATTGCGGCAAACCGGGTCACCTCATCCGAGACTGTTCCATCAAATCACGTACACCAGCGGAAAACTTCAGGGCCTGAGTGGTATTCAGGGGAACCACTCAGGCAGTCAGGTATCTTCTGAAAAATCTCACAAATTGATGTTACCTGTGTCTCTGTCCTTTGGGGGCAGATCTGTTTCTGGGCAGGCCCTAGTAGATTCTGGGGCTGCCACTAACTTTGTAAAATTTTTGTTTGTTTCTGCTTTACGTATTGAACTTGTATCATTAGATACTCCTCTGTTGGTTACTGGGGTGGATTTTACTCCACTGGGCAGGGGTAAAATCCGTTTTAAAACCCCCTTACTCTTTGCAAGTGGGCTCAATACATACGGAGCTCATGAGTTTTTTTGTTATGGAGGATCTCTCCTCTGATATCATTTTAGGGCTTCCCTGGCTAGACCTCCATAACCCTACCTTTGATTGGCCCAAAAAAGAGTTAGTGAAATGGGGAAATCAGTGCTCCTCCCATTGTATTGCTTTGCATGCCTCCGATTGTCTCAGTGAGGAGACGCTTCTTCCTGAATTTCTGTCTGATTTTCATGATGTTTTTGATCCTAAAGCTGCTGAAGTTTTACCGCCGCATAGACCTTACGATTGTGCGATTGAACTCCTTCCTGACTCCAAATACCCTAAGGGAAGGATCTTCAATCTTTCTGCTCCAGAACGTGAGGCTATGCGGGATTACACTCAGGATAGTCTTCTTAAAGGTCACATCCGTCCGTCTCAGTCTCCCATGGGAGCTAGGTTCTTTTTTGTTAAAAAGAAAGATGGCAGACTGCGACCATGCATTGACTACCGAGAATTAAATAAAATTACGGTTAAAAATCAGTACCCTCTTCCCCTGATCCCTGATCTTTTCAATCAGATTGTGGGTGCCTGCTGGTTTTCTAAAATTGACCTCCGTGGGGCATACAATCTGATCTGGATTAGAGAAGGAGATGAATGGAAAACTGCGTTCAACACCACAGAAGGTCACTTTGAATATTTGGTAATGCCTTTCAGGTTATGTAATGCACCCGCAGTATTTCAACACTTTGTTAACGATATCTTTAGAGACTTGCTCGGTCGTTATGTGATTGTCTACCTGGATGATATTCTAGTGTTCTCTCCTGATTGGGCCACACATATTGAGCATATTAGGAGTGTTTTGCTACTGTTGCGTCAAAACTCTCTCTTTGCCAAACTGTCCAAATGCCTGTTCGGAGTCCAAAGGGTCACCTTCCTCGGTTACGTTATTACTCCCAATTCTTTTTGTATGGATCCACTAAAAGTCATGGCTATTAAAAACTGGGAACGCCCCTCCAACCTTAAAGCCCTGCAATGTTTCTTGGGGTTCTCCAACTATTATCGAAAATTTATTAAGAATTTCTCTTCTATAGTGAAGCCATTGACGGATCTCACAAAGAAAGGTGCCGATGTGACAAAATGGACTCCGGAAGCGGAAGAGGCTTTTGTACATCTCAAGAAATGTCTTGTTGAGGCTCCTGTATTAGTACCACTAGACTATGATCGCCCATTTATTATTGAGGTTGATGCCTCTGAAGTGGGGGTTGGTGCCGTGTTGTCTCAGGGCTCTGAAAATTTTACATGTTTGCAACCTGTAGCCTTCTTCTCGAGGAAATTCTCTGCTGCGCAGCGCAACTATGATGTTGGTAATCGAGAACTCCTAGCCATTAAATGGGCATTCGAGGAGTGGAGACATTTCCTCGAGGGGGCCAAACACCACATCACAGTATTCACCGATCATAAGAACCTACTATATCTGGATAACGCTAAGCGACTGTCTCATAGGCAGGCCCGCTGGGCGCTATTCTTCACACATTTTAATTTTGTGGTGACTTATCGTCCAGGCTCTTAAAATGTAAACCCTATCTCGCAGTTTTGGTCCCAACGGTGCCCCTAAGGATGTCCCAGATAAAATCTTGTCTCCCGGAGTGGTTCTCGCCATTATTACTCCTGATCTTGCTACTTTAGTGGTTAATTCACAAGATCTTGCTCCCAGTAATACTCCCACTGGGAAACTATTTGTACCTCCAAATCTTCATATTCGTATTTTGGAGGAAATTAATTGTTCTACCTTAACGGGACATCCCAGGTTCGCTGGGACTAAATACCTTCTCTCCCGCTCTTACTGGTGGCCGTCCTGGTCTCGAGACGTATGTGAATTTGTTGCTGCCTGTGAGACATGTGCTAAGATGAAGACTCCTAGGAGATTACCCAAGGGCCTTCTTCATCCCCTTCCTATACCTAAGAGACCATGGTCCCATTTGTCAATGGTCTTCATTACTGATTTGCCTTGTTCCCAAGGGAAGACTGTGATTTGGGTTGTTGTGGATAGATTCTCCAAAATGTGTCATTTTGTACCCCTAAAGAAAATTCCTAGTGCTCCACGTCTAGCCTCGTTCTCTATTAATCACATACTCCGCTTGCATGGTGTACCGGAAAATATTGTATCTGATCGGGGTGTACAGTTTGTCTTTAGATTCTGGAAGGAATTTTGTGGTCGTCTGGGGGTCTCTCTGTCTTTCTCTTCTGCGTTCCACCCTGAGACCAATGGCCAGACAGAGAGATTCAACCAAACTTTGCAACAGTACTTAAGGTGTTTTGTGTCTGATGCTCAAGAAAAATGGAGAACCTTTCTTCCTCTAGCAGAGTTTGCAATAAACAACATTCAAATATTCACTCATTTTGAATTTGATGCCTGCAACATGTTCCAGAAAATCTGGGACAGGGGCAACAAAAGACTGGGAAAGTTGAGGAATCCTCAAAAATCAGCAGTTTGGAGCATTCCAGAGATGAACAGGTTAATTGGAAACAGATGAGTGTCATGATTGGGTATAAATGGAGCATCCCCAAAAGGCTCAGCCACTCACAAGCAAGGATGGGGTGAGGTTCACTACTTTGTGAACAACTGCGTGAGCAAATAGTCCAACAGTTTAAGAACATTTCTCAACATACAATTGCAAGGAATTTAGGGTTTTCATCATCTATGGTCAATAATATCATGAAAAGATTCAGAGAATCTGGACAAATGTCTGCAAGTAAGCTGCAAGGCTGAAAACTAACATTGAATGCCCATGACCTTCGATCCCACAGGCGGCACTGCATTAAAAACCAACATTATTCTGTAACGGATATTATCACATGGGCTCAGGAACACTTCAGAAAACCACTGTCAGTGAACACAGTTCGTCGCTACATCTACAAGTGCAAGTTAAAACTCTACCATGCAAAGCGTAAGCCATATATCAACAACACCTAGAAACGCGCCGGTTTCTCTGGGCCCGAGCACATCTGAGATGGACTGACGCAAAGTGGAAAAGTGTCCTGTGGTCTGACCAGTCCACATTTCAAATTGTTTTTGGAAATCATGGACGTCGTGTCCTCCTTGCCAAAGAGGAAAAGGACTGTCTGGATTGTTATCAGTGCATCTCTGATGGTATGGGGGTGTGTTAGTGCCCATGACATGGGTAACTTGCACATCTGTGAAGGCGCCATTAATGTTGAAAGGTACATAAAGGTTTTGGAGCAACATATACTGCCATCCAAGCGATGTCTTTTTCAGGGATGTCCCTGCTTATTTCAGCAAGACAATTCCAAGCCACATTCTGTATGTTACAACAGCGTGACTTCATAGTGAAAGAGTGCGGGTACTAGACTGGCCTGATTGTAGCCCAGAACTGTCTCCCATTGAAAATGTGTGGCGCATTATGAAGCGCAAAATACGACAATGGAGACCCCGGACTGTTGAGCAACTGAAGTTGTACATCAAGCAAGAATGGAAAGGAATTCCACCTACAAAGCTTCAGCAATTCGTGTCCTCAGTTCCCAAACACTTATTGAGTGTTGTTAAAAGGAAAGGTGATGTAACACAGTAGTAAACATGCCTCTCTCCCAGTCTTTTGTTGCCCCTGTCCCAGCTTTTTTGGAACATGTTGCAGGCATCAAATTCAAAATGAGTGAATATTTGCAAAAAAACCAGAAGTTTGTCCGTTTGAACATTAAATATCTTGTCTTTGTAGTGTATTCAATTGAATATAGGTTGAAAAGGATTTGCAAATCATCATATTCTGTTTTTATTCATGTTTTACACAACGTCCCAACTTCATTGGAATTGGGGTTGTACTTTGACCCCAAGCACAACTCTTGTCCATAAGATTTGTCTGATAGTGCAGTTTATTCAAGTGAATGGGGTTGAGCTGCAATACCATATGCTACACACTCATGTAAAATTGTATATTTAAAAGTTAAGCTTTATCTGTAACAGCTCAATAGATGCTATGTAAGGGGTAGACAAAAATTAGTGTGTATTTATTGTATCCCCGCATCTAGAGATATATTTGTATTTTGCAATACCAGATACAGCTCATTAGCAAGCATGGTACTGTTTTGAAAAAAAGTCATGTTTTCTAGTCCTGAATAATTATTTTAATATGTATATCTGAAAAAAGTAGCCCAATTTTACATTAATCGGGCAAAACTAAAAATAGCATTTTGACCTACTGGTATGCCTTTAAGTGAATGTCTAATATTTTATTTCTGTTATCTTGAGACGTAAAAGTAATACAAAAAAATTGATGAAATCATCCAACGATTTTATCTTGTAAAGTCTATCATGAGTAAGACAACTACAGAATGAAAAGTATCCCTCGGGGAAATCCTCTGTTTTATATTTTTAATCCCCTCTCTCTACATTTTAATATGGCATTGGAAATGATCACTGTGACCCTGGCAGTTGCTGCATATGATTTAAAAGGCATTTCTCAATGTCCCTGCTGTCAGAGTCTCCATTAACATATATTCCAGACACATACATTAGCTGTTTGAGAAGCCAAGTTAAAGACCACTGGGATATTTGAAGAGGAAGCTGATCCTATCTATCTCCTTCCTTTGCAGGAGCCATCTTCACTGTGCAGTGGGATAACTCAACTATGTCACATAGTGCAGTAAATGTGAAAAACAGGTCTGATTAGAAACAAAATGACACTTTGCATCAATGGGTGCAGAGTGCTCAGTAAAGGTCATGAGTAGGATGGCTGCCTGGCATCAGTTCATTGAATTAATGAGAACGACATGGCAATTAAACATAAAAACTATTTAAAATAATAAATTACTTTTGTAGACGCAATATTGATTGCCACAACCTAAAATGACATTATTTGACATTTTATGGATGTTATGAATGCTACACTGTGGTTGAATATGAATCAGTTTAGGATGATATATGCTGCAGATATGGTAATGCCTATGGTTGGAACTGTACGGATATAAAATATAAATAGCAATAAGTGTCAATATAAGACTAGAACCCATGAGAAGGGGACAGATGATGTTATTGACATTTTTACTTATGTGATATCCTCTGTGAGTAAATCACCTAAGTCTGGAATTAGACTTTTATTTATCTATGGAAGTGACTTGGTGTTATATTTATGATATTTTAGTTATAAAATAGAAACTTCACACTTAACTTCATGGAACACCAATCTCAACCAAGAATTCCAGTAATTATATATAATAGTTGTTCCCAACTGGTTTCTTGTAACTATCAACCTCACTACAGGATGAGAAAGTCAATATAACCTTTCAGACAGGCTCTGCTCTGTGTCTTCTACTCCCTCATTTTCCTAATTACAGTATACAGTTGATAATAAGAAGCTCCTACCATATCAAGGGTTACCTACCTCTGCTTACTCTTGGGAGAGCATTGAGTTATACTTGGTGCAGAAATACTTGTATAATAACTAAGACTACTGATAGGAAATTTAGATTGTGAACCCTACTTGTGACTGTGAATGATGACAATGTCTGTAAGTCAATACAGAATATGTTAGTCCTATATAAGCAAGAAAAATAAAATAAACAAGAGAAATATTATAACGACTATAATATGTAGCATCCCAATGAGACCACCAATGAAAGGGTTTGGATGTCTTGCTAATGTTCTTACACATGTGTTTATAAAATGGTTGCTGTTTTATGATGTAATTTTAAATGGACTGAACCATTGAGGCTGGAGTTGGCAAGATGGTCCATTCTTCAACTAAAATATTTTAGTTAGGGAGAAGAAGGAAGCTGGAGTGCTCAGGTTATGCTGACTTTGAGTGTACATAAACTTTCAAGCTATTTTTTATTTTCTAGAAGCATTTGTGTTATTAATAAAAATTGTGATATCCTTTATTAATGAATTTCAGCTCCTGTTCTGCACATCTTTATTTTTTCATCTGTAAACCATTCCTCACTAGCAGTTGAGGCTGGGGGTGGTGTCACTTCAACAGCTATATCTCCAGCATTGCAATACATAGAACAGTGATTTTGGTGCCATGTGAAAAATACCATTCTCATCTATCATATGACTCAAAGACTGCATATATTATTTCCAGAGATATCATCAGTTGATAGCACAGTCAGTATTAGGAGTAGCTGCATTTATATATAAATATGCCAATCTTGATCACATGTTGCTGCCAAATGAAATAGGAGAATCTCATCTATTACAAAACACTAAGTGCCCTTTTCTACTTTTTTTTTTTTTTTTTTTTTTTTTTTTTTTTTTTCTACATTTTTTCCTTTTCTACTTTTTCTAATGACTAACGCTAGGTTTACACTAGCATTCGTCTCTCCGTCATTCGGGTCCGCTTGGGGACCCCAAAAATGGAGAGCCCATCTGCTAAAAAACAGTTACCCGCGTACGCCATAGACTATAATGCAGAACGCCGAGTGTCTATAGGGTTTCTGCTGGTTTTATACTGGACTTTTGTCTCTGCCGATTTTAAACAGAATCTATGACGGAGACTCCAATGCAGATGTGAACCTAGCCTGAGATACAACTGTTTAAAGTTTCACTGCATTACACAAGAACCTGTACACCCATACTCCAGTGATAAGTAGTGAGAGAGAGAAAAATACAGAACAGAAAGTGGATTTCAGTGCAGGGTTTAATGAAAATGAGCCAGAATCTGTTAATAAAATATATTACATAAACATTTAGTAATAAAAAATGAATCTTCAGGTTGGATGCCCTTTTTGAAACCTGCAGCCTGGGCATTGAAGCTATTCTACTGTAAGGAGACTGCCAAAACTCAAATACTCACTGATCCCAGAAAAAGTCATAAACAACCTCAACTTCTGTCCCAAGCTTGTACCTCTATTTCTATGGAAGATTTGTTGTTCAATTGTTCATATACTGAAAATAAAGTAAGTTGCGAATGGTTGCACTGTTTATTGCCTCCTAAGTCTTCAATTCTGCACCCAAAACAACAAGAGCACCCCAACCACCATTAGACAAAAGGAGACTTTACCACGGGAAGTTCTCCAGGGAAAGGTACTGTTACCACAAACGTCCATTCTGCAGGTGCCCTCTTCACTGCACCAGCCCCTGAGGAGTGCTACAGGAAGGCAGTCATGGTCTGCAGTCACCATGACCCCCACTACTACTACTTCCATTCTCTGCTCCCTCCCCTAATGGGTTGTTGCTGCAAAGAAAAAAATGGCATCACAAACAGGATCGTCACTTCTGTATCCTACTGAGGGGTTAAACATGAGCTAAGACACTTTTGTGTTGTACAAGATATCCTGTTTCAAAGACTTCTGCCTCATCAGAATGCTGTTGGCCAATCCATATGAGTTTAATCAGCTATCTTGGAAATATTGTGAGCAATAGTGAGAGACATATACTGTTTCATTTGAGAGACTTTATGTACCAGCTTTAGAGATGTTGATCTGCTGCATCTTAGAGACTTTTTAACAGAAACATAGATATGAATTACTTTATTATATAAAACTTAATGGCATTAACATTAAACAAACCTAGGGGTATAAGCTATAGTCTAGTAAAGTTGGAGAGGAAGAGGCGTAGTAGCCATAGGAACTAAACTGCTGTAGACCCAGTGAATGTAACCAGGTTTATTGATACCCTTTTTATAGAATGAACAGGAAACCAGCAGGATTCTGGAAATATATGGGTGCCGCCTTGTTGGAAAAGGCCATATTCAACTATTAGAGCCAATCCTTTTAAAGCGGTTATTTAGGGCTATGATACTGAGCTCCACTTCCTCTTTTCAGAAAGTGATAAAATGTCCATTGGTCACCTGGCAGCTTAGCCCCATTTGGCCATGTGGTTAACAGATGTGATGTCGCTTTCTGAGAAGACAAAGTGGAGCTCAGGATCATAGTCCAGGATAACTGCTCATCGGACAGCTTCCCATGACTGTAATTGAAGGCAGAACCATCTTGTTTTTTGAGCATCGCAACTTACTGTAAAGTCACCTACCAAAACCCTTATCTCAGAATAGCCGAGGACTTGAACCTGACCTGATGACCTCATACTGGGGAAAAGATCCCGTGGTCCAAATGTTCAAAGTAGAGTACTGCACACTGAAGAGGAAAAGAAAGATTTACGTTTCCATTTGAGGTTCATGACAAAATGTACTGAGGCTTCAGCCAGAGTCTCTGCGAAGATGCTGTTACCACTACTATCAAGACGCCAAGCCCAAAGGCTTCATAAAATTCAAGACCTGACTAGGAGACCTCGGGAGGTTCCAGAAAAACATCTGCAGAAAATACAGCAAGCTGTGAGTTGTTTGCATTGTTTATTGTTTCCTCAGTCCTACGCCCCAACAATCATTGATCTCATGGAGACTTTACCAAAGGGAGTGCCCAGGGGGAACTTAGTATTGCCACCATCTTCAGTGCTGATAGCCCCAACTTTACGGCTTCCTGGAGATGACTGTATTGAGGGCTAAGGGATGCCCTCAGGAAAATGGTGTTTGTGACAGAAATAGAAGTTACAAAGGTTCTCTGCTATGTTCAGTTTTGAGTTGATCTTGGACACTGTTCAGATTCCTATAACATTCTGCTGTGTGCTGGCTGAGAGAGACTATAGCCAATACTCTGCGTGCATGGAAGATAATCTTGGTGCTCTTTAAAGATAGTCTATCTAACACAACAAAAATGAATTGCTATCTGCTGTGTAGTGACAAAGTGCACATACCTTTATTATGTCCAAGTGCCATCTTGCCACTGAGAAATTCAACTTTTATTCTATATTCAAGCAAGCTATTTGGCTAACCTGCCAGAGCACCCATTTTCTTTTGTGGACACCACCCAGTGCAGCCCCCAAAACATAATGTTTGGCAAGTCCCATGGACAGTGATTTGCATGGACCAAAAAAGAAGATGCTCCAGCAGGTGCAGCCCTGCCCAAACGCACTGAACTTCTTGTTTGTTGAAGTTGAATTTCTCAGCAGCAAGATTTCACTTTCATACAAGAAGGTATGTGCAGTAATGTGAATAACAACCCCTACAACAACATATAAGTGGTTTAATAGCGGTTTTAGTGGTGGGAGTTTGTAAGAATAACTGTTATATTGCTACTAGTAACCATGAAACTCTGTGCCTTTTAGAGACTATGTAACTGCCAAGCCTTGTACCCATTGTAAAATTCAAGCTTGGCTTGGCCAAGTATTGCAGTCACCAGGTACATTCAAAGTTGCAGTTGTGTGTCTGCCTGTTCACTGTGACATCTTTAAATGGGGAACTATAAAAGGGTCAAGGGCAAGAAAGAGAACAGTACCTCTAGCTCCACTGACCAGAACACTCACAGAACCGTTTACCTTGGGAAACAAAAGTAGAACCAGTAGGAAGACCTGAATCTATGTTGAGCAACAATGAATGAATGACTGCTTTGGAACAGTTTGTGCATGTTAAGCACCAGCTGGTGGTATTGCTTGGCCAATAAATTATGGTATTCTTTGGACATTGCATGACTATTTGGTTAGGTTAATCCACTTTCAGAGCTTGAGCAACTTGTATCAAAATACATGATTATTGAACAAAATTACAAAATTTGTGCACAGAATGATGGTTTTCAGGCATGTAATGTACAGACATGTAATTTAGATATTATATAGGCATTATATGGTTGTATTAATAATATTGAGACGCGCTATATAATTTAGGCATTATATGGTTGAATTAATAATAATGAGACCCACTGTGTTTGGTATTATTACTTAGTCTTGCTGTTTATCTCATTGTGGTTTTAACTGGTATCATTAATGCTGAATACTGGGGTAGACTCTACTGTACTGGTCCTACTTTGTATCTGGCATTACTGTTGGGTTGGCATGATTTTACATTATAGCCACTATTTTGACAACATTTTCTCTGTGGGAACTACAATGCGATTGGAATGACTACATGTGTACTAGTATTTGGTTTACACATGGGCATTAGTATATGAATGGTACACTTTTTAGGCAACTGACTTTTTGCTGTAATTACAGTTCTGGAACTCATATTTGGTCTACCTTCTATAAGTAACAGTAGTTCTATACCTGCCAACATTGTATAGTATAGATACTGGTATGGTAACTATTGTATGCTTAACTAACCTGGTTACATTGGTACCACTGATGCAGTAGTTATTATATAGATACTAGTTATCAGATAAATATTTGTATTTTATATAGTACATTTATCCTAATGTAATATTTGCATGGTTGATATCTGTGCTCTGTATCACATGAGCCACCATCTGACAATCTATACTGTATATATGTGTATATATACACACATGACATAGGATCATCCAGTACTGCTAACCACAAAGCTTGCTTCTTATAGAAGATTGAAAGGTTATTTTTTATTAATTCTCATGTTTTCTTTTCAAGTTTCCTGTTTGTTTTGTTGTATGATAGGTTATATTTCACTTCAATCAGACAGAGATAGGCATAGTAGAGCAGTTTGTCCTTTTAGTCACCCTAGTTATACATACTTTATGATAAAATAGGTTATTATTGTTATGCTTTGACTAAAAACACTTATGAAGCATAAGTGATGTATGTCATATCTCTTTTCCAATATATGAATATGCTTTATACAAAACAAAATGTATTCCAAAGGCTTTGACTTATCTAAGGACAGGAGGTAGAAAACGGAAGTGTCTTCAGTTCATGCTACTACTCTTCAGACTGGTCCCTTGCCAGCTGTTTGTATTCTGCATAAATATCCTTTGTGGCAATATCAACTCTGTATTACATTAATGACTTTTTAGAATTTGTGACAAGCTATGTGTATTATTGTCACACGTATTATTAAGTCATGTCATAATAGAACTCAGTGTTAACCAGATAATAGCACATATCATAAGGGCATTTCTATATAACAGATGTTTGTAAGTATAATGATGGGATCTCATCTGTATTTCATTTTGTTTTGTTTAACTCTTTAAGGGCCAGTCTATTTTTAGCCTTAAAGAGGACCTTTCACGTCCTCATGTATATGCTGTTTTCCCGGTATGTGCCCCGGGACTGGAGATATCGGTGGTGTTAGTTTCGCAGTTTACTGTCAGAAGGACGTTCCTGACAGTCTAGCTGCGCTGTGTGAAACGCCCTCCCTGACAGTTCTCATTCATAGACTTGTACTGGGGGGGGGCATTCCTCACAGCTCAGCGTCATCGGCGAGCAGTAAGGAACGCCCCCCTCTGACAGTACAGTGCTATGGGCGAGTACAGAGGGGGGGGGGCGTTCCTTACAGCCCAGCGATGACGATGAGCTGTGAGGAACGCCCTCCAGTCTATGAACAAGAACTGTCAGGGAGGGCGTTCCTCACAGTTCAGCTAGACTGTCAGGAACGTCCTTCTGACAGTAAACCGCGAAACTAACACCACCGATACGCTGTCGGCTTTCTAGCAGTATGTAAAACCGCATATACATGAGGAGGTGAAAGGTCCTCTTTAAGCTCTAAGTTTTTTTTTCTTGTTTCATATTTCAAGAGATGTCACTTTTTATTCTTTCTTTGTCTGAGCTGGCTGAGGGCTTGTTTTTTGCAGGATGAGTTGTCATTTCTAATGGCACTTATGGTTATCTTTTTCTACCTCTTTTGGTGAGGGCAGGGGATGAAAAAGAAATGCAATTCCAGTGATACCAAATAATTCTTTATATGTTTAGAACTTTAGCAGAATATGCGCAAATTTTCTAGAAAAAGAAACGTTTTTGGGGAGCCTATTTCTCTGAGACCCATAGTTACTTTAATTTTCCATCGATGTAGCCATATGGGGCCTGTTTTGTTTTTTATTTTGTTTTTTGCAGGGAAACTTATATATTTGACACAATTTTGGGTAAATAATGTATAATGTATTGTTTACTTTTTATAAATGTTTTTGTAATTGGAAGAATTCCATCATAGTTTTAATTTTTTTTTTCTTGTATATTGTTTGAATAATGTGTAAGCTTTAGCTTGTTATGATTGCATTTGTACCATTTATCTACTTCACTTTTAATTTTGCTATTAAAGAAATATTGAAAAATGTAATGTATTCATTAAGGCTGAGGCCCCACGTTGCGGAAACACAGCTTTTGTTGTTGCAGATTTTGCTGCGTTTTTTTTGAGCCAAAGCCAAGAATGTAAACACAATGATTAGGAAATATATAGGAAGTTCTTATACTTCTACCTTCTGCTCAATCCACTCCTGGCTTTGGTTAAAAAAAACCCAGCAAAATCTCCAACATAAATTCTCCGCAATGTGGGGCTTCAGCCTGAGACTAAGGCCCTATGTTGCGGCACACAGCAAAAAACGCTGCGGAAAAAAACCACAGCAGAAACGCAACGTGTTTTTTTCCACTGTTTTTTAATTGCATTTTTGCTGAGTTTTTCTCTGCAGATTTTCTTCCCTTGTTAAACCTATAGGGAAAACGCAAGTATTTCCACAGGTATAATTGACATGCTACGTTTTTGAAAATGCAGCTTTACTGTAGTGCTTTTTTTTTCTGCAATGTGTGGATGGGTTTATCCAGAATCTTATTCACTTTGCTGGTACTGTAAAATGCTTGGTTTTTTTTCAGCGTAGTTTCCGCAGCGGGAAAAACACTGCATTTCTGTAATGTGGGGCTTTAGCCTGAGGTCGGGCCCAAGTGGCGTAAACACCTCGGTTTGGCCACAGTAGAAACGCCATGGCAAAAACTGTGGAATTTGCAGTCCCTGCAAAGTTGAGCAGTTATCGTTCACTTCTGCCAAAACAAGATCACGGAGTAGCAGGAATGGACCGTGGTGGGAGAAACCGGAACACTGGGGATAGGTGAGTGTGTTTTTTTTTTTTGTTTGTTTTTTTTCACCTTCCTCAGCCCCCTTGCAAAAAACGCTTATCCTGGAAAAGTTGTAATGTATCTTTTTTGTCAGTACTTGAACCCTACAAATTGTACAGTGCTGCGGAATATGTTGGCGCTATATAAATAAAAATTATTATTATTAATTATTATTATTATTATTATAAGCCCTGGACAACTGCAAATAATAATATGGATGACCATGCTTTATCTTTAATCTGTGTCATGTCTAAGAGGAAGGGAGCACAAATTTTTTTTTCCATGTGCTGTCCAGTAATTTTTTTTTTTTCGCATGCGAACGTATTCCACAAGACCAGGACATGGTTACATTACAAAAGATTACTTGATACTGTACATAGAGCTTTGATGTACAAGACCAAAAGTAGGCCAATAGGGGACAACCCTGCTGAGTCCTTTTATTTTGTTATAATGCTGGAGAAGTATTGATAGGCTTTTTATCAGTGTGCTGTATTGTTTTATATGTATTGCTGTTTTATGTAAGTATATTGCTTTTCAGGATATTCTTTATTAGATGTATAATATATCTTCAAACAAAGTTAAGCTAAGAATCCAGCTCACCTATGATATGGATGTGCAGCATGTGCAGGAGTAGTTGTATGGTTAACTGGTTACCATGGCTAAAGACTCAACCAACTCCTTCAGCATTCCTTCTGGGCTGGGGCATTGCTGAGGGGACCTGCAGGATACTTGATGGTGTTTCTCCAGGGGGTGCGTCCTAATTGTTGACAGCCTTCCTAAGCCTGATGGAGGTTACCGTGCCTATGATGGTCGCGCAGTAATAAGACTCAGGAGACCAGAAGTATGAAGAAACTAGGCAAATTTAAGTTTTACTTGAGGTATAACAAAGGTAACCAGCATCCAATTCTGGTGGTTCAGTTTTTATAACGTTACCACTGCAGGCTGGGGGCATGAGCTGGCAGTTGGTCCACCTTTTTGGCAGTCTATGTTTCCCTTGCTGAGAAATTGTATATTGTATATTGTATCTATATTGTAAAAAAGCCCATTAAGTCTTTTCAGGGTCCCACTGCAGGGTGAAGTTCAGCAGGGTGCCCTGTCTGTCCTGTGCCACAGTCAGGGTCGTGGCTCTGAAACCCATATAACATTTATTATTAGCAGGGACTGTTCGCACCTCCTGTCTGCTGGAAGCATGCAGCACTGTACTAGCTGGGTGATCCCCAGGTTTGCTAGGGTTCAGGCTCAGTGTTCCTTCACAAGCTACACATTCTCTCTGCTCCAAGGACAGGAAAAGACCTCTTCCTAACCACTGAGCATGGAGACTGTTGTCTTGCAGGCCTGGTGGAGGCCTGGGTCCAATCCAAGGTATGTTCTCCCTGTTTTTGCATGGCTTTCCTTCAGGTACTCCAGATTCCTCCCACATGCCAAAAATATACTGATATGTACATTTGGCTCCCCTGCACAAACATGCTATCAAAACCCCTGAAAGGCTTCAATTTGATAGAGCAAAAAAAGGGTGACCACACTTAGACACATATAGCATATCACTTTGTAACACAATATCACTAAACAATATTTTCTTGATAATCTAATCATCTTGTGATACACATATTTGGACATGTCCTGGAAAGAGGAGAGGAAAGGAAAGGTAGAACACCAATGTGCCACTTAAATAGATAATCATAGTTCTTCAGTCAGTCTCTTATAATATATAAGACAGAGATGATAGCAGACGTTGGCAATGACAACCTTCTGTTACAGTTGGCACTTTAATAAGCAAGCCAGTCATTTGGAATCAATGGATTCCATTTATTTCTGTCAAATCTGGTTCCAAGTGATTCTTGCACAATTTATGTCATTTTACCTGCAAGGCAGCCCTGAAGGATGGTACAGGCAAGGAACATATTTTGGAAACAATTTAGGTAATGGTTTAAAATGTAGCAGAGCAAACATGTCGCTATAACCGGACTTGTAATATAATCACCCGAGCCATTCCACAACACACTTCTGGAATCATTCCCTATATTGGCATAAACTGTTCATTTAGTATTACCACTGTCTGCTGTGTAGTGTAATGTAGAAACAAAAGAAGCAGAAAATCCATGTAGCGGTAAAAAATGTCATTCCAACATGTCAGCTGAACATATTTCAGGTCTACCAGTATAGACAGAGGATTTCCTTTAGTTTCATTTCCATAGTCACTGTACAGTACTTCTACTATATTTCAAGTGGTCTCAATTTATTTAACATGCTCAATTTGTTTTTAACTCTAGTATTTCTAGAATTAAAGGGGTTGTCCAGTCAAAAATGAACAACCCGTTTAAGATTTAAATTGAACGGGGGCAGTGAAAAAAAAAATAAAAAATCATACTCACCTTTCCACGGGGCTCCGGTGCCTCCCTGCGCAGTCTGATCTTCTCGGTCCAGTGATGATGTGTGGCGGAAGTCCTAGTCACTGAAATCACGTGACCGCTGAGGCCAATCAGTGGCTTCAGCGGACCTCAGGAAGAGACCCGTGAGAGGCCACCGGAACATCGGGGACAGGTGAGTATTATATTTTTTTTTACCTCCCCTAGGATGTCCAGGCATTAAATGCCTGGACAACCTCTTTAAAAGAACACAAAACCCAGAAAATGTACATAAAAATAATATAATCTCCCAGCTCTTCCTCCATTATGCTTCTTCATTCCCTCGGTTCTATTTTGTCTCATGTATTAGTTAAAAACTGAGAAATAACTAAAAAGAAAACTCTGTGTGTCCCAGGAGCTCAACCATGTTCCCCTCTTTCATACAGTAATATGACCGTAATACTGGATGAGTAACTGATACCTGGATAAGTGACTCTTCCCTCAATCTTCTCTGCTGTGCTCTCTGTACAGTAGGATAAAAGTCTTGTTAAGCCCCACCTCCTTGGCTAAGTCCCTCCCCCCTTTGTTAGTGTTGACAATGATGGAGCAGCCTAGGAGGCGTTTTACATCTTTGTTCTCTACAGAATTTCTAGAAAACTGTTTGTATCAGGATTATGAAGACCATTCTTTCAACGGACAATAGTAAGTTCTACTATACTTATACTCTACTACTACTGTACTTTTAGTTAGTTTTCTTTTAAAGGAATTCAAATCTAAATCTTCCCCATTCTTATTACAATATATTAATGAAGTACGTCAGACTGTAAGGTCTATGCTTGCTCTACGGTGAATTTAGGTGGCTGTCTAGCCGTACGCCTTGTGCTTAAAAGGGTTGTACCACCAAAGCATATTATGACCTATTCATAAGATAGGCCATAACTTGGTGAAAGGTCGAGATCTGACAATGAGGACCCCCACTGATTCAGAGAATGGGGACCTACCTCCCCTGTGAATGAAGTGGCAAGATGCGCATTGCTGCTCCATTTATTCTGTATGGGACTGCTGGATAAAGATAACTGTACTCTTCAATTTCTGGAAGAAAGAGAGATAGGACCCCTTTCTCCAAATTTGGGGTCCAAATGATCAAATCCCCACTGACCTGAAAATCATGATGACTTATCTCCTGGATAGGTTCTAACTTGCTTTGGTGGTCCAACCCCTTTAAGGCTGTCCAAAACCTGTCCACTCCATAAATCTCTGCATTAATGTCCTGGACTCCTGATACCTCACCACACGTAATCTCTGATCCTCACAAGACAAGATCTCACTACCCCATTGCATCAGAATATCTCCTACCATCAAGACTTTCAAAACCAATGTGAAACCCACTTTTTCAGAAAAGCCTTCAGCCTCAAATAACCCTGTGAGTGGCATCCACCCTTACGCACTGTCTTCTTCCCTTTCCCTTGTAAATTGTAAGTCTTTAAGGGAAGGGTCCTCTATCTTCTAGTATTTTGTCACTTACGAAGCTAATGTTTATTGTCCCTTTGTTTTTATTTTCTCATGTTATGTATTGTATATGTCACATATACAGTACCCTGGAATTAATGGCAGAATTATTACAATAATTACCATCTACAACCACAGGATCTTGAGAAAATGATTGCTACCCTCTTTTGGCTGTGGCAGAGAAAACACTACTATTGTTAATGCTTCCAGTTGTAATGGAGTCATGTCCCAGTTAGGTGGATGTTCTTCAGAGTTCAGCGTTGTCGCTGGGCGGTAAGGAACACCCCCTCTGGCAGTACAAGGCTATGTTAGAGTACAGTCGGAGGGCGTTCCTCACAGCTAGGCTGTAAGGTCCATCCTTCTGACAGTGGCGAGATATTGGTGCCAAAAGTAACGGCACCAATATCTCCAGCACCGGGGTGCATACTGGGAAAGCCAACTGTCAGCTTTCTAGCGGTATGTAATACTGCACATTGATGAGGACATGAAAGGTCCTCTTTAAGCATCTTGTGTAGTTAGTAGTGGTATTGTCTAAGGCTACTGTCACACTGTTTTTTATCTGTTCGATTATATTGTATGTACTTGGAAAGTTATTGAGGAATACAGTAAACTGACCCATAGATTCCCTATTCACTGGACGGAGGCGAAAGAGCAGCAGACTGTACTGTTTCATGTACTGGCATCCAGTAAACATGAATACTACATGTACTACTTTTTTCACATGGGTGCCAGCTAACCTATGTGCTAGGATTTTCTTTTAACATATACATACGTTAAACAGATGCATGAGGCACAGTGTGAAAGTAGTGTTATGGGTTCCAACATGCTTTGCATGCCATGTATTTCTACTCCCACACACTGGTGTCATTAGGCACTCAATGGATCATGCTAGCATGTGGACCTGTCAACAAATGCTGTCAGGATGGCCTAGTTTTCTGAACAGTTTTTGCCTTGAGGCCTAACATTTTTGTTACAAGTTGACAATGGTAATTGAACACTAAAGATGAGAAACAGGGGCACTAAATCACTGGACACTAGGAACTATACAACTACAATATTAAGGCACAAAACTATGGTCCTGTAGATTACATGGATTAGGGGAGGCACAACATGAGGCACTGGGCAGTAAAACACTATTTATATACGTACTGCTTACAGGAAATACAACAAGTCTAATGACCTAATGACAAATATCAGAAAGTAACTGGAAACTGTATTGAAACTGAATAAAAGATTTTTTTTTTTCACCAACAGGCTAAATAAGATGTGGTTGACAGCAGAAGGAAATGGCAAGACAGTAAAGAAAAAGAACATGTAAGAGAAATAACATTTATAGAAACATTAGCATATTTCATAACAACTTTAAAAATAATTACTTTACATAAAATAAAATATTTATATCATATTCTCTGCTGCTACATTTCCTTAAGCCTATTTCATACTTCTTGAATTTTAATTAAAACCATTCATAACAAAATGTATTCTCATATATATAAAACTATATTCAAGCTGTAAGAAAAAAATGTTTAGAATTAAATATAGAATTAGAAATATTGTTCACAAAGCATTGGTGGAGACATAACTCTCATTCAACTGGGTGTGCTTTGTAGAACTGTGTTCTTTATCTCAGCTTTGGTGCTAAGAACACTAAGGAGATATGTCCATATGGTGCAGCTATGGAAATGGCCTAATGAGAAAAATTAAAAAGGGAGGTAACCTTAAAATATAGAGAAAACAGACAAGTCTCTTCATAAAGTAGGTGCAGCTGATATCTAGATTTCTCAAAGGTTTTCCATTATTATAGGCATTCAGTCAGGGAAATTAATTGCCACCTTGTCATGTTGGAGAGACTTGACAGAAAAGATCTTAATAAGCTGCCAATTCTATTTCATTATAGTAAGTGCGGCTGAGCCCACTATATCAGAGAAACCTATTAAGAGCAAGTAAATTTGTATAATGAGATCTCTGATGTGAAGCTGATGTTGAAAGAGCCATATTTATATTTTATTTAATATAAAGTTGTTTTATCTGTTTTTGATATTAAAGGGATTAGCTACCTTTTTAGATCAATTTTAGGTCAGTGGTGCCCCACTGTTGGGACCCCCACAGATCAGTTGTTTTCTCAGGCACAGAGCTCCCAATATAGTTTACTTACCAGATACTTCGTTGCTTACTTGCTGAATTTGGAATTCTTGACAGCAGCAGTTGTTGGTACTGCAGCGATGTCCTGTAGACTTGAGCAGCAGTACCCAAAACTGCCCCTATCATCTGAATGTTACCATTCCCTTGACAATGGAGTTTGTTCCTCCAAACTGTCTGATATTGGGACACCTAGATCCTTAGTGGCACCCCTATCAGAAGCAGTGAGCTGCCACCTGATGCAACATGTTTGCGTTACCTTATGGTAGATGTGATCAGAGCAGACAGAATCCTGTTCTTCAGGGTTATATGAACGACATATCAGTTCTGCTAAGTGGATATATATGGCTATACCTACCAAGTCCCATATCAGTGAATTCTGTGCTCCTCCTTAAAGGGAGTGTGCCAGGTCCTACATGGCTCCCAAATCAATAATAGTTCTGGGTAAGGATCTTTAATAGGAGTATAGACATACCTTTGTAGCCACAAACAGATGAAGTAATGCAAAGAAAATTATCTTTTTATGGATATGTAAATCAGCCTGCAATGCAACAGGGGCAGGGCCTGAATTGCCAGATTTACCTACAGACAGCTGCAAAGACTTCAACTCTCCTCTGGAATCACAGCCCAAAGATTTCACTGTAGCTGTGGATGACATTTCAGCCTCTGTCTGTGTCACAGTTTGGAGACAAATTTCCCAAATGAAATCCTGCCCCTGCTGCACTTGTCGGTGATTTACCTATCTACAGTATATAAGGCTGAAAAACTCTGCAATGATTCATCAGTTTGTAGCAAGAATTATATATTTCTGTTCCCATTACAAGTCCCTTCATGGCACTATTATTGGTTTGGGGGAAATTTTGGACTTCAGAAACTCCCTGCAATACTCAATGAATTTACTGCATATGGCTATACCTACCAACTCTCAGATGAGTGAACTATCTGCTCCCCCTAGTGCTCGATGTATGTATACGGCTATACCTACCAAGTCTCACATCGGTGAACTATATGTTCCTTTATAATGCTTGGTGAATGTACAGTTAAGTCCATAAATATTTGGACAGAAACAACATTTTTCTAATTTTGGTTCTGTACATTACCACAGTGAATTTTGAATAAAACAATTCCGATGCAGTTGAAGTTCAGACTTTCAGCTTTAATTCAGTGGGTTGAACAAAATTATTGCATAAAAATGTGAGGAACTAAAGCATTTATTACACACAATCCCTTCCTTTCAGGGGCTCAAAAGTAATTGAACAAATGAAATAATTGTAAATAAAATGTTAATTTCTAATACTTGGTTGAAAACCCTTTGTTGGCAATGACTGCCTGAAGTCTTGAGCTCATGGACATCACCAGACGCCGCTGCGTTTCCTCCTTTTTAATGCTCTGCCAGGCCTTTACTGCAGCGGTTTTCAGTTGCTATTTGTTTGTGGACCTTTCTGTCTGAAGTTTAGTCTTTAACAAGTGAAATGCTGCTCAATTGGGATGAGATCTGGTGACTGACTCAGCCATTCAAGAATATTCCACTTCTTTGCTTTAGTAAACTCCAGGGTTGCTTTGGCTTTATGTTTTGGGTCATTGTCCATCTGTATTATGAAACGCCGACCAATCAGTTTGGCTACATTTGGCTGATTTTGAGCACACAGTATGTCTCTGAATACCTCAGAATTCATCCGGCTGCTTCTGTCCTGTGTCACATGTGACAAATAAACACTAGTGACCCAGTGCCACTGGCAGCCATGCATGCCCAAGCCATCACACTGCCTCCGCCGTGTTTTACAGGTGATGTGGTATGCTTTGGATCATGAGCTGTACCACGCCTTTGCCGTACTTTTTTCTTTCCTTCATTCTGGTAGAGGTTGATCTTGGTTTCATCTGTCCAAAGAATGTTCTTCCAGAACTGTGCTGGCTTTTTTAGATGTTTTTAGCAAAGTCCAATCTAGCCTTCTTATTCTTGAGGCTTAAGAGTGACTTGCACCGTGCAGTGAACCCTCTGTATTTACTTTCATGCAGTCTTCTCTTTATGGTAGATTCGGATATTGATACGGCTACATCCTGGAGAGTGTTGTTCACTTGGTTGGCTGTTGCAAAGGGGTTTCTCTTCAACATGAAAATAATTCTGCACTCATCCACCACTGTTGTCTTCCATGGGCGTCCAGGTCTTTTTGCATTGAGGAGTTCACCAGTGCTTGCTTTCTTTCTTTCTTTCTTTCTCAGGATGTACCAAACTGTACATTTTGCCACTCCTAATATTCTAGCAATTTCTTAGATGGGTTTTTTCTGTTTTTGCAGCTTAAGGATGACTTGTTTCACCTGCATGGAGAGCTCCTTTGACCACATGTTTTCTTCACAACAAAATCTTCCAAATGCAAGCACCACACCTCAAATCAACTACAGTCCTTTAATCTACTTAATTGAGAATAACATAACAAAGGAATTGCCCACACCTGCCCATGAAACAGCCCAAGAGTCAATTGTCCAATTACTTTTGGTCCCTTTAAAAACAGGATGACACATGTTAAGGAGCTGAAACTCCTAAACCCTTCATCCAATTTTAATGTGGATACCTCAAATGAAAGCTGAAATTCTGGACTTTATTTCCATGTCCATTATATAACTATAACTTAAATATGTTTCAGTAAACAGGTAAAATAAAATGCTTCTTGAATGTATATGGCTATACCTACCAAGTTTCATATGAGTGAATGTTTATGGCTATACCTATCAAGTCTCATATCAGTGAATGTATATGGCTATAACTGTTAAGTCTCCCATTAGTGAACAATTCACTCCTCCCTAGTGTTTGGTGAATGTACTGTATATGACTATACCTATCAAATACCGCATCAGTTAACAATGTGTTCCTTTCTAATGCTCGATGAATGAATATGGCTATATGTTTTGAGTCTTATATCTGTGAACTAATGTATGTACTCCTTCTCAATGAAACTTTTTTTTTTTGCTGTAGGTTAAAAGTCGTGCAGGTACAGTCTTACTACATGTCTACATCTAGCGTGCATTACAGAAATGTCTCAGTAGTTGTGACCCAAAGTGTACTGTCACATTTTGCCATTGTACAAGCATAAAGTTTATTTACAGAATTATTTTTTTATCACTAATGTTTTTATTGTTCTCAGTTTATCTACATTTATCTACAAATTATTTATTTTCGGGATAGACTCAAATTGTATTAATGTAGAACTAAAACCCTCTTTGGATTTTTAATCTCAGCAAATCATGTGTTAAGCTGTTTGTTTTGTTAAATTCACAACAAACTGACAATCTACTATATTATAATGGGTTGCTGGCAGTAGTGCTTTGAGAATGTTGGAAAGTTTGGGGGGTAAGTGCAAAAAGAAAATGACTGCAATTAAGAATGTTTACTAGCATGAGGAAGACAATGACAAGTTGGAAGAATAAGGATTATACTGTCAAGTGGAATAAAATACATGCAATTAAATGAGCAGAAGGATGGAGACGTCTTTTACATTTTAATTAGTTTTCTCGACATATTGAAGACACTACAATACATGGAAATCGCCTATAGTAGTAACTTGTAAGTCTATAAACTTTACAAATTTAAAAACACAGAGACACTATTATTCTTTGCTCTTGACAATGGTTGACGTTGTATTATATCTATATCTCTATCTATAAAGATATACAGAGGTGTGTGAACACCCCTGGGACAGGGTTAGGGGCATTTACATGTTCAGTTTTCTTGCAAGAGGTTTTTAAAGCCAAAACCAGAAACGGATTGAAAAAAGGTAGGGCCTGTCATTTATACTTTCTCTGCAGAGGCGTAGCTAGCGTGGGGGGGGGGGGGGTGGTCTGCAGACACCGATCTAGTTACAATGCTTCCTGGTGCTTAACTGTCTTGTAAACCGCAAGCCACTTCAGGCTTGCTGTTTACAAGACGCCGCGACTACAGACCGATGTCTGCTTCTCAGCACGGGCGGCGCGATGATGTCACAACATCGTACCGCCCGCGCTCACAGACGTCATGCGCGTGGACTGGGAGGGAAAGCGGCGGCGGCTCCATTCATCATCATCGCAGGTGAGTATGACTTTTTTTTGTGGGTATATTAATAGAATAAGGGGTGGTTAGGAGGGGGAATATAACTATAAAGGGAGTATTAATTAGGGGGCATTATGACGATGGGGGGGTCATTTATATAAGGGTTATTAGGGGGTATTATGAATACAAGGGGGGAGGTTATTTATATAAGGGGACATTAGGGGGCATCATTTATATTAGGAGGCATTCTGAACATAAGGGGTGGTCATTAATATAAGGGGTCATTAGAGGTGCAGTATGTATGTCAGGGGGAATCAGGGGCATAATATGAGGGTCAATTAATTTAATTAACGTTGCACTTGCACCTTATTAAGACTAAGGCCCCAAGTAGCGTGCTGCAGTAAAAAAAGAGTTGCAGGAAAAACCGCGGCGGTAACGTGTTTTTTTCCCGCAGCGCTTTTCACAGAAGGTCCGCAGAGGTTTCCTCTGTGGACTTTGTTTTCAATACACCTATATGGAAACCGCCAGTGTTTCTGTAGGTATAACTGACATGCTGCAATGTGTCTGCTGCATGTATTTTTCCGCAGTGTGTGGATGGGATTTGCTAGAATGTTGTGGTTTTTTTCAGTGGGTTTTCGCCACATGGAGCCCCCAACCCTACTTTGCAGTATAATATGCACAGCGGATAATCTGTGATTTCCAAAACAGTCGGTGTTTTGGAAATCGCAGCATGTCAATTATACATACAGAAATGCGGCCGGTTTCCCTATAGATATAATTGAAGCAGAAAGTCTGCAGAGGAAACCTCTGCAAACATTCTGTGCAAAGTGCTGCTGGAAGAACCGTGATGCATCGCCGCCGCGGTTTTTCCCGCAGCTCTTTTTTGCTGCAGTACGCCACGTGGGGCCTTAGCCTTAAGGCGTTTTCCAGATCATTTTTATTGATGATCTGTCCTCAGAATAAAACATCAATAAGAGATAAGTGATTCCCCACTGATCAGCTGTATGAAGGGGCTATAGCGCCTGTTTATATCATACACTGTCTGTTTATAGTGACCGTGTGATGTCATTCCAGTCTTGTCACATAGATGTGTATAGGACGAGGCTGTAGTTACATTACATGGCCGCTATGAGATGAATGACACTGTGTAAACAGAGAAGGGGTCACGGCGCTTACACAGGTACCACGGGTCATTCAAACAGTTGTTCCTTGGGGGTCCCGGGTATTGGACCCCCAAAAATTTTTTTTTCCTTTTTCTTCCTTTTTAATTAGGAAACACCTGGGGCATTATTAATAAGGGGCAAATTATTTAAAGAGGACCTTTCACGTCCTCATGTATATGCGGTTTTACATACCGCTAGAAAGCCGACAGCGCACTGAATTCAGCACACTGCCGGCTTTCCCGTTATATGCCCCGGGGCTGGAGATATCGGGGGGTCTAAATTTCACCGTTCACTGTCAGAAGGGCATTCCTGACTGTCTAGCTGCGCTGTGAGGAACGCCCTCCCTGACTGTGCTCATCCATAGACTTGTACTAGGTGGGGCGTTCCTCACAGCTCAGCGTCATCACTGGGCTGAGTACACCCCAGTACAATTCTATGGACGGGTACTGTAAGGGAGGGCGTTCCTCACAGCGCAACTAGACAGTCAGGAACGCCCCTGTGGGACTATTGACTGATTTGCCTAATAATGTACTGTTGGGAACTGATTTGGGACCTGTGATGTCCCAATATGGGGTGGGAAGCAACCCAATTTACTGTGATGGACTGTCTATGATTAATGCTGATAATGTGTCTGTCATATCTGCAGAGAGGGCCCGTAACCCCCTCTCTGGGATACTTCCCATGGCAGTAAGTGTACCTGCTAATGAGTTGCCTTCAGCTGAGAGCAGGGAAGATGCAACTGAACTTCCTGCAACCCAGCTCAGCAAAAATGTTAGTGATGCTTTGTTTCCTCCGGTGCTAGGAACCAATGAGACTAAGTCTGTAGACACACCCACATCTGTGAGGGTGACGCCCCCGCAGATGTGGGTGTGTCTACAGACTTAGTCTCATTGGTTCCTAGCACCGGAGGAAACAAAGCATCACTAACATTTTTGCTGAGCTGGGTTGCAGGAAGTTCAGTTGCATCTTCCCTGCTCTCAGCTGAAGGCAACTCATTAGCAGGTTCACTTACTGCCATGGGAAGTATCCCAGAGAGGGGGTTACGGGCCCTCTCTGCAGATATGACAGACACATTATCAGCATTAATCATAGACAGTCCATCACAGTAAATTGGGTTGCTTCCCACCCCATATTGGGACATCACAGGTCCCAAATCAGTTCCCAACAGTACATTATTAGGCAAATCAGTCAATAGTCCCACAGTCCGTATTCCCTTTCCTGCACCCACATCCAGATACACAGATGGGCCACCTGCTGTGGCTTGGGAAGCAGGGAAGTTCTCAGGGCGGTTGGGGCACTCCTTCTTGAAATGTCCTGTCGGGTTACAGGCATGGCCCCGCCGCACCTCCCCTTGGGGTTTGGGGAAGGTCACTAGGGTGCCCAGAGTTCTTGGGACAGGGAAGGGACCACCCGGGGCATAGCTTGTCTCACCCGACCTGACGACAGACGGCTGTGGTGAACTCCGGCCTGGCCTCTCGTTCCAACTTGAGGGTCTGTGCAGGGTTGTTGGAGTTTGCGCTTGCTGGGAGAGCTCCATCCTTTTGAGCTCAAGCTGAAACTCCCTCTCGGCCTGTTGCTCAGCAGCCTGTCGTTCAGCAGCCTTCCTCTCTCTCTCTGCCTGTCGTTCAGCAGCCTTCCTCTCTCTCTCTGCCTGTCGCTCAGCAGCCTGCCGTTCTCGTTCTGCCGCTGTCCTCTCTCTCTCTGCCTGTCGCTCAGCAGCCTGCCGTTCTCGTTCTGCCGCTTTCCTCTCTCTCTCTGCCTGTCGTTCTACAGCTTCCTGAAAACAGTACAACGCCTGCTGGTATATGTTAGGGTCCCTGGTGCTTAAGTGCTGCAGGGCCATTTGCCAGGCTGAAGCCATTCCCCCAGCAAGGCTGAGGCTACTGGTTCCTCCTGGTAAAGTAATCCTTGGGACCGGGCTGCTTGCCGCACTTCCTGGCCTAGCCCCAAAATCAGGACTCTGCTCGATTCTCTGCATGGCTGTGGCTGCCTCCATTTCAGCCATACGCTCAGGATCTCCAAAAGCCTGGTTCAGCAGTTCTGGAGATCTGCTTCTGAGCCCACTAGCCATCCACTGGTATTTGCCAAAAAAAAGATAGGATAGAATACAAAGAGTAGGGAGGGGAACAGCACTGTATCAAACTTTCACTGTATCTTAATGCTTGCTTTAATACCGAGCTTGTCTCATAGGATTACCATAATCCCCAGCATGTGAGTGATATAGGTCACCAACACACACCGTTTATCCTACGATCCCTGTACGGGCCACCAATGTGAAAGATCCTCCACGCGCCAAACCGCTTTGGCCACACCCTGAGTCCTCTTTCATATAAAAACCACACTCACCGCCAG
This sequence comes from Leptodactylus fallax, assembly GCA_947044405.1. Taxonomy (NCBI): domain Eukaryota; kingdom Metazoa; phylum Chordata; class Amphibia; order Anura; family Leptodactylidae; genus Leptodactylus; species Leptodactylus fallax. Next base: position 1,343,407 of record CAMRHE010000150.1, read on the forward strand.
TGAGTGCCGGGTTCACAGATAAATACAAGACAAGCCTTCTAAATTTTATATATTTATTAACCCCTAAATGGGTCGGTATTAAAATCTAACATATACAGATCAGAACAGATATGCAGAAATATGCAAGCATTAACAGTTACTAGTTACAAGATACAGTACAAATAAAATAAAAGGGATTAAAGGTGAAATGATTACTTTACCACATATGTCCTTGATGTGGTTCTATAGTCCAACACTCACACATGGCATGTGTGAGTCACCAGTGGAGGCTTTTCAGCATGTGGCATTAAAACGATAATCCCGCCTGCATGCTCTCAAAACAGTCTCTCACAGTCTCTTGTAGGCTCATCATCGTCAGCAGCAGCATTCCAACCTGCCTGCTCATAGTAGCATCTCAGTCAAAGTCTCTCTCAGTGGAAGTCTGTGATGGTCTCCTACATAATTCTCTATAGGGTAATCTCCTGCAATATCTCTCAGTGTAATCTCCTTAGTGTTAGTCTCCTTAGTGTTAGTCTCCTCCCACAGACCTCTTACCTCATCTTTTATACCCTTTATGCCCCCTCCCAGAATGAGGTCACCGGCGACAGTATGTCTGATGAGTTAATTCAATCACGTTCAGACCCTTTGTATGTAGATGAGACAAAGTGAATTGATACCGTTATCAGTCATATCTGGTCAACAGCCCAGGCTTGAACAATGCACTATTGTTTGATCAGCCAGGGCTGTATAGGAATACAATGGAGCCCTATTGTTCCAGCCTAGATGCTACTGCCCATATGCACCTAGGCTTGTAGCTGCTCACAGTATGCAAGCAAGGAAGAAGGGATATCCTATACCCAGAGACCAAAATATAGCTGAGTTATGGCCATATTTAGGCAGAATCATCACAGCCCCTTCTGACAGTGAACGGTGAAATTTAGACCCCCGATATCTCCAGCCCCGGGGCATATAACGGGAAAGCCGGCAGTGTGTTGAATTCAGCGCACTGTCGGCTTTCTAGCGGTATGTAAAACCGCATATACATGAGGACGTGAAAGGTCCTCTTAAAGGGGTGCAAAGGGAAGTTATTAGTTTAAAGATGCACTTGGGGGTATTATTCATTATGGGGGGTTATATTATATATTTTATAATTGGTGTAGCAGCAGGATGGGGACTTTGTGTAGGTGAGGACAATGTGGGTCAGGTGCCTGGAAAAGTGAGGAGCCAAAGATGTCTGTGTTGCAAACTTTACAGAGACTGGAAGAAGTGGTCATGGCCGTCCAGATGAAAGAGATGCGGAATGTGAACGATTAGTCAGAGACGTCACCGGTAAGTCACTAAATGCTACTGCCCTGTATTCACCTAAATCGTCTGCAGAGCCCGCTATATACCACTATACGCTCACCGTATACTGATAGTATCGGTATACAAACATGTCCAAGTAGGGGGCCCACTTGGACATGTTCGCCCCCCTGTGCTAAACCCCTAGCTACGCCTCTTTTTCTCTGCCATTATGATCGACAACTGGTTTAGCTTCAAAAACTGCATGCAAAACCTAAACATGTAATTGCGTCCTAAGACTTTACAGCTTTGCGTTTTGGCCACGGCAGAAACGTTGCAGCAAAAAACACAGTGTTTTACACTTATTTTCCAAAAATGCTTTGGAAAAAACCAATGCGTTTCCTGCAGCATTTTTCAGCTGTGGCTTGCTACGTGGGGCCTTAGCCTCAAACTGTACACACTGTGCATTTTTTAATCAATAGCTGCATGTTTTTCTGATTGCAGTCATGCATAACGTATTTTACTATGCATTTCACGCTAGGTTCACACTAGCGTTTGGGTTTCCGTCCTTGGAATCCACATGGGGTTCCAAAAGACAGAAACCCTATCTGCTTAAAAAGCTATAATGGGGTACACCTGTTTTTTATGCATAGTAAAATATGTTACTCTTTTCAGTCAAAAAAGTTGCAGCTATTGATTTTAAAATGCACTGTGTGGAGCCTGCCTGAGACTCCCTAGTTTAGAGTTGTGCAACTTCCATGTGCAGCTGAACAAACTTCATTAGGTGCTATGTACAAAGTTGAATGAAAAGCTCCATACAAACAATCCCCCCTTGGTGCCCCACATAGTATATTGCCCCATAAGGGTCCCCGCAACATATAATGCCACCTAGTTGCTTCCACAGAGTTTATAAAAATTATTTGGAAAAAAAACTAAACCAACTTAAAACCAGTAATTGGTTTATTGTAATATATAGATAAAAAACAAACAAGTATAGAAATTGTACATAGATAATGCGTTTCGAGGTTTAGAACCTCTTTATCAAACCATGTGTACATGCAAGTGAAAGTCCTGATGTGGTTTATGTAACATCCCCAAAGAACATAGATCACATGACATGGTTAATCGTGTACAAGTGCATCTCAATAAATTAGAACATCTTTGAAACGTTTATTTGTTTCAGTAATTAAATTAAAAAAGTGACCTCCTATATTTTCTAGATTCTTTACACACACGGTATTTCAAGTGTTTTATTTCTGTAAATGTTGATTATGGATTACAGGTAAGGAAAACCAAAATCTAAGAAAATCTGAATATTGTAAAAAAGTTCAGTATTGTAAATTCAGTGTGTCACCTGCCAAGGTTTCCTAAGCCTTTAAATGGTCCCTCAGTCTGGTTCAGTAGGACACACAATCATGGAAGACACTGAATATGAATTGAATTACTGAATTACTGAAATGAATGAACGTTTCAAAGATATTCTAATTTATTGAGATGCACCTGTATATGATCACAAAAGTAATATAATAAAATAACATCACAAATGCAATATAATAAAATAGCACAATTTAAAAAACCCCAATTAAGAATAGTTGGCAAAACAGAGAGTGAACACTATGTGTATGGAAAAGAGGTACATAATAAGCATTACCAATATAAAGGCAATCCCAGAAGGGATTTGTACATTTAATGTGTATAGAAGTAAGAAAAAAAAAAACAGGGTTGTAATCTCATTAATAAAAACAATAAATAATTGAGTGGCTTTTACCTTATGCTGGTAAGGAGAGGGATCGCTGTTGGTGAAAAAAAATGTGGTACCGCTCTGTGTGAGCGTGGGCTTTGGTGCATGAGGAGGCCAGGACCTGCGCAGAGATACTCCAGCCAACGATACTGAGAACGAGGGTTGGATGCGTGAGTGCAGCATCCAGTGAATGATAGTGGACATGTGCACTGGGTTTACTGCAACCATGGGATGAGCTCAGAGCTCTGAATTAGCGTCTATGCAGCTCACAGCTGTTAATGACAGAACAGCGTGAGAAAAGTGAAGATCATGAGGGGAAACGTTAATTGGTTCGACTTATGATTACTAGAGTGAAAACAAGAATTGAATAAAATGTAGAAACATATATGTATTGAATGATGAGAGTCTGAGATTGAGAATGAATGGCACTATCAAGAATAGGAATGGATGAATATGATAGAGGATGAAGACACAAATGAATACATTGTGAGGCTAATATGGGAATCTTAAGTTGGTAGAGATGCAATGAATAGTCTGGTGTTTGGATAAGAGGAAGTAACGTGTATATCTAAATGGACAAGATAATGAAAATAAAGACAAACATTACAATGAGATGAACATAGTTATGGGAATGAGATGAATGGTGTGTACAATAAACATATATGAATGTTATGGGTAATAGGAATGTAACAAATATATATAATGTAGAGGATGAAACTATGTGAAAGAAAAAAACACTCTTGCAAAATACTTTATAAAATCGATAATATTATATCATTAAGAATAGTTAACAAATTACTATGCTAAAACAGACATAATGACTAAGAAACTGAAATACTAAGTGACCATTTCTTTGGCCTCATTGAGGCCTAATGGGGAGAGAGAATTCAGTTTAAATATCCAATACATTTCTTTACGTCTTAAATTTTCAAATCTGTTTGGTACACTCTCAAGGATATGGTCTATAGGGCAGACAATGAATTCTCTAAAATCACAGTTATGGTAAATTGAGGCATGTTGTGATAAGCTATGTTTGGAATAGTCGTTTGTCACATTGGATCTGTGTTTGTTCACTCTAATATGTAAGGGAAGTGTAATTCATCCTATATACTGGAGGTTACATTTGCATTCAATCAGGTAAATGACAAGCAATGATTCACAGTTTAAATCATGTGAGATGGCAAAAGTTACCCCTGTTGTTCTGCTGCTAAATTCTGCAGCTTTATGTTTTATGGAGTTGCAGCACTTGCATCTTTTTCTGCCACATTTATAAACTCCTGTATGTACTACAGAGTTAAAGTTTTTTTGGGGAAAATTTATACATATGAGTCTGCTTGGAGCAAGCATATTTTTAATTGTTTTTGCCCTTCTGAAAGTTATACCAGGTGTAGTGGGGAGGATAGGGCTTAAAAAAGGATTATTAAGTAGAATGTACCAATGTTTACCAAGAATTCTAATCGCACCATGAGACAGGTTGTATGTGGTTAAAAAATTGAATTGTCTGTCTTTATCAATAGTAACGGTTTACTTGGATGTGAGGCAGTTCTCTTGAGAATGAATAACGGTTCTGTCTGGTTGGCAGTTGTATTTATCTAGAATGGAGAAGTGACGTTTTAGTGTTAGTTTTCTAATAAAATTATTCAAATCAAGAAAAAGGTAAAGTTCATTTATCTTGTCATTATGGCAGAAAGAGAGACCTTTTATTACAAAACTAGTTTCTACTGGGGTAAGTAGAGGTGCATCTCAATAAATTAGAATATCTTTAATCTTTTATCTTTTATTTGTTTCAGTAATTGAATTAAAAAAGTGACCTCCTATATTTTCTAGATTCTTTGCACACAGAGTGTTCTATTTCAAGTGTTTTATTTCTGTAAATGTTGATCATGGATTACAGGTAATGAAAACCAAAATCTAAGGAAATTTGAATATTGTAAAAAAGTTCAGTATTGTAAATTCAGTGTCACCTGCCAAGGTTTCCTAAGCCTTTAAATGGTCCCTCAGTCTGGTTCAGTAGGACACACAATCATGGAAGATGCTGATTATGAATTGTATTACTGAATCACTGAAATGAATGAACATTTAAAAAATATTCTAATTTATTGAGATGTACCTGTATATGACTAGACAAACTGAAAATTTTTATTGTAGAATTGTCTTGTTTTGTTTTGGGTTTGGACTCTCTTTGTTGTTGTTATCTGAGTTTCTTATTAATGCCACTTACTCTACATCCTCTTTTGGTTTTATTTTTATTGAGTAATTTTGGTACTGTTCTTGGGTTGGTGTGGTACTGTATGTAATGCTTGTAAAAGTACTGATGGAAGGTCTAAAAAAGAGACCTTGGAGGTGGTTTGTGAGGTTGAGCTGGGAGTATTGGATCCCAAACTCGGGGGTTAAGGTGTATTGTTATAAGGCTTATTGTAAACCGTGAGCAATGAATCCTCAAGGACAGAGCTAGAGTTCTAATAGTGAACAGAGGTCATCAGATGTGGTGGGTATCGATGAACCAAATGGTGTTGGTGGAAGTCACAGTGTGGAGATACAAGTGCATCTCAATAAATTAGAATATCATCAAAAAGTTTTTTTTTTTAGTTATTCAATTGAAAAAGTGAAACACATATATTATATTGAGTAATTACAAACAGAGTGAACTTTTTCAAGTGTTTATTTATGTTAATGTTGATGATTATGGCTTACAGTCAAGGAAAACCCAAAAGTCATTATCTCAGAAAATTAGAAGATTATATATGACCAACCGTAAAAAAATTATTTATCACGGAAATGTTGGCCAAATGAAAAGTATGTACAGTAAATGCACTCAATACTTGGTCGGGGCTCCTTTTGCATGAATGACTACATCAATGCGGCGTGGCATGGAGGCGATCAGCCTGTGGCACTGCAGAGGTGTTATAGAAGCCCAGGTTGCTTTGATAGCAGCCTTCAGCTCATCTGCATTGTTGGGTCTGGTGTCTCTCATCTTCCTCTTGACAATACCCCATAGATTCTGTATGGAGTTAAGGTCAGGCGAGTTTGCTGGCCAATCAAACACAGTGATACTGTGGTTATTAAACCAGGTATTGGTACTTTTGGCAGCGTGAACAGGTGCCAAGTCCTGTTGGAAAATGAAAATTCCATCTCCAAAAAGCTTGTTGGCAGAGGGAAGCATGAAGTGCTCTAGAATTTCCTGGTAGACCTACGCCAGCAGATGACATGGCTCCCCAAACCATTACTAATTGTGGAAACTTCACACTAGACCTCAAGAAGCTTGGATTGTGTGCCTCTCCACTCTTCCTCCAGACTCTAGGACCTTGATTTCCAAATGAAATGCAAAATTTACTTTCATCTGAAAACAACACCTTTGACCACTGAGCAATAGTCTAGTTCTTTCTTTCTTTGGCCCAGGTAAGACGTTTCTGGCCTTGTCTATTGGTCATGAGTGGCTTGACATATGAAATGCGACACTTGTAGCCCATGTCCTGGATACATCTGCGTGTGGTGGCTCTTGAAGCACTGACTCCAGCAGCAGTCCACTCCTTGTGAATCTCCCCCAAATTTTTGAATGGCCTTTTCTTAACAATCCTATCAAGGCTGCGGTTATCCCAGTTACTCAACTTTCCATTAATATGCTTTGATACAGCACTCTGTGAACAGCCAGCTTCTTTAGCAATGACCTTTTGTGTCTTTCCCTCCTTGTGGAGAGTGTCAATGACTGCCTTTTGGACATCTGTCAAGTCAGCAGTCTTCCCCATGATTGTGTCGCCTACTGAACCAGACTTAGGGACCTTTTTAAACACCAAGAAAGCCTTTGCAGGTGTTTTGGGTTAATTATTCTAATTTTCTGAGATAATGACTTTTGGGTTTTCCTTGGCTGTAAGCCATAATCATCAACATTAACATAAATAAACACTTGAAAAAGTTCACTCTGTTTGTAATGACTCAATATAATAAACGCGTTTCACTTTTTGAATTGAATTACTAAAAAAAAAAAATAACTGTTTGATGATATTCTAATTTATTGAGATGCACTTGTAGGATGAATATTGATCTGTAAGGAATTAATGATGTTGGAAACTACAGGATTGGAACAAGTAATATCCAATATTTGTGTAATAATGGAATTAGAATCAGAGGAACGGACTACTTGACTATTTTGAGGAATGGTGGTAAGTGTAGGAGAGATGTTGGTGGATGGGATATGAACATCGGAGTTGTGTTGTAATAAATGAGTGGAAGAATAATTTGATGTTGGTGGATGTGGAACCATGACCAGACTTGGTAAGGCAGTGTGTGGATGATGGCATTGAATGTGGTAGGGAAATATTGCAAGGTGTTGGGTCATCAGATGAATCTGAGGGTAGTTGAATGACCGAAATACGGTTCTTTACAGATAAAAAATTGTTGTTGATGTTAGCCCTACTGACTGGTGTGGTCTTGGGGTGTCTAAAATTGTTCTTGATTGAGGTGTTGCTATCTGGCTTGGAGGCCTTCTTCATGTTACTATTGTGATAAGGAGTTGTTTGGTTCAGATTTTTGTTGGTAGAAGCCTGAGGCCCATCCTGACTCATAGGTTTTGTTGATTTTTTTTTTTTTTTTATCCAAAATCGAACATCGTTTTCTATATAGTCAGTTCTGTATCTAAATATTTTTTTTGTTTTTTTTATCACACAACTCTTTCTCAAAGTGCAAAATCCGAGATGTCAAAAGACGGTTATATTTCAGAAAGTTTTGGTGTAATTAGTAAGAGGTAAGCATAGAATGGAGAATTCTGGATCATCTCTAAAAGAGGCTTCAAAACGCAGTCTAAGGCCTCTATGCATGATATATTCAGCATGATAAGTTTTGTGTAAGGCATAGTCCAAATGGTGTTAAATTTCTTCTTTATGTAAAATTTCCATTTTGTAAAATAGGTCACTTAGTTTTTGGGGTGGAGTAAGCTGTTTGGACTCTGCTTGTGGTCCTCTGCGCAGGTCCTGGCCTCCTCATGCACCAAAGCCCATGCTCACACAGAGCGGTACCACATTTTTTTCACCAACAGCGATCCCTCTCCTTACCAGCATAAGGTAAAAGCCACTCATTTATTGTTTTTATTAATGAGATTACAACCCTGTTTTTTTTTTCTTTCTTCTATACACATTGAATGTGCAAATCCCTTCTGGGATTGCCTTTATATTGGTAATGCTTATCATGTACCTCTTTTCCATAAAAATAGTGTTCACTCTCTGTTTTGCCAACTATTCTTAATAGTTTTTTTAATTGTGCTATTTTATTATATTGCGTTTGCGATGTTAATTTATTGCTTTTGTAATGATATACACGATTGACCTTGTCATGGGATCTATGTTCCCTCTCCTCCTCTCTTTGAGGATTTTACATAAATCACATCAGGACTTTCACTTGCATGGTTTGATAAAGAGGTCCTAAACCTCGAAACGCGTAATCTATGTACAATTCCTATACTTGTTTGTTTTTTCTCTATATATTACAATAAACCCATTACTGGTTTTAAGTTGGTTTAGTTTTTTTCCAAATAATTTTTATAAAAGAACCGGCACCTGGTGAGGAGCACTACCACCTGTTTCCAGTATCCTTCCACACCTGTTTTTGTACATGTTGTGGAAGCTTTCTGCACACAGTATAATGTCCTTTTAGTGCTCCCACACAGTATAATGCCCCCTTAGTTCCCCATACAGTGCTGGCCAAAAGTATTGGCACCCCTGCAATTCTGTCAGATAATACTCAATTTCTTCCAGAAAATGATTGCAATCACAAATGCTTTGGTAATAATATCTTCATTTATTTTGCTTGCAATGAAAAAACACAAAAGAGAATGAAAAAAAAGTCAAATCATTGATCATTTTGCACAAAACTCCAAAAATGGGCCGGACAAAAGTATTGGCACCCTCAGCCTAATACTTGGTAGCACAACCTTTTGACAAAATAACTGTGAACAACCGCTTCCGGTAACCATCAGTGAGTTTCTTACAATGCTCTGCTGGAATTTTAGACCATTCTTCTTTGGCAAATTTCTCCAGGTCCCTGAGATTTGAAGGGTGCCTTCTCCAAACTGCCATTTTGAGATCTCTCCACAGATGTTCTATGGGATTCAGGTCTGGACTCATTGCTGGCCACTTTAGAAGTCTCCAGTGCTTTCTCTCAAACCATTTTCTAGTGCTTTTTGAAGTGTGTTTTGGGTCATTGTCCTGCTGGAAGACCCATGACCTCTGAGGGAGACCCAGCTTTCTCACACTGGGCCCTACATTATGCTGCAAAATTTGTTGGTAGTCTTCAGACTTCATAATGCCATGCACACGGTCAAGCAGTCCAGTGCCAGAGGCAGCAAAACAACCCCAAAACATCAGGGAACCTCCTCCATGTTTGACTGTAGGGACCGTGTTCTTTTCTTTGAAGGCCTCTTTTTTTCCCTGTAAACTCTATGTTGATGCCTTTTCCCAAAAAGCTCTACTTTTGTCTCATCTGACCAGAGAACATTCTTCCAAAAAGTTTTTGCCTTTCTCAGGTAAGTTTTGGCAAACTCCAGCCTGGCTTTTTTATGTCTCTGGGTCAGAAGTGGGGTCTTCCTGGGTATCCTACCATAGAGTCCCTTTTCATTCAGACGCCGACGGATAGTACGGGTTGACACTATTGTACCCTCGGACTGCAAGGCAGCTAGAACTTGTTTGGATGTTAGTCGAGGTTCTTTAGCCACCATCCGCACAATCTTTCATTGAAATCTCTCGTCAATTTTTCTTTTCCGTCCACATCTAGGGAGGTTAGCCACAGTGCCATGGGCTTTAAACTTCTTGATGACACTGCACACGGTAGACACAGGAACATTCAGGTCTTTGGAGATGGACTTGTAGCCTTGAGATTGCTCATGCTTCCTCACAATTTTGCTTCTCAAGTCCTCAGACAGTTCTTTGGTCTTCTTTCTTTTCTCCATGCTCAATGTGGTACACACAAGGACACAGGACAGAGGTTGAGTCAACTTTAATCCATTTCAATTGGCTGCAAGTGTGATTTAGTTATTGCCACCACCTGTTATGTGTCACAGGTAAGTAACAGGTGCTGTTAATTACACAAATTAGAGAAGCATCACCTGATTTTTCAAAGGGTGCCAATATTTTTGTCCACCCCCTTTTTTATGTTTGGTGTGGAATTATATCCAATTTGGCTTTTTGACAATTCTTTTTGTGGTTTTCCATTGAAGACAAATTAAATGAAGATATTATTACCAAAGCATTTGTGATTGCAATCATTTTCTGGAAGAAATTGAGTATTATCTGACAAAATTGCAGGGGTGCCAATACTTTTGGCCAGCACTGTATGGTATAATGGTCCTCATACAGTATATCCCCTTGTGGCATAAACACAGTATAATTCTTCCTTATGCCTCACACAGTAGAACTGCCCTCCCCCCCCCAAAAAAAGGAATACTCATTTCAACCTATTCACCCAGACCTATCTATGGGTCTGTGTTCTCAGCAGCTTGGAAGAGCAAGCATAATGACATCACTATACAATACTGTCTATATACAAGCTGCTGACTGCTGCAACAGGTGGTGAATGGTGGTTCAGGGTGCTGATGGCTCCCTGCCTCACCATTGTATTCATTGCTATCTACATCCTGACGGTGCAAATAGCATTAAAACTGGGACATACCACCTGCTGCCAGGGACAGTGGGACAACACCTGAGATCAGAGACTGTCCTGCTGAATCTGGGATGGTTGGGAGATATGCATATATAACTATGTAATTTTATTTACCAGAATAATCACAAAATTGTGGCAAAAACACTGGTAGAAATTCATGAAACTATCTAAAAGCAAAGTTGTCGTTGTTGCCCTTGACAGTTTTGGAAATCGCAGTATATCCGCATCGGTATTTTTACGCAAGGTGTGGATGGGATTCACTGGAATCTCATCCACCTTTCAGTGACTGTAAAACCGTAAAAAAAAAAAAAAAGCAGTGTTTATGCCACGTGGGGCCCAGGCTTAAAATAGAAAAAAGTTATTAGCCCCTCTTTATGAAAACACCTGTAAATAACATATTTTAACACTAGGTTCACACTAGCATTGGGGTTTCAGTTCTTCGGATCCACTTGGAGACCCGAAAAACAGAAACCCAATCTGTTTAAAAAGTGGTTACCCACGGACCCCATAGACTATAATGGGGTTTCTGCCCGAAAAATGCCTGAATATTTGAAGCAGAATGGGGGACGGAATCCCCGAACGGTCACCAAACGCATGTGTGACCTAAGTCTTAATTTGCAAAATGTTTTAATTTGCAAACAAAAAAGCTACTAGCCTGCAACAGTCATTTGTGCTGACCATGTTGTGAATAGGACCTGTCTCCTTACTACAAGAGCTGTTTTAGGTCTATTAGTAGCTGCAATAGTAAAAATAGTATGCTGTTTTGTAAATTTTATAGCCATAATACTTTTTTAAATGTAGTAATATCTGTCATTTTTAGCAGCATATGCCATATTACCCAACAAATGTATGTCAGGACATAAGATAGTGTACCTCCCAAGATATGTAAGTCTTGTTTCCATTATGTATACAGTATATTATGGAGAACTGTTAATTCTGCAAAAGTAGTTAAGAAGTGGTTCTCTCCCTCTGCATCTTAAAATGTCCCATTAAAACCACAACCCGCAAATCTTCAATAGAGTGGTCTTCTCCAGAGAAATGTACGGCCACTGGGAGATCTGTTCTGCTGTTATTAATGGTGAATCTGTGTGAGGCCTGTGGTGGGACATCGCACACACATTATGAGATATACCACATTAGAAGACCTGCAGGAAAATGTCTCCCTAATTCTGTGCACCTGTTGTGACTGTGGGATAGGTACACTGTCAGCGGTATGGATGTGCTTGCAGGTCATGCACTTGTTTTGCAGGCAAGGTGAGGTGTCATTTTCAGTTGGGGCCTTCAGGGCACTCCGGACAATAATACGCCTCAGGTTTGGTGGTTGTCGAAAGGAAAGGAGAGGGGGGACTGGAAATATGTCTTGAGTCTGTTGTCCCTATGTAGCACAGGTTGGAGCTCCTTGGCAATCCTTCGTAGGATCTCCAGCTGTGGGTTGTAGGTGACAACTAGGGGCACTCGGGCATCTTTCTGGATCTCTCTATATGTGAGCAGACTGTCTCTGTTAAAGGCTGCCGCTTTGTTTAATTGGTTGTCTGTCACTTTTGGTTTGTATCCCAATTGGAGAAATTTCGTCCTCAGATCCAGAAGGTGCTTGTCCAGGTCTGCTTTGTCGGAGCAAATACGATTGTATCGTATAGCCTGGTTGTAGATGATAGATTGTCTTGTGTGCTTGGGGTGGAAGCTGTCGTTTCTCAGGTAGGCCGTTCTGTCTGTGGGTTTGTGGTATATTGATGTAAGTAGCCACTGGTCTTTAATGTATATTGTGGTATCCAGAAAGTGGATTTCACTCTCTGAATAGCTAAGTTTAAGGTTGATACTAGGGGGAAAGTCATTGAAGTCATTATGGAATTGAAGTAGGGCCTCCTCACCTGCAGTCCAGATGACAAGGATATCATTGATATAACGAAGGTAAATCATAGGTTTGGTGGTGCATTTTGATAAATATGCTCCTTCCAGTTCTGCCATAAAGAGATTTGCATACTGGGGTGCACATCTGGTCCCCATTCGCTGTAGATATAGATCCTCTCCAAAAGTAAAATAGTTGTGGCTAAGGATGAATTGTATGAGCTGCGTTACTGGTTCTGTTGGGAGGTTTTGTTTTTCCAGGTGTACCTGACATGCTGCAACTCAATCCTTGTGGGGAATGTTGGTATACAGGGATTCCACATCCATGGTGGATAAAATGGTACCCTCAGGTAGTTGGCCCAGGGCATTTATTTTGTTAAGAAGATCAATGGTGTCCTGGATATAGCTTGGAGTAACCCTGACAAGGGGTTTTAGGAGATTTTCCACCCAACCCGAGATGTTTTCCATTGTGCTGAAACAAGGGAAGAAGGAAAAGACAGAGACAGTGAACCCTAAACTCAACCCAGTCCCTGTCCCTACCTAATTGCCACAACTGTCTAATGACAGGGACAACTGGGCGACGATCCCTTCTCTGAATAAGTATACACAGAACAAGACAAGACAAACAAACCACACAGAAGCAGAGTCAGCAAGCCGAGGTCAAAGCCAGAGAGACAAAGCAGTACCAAATCGTAATCCAAAAGAGTAGTCACAAGCAGTGGCGTAACTAGGAATGGCTGGGCTACAAGGCAAACATTTGACATGACCCCCCCCCCGAACCGCCCCCTACAACCCCCCCCCCCCCCCCCCCAAAAAAACGCATTCCTGCGCACACTATTATGTGCCATAGTGGCTCCTGCACACAGTATTATGCCCCATAGTGGCCCCTGCACACAGTATCATGTCCCATAGTGGCCCCTGCACACAGTATCATGTCCCATAGTGGCCTCTGCACACAGTATCATGCCCCATAGTGACCCCTGCACACAGTATCATGCCCCATAGTGGCCCCTGCACACAGTATCAAGTCCCATAGTAGCCCCTGCACACAGTATCATGTCCCATAGTGGCCCCTGCACAAAGTATCATTCCCCTATAGTGGCCCCTGCACACAGTATTACATCCCCATAGTGGCCCCTGCACACAGTATTATATCCCATAGTTGCCCCTGCACACAGTATTATATCCCATAGTGGCCCCTGCACACAGTATTATATCCCATAGTGGCTCCTGCACACACTATTATTCCCCATAGTGGCCCCTGCACTGAGTATTTTGCCCCATAGTGGCCCCTGCACTGAGTATTTTGCCCCATAGTGGCCCCTGCACACACTATTATATGTCCCATTGTGGACCACCCATGAACAATTATTATACTCTGGGGTCTTTTCAGACCCCAGAGTATAATGACCGGAGAACCAGGGGAGGTGAGGGAACATAAAAAACAACGTTTCTTACCTGTCCCTCGCTCCGTTCCACTCCCTGCTGCTTCAGCTGCCTTCAATGTTGGACCAGGCCGGCGTCACGTGATGCGGGCAAGGCGTCGCGACGTAAAATGACGTCGGGGACGTCACCAAACAGGCCCGAAGCCTGTAGAAGTGCAGGACAGTACAGTGTTTTTTATGTTCCCTCACCTCTGCTGGGCCTCCGATTATTATACTCCGAGGTCTGGAAAGATCCTGGAGTATAATGATAGCAGTGATTGTGGGGATCGGCTCGCGGCCTCACATACCGATCCCCGCTCCTGCTCACAGCCGCCTCCGCAGAATCGGAAGCGCAGGCGGCCGTGAGCGTTACCCCGGGGATCGGTAAGTATATAGGGCCCGTTACCTGCTGGGGTTACTCCAGCAGGTAACGCACTATTAAAAAAAAACAAAAAAAAACCATCGGCCCCGTAATGTCCCGGGCCCTGTGGCAGCTGCTACCGCTGCTACCCCGATAGTTACGCCCCTGGTCACAAGGAAAGCCCAAGGCCAGAAGTCAGTAATACAATACAATAGGAAGAGAGCAGCTTAGCAAGGAACAAAGTCACAATAGTCGGCAACCATGTGTGAGCAGATGACCTGTTTATAGGAAGTACAGAATCTGCTCCAGATTTCATTGGTAGATAGGCTGTCAATCACACAGGCAAGGCTAAGATTAACTATTTGTGGAGCGGAGGTAAACAAAGGTGCAGGAGACGGGTGTGGTAGAAAATCAATTACAGAGAAGAGACAATAGAGCAGTGTTCAGACAGAGCAACAAGAACCCTAAACAAGGAATCAAACTGAACATGCCTCCTGCGCAGAAGTGTGTGAGCGGAGGGTGTCGCAGAGACCTGAACAGGCAGAGACATTACACTTGTGTATGTGCTCTCTGGAGATCTTCACAATCTCTGTCCTCTCTTCTTGTTAATCTCACAGCCATATCTGTGTCTGTAACAAAGACATTTGATAATAACTTTTTGACAAGAATAAGATATGTCACATTTACCACAGTTTTGGATTCTTTGCCAAATTCTGTATTGGATACATGTCATATACACCCCTTCCCATTTCCCAAAAAATTGACTTGGTTCCAAAACGATGACTATCAAAGTGGCTGCAGTATTGAATACTGCTCCATGCATATTTGTCCTCTTAGCAACCTGCCACACACAGAATACAATAGTACATCTACTTCAAGGGATGTGTATAGATGTAGACAAGTTTAAAATGACTATTAACGCGTTAAGTAAACAGTGCTGATCACTTAACCTTTTTCATTGCTTTCAATGGGTTTTGTTGTGAGTTATGGGGCAGCTATATCTGATTATGAGTAGAGATGAGCAAATCGAAGCTGCAGAAGTGGAATTCGATCCAAATTTCAGGAAATCTTCGATTTGCCTGGAATCCGGATTTCCTGATGCTTCACAGTAACGAATATTTAGTAAGGACCTTTGTGACATCAGACGGTCACAAGATATTCTCTAGTGATGTGATTGGGTAGACAGGTCTTTGATTGTTAGCAGATCCTTCCACATGAATAAAAGTTGTCCGTGCTGGAGAGAGAGAGAGAGACGAAAGACATGACCGCGGCATCCAAGGGCTTCCGCCATTTTGCCGCCCACCCAACCCGGCTCTCTGCAGACAGGAAATAGCTGTTTATTCACCACAAATTAATTCGACTTTTTGAAAACAGTGCACAAAGGGAACAGGTTCTCTGAATATCTAATAAGATCTTTACCCCAGATGTTTTATTTGCATTCTTAAGATGTCCCGAAGCATTTTTTTACATAGCATATCGATCCAAGTACAGACTTCATTCTGAAGACTACAAGTGGGAAAGCCTTATGGTCTACTTTAGGCAAATCTCCACCTTGTGGAAAAGCTGCTTTTCCGCAATGTGGGGCCTCACCCTTAAAGTGACAAAGCTGTAATACCATGAACAGTTTCTACAAAATAGACAAGCCCATGTAAGTAATGAAGAGGCTGCAGCTCTCCTCCAAGCACTGATCAGCAGGATGAGACAGTTGGACCCTCTCTGATCTGATATTGGTGACCTTACTTGAGGATAGGCTATCAATATTGTGAAACTGGAAAAAAAATATTACATGTCTCTCCTATATTGTATAATAGCTGTTTTGGCCAGATGAATGGCTGTAGAAAGTAAAAACTGTTATTTGTCATACATCACCATATGACACACGCCAGATTTTAAATCCACATATGTGAAAGTGATAGCCGTGTAGAAGCTGAAGCCTGTATGACCTTGTATCTCAAGTGATTCAAGAGCTGCATTAGCGTACAATTATTCTAGTGATGCTCTAGGTTGTTTACTGTGACACTTTGGGGGCACAGCTCAATAATTTTAAAGTGGCTGAAATTAGACATGATCATATTCTTGAAATTAATCTCAAAGGCTTAGTGTTCGCAATTCACATTAATTCACAATAATCCCCTTATTATGTGGGTAAGATATCTTCACTTCAAACATGCTTTACTTCTGAAGAACAGACAGATGTTCCACGTTGTCCTGTGAGGGTAATGAAAAATGCCAGAAAGTCATCTATGGAATAATTGAAGATCGGAAAATGACAGATACAGTGCTCTCCCTTTATACCCAGGCTTTGAGCACAGACAAGATTCTACAATGAGGTGGAACAGAATGAATATATTTTATGCACCTTTGTTGAAAAGGTTTTTCACCCTGAATAGGGCTATAGGGCAAAGACTGTGACAGTTTTTCAATACCTTTGGCAATATAAAATTACTATATTTCTGTAACTGAGAAAATTAAGGTATAAAAACAGTAATAGCTGTAATTAGTGTCAAAATGCATAATAAAATTGGTTCAAAATGTGTATTCTATTTTGGCACAATGTGCATGAGAATTTTGGAACATTTTACTACATGGGCAGC
This sequence comes from Leptodactylus fallax, assembly GCA_947044405.1. Taxonomy (NCBI): domain Eukaryota; kingdom Metazoa; phylum Chordata; class Amphibia; order Anura; family Leptodactylidae; genus Leptodactylus; species Leptodactylus fallax. The sequence continues at coordinate 1,360,279 of CAMRHE010000150.1, forward strand.
AAGATGGTTCAACACTGTGGTCCTGAGTTAAAATCCAACCAAGGACAACATCTGAATGGAGTTTGTATGTTCTCTCCGTGTTTGGGGATGAGCATCTATATGGCAGCCACTAACTCCCCTACTCCACAACGCTCCCAGTTCTTTGAGTCCCTTGGTGAGAAAAGAACATTACAATGTAATCATTTACACCACCTAGTATACAGTGGCTTGCAAAAGTATTCATACCCCTTGAACTTTTTCACATTTTGTTGCCTTACAACCACAAACTTAAATGTATTTTATTGAGATTTTAAATGATAGACAAACACAAAGTAGCACATACAGTCATATGAAAAAGTTTGGGCACCCCTATTAATCTTAATCATTTTTAGTTCTAAATATTTGGGTGTTTGCAACAGCCATTTCAATTTGATATATCTAATAACTGATGGACACAGTAATATTTCAGGATTGAAATGAGGTTTATTGTACTAACAGAAAATGTGCAATATCCATTAAACCAAAATTTGACCGGTGCAAAAGTATGGGCACCTCAACAGAAAAGTGACATTAATATTTAGTAGATCCTCCTTTTGCAAAAATAACAGCCTCTAGTCGCTTCCTGTAGCTTTTAATCAGTTCCTGGATCCTGGATGAAGGTATTTTTGACCATTCCTCTTTACAAAACAATTCCAGTTCAGTTAAGTTTGATGGTCGCCGAGTATGGACAGCCCGCTTCAAATTATCCCACAGATGTTCAATGATATTCAGGTCTGGGGACTGGGATGGCCATTCCAGAACATTGTAATTGTTCCTCTGCATGAATGCCTGAGTAGATTTGGAGCTGTGTTTTGGATCATTGTCTTGCTGAAATATCCATCCCCGGCGTAACTTCAAATTCGTCACTGATTCTTGTACATTATTCTCAAGAATCTGCTGATACTGAGTTGAATCCATGCGACCCTCAACTTTAACAAGATTCCCGGTGCCGGCATTGGCCACACAGCCCCAAAGCATGATGGAACCTCCACCAAATTTTACAGTGGGTATCAAGTGTTTTTCTTGGAATGCTGTGTTTTTTGGACGCCATGCATAACGCCTTTTTGTATGACCAAACAACTCAATCTTTGTTTCATCAGTCCACAGGACCTTCTTCCAAAATGAAGCTGGCTTGTCCAAATGTGCTTTTGCATACCTCAGGCGACTCTGTTTGTGGCGTGCTTTCAGAAACGGCTTCTTTCGCATCACTCTCCCATACAGCTTCTCCTTGTGCAAAGTGTGCTGTATTGTTGACCGATGCACAGTGACACCATCTGCAGCAAGATGATGCTGCAGCTCTTTGGAGGTGGTCTGTGGATTGTCCTTGACTGTTCTCACCATTCTTCTTCTCTGCCTTTCTGATATTTTTCTTGGCCTGCCACTTCTGGGCTTAACAAGAACTGTCCCTGTGGTCTTCCATTTCCTTACTATGTTCCTCACAGTGGAAACTGACAGGTTAAATCTCTGAGACAACTTTTTGTATCCTTCCCCTGAACAACTATGTTGAACAATCTTTGTTTTCAGATCATTTGAGAGTTGTTTTGAGGAGCCCATGATGCCACTCTTCAGAGGAGATTCAAATAGGAGAACAACTTGCAATTGGCCACCTTAAATACCTTTTCTCATGATTGGATACACCTGGATATGAAGTTCAAAGCTCAGTGTGGTTACAAAACCAATTTTGTGCTTCAGTAAGTCAGTAAAAAGTAGTTAGGAGTATTCAAATCAATAAAATGATAAGGGTACCCAAATTTGTGCACCGGTCAAATTTTGGTTTAATGCATATTGCACATTTTCTGTTAGTACAATAAACCTCATTTCAATCCTGAAATATTACTGTGTCCATCAGTTATTAGATATATCAAATTGAAATGGCTGTTGCAAACACCCAAATATTTAGAACTAAAAATGATTAAGATTAATAGGGGTGCCCAAACTTTTTCATATGACTGTAATTGTGAAGTGGAACGGAAATTATACATGATTTTCAAAATTTTAATCAAAAGTCTGAAAAGTGTGACGTGCAAAAGTATTCACCCCCCTGTACTCTGATACCCCTAAATGAAATCCACTGCAATCAACTGCCTTCAGAAGTCACTTAATTAGTTAAGAGTCCAGCTGTGTGTAATTTAGTCTCAGTGCAAATACACCTGTTCTGTGAAGGCCTTAGTGGTTTGTTAGAGAAGACTAGTGAACAAACAGCATCATGAAGACCAAGGAACTCACCAGACAGGTCAGAGATACAGTTGTGGAGAAGTTTAAATCAGGGTTAGGTTCTAAAAATATATCCCAAGCTTTGAGCATCCCAAGGAGTACTGTTCAATCCATCATCCAAAAATGGAAAAAGTATTCTACAACTGCAAACCTACAAAGACATGGCCATCCATGTAAATTGACAGATTGAGCAAGTTGAGCACTGGTCAGAGAAGTAGACAAGAGGCTCATGTTCACCCTAGAGGAGCTGCAGAAATCCACAGCTCAGGTAGGAGAATTTGTCCACAGGAAAACTATAAGTTGTGCACTCCACAAATCTGGACTTTATGGAAGAGTGACAAGAAGAAAACCATAGTTGGAAGAAAGACATAAAAAAGTGCCATTTACAGTTTGCCACAAGCCATATAGGTGACACAGCAAACATGTGGAAGAAGGTGCTCTGGTCAGATGAGACCAAATTTGAATTTTTTAGCCTAAATGCAAAGCGCTATGTGTGGGGGGAAAAGTAACACTGCTCTTCACCCTGAACACACCATTCCCACTGTGAAACATGGTGGTGGCAGTATCATATTGTTCAGAGGCTTTTCTTCAGCAGGGACAGGGAAGCTGGTCAGAGTTTATGGGAAGATGGATGGAGCTAAATACAGGGCAATCCTGGAAGAAAACTTATTGGAGGCTGCAAAAGACTTGAGACTGGGAAGGAGATTCAACTTCCAGCAAGCCAGAGCTACAGTGGAATGGTTTAGATCAAAGAATATTCATGTGTTAGAATGGCCCAATCAAAGTCCAGACTTAAATCCCATTGAGCATCTGTGGCAAGGCATGAAAATTGCTGTTCACAGACGCTCTCCATCCAATCTGGCTGAGCTTGAGATATTTTGCAAAGAAGAATGGGCAAAAACCTCAGTCTCTAGATGTATAAAGCTGGTAGAGCCATACCCCAAAAGAATTGCAGCTGTAATTGCAGCGAAAGGTGGCTCTACAAAGTATTGATATAGGGGGGCTGAATACTTTTGCACGTCATACTTTTTAGATTTTTATTTGATTAAAATTTTGAAAAACATGTATCATTTTCCTTCCACTTCACAATTATCTACTACTTCATGTTGGCACGGCAGCCTGAGTTCATTTCAGACCCCAGAATATAATAAGCGGAGCCCCAGGGGAGGTGATGAAACATAAAATATAATGTTACTCACCTCTCCTGCGCTCCAGAGCAACACCCTGTTGTCTTTGGTGCTTCTGCCTGAAGTAAGTGGCCCCTGAGACCCAATCAGCGGTTGCTGAATTCAGGCAGAAGCGCCGAAGAGAACAGAGATGCTCCGGAGCGCGGGGAAGGTGAATAACATTTTTCATGTTTGTCACCTCTCTTGGCCCCTCCACTTTTTATACTCTGGGGTCTGAGGAGACCCCAGAGTATAATAATAACTAGTGAGTGGCGAAAATTGGAATATTATAAAAGTTGGAATATTATACTGTGTGGAGGGGCCACTATGGGACATAATACCATGTACAGGGGCCGCTATGGGACATTATACCTTGTGCAAGGGCTGCTATGGTACATAATACTGTGTGTAGTGACCCCTATGGGACATAATACCATGTGCAGGGGCTGCTATGAGACATAATACCGTGTACAAGGACCAATATGGCTATGGGACATAATACTGTGTGCAAGGGCCGCTATGGGATATAATACCATGTGCAGGGGACGCTATGATCATAATACTGTGTGCAGGGGCCACTATGGGACATATTACCATGTGCAGGGGCCGCTATGGGACATAATACCGTGCGCAGGGGCCGCTATGGGACATAATACCGTGTGCAGGGGCCGCTATGAGACATATTACCGTGTGCAGGGGCCGCTATGGGACATAATGCCATGTGCAGGGGCCGCTATGGGACATTATTCTGTATAATGGTGTGTTGGTGCTAAAACGTAGCATGTGATCGCAATTTTACATCAAAGTAAAAGTTCCAGTGGCCTAATAATATAGCTGCATCCAGATACATTGTGTGTTTCCACCATAAGGCTGCTGCCACATGGTGCTCCTGAACACATACATTTACCACTAATTGCGGGCTGCACATGTACTTTCATTGCTTCTAATGGAAAAGTACAGGAGTGTCCCAGGAAATAGCAGTAAACGCATGTGTTCTGAAGCATCTTGTGGGAGCACTTCTGTGTTTTGGTTTGTGGTATAGGACTTTAGTATAGGGGTCGTCAGCCTTATAATTATTGACCGGCACTCCGAGTACCTCTTCTTTGATTTTTTAATTTAAATCAGCTCGCTGAACAAAAAAGGTTGCCTACCCCTGGTCAATCACTTAAAATCTCAATAAAATACATTTAAGTTTGTCGTTGTAAAAAGTTTGTGGTTTGTGAAAAAGTTCAAAGGGTATGAATACTTTTGCAAGGAACTGTAGCTTATTCTTAATAGCTTGTAGTCTTCATACGCATAAATTAAAGCGAAAGCAATATATATTATAAAACCTGTGCATGTATTAAATCTAGACCAGTGGGAAAGTAGAGTTGTACTTCTGAGCAATGAGAGTTGGAATCTGTTTGGCTGCTACAATATTTGTAACTCCCTCGGTGTTCCAGTTTGGACCTTTAGAGTCCATTTACATGCAACAGCTCTTATATTGGATGGTATTCATACAGTGTGACAAAAAATGTGCATTCTGAAGGTCATCCTGAGATTTTTGAAAAATGCATCAAAGTTTCTCTTCCAAAGTACATACAATTGTGTATTTACATACATTTTATGACCTTATTTTGTGGTGCCATAATGTTTACATGTAGCAGATCTGTATGTGGCTCTTTCTGCTGTGTGTGAGTATGTATATCTTAATAGTTGAGTTTTCTGCCACATAGTTGCCATTCTGTGTGCAGGTTTCCTTACTCCAGCCTTTCCACTAGTTTAACAACTATTGCAAAGCATTAAAGCATCAGTCAACTCAGTTATATACAAATTGTAGCAAAGGATAATAGATCTTACTTATTTTATACAATATAAAACCTCTACAAACCAACTTTAGTCAATGCAATTCCATCCACTGACCAGCTCCCTAACTTCAGCTGTCAGTAATAAATGGTGGGAACATAACATAGATGTGCAGCATATGTATTGAATGTGGCTTATGTCCATTAAATGGGTGCTTTCAACTTAGTATTCATAAAATTCAGGCATCTAGTAGCATGTAGTAAAAAGTTACCAAAATTACAATGACATTTATAGTGACAGACCTCAACTAAAAGAGAATATAAATTACTTGTAATCAAGCTTAAAATGGTGTACAAACTGAAAGGGTACTGAGTTTTTATGAAAATTTTAAATATGTGCACGGTCTTGCTGGGCAGTCTGGTCTATGACTGTAAAAGTCTTCATACATGGTGTCCTATAAGTTTTTCTGCAACTAATATCCCCATTATGGCTGCAACACATTTCACATTTGTCTCTCCGACTGGGGCATGTACAATAAGGAACAGCCTTTCCCAACTCCCCTATCCACTACTACTACTACTACTACTACTACTACTGGTTTTGCATGCAATTCTGCCAGGAATAAAATAGCAAACAAATAGCATGGTGCAGCTAAACATATTCCTAACACAGAGAGTAATGTATGAGCACAAATATGAACGCTGTTTGCTGTCTATGATAAACATCCCAACAGCAATAACACAAGCAGCCAGAAGTAGATACAAGTACATAAGTAAACTTTTCTAATATTGTAAGTTGAGAGATATTCAGAATGTCGAAACTAGAATATGTTGTAATAGCATATGGACAGTGTGACTAGGCTTGTAAGGGGTACAAGTTTGATAGTAGCAAATATTGACTTGTGCATTTCAATGCCATTACTGATACTCTGCTGCCATCTCGGGGCAAGACCTGGCATCTATTTTTGAACTTAATTGTAGAAGGATTCTGGATGATGTCACTTCCTGGAAGGGACAGAGGGTTGTGGATGAGAAGCAGAGAAGGAGAGGAAAGAGGGCTCCAAGAATAAGTCCTGCAAGGCTACAAATCAGGTTGATATAGTTGATCATCTGCTTTGAGAAGAGAAGCCTTTTACAACATGCGCAGACTACACACAGAGACTTTATCCAGAGCAGGCCACACGTTGGCCTAATGTGATGCTTTAGACCAGAGATATCATCACTGCAGGAGATACATCCTCAGGAAGAACCAGAGGGAAAAGTTAAGTGTTGTATTACATGGCATGTAAGAGGACTATAAATATATATACCTTGTGCACTGGCTGATAACTTGGTGCCTAGAAAGAGACTGTCGCCGTTAATAACTGTTTGAGCTACCAGTTTGCCTGAGTTCTTGTTAATAAAGAGGCTGTATCAGATATCTGTACTGAACCACTCGCTGAAGAATTTCTTGAGTAAACTATCCAGTTCTATCATACTCCATTGTGGTCTCTCTCTCTCTCTCTCTCTCTCTCTCTCTCTCTCTCTCTCTCTCTCTCAATCTGGTGTGAACCTAAAAGGGATTACTACAATAAATCCTAACAGGCTGAAGCTGCTCCCGCCCCTGTGGCTACTTAGGGTAAATTACTTCTTATATTTTCAAACATTTATAACATCACTTTACTGCAACAGAAAGATTACAGAGGGCACCAATGGAAAGGGTATTACTTGATCCTGCACATGATGGGTCCAGTTTGTGGTAGAAAAACCACCTGACAAGTTCGCTTTAATATGTTTTTATTTTCTGATAGTTATATAGCAAATACATTGTATACAACACAACTTGCATCCACTCAAGCCAGTGTATATATTTTTATAATATTAACATTTATTTTCTAGCAATTTTCTACTATAGCATGTTTCCTAACACAAAAGCAGCGGGGAGCATAATGGTCAATTACATATCTAAAAGAGCATGTAGAGAAATTTCCTAGGCAAATTTGTACATTAATTCACAGCAGGGAGGTACAGCACTGCGAGGGAAATAAGTTGTCACATTGAAAAACACTAGTTTGATTAGAGCATAGATTTTGGGCATCTGTTTTGGTCTCAGCTAGGGGCTTTGCTTACCTCACACTTTCCGGTGAAAGAAATAATAGTCTGTGTAGCAGGCGTGCAGAGTGCCAGCAGGGAAATTATTGGGAGTCCTGCTCGCTAGTATTGAGAAAAACATTACATTGACTTGAAAACATATCAAACTTTGATTATTTGTTATTATTAGTTTGTTTCATTAGCACTGAAGAATGGTTACTTTTTGCATAAAATATTGAGAAACAATTTTAAACACTGGTGAAATAAAAACATCTGCAAAACACAGTGAAGGGAAACATGCCAAGAAGAGAAATGAGAAAAGTAAAAAACAAAGCGGCAGTTAAGAAACTGTACTGTACATAGACTGCACCATGGGCAGTATTTGCTGTAGAATCTTCACATAATTTTCTTGGATTCCAAGAGAAAAATCCTCTCTACTGTATACTGCGTAAAATCAGAGAAACATAAAACTACAGTGTTTGTCCATTTAATATGGATCCTGTATATGGCCAAGTGTGGAGGAAATAAACCTGGCTTTCTAACATGTGCACCGTATTTGTGAGGCCGGGACCCCATGTTGTGAAAACGCAGTATTTTGACCGCTGTGTTTTACAGTAACTGCAAAGTGGATAGGATTCTAGAGGAAAACTCTGTGGACTTTCTGTGAAAAATGCTGCAGAAAAAGAATGCAATGTATTTCTGCCGCAGTCTTTTCTGCAGCATTTTTTGGCTGTGGCCCACTACATGGGGTTTTAGCCTTAAAGGGTTTTTTTCCACATTTATCTATCCTGTTAATAAGTGTTTGATTACTGGGACATTCAACTACTGGGTGATCAGGAGAATATGGGGGCCTGCAACCTGCACTAAGTACTTTAAAGTGAATGGAGCAGGGGTGTGCATGTTTGGCTACAGATTCCCTCACTGCCATGGGTCTGCCATAGATCGCCATACCATAGAAGTGAAATGAACGGTGACCGTGCATGCAAACACTAATAGGTTCCCATTATCATGATCATTGGAGGGGGTCAAAAATCGAACAAATAAATGTCTTTTTGTTGCTTGTGTTATTTTCAGGTTCAGTGGATAAACAGTGTGCAGCAAGACCCCTGGGTGCTACAGAAATGTCTATGAAAAGGATTTCAAGCTTTGCACCAGTGAAATGGATCTCTTTACACTATAAAGATGCCTCATATTAAAAAAATGAAGCATTACAGAATGTTATATAATACCTATGAATGACATAGTGGTAAAAGGTGGTCATTGGTTACACATCATAGCTTCCACAGAGCCTTCTTACATGTTTTTTAATTCCAAAATTGGTATTTTATCCAACAGAATAATTTTTATTGGATCCAATCTAAATTTATGACAACCCTCTTCTTTTCCTTCAAGTATCACTAAGCGTATTTACAAGAAAAGAAACAACCAATGTGTCCTTAATTTAAAAAAAAAAAATCTCGCAATAATTTAAACATTTTTTGTGTTAGTAACACTTGGAAGAATTATCAACAATTAAGGTAGATTTGTGTCTAGATTTTGCTTATGTTATTTTCACCTAACTGAAAAGGAGTGACTGTGATCAGCTTCTGTGATGCTCCTAAACTCCTTTCTATCCATGAAATATTTCTTGCAGTTGTAATCCTTATTTTACAGCCCTAATGTGCACAGTTCTACATATTATAAAAGGAAAGGCAATATTCAGAAAACTTCTCCTTACAGCCAAAGGGATTCCAAGCTTTAACTGAGATCCAGGAGATCAAATAGGATATAGATTTCACTAGAAGCCAAACTATGAGGGGATTTTAAGAGTTATCGTTTTCCCATTAGTGGTCTACAAGTAATCTGAAGAAATGCAGGAATGGGATTTATTTTAGGCTGATAACACCAAGAAATTAATTCTGAAACCAAAATGAGTTTTCATTTTATGGTGACATTACTCTGTGTTGAACGCTTCTCTTCTGTCTTTGTAGCTAGAATAGACTTTAAAATCTTTCTAGGTTTTTGTAGAATAAATGAGATATTGAAAAATTTACAAAAAAAATTATAATGTAAGATTTTTTTCAAGATTTAAAGGGAATCTGTCTCAAAATATATAAGAGATCGATTAGTGAGTGCAATTGCAGAATATTTCTATTGAGTCCAAGATGGGTGAAATCATGACATTTTAACTCTCTCAAAGCAGCTCTTTAGCCAACTGGGGGCCATCATACAGGAACTGCTGAAGCCTGTTATGGGTGACACATAGTTGTACATAGACCTAAGAGCCTGATTCACACTGATGCTAAGCAGTTGCTCCAGTGGTATATAGAGCTAGAATGCGCAAAATATATAACAAACAAACAAGAAACTGAAACATGGAATACCACAATGGAGAACATTGGCAACTTTAGTTGGGAGGAATATCCTTTTAAGCATTTTAGAACATGTTTAATAAGTGTGAGTGTACTTATTACATACCCAACCATTCAGCTTTATTTGGGTACATCATATAATTCCAAATGTAAATACGTGTGTTTTATAACAGATTTTACCTGTGTTTTTCCTACTATTGACCATTATATTCACAGGGTATACCATAAATGTCTAATAAGTGGGGATCCCAAAAAGAGAGGTCATTATCACTTCACTATTTTCAGGGTGGTATGTAAAGGCTTGTGGCTATAACACAGATGCAAAAATGCCCCAGTCTTATGCTTGTCTGATACTAACTAAATAGTGATAATGGTTAAAATTGAATACCAAATTCAGTTTTTTTGGATATAGCATTCTCCATGGCATACATTTAGTACAATACATTTAGAAATAGAATTTGCTGGTGTCTACATTTAATTTAAATGATAAAATTGCAGAAACAAATATTTTATTCTGTCTTTGTAGAGAGGCCGATTCATTTTAATCATGAGAAAGCTTTTCTGTTAAATTGCTTTCTGAACTGCAGTGATAACACATTGAATGGATGGCTTCTGGACCAGTATCCTGAATAGAGCAATTAACCGCAAGTTAAAAAGCAATTACTGACATTTGTTAACTCTTCTATTATTTCAAAAACTTAGCAATTAAAAATGTGATTAATATTCTATACTGCTGTATGAATTAATGTTATGTACATAACAGCTCTAACTGTACATCAAGGTGAATACAATAAGTGCCTATAGCAATTGTATTATTTATTATATCTATATTATAACAATTAAAGGAAACGCTAAGCAAATCACAAGTTTCTAAGGGAAGGGTTCAGGCATTTAAATCCCCCTCCCCCCCAAAAAAGTTCAAGCTTTGGCCAAAACCAATTTCAAGATCATCTGCTATCTGTTAGGACAGGAGCCAGAGCCTTGGCAGTTGCGCTGTACAGTAAGGTGCCGCTCCGGCCCTCACACTTGCTGGCGGTGTGCTCGTTCCTCAAGGGGTTAATGATCCTCACTTCCGAGCCTATTTATTGTTACTTCCGTTGCTCTTGCGCTGCTGGCTATTCAGTGTTTCTGGGTGTTAGCTCCATACTCTGCGTTCTGTTACCATTTGGCTGTTCTGACCTCCTTCTCCTGCTTTCTGATCTACGTTCTGTGCCTGCCGATTCTGTACCTTTGTTCCCTCCTGTTGTGACTACCGCTTGCCTCCTAGACCTCCTCTCTTTGATCTCCGATTTTGCTACTGTGTGACCTCCTGATACCAACCCAGCTTGCTGACTACTCTCTCATCTGACTCCTTTGTACTGTGCTATTTCCTGTTGCCGACTTGGACCGTATGACTACGTTTTATTGGACCTCTGCCACCTCCTGCAAACTACCTGCTATTGCATCTTCCTCTGTTTCTGGATTTCCATCAGCCTCTACACTTGCTCAGGTGAGTATTTTTCAGATTTCTGGGCCTGTTGTGACTTGTGGTGAAAACCTCTGGAGGCTGGTTTTGGCCTGCTCTGGGGGGCGTTGGACGTTTGGCGCTGTTTACCATATGTGAAGGATCTCATCCTACCAAAGCCGCCTTTGGCACAGCTGAGATCGCTTCAATTACCTCACACCCACCTCCAGTGAGTGTTCTAGGCTGATAGGATAATACAAAATGAGCTTTCTAAATTTTCTATATTTATTAACCCCTAAATGGCTCGGTACTAGACACTTAACGCATACAGAGAATACATGGAGTGGTTAGCAAGCAAATACAAGTGGAAGGCAACATGACACAGTGCAGAAAATAAAAAATGGAAATAAACAGAAGGAAAGGAAATATTATCAACACAAGCCTGTGATTGGTTCTCTGGGCTTCGGATGTTGAGCTCAGGGTGCGTACTTAGATTCAGTCCAAAAGCATGCGTCCGGGCATGCTATTCCAGTGGCAGCACCTCCTTTTCTGGGCAGTGCTATTCGGGTGGCTTTCAGAAGCAGAAGACCATATAGAAAGCTACCAGAACAAGTAGATAGTCCGTTTCTCTGAGCCTATGTGGTAGCCTTCAGGGTTCTTCCTTAAGCAAGTTGCAGAGCATGTGTCTCCTACATGATGTTACATCTCTTTCAGGATAACAAAGAGTCTCAGGCCTCAATGCTAGGCCGCATGTTTAGGCCACATGGTTGGAGTCTGCACCATGACCTCCCCTCACATCTCACCCAGTAACAACAAAGACAAAAGACAAAAAACACCCCTCTTCCTGGTCTGAGAACTTTTAACTAAACAGGTCTCCTCCCTAAGTGATGTCGCCAGGAGGAGGAGCCCCGCCCTACTTTCTAAATCCCTCAGAATCATATTTCGTTATACTCCCTCGCCTGATGACGGTAGAGTCGGGCAGGAGGTATGATAGGGTTCGTGGCGAGATCCCCATGGTGTAGACCCCAAGGATGACACCCCAATCCCTTTTGGGTACGGAGATCAGTGTCTGGACCTTTTCCGGGCATTGAACTGTGATATGTGTGGGCTTCAAATGTGCGCCTTGACTGTGCGCATCTGGGGAATTTATCAGGGTGCCTGTAAGAGGTCCCCCGGGGAAGATATAGTCATAAAACCATATCCCTTTTGATCTGTAGCTGGCTGCAGACCAGGAGTCTGGGTTGAGTTTGCTTACAGCCTTTCAATACACATCTCTAAGATGCAAGATGCCCCCCCACGTGGTGATAACAAGGTTAACACAGATAATTGCACAGGGACAGAACAATGGGACTTGGTTGTAGAATAGAATGACCGCATTCCAGCAGCCACACTATTTCTGATACTAGGCACCAACCCCCACTATGTAGAAATATGGACCAGTAGTAATACATTATAGCAGAAATACTCAATTGGAGGTCACTCATCATCACACCATAGTGTGCAGGGGTGTCTGGTTTTCTGGGACTAACTATCTGTCTTGTACTGCATTAGATTCATAACAGAATAGCCAGACTAAAAATATTTAAGGAGATTCTATCTTCAAGACATCCGCCATGGAATCTATGCAGGCTTTAGTTGATCAAATGCAGGGCCTTACTCAGCTAGTCCAAGACTTAGCAGAGAGAGTGGAAAGTCAACAGCAAGCTCCATCCTAAGTCACGCTTCATAGTCCTGCTCTTATGGAGCCCAAGGTCAATCTACCGGATAGATTTTCAGGGGACCGAGGTTCGTTTATTAATTTTCGTGAAGCTTGCAAGTTGTATTTCCACCTCAGGCCACATTCTTCTGGTTCTCCACAGCAACAGGTGGCAATAGTTATCTCACTGCTTCAAGGGGATCCACAGTCTTGGGCCTTTTCATTACCTCCCCAAGCACCCGAGTTAATCTCAGTGGATAACTTTTTCACCGCCTTGGGTCTTCTGTATGATGAGCCAGAGCTACAGGCAGTGGCTGAATCCAAGCTCTTGTCTCTACGGCAGGGTAGCTGGGCAGCTGAGGACTATTGTGCAGAATTTAGGAGGTGGTCAGTGCAGTCCCAGTGGAATAATCCCACTCTGTGTTCTCAATTCCGCAAAGGTCTATCTGACTCCATAAAAAATTCTCTGGTTAATTATCCCCAACCATCTACTCTGGAGGGAAGCATGAAACTTGCCATCAGATTAGACAGGCACCTACAGGAGCGTAAAAGAGAACGTGTTTCTTTTGACCTGCCTCCTTCTGTTTCCTTTATGTTGCATGAGTCTGGACCTGAACCTATGCAACTTGGCTCTGCCATGACTTCCTGGGATTCTAAGGATTTCAGGAGATGGAAAGGTCTATGCTTTTACTGTGGTGAAGCAGGTCACATGTTAAACAAATGCCCCAAATGACCTAGACCAGAGAGTTCTCGGTGCCGTGGGTCTCCCCAGAAGGACCACCTAGGCGAACAGGTACCTCCATCTATGTCTTTTCAAAAAGTTGTGTTGCCTATAGAAATTACTATCTCTAATAAGCTCTTTCGGGGTAGTGCATTTGTGGATTGTGGCTCGGTAGTCAACTTCCTTGATTTGTGTATGGCCCAGATTTTGAGTGTACCCCTAATTCCGTTGGAAAACCCTGTTCCTGTGACCGCCATTGACTCCACTCCTCTGTTCCAAAGTTCAGTTAAATTTTTTACTCCTCCGTTAGATGTTAAGGTGGGAACGATACATTATGAGTCACTCCCCTTTTTTGAATTAGAAAATTTACCTTCTGAGGTAGTCCTGGGTTTGCCATGGTTACAATTGCATAACCCTGTGTTGGATTGGAGGCTTGGGGACATGGTTAAATGGGGCTCTGAGTGTATGAAATCTTGTATGACACTCAGGGTTTCTACTATTTCTTCACCTCTGCCTGACTATATCCAAGACTATGAGGATGTATTTGCTGAGTCTGGGACAGATTTATTACCTCCTCATAGGTCTTATGATCATTCCATTGACTTGTTGCCGAACTCTAAACTCCCTAAGGGGCCGCTGTTTAATTTGTCCGAACCTGAGAGGCAAGCAATGAGAGACTACATTAAAGACTCTCTTCATAAAGGACACATCTGTCCTTCTACTTCTCCTGAAGGGGCCGGGTTGTTATTTGTTAAAAAGAATAATGGCGGTTTAAGGCCATGCATTCATTATCGTGCCCTGAATAAGATCACTGTCAAGAATCAGTATCTGCTTCCTCTCATCCCCAACTTGTTGAACCAGGTCTCTGGAGCCAAATATTTTTCCAAGTTAGATTTACGTGGGGCCTATAATTTATTTCGTATCCGAGAAGGGGATAAGTAGAAGACGGCCTTTAACACATGAGAAGGCCATTATGAAACCTGGTAATGCCCTTTGGTTTGAGTAATGCCCCTGCAGTTTTTCAATGCTTTGTGAATGATATTTTTCGGAATTTGTCTGGTCAGTGTGTAATCGTTTATTTAGATGATATCTAGATTTTTTCCCCCTGTTTGGGAGACACATATTAAACATGTTAGGTCTGTGTTGGAAATCCTTAGGGAAAACAAGTTGTTTGCTAAAATAGAAAAATGCCTTTTCAGAGTTCAACAATTGTCTTTTCTGGGTTATATTTTGTCTTCCTCTACCATCAGCATGGACCCAGCTAAAGTTCAAGCTGTGGTAGAGTGGACGCTACCCACCTCCTTAAAAGCATTACAACGATTTTTGGGTTTTGCCAATTATTACCGAAAGTTTATTGGTAATTTTTCCTCCATAGCAAAGCCACTTACAGATCTCACCCAGAAGGGTGCAGATTTGTTAAATTGGAAACAAGAGGCTATTGACACATTTGAGTTCTTGAAACAAGCTTTTACTAAAGCTCCAGTTCTGGTTCAACCTGACCTCAGTAAACCCTTTATTGTTGAAGTTGACGCTTCGGAGGTTGGAGTAGGGGCTGTATTGTACCAAGGTACTGCCTCTTTTACCAAATTGTGACCTTGTGCCTTTTTCTCTAGGAAGTTTTCCTCTTCTGAGAGAAATTATGATATTGGAAATCGAGAGCTTTTGGCCATTAAATGGGCCTTCGAGGAGTGGCGACACTTTTTGGAGGGAGCTAGGCACAAAATAACGGTTTTAACTAATCATGAGAATTTATTTTTTCTTGAATCTGCTAAAAGATTGAACCCGAGACAGGCCAGGTGGGCTTTATTTTTTACCAGATTTGATTTCATTGTAACAGTTAGGCCTTGTTCTAAGAGTGTTAGAGCAGATGCATTGTCCAGGAGTTTTTATCCTTCCCAGTCAGATGATTCTCAGCCTGAGTGTATTCTTCCAGAGGGGATTGTGGTCTCTGCTGTCTCCACAGACCTGACCTCCGAGATTAGGCAGAACCAGCAGTTGGCTCCACTAGAAACGCTGGAAGGAAAGTTGTTTGTTCCTCCCCAATTTAGATTTTGGTTGTTAAAGGAACTACATGATTCTGTGTTCTGTGGTTACCTGGGGATTTCTGGCAATAAAAGGCTAGTGTCATGGTATTTCTGGTGGCCTCCTGTGGCCTATGTGTCTGCATGTCAAACGTGCTAGAGCTAAATTTCCTAGGGTCAGGCCTTACCAATACCCAAGAGACCTTGGTCTCATATTTCAATGGACTTTGTCACTGATTTGCCCGTGTCCGGGGGTAAAACGATGGTTTGGACGGTCATGGATAGATTCAGTAAAATGTGTCACTTCATCCCTTTGTCTCAATTGCTGAATGCTAAGACTTTGTCCCGCTTATTTTTGGAACATGTGGTTAGGATTCATGGCATTCCTGACATCGTTTTTGATAGAAGCGTCCAGTTTGTCTCTAAATTCTGGAAAGCCTTTTGTGGTCTTCTGGGGATTCAGTTATTCTTTTCCTCTGCGTTCCTCCCTGAGACCAATGGACAGACTGAGCACTTTTGGAGCAATATTTGAGATGTCATACCTCCAGTAATCAATAAGATTGTGCAAATTATTTAGCGGTAGCCGAGCTTGCTATTAACAATCATCTTCATGCTGCCTTGAACACTTCTTTTTTCTGTAATTTTGGTTTCCACCCTCGTTTTTCCTCTTTCTCTCCTACTACTGTCAATTCGGAAGTGAATGTGGAGGCTGAGAGATTGCGTATACACTGGGGCCAAGTTCAAACTAGTTTGTGGAACTCTCAGGCAGTTTTTAAGAGGGTGGCTGATAGAACCCATTCTGTGGGTCCTGTTTTTGCTTTGGGCAAGAAGGTTTGGCTCTCCTCTAGAAACCTGAAGCTGAGAGTTTCGTCTCGCAAGTTGGGGCTTAAGTTTATCGATCCTTATGAAATCATTGAAATCATTAACCCTGTCTCTTTCTGTCTGGTTCTCCCACAATCCTTCAATCCTTCAAAATTCGCAATGTCTTTCACAAGTCTCTTCTGAAAAAATTTCTTCCACCTGTCCTTCCATCTGATAATCCTCCTCCTCCTGTATTAGTTGAGGGGAATCAGGAGTTTGAAGTTGCTAAGATTCTTGATTCACAAAGGGTCAGAGGGGGTCTTGCAGTATCTAATTCACTGGAAGGGTTACGGTCCAGAGGACCAAGCAGGTTGGTCCACACTTCTACTCTGGTTCGAAATTTTCATCGGAGATTTCCCCTTAAGCCTGGTCCAGTCTTTAGAGGCCCAGTGGGCCCTCATAGAAGGAGGTACTGTTAGGACAGGAGCCGGCACCTCAGCAGTTGCGCTGTAAGGTTTTGCTCCTGTCCTCACACTTGCCGGCGATGCACTCGTTCCTCAAGGGGTTAATGATCCTCACTTCCGAGCCTATTTATTGTTACTTCCGTTGCTCCTGCGCCTCTAGCTATTCAGTGTTTCTGGGTGTTAGCTCCATACTCTGCGTTCTGTTACCGTTTGGCTGTTCTGACCACCTGCTCCTGCTTCCTGACCTACATTCTCTGCCTGCCATTCTGTACCTTCGTTCCCTCCTGTTGTGATCATGCTTGCCTCCTAGACCTCCTCTCCTTGATCTCTGTTTTGCTACTGCGTGACCTCCTGATACCAACCCGGCTTGCTGACTACTCTCTCGTCTGACTCCTTTGTACTGCGCTATCTCCTACGTTTTATTGGACCTCTGCCACCTCCTGTAAACTACCTGCTATTGCATCTTCCTCTGCTTCTAGATTTCCATCAGCCTCTATACTTGCTCCGGTGAGTGGTTTTCAGATTTCTGGGCCTGTTGTGACTTGTGGTGCGCCATGCCCCATGCCCCCAGAGGGGCTACGATTCTAGCCGAAACAAGCAGCCAAGTCCATCTCCACCAAACCAAACCTCTGGTTTCGGACCGCTCGGGGGGCGCCGGACGTTCGGCGCTGTTTACCATAGTTTGCAGGGGTGTCTGGTTTTCTGGGACTAACTGTCTTTTACTGCATTAGGTTCTATTCACTATTGCTGCTGAAGCTTGCATTTGCAGTGAAGGTCTGAATTCAGGTTGTCATAAATCACATAGGAATCTAAACAGGAAATAACTCCTTGTGCATATACTACATGTCATGGCAGCTAATTTTTAGCTGTCACTTGGTAAAGAAAAGAGAAAGCACAATCAGCAGAGACCTGCATGAAGATGAAAGGCATCTCAGGTCAGCTCCTGTAGTGATGTCTGGGGACTATTCATACAGTCATACAAGTGTTTTTTGTTGGATTCTGTACAAATCTCACAAAAAAATTCTGGCATGCTCCATTGGATGCAAAAGTATAGGTTTACCTCCATACATACTGCACTTGATAGAGACTGTATTTCAGTCCTATACTAAGGAAACATATAGCCTCATGTTCTATACATGTGGTCTTGGTGTGCCCTTGAGCACTATGGCTACTAAACTTTATAGTTTTACATGCTTCTCATATTCAGAATTTTGCAAATGTTTAGAAATTTGTTGAAAGGGACACATTAAAGGTGTTGTACGGGATTAGAAAAATATGCTAAGATTTATTATATATATATTGAATTGCAGCTCTGCTCCATTGAAGTAAATTTTGTCTATTTCAGTCAGTAGGATATTTATAGATAAAATGTATAAACTATAGTTACATAATTGTTACAGGCCTAGATGTAGAAAGATCTTTTGATTGTTCTGTACTGTTTGCCCATAAAGGGTATCTGAGTTTTCATGGAAAGTTGAAATATGACTGTATAAGCCTTCATACATGGTTTCCTATCAGTTTTTGTGCTACGAATAGCCACCTTATAATGTGAGCAAAAAAGATATCAAACAGGCTTTACCCCTTTATACACAAGCCACAGGTCTTCACTAAATGCTGAGGTCACCAGAAAAGCCAGGACACCCGCCAAAAGGAGATGAGAGGTGCTCAGCTGGTTACGAAGTCCTCAATGCAAAACACTCCAATCAGAAAAAACAACGGTGGCAGTCACTGTTTACTCCAAGGGTACTTTTTTTAAGCGGTGCAGATACAAACAGTGAAGCCAGCAAGTTGCAGCACCAGTGAAATGAAATGTCGCTGAACATGTGACCAGCTTTTTTGTTTGTACATGCAATGCTTAATAAAGTTCCATTGGGGTAACCATTTAGTGACACCGTTATTTTTTCTAATTGGAGTGTTACGAATAGCTCCATTATGCCTACACCACATTTTGCATTTGAACTGGGGGCATTAAGCTGGTGGCAGATTAACGGGGACATTAAACTGGGGACAGATGGAGGGGGGCAATTAAACTGGGAGCAGACGAAGGGGGGACATTAAGCTGGTGGCAGATGAAGGGAGACATTAAACTGGGGGCAGTTGAAGGGGGGCAATTGAACTGGGGGCAGATGAAAGGGGGCACTAAGCTGGTGGCCGATGAAGGGGGGACATTAAATTGGTGGCAAATGAAGGGGGACATTCCTGTCCTTTTAAAGTTGGGAGGTATGCTGGTATCTCTATATGTAATTTTACCAGGAGTAACTGTAAAATAGCAAACACATTGCTGAGTAAAGCCCAAGTGAACATAATATAGTAGATGCATGGACACTAGACTGCAAATCCAGGGCTTGATGCATCTAAAAAGATCCCTGATACAGAAAATAAAGAAATCTGTTAGCACAAACTGCTTGCTGTCTATGACTCACATCCCATTAGCAATAACACAAGTATCCATAAATAGATGCAAGTATATAGTATACTTTTTATACATTGTATCCTGTGAGATGCTGCAGAATCCTTTCAGTGCAGTGTACAGAGAAAGCTGAGTATAGACATGTATAGGTTGTGAAGCGAGCCCAGCCCCTCCTACCTGTGATTCTGAAAGTAACTAACTAAGGATGGAACTTAGTGGAGCATGTTATACATAAACAGTATAACATGCTCCACAGTGGCCCCCGCACAGTATAATATGCTCCACAGTGGCCCCCACACAGTATAACATGCTCCACAGTGGCCCCCGCTCAGTAAAATGCTCCACAGTGGCCCCCACACAGTATAATGCACCACACTGGCCCCCACACAGTAAAATGCTCCACAGTGGCCCCTGCACATTATAATGCTCCACAGTAGCCCCTGCACTCTGTAATATGCTCCACAGTGTCCCCTGCACAGGATAATGCTCTACTGTATATAGGGACAAACTAGCTGCTTCTTCAGGGCAGTAGTATTTGCCCACTGTAACTCCATAGGTAGATGTACCTATTTTTGTACCTATATATAGAATATCAGACGGCATCCTGAATTTTATTTATTGCTGTTTATTTTAATATTTTTTATTACTTTTTTTAGTTGATTGTATAGTGGCTCAGTCTCATATTAATGTTTCTCTTTTAAGGTATCTGGTCCACATTTTTCACGTGACATAGCGCAACTCTTTGATATACTACATAATCGATCGATTGACAACATCAGATGCAATTTTATATGGTGTACATCAACAATGGTCTATATTTTCCACCTTTCTCTTAAAAAAAGGAGGTTAAAGGGTACGATGGTTTGGGAACGATCCAGTGGTGCTAGTGCCCTCCTTTTCTGTCTTTGGGGTTGACCATAGACATGGTCAGTCTCATTCTCAGTTTTTATAAAATATAAGGTGCCTGGAATGGACTATTGGATACAGTTTATATAGTGTGATCAAAAATATATGTCCTTATTCACACTATGATACAGTTTCTATGCGGTTATTACAGTTCTAATATTACCCGTGTCCATATTTATATGTTATTGTTCATAGATCTGAGTCATGGACATGGGAAGTGGATAATATTTATAGTTATACAGTCTTTTGACAAGTTTTTTATATTTAAATAGCCTATGAGCGTGAGTTAAGGGTTTTCCTGTTCCAAGATGGCTGCCGCAACCAGTGGTGAACCTTGCCTCTTTGCTGCCTGAGGCGGACTATAGAAAGACGCCCCCCCCCCCCCCCAAAAAAAAAAATTGAGTTTCCATGCTACTAGTTTAACACACTGTTATCGTCGCACAATATACACAATGCACAAAGTTATAAAACAGTTTTTAAGAATTTTTCTTGCTGCATTACTTCAGTATCAGATCAACAACACGGTAGTAACAATGACAATAACTTCACACATCTTCTGCTTGGTGGATGGGCGAGCCCGAGTGGCCCCCATTCTCTATAATAGGAGCCCTGCAGATAGCTGAGTACTGTACTTCGGCTATCTTTGGCACTCCCATTGAAGTGAATGAGAGCCCTGCGGGTTCGTCCATCCACCAAGTGGCTGCGGTCAGGCTGAATTCCCAAGAAGTGGGGGAAAAAAACCCAATTCTCAGGTTCAGTGGGGGTCTCAGAAGACAGACCAGGCCATAGCCCCTGTTTATAGCTCCCCATTTACACACACTATAATGTTCCACAGCAGCCCCTGCACACTGTATTATGCCTCGCAATGGCCCCTGCACACGGTATTATGCTCCATAGTGGCCCCTGCAGACTGTATTATGCCTCGCAGCGGCCCCTGCACACGGTATTATGCCCTGCAGTGGCCACTGCACACGGTATTATGTTCCACAGCAACCCCTGCACACAGTTTTATGCTCCCTAGTGGCCCCTGCACATGGTATTATGCCCCATATTGGCCCCTGCACACGATATTATGCTCCATATTGGCCCCTGCACTGGTATTATGCTCCATAGTGGCCCCTGCACTGGTATTATGCTCCATAGTGGCCTCTGGACTGGTATTATGCTGCAGAGTGGCCCCTGCACTGGTATTATGCTCCATAGTGGCCCCTGCACAGGGTATTATGCTCCACAGTGGCTCCTGCACACGGTATTATGCCCCATAGTGGCCCACCCATGAACTATTATTAATCTTTTCAGACCCCAGAGTATAATGATTGGAGACCCAGGGGAGGTGACAAACATAAAAACCAGTGTTACTTACCTATCCTGGACACCGGTGCACTCCTTGCAGCTTTCGGCCCTGTTTAATTGCGCACACACGTCATGTGATCAGGCCGGCGATATGACCTGATGACGTCACCAGAAGCCCCAAGCCTGCTCGGAGTAACACCGATCGCAGGAGAGGTGAGTAACAATGGTTTTTATGTTCCCTCGCCTTGCCTGGGTTTCCAATTATTAAACTCTGGGGTTTGAAAAGACCCCGGAGTATAATAGTAGTATTTGAGGCCCGCGGCCTCACTTACCGAGGCCCGCAGCTGCTCACAGCGGCATCCACTTCCCTTTCTGTGTCCCATAGCAGAAGGGGAAGCGGAGGTGGCCATGAGCAGCCGCGGGGTAGGTAAATAAATGGGCCGTTACCTGCTGTGGATACTCCAGCAGGTTACGGCCTATTTATATATAAAAAAAAAAGTTCTCCTAACCTACCTGCGATTCTTTGATGGAGCCGCCGCGTCCTCTTCTTGTCCGCAACGTCTGTGTCTCAGCGTAGGCAGCGCGATAACGTCATTGTATCGCCGCCTGCGCTGAGATGCGACGTCTCGTAAACCAGCCCAGGACAGGCCCCGCTCAGCTTTTTTTTTTTTTTTTTTTTTTTTTAAAGCGGCCTGTCCTGGGCTGGTTTACATTGAATAGTAAAAATGCCACCCCCCAGACAGTGACGGACAGTGTCGCCTGAGGCAGCCGCCTCACTTCGCCTCATTAGCGGTGCGCCCCTGGCCGCAACGTCTAAATAACATAGTGCACATGCTCGAGCACTTGTTTCATTATACTACTGTATACTAAGATGGCACCTATCTTGACTTCAGAATGGCTTATGAGCATGCTCACTCGGTCACGTGATCTTGCAGACCAATGATACCTATACGCTGCCTGCACACGTACAGATGGTGTTTTGAGATGCTGGGAGACACATGAGATTGTTTGTACTTTCTTCTGGATCCCTCCAGGTAGTCACATGTTCTTAATAATGCTGCACCTGTCTGTAATTTCACATTAATGGTACTTATGTACTTTTATGCAGTTTTTGATGCTTTTATATGTGATTTTTTTTGTACACGGATTTTATGACATATATTACTCTCATTGCACTTTTATGCTACGGTTGCAATTACCTTACACTGTATATGTAATTTTGAGATTTGGCACTTTTGTACATGATTGTTAATTAAGCATCAATTTATCTTGCACACTATAAAAAACTGCTTGTATGTGCTATTCACTGCTTGAAAAAGGTATGAGCTGACACATCACTTTTGTATTTGGGGAAATAAAACTCACTTTTTTTCACTACTTCATTGGATTGCCACCTATATAAATATTATTTTTTCACATTTTTTGAATACTTATATAATTTTCGTACATAACTACAGTCTTTGGTTGCACATATCTTTTTGTTATTGTCTCCTGTCAGTCTTTTGGTGTGGAGCACATTAGTTTTTTTCTTATATGTGTCGTACTGTGGTTTGTATCATTGCGCCAGTTATTACCCTAATTACACATAGTTTCCCCTAACCACAGTATTCACATTCTACAGTGTGTACTTTTATGTGCTATATTATGAAATACCTTTGAAAAGACTAGGTACACAACATCCATAAACTTATCCAAGTCCAGTTTAGAACATACTTGCTATTAGAAGCTGATCAGATTAGCTTGATGGGGTCAACCCCTTATAAACCCATGCTGATATTGTGCTCCTCATAAAAATTACTTAAGATTTGTTGCATCATCTTTTTAATTAGATTTTCTACTTCTTCCCTTATACTACATATCATACCAGTAGCATTATTTTATTATTCTTTGTGGGTGATCTCTCCGTATTTTGTGCCTCCACCATATACTATTTGGACATCACTTTCTGTTATATGATTTGTAATAATGCATCTTTCACTTGTTTACCTCTGTAATTTGAAGCTACCTCTCCAGCATGGCATGTGGTACAGGTAGTAGTTTGTAATTGGTGACAATATAAGCCTTGACTGCTGTCTTCTGCAGCCCCAGTAACCTGACAACGTGGTGGCAGAAACTGCAGTTGCAGAGATAGTAGCTCTTGTGCAAGGTATTTCAAGGTCAATAATCTGGAGTAGTTTCCAACATCAATCATCAATTGTAAATGGTACTTCTGTAATGTTGTGGAGGCATAATGGTGACAAATGTCAGGGACTGTTTGAAGTATGAAAATGTTTTACTTAGAAGTCTTTAGTAGAGTGTGTAAAAGAATTAAAGAAAAAAACAGCCCAGTTCGGTACTTGTTCTACTCAACTAAGTCCCCCTTTCTTTGCCCTTGGAGAGGGAGTCTAACTTGGGTTTGCCTTGTCCACTTCCCACTGAAGACATGTACCGTAGGCAATCTATATATAGGTGCATGATAACAGGCAATACCATCAGTATTCAGTTCAGTGTATTTACAGTCTATGAACTGAATAACTCTAGTCCTACTGCTATCCCGATACAAGGGACAATATATACACATCCATTATTTGTTGGGAGCCACGTGCCCCATCCTACAGCCATATATTGGAACAAATGAGTTATAGTAAACATTAACCTCTGTGTTGCTCCCCATATGCACACCAATTATCTAGTCAGTAGAAGGCAACAAACCACAACCATATAAAGAATGACTTGGTACAATCCAGCTAGCTCTATACGTTACACTAAAAGGCACAAACCATGAGGGCAGTCTGTCATGAGCAGTGACAAACTTCTGCCTACAATGAGATAATCTCCCTGAGGCTGCAATATTAAGGGGTTAGCTTTCGCCATTTTACATTTCCAAAGAGAGGTACCAGAATCGATAAACAGAAGTTTGGTCTTGCAAATCCTAGAACAGGACTGAGAGAGTTCATACAACATGGCAAGAAAGATACAGGTTAGGGCAGACTTCTTCAAAAAGTTGCAGGATCTAAAGAACCTGTTGCTCTGGCAATGTGTGGCACGTCTGATCAGCTAAAACAGGCCTGTTCCTATAAGGTTTCGCACAGCATATGGAGCAGTGAGAAAAGAGAGGGATGTCAGCCATGTAGATAAAAACAGCATTCAGCGACTCTATATGACTAATTCAATTACATATAAGTTGTAGAAGTGATTTTTCACTGATTATCTTAACATTGGAACATATATCAAGTATTGGTGTATCCAAGAATGTAATGTAAAAATTATATGTATACATTTTAAATGAAATGTATTACCTATGTGGGATTGATATGATTATTTTTGGTCCCAGAGGTGAAGATGACATGGAAATGAGCAGAATTAGCTTCAGCACAGTATAGTTCATGCTGTACCTCCTGTACATGTAGTGACTATGGTGTCTATCTCCCCATGAGAGGCAGACCTAATTTCACTGCATTAAGATAAAGATTGTGATCATAATCAGATGATGAGAAGGATAATTTGACTTCTAATAGGTATAATTATGTCATCTAAGCAAACGTATATCTTCCTGGCTGTGCCTACGCTGACAGGAAATTAATTGTTGCTGTCAGTTCTATATGTAGCATATAGAGTAGTTTGAAAACTAAGTTTTATTATTAAATATAATTTGTGGAGATTGCTAGGCAGAAACCATACACATTCAAAGCTTAAAGAGGTTATCCAGGATAAACATTATTTTTTACATTAGGCCAGGCAAAATGAGAAAAAAAAACCAAAAAACAAAAACATTCGCACCTGTCCCTGGATTCTCCGGTGCTTCCCAGTGTGGTCCAGTCCTGTTGCTCTGCTCTTCTGGTTTTTGCCGGAAGTCCTCGCTGGCTGTAATGTCCTGTGTCCTTTCCTTAGGCCACTAATTTGGCTCAGCAGCCTAAGGAAAGGACACGGGACATTACTGTAGTAGTGGCCCCAGCGGTCATGTGCGGAGGGGACAGCAGAGTTGCAGGACCGTACTGCGCCGGGAGGCACCAGAGCACTGGGGACAGGTGAGTATTTTTTTTTTACAACTTCCCCAGGCTAAAATAAAAAAAAAATATCCTGGACAACCCCTTTAAGGAAACTTAGAATATGCTTGTCCTTTTTTTGCTTTTTTAAAATTACAGTATCAGATGTTGCTGAGAGCGCTAGGCCACCTACTATGTATGCTTCCACCAGAACACTCCTGTAATATAAAAAGAGGTTTTTGTTCCCTTCCCTTTCCTTGGAGGAGAGCAACATGACAAGGCATTTTGAATAATAGCCCCTTCTATAACAGGGCCCTATAGCATATGCATTGGCTGCCTGCATGATCTGTACACCCATATCTGAACACAATAGTGTCAAAGTGATACTGAGAGATACAGTTAAAGGAGTTATTCACTTTTTAACATTGATTGCCTATCCTTACAATAGGCTATCGATATTAGCTCCATAAGGGTCCAACAGCCAGGACTCCCATAGAGTGCTTCTTACTTGCTGTACAATGTGTAGCTGTGGCTTTAGGCACTGTAATGCTGTACAATAGACTTCAACCCTTTAACCAGTCACACTGCAACCCTTTGTTATATGCGGTATGATCTTTTTGTTTTATACATAATGTTGGAGACCAGTGACAGCAGATACAATGGGGAACAAGGTTATGCTTCGATCACACCAGCGCTTGCTGTCCGTCCTTTACCAATCCAGTGAAAATCTCGGAGAACTGGATTGGCATCGGATACAGACCGGTCAGCGGCGCATTGTTTAAAAACCCATTCATTTGAATGGGTTTTTAAAGCAATGCGGGGGTGTGCGCTTAAAAACCCTCTGTGCTGCCAATCCTTTTTTTTCGTCGGAAACAAAGTCGGACACGCAGGACTTCGTGTCCGACGAAAAAAAAAAAAAGGATTTGCAGCGCAGAGGGTGTAAGCGCACACCCGCGCATTGCTTTAAAAAGCCATTCAAATGAATGGGTTTTTAACCAATGCGCCGCTGACTGGTCTGTATCCGATGCCAATCCAGTTCGACGAGATTTTCACTGGATTGGCAACGGACGGACAGCAAGCGCAGGTGTAAACGAAGCATTAGATGTTCGGTGTAATTACAGTACATTTAGTATAAAGGTCATATGTATGATGATCCCTCAACACTTTCACCAGCACAAGCAAAACTTTTTTGCCTGTTTTTTGCAGAACAAGAGTTAGCCTTGCTTCGATGTCCTCCTGAACAGAAGAGGTTGCCAGTGTTTCCTCTTAGCTATGGAAACTTATAACTTCATTCTAATTTTAACCATTCCAGTAGCAGTTGAAGATTTTACTTTGTTTCCCGAGTGCACAGTTTAGGGAAAACAATGTCCAGTTGAAACAGCAGAACCAGCTGACCATCTTACGTCTCAACTCTCCCCTGTTGGCTTGCTAAAATCCAACCTTCTCAGTCCATTAATATCATAGTAGATTGATCGTCCCCAGAGGTGTCTGACAGCAGCTTATTCCTCTTTTATCATTGAAAACAAATGCATGCTCAACTAAATTAATTGAATTAATTGTGTGTGTGTATATATATATATATATATATATATACACACTACCGTTCAAAAGTTTAGGGTCACTTAGAAATTTCCTTATTTTTGAAAGAAAAGCACAGTTTTTTTCAATGAAGATAACATTAAATGAATCAGAAATAGACTCTATACATTGTTAATGTGGTAAATGACTATTCTAGCTGCAAACGTCTGGTTTTTAATGCAATATCTACATAGGTGTATAGAGGCCCATTTCCAGCAACCATCACTCCAGTGTTCTAATGGTACATTGTGTTTGCTAACTGTGTAAGAAGGCTAATGGATGTTTAGAAAACCCATGAAAAACCTAGTGCAAGTATGTTAGCACAGCTGAAAACAGTTTTGCTGGTTAGAGAAGCTATAAAACTGACCTTCCTTTGAGCTAGTTGAGAATCTGGAGCATTACATTTGTTGGTTCAATTAAACTCTCAAAATGGCCAGAAAAAGAGAACTTTCATGTGAAACTCGACAGTCTATTCTTGTTCTTAGAAATGAAGGCTATTCCATGCGATAAATTGCCAAGAAACTGAAGATTTCCTACAACGGTGTATACTATTCCCTTCAGAGGACAGCACAAACAGGCTCTAACCAGAGTAGAAAGAGAAGTGGGAAGCCCCGCTGCACAACTGAGCAACAAGACAAGTACATTAGAGTATCTAGTTTGAGAAATCGACGTCTCACAAGTCCTCAACTGGCAGCTTCATTAAATAGTACCCGCAAAACGCCAGTGTCAACGTCTACAGTGAAGAGGCAACTCAGAGATGCTGGCCTTCAAGGCAGAGTGGCCAAGAAAAAGCCATATCTGAGACTGGCTAATAAAAAGATAAGATTAATATGGACAAAAGAACACAGACATTGGACAGAGGAAGATTGGAAAAAAGTATGGACAGGCAAATCGAAGTTTGAGGTGTTTGGATCACACAGAAGAACATTTGTGAGACGCAGAACAACTGAAAAGATGATGAAAGAGTGCCTGACACCATCTGTCAAGCATGGTGGAGGTAATGTGATGGTCTGGGGTTGCTTTGGTGCTGGTAAAGTGGGAGATTTGTACAAGGTAAAAGGGATTTTGAATAAGGAAGGCTATCACTCCATTTTGCAACGCCATGCCATACCCTGTGGACAGCGCTTGATTGGATCCAATTTCATCCTACAACTGGACAATGACCGAAAGCACACCTCCAAATTATGCAAGAACTATTTAGGGAAGAAGCAGGCAGCTGGTATTCTATCTGTAAGGGAGTGGCCAGCACAGTCACCACATCTCAACCCCATTGAGCTGTTGTGGGAGTAGCTTGACTGTATGGTACACAAAAAGTGCCCATCAAGCCAATCCAACTTGTGGGAGGGGCTTCTGGAAGCATGGGGTGAAATTTCTCCATTATTACCTCAGCAAATTAACAGCTAGAATGCCAAAGGTCTGCAATCCTGTAATTGCTGCAAATGGAGCATTCTTTGACAAAAGCAAAGTTTGAAGGAGAAAATTATTGTTTGAAATAAAAATCATTATTTCTAACCTTGTCAATGTCTTGACTATATTTTCTATTCATTTTGCAACTCATTTGATAAATAAAAGTGTGAGTTTTCATGGAAAACACAAAATTGTCTGGGTGACCCCAAACTTTTGAACGGTAGTGTATATATATATATATATATATATATTAGGGTCAGAGAGGGGTCCCATTCCAGACTGGTGACATCTCCATTTGAATAGGTGGTGAAGACCTGTATAAGGTTGTTATCACTGATGTTATAATGCCATAGTGTTAGCAAACAAAGAAGAGAAAAATATACTTGCGTTATGATAACTCTTTTCTGTGTTAGAAGGGTGGTGGTTCAAGGGGAACATGTAAGGAGCCAACTTTTTCTCGTTGCTATAGAGCCATCCTCCATCCATCCTATTGCCTAATGCATATTAAATTACTTTAATATTTCATGAAGTGCTGGTGTAACATCTACTGCAGACTCTGCACAGTAAATATACCAGGATACATTTTAAATCCCATGTAGAGCTGAAGAGGAAAACTACAAACTTATATTCTATCTGTTCAGGGACTTGTAATGCATAAAATTTGCATTCCACTAGATTATAGTAAAATATATAGTTTGTAATAAAAAAGAAGAGAGCACAATTACAGCATTAAAACACTGAAGAATTTCAAAAGCGTAATAAATTGCATTTTACTCAAAAAAATTGTAATTCAAACAAGTGTAAGTGCTTTAGCTAAAATAGTAGGAACACTGTCTGCCAAGTTGCAGCATATTTTCGGCAAACAATGATTCCAATTTTATTTTTCATTGTTAAGATTAGGGGACTTATTTGTTCCACAAAATAATCAGAGTTGGCATATGCGTTGTATCTAAACAATATAAGGAATCTGTGAGGTCCTTATGGACAGGGGGTTTTAATGTCCCAAATCTCCCTGTTATCATGCAATCCATGGCCGCATTAAAAATGAAAAAGCTTTATACTCACCCGTTGCCTGTACTCCCTGCGCCGACACACCTCGGCTTCAGTGCACATGCCCCATACCACCGGCACTTGCGCAGTGAAGCTGTGGTGTACATCTCCGGCTTCACTGAAGAACAGCGCAGGTGCTGGGAGCACCAGAGATAAGTCTGATGAGACTCATCGGACTCACCTCTAGATAAGTATAAAGCTGTTTTATTTTTAATGCAGCTGTGGATTGCATTATAATAAAATTTGCATTATAGATTGTAAGACCTTGCGGGAAGGGCCCCCAATCCCACTGTGCCAGTTGGTCACTATTAGTATTGTGATTGTCTTGTATATTTTGTGTACTGTGTGCAAACCCTCAAATTTACAGCACCATGGAATTAATGGTGTTTTATAAAGAAATAATAATAGTTATAACAGGGCGATTTATCACACTAAACCCAGGTCTATAAGGACCTGACAGGTTCCCCTTAAAGTAGAAAAAATGTATGTAGTTCTCTGAAATCACACAACACATTAGTGCCATTAAAGAGGTTGTCCAGCTTTAGCAAATAAATGTTATTGTTTTTATAATGAAAATGTATACAATTTTCCCCTATACTATCTGTATCAATTCCTGACGGACATGTTAATACACAGTGAATTCCATAAAAACGAAGCTCATAAGAATGTCTCACAAACTCAGTCTTTTTCCTGTTCTACCCCATTCTGAATTTTTTACCAACTCCTAGTACATTGTATGGAATATTAAATGTAATGTTCCAATACGAAGTACATTTTGTTCTGCAAAAATTAAGTGCTCATACGATTCTGTGAATGGAACTGTAGGGGTTTCAGCAAGGGGACACCTTGTGGTCAGTGTATGCTCAAGGGACCTTTCAAATAAGCAGTGACTGTTGAAAACAAGCCTCTTAAAGATCTATATGTATACTTAGTGACTGTTTTTATTAATTAAATATTTCTGGTACTTGGTAATACTGAATTATACCGACCTGAATTATTTGTAACATGATTTCAACAAGATCTTGGAAAGATTCCTTAGAAATTCTAACTCATGTCAATGCCATGAAAGTTTTCCATCACAACACCTTTTAGTTGCTTTATTGGTTTAAGATTTGCTAAATGTAAAGGTGATTAAAGTGAACCTAGACTTTCAGATGAATTTTCAGGATAAGCTACCGCATGTGTACATAATGAATAACACTATTTCTCATTGTTATATCATAATATAACTTATATTCTGCAGTTTTTTACTGCAGGCTCCATCTCTAATTCACAGCTGTCCCTGAGCTGATGGGCAAGTCATAGCTGCTATGATGTTTCCTATAGACATTACATTCAGAAAGGAGGAGATTCTGCTTCCTTACTCTTTCTCAATCATAGAGAAGAAAACTTACTATTAGCCGCAGCTGCATGTATGTGTGTGTCTATGCTTCTCTCTCACTCCCCCTTCCACTACTTCCTCCATAGACTTTAGTGAGCAGACAGTTCATCATGATATGCAAAGGTGGATTTGGCAAACATTAAAAGGAAAAGTCAATTTAGGGAGGGAGGGATGTAGAAAAACAGCTAGATACTTGAGGAAAGAAGCAATTTATCTGTTAATATACAATGGAAATTTTCTTATATACACTTGTACTATTGAATTACAAAAAGTTTGTTGAAAGGCTAGTAGTGACCACTTAAGTAAGTAAATTTAATTCATTATCATATAGAACCATCTTGATATCATGTGTGCTTTATGGCACATTATACTGCTGGAGGTAGCCATTGAAAGCACATGGTGAACAACAAGAAATACTATAGATATAACTCTGTTATACCCTGTTTCCCCGAAAATAAGACAGCGTCTTATATTAATTTTTGCTCCCAAAGATGTGCTGTGTCTTATTTTCAGGGGATGTCTTATTTTTTTTCAATGAAGAAGAATTCACATTTATTGCTGAACAAAAATTTATTATATACGGTACTGTACAGTAGTTGTCATCACAAACCAGCATAACCAAACAAACTGTGAATCCTATCAAGAATTTCTTACTACCGTACCATTATTTCCATGTACAACAATTAACAGTATGGTACATTTACCAATATTTACGGTACGAATAGAAAGTAAAATTTATTCAATGACAGTTATGTCATCATCTTCTAGGACATCATCATAACAATCCAAACCATTAATTTCCCTGCACACAGTATCATGTCCCATAGTGGCCCCTGCACACAGTATCATATCCCATAGTGGCCCCTGCACACAGTATCATTCCCCATAGTGGCCCCTGCACACAGTCTCATGCCCCATAGTGGCCCCTGCACACAGTATCATTCGCCATAGTGGCCCCTGCACACAGTATCATTCCCCATAGTGGCCCCGGCACACAGTATCATTCCCCATAGTGGCCCCTGCACACAGTAGTTTGCCCCATAGTGGACCACCCATGAACAATTATTATACTGTGGGGTCTTTTCAGACCCCAGAGTATAATGATCGGAGACCCAGGAGAGGATAGAAACATAAAAAAACAACGTTGCTTACCTGTTCCTCGCTCCGGTGCATGCCCGTGCGCTACTCCGACCGCCTTCACTGTTAGACCAGGCCGTGTCACGTGATCCGGCCGGCGTCGCGACGCAAAATGACGTCCGCTGACGTCACCAAACAGGCCCGAAGCCTGGAGAAGCGTAGGACAGGTAAGCACATAGTTTTTTATGTTCGCTCACCTCCCCTGGGCCGCCGATTATTATACTCCGGGGTCTGAAAAGATCCCGGAGTATAATGATAGCAGAGATTGTGGGGTTCTCCCGCGGCCTCACATATCGTATATAGCGTATGTTCTGTTCGGGAACATACGCCTTACTTTCGGGGGGATGCCTTATATTAGGCAATTCTCCGAAACCTCTCCTATGCCTTACTTTCGGGGGGTGTCTTATTTTCGGGGAAACACGGTATATCCTACCAGAAAGAATTGCCTCTTATTAGCCTCATTTTCTGCTCCCACATCCCCCTCCTAGACTATTCACTCACTCTGAATTATCTACTAAAGTGTTGGAAGGCAAGATGTGCTATCAGCTCACAGAGCATTTAGATTGCATACTGCCCATAGAAGTCTATGGTGAGGGGGGTGGGGGGGAGTTCAGTGAAAACAAAGCAGAGACACACACATACATATTGCTGCAGTTCATGTTTTAGTGTCTTACATTTACTGGTTTCTTAGCTAAATTGCTCCTGTCTGATGTACTGTGTCCTCTGAGCTGCTTTCTTTGTGTAAGACAGATATTGACATCACAGCAGAATCTCCTTTACTTTCTGTGTGCAATATATGAGAGACATTATGATACTGTAGTTAGTCACTAGCTCAGAAAAAAATGAGAGAGATAAAAGTTTCAGAGGGAAAACTGATAATTAAAATACCATATGCAAGTCATATAATGTCCAAATATTGTGATATTTCTTACATACACACACAATAGCTTTTTCTGAAATGTCACCAGAAATGATAGGTATGCAATAAACAATGTTTAATGGATGCCAAGAAAACACCCTATACAATTAGAGTGTTACACAATGTAGATTAGTTATATGCTGTAAAACATATATAGCACATACAGTGCCTTGCAAAAGTATTCGGCCCCCTTGAACTTTTCAACCTTTTACCACATTTCAGGCTTCAAACATAAGGATATAAAATTTTAATTTTTCTGTGAAGAATCAACAACAAGTGGGACACAATCGTGAAGAGGAACGAAATTTATTGGATATTTTAAACTTTTGTAAAAAATAAAAAACTGAAAAGTGGGGCGTGCCAAATTATTCGGCCCCCTTAAGTTAATACTTTGTAGCGCCACCTTTTGCTGCGATTACAGCTGCAAGTCGCTTGGGGTATGTCTCTATCAGTTTTGCACATCGAGAGACTGAACTTCTTGCCCATTCTTCCTTGGAAAACAGCTCGAGCTCAGTGAGGTTGGATGGAGAGAATTTGTGAACAGCAGTTTTCAGCTCTTTCCACAGATTCTCGATTGGATTCAGGTCTGGACTTTGACTTGGCCATTGTAACACCTGGATATGTTTATATGTGAACCATTTCATTGTAGATTTTGCTTTATGTTTGGGATCATTGTCTTGTTGGAAGATAAATCTCCGTCCCAGTCTCAGGTCTTTTGCAGACTCCAACAGGTTTTCTTCCAGAATGGTCCTGTATTTGGCTCCATCCATCTTCCCATCAATTTTAACCATCTTCCCTGTCCCTGCTGAAGAAAAGCAGGCCCAAACCATGATGCTGCCACCACCATGTTTGACAGTGGGGATGGTGTGTTCAGGGTGATGAGCTGTGTTGCTTTTACGCCAAACATATCGTTTTGCATTGTGGCCAAAAAGTTCGATTTAGGTTTCATCTGACCAGAGCATCTTCTTCCACATGTTTGGTGTGTCTCCCAGGTGGCTTGTGGCAAACTTTAAACAAGACTTTTTATGGATATCTTTGAGAAATGGCTTTCTTCTTGCCACTCTTCCATAAAGGCCAGATTTGTGCAGTGTACGACTGATTGTTGTCCTATGGACAGACTCTCCCACCTCAGCTGTAGATCTCTGCAGTTCATCCAGAGCGATCATGGGCCTCTTGGCTGCAGCTCTGATCAGTCTTCTCCTTGTTTGAGATGAAAGTTTAGAGGTACGGCTGGGTCTTGGTAGATTTGCAGTGGTCTGATATTCCTTCAATTTCAATATGATCGCTTGCACAGTGCTCCTTGGGATGTTTAAAGTTTGGGAAATCTTTTTGTATCCAAATCCGGCTTTAAACTTCTCCACAACAGTATCACGGACCTGCCTGGTTTGTTCCTTGGTCTTCATGATGCTCTCTGTGCTTTTTTATTTTTTACAAAAGTTTAAAATAACCAATAAATTTTGTTCCACTTCACAATTGTGTCCCACTTGTTGTTGATTCTTCAGCAAAAAATTAAAATTTTATATGCTTATGTTTGAAACCTGAAATGTGGCAAAAGGTTGAAAAGTTCAGTTTGCTAATTATGAATAATTTGCATTAATTTTCACTTAATAATTAACCTAGCTACATCATCTATCCTAATGCCTTTTAGATATATTGAAATAAAATTTTTTGATAGATCAGTTATTATTTTTACATTTGATGCCAGCAGATCCCATGCAGTTCAGTTTACTGTTTGATTCCCATGTTCCGAGTGACTTGATTTATGAAATATTTCAGTATACAAAGTAACTGTACTGGTGAATACAACCTTCCAATTTGCAAGTTTACAATAATTTGTTATCAGAATATTGCATTTTAAACGTCAGTTTTAGTAACTCCAATTCATGATCCCCAGTGAAACAGATTTTCTGCATTTTTTTTTTCTAAAAGGCATTATTTCTAAATATGATTTTCAGAGAAGAGAATAATAAATATATGCCGAAATCTATTTTACAAGACATCCTAGACTTTGCCTGCTCTTCTTTGTGGGCATAATACATAGTTGTACTTCTAAAGGTTTCAGGAACAATGTTTATATCATTTCATTTTACGTAATTGATGGAATGTAATAACTCCCAGAGGTGACACTGTAATGGAATTAGAAGTGCAAATACAAATGAGAAAACCAAAGACTTAATTTTAACTAGCTGAGGTATTTTTGCATGTAAAGCTGCCAGTTATAGTAGATAATGCAATAGCAATAAACAAGGGCCTTGAAAGTAATTAAGATTTGCATAGACAAAAACATAATCAACATCAACAGCACAACAGGTAACAATATGCAACATGCTAAAGAGGATCTGAACTGGAAAAGCAGAACAGCATGGCTTCAGGTTCCAATGTTAATTGAATTGAGCTGAACTGAAAAAGAGACAGATTGGAAAGTATTTTTAAATCATTGACTGAATTGCGCAATAAAAATGTCAGGCTGGGTAACTTAACAAGATTTACAGTCAGTGGAGAGAGATCTGTGGAGAGCCTTTGGTACAGTGTTAGAATTCTAAGGAGTTTCTAGACTCACTCTGGCATGAAACTATAGACAGCTGTCACGCTACATTTACAGCGGGGCTTATGTGGAAAAAATGTCAGTGGTGGGAAATGTTGTAATATAGTCTTTCAAGAGAATCTGTCACTGAAATAGTGCTATTCACTTAGAGAATTCTTCTAGTGGGTGTTATTGCAAAAATTAAATAACCCCAGGGTCTAATTTAGTTTAGTGAACCCTTCTTTCATCCATGGAACCTCAAAAACAACAAGCATAGTGTAAATAAGCATTATGTTCTAATAGCGCCATAAATAGCGAGGGTGTTATTTGCCTGCAACACAAACCCAAATCATCACCCTCCACCACTGTGCTTCACAGTTGGTATGAGGTGTTGCTGCTGAAAATCTGTCCTTGGTTTTCACCAAACGTGTTGTTGTGCATTATAGCCAAACATCTCCACCTTGGTCTTGTCTTTCCAAAGGACATTGTTCCAGAAATTTTGTGGTTTGCTCAGATGCAGCTTAAAGCATACCTGTTGTTTGAGGCAACTTTTCTTGAATAAGCTGTAATGTGTGTGTCAGAGGTGTAGCTAGGGGTTAAGCACAGGGAGGGCAAACGCATGCAACAGGGTCCCCAAGTTAGGTATACCGATATTATCACTATACGGTGACCGTATGGTGATAGATAGTGGCTCTACAGACGATTTAGGTGAATACAGTGCAGTAACATTTAGTGACTTACAGGTGACGTCTCTGACTAACACGTCTCTGCTCACATTTCGCGTCTCTTCCATCTGGACCGCCATGACCATTTCTTCCAGTCTCTGGAAAGTTTGCAGCACAAACATCTTTGGCACCTCCCTTTTCCAGGCACTTGATCCACATTGTTCTCACCTGCACACCCATCCTGCTACCCCCAATTATACAATTTATGATATAACCCCCCCACAATGAATAATACTCCCAAATGCATCTTTAAATTAATAAATTCCCTGTATACCCCCTTTTAAATAGTGCCCCTTCCTAATAATGCCCCAGATGTTTCCTAATTAAAAGGTTTTCCAGGTTATCAATAAAAAAATTAGTGGCGCTCTGACACCCAGGACCACCAGGATTAGCTGTGTTGAATGAACCGTGGTACTTGTGTAAGTGCTGAGACTCCTTCTCTGTTTACATAGTGTCATTCATTTCATAGAGGCCATGAAATGTAACTACAACCTCATTCTACAGTATACACCTCTATGTGACAAGGCAATTACATCACACGGTCACAGACAGCATGTGATCTATACAGGTGCCATGGCCCCTTCATACAGCTGATCAGTGGGGATTCACTGATCTCTTATTGATTATCTAGCTGCCACCTCTATATTCAGCATTATTTAGCAGTTTTCCCCTCTGTGGGTGCAGACTGTGGGTGGAGACTAGCTGTGATACATTGTAGACATTAGGTAAAGAAGAATCTGCTATATTATTCTTTCTCTCTCTCTCTCAGAAAAAGACCCAGGAACATGCAGAATATATACAAATAATTACTGATATGAAAAAAGTACTTTGGTTACGATCGACCCCAAATAGAAGCTCTATTTCTTGTCTTATCTCCTCCACTTCCTGCTTACTCCCCCTTCTCCGTAGGCTTCTATAGACACGAGACATATGAGAATGTGTCATGTCATGTAGCCTGCAGTCCGTCTCGAGACAGAGCAGCGATTTTCACAGTGGTAGTCAGTTTAAAGAGGGGGAGCATCCTGATAAGAGCAGTAAGAGGCACTTCTCTCTGATTAGATACATTACAAAGTTTCTTACATTCATCTGTACTATTCATTTATGCAAAGTTTGTTGAAACAACAATGACTATTCAAGCTAGACTGCCTTATTGTTTTTAGAAAGACAAGGATTACTTCTGGCAACCCTTCCAAACAAGCAAAACTTTGCTGCCTTTTTCTAATTGTACTGTTGCGAACTTGAACACTTAGCCGGTTAACTGAGGCCCCTAGAATTTTAGATATATATTTTGGGGTTTTTGTATTTACTCTGAACACTGCACAGTTTAACCTTGGGGTGAATTTACCGGGCTTTCCACTTCTGGGAAGATTGTCAACTGTCTTGAATGTTTTCCAATTGTGAATAATCTTCCCCACTGTAGAATGAAGGACTTAAAGTTGTTTTGAAATGGCTTTATTACCTTTGTTATAAAGCAACAATTGCTTCTCTAAGATCACTGCTGATTTCTTTCCTCCTTGGCATTGTAATTTGTCATGTGTTATGTGTTATTGATCATCATGTGTTATTTTTTTTTCTATCATGTCCTGATATGTAAAACCATAGATTTCAAAGAGGGTATACTTTGTTTTTCTCATGACAGTACAGCTGACTGGCAACTAACGCTTGGCTACAATAAAATCACTTTTATTGGATTTTTTGGCCATTGGTTGGCTGTAATCGCATGTGTATGTGACAGTCTGCCAGGCAGTTGGGTGAGAGATCTCAGGTGTGCATGTGTAGGATATGTGGGCTGGCAATAAGTACTTGGGCATGGTACTGAAGGTTCATGAGGAAGTTTCAGGTTTTTTTTATTCTGCATTATGTGTTCACAGTATGTATGCGTAATTATGTGACATAATATTCTACAATTCTAAATACAGTAGAAACAAACAAAAATTGTATATTTTTTTATTTTTCAAAAAAAAATACAAAAGACATTCAAGCCATTACATTATTATAAAGTAAAAAACAAGTTTGAAACATTTAACAAAGCAAATAATATAGATACATTCTTAAATTCTTTATTTGCTTTTCTTGTTTCTTTATAGCATTAGGTGTTTTGGTAACATTTTGGTGAAGTCTTTTAATGGAAACATTCATTTTGGGGGTCCTCAGATGACAGTCTTTAAAGGGGTATTCCCATGTACATAACCATTTGTAAACTTGTAGATAATTAAAAGTTAAACATTTTTGCAAATATAAATAATTAAACATTTTGCAGAGTTTTAAAGATTTTCGCTAAATATCTTGTAGTCACAGTCTTGTTGTCGTGATTGGTTGCCATTGGATATGACCATGAATGCAGAACTTTTCTAAGGTCAGAAAATCAGCAAAGATTTCCTTATTGTGGCCGGGATATCCTCTCATATATGTAGTGTCCCTGCCTGATAACCCAGCTACAATAAGAAAATCATGGCTGGGTTTTTCACAAGTCCCAGACCATAAAAAGTTTCTGCATTCATGGTCGTATCCATTGGCAACCGATCAAGACAACAGGCTGTCACCATTTAGATAGGGAAAATCTTAAAAAATCTGCAGAATTTTTAACTACTTATATTTGCAAAAATGTTTAACTTTTAATTATCTACAAATATAGATATGATTATGTTCATGGGAATACCCCTTTAAGTTCTTTGCTGTTTCTGTGCTTGGGACAATCAGCCATACAAACTATCCGAGAAACGTATGGCCAATCATGGACTCATGTACACAGATAGCTGGATGGAGGCACATAGAGTGCTACTGCTTCATACCACACATTCTGTATGCCATTACATGATGCTCTATTTCAGGGGTAGGCAACCTTTTTTTGTTCGGCGTGCCGAATTTAATTAAAAAATCGAAGCTGAGGTACTCGGAGTGCCGGTCAATAATTGTAAGTCTGACGACCCCTAAACTAAAGTCATATACCACAAACCATAACACAGAAGTGCTGCCACCAGATGCTTTAGGACACATGCGTTTACTGCTATTTCCTGGGACGCTCCTGTACTTTCCGATTAGAAGCAATGAAAGTACCTGTGCAGCCCCCAATTAGTAGTAAATGTGTCCAGGAGCACCGTATGGCGGAATCCTTATGGTGAATACACACTATGTATATGGATGCAGATATAGTCTTAGGCCACTGGAACTTTTACTTCAATGTAAAACTGCGTTCACATGGTGCATTTTTGCACAAAAAAAAATGCCTGTGTTTTCTGTGCAAAAACATATCCTTAATGCATAAAACACACCGTTATACAGAATAATGTCCCATAGTGACCCCTGCACAAGGTATTATATCCCATAACAGCCTCTGCACAAGGTATTATATCCCATAACAGCCTCTGCACACCGTATTATGTCACATAGTGGCCCCTACACACCGTATTATGTCACATAGTGGCCCCTGCACACGGTATTATGTCACATAGTAGCCCCTGCACACAGTATTATGTCATATAGTGGCCCCAGCACCCGATATTAGGTCCCATAGCAGCCTCTGCACACGGTATTAGGTCCCATAGCAGTCCCTGCACACGGTATTAGGTCCCATAGCGGTCCCCGCACACGGTATTAGGTCCTATAGCGGTCCCTGCACACGGTATTAGGTCCCATAGCAGTCCCCGCGCACGGTATTAGGTCCCATAGCGGTCCCCACACACGGTATTATGTCCTATAGTGGTCCCTGCACACGGTATTTGGTCCCATAGCGGTCCCTGCACACGTTATTAGGTCCCATAGCGTTCCCCACACACGGTATTATGTCCTATAGCGGTCCCTGCACACGTTATTATGTTCCATAGCTCTCAGACTTCCGAGTACAGTAAGTGCAGGACCAAGAGAGGGGACAAACATAAAAAAAACCAATGAACTCACCATTCCACGCTCTGCAGCCGCTCTGTTCTCTTCGGCGCTTCTGCCACTGATTGTGTCTCTAGGGTCACGTCGAGTAATGACGTATGCGTAATGACGCCAGACGCGACCCCTGTCAGCTGTCAGAAGTGCCGGCAGATCGCACAGCCGCCGCGTAGCGCAGGGAACAAAGTGAGTATCATTGTTTTTTATGTTTCTTCACTTCTCCTAAGTCTCCGCTTATTATACTCGGGGGTCTGAAAAGACCCCACAGTATAATAATAGCAGTTTTGTTTCGGCCGTGTTTGGTCCGATTGAAGCTGCTGGGTGAGGACTCCGCTGCCGTGCCAGGGGAATAAGCCTCGCGTGCCACTCTTGGCACGTGTGCCAGGGGTTGCCGACCCCTGCTCTATTTCTTCATAATATTCTATTTGCTGGTACAATAGGGTCTCAAAACTGTATAATGGATTGTATTGCTTCCTCATGGTATTGATTCATAAAGAGATACAAATGTTATCTTATGAATATTTTCATATTTTGTGTGTACCTTATGGGCATCATATGGAAAAAGTTACCATACAATGCATATTTTAGGTGGTGCAGTTTCAAAATCTTTATATAGCCCCATAAAGTGAACATTTTTTTATAAGACCTGATGCAGAGACCCCATATGAAGACACCGAGCTTCTATGTATTTGCATGTATTGAGTATAATAAATATACTCAAAACAAGAAAAACTATATATATATTTTTACATTTCCATTAAATTGTTGTCATTTTGTTTGTCTTCAGTCTTGTTCTCCCACTCAGTGCTGATCATTTCAGTGACTGATATCTACATCAAACACTCTATCAGTGAGATGAGACAGTTCTCAGAAATGTATTTGTATGATTAGTGGTGCTGAAATTATTTGCTAACAATGGATATCATTTAACATTGTTCAGTCACGTCTGGTTTAAATTGGATTATCAGAACAAACCACAGACTAAGCTGTCCTCAGTTTACCTTGGGGTAAACGGGTTAAATATTTCATGCCTAGGCATCTACCACTATTAAATACATATCCCATTTCTTTAAAGGTTCAGCCATTATGTGAAGTAGAAATGATTAAGAATCAGATGAATTCAGTGATGTCCTATAACTTGATTAAAATTGTCATTGAAATGAGAAGAGATTAAATGACTACAACAGACAGTATACATTATCTGTATAATAAATGGAATTATAGATATTTCAGTACATTTCACTGATCTGCCTTCACCAGTTTCCTATTTTATCATGAAATTATTTTTCCTGGTTTATATTTTTTTGGGTACCCAAGAACAATAAAGATTTTTTTTTTCTAGAAAAGCTATACTTTTATATATACACTTCTTTTATATATTTCAAGGAAAGTTAGTAAAACTAAGAAAAATACAAAGTAAACAATAACTTGTCCTTATTAAAAGAATCCTGAGGATAATATCTTAGATATATTTTTGACCCTAGCATAGTAAATTTCCCACAATTTACCATTGATAATCCATTTGATATGTTCACATATAATGTGGTATTTCACATCACAGGCATACGTCTGGGAGAAAAATCCATTAAGAAAACTTCTAATTATAAAAAAATAAATTATAATATATCAGATTTTGTTCCTGTTTTTTGTTCCTAGAGGTTCTCTACCCTAACGTGTTCTATACTTTGCTATTATCATACAATAACACAAAATATGTAATAAATAAGCACCTATCAGAACCTATTATTTCATGAATG
Organism: Leptodactylus fallax; assembly: GCA_947044405.1. Lineage (NCBI taxonomy): Eukaryota > Metazoa > Chordata > Amphibia > Anura > Leptodactylidae > Leptodactylus > Leptodactylus fallax. Next base: position 1,401,960 of record CAMRHE010000150.1, read on the forward strand.
AATTTTACTGTATATGGTTAACTCTTTTCCTGCTAAGAAATCATCTCGTACAAGTTTGCAGGGAGGAACTTCAGTAGCCAAATAAGTGAGTTTTTGTGAGTTATGTCCTTTGCTACTAAAGGCTCTGTCTAAGGATAGATCATAGCTAGAGCTGAGATCGAAGTGAGAGCAACATATACTTGCAGTTCTTTCTGAAAGTCTGTGTGGAGATTGGAGTGAGAAGATAAATATTTTCTTATCTAATCATCTAAACAACTAATAAGGGCATTTATTGACTCAAACCCAAATGTTCACAAGTGCTTGGAAAACAACATCAAATAAGTCACACAAAACACGATTCACACACAAAATTCAGTAAAGTTTATACATTTCACACTTTTCCTATTCTGTTAATACCTCATCTGAAGCATAAATCTTCTGACCACTTCTTAGTATTAGTTAGCACATTAGATAGGGTTTAAGGATTTACAGTTATTGATTGAGGTTTAAATAGTCACTAACAGACAACTTAGTGTCATTTCATAGAGCATGTGATTCTGGACCATGTAATATACTTAAATTAAAAATGAGGCTGCTTTCTGCCTGAGAAACCTCTCTAAAGTTCATGTCATTAATATGCAGTTCACTCCCTGTTGCTGGGGAAGGTCCGTCTATAGATATCATCTAAAAGCAAGTCATCTTCACAGTGAGTGATTAATAATAATAATATAATAATAATAGTCCTTTAATAGTCCCACAGTGGGGAAATTCAGTGTGTTACAGCAGCAAAGATAAGATAAGCAGATACAAATACAAATACAACATGTACAGGAATGTTCCAAGGTGAGAGGCATTACATTAATAGCAGACAGACAGATAGGACGTAGCAGAGGGGGGGGGGAATTTAACAGGCAGAGAGATATTTCAGTTCTCTGTATGTAATGATCTCCGCTTAGGTCGGTGTTGGTTGTACAGCCTAACCGCGGTGGGGAGGAAAGACTTCCGATAGCGCTCCTTCTCACACCTAGGGTGGAGCAGTCGGTCACTGACAGTACTGCCCAGCGCAATCACAGTCTCATGCATGGGATGGGAGTTATTCTCCCGCATGGAGCTCACCACGGACAGTATCCTTCTGTCACCCACCACCTGCACTGGGTCCAGTGGGCTCCCCAGGACAGAGCTGGCCCTTCTAATCAGCTTGTCAAGTTTATTTCTGTCCCTGGTTGATATACTGCTCCCCCAGCAGGCCACTCCAAAGAAGATGGCTGATGCCACTACCGAGTTGAAGAAAGTCCTAAGAAGTGCCCCCCGGATTCCAAAGGCTCTCAGCTTCCTAAGCAGGTAGAGCCTGCTGTGGCCCTTCCTGTACAGGGCCTCCATACGATCTGCCCAGTCCAGCTTATTATTAAGGAGCAGACCCAGGTACTTATAGGTGTTCACAATCTCGATGCCCGTCCCCAGGATGTCCACTGGTTTTGGAGGGCATCTGCCTTTACGGAAGTCCACCACCATCTCCTTGGTCTTCCCCGCGTTAATCTTCAGGTGGTTCTGGTGGCACCAGTCCACAAAAAACCGGTTCAGTTCTCTGTACTCCTTGTCATCATCGTCTGTGATGAGACCCACTATTGCAGAGTCGTCAGAATACTTCTGTAGGTAGCAGCTGGATGAGTTGCACCTAAAATCAGCAGTGTACAGTGTGAAGAGGAAAGGGGCGAGAACCGTACCCTGAGGTGCCCCCGTATTACAGATCACGGTACCTGACACACAGTCTTGGGCTCTCACGTATTGAGGTCGATTTGTGAGGTAGTCTAGGATCCAGTTGGAGAGGTGGTGGTCCACTCCAGCAAGGCCCAGCTTGTCTCTCAGTAACCTGGGCTGTATGGTGTTAAAAGCACTGGAGAAATCAAAGAACATTATTCTCACCGTGTTCCCTGGTTTTTCCAGGTGAGACAGAGCCCTGTGCAGAAGGTGGATGATGGCATCATCTACCCCAATGCCTGGTCGATAAGCAAAGATTAGCAAGATAAGCAAGATTATATGGGAGAGATTATATTCTGACTTAATGCAGTGAATGGAGAGGGGGGAAAAGTGGATTCTTCTCAAAGAATATCTGAAAAGTGTTTGCTCTGGGCAAAGGGCTGAACATTCTGCAAATCTCACATCTTACAATGTAAGAAAGGTCTTCTAAGTACTTGTATCTATTTATCGCTACTTGTGTGGTTACAGATGGGATATTGTTCACAGAAAGCAGGTAGCTTTTCTGACTGTGCTCATATATTGTTTTTTTTTTTCTGTGTTTTAGCTGCATGCCTGCATGTATTTATCCTATATTTGCAGTTCAGTGTTCCTGGATCTTCTATATTATAGTTAGTTGAGCTTTTCTCAGCTATTTATTTTTGCTATTGTACAGTTAATCTTGGCAGAATTACATATAAGGAAACCAGTAGTATCAGTAATGGATAGGGGAGTGTAGCACTGGCAGACTGATCCTTATTGTACACGCCCGCAGCCTCAGACAAATGCAAAATGTGCGGCAACAATAATTGGGATATTAGCAGCAGAAAAACTGATAGGACATCATGTATGAAGGCATACACAGTCATAGAGCAGACTGCCCAGCAAGACCCTGCACATATTTCAACTTTTCATGAAAACTTAGGTATCCTTTAAGCTTGTTTAGGGGAATGGAAAATATATACCTAGATCATTCATAATTATTTTGTATACAATAATTGTTGGACACATTGGTTACATTTTGGTGCAAAATTGCATCAAGATGCTTGTGTGTACAGTTTAAAATGCCAAAATGCATTTTTATAATGTGCCAGGTATATACATTAAGAAAATATATGGGTATGAGGATTTAGTTTGTTTTCTATTTTGAAATTTAGGGTTTGTAAGTCCTTTATAATGAGGTTATAGATGTCTATCACTGTATTAAACCTTTTTTAAGAAATAAACCTAGAAGCAGTTGTCTGTTAATACGACATGTTTTACTTTGCTGTTACACAACAAACTTCCTACCTTGATTAGTAGTAAAGGGTCCAATACACGTCACATATTAGTAGATTGACATGCACCGGTGATCTGCACTCACTAGTGTACTATTTCTCTCGGCAGAAACAGCAGCTAGCTTAATTCTGCTTCACACTATGAGATTTCTGTCTCTCCATTCTGCTGTGTACTTCTGTGGCTGATGCAGCTGGGCATGCCCATAGGACAGGCTTTCCCTTCCTTCCTGCAACTTGTAGGACTGTGGGCAACATAGGATCTTAGTGAGCCAGGTCCTACAAGGGTATCTTGATAATGTGTTCCTGCTTGCTTTTTTGTTTATTGACGTTGGCTTCTTTTTTTGACTTTGCTGCTGATTCTGTTCCAATTCTACTGATGTTCTGTGTATGATCTCTGCCTGTTCCTGACCTGTGAACCTGAGTTCCCCATCCTGACTTTTTGCCTTGTACACCTGAACAGCATTACACTTTGCACACCTTTGTACACTACAAGGATCACTCTGAGAGCTAGTTCCATATGATCCCCATATGGGGGTTGAACGGTGAAAACTGTGGAGTCTACTTAGAAAACACCCTTGGGAGTAGCCCAAAGCCAAACCAATTATATGGCCCAGTGGTTCCATAATCCACTGTCTTCTGTTACAACTGTTTTCATTTTATCCTGCCCACAGTTGTGTCTCTAATATTATGCTCCAAACTCCAGCTACATTTACATAATCTTTATCTTCCTCCCAGTCAGTTTTTTTTATTACTGCCTCACCTGCACGAGAGGTTTAATATTAATGAGGTTTATAACCTCATTAATATTTTGTCACTCCAATTCATGCTCAAATTTAATTGGATAGTTCCTCCAATCACGCCAAAAAAACTCCCCACTTTAGCTATATTGCAAAACTATTTGTTACATTAACCACATATATTTTGACTTTTTTCTAGTTTTAAATTCAGAATTCCCCTTCTACATTTAATTTAAACCCTCTTACAGGTTTATTTATACATGTGAAAAGTGTGAAAATCACCTGGATGCCAGAGATGTAATTCATCCAAAAATTTAACAAAATGGTTAAAGGGGTTTTTGTGGACATTTATTTGATATCCTATCCTGATGATAGGCGATCATTGGTAGGGGTCCAATCTCTGGGACCCTCAGTTATAAACAAGACAATGGGGGCCGTAATGCCGTCATTGTTTATTTAAGTCCAGTACTGTATCGAGTACTGGACCTATAGAGTACACTATACAGTAGGTATGACTGTGCCTCATACTTAAAGGGGTTGGCCACTTTCAGACCAATATTGAGAGACCAAAGTTATTGTTTTTATAAAAAGCTATACAATTTTCCAATATGCTTTCTGTATCAAATCCTCACGGTTCTCTAGCTCTTCGCTTGCTTTCATTCATTTTGCTTACTTCCAGTGGATGAAAATCAGTCGGTGGTCATGCAATATACAGTCCATGGTCATGTGATGTACACACAGGTGCAGATTACCAGGTAGATGTCTGATTACTGTGCTGTGACTATAACAATCTGTGCAACTGTGTGTCCATCACATGACCATGGACTGTAAATCACATGACCATGGACTGATTTTTATCCACTGGCAGTAAGCAGAATGAATGACAGCAAGCAGAGATGTAGAAAACCGTGAGGAATTGATCCAGAAAGTATATTGTAAAACTGTACAACTTTTTGTTATACAAATAATATTTGTCTCTCATTATTGGTCTCAAAATTGCAAACCCCTTTAAGTGCAGCCCCTCAAAGTAAATAGGACTGAGCTGCAGTCCGAGACTTATTTACACCCATAAGGGCATCACTGTGCTTGGATAAACAAAGATGGCGCCACAACTCCTTCATTCTGCAGAATTGGGGGGATCTCAAGGTTTGAACTTCTATCGTTTAATTAAAATTCCAGACATCAACTTTGCATAGAATTATATCTCATACATAACATTATGTATAAATTGTGAACTATATGTTTTTGCTTGATCTTTTTGTTTATGCATCTATTGTTGCATATTCAGTTTATTGCATTTTGTTAAATATTGCTAGGTTTTTATTATTTATATCAGTAGGACATTAATGTTTAACTTTATAATATAAATTTCTATACAATACTTTTTAGGTCAAGGCCTTTCATTTCTATTGACATTATGGCCTTGACTCATGATTTATGTCATAACCATAAATTATACACTGTAAGGCAGTTAGAACTCATAAAACTTTTTGTTAAATATGATTCTATAGTATAACATAATGAAACAATGGGGATTAATATTTATATACTGTACATTGTATACTTTTTTAATTATTATTTATTATTATAGTGCCATTAATTTTATGGTGCTGTACATTTGTGAAGGGGTTTACATACATGGTACAAGTATAACAAGTGCAATAAACACAGAACTAACTAGATGCCTTGATACAAGTAGGAAAGAGGACCCTGCCCACAAGGCCTTATAAATCAAATGGGGGCAGAAGGAGATTAGGTCAGAGATGTAAGGACTATTGTAGACTAATATCCAGTGGCGTAACTAAAGTCTTGTGGGACCTGGTACAATCTTTTGTCCGGGGCCCCCTACCTCATCCCTACAGCAAATTCCTGATAGTGATGGTTACGGGTGCTAAGAAGTTTAATCAACCTAAGTGTGGTTAGGGTAATCTGTGGGTCTCCTTGGATTATGGGCCAGATGGAAGCTACAATGTCAATGCTGATACCAGTGCTTATGGACCCCCTAAGGCTCCTGGGCCCCGTTGCGACTGCACCATCTGCACCCCCTCAAGTTACGCCCCTGCTAATATCTTTAATTGAATTTGTTGGGGATTGACTAGCCTGTGAAAGGACTAGCAGAGTGGAGGCAGATGAGAAACAAGGAGAGAGATTTATGTGTACTATATGCTATAGTAAGATAGCTATTGATTTCTGCTCCATAACAGTCACTACAGAAGTGTCCTTCCTGTCACAAGATGACCAGCATTTCAATTCAATATGATTTCAAGAAGTGACATACTATTTGTGTCTATGTATGGTCACCAGTGAATATGTTGTGGTTTCATAAGAAATTGGAGTCCTTAACAATATTCAAGATAAGTTAAAGGAAGACACTCTGTATGTACGTACTGTATTGTATTAAAGGGGTTTTCTAGGACTCTTTAATTAATGATACCAGGTTATTAATTACTCTCAGGCTGGCTCAATTAAAGATCACAGCTCAGACCACTCAGCACTTTGACCACTTATGGTTTCTTAATAAACTACATGTGACTTCAGCTTTCACACTAAGTCTGTGCCGTGGTTTTCTACTATACTGATATTTGGGTTGGAGAACCTTTCCACAGAGCACCAGAGTGAACGAGGGTGCGGTACCAGTACTAATATAACATTCAAGTGGATAGTCTGACCTGCAATACCAAGCACAGCCACTGTACAAATGTAAGGTGCTGTTCTTGGTAAGTACCGAAGAGGCTATGGTGCTCTCTCAAACACAGCTCATTGGCATAGGGCCTGGATATTGAACCCCTGCCGATCTTTAATTGATGACCTATCCTAAGGATAGATCATCAATTACTTTGCCTGGAAAAGCCCTTTAAAAATCAAAAGCTATACCAACAGTGTAAATCATTGTATTATTATGACAATTATTAACATGAGTTGTAGACAAAAACCTGCTAAGATTTGGTTCAGCATTTTGAAATATTTTTCTAAGCCAATCCAGGTGTACTTTACATGCTTGTGAGTGGATCATGTATACAGTGTCCATATTTACAGTGTCCATATTAGGACATCCTCAGATATCAGTGTCAAACATCAGATTAATAGCAGTTTACAACAGTGACACCTGACTTTGACTTTGATTCTGACACTGACTTTGACTTTGATTCTGACGACTTTGATTCTGACGACTTTGATTCTGACTCTCACTTTGATTCTGACTTTGATTCTGACTCTGACTTTGATTCTGACTTTGCTTCTGACTCTGACTTTGATTCTGACTCTGACTTTGATTCTGACTCTGACTTTGATTCTGACTCTGACTTTGATTCTGACTTTGATTCTGACTCTGACTTTGACTCTGACTTTGATTCTGACTCTGACTTTGATTCTGACTCTGACTTTGATTCTGACTTTCATTCTGGCTCTGACTTTGATTCTGACTCTGACTTTGATTCTGACTTTGATTCTGACTCTGACTTTGATTCTGACTCTGACTTTGATTCTGACTCTGACTTTGATTCTGACTCTGACTTTGACTCTGACTTTGATTCTGACTCTGACTTTGATTCTGACTCTGAATTTGATTCTGACCCTGACTTTGATTCTGACTCTGACTTTGACTTTGATTCTGACACTGACATCTGCAGTTTCTGATTGGCCAACAGATGAGGTCCGCCCCCTATATAACTGTACTTTACAGGGGCTTCAGACTCTTCAGACCTCAGTCCTCACAATAGTGGCAGAAGAATCATTTCAGTGCATCAATAGGTACAGACATTTCTGACTTTTACTTATCCTAAATAATACTTCATGTTTACTGCTCCCTTAGGGGCGTTCACACTACTGTTGTATGTCTGTTCTGATAGGGTCTGTAAAAAAAAAAAATGGACACCTATCCTAACAGACCGTAACTGATGTTAATGTGTCCGTTTTTTAGACTCTCCGTTTTTGCTTATTTTTTTGTTCTTCTTTCTGAGCATACGCAGAGAAAAACCAACAGTATAACGGATGACCGTCCATTACTTTCAGTTAGCCATAGACATTAATGTTAAAAAATAACGCACGGTTAATGCCTGCACCCCGCGTTATTCTGTCCGCTAAAAAAAAAAAACACATGTCATGGATTTAGTGAGAAAGGACATTAATGGACAACATATCAAATCCCAGTGAAATCCCCCTAGGCTATCTACAAATTTGCCAGTGGCTAACTTGTGGCAATTTACTGGCACAGCATAGTGAATGGCATCTAAACAGGTCCCATTCACACTGTGCAGTTTCTGGGCTGCTTGAAAACCTCAGATGTTCTCTGACTTTCATCTGTGATTCAGTCAGGTATCAGATAACTTTGTGTCAGACAACTTTTTATCAGACTCATGGAGCTCTCAGCCTGCAGCCTTATACAAGTATCTTCTACTGCTGAGTGTGAGCAGTGAGTTCACTCAGAGGTCAGTCATCCTGGCCAATCACAGTGTAACATTGTATGTGCTTCATACTGACTGCTGACTTGTGACTCAATCACAGATTAAAGTCAGAGAACATCTGAGGTTTTCAAGCAGCCCAGAAACTGCACAGTGTGAATGGGACCTGTTTAGATGCCATTCACTATGCTGTGCCAGTAAATTGCCACAAGTTAGCCACTGGCAAATTTGTAGATAGCCCAGGGGGATTTCACTGGGATTTGATATGTTGTCCATTAATGTCCTTTCTCACCAAATCCATGACATGTGTTTTTTTTTTTTTTAGCGGACAGAATAACGCGGGGTGCAGGCATTAACCGTGCGTTATTTTTTAACATTAATGTCTATGGTTAACTGAAAGTAATGGATGGTCGTCCGTTATACTGTTGGGTTTTTTCTGCGTATGCTCAGAAAGAAGAACAAAAAAATAAGCAAAAACGGAGAGTCTAAAAAACGGACACATTAACATCAGTTACGGTCTGTTAGGATAGGTGTCCATTTTTTTTTTTACAGACCCTATCAGAACAGACATACAACAGTAGTGTGAACGCCCCCTAAGGGAGCAGTAAACATGAAGTATTATTTAGGATAAGTAAATGCAGAAATGTCTGTACCTATTGATGCACTGAAATGATTCTTCTGCCACTATTGTGAGGACTGAGGTCTGAAGAGTCTGAAGCCCCTGTAAAGTACAGTTATATAGGGGGCGGACCTCATCTGTTGGCCAATCAGAAACTGCAGATGTCAGTGTCAGAATCAAAGTCAAAATCAGAGTCAGAATCAAAGTCAGAATCAAAGTCAGAATCAAAGTCAGAGTCAGAATCAAAGTCAGAGTCAGAATCAAAGTCAGAGTCAGAATCAAAGTCAGAGTCAGAATCAAAGTCAGAGTCAGAATCAAAGTCAGAGTCAAAGTCAGAGTCAGAATCAAAGTCAGAGTCAGAATCAAAGTCAGAGTCAGAATCAAAGTCAGAGTCAGAATCAAAGTCAGAATCAAAGTCAGAGTCAGAATCAAAGTCATTGTCAGAATCAAAGTCGTCAGAATCAAAGTCAAAGTCGTTGTCAGAATCAAAGTCAAAGTCGTTGTCAGAATCAAAGTCGTTGTCAGAATCAAAGTCGTTGTCAGAATCAAAGTCAAAGTCGTTGTCAGAATCAAAGTCAAAGTCAGGTGTCACTGTTGTAAACTGCTATTAATCTGATGTTTGACACTGATATCTGAGGATGTCCTAATATGGACACTGTAAATATGGACACTGTACATGTAAGATACTGTAGCTGTCAGGTGGACAAGTTTTAGACTGCTAGCTATGTAATATGCATAGCCAGCTTTACAGTGTGGTCCTTAAAGAAATAATAGTTGAGTGCATGGGATCCCAGCATGAAACATTCTATACAATGCACCATAGTTAAATACTGAAAACTAACACGTACATTTTGTTTTCCTGAACAAATAACATTTTTCACTTTATGGAAATCAGTTTTGCTGGTTGGTATAAACATATGCTTGATTCCTGGTAGCATGCATTATAAACAGACAGCAAAAATGAAAAAAAACCCACATACTCATGTACTGTGAAGGCAGACTTGATACATTGAATATTTTTCTCCTATTTGCTTTTTATAAAATAATGAAAATAATACGAAGTAGACTATTTTTGAAAAGTAACTTATTACCTTTTCATTTTCATGTAATGGTGGAGCTTTATCGATAGTTTCAAAGAGTGAAAATTTGCTGACCAAGTCAAAATGGTGCATTTGGTAAGATAAATTTGGCACAACACCCTGGGTATGTTATACATTTACACCAATATGTAGCAAGAAGAATGGCACAAATCTAAACAAATATTTTATTTGGAATATATTTCTTTTCACCTTACATCACAGTAGGGGGTAATAAGGACTAACCAAACAGATCACTTCTCCAGATCAGCCTTGTTTCCAAATATATATGCTTGGTTCCTGCCTTGTTATGTAGTGTCCTTCACCCAGTCTGTCGTTCACCAATAGCAGTGATGTCCCTCTGCATATGCCAACTTAACACGCCCTTATCCTTAGCATACACTGTAGTTGCCTTTGTACCATGTGTACAAATTTTTACAAACCATATTTAGGTCTACAGGCCAACCCGGCAGGCAAAGATGGGGAGCAGATGTTCTTAGGATCATTTGTTCCCTATCATTGACCACTCCTTTTCTGTATTTAAAAGCATCAGATTGTGTTACTGTATGCTAAATCAATTTGGTTTTGTTTACCACCTCCACCAAGAATACTCAACTGTATTACATAGCACATTACAGTGATAAACATATAAACATCACACCTTTATCATGTATGTCACTTTTGTAGATTTGGAGAAAAACAACTTTCTAGTCTTAAGGAAATTAGGCAATTGGTGCACTGGGGGTGGAAATTCAGCTTCCTGGAGCACTGCTCTTGCTGCTCAGACCCCTACCAACTCCTGCCAGTGCCCACCATGAAGTGAGAGTTGATCCTCCCACTGTGATGACATCAATCATCCTACTTGAGCAGCAAGAGTTGTGCTCCCAGGGCTGAAGGCTCATCCCCAGTGCACCAACTGCCTGATTTGCATAAACCTTCAAAGTTGTTTGTCTCCAAATCTACAATAGGACTTCGATTTCTCCTGAAACAAATTCAACACAATAACATAACATGTTAACAAAATCCTTGAAAGGCTATAATTCACCCTTCCTTACTGGGTAGCTGCACATTCAAACAAATAGAATAGTTAGCATATCACTTTGTGACAGCTTATCACGAAATCACGTTTTTACAAAAGCTGCTTAAATTGTGATATAGATATGTGATGTCCAGCTAAGATACGACGGCTAAGAAAGGACACATCCGTAGATGCTAGTGAGGACATGACATGCTATATATTTGTTGCTACGATGATGTGGTTATGGTCCTTAAGGTATTATATCCTTATCTGACCTTATAACATACACAATTGATTTTCTCAAACACAAATCACTCAGTCACATTATATTGGAAATACTTTACTATATTACAAGGTGACTTTACTTACAGTATACGGTATGCATAACAAGAACCGACAAGCAAACGGCTACTTCTGCATTTGCCTTACTTGAACTCCTGAGTGTTGATCTCTGATAAATCAGTCAAAGAGATGCGTCGGCATATCCCGATGCGTTTCATGCTGTCACTTAAGTGATGATGGTTATTCAGGGTTCCAGGTTTAACAAAAGCTTTTACAAGTAGAGCTAATTACCTAAAAAACAATATTGGAGCAATGGCCACTAACTGGCTATGTTATGAAAATCACAAGTAAATAGATGAAGATTAACAAGCCAGAAACATTAAATGATAATTATTCCGAAATGAAATTAGTTGGCAGAACACCGTTGTCTCAGATAGAAATAGCAATTTCATGCCAGAGAGAACACTGAAGAGGTCTTTAATAATCCACTCTTCAATATTTCCACTTCAACAATGCAGAACAAGATGTCGAGGGTGTCAGGTCAATAGGATATATTGCAGAAGATGGGAGTTTTTCAGAATGAATGATTAATGCTATAGATGGTGTCCTTTAAGAAGTAGGATGTAGCGCTTATGGAAAAAAGCGCATATAGTAAAACATAGCGCATATGGTTAATACAAAGTGTTGTGAAGGGTTAAAGCCATTTGTTCAGATGCATGATTATTTCACTTAGTAGATTATGACTGTGATTTTTCTAGAATCTTCTTTTTGATAATATTTCTGTTAACAGAATTCTATGAGTCCCACACCATCTTGTTCGGTGAGAGGTTGACAGAAAGAAGTGATCGCAGGAACTATTGACTTACAGCTGATGCCAGCAATGGAAAGCAGTGTCGATGCCCTGCACTTGCCCACAATTCTGAATCTTTTAATGGAATTTTTTACACTAAATGTATATTCTGATGGAACTGAAACGCTGGAGGCTTTCTGAAGCAGAAAATCTACAGCTGAGGAAAACTCAATGAATGGTGTCATTTTGTTACAGAAATGCTGTGGATCTGCCACAGACTTCTCGATTTGCATTGCAAAGGTTGAATGCATAAATTCATAGCATAAATTGATATACAGCAGATTTAAAGCATACCTCCAATAATATAATAACTTATCATAAATCAATGGTACAGGTGAATACAAGAAACCACCTCTTTTAACACTGCTATGTTTCAAGATAAGAGTGTTTATTGGCTCACTGCACAGAGTGAGGCAATAAATTAAATAACTCATCCCCCCTTACCCTCTCCATAGAGTTCTGTGTGTGAGGTGAAAATGGAGAGGAACTCTATTCAAACAGTCTGAGAGAAGATAAAATCAGCCTAATAAGTGGAGGAGGAGACAGATTTTGTTAATAAGCTATATTACAAAGCTTCTTATATTCACCCATATTATTCATTTATGAACAGTTGTTTTATAGTTTGCGGTACGCTTTACAATCAGCACCAAAGGTCAATTTCATCTTCACTAGTACTGTAATATGGTGCAGTTGTCTGTGTGAATTCCATGACAGAAACTATGCTCGCCATATCTGAATATATCGTCTACCATCATATTGTTTTGTTGTTACATGCCCCTGTCAAAACAAGATGTCTTGAAGTTAGTATACAGCATGCACTGTATGAGAAAACTCATAACAAACATGCAATGGCAGGGAGTTTGGGTAAAATGCCTTCATTCATGAACCACATGGGCTACATTTTTGTAAATATAAATAATTAAAAATTTTGCAGGAATTTCTGTGGTCCGGGCCTTGTCAGAAACCCAGCCATTATCTCCTTATTGTCTCAGACCATAGAAAGTTCCTGCATTCATGGCCGTATTCATTGGCAACCAATCAAGGCAAATGATCGTAACCACCAAGATGGTTAGAGAAAATCTATAAATCTCTGCAGAATTTTTAATTATTTATAGTTGCAAAAATGTTTAATATTTAATTGTCTACAACTCTAAATATGTTTATGTTCATTGGAATACCCCTTTAATCTCTATGGTCCCATACTCAAACCATGGGTTTCCATGAGTCCGCGAGGGAACCATGAGCCCCAGCCACAAAACTGAGGGCAGGTCCTATTCCTGTCCATTTTGCGGTCTGGGCAGCACATGGATGCCATTCTTGAATTGTCCATTCCATTTTTCACTGACTCATTAATATGTGAGAAAGCAAAGCAAACCATGACAAAGCAATTAATATTCTCCTGTAGAGACATAATCACATTATGATTTAAGGGGCACTCAAATCCGTATATATGGCCTCACTCACTCTTAGTCTGTGCAACATACAGAATACCTCTACAGACTCGCAAGCCTTCATGCAGAGGTGCTCAGTTCAGCTGGCACCAAAATGGATTACTGAACTGCACTGAAAAGACCATTTATCTTTTAAGAATAAGATGTCTAAATAATATTCATGGCCCAGAGAACTTATTTTACACCTTGATGCCCTCCTTCTCCTTCACCGCCACCTCAGCAAAACTTACTTAGAGACCAGATCTTGAGGTGGAAAACCAGGAGAGTTGTCTAAAAGCAGCTGCATGAGCCATAGATGTGCTGTGTCCCATTAACAGGTCAGTGGGGGTCACATGGCACTGAGATTAGGGCGCTCATCATGATTCATATTTGTTGCACATGTCTTCTATGTGGAGAGGGGTCAGAATTACAGGACACAGGTTTATTGGCTCAGAGTTCAGACTTAGGCTAGATTCACACTAGTGCTCAGTCTCCATTGGGGGTTTCCATCCCCCATTCCATTGAAAAATGCGGAGGTAAAAGTCCTGCAAGCTGGACTTTTCTCTCTACATTTTTAGGCGGAAACCCAGCAGACCCCATTATAGTGTGTGGGGAACGCGGGTTTCCGTGGGTAAACACTTGACCTTGCGTCACTGATCTCCTCTGATAAAGAGCCTGAAATCCAAGCCGTACCCTTCATAAGAAACTCCAGGGGGAAAAAAAGTATAAAGCATAAGCATGATTTATACATAGGGTTAGAAGGCATGCCACACTGCCCAATGTGTGAAAGGAGCAGCCAACCAGGAATCTTCCAGTAAAGTATGGACAGTCCACGCCTTGGAGAAACACAGAACCCTTATGAGGAGATTTTTGAACGGATGCAATTTTTAAATTTGGCAGAATATGGAGAGCATACCAATAAACGTCTAAAGAAACTTACTTTGAAATGGATGTATTACTGGAGAATATTGCCACCATATAACTGCTCCATACCATTACATCAGCCCTAGATTGACTATTATTTCTATAATAACAGATTCGTGTCACAGATTTACCGGAGGAACATCTGAAATTATTCTATTCAGCTCCCAATATTAATAAACATTAGTTTATGATGATTTGTGTGCAGAGCAAACTGCATTTTCTATAGATAACAAGAAACTGACAGACTTCAACATTATTTGTGTTGCCACCTGTCATTTTGCTACATACATTTTCATTTTGTAGTTATGCATAATGCATGTTACTGGAAAATTTCTATAGTAAGTATAGACTTTTTCAGCTTTGTCCTCAAGTGATCCCCAACCTCCCATTTTTTGGTCACGATTTCAATAGTTTATTAATGTTGAACAACCTCTTAAATCTCTGATTTGGTGAGCAATTGCACCGCATTTTCCTACAGAGAAAATTATTAACGTCTGACCTTTATGGAGTACATAAAATGGACTATAAGACCTACTTGTACATGCGTTCCTTAATAGCCAGGAATAATTCCTTTAATCATGGAAGAAACTTTTCTTATATAGTATAGTTGAAGTAATAATAATAGTTACAAAAATTAGGCTCAGTTTTGAAATGGTGGAAAAGAAAATTGTACATATTTGTTCCCCAAGATGAAAGTATAGCTATCACAGTTTTAAGCTTCACAAGCTAAGCAACTAGGTTAAGAGGGTTTTCTCCCAAAGTGTCTGATCACAAGGATTCCAACCGATGGGAACCCCAGTGTTTGCAAGTGCCCCATGTGAATAATGCTCAACCACCACTCACTTCATTTCTGTGAGCAAATTTTCTGCCAGAAAATCACTAATACTCTATTTATATGGAATATTCAAGGGCACTTGCGGACAAGCATTCTCTTGCTTTCTGTTGTCCCAAAGGTCCGCTTCCTAGCAATCAAGATTCCTATACATTTTTTAGGGGGTGTTCACATGTAGGAAATTGACGCTGATTTGGGGGCAGAAAAAAAAAATAAAGCATGCACATAGAAATGTTGGATTGCTGCAAAAATTTGCACACAGTTATGCCTCAGGTAGATATGTAAATGAATACAGGTGTGGTTTGATTAAACACTGGATCTTGCCACAAGAGGGCATAAAAGTGTTTCCACTGCTGCCTTAAAAAAGTGGCTACTTTTGGGTAGTGTTTCTCTTCGTGAGAGATCATTAACTGCTAAACATGCCTCTACAATGCACTCAAAGACATTTTGTCCAGTTGACAGACTTTGAGAGGGGAATTGAGTAAAGCAGGATAGTTGTTCAATAAATTGCCCATTATTTAGGCCTAGCTGTTAGGAGGTATTGGGAACAGTAGTTATGTGACTGCACACACACACACAGCCCAAACAAACCACCAGTAGGGAGGATCATTTCATCCGCCAACAAGCATGAGCTCCCACAGTTTCATTCCACCATGCAGACAGTCAGCACCTACATTACACACTCCCGGACCATTTAGCAGAAGTAAATTTGGTATCATAGCACTTATTACATGTCCTGCCAGTGACAGCCAGCTGTCACCTTTGATTACAGTGGTGTTGTGAATGACAAACCTGGACTTCTATGGTCTGGACCCATATGGTATTTATCAATAAATCAAATGAATCTCTGCCAGATTTCAATATTTCCTTTGCCTGTCTGGTGGCCAAGTTCATCGGCAATCGAGCAGTAATGGGAACAGCTAAGGCAGGGTTCACCATACCGTTCTTGTTCGTTCTGATAGTGTCCATTAAAAAAGAGAAAAAAAACAAAAACGGACACCTATCATAAAGGACATTAACGGACACTAACTGATGTTAATGTGTCTGTTTTTTTAACTGATCCAATTAATGGATTAGTTAAAAAAAAGGACACATTAGCATCAGTTAGAATCAGTTAGTGTCCGTTTTTTTAACACTGTCCCATTTTTTTTTTTCTGCTTTCTGAGCATGCGCAGAAAAAAAACGGACATAAAATAACAGACAGTATCTGATGGCCATCAGTTTCTGTCCGTTATAAGTCCATTACCCATAGACTTCAATGTTAAAAAAATAACGGACACTTGCTGTCCGTCAAGAATCCGTTTTTTTCAAACGGACAAAAAGTCCTGCATGTAGGATTTTTTGTCTGCGAAAAAAAATGGACTTCTGACGGATTTGGTGTAAACGGACACAAATGGACACTAATGGACACAATATAAAAACCCATTGAAATGAATGGAAATTTTAACGGATTTCTGACGGTTCAGCTAGTGTCCGATGCTAAAATCTTGTAACGGACAATAGCAACGGACACTATTGACGGTCACCAACGGTAGTGCGAAAGCCCCCTAAGATGCCAGCTTCAGCAACCTGTGAGTGTGCAGGATCTAGAGCCCCAGCTACAACATGTGTGGGCAGGGAGAAATCTTGCATTTCTGTTGCCTGAGGCGAAAACTAAAATGGTGTCCCCCATAAAAATCATAACTCATAAGTAATAAATCCAGGTAGCCAACTGGCATTGGATTGTAATATAAATATGCAGCTCTAGCAACTACTTTCTTCTTTTAATCTCTTCTAATAAGATGTTGAGGATGAGGAGGAAAGATGGATTCACTTGTCAAGCACTCTCTCTCTAATTATTTGTTAAGTCTAATGTGAAAAAACACAATCCTGCCATTATTTATCAGAGTTTCATTTTTCATTTTGGATTTTCATTCACTGTGCAGTAAAAATAACCTCTTAACTGTATTCCACAGTCCTGTACGAGTTCAGAAATACCAAATTTATATAGGTTTGGGGTTTTTTTTGCTTTAGTTTATGTTGTCTTATGGTGATGCCGATAACTTTTTTATATTATCATATAAGGAGCTTATGTAAGGGCTTTTTTTTTTTTTTGCATATTGTCATTTTTATTGGTACCATTATGGGCTAAGCACAACTTTTGGATCACTTTCCATTTTTTGGGGGGCAGTATGTTTTTTCCCTTACGTTGTATGTTTTATTAGTTCAGGCATTTTCAGATGCAGCGATACCGAACATGTTTATTATTATATGTAAAACTTGGAAGGGGCAGTGATATAAATTTTTTATTCTTTTGCAATTTTTTTTTATATGTTTTAAAACCTTTTGAATTTATTTTTAGAACCCCTAGTGTGTGTGTTTGCTCATGAAATATACTGCAATACTTCTGTATTACAGTATATTGTCAGATTGCTACAATTCTATTATATCCTGCCTGTGGCAAGGTGTAATAGACGTTCTATAATGAAATGCTCATAGGCCTTCAATAGGCTCTAACAGGAGAAAAAATAAGAAATATATTTAGTCACAATTTTCTTCTCTGTCCAGCAACAGAAACTAGAGGTCATTGACTCCAGAGTGGTGCATGAGACCTGGAGATACATCGGAATAATTAATAGGTACTAATAATTCTGGTGCCTTTGGGAGGTCCTGTTGGCCAGAAAATAAAACTAATGCAGGAACTCCTAAAGTTATGTGACTATTAGCTCTGGGGTTCATCAGTGTTTACATTAAAAGTAGGTCAGTGACCTATTTTCAATGTGACTAGGAGAAACCAGGAAGAGTGAAGAAATCAGGCGATACCTTTTAGAGGCTAACTGAGTATATTTGATAAGCAAGCTTTCAAGAGTCTAGCTCTCTTCTTCAGACATGGTGTTATACAAGAACTGAAAATTCACAGATTTTTTTATATACCCTATACACATGATCTTCAAAGGATTTTAGAGTCCTTAAAAAACCAAACCAAAACGCAATCTAAGTAGAGAAGTTATTTACAACAGGCCAAAAAACAATCTGGAAAGTTGTGACCTGATCACACTGAATATGTAAGACAGCAGTAGGTGCAGCAGACTCTGGCTGGCTACTCATATGAATTGTTGGGTAGGTCCTGCTATGCAAATGAATGCTGGGACTACCTGACAAATGAAATGAATTGCTGGGCAACACAAGTTAAAGGGGGTTTCCAGTTTTTTTTAATTGATGACCTATCTTTAGCATTGGTCATGAATTGAAGATCTTAAGTAAAACAAAGTTATGCACTCCTTTTTTTATGTACTCCTCCTGATCGAAGTGGGTTCTCATGGAGAGATATTGTCCCAATATAACAGAGAAAATCCACAGCAGTCCAAAAACATGCAACAACAAAGTTTATTAGTTCATATATCTTGACAAAGTTGGCAGCATAATATGGGTTAATAGGTTAGTAACATGGAGGACAGTGTATAACCTGACTAATAAATTTTGATGCTGCATATTTTTGGAGTGCTGTGAATTGAAGATCAGCAGGGGTCTGACACCCCGAGACCACTGCAGATGACCTGTTTGAAGGGGCAGGTGTACTTTTTGCTTCAGAGGCCATGTGTCACATTCATTGGTCATATGGCCTGATCGCAGCTCAGTTACAATCAAGTAAATAGGCTGAGCTGCGATACAAAGCTCCACTGTACAAATGTACGGCACTGTGCTTGGTAAGTACTGAAGGGGCTGCAGCACTCACTCAAATGCTGCAGCTTCTTCAAACAGGTACAAAGGTACTTTCATTCTTAAGAGTATATTTACAAGAGGCAGCTTATTGCAGAAATTTCTCAGAATGTCCCATTTATCTGCCGCATGTGAATATACCCTAATAAATACAATTTGATGAAAAACAGAGCTTTAATGTTTACTTTTTGCCCAGATAAGTAGATTGATAGTTCTGACTATATTTCCTTCTTTGACAAATATGTAGCTTAGCAGATATAAGTCAAACGCTGCCATTACTCATACTGTCTCTGGATTTCTTGCAGTTGTAAATAACTGTAATTGCATTGGAAAGGTCAGGCATAGAATGCAGAAATGACAGAACAAACATAAGTGAGTCAGAATGAGAATTCATCATTATTTTATGATCGTTGTTTTACCCAGAAATAGAAATCATAACATGTATATATGTGTGTGTTCATATGTGTTTGTATATATATATATAAGAAAGAGAGAGTAGAGGGATAAAAATACACATACAGTATGTACCATGACTTTTTAAAGGATATTTTCTCACTCCAGTTGTTCATTTGTTGGTTCTGATCCGTCAGGGCAATAGACTTTCAAATCTACCAGGTTGATGGATATAAGCTGAAGACTTTCCACTTGTTTCCATTGTCAGACAATCAGCAACAGTCTTGTAAACGTGGTTCAAGAAGATAAGGTAGGAATATAGTCAAGAACCATCACAGAAATCTCATGTTGAGAGGACAAAGAACTAAATTAACAGAAACACTTGAAGTAGCGATGTGCCACTATAACTGGCACTGGACAGGTGATAGGAAGTGGAAATGGTTGGACTGTGATTGGCTGGTGTCCGGCCTGCCAACAAAATGACTATACCATTCAGTCCTATAGGACATTGCTAAAGATAATAAGTTATGTTTTTTTTTCCACTTCTATGGCAGATATAGAGTACTAAGGTCTAAAATTTACTTTATTATTTCTCTATAACTCTATAGCGTTTTCTCCTAGTCCTCTTACATATTATGTATTGTTACTGTGGTTTTCAGTTTCAACTCCACCTCAATGCATTTTAAAAGGTTGTGTGAAGTAGACAATCCCTTTAAGGATATTCAGTATAGTAGATTTGTGTGCCTATTTTAGACAAGTGCTTCACAAATATCAAATAATCTTGAATCATAAGGATAGATCCCAGTAAACAATAAAATCCATAGAGATAGGGAAATATTTCAGTCGCGTTTCTGTGTAAAAACACTAAAAATGTATTTGCCAATAAGTTGACGTTTATCAGATCTTCCTACACTGCCATCTTCACATGACATAAAACTTGAGAAAGACACAGCCCTCTTTATTGTTTACTTCAAGAAATGTAAATCACTGACGGTAAAAGAATAGGACATCAGCAAGGAAGTCATTTCTAATGTTTATATAGCCATCACTTCATGGTATCCTTTACAATTGCTATCTTTGTTGGATAGTGAAAGCACTCCCTGGAGAGTGTCACCGTCTATTGTAGTTTTCATTGGTATGTTATCTTGTATGGACAGAAATGTGACCTCACCACACAGGCCTGCTGTCTGTAACTTGGGCACAAAAAAAAAAAAAAAAAAAAAAATCTATAGATGTATCTTTTACCGTCCATCTTGACTATACACGTCCTGTTGTGTGTATCACAAGACAAAGTGGGAGATTTAAGACGACTGGTTTATTCAGTACCAGTCTTCATATCCCATTCAATGGCAGAGGGTGCACCTTATTTATGAGGAGGCATATGCCTCTTCATAACTCAGGTGTACCCTCTGCTGGACCATGCGCCTGCACACTGAAATTGACACTAGCTGCAAGCTAATAAACTAACAGAAATTGTAATAAATGTAGTGCACTGTCCATGACTCAACTTCATTCATGAAAAAGTCACAAATATTTCAGCAAAATTTGCACAGAAAATTGAGACGACTTGTCTAGGTGGTATAGAACTAGAGATGCAACCATTTGAAGTGACCATCTGCCCCTACTACATACTGGCAATACAAATGTGTATATATTTTCCCTGGCAACAGCACAGTTATAGGGTTGCCTGAGAGAGTTTTAGAGCCTCTTTGCTATTAAAGGGAAGATAGGTTAATTAAGTATATTACAAAAATATTCAATAACCACCCCCGGTTCAATAGCAAAAAAAAAAAAAAAGAAAGCATGTACTTAAACTTTAACCAAATTACAGGTAAGCTAAGGCTAAATTATCTGTTTGATTTCTAAAACATATACAGTGGAGGACCATGTATTACGTAGCTGCCTATTCATTTCCATGATAACCATGAAATACCACGTTTTCCCTGTGGTGACCAGGGGTTTCATTTTCCATGGGAATCAGGTGATCAGGGTAGCTGTTGTGGAAAACCTGTGTGTTTGTAGATTTTGGGCATTTTTTTTTTATAGCCCAAACCAAGAATGGACTTAACATAAGGGAGAAGTATATGTGCTTCCATTATATTTCTCATTCCTTCAAGCCACTCTTGGCTTTGCCTTTAAAAAAATATTAGCTGATTTTGCCCTGGAGAAATTCAGTGGCCCATATTTACAGTTCCATAGTGAAAACTTTCACAGTGGCTGATGCTGGATGGTAAATCTGGCATATCTATAGACTTACTTTGAGTCAGAATTACAAGACATAATTTTGGTGCATTTTTGGCACATCATGGCACGCTTAAACCACATTCTGTTCTGTGAGAATTCACACCCACATGTCTAGCAAGTCTAGATTCACCAAAGATACGCCACATTGCATCAAAGATGTTCTTGTATTAGATGGATAGATAGATAGATAGATGAGACAGATAGATGAGAATAACAACAAGGGTACCTGAGTTTTCATGAAAATGAAATATCTGCAAGGTCCTTTAATTGTATAAGCCTTCATACAGTATGTGATGTCCTATCAGTTTTTCTGCTGCTACTAATCACATTATGGCTGAAGTACAGTTTACACTTGTCTCTGAGGCAGGGGGCATGTACAATAAGGAGCAGTCTGCCCTCTCCCCTATCCATTATAGCTAGTTTGGTTTGTTTACATGTAACTCTGCCAGGAGTAACTGTACAATAGCAAATAAATAGCCGAGAAAAGCCCAAGTGACCATAATATAGGGGATGCAAGAACACTGAACTGTAACTACAGAGTAAATTCATGCAGGTATAATGCAGCCTATAAGATCACTGACACAGTAAAAGAGCAATCTAGTAGCATAGTCAGGAAAGATGCTTACTGTCTGTGAATAATATCCTAAAATATTTATCTCTTATCACACAAATAGCCAGAAGTAGATACAAGTACATAAGTAGACATTTCTTACATTGTAAACTATGAGATTTTCAGTATTTTCAGCAACAGTTTGTAGACATGTGTGGAATCTGTGAGGAATCAACCCCTCCTCTCTCCATTCACTGTGTGAAGAGAGAATAGAACCATCACCACTACTCACTGTAAACCCGCCTTGCATCTATGGAGAAAAAACTTGCTTAACAACAGGGAGTGAATTGCAAATTATTTAGAAGGGAGAAATCTAGTGGCAGGAAATATAGAGAGGTTTTCAGGCAGAAAGCAGCCACATTTTTAATTAAAGTATATTACATTTTGGTCCAAACACATGCTCTATGAAATGAGATTAAGTTGTCTGAAAAGTTAGTGACCATCTAAGGCTACGTTCTCATCGGCACCGGAGTCTATGCATCTGTGTCTAGCGCTTTCAGTTTAAAAACAATGGACACCTAACTGTCCCCATTATAGTAAATGGGGTCCTTTGGACTCTATATGTGTCTACTATTTTAGCAATCTGTCTATTGTTCTGGTCCTCCAGTCTGGACAACCCAATGCTAGCGTGAACTTAGCATCAATCTTCCTTATGTATCTCAAACCTTCAATGCCTCATTGTACAATGCCTTTGTAACAGCTACAGGCAAAGCCACTGCACTGCTTTTATGCCATCCTACCAAAAGAGAGGAACGGGGCATCCATCTTCTTGCTATGCCAGTGTTTCTAGAAGTGACAGCCAAAAAGTACACCTACAATTGCAGGTCACAAGGCACAGTACCATTTTGCTGGCCTTTTTTTTTGAGTAAGTTTTTGGGCACAGCAAAACTTCATGGCAGATTCACCAAAGTTTAATATAATGTAGTGTGACAATTTGGGGGGAATTTAGCCTCAAAGGAGGCAGCCTCCTGGATTCCACAGAGGTGTTGGTGGTACTGGGTGCCAAACAAGCCGCATATCAGGCAGTGGTAATCCAAAATAAAATGGCTTTATTCAGCTTGTGAGTAAAAACAGGAACAAAACAAAAAAACAGCCTAGCCCACACACAGGGCACTACCTTACTACTTGAGCCCTGACTAACCTCTGGGGGCAAAAAGTTTTACTAAGGCGTCTCCTCAGCAGTCTGGCTCACACTTAGCTCAACCAAGTCCGCTTTGGAATCCAGTCCTCTTGGGACAGACCGCCTGTCTGTCTCCCACTGGTTCCACCATATACCTGCTCCCTGCAGGTCTCCTGCAGCTCTCCTGCTGCGTACACTCCCCTCTGGAGTTGGGCCCCACCTATGGGTGTGGCTGAGGACCTTTTTAAGCCTGGCTTTGGGTCGCTCACCAGCGCCCTCTAGGTTCACACTCTCACAGTAGGTAATGGCCTTTTCTGACAGCATAACAATTACTTGGTCTGCAAAAACACAGCAGCATTCCTGTTCAAACATGGTATGTGTACTGTCTTTCAGGAAAAGCCCAGGATTATGCTACCAGACTTACACTGTCAATCACACTGATAGGTAAGTCACACCTTTGAATATGCCATAAATGTCTTTTGTTGGGAAACCCCTTTAAGCTGGGGGCCCCACGTGGCTTAGATGCCGTGGTTTGGCCGCAATGGAAATGCTGCTGCAAAACTGTGGCATGTTATAGTCTCTCAAAAGTGGATGGGATTCTAGAGAATTCAATCCACACATTGCGGGAAAATATGTACAGCGGAAATGCTACGATTTCCAAAACCGTCGTAGTTTTGGAAATCTCAGCATGTCAATTACACCTATGGAAACGCCGTTGGTTTCCCTATAGGTATAATTGAAGCAGTAAATCCACAGAGGAAAGCTCTGGGGACTTTCTGTGAAAAGTGCTGTGGGAAAAACTGCGATGCATTTCAGCCACGGTTTTTCCCACAGCGCTTTTTGGCTGTGGTGCACTACATGGGGCCGTAGCCTTAGGCTAACACAATTTTGAAAATGCAGCTTTTCTACTGTTTGTTTTTTTTTAAAATAATGTATACATGAGATTAAACAGAATCACATTCACTTTGCTAGTACTGTAAAATCCCCATCGTGCTCCATTTCTGCAGCAACAAAAAATGGTGCATTTCCACAACATAAGGCTTTAGCATTATGTCTACAACCATGGACTTTTGCATAAGGGCTCCTGTTGTAAAAGACTGTCATTTTATAGACTACCATAAATCCATAAACGTGAGGAGTCAATCAGCTGTGTATGCATTACAGGATAAAGGGGTTTTCTTGGACCCATTGGCATACCAATGAGAGTCAGCACAACATGTTTCAATGAAATTGTTCCTCTGTAAAAGGTCCACTTCAAGAGGCACATATCCATTATTTAGTGTAAGGTTGTAATGATACCTTTTCAGAAAAAAATAACAAGGCATTTTTTTCTTCCTAGTTTACCTATTGTAGTAAAATCCTTAGAAGACAAACAAAAATCAACAAGCTAAGGTAAGATTTATTTTGCTTTGACCATGAAAAAAAGATTAAGATGGTTTGGCATTTAAGGTAATTATTATTTTAAGATATACCGAAGATCTAAAATTTACAAAAACTTTAAAGACAATTCCTTGGAGGCATCAAACAACAACCATGCAAAAAAAACAATCAATAGATTTCTATATAATCTGAAAGAAGAGCCAACTGTTGCTTGATTTTACTGGCAGGGGTTTTTCATTAGGAATTCCATACCTAAAACTCATCCATTGTTGTTGCAGATATTTTGTGATGAAGTCAAAGTCATAGTCTTACCTGACAAAATACAAGTAATAGTTGTGAGAAATCTGTCTGGCCATGTGGTTCACAAGCAATAAAGATACAAATCATCCCAGGCTTTAATAGGCCAAGGATTTTGTCAATGTAAGTGGCGATGGGTATCAAGGCAATAACCCAAAATCCACTGGAGTTAACAGATCCCTATAACAAACCAAGTGAGGAGTTAGTCGCTTGTGACCAAGAAAAAGCAAAAATGGGTTCTTTTAATTTTTATATACAGAAGAAAAAGGAGTAGCTGATGCAGGTGGTACTAATGCTGGTAATACATCAACTAATATAGATAGTAAATTGTATAAACATCGAAAGAGTCTAAGTCAAGAAAAACAAATTCAACGTGAACAAGGCTCCTTCATTGTGTGCTGTGCTCATATCTGTCCCTGTGCAATAAATATATATAGAGTACACAGAAATCTAAGCATTTCTCAAACAGCTTTCCTGAATCAAAAATTGGGTCTTGTACTTTTCTTTTGTCATCATTCACAACTTTAACTACGATTCTATTACTAGCCATAGTAATTGTCAATGTGTTTGTGAATATGATGGGGCAGGGCAATATCACTTTCAGGGTAATTGTCACAATGATGTTAAATCTCTTTTAAAGGTAAATAAAACTGATTTCTTGCCTTATTTATATTTCTTTTGATTTATTGTTTTGATCCCATAAAATACATTAATATTTTAAGTGTAATTCTAATTATAAAAAACTTTCACAAATGAATAATACAGGTGGATATAAGAAACTTTTTAATATATGCATCTATGGAGAGTAGAGAGGGGTGAGGAGGCTGCTGGAAAAGATATACATAACTGCAGGTGCTAAACTCTGCTACTGTGAATGAGGGAGCTATTTTTACGCTGCCATAGAGATAAAAAGAGTGAAGAAAAGGAGGGCAACAGCAGCCTAATACAGGGAACCTCTCAGGGCAATTTGGGATTCTAAACCACCCACAGGTTCTTATGGAGCAGACTTTAGTGCCCCAAATTGCAAGTTCCATTTAAGAGGAGAATTATTGTACTATTGTAGTTAAACTTTAAAGGGCTTTTCCAGGCTCTGTCACATTTTTGATACTGATGACCTACCTACGGGGTCCGATACCTGGATTGTGCACTGATAGGCTATACCAGCCAGCCTTTGGTGCCAGAAGATATACAGATGTAGTAAAGTTAACCTGACTTTCTGTAACATCATAACTTGCTGCATTTGATATCAACAAATAAAAATTTATTGACCCAAGATAACTTTCTGTGCCATAGTATTGTTGATACTTTAAAGGGGTTGTCCAGGCAAAAATGGACAACCTTTTTAACTTTTAAATCAGCCGGGGCCCTTCTGCCGAACGGTTCTCTCCCCGGTGTTCTGCTGAAGCCGCTGATTGACCTCAGCGGTCACGTGACCGATGAGGCCAATCAGCGAATGGCATGCGATGTCACTACCTGTGACATCACTGGTCCTCTTCCTTAGGCCTTAGTTTCGCTGAGGCCAATCATCAGCTTCAGTGGTTGTCCAATTTTGCCTGGACAAACCATTTAAATGTGAAGTTAAACTTTGTTGCATCTGTACATTGGATGGAGCTATACCTCTGCCTCATCATTTTTACAGCTCCTTCATATTGAATGCTATGACAATATATCAATGTTGTTTGCTATAGAAACGTAGAATAATTTTGTTTTCTATGTAAACGACTAAATGCAATTAGTTCTATTTCATGGTACATTAACTTGTGACTTCATATCTTGATGATCTGTGTACATGAAAAATTAAAAATGTAATTCACTGATGTTTTCTCAGGCAGTGCATGCAAAACAAGTTTTATTTAATCAATTAGGAATTATTAGTATTTTATGTCTTGCAATAAGTGATATGATGCAGAACTGACAGGCAGAAATGGATTTGGTGAAGAGCAAATCACAGGATTCTATTTACATTTTGTGAAATCTGGTGACTCATCGCAACTTGTTACCTAATAAAATACTGAGAATGAATAGAACAAAAAATACCTTCTAAATTCAAGATCAATTTTTTAATTGGTTGGATAGATGAAAAGCATTTCCTCTCATTTGTCACCTTCTTAAAGGGGTTGTACGGCACCAAATTACATTTTCATAGTAATGACCTATTCACATAGTGTATCATGTATAAATAAATGTG
Source organism: Leptodactylus fallax (assembly GCA_947044405.1). Lineage (NCBI taxonomy): Eukaryota > Metazoa > Chordata > Amphibia > Anura > Leptodactylidae > Leptodactylus > Leptodactylus fallax. The sequence continues at coordinate 1,429,049 of CAMRHE010000150.1, forward strand.
TGGGCAACACAAAGGGGGAGATTTATTATGCTTTGTATGTTAGTTTTCTGGCATAGAAGGCATGAAAAAGTTTGTTTTTTGGAAACTTCTTCCTCTTTAGTGCCACCCTCTCCACTTTCCTCAAAGGGGGCGGTGTGTATTTGGAGTGCGTGGACTGTAATGCGTTGTAATCTACGCTCAATTTGCAGCCTGAGAGAAGGGTGAGCGCAAGATTGAGTGAGTGGAGTGAGTTGACCCCTGCAACCGCACCCTCGTCACGTGCTAGCACAGCGCCGACGTGACAGTCTTAGACTGTGGCAACACAAAAATTAACATAAAATAAGCTTTATTCAGCAGTACTAATATATATATATATATATATATATATATATATATATAGTATTTAAATTTGGTATTGCTGCAATCACATGAATTAACATGTTATTTTTACCACATGGTTCTAACCCCAATAAAAGTTAACAAAATATGTGTACCTCAAGATGTTGCTTTTAAAACCTAAACTCACCCTGCAAAAAATATGTAGCTCTGATGATGGAATCACATTTTTTAGGAAAATAGTTTTACAAAAATTGAAGGCCTCATGAAGGCCCCAAAAGTAAAACTACACAATATAAAATCTATAGTTGAAATTCATCCCACCATTTTGATAACATATAATAGTTTTGTATTGTGCTACATTCCTTTTCCTTGCTGTGAACATCTCTATAGAATGCAAGTTACTGTAAACAATTGACTTTTTTTTTCATATGCCCTACTTATTTTGCAGTTGCAATACCCAAGGCTATATTCACTGCTGAAATTAAAAAGCTTGAGATGTATTAATCCATCACAGGTTTTACTGGTAAAAGTGTAGCTAAAACAGCAGCAGACCATTGTGTATGAGAAATGGATTACGGTTGAAGATATGTTATTAATGTGTTGCCAAGATGGAAGAACCTTCAGGCAGTAGTGACTTCCTCTCACCTGGAATTCATTAATGTACAATAGTTTTCTCAGTTCATGGTACATAAAGCAGCTTTACACATATCAAGTGAACTGAAAAGCAGAACTTAGTGTAGCAATTTTAGTTTAATGAGCTCTACTTACAAGAGTCTTTAAGAAGTCCGTATTCCACTTTTCCCAAAACAAGGAGTATTTCACTATTAGTTGCCTTGGGGTTGAATTAATTTATTTTACCTTTACTTACAAGCCAAATGTCCACCTCAATATTTAATAGAAACTAGACATGAATGTACTTATAATTGGAAATCAGTCTTTGTTTGGCTTATCTGTAGACTTGTGCATTAGGGTCTAATTGCTTACATACTTTTTCCAGTTTGTAATATAATCAATTTATAATTACTTCTTATTTACTGAATCATAGACTATTAACCAGCTGTTGGAGATGGGCACCTCAAAGAAAGTTAATTAAAATGTTTGCCATTTCCAATTTGTCTTGCTGTAATACTTTTGATCACAACTAAACTGGATCATTAGCTAATTAAAATGAAGACAATTAGGGCTACCGGTTGTTTATATGAAAAGACATAACATTTCTTCAGTGCTGTTTTGTTGAGGCAGTGGAAGATCTTGTCTCTACAAAAATCATTTCTCCAGGTATGGTAGCTATTGATTTACTTAATGAACTCTTTTAGCAATGTCTGAAGGCTACTTTAGAACAATCTATAATATCATATGTAGGTTGTTTGAAATAGAATTCCCACTTGGTTTAAAATTAAAAGTTATTTTTTAACGTTAGGGATTCCTAATCCTAACATGTAAAGGTATAAATAAAGTGTTGGCTTTCCTGTAAGGTTTTGTAAAACTCATTCACTACTTAAAATGAGCTGAATGAGAGAAGTTTTTATGCTACATTTACATCTGAGCTTCTGGTCTGTCGAAGGACAACAATTGACTATAATGGGGTCTGTCAGATGTCCATTTTTTTTAACTGAAATTACCTAAAAGGTCAAGCTCACAGCGCTTTTTCGGCCAGTGTTTTGATTGGAAACCTCTGCAGACTTTCTGTGAAAAGTGCTGCGGGATTTGTTAGCCCAACAGTACTCCATACAAAGACAACCCTATAAAAAAAAAAAAAAAATCAAAATGCCTTTCAGCTACCTTTCTGATTCCCAATTCTCAGCTGTTATTGCCAGATAAAAACACCTTGCACTATACATTTCTCTGCAATTGTTGTCTATGCAATATATATCAGCAAACATGGTTTGCTATACCGAATGGCAATGCCATTTTTCATACACTATTCTCTCATAAGAACTTACAGTGTTTACTATATTTTACTACATCATGATGGTTGATATTTCAAGGATCCACCTATATAGTGAGTGCATGGTGTGCCTTTCAGTTTTAAAAAAAATGTCTTACGGAGGCAAATTTACTAAGGGTTACTAAATGGCCAATTTCATACAAAGTGAACAAACAAAAATGGTGGTCCTTTTCTGATTGTGACTATGTCTTACTTGGTTGGTAGCAGCTTCTTTACCGTATATTATTTACTGGAAGTAAGTGCGCTGTATGCTTTTTTTTACCACAATGAATTTATATATTTATGCTGTTTTGAGCAGTTATGGTCATACATGCAAGTTCAAGAAAGACCTGGATTACTTGCTTAACAGGAAAAATATTAAGGTGACAGGTTTTAGATTTTTGGTAAAGACAAGTTGATGCAGTTTTATACTGATTGCCAAATTTGAAGACTTAGAAGGAATTTTTTTCAGCAGACATGGAGCAATTGGCATTAGCCTTATGGGTTTTATTTTTTGCTTTCCTCTGAATTAACACTGCAGGTTTATAGGTTGAACTTGAAAGTCAGGTATCTTCATCTGCTTTATTACTATATTACATTGAGGCTGCTGTTGTATATTCATGGTCCAACCCTCACCACCACCTCTGTGTTTTTACTGTTCTTAGATGATTTTAAAATGAAGATAGCCATATGTATATTTAGCAGTAATTAAAGGGAGTCTATCATTGGGGAAACATGTTTTAAACTGAAGCAATTTTGGAATAGCCTTTATAAAAATGGCCGACGGAGCATGCTCCGTCGGCTCTGCCTGAACTCAAAGTGGCTCCAGCGGCCATTTTTGTTTAGTTTCTTACACCAGCATACTCCAGAAAAATGGCCGACAGAGCAAGAAGCAGATGCAAGATGAACAGAAGAAGTTGCAGGGGGCATGAAAAGCAGCACTGGAGGTGGGTTGCGGTAAGGCCCCCGATGCTCCCTGAGCATAATTTATATATGAAAATAAAATGTTTTTTTGGACAAACGACGGCGAGGTGAAGAAAAGTAAAGGTAGGAGTAGAATAGCCTTTATAAAGGCTATTCCAACACTATTTCAGTTTAAAACATGTTTCCCCAATGATAGAATCCCTTTAAATGAACATTTGTTGTGCCAGTTTTGCACTATGGCAAATTATACAAAGACTTCTCCCTTGCAAAGTAAATGAACAAACATGAATGACTTGATCTGTTTAATGACTGCTGCATCTGAATATGGATGTGTAATATGTTTTATTCAATAAAGATTTTTGGGCTTTTGTATATCTCTGTGGTTGTGATACTTGATATAATGATATGCACTTGACTGATCTTCTTCTTCTATTTCCTTTGGAGACTATGACCATTTATCTCTTTATTTTCCATCTTTAGCAAGCAACAAGTTCCAAATGTTACGCTAAAATTTCATACATTATCATTTTCTGAATTTTATTGGTACAATTTATCCCAAAAACTGGTGAAACTACTTCACAAATTTGGAGAAATTTTACATCTCACAACATAATATTTACTCATGTAACAATCCACCATTGTAGAAAACCTTAACAGTTAGACTTTAACAGAATGAAGAACTAAGAAGTCTTGGACAGCCATGTAATCTGCTGTGAGAAAACCACAATAAGCAGCAGCAATGACATGCATGCAGAGTGAAGAGCAGTCACTGACAGTAAACACATATTTATTGTACCAGAAATGGAGCTTTTGCCAAAGGTCATGCTCAGTGTGATACCATCAGGCACTTGTCTTCAAGAGAATCACCCGCAGAGAGAAAACCAGATTTAAATGTGAACCAGTACTTACTAGCAAACAATAAATTCAAGCCTCCTACTTTATCATACTCCAGAAGCCTAATGCATGCTGTCTGATCAGTTCAGTAAAACATCCTCTGCATTCAGTCTGTCTTTGGTAAATCAGAACTTGCCTATCATTATGAATAGCTTCAGCTGCACAGTGTATCTCTGTGCACATGACATGTTATTTTTAAGTAAATGTATGGTGTGATCCAGATGGCTTTTATATTATCTATAGAAATACAAATTCTTTTATGTGGAGTACTTATATCTACACATGTGGTAAAATAATCCAATGATTAAATGTTGCTTAATAATTCTGCTTGAAATTCCCAAAAACACCTTCTAGCCATATATTATGTTAACAGATTAGCAGTGAGGGAGGCTAAATGCCAGTGAGAAAATCAGTGAGACATTCGGAGATTCACGGTTCAGAGACAGGAGGTATAATCCCACCCTTAAGGCAGCAACTCTTGGGTGGGTGGGTTGACATCTCGGCATCACAAACCCTAAAGGCAATGGAATAATCTTTCTCTATGCCAGGTATACCCAGGGGCATAGCTATAGGGAGTGCAGCATTAGCAGTCGCTACAGGGCTCTGAACCCAGAGGGTCAGACTATAAAATATACTATCTAAAATGGTATAAGGTAGGTAAGGGCCTCATTACATATTTTGCATCTGGGTATGCCACTTGGTTACAGGAATTAAATATAATGGAGCACATTTACTAAAAGTGTCTAATTTTATAATGCCTGATTTCCTATTTACTTTTATACATTTTTTACACGTTTACTATCAAGGCGTATGCTGTTTAGTATTTCCCTTGTAAATATCTGAATCAAAAATATATTTAAAATATGATTTATGTTGTAAAAATAGACAAATTTCAACTTTTTATGGATTTTGATGAATGTCTTCTGAAAAAAAAATGGCCATTCTGAAAAAAAAAAATGTATCAATACTTACACTTTTTTTTTCAACATACAAAAGTAACTTAGGGACGTTGTCAAATTTGCATTAAAGTAAACATTTCTATGGATCTCTTTAATTGGTAAAACTTTTTGGCTCACATCACCATTTTTGGCATTACTTTTGCACGGGTCTTAATTGCAGCTGGAAAATGCGCCAGATTCGTGATTAGAATGTTTCAAATCTGTTAGCCATGCCCATTATTTTAGAAGGAAAAGTGTTAAGCCAGTCGTACTTTTCAAAGTTTTTTAGCTCATATGTAAAAAAATTTTGCCACACGGATGCCCAAAATTTTGCCACATTTTACACCTCGAAAGGCAAATAGTAAATGTGCATCATTATTTCCAATTTAAGTCCTCACATCAACAATAACATGTATCCTATCATGTGTTCTCTGGACAACTAAACTGTGTTTCTCGAGCCATACACAACAAGAAATAGGTAGATAAGAAGGCAGCAGTAGGATCTGTGCGGTCATGTCCTTATGCACTAATGCTCAGTTGCTTGGAAGGAAAAAAAAATATGCACTATACCTTACTAGTCACAAGTTTGTGGCCAACTAGGTTCTTGAGTTTGGTGACAAGCCCTTAGTGTATAGTCTGTGTGGAGAATAGAAGAGTGCTGATGTTTTCTGCCCTGGTGTCAATGGGTAGATGCCAGGGTTCACATGCAAACATCTACTGCTTTGTCTTGTGCACTGCAGGATTTATGGCATGAACCAAAGTGCAAACAAACAGAATTTAAAGGGGATTGTTCACAAATGCAATGTATCCTCTATCTACAGGGTAGGGGATAAGTGGTGGATTGGGACCTGAACTGTTCAAAAGAATGAGGATACCTTCAATCTCATGTAGTAAACTATTACTATTAGTAGCTCAGATTTTGGACTTTTGGAAAGAGTTTTTAAAAGAACTTTTTCGAGCTATTAGTGTTGTTCAGATTTATCATTATACCTGTTTTTGGAGCTCATCAAAGGATATTCAGCTAATGTAATTGCATTTTAATATCTCTAAGCCAAGAGAATGTCAGCAGTAGCAGCCGCAGGAGTCCATACAATAAAGGCTCAGACAAATAGCACTTAATTTATAAATAACCTCAATGTTACAGCACTTGGTTTTTTAGTGAATTGAGATTCTTCTAATGATTTTATAGTGTATGTATCAGTTAAAAAAGCTACAACATTATGCAATACAAGAGCATGCAGATTCCGAAACACTCCCTAACATCTCTCCATAAGATTAATGATGTTAGGATCAGATCGAACATCTAAGAAACAATTTCTCTCCTACGCCCATAAAATTGCATGTGTCACTTATGGACCCGGGTCAAGTCTGAGATGAATTGTTTCTGCTTCTAATTACCTCTGCTAAAATTATTTGAAGGAATTATGGATTCTTTATCAGTAGTTTTCCCACATTTGTGAGCATCTTGTCTAAATTACATTAGGTAGGTTTATTGCATTATATCTATCACCACCTAACATCAGTGAAGCTGGGGGCATTGCTACTACTTCACTGATGCCATGTTTTTTTGGGGTTTTTTTTATTTGTATCCTCTCCCGTTCAGCTGTTTATCAGTGCCATTAGGTCTGACACTAAAAGTAGTATTAGTGGCTGAAGAATTAGGCTCCTCCTACTTGGCTAATTACTGCTTTCAGTGCTGGAACTAATAGCATTGATAGCAGCTGAATGGGAGAAGAGTACAGATTAAAGAAAACCACCCATGGCATCAGTGAAGCAGCAGCTTTGAAGTTTTTGGAAAATTCAGGCCGAATCTGGTGTGATCTGAACTGATTCGCTCAGAACATGTAGTACTGCAATACTGTAGGGAGGCGCTACTAGTGAGCCATTTAGTGCATGAACTTCACTAATACATGGGTTTTACCAGTGAAATGACCATGGTGATGTATTGGAATCTACAGCCAAGCATTGTATTTTGAGTCCGGTTTCAAGTTACAATGGTCCATAAACTATGATTGTATGTTAAAAATATTGTATCCTGAGGCCTTTGTAACTTGGGAGACTACTTTACTTGACGCACATTAACAGCCTTTAGTCTGCTAAAAGTTACATATGACCTTAAATCAGAAGAGGTACTCTGCCTCCTCAAAGGGGCCACTTTGCAGCGTGCAGGGACTTATTAGACCATGTATGCCAGCACCCTGCTTCACACTGATGAGAGGCAATAACTCTGAAACAGCTTTTTGCGGAAAGGTTACTCTTCCTTCTGAAAGCGTTATTCTGGCTTGCTTGGCTTTATTCCCAGATTATGCCACTAGGTTTCAGGAAAACCAGGCATTGTTCTATATGGAGCTACCTTACAAAAGGTGGTGCTAGAACAAGTTACCCTTTTCCACCAAGGAGGACTTATGTGCATACAACAATGAGTTAGGGCTGAAGAGGTATTATGACCCATATGCAAGCACAGTACACACTTATACCTTCCAAAAATTACAAAGAAACAAAAAAAATAACAGATCAGTCAAAAGTAAGTTGATGACAGCTTCCAGGCAGAAACAGATCCTCAAAGATTGTAGCCAATGCTCTCATAGTTTACATACATTAGAGGTGATATCCAATACAGAGCACTGCGTTGTCATTTATATTTTCACAAGTTGGACTTTTTTACCCTGGGTCACTATTGCAGAATGAATAGGGCATCATGGTAGCAAATTTAAAGACATGAAAAACAATATCTAGGGTTTAATATTTTATTATACTTAATATTAAAGTAAATGAAGCTATATAGTTTTAGAGCTCTAGTGATTGTATTATGACCTAGGACCATAGGTATTATAAGCAACAACAGAAAATATATGAAGCTGGCCATGCACAGATAACTTTGACATATAGTAATTTGCCATAATTATCACTTAAGGCACAATTTTTGCAGAACATTTATGTAAAAACAACTGATTGTGATGACCATTGGAATTTATTTTTATAAGACAAAATGTGTCCAAAGTGTATCTGATTCTACTAATCAAAAGACATACCAAAAATTACTAGTGGGGACACGTCTTCAGGACTCAGACGTGTCAGTTCCTTGTTGTACTGAGCCATAACATGGCATACATATAAGTCTATAGACCCATACTGTATCTCTGTATGAAATATTGCTTTGTGACATGGCACCATATAGAGACAACCTACGGAATAGTCAGGGGCGTAACTACCGGGGTAGCAGTGGTAGCGACTGCCACAGGGCCCGGAACATTACGGGGCCCGGAGCCCTGTGGCAGTCGCTACCGCGAACCCCACAATCACTGTTATCGTTATACTCCGGGATCTTTTGAGACCCCAGAGTATAACGATCGGGGGCCCAGGGGAGGTGAGCGAACATAAAAAACACTGTAACTCACCTATCCGCCGCTCCGCAGGCTTCGGGCCTGTTTGGTGACGTCCCAGACGTCAGCCAATGTCATTATGCGTCGCGACGCTGGCCTGGATCGCGCGAGATCCGGTCCGACATTGATGATGGCCGAAGTAGCGCACGGGAGTGCGCCGGAGCGAGGAAGAGGTAAGTTGCAGTGTTTTCTATGTTTCTATCCTCCCCTGGGTCTCCGATCATTATACTCTGGGGTCTGAAAAGACCCCAGAGTATAATAATCGTTCATGGGTGGTCCACAATGGGATATATAATAGTATGTGCAGGGGCCACTATGGGGAATACTACTGTGTGCAGGGGCCACTATGGGGAATACTACTGTGTGCAGGGGCCACTATAGGGAATACTACTGTGTGCAGGGGCCACTATGGGGAATACTACTGTGTGCAGGGGCTACTATGGGGCAAACTACTGTGTGCATGGGCCACTATGGGGCAAACTACTGTGTGCAGGGGCTACTATGGGGCAAACTACTGTGTGCAGGGGCTACTATGGGGCAAACTACTGTGTGCAGGGGCCACTATGGGGCAAACTACTGTGTGCAGGGGCCACTATGGGGCAAACTACTGTGTGCAGGGGCCACTATGGGGCAAACTACTGTGTGCAGGGGCCACTATGGGGCAAACTACTGTGTGCAGGGGCTACTATGGGGCAAACTACTGTGTGTCGGGGCCACTATGGGGCAAACTACTGTGTGCAGGGGCCACTATGGGGCAAACTACTGTGTGCAGGGGCCACTATGGGGCAAACTACTGTGTGCAGGGGCCACTATGGGGCAAACTACTGTGTGCAGGGGCCACTATGGGGCAAACTACTGTGTGCAGGGGCTACTATGGGGCAAACTACTGTGTGTCGGGGCAACTATGGGGCAAACTACTGTGTGCAGGGGCCACTATGGGGCATAATATTGTGTGCAGGGGCCACTATGGGGCATAATACTGTGTGCAGGGGCCACTATGGGACATAATACCGTGTGCAGGGGCCACTATGGAGCATAATAGTGTGCGCAGGAATGCGGTTTGTGTGTGGGGGGGGGGGTTGGGGGCGGCGGTTTGGGGGGGTTGGGGGCGGCGGCTTGGGGGGGGCCCCATGTCAAATGTTCGCCTTGGGGCCCAGCCATTCCTAGTTACGCCACTGGGAATAGTATAGAAACCATAGAGATTTTGTTTGGCTTTTGTCTGATTTATTAAACTAAGAATTAGTCATTTGAAAAGTTCCACACTACCCTTGAGCATGAACATTACAGACCTAGAAAACTGCAAGGATTTGATTCAGAAAATATTTTGGAAAATTGCATAACTTTTCATTATACAAACCATAACATTTATTTGCTGAAACTGGACATCCCTTTTAATAGAAAGGTACCATACTGTTCCACATAGAATGCCTATGGTTCTACAGTATGGAGCCATAGAGTCTGTTTATGCTGCCATACAAGCTCTGTGTACATGGGGCATGGACAATTTTAACTAGTCTAATTGTAGTCTAAAGATCCCTCACTGAGATGAAAAAAAAAAAAAAAAAAAAAAAAAAATATATATATATATATATATATATATATATATATTATCAATTAACAACATAATAAGTTCATCTTCATGAATTAGGGGCAGAATTTGTTGATATATCCTAATTTCATTATATTCTTAACCAGGTGCTGGTAGATCTTTGTAAATCGGGATGCTTCATTATGACTTAGTGAAACATAGCAAGTGAAACATGACACTGTGCTCCTAGAACTGAACACAGTGTGCACATGCATCTAATTTATTTAAATAAAAACAAATTGACCAAATTGATTAGAATATATATTGCAATTTGTATGGGTCACCACTATTTGTACATGAGCTTTCATTAGTCAAATTAAGTCACATGCTAATGAAGGATCATAAGTGAAAATAAAAGAAACACTAGAGGTTCAGCTGATAATGGGTAATCTTATGAGGCAACAAAAATGTTTTATGGATTTTTATGGATTATACATAAAATGTTTTTCCAATGACGTGTCATTGGTTTTTGTTGTCTTTTGTGACGTTCGGATTAACTCTGCTACATCTGGTTAGGGCCAGAAATATTTGGACAGTGACACAATCTTCATGATTCATCATTAGAATGAATCACATTAGATATGAAAGAAACAACTGAGATACAATTGAAGTGTATACTTTCAGGGGTTGAAAAAAAATATCCCGCAAAACGTTTAGGAATTGCAACCAGTTTTCTCCAAAGCCGTCTCATTTCAGGGGCTGAAAAGTAATTGGTCAAATTAACATTACCATAAATAAAATATTAATTTTTAATACTTTGTAGAAAATCCTTTGCAGACAATGACTGCCTAAAGTATGGAACCCATGGACATCACCAAATGCTGGATTTTCTCCTTTGTGATGCTTTGCCAGGCCTTTATTGCAGCTGTCTTCAGTTGTTGCTTGTTTGTGGGTCTTTCTGTTTTAAGTTTTGTCTTAAGTAAGTGAAAGGCATGCTCGATTGGGTTGAGATCTTGTGATTGACTTTGCCATTGCAGAATATACCACTTCTTTGCCTTTAAAAAAAACTCCTGGGTTGCTTTCACATTATGTTTTGGGTCATTGCCCATCTGTACTGCGACCCACCATCCAATCAACCTTGCATTTGGTTGAATCTGAGCAGAAAGTATATCCCTGTTTATCCCTGTACACTTCACAATTCATCGGGCTGCTTCTGTCTTCTGTCACATCATCAATAAACACTAGTGACCCAGTGCCTTTGGAAGCCATGCATGCCCAAGCCATCACACTGCCTCCGCCGTGTTTTACAGAGGAAGCAATGTGCTTTAGATCATGACTTGTTCCAAGCATTCTGCATACTTTCTTCTTCTCACCATTCTGGTACAGGTTGATATTAGTTTCCACTGTCCAAAGAATGCTGTTCCAGACCTGGGCTGGCTTCTATAAATGTTTTTGGCAAAGTCTAATCTAGCCTTTCTATTTGCGAGGCTGATTAATGGTTTTCACCTTGTGGTGTTGTATTTGTTCTCATGAAGTCTTCACTTTATGGTATACTTAGCTACTAATATACCTACTTCCTGGAGAGTGTTCTTTTCATGGATAGATGTTATGAGGGAGTCCATCTTCACTATGGAAAGGATTCTGCAATCGTCTACCACTGTTGTCTTCCGTGGATATCCAGGCCTTTTGGAGTTTCTGAGCTCACCAGTCTTTTTTTTCACCACAATGTACCAAACAGTTAATTTGGCCACTCCTAATATTTCCTCTATCTCTCTGATGAATCTCTTTTTTTTTTTCAAAAGCAGTGGGTTTTGTTCATGTCAAAAACCCCTTTAACTGCACCAAATAAAAGTCTGAAAGATCAAACCTTCATTGTCTCCTTCCTTCCTCTCTCTCTCACTTTTCGTCTTCCCTCTCTATTTCCTGCATGTTTCTCTGCAATTTCTTTCACTTTGGTAACCACCATTTTTGTTTTCTTTAAAGAAAAGCAACAATACTTTTCTGTTTTACTAAGGTCTCCATGCGATGCTGTACAGCTGCTGTGCCATATGTACTAAGCTTTCCTTCCTTAGAAAGAATGCTTTACATATCAAATGTGAAAGAGCATGCCTGGAAAAAAAAAATTCTGTATGCCTCTACATGGAATCAAAAAGAATTGAAAGGCACAGTAGAGGATCAACGCTCATGAATAGGAGCCCTGTTACTGCTCAGTACAAAACATAGCTGTACTGTGACTATATAGATGGGGCCTAATAGGGATAAAGAAGCTGCAAGCAGACTATGCAGTCCCAAAACTTTTCATATTACTCCTTTTTATTCACAAAAATGTATTTTTTGTTTTCTTTTACCTCTTATGATTGCAAAAAATCAATAGAAAACCATTGAAATTAGATTTGGTTGCAAGGACTGATTCAGAATAATTAGGTATAGACAAAATGCACAAATGACGAGGGCTAAAGACTATGAATATGCTGGTAATTGAGGGTACATTGAGATACACAACTGTGAAGTTGACAGAATGCAGAATAAAAGTGAGCTATACAAGGAAAAAATAAATGCTGGTCACATTGTTGGGTTGAGTGGATGGTTCAGCCTTTCTTTGATGCCATCAATCAAGAAGCTTGTCAGACTGACACAGGATTATGGCAGGATTGAAATATCTGATATACAAAGTAAGGAAAATTAGGTTTCCATAGAACCATGCTTCTCCAACACAGAGGAATAGAATCGGCAAGATGTATGAAGACTGGCGTATTCAACGTCAGTCTTCATATCCACTGCACTGGTAGATGGTGCGCCTCATTTTGGAAGCAATGTTTTAAAGCAATAATGTAAACGTGTAAACTTGTCTGTGCTAATGTGTTGTGTTAAAATAAGATGTCTTGTAGGAAAGGACATACATGAATAGCGTGATGCACAGGTAAGGGTAGGCTACTGAAGCATTTGTCCTGAGAGATAGGTACCAGGGAAATGTCAAGAGCCTACTTTATCTTGGCCAGGAGTTTTAGAAGCAGGGCTATAGCATCATTCTTAAACTGTGCCCGAAGTGAAAAAAAAAGTCTACCTATATGGTATGTAGAGATGACATGACCGCAGCATCTAAGGGGTTCCACCATGCTACCTGTCCCCCTTGGCACCTCCCGTGGTGATTAAAAATAAAAAAATGCTGATACTCACCTGTCCTGGGCTCCGCAGTAACTCAGGAGCTCTTCCTCCCCAGGCCTTACTGCTGGGTCCTGTGATTGGGTGTAATGACCCCAATATATAATAAGATCCCTGAGATGCCGCGGTCATGTTTGACTGCGGCGTCTGAGGGGTTAACGCCCACGATCGGAGCTCAGCTCCGACCGCAGGTGTTAGAGGACAGTGTCAGCCATTACATACGGCTGACACCTGCAAAAGAGGGTGCGCACACAGTTTCTGTGTGTGAACCATGCTACCACCGTGGTTTGCGGGAAGTCCTTCCCGGCAGCGCCTTACTATTAGGGCGGATGTCGGGAAGGGGTTAATGCGATTCGCTGCAAATTAATTTGGATCAAAACTAATTGTTTTGGAAACTTTGGAGAGAATTTTTGCACTCATTCACTCATCTCTAATGATATGTAAGGTCTTTTTCATATTTTAACTATAGACCTTTGTACTGTTTCAGTGCACAAGATCCTTCCACTTGTTCATCGTACTTCTTCCCCACTTTTACAAGATAAAAGGCTGGTGTGATCCTCCTCCTGGTCTACCGTCCCTTGTTTAACCATGAGTTGAAATGTTACTGTTGAAGACTTTGAAGTCGATTGAATACAAAGTTCAGTTCTCAAGTGCTTGATTTTGAGCAGATATCCTCCACACACTGAGCTTCTCAATGCCATATGGCAAGTTTCTTAATTTTCAATTTTAATTTTAATTAAGGTCTATACAAATAATATGTAGGTGGATGGCTGCATCTTAATATTCTGCTGAGAGAATGAAAAAGTTATGAGCAAAAAGAGAAAAATGACATGAGTATGTTTTAGTTTAACATTTATTAAGATTCCCTTCTGCGGAGATTGCTGTTCATCTTCCCAGTGGCCTGTTTACTGTGCATAATGTATTTTAGGGTACCACTGATTATTAATACATCCTACAGGTTTTCCCCCTGCACATTAAATTAGTTATTGTTGCTTAAACGGAGGAGGCAGATAAAACATTGAACATATGTAGATGTTTGCACCATAGGGAATGTATTCTCTCATTACTATGATAATCAATGCAGAATATCCCTTCTGCCTAATTAATTGGTTAAACAAACACTGAGCCTTGGGTGAAATATATTCCTGATTATTTCACACCCGCAGCCAGGAGGCTTTCCTGCATAACAATAGTACAATTAGCTCACACAATGAAGAACATTTCTGCCTTCATTAATATTTGCTATTGTTTAAAAAACATTTAGTTGAGTTCCTAATAGATCTCACTTGCTTTTAAAGATATTTTCTCTCAGACGTTTTTTAGAAGGTGTCAGTAGGCCAAATCAGTTTTAGTATTAGCCAACAGTGGACAGAAGCCATGCATGCCTTTGATATAATACGTCTTAGGCCAGCTTTATACAGATGTACAGTGCTGGCCAAAAGTATTGGCACCCCTGCAATTCTGTCAGATAATACTCAATTTCTTCCAGAAAATGATTGCAATCACAAATGCTTTGGTAATAATATCTTCATTTATTTTGCTTGCAATGAAAAAACACAAAAGAGAATGAAAAAAAAAGTCAAATCATTGATCATTTTACACAAAACTCCAAAAATGGGCCAGACAAAAGTATTGGCACCCTCAGCCTAATACTTGGTAGCACAACCTTTAGACAAAATAACTGCGAACAACCGCTTCCGGTAACCATCAATGAGTTTCTTACAATGCTCTGCTGGAATTTTAGACCATTCTTCTTTGACAAATTTCTCCAGGTCCCTGAGATTTGAAGGGTGCCTTCTCCAAACTGTCATTTTGAGATCTCTCCACAGGTGTTCTATGGGATTCAGGTCTGGACTCATTGCTGGCCACTTTAGAAGTCTCCAGTGCTTTCTCTCAAACCATTTTCTAGTGCTTTTTGAAGTGTGTTTTGGGTCATTGTCCTGCTGGAAGACCCATGACCTCTGAGGGAGACCCAGCTTTCTCACACTGGGCCCTACATTATGCTGCAAAATTTGTTGGTAGTCTTCAGACTTCATAATGCCATGCACACGGTCAAGCAGTCCAGTGCCAGAGGCAGCAAAGCAACCCCAAAACATCAGGGAACCTCCACCATGTTTGACTGTAGGGACCGTGTTCTTTTCTTTGAAGGCCTCTTTTTTTTTTCCTGTAAACTCTATGTTGATGCCTTTTCCCAAAAAGCTCTACTTTTGTCTCATCTGACCAGAGAACATTCTTCCAAAAAGTTTTTGGCTTTCTCAGGTAAGTTTTGGCAAACTCTAGCCTGGCTTTTTTATGTCTCTGGGTCAGAAGTGGGGTCTTCCTGGGTATCCTACCATAGTGTCCCTTTTCATTCAGACGCCGACGGATAGTACGGGTTGACACTGTTGTACCCTCGGACTGCAGGGCAGCTAGAACTTGTTTGGATGTTAGTCGAGGTTCTTTAGCCACCATCCGCACAATCTTTTGTTGAAATCTCTCGTCAATTTTTCTTTTCCGTCCACATCTAGGGAGGTTAGCCACAGTGCCATGGGTTTTAAACTTCTTGATGACACTGCGCACGGTAGACACAGGAACATTCAGGTCTTTGGAGATGGACTTGTAGCCTTGAGATTGCTCATGCTTCCTCACAATTTTGCTTCTCAAGTCCTCATACAGTTCTTTGGTCTTCTTTCTTTTCTCCATGCTCAATGTGGTACACACAAGGACACAGGACAGAGGTTGAGTCAACTTTAATCCATTTCAACTGGCTGCAAGTGTGATTTAGTTATTGCCACCACCTGTTATGTGCCACAGGTAAGTAACAGGTGCTGTTAATTACACAAATTAGAGAAGCATCACATGATTTTTCAAAGGGTGCCAATACTTTTGTCCACCCCCTTTTTTATGTTTGGTGTGGAATTATATCCAATTTGGCTTTTTGACAATTCTTTTTGTGGTTTTCCATTGACGACAAATTAAATGAAGATATTATTACCAAAGCATTTGTGATTGCAATCATTTTCTGGAAGAAATTGAGTATTATCTCACCGTGCTGCTCTCCCATAGACTATAATGGGTGCATATATGTAAAAAAATGGATTAAACCAGAGCATGCTGTGTTTTTCAAAAATGGACAAGAAAAACCATGTGATTAGCATCAAAGATTATTATAGCAACAGATTCCGGTCCACAAAAAAATTGATATACAGTACAGGCCAAAAGTTTGGACACACCTTCTCATTCCAAGAGTTTTCTGTATTTTCATGACTATAAAAATTGTAGATTCACACTGAAGGCATCAAAACTATGAATTAACACATGTGGAATTATATACTTAACAAAAAAGTGTGAAACAACTGAAAATATGTCTTATATTCTAGGTTCTTCAAAGTAGCCACCTTTTGCTTTGATTACTGCTTTGCACACTCTTGGCATTCTCTTGATGAGCTTCAAGAGGTAGTCGCCTGAAATGGTTTTCACTTCACAGGTGTGCCCTGTCAGGTTTAATAAGTGGGATTTCTTGCCTTATAAATGGGGTTGGGACCATCAGTTGTGTTGTTCAGTAGTCAGGTGGATACACAGCTGATAGTCCTACTGAATGGAGTGCATCTCTGGGAACTCCTTCAAGACTGTTGGAAGACCATTTCAGGTGACTACCTCTTGAAGCTCATCAAGAGAATGCCAAGAGTGTGCAAAGCAGTAATCAAAGCAAAAGGTGGCTACTTTGAAGAACCTAGAATATAAGACATATTTTCAGTTGTTTCACACTTTTTTGTTAAGTATATAATTCCACATGTGTTAATTCATAGTTTTGATGCCTTCAGTGTGAATCTACAATTTTTATAGTCATGAAAATACAGAAAACTCTTGGAATGAGAAGGTATGTCCAAACTTTTGGTCTGTACTGTATATCATACTATGATTTCTCCAGTGCTTTTAACACCATACAGCCCAGGTTATTGAGGGACAAGCTGGGCCTTGATGGAGTGGACCACCACCTCTCCAACTGGATCCTAGACTACCTCACAAATCGACCTCAATACGTGAGAGCCCAAGACTGTGTGTCAGGTACCGTGATCTGTAATACGGGGGGCACCTCAGGGTACGGTTCTCGTCCCTTTACTCTTCACACTGTACACTGCAGATTTTAGGTGCAACTCATCTAGCTGCTACCTACAGAAGTATTCTGACGACTCTGCAATAGTAGGCCTCATCACAGGCGATGATGACAGGGATTACAGAGAACTGAAACGGGATTTTGTGGACTGGTGCCACCGGAACCACCTGAAGATTAATGCGGGGAAGACCAAGGAGATGGTGGTGGACTTCCGTAAAGGCAGATGCCCTCCTAAACCAGTGGACATCCTGGGGACGGGCATTGAGATTGTGAACACCTATAAGTACCTGGGTTTGCTCCTTAATAATAAGCTGGACTGGGCAGATCATATGGAGGCCCTGTACAGGAAGGGACACAGCAGGCTCTACCTGCTTAGGAAGCTGAGAGCCTTTGGAATCCGGGGGGCACTTCTTAGAACTTTCTTCAACTCGGTAGTGGCATCAGCCATCTTCTTTGGAGTGGCCTGCTGGGGGAGCAGTATATCAACCAGGGACAGAAATAAACTTGACAAGCTGATTAGAAGGGCCAGCTCTGTCCTGGGGAGCCCACTGGACCCAGTGCAGGTGGTGGGTGACAAAAGGATACTGTCCGTGGTGAGCTCCATGCAGAAGAAGAAGTCCCATCCCATGCATGAGACTGTGATCGTGCTGGGCAGTACTGTCAGTGACCGACTGCTCCACCCTAGGTATGAGAAGGAGCGCTATCGGAAGTCTTTCCTCTCTACCGCGGTTAGGCTGTACAACCAACACCGACCTAAGCAGAGATCATTACACACAGAGAACTGAAATATCTCTCTGCCTGCTAAATCCCCCCCCCCCCCCCCCCCCTGCTAATTCCTATCTGTCTGTCTACTATCAATGTAATGCCTCTTACCTTGGAACATTCCTGTACATGTTGTATTTGTATTTGTATCTGCTTATCTTTGCTGCTGTAACACACTGAATTTCCCCATTGTGGGACTATTAAAGGACTATTATTATTATTATTATTATTATTATTATTATTATTATTATTATGGGAATGCCCACTTCTGAAGACACTTCAGCAAGACATTTTTAGATGAATTGCTGATGTTATATATATACTCCTGTCTCTCCTTCACCAGCAGTTGTCCTTCTTTGCCTCGGCATGCAGGACACCGCACCATTGGACAGAATGTTGGTCAGTGAAATATTAATCCTCTGTAGACTGGCGATACTCAAAAATTGGAAATCAATTATGATTCCTTCCATGATAAAAATTGTTCAGTTGATCAATCCTACCAGGATCATGGTAGTGGACCCATGTTTCATCATCCGTAGCAACCCGAGAATAGAAGTCTCCTAGATTTTTTTTTCTAAGCGTGTCTAAATTATCTTGGCTAAATTGCTGGCAACATGTTTTTCGCTCAGGCGTCAAAATTTGGGACCCACCGGGGATTGACCTGTGACTTCATCAAAACATCATGAGTGATAATGGAAACCATGCTAAATGAAATGCCTAATTCATAGGCTATAACATTGACTTTGACTTGACGATCTTCCAAATTCGAACATCTAGGTTATGGTGTATTTCCTCTGAAGTTGATTCCCTACCCCATTTAGCCCTGCTGTTCTGTTCGGTTCTACTATACACATATAATGTTCCGGTCATTTTTGACCGGGCCTATTAAAGTCTGGATTTTTAACTAATTTAAGTGTTTTATTTGAATTTCTTTTGCATTATTATACTGTATGTGAACATGGTTGTTCATAAACAAATGAAAAATGAAATCAAAAACTTAATTTTTATTTTTTTTGTGTCAAAAAATGTTACATGGCCTTATTGCATTATTCATGCATATTGCACATTTGCACAAAAAAAAATAAAAAAATCTTTATAAAACTGTAAACTATAACTAATAACATCAAACTGTATGTAAATATATTTAAAAAAATAAATAAATAAAAAATAAAAAGTCTACTTTTTTCTATATAAAATGTGAAATAAGGTTCAAGGTGCTAAATTTACTGTTTGCATTCGTCACAAGTATAATTTACATGTCTTTTGCATAAGTACTTTGCACATTTGCAACATATCACATTTGATTTGTGATTACTTGATGTTGGACAGAAGGCACATTGTTTCCGTTTTAGGCTGGTTGCACTGCTGGTGGAGGCCGTGGGTATCGTCGCAGTGCTAGCGGAAGCCCTTGGTTCACTTTCTTCAGCATGCTGTTGGATCCTGTGGACAATGGCTGCAGCTCCATCATCTCTGGGTGTTACTTTTCTTTGTTCAATATATGGGCTAACCAGTGATTTTCCCAACTCCTCTAAAAAAATTCTTCTTTTATATAGTTTATATTTGTTCCAATTTGGGTCTATTTCACGCCATAACACAAATGCATTGTACGCAGACACATCAAGAATGTTGTAAAAAACAACCATTGGCCACCGATTAGTTTTGCGTTTACAGGTGTAAGTGCCTATGAGTTGATCCAGAGTATCAACTGCCCCTTTTGTGGCATTGTAATGTAAAATCATGTCTGGCTTTCTGTCCTCTCGGTTACTGATTGCATTATCATGGTGCATTGTACTCATCAGAATGACCTGTTTGTGTTTTTTGGAACGTAAGAAACTACTGTTGTATCCTCAGTAAAATAAAACGTAGAACTATAAAAGTTTCTCTTACTGAGGATACTTTGCGGCAGTTCTGGCTTATTTTTTCTAACAGTACCCAGCATGGTAATTTTTCTTTTCAGCAACATCTGCCCCAGTTGGTGTGATGTGAAAAAATTGTCACATGTAACATTTCGTCCTTTGAGTCCATGTGTCAAATCCAAAACTACTCGCATACCTTGATTTTTTTCAGCTCTTTCTCCAGGGTTTTTTCCTATGTATACCTGAGCGTTTACAGCGTATGAACTTTTGCTGTCGCACAGAGTCCATATTTTGATGCCATACTTTGCAGGCTTACTTGGAATATACTGTCTGAATGGGCACCTACCTCTGAATGACACCAGTTGTTCATCTACAGTCACATTTTCACCAGCATTATATAATGTTGGTAGAATGTCCACCCATTTATTCCACAAATCACTAATAGGGGCAAGTTTGTCTGTGGCTCTTCTTTGAATTCGATTGGTTTTATTATCAAAACGAAGGACTCTTGACCATTTCTATAAGAAGAGCACATAACTATACTGGAAAGGAATCCATCTACAGTATCGTAATTTGAAAATGTATGTATGTGTAACTCTGCATGGACCAAAAGGACCTAGATAAATTGATAAATAGTAGTAGATGAACTATATAGACCAAAATGAGATTATAACTTCTTTATTTTTAAAAAAAAATGGTTGGAGATTAGTATAAAAGGCTATCGGTCATTTTTGACCGAACAGTACAAGTGTAAAAAAAGACATGGAGCAAAAAGTAAACAAAAAATAAATAAATAAAAACTGCTATTAGTAAGAACCCCTCAAATGAGGAAAAGTCAATGAACCACAAGTTTCAGAACCGCATAATGAATATTTTAAAAAATATCAAATTTCAAAATCTGTCATTTTTTACCGAACTGAACAGCAGGGTTAAACTGCTTGGCTCAAAACTTTACTCAGTAGTAGGAAGGTGCATCATGACCATATACAACAATCATCCTCTCATGGATTTCGAAAATCCCTTTACCAGCTATAACTTTCAAGGCACTGTGCATATGTTACACAGAGGTCTGTCATCCAGATTACTAAAGAAGATGAAGATGAAAAATGAACATTCCCTTACGTCCTACAGCAGCACAATATGGGGTATTTCTCCCCCTGTGTGTTGTTTAGGACAGGTGGAACTTTTAATTAGCACAAAAATGTGCTTACTAACCTGCCCTATAAGAGGGCACGAGAGACCTCCCTCACCTGTGTTTTTTTCTGTCCTGTGTGAGACAGGTGGAGGAGGTCTCTTGTGACCTCTCTAGAGTTAAGGGTTTTTTTCTTACCTTGAGGTGGTCGTTTCCTTCTGTTGCCGGCCTGCGTTCCTTCTTCTCAGCGCTTCTGTCGGTAGCGGAGGGTACCCCGGAGGGTACGTCGGACTTTGCGACGGCCGGAACCCTTCTCTGTGTCCGGGTTCCCGTGCGGATGGATTTCGCCGGACTCCTTTGCGCCTACTTCCGGTTCTCGGAAAAAGTGCGGTAAGTTTGGAAATTTAAAATTTAAAGGTAAAATATAGAATTGATTTTTGCTGCTTGTTGTTTGAGCCTCTGACATAGGCTTTTGCTCCTCTATGTTTCATTATGGCATTTGACCCGTTTTGGTGCTATAAATCTCAGGAGGGTAAGTAATATTTATTCATTCTTGTTCATATATTATATGAATGGTCGATTCATATCGCTGGCCTTGCTCTGCATGATTTCCTATGAATTTTTTTCATTGTGGATTAGTTTTGTGTTTGGCTCCGCCTCCACTTATGGTTGCCTTTAAAATGTCCCATAGTCCATTTCGGTTGGGCTGTGATTTTCTGGCTCTCCTATTGCTAAGGAGTAGAATTCTCCTCTGTGATTCAGAGATTACCCTATTTGACTATTGCGTGTGCTGTTGCTACATTTTTTGCGACGACCGACCTCCTTAAGGTTCCCCTCTCTTTCTGGTTCTGGTTGCGGTTTG
Organism: Leptodactylus fallax; assembly: GCA_947044405.1. Taxonomy (NCBI): domain Eukaryota; kingdom Metazoa; phylum Chordata; class Amphibia; order Anura; family Leptodactylidae; genus Leptodactylus; species Leptodactylus fallax. The sequence continues at coordinate 1,450,831 of CAMRHE010000150.1, forward strand.
TAATATTGGTATTGTTATTGTCTGTGACTTTTTGTGGTCTTTTTAGATGTCTTCTTCTGCTTCCGGCTCTGGTGATGGAGATTTTAGGAGGAAGAAATCCTCCAAGTGTAAACATTTAACCTGTTTAGATTGTAAGACTCCCTTGCCTGACGGCTATGAATTCACCCGCTGTCGCCAGTGTCGTGGCCCCCCTTCTGAGGAGCCATCCATACGTGAGGTTGTGACATGGGTGAAAGAATACATGGAGGACTCTCTCAAGGAGATCCGGAATTCTATCTCCCAGATCGCCAAGAGACCACGTCTTGAAAAACATCCTCTCTTGCGGGTCTCGGACGAAGATTTTCAGGTTGTGGATGAAACTTTGTCTTCTGATGACTCCGCTGAAGATACCAGCAGACCTCTCTTCCCACTTGAGAAAGTCAATAGGCTGCTGAAGTCCATCTGGTCTAAAGACCGTGATGTTGATGGGGAAGCCTGAGATAGACCTCATGGCAACCCGACTCAATGCCAAGGTGGAGACGTTCTGTTCCCTGTACCAGGAGGACAATCCCTTGGCAGTGAATGCCGTGTCCATCCCTTGGAGGTCCAGGCTGTCATACATTTTCCCTCCAATTCCTATGATACCCAGAGTATTGATGAAAATAAGACAGGACCAAGCCTCTGTAATAGCCATCATTCCATTCAGGCCAAAAAGAGCTTGGTTTTCCCAGCTCATGGTGATGAGTCGAGGGATATATTGGAGGCTTCCCCCCACCCAGAACCTGGTTTCCCAAGGATCACTGAAGTGCCAGGATCTGAGGAGATTCAACCTGACAGCCTGGAGGTTGACCAGTCCCTACGAAGGTATAGAGGACTGTCAGAAGCCGTCCTGAAGACGCTTTCCTGTGCTAGAGCTGAATCCACCAAAAGGAATTACCAGAGGATGGCTAAGATTTTTTTGGAGTGGTGCTCCAAAAGAGGCGTTGATATTTCTAATCCTTTGACTTCTGATGTTTTGGATTTTCTTCAGGATGGCTTGGACAGGGGCCTTGCCCCTGCTACTTTAAAGGTACAGGTATCAGCTTTATCCGCCCACTTAAACAGACGGTTGTCCCAGGATTCCCTGGTTGCAAGATTCCTTAAAGGAGCGGCGAGGCTGAAACCTGCGGTATCCTCTCCTATTCCCCAATGGGACCTTGCGACGGTCCTTTCAGGCCTTTGTGGTCCTCCTTTTGAACCTCTGGAAGCTACGGAGCTAAAATTTTTAGCCTTTAAAACTACTTTTTTGTTAGCCATCACATCTGCCAAAAGGGTAGGAGAGCTACAGGCGCTCTCCTCCAAAGAACCTTATATTGTATTTTTTTCGGATAGGGTCCACCTTAGGTTTTTGCCTGGCTTTATCCCTAAGGTTCCTTCACGTAATAACTATAATCAATTGATTTCTTTGCCTGTTTTCCTTCCGGATCCATCCTCAGAAGAGGAGTTAAAACTTCATACTTTGGATGTGGTGAGGTGTCTGCGAATTTACTTATCGCGGACACAATCTTTCAGGAGAGCTGAAAATCTCCTAATCAATATGTATGGTAAAGACAGAGGTCTTAAAGCTTCCAGACCCTCCTTGTCCAGATGGATTAAGGAGGCAATCAAAATTTCTTTCATTGCTCAAGGGTTGCTTCCTCCAGTTTTTTGTACAGCCCATTCGACCAGGGCTGTGTCGACTTCTTGGGCTGAGAATCGCTCGCTTCCACTGGATCAAATTTGTGCGGCTGCTTCTTGGTCATCCCAGCTGACTTTCGTCAAACACTATCGTTTGGATGTCCGCAGTTCCGAGGCGACTGCCTTTGGCCAGACAGTTCTTGAGGTTGTAAGGCGAGGAAACCCTCCCTAGGGGAATTACTTGCTATATCCCCATATTGTGCTGCTGTAGGACGTAAGGGAATCGTTGATTATATTGTTAATCTGTTTTCCCTTAGTCCTAACAGCAGCACAAGGCTTCCCTCCCTAAAATCTTGTTTCTTTTACTTTATAATTTACACAGGTGAGGGAGGTCTCTCGTGCCCTCTTATAGGGCAGGTTAGTAAGCACATTTTTGTGCTAATTAAAAGTTCCACCTGTCCTAAACAACACACAGGGGGAGAAATACCCCATATTGTGCTGCTGTTAGGACTAAGGGAAAACAGATTAACAATATAATCAACGAGTATAGACTAAGATGAATAATACAAGTGTTCTAAAATAGAATATCCAAAATAGTGAAATGTACTTTTACATCCCATATTGCTTTACAGGATCTAAATGTTAAGCTGGAGCAAACAGTTTCTTCAGTAGGCACGTTTATGATTGTAGTTATTTATGGTCACATATGTTAACTATAATTTAACTGTAACATCCAATGAAACATGCTTTTGAAGAAACCCCACAAAGCAAAGAGGTATATATCATTATCCTTCACTTTCCATAGACTCACACTCTTGCATAAATCTATTTATTATATTGGAGGCATATGGATTAAATATCAGCAAATAAATAACATGTGATGGTCTTAATATTGTGAGCACTGGCGGCAGATGCACCAGAATTATTAAGTGTCACAATTACAAAAGTAGCAAGCTGAATGGTAAATGCACAAAGTACTGCATTTATTTGATGGAAATGACTTGGCGTTTCTACAATTTAGTAAAGTCCTTAAGGCTAAAGCCCCATGTAGCAGGCCACAGCAATAAAGCGCTGCGGCAGCAAAGCATCATCGCTTTTCCCTCAGCGCTTACTGCTTCTATTATAACCTATAGGGAAACCGCCAGCATTTCCGTAGGTATAATTGACATGCTGCGATTTCCTAAACCGCAACGGAATTCAAATAATCCACAAAAAACATTAATTAATTATCATCTGGACTATGTCAAATGACTATGCACTCATCAATATAGATCGCCTATACCAGGCAATATCCCCGGCCTGGGGATTATCAATAGAGATGAGCTAATCGAAGCTGATGAAGTGGTTCGATCCGAATTTCAGGAAATCTTCGAATCTGGATTTCCTCATGCTTTGTGGTATTGAATCACATTTTAAACTAAGGACACATCAGAATAGCTTTTCGAAAGGTTATTCTACTCCTACCTTTGCCGTTGCATCACGCCCCCTGCGATGGCGATGTCCTGGTCCTCCTAGTTCGTGTAGTAAAAGAATCAAAATGGCCGCCGGACATGCGCAGAGCCGCATGGAATAGAATCAAGATGGCCGCCGGACATGCGCAGAGCCACTCGGAATAAAAACAAGATGGGCGCCGGACATGCGCAGAGCCGCTCGTGGCAGCCATCTTTATCATATTCCTACACGAGCGGCTCTATGCATGTCCGGCGATCATCTTGATTATATCCCATACAAGACCGTTTCTATGCATGTCCGGTGGCCATCTTGGTTCTATTTTGGGCGGCTCTGCGCATGTCCAGTGGCCATCTTGATTCTATTCTGAGTGGTTCTGCGCATGTCCGCGGCCATCTTGATGTTATTTCGAGCAGCTCTGCGCATGCCCGGTGAATCAGGACATCGCAGGGGGCGTGATGCAACGGCAAAGGTAGGAGTAGAATAACCTTTCAAAAGGCTATTACAATGTGTCCTTAGTTTAATGTGCATATCCTGATATCCCCAGGCTCTATGCAGCCAGGAAAATATCTGTTTTTAACATGATTCGCCGCAAAGTAATTCAAATCGAAACAAATTGTTTTGGGAAATTCGGCGAAGCTGCCGAATCAAATTTTTGAGAAATTTGCTCATCTCTAATTATCAACATGAGAAAGAAACACCTCCTCCCATAGTGCCATATATAAGTTTGTCAGGGAGGGGAAGAATCTGCCCTCTATGGGACATCCCTGCACCAGCAAATAAACATGTGAATCAAATAAAAAGCATTTTACAAAGAAATGTAAAACTGAGACAATATAGTCTTGCAGGGTGTCAGAATAGTTACTGTATCTTCGTAAGTCATGTGATACTGCAATGCAGGCTTTATTATGGGGAATACTAGCATACAAAGATATCATGTCACATGTTAACCGATTTTCAGCTGTGAAACTTGGTCTGTGTGTTGGCGAGACTTACTGGCCTGAACAGTATGCTGGGACTATTCTGCTATGAGTTCCTCTCCCAGAACAGTGCAATTTGTCCATTATCTTCAAAAACCTCCTTAGTATCCTTTATATAACCTGGGACTCTATGGCTTAATGGCTGTACCAACTTGCCCAACCATGCCCGCATGCTCTAGGAGACTGTTCACACTGGATACAATGGGCCACATGAGAGAGGGAAAAACTCCTTTATGAGTTTTAGGTAAAGCATAAAATATAGCAATAGAAAGAAAATCTAGAATCAGATAATTAGTACTGTATTTGTTAAAAATACCAAGGCTTACTCCTTCCTGTACTACTCTGGTTAAGGCTAAAGCCCCACATTGCGGAAATGCAGCTTTTTTTATTGCAGATTTTGCTGTGGATTTTTGAGCCAAAGCCAGGAGTGGATTGAGCAGGGAGAAGTATAAGAGCTTCAGTTATATTTCCCATTCCATTTGTAGAAATTCTTGGCTTTGGTTCAAAAAACTGCAGCAAAATCTGCAATAAAAAAGCTGTGTTCCGCAACATGGGGCCCACGTAGCAAGCCGCAAACGAAAAACACTGTGGAAAAGACTGTGACGGACACGCATTGCGTTTTTTTCTGCAGTGTTTTTCACAGAAAGTTCACAGAGTTTTTTTCTGCGGACTTTCTGCTTCTATTATACCTATATGGAAAATGCTAGCATTTCTGTAGGTATAATTGACATGCTGCGAAATTGCATTTCCGCTGCTGATTTTTTTTTCTGCAATGTGTGGATGGGATTAGCTAGAATCCCATCCAATTTGCAGGCAATGTAAAATGCAGTGTGTTTCTGCCGTGGCCAAAATGCTGCTTTTTAGCAAAGTGGGGCCTCTGCCTAAATCTGTTTTGATACGGTGGGTTGGATCAGACTCTAACTTACTGTAAACCTGCCTGTCATTTAACATAGATACAACTTCTCTATGCTATAAACATTTCTCCAATATCACTACCTGTCATCCTTTGTCAGAAGCATGTATTGTATGTATTGTAATATCAGGATTTAACTCATTTACAACCACTCTTTCAATTCTAGTGAGATTATGACAGAATTTATCCTTATGTAATTGAAACTCAGAAGGACTGGACACATCATATACAGTACAGACAAGGAGTTGCCTTTAGCACAAGGTGGTGTTTTTTTAATGAAAAAAAATGTAAAATTGCTATTTGTGGAAGAAAGAAACAACAGCAAAGGATCAAACTTTTCTGCTACTATCCTGTGCAGATATCAACGCGTATTGGTGAAAAGTCTTAGTTTGGCCCCAACTAGCAATATGGATCTATTTGCAACGTTGAGGGATGTTAATAAATTTATTAGATGACTTAATGATAAGGACACTTTTTTCAAGGAGAAGGAAGTTCATGCCGTGTATTAAAACGCCTCAAATTTCGTGTAGGGAATTGCAATGGCTTTTTCAGGAAAATGACAATCATCTTATTGATGTACAGTACAGACCAAAAGTTTGGACACACCTTCTCATTCCAAGAGTTTTCTGTATTTTCATGACTATAAAAATTGTAGATTCACACTGAAGGCATCAAAACTATGAATTAACACATGTGGAATTATATACTTAACAAAAAAGTGTGAAACAACTGAAAATATGTCTTATATTCTAGGTTCTTCAAAGTAGCCACCTTTTGCTTTGATTACTGCTTTGCACACTCTTGGCATTCTCTTGATGAGCTTCAAGAGGTAGTCACCTGAAATGATTTTCACTTCACAGGTGTGCCCTGTCAGGTTTAATAAGTGGGATTTCTTGCCTTATAAATGGAGTTGGGACCATCAGTTGTGTTGTTCAGAAGTCAGGTGGATACACAGCTGATAGTCCTACTGAATGGAGTGTTAGAATTTGTATTATGGCAAGAAAAAAGCAGCTAAGTAAAGAAAAACGAGTGGCCATCATTAATTTAAGAAATGAAGTGTCCCCAAGTGCAGTGGCCAAAACCATCAAGCGCTACAAAGAAACTGGCTCACATGAGAACCGCCCCAGGAAAGGAAGACAAAGAGTCACCTTTGCTGCGGAGGATAAGTTCATCCGAGTCACCAGCCTCAGAAATCGCAGGTTAACAGCAGCTCATATTAGAGACCAGGTCAATGCCACACAGAGTTCTAGCAGCAGACACATCTCTACAACAACTGTTAAGAGGAGACTGTGTGCAGCAGGCCTTCATGGTAAAATAGCTGCTAGGAAACCACTGCTAAGGACAGGCAACAAGCAGAAGAGACTTGTTTGGGCTAAGGAACACAAGGAATGGACATTAGACCTGTGGAAATCTGTGCTTTGGTCTGATGAGTCCAAATTTGAGATCTTTGGTTCCAACCACCATGTCTTTGTGCGACGCAGAAAAGGTGAATGAATGGACTCTACATGCCTGGTTCCCACTGTGAAGCATGGAGGAGGAGGTGTGATGGTGGGGGTGCTTTGCTGGTGACACTGTTGGGGATTTATTCAAAATTGAAGGAATACTGAACCAGCATGGTTACCACAGCATCTTGCAGCGGCATGCTATTCCATCCGGTTTGCGTTTAGTTGGACCATCATTTATTTTTCAACAGGACAATGACCCCAAACACACCTCCAGACTGTGTAAGGGCTATTTGACCAAGAAGGAGAGTGATGGGGTGCTACACCAGATGACCTGGCCTACACAGTCACCAGACCTGAACCCAATCGAGATGGTTTGGGGTGAGCTGGACCGCAGAATGAAGGCAAAAGGGCCAACAAGTGCTAAGCATCTCTGGGAACTCCTTCAAGACTGTTGGAAGACCATTTCAGGTGACTACCTCTTGAAGCTCATCAAGAGAATGCCAAGAGTGTGCAAAGCAGTAATCAAAGCAAAAGGTGGCTACTTTGAAGAACCTAGAATATAAGACATATTTTCAGTTGTTTCACACTTTTATGTTAAGTATATAATTCCACATGTGTTAATTCATAGTTTTGATGCCTTCAGTGTGAATCTACAATTTTTATAGTCATGAAAATACAGAAAACTCTTGGAATGAGAAGGTGTGTCCAAACTTTTGGTCTGTACTGTACATCAATAAGATGATTGTCATTTTCCTGAAAAAGCCATTGCAATTCCCTACACGAAATTTGAGGAGTTTTAATACACGGCATGAACTTCCTTCTCCTTGAAAAAAGTGTCCTTATCATTAAGTCATCTAATAAATTTATTAACATCCCTCAACGTTGCAAATAGATCCATATTGCTAGTTGGGGCCAAACTAAGACTTTTCACCAATACGCGTTGATATCTGCACAGGATAGTAGCAGAAAAGTTTGATCCTTTGCTGTTGTTTCTTTCTTCCACAAATAGCAATTTTACATTTTTTTTCATTAAAAAAACACCACCTTGTGCTAAAGGCAACTCCTTGTCTGAGAAATCCTTGTTTCCATCTGAGGTGGTTAGTTTTTTCTTTAAAAGGGATAGTAAGGCCCTAATCTTCAGCCTATGCAGGTCATATACAGTATTGGAGGCACATTCCTCCATGTTCTGGTAAAATTTAACTCTTTTAACATCAATAATTTGTGTCTCAAGGCAAAGTCTCATGCAATTTTTGATTATAGCTGTTATACTCAGGCAAGTCAATATATTCATGCAAATTAGTTCATTTGACCTGTTCGTATTGAACAATAAGAGATCTAAATTTTAAGGCTAAGACCCACGTACCAGAACACAGCAAAAGAACGCGTGGGAATGCATCAAATTTTTTCCGCAACATTTTTTTTATTGCAATTTCACAGAGTTTTCCTCTGCAGAATTTCTGCCCCTATTATACCTATACAGAATACGCCAGCATTTCCATGGGTACAATTGACATGCTGGACTTTCCACTGTGGGTATTTCTCTGCAATGTGTGGATGGGATTAACCAAAATCCCATCCACTTTGCAGGTACTGTAAAAGCTAGTTTTTTTTTTTTCTGCAGCAGCCAAAACACTGCATTTTAGCAACATGATGCCCCAGCAAATTTTCTCTCCTCTCCTTCACAAACATCTCACCAAATCTCATATTTGGTAGTTTCTTGATATATAGGCCCCTTGGAACCATTATTTTATCAATATTGTTATGTAATGTTGTGGAGCTCACGAATGTTAAGTGTTCACATCCTGTGTAACATTAGTCTTAGTTTCAATATTTTTTATTCAATTTTTCAAAATACAAAATACAAAAACAAAGAACAAAATGAGTAGATATTGCGATGTACAGTTAATATACATTGTAATACAGTTTCAAGATATATTCTTAGAACCGCATATCTTTAAAACCAAATATAAAGATTACTTTTAAAGTGAACATTAGTAATAACATATAGGCACATATATTAGGCTGTGGATATCTACCTCTAGGGTGTATTCTCCGTAAACAGTTTTCTCTTCTACATGAGATGTTTAATTGTGCAGAGGACGTTTGACTCGTACCCGCGACATTGGCTATTCCTCCCCAGTTCCCCTTTCGACGGGGTTGGCGACCTTCATATCTCTCTCTATTTCTGTCCCAACTTCCTCTATTGGGTTTCAAATACCATTCAATTCTTTTTACGTGACAAATCTAGAATGTATCCATGCATCCCAAATTATTTTGAATCTATGAAACGAGTAATTACCCATTGTGATCACCCTTTCATAAGAATATGTGTTGTTAATGGCTAGTAACAGGGCCGACATAGGCTGTTGCCCTCCATCTCTGTACCAACATTAGTTTAGCCATCGTTAGAATTTTACAAATAAGTTGCTTATGCCTATTCAGTTCTCCGGGAATGCCAAGTAGCAAAATCGCCATATGTGCAGTAGGAGGGAGACGTACATCAAACAATTCAGAGAGCATTTCGAAGACACTATCCCAGTAACCACGAATTATAGGGCAAGTTCCCAGAATGTGAAGAAGGGTTCCTCTGTCTCCACATCTCCTCCAACAATTCTCAGACATGGAGGGATACGCTAACTGCAAAGTAGATGGAGTTCTATACCACCGTAAAGTGACCTTCATTGCTGTCTCTATGTGGGTGCTACATTTTAAAGACAGATGGATCAGTTTAATCGTTCGTTGCCAGTCGTCTGGAGTAATGACCATTCCTAAATCTCTCTCCCAACAACGGAACGGAGTGGATCTAGTAAAAGTCGAAATTCCATCCATTTTATCATAAAGAAATCGTAATCCCCTCACATTGGTCGACAACCAAGCAAAAAGTGAACCGTTATGGGACAGGGTCGTCACAGGGTGTTTAGATATGAAGTGCCATATCTGAAAATATTTAAGGAAATCGCCTACGTGGATTCCGTATTTTTGTCTAAGATCCACAAACGGTATAGGCTGATTAGAGTCAGAGTATAGTTGAGAAATCTGCGTGATCCCCCTCAATTCCCAACCCGAGACCCTCATGCCATCAATCATCCAAACCATCAATGACAGAGGCATTTCTGCAATATGAAAATGTTTCACTGGGTTTGCTTTCCCATGGATTAGCTTCCATGCCATTAGCAAAGCGCACATGACTGGGGAGAAGGATCCCGGAGCCGGAATGTTCCAGAAGGGCAGCCACAGCGCATCTTCCAACTTTAGGGGGAGATATAAACGCCTGCTCTATATGTAGCCATGGAACCGAGGTATCCATTGACTTCCACCTTGCACACTGAGTGACCAGTGATGCTATATAGTAATTCCTCACCACTGGTACTCCCAACCCTCCTGCCACTCGTTGCTTAAATAAAAAGCTTTTATTGATTCTAGGTCTCCTACCATTCCACACATATTTTGAAATCACCCTTTGTGCTGTCTCAAAAAAGGAAACCGGAATGGATATTGGGAGCGTACGGAACAAGTACAATGGTCTAGGCAATAGCAACATCTTAAAAGCCGCTACCCGTCCTATCCAAGAAACATCCATTTTAGACATTCGTTCGGTCTCTTCTTGCAATATTTTTAACATTGGGATATAGTTACTTTTGTAGAGGGTTCCTAATGATGTTGTCACCTGTATCCCCAAATACTGAACACTGTCCTTCCTCCAATCAAAATCATAAGTCGATTGTAGATGCTGGAGCAAGGGTGGAGGGACATTGAAAGGTAATGCCTGTGATTTGGCCATGTTTAATTTATAAAATGATAATTGCCCAAAAGTACTAATAGTGTCCATAAGATGAGGAATAGATAGTTGCGGATTAGACAGAGTGAGGATAATATCATCAGCATATAATGATATAAGGTGAGATTTACCTCCTATGTCAATGCCTCCCACTCTCGGGTCCAATCTGAGTATTTGGGCTAAAGGCTCTATAGAAAGAACAAATATCAGGGGTGATAGGGGGCACCCCTGTCTGGTCCCATTCGTAATGAGGAATGGATCCGAGACTACTCCGTTAGTGAACACCTTCGCAGAAGGTGCTGAGTATAACGCCTCAATTGCTCTCAAGATAGCTCCAGAAAACCCCATACTTCTAAGCACCGAAAAGGCATACGACCAGCAAATGCGGTCGAACGCCTTCTCTGCGTCCAATGCAAGGATCACTGCCTTTTCCTTTCTAGAGTCGACATGGTGTATTATATTCAATATACGTCTGGTATTATCATATGGTTGTCTCCCTTTAACAAATCCCACTTGATCATAATTTATCAAACTTGGGAGACAGAGTGCCAGTCGGCTCGCTATTAATTTAGCGTAGATTTTGAAATCTGTGTTCAATAGCGATATTGGTCTGAAGTTCTGGGGGCTAGTGGCGGGTTTGCCAGGCTTTGGCAACGTAACTATCAGGGCTTCTTGATTTTCTTTTGGGATGACCCCAGAATCAACCACGGCCGTCAGAAATGACAGCAGCGGGCTCATCAGGGCTGGGAAAAAGCATTTATAATATTCATTAGTAAGGCCGTCAGGGCCCGGAGACTTATGTGATGGCAGTGATTTAATGATGGATAATAATTCTGCTGAGGTAATAGGCGCGTTCAAGGAGTCCAGCTGTGACTCCGTGAGTGCAGGTAGTTGAGCCGCCTTGAGGAATCGTTCAATATCCTGGGTTGTCGGGGGGGACTGTCGAGGAGTCGTCCGCTAGGTTGTAAAGGCCTTCATAAAAATGTTTAAAGGTGTTAGCAATGCCAATAGGGTCATAGATTTTGTATGTACCATCCTTGCTATACATAAATGGAATCCTGGATTTTGCATGCTTTTGTTTAAGCTTGGATGCTAGAAGTTTGCCCGCCTTGTTATATTGAGAGTAATATGTGGCTCTAATCTTTTTCAGGTTTTTCTCATATTTATGCAATAGGCAAGCAGTTAACTGCTGGCGTAAAGCTATTAATTCCGTTGCACGTGAGTGAGACGGAGATTGTTTATTGCTGGTGTCTATAATTCTTATCTGACGGAGCAGACGATCTATTTCTGCCATCCTATTTTTCTTTTCAGTATGCCCTAGGCGAATAAACGTTCCCCTAATAAAGGCCTTGTGAGAATTCCACAATATTTCAGGGCTAGGAGCAGAGGGGGCATTAATCTGAAAGAATTCCTTCAAGTCATTCTCTACTGTTGCTTTTAACTTTGGCTGTGACATTAAAAAGTCACTACACCTCCACAGATATGTTCTAGCAGCTTCGTATTTTTCAGCTATGGACAGGGTTATCGCTGCATGGTCCGACCAAGTTATTTGAGATATCTCGGACTGCTTAGCAAGGGGAATGCTAGATTGCTCAACCAGGAACAAGTCTATTCGTGAATAGCTATTATGTACCGTGGAATGATACGTATAATCTCTTTCAGAATTATGCAAGATATGCCAGATGTCAAATAGTTCATAGCGCCATATAGCCTGTGATAAGGAGGGGTGACGTGTTAGTATACCAGACGTGGTATCTACTTGTGGTTCCGGGGCCATATTGAAGTCTCCCATTAATATTAAACATCCCTGCTTCCTCTTTCCTACCGCCCTCACTAGTCTCCCTAGAAATGCCACCTGTTTCCTATTTGGGGCATAGACTGATACCAGCGTATAGGTGACATTGTTAATAATGCATACTACTATAACAAATCGCCCTCCCGGGTCAGCATATTGAGATAACAATTGAAACGCTACCGAGTCCTTAATTCCAATCAATGTTCCCCTACGTTTTGAGGAGTAGTGAGCATGAAACACATGTGGGTATGCTGGGTGATTAATGCGAAAAGCGTCTGCCCTTAAAAGGTGTGTCTCTTGTAGTGCAAGAATGTCACAGTTCTGCCCTTGGGCCTCACGCCATAAATTGGCTCTTTTCTGAGGGGAGTTCAAACCTCTGACATTCATGGACATAATCTTAAGTACCATGATACACAGTTAGAAATGCTTTGAGATTCTTACCACAACCACTTATACCAGTAGGTGTCACTGTTGGCTTGAAGAGAAACTGTTTCCACCCTTCATGTTCACTTCGCCCAATGTGCCAGAACCAATAATAAAAAAACAAACAAACCATGCAAATTACAAAACCAATGGGTAAACCTTCGTGGCAAAACCAAACAAAGAGAAAAAAAAAAGAGTATGATACAGCGGACCAGCGGCTGTCGTAATCCTGGGGGGATAAGTTCAACGACAGTGGACATACGAAATCCAAGAAAAGGTGAGTCTTTAGCTTTGTAGCCCTTTGCGTGGACGTCTTTGGGCCCTCACTTGGTGCCAACCATCCGACACAAGACCAGGTGGTTGTTTGGGTGGTATCTCGACAATCGGAATGTTCCATTTGTGAAGCAGACGATTTCCTTCTTCCAAAGTTTTAACGACATGCACCGTGTTGTCTCGGGTAATGATCACACGGACCGGAAATCCCCACTTGTATAAAATGTGGTGCTGGCGTAAGGCTGTGGTAATAGGGATGAATTGCCGCCGCAATTGCAGTGTCGTGGCTGATAGATCCGAGTAAATAGATACTTTGTGATATGGTTCAGGTAAGTGCCCCAGCTTTCGGGAAGTCATCAAAACCAGATCTTTGGTGCGATAAAAATGGATTTTAGCAAGAACATCCCTGGGTATTGCTTCATCTAGATGAGATGGCTTGGGGACTCTATGAGCTCTATCAATAATTAAATCCATCTCTGTAAGATTCGGTAGGAGCGAGCGGATCAGATCTTGGAGGAACGTCGTCAAATTATTCGCGGAGACCGACTCCGGAATCCCTCTAAATTTCAGATTATTTCTCCGTGAGCGATCCTCTAAGTCTGCTACTTTAGCTTTCAAAAACGACACATCCGACTCCATCTCATAGTGAGCATCTATTAATGCATTGTGTGATGTCGCAAATTCCGCCATTTTGGATTCAACATGAACTGTACGGTTTTTCATTTCCTGAATATCTCTATCTAACGGCTTTACCATGAGAGACATGTCCGTTTTTAATGATTTGCAGAAAGCCATGAGCATATACAGTCATGAAAAAGTTTGGGCACCCCTATTAATCTTGGGGCTGTGTGGCCAATGCCGGCACCGGGAATCTTGTTAAAGTTGAGGGTCGCATGGATTCAACTCAGTATCAGCAGATTCTTGAGAATAATGTACAAGAATCAGTGACGAATTTGAAGTTACGCCGAGGATGGATATTTCAGCAAGACAATGATCCAAATCTACTCAGGCATTCATGCAGAGGAACAATTACAATGTTCTGGAATGGCCATCCCAGTCCCCAGACCTGAATATCATTGAACATCTGTGGGATAATTTGAAGCGGGCTGTCCATGCTCGGCGACCATCAAACTTAACTGAACTGGAATTGTTTTGTAAAGAGGAATGGTCAAAAATACCTTCATCCAGGATCCAGGAACTGATTAAAAGCTACAGGAAGCGACTAGAGGCTGTTATTTTTGCAAAAGGAGGATCTACTAAATATTAATGTCACTTTTCTGTTGATGTGCCCATACTTTTGCACTGGTCAAATTTTGGTTTAATGCATATTGCACATTTTCTGTTAGTACAATAAACCTCATTTCAATCCTGAAATATTACTATGTCCATCAGTTATTAGATATATCAAATTGAAATGGCTGTTGCAAACACCCAAATATTTAGAACTAAAAATGATTAAGATTAATAGGGGTGCCCAAACTTTTTCATATGACTGTATTTCATAGAGGCCTCAGTGAGTGGGTTCTCTGTCTCTGGGATTTCTGCAAAATATCAGTGGGTGGGGGGGTAGGCTGCACATTGTTGCTCACCTCGCCATCCTGGGAGTCGCTATCCTGGAGTCTTGGTCTCTGCTTAGCCGAGCTGGCGGTAGGCGACTGGTGTGTCCCCAGGCCGGATAGGCCCGCAGATCCCGAAGCGCCGACCTGCGGAGGCCCGCTTCCATTGTAGGCCCTGGCCTGCCGGGGAGAAGGCCCAGGTACCTCCGCGGCCGCGCCGTCCAGCAGCTGCGGTAAGGATGGAGCTGAGAGCGCTCTCTTGTGAGCGGAAAGCGCGCTTGTTTCCTCCAGAGGGTCGCGCGGTGGAGTCGAGGCCCTAGATTCTGTTTCCAGGTGCGGGCCTTCTCCATGCTGGTCCCTCCCCCCCCCCATGGGGGAAATAGAAATCCGAGATTTTATGCGGTCTCACCGCCGACTTTTTCCTTCTCGGCATCCCCGAAGGTAAGGCACTTTTTGCTGTAAAATTCTGTGCCCAAAGGCCACGGGCTCGTCGCCTATAATGTCGCTGTGTTAGACTCAGACCAAGAGCTCTGAGACTATGCGGCCATTGCAGTCCACAGCTAGGCCCGCCCCCCGTAACATTAGTCTTAGAAAGCAGATCAGTCACTTTATATAGTGCTTGCATAGGCTGCTTGTTATAATTCATTTTGCTATATAAACAAATTATCAGCAAAAATAAATATTAGCTAATCAACTAGATTAAAAATCCATGTGTGATGGGGAGGAGAGACAATCTGGTAATATAGACACAAAAAGGAAAAAGAAAAAGTATGTCACTTCAACCAGTTAGAAGACATGGTAGTAGCTTGTTGCAATAGTCCATGCACGGACCAATTACCCCAGGCCAATTCCAGGTAAAATGCCATATAAAACAGGTGGTGCTCAAGCATCCAGACAGAGTTATAATAAAAATAGTCGCACATTGTCTGGCGCATCTAAGCACTTTAGAGATGGATATGCAGGAAGTGTTGGTTCCATGGCTGTTTATGCAATTGAAAGAGTTTCCTGGACAAAAAGGGGATTGGAGATGAGCACTTCTTATAAGAGAAGTGTTCTGGATCCTCATGCTGGACACCCGTACACCCAGGGGTCTGAATTTTAGGTCTCATCTAACGTACAGTATTTCTATTGACTATTGTATTATATTGTTGTACATTGAATCTGTTGTAGCACTGGAATGTGTTAAATCTGAGATCCTATTATTCAAGTTCAGATCGTGTTACCGATCATAATATCTTTGAGTGTCAGTATGTATTAAATAGGCTGTCTATGAGCTTTCTCCCTTATACTATGACTAAGGACTGATTGTATATGGTCTGAAATGCCTCACAAGGGAACACATGCAAGACATGTGTTTTTAACATTTTTTTGAATAACATGAATTTTTTTTTATAATAACTCTGTCTGAACACTGGAACTCCACTTAGTAAATCCCTAGTCAGTCTTCTTTGAAATTATCTATATATTGATAAAACTTAATATGTAAGGTATATTCACAAGCCTCAGATTTTGTTACAATAATCTCTAACTCAGTTTGATTTACCTGAATAGCAAGAGAATCAGCAAATATCTCTACCACTGAACTCTATGGGAATTATGGAAAAAGTCAAGCCTCCATGTTTTGCTGTATCCACAGCTGCTATAGGCTACAATGAATTGTGTGCATGCACATTCCTTTGGATTACATTATTTTAAGGGGTGCTACCGCAAGCACCCAAACTAATCAGGTGAACAGGGGATATCCTTGGCTATCTCCGGTACTCTATTGAAATGAAGGGAGTAGTGTAAGCACTCTCTGACCACCGCTCCATTCAGAACAGGTGAGAAATGTCCCCTTTCTCCTAATCAGTGAGGGTCTGAGTGGCCAGACCCCCATGGATCTCAAAAGTTATCCCCTTTGCATGAGATATATAACTTCCTTAGGCTAAGGCCCCACGTAGTGAGCCGCAGTCAAAAAACACTGCAGAAAAGACCGCGGTGGAAACGCATCCCTTTTTTTTCCACAGAGTTTTTTACAGAAAGTCCGCAGAATTTTCCTCTACAGACTTTCTGGCTGTATTATACCTATATGGAAAATGCTAGCTTTATCGTAGATACGATGGGTGTTCATTAAAGATTTCCCCTGACCCACTTCTATTTATCACAAGACGCTAAAACTGCACATGTGTAATCATATAAGTCTCTATAGGTTACATGCCAATTTGCAACTCAGAACTGATAACGGTCTTGATTTTACAGGTGCTGAAGTGGTGTGAGGTTTGATAATGGATCCAGTGGAATACAGAGCAGTCATCAAGTTCCTTTACTTGAAAGGCCGCACACCAAAGGAGACGTTCGATGAGATGAAAGAGGTTTATGGTGATGATTCCCCATCATATGATGTAGTCAAGAACTGGCATTGTCAATTCAAATGTGGTCGGGCTTCAGTGGAAACAGCTCCAATTCCAGGGCGACCCCACTCTGCTATTGATGAACACACCATCCAGAAAGTGGAGGTCGCCATTTTCGAAAATTGCTGCGTAACCATTCGCCACCTAGCCCAAAATGTCAAGATTAGTGTGGGGGTCCCTGGAAAAAATCATCCAAGACCATCTTTACATGCATAAGGTATCCACTCGCTGGGTTTCCCGGCTGCTCACACCTTTCCAGAAGCAGGAACGAGTCAAATGCTCTCAGGCTCTATTGACAATGTGCCATGGAAACCAGGAGGACTTTTTCAACAAACTGATCACACAGGATGAAAGCTGGGTCCATCACTATGATCCTGAGACTAAAGTCCAGTCGATGCAATGGAAGTAACACGACTCACCGCCTCCAAAGAAGGCACGTGTCCAACCTTCGGCAGGCAAGGTCATGCTTACAGTATTTTGGGACCAGCACGGAGTAGTATTGATGGATTTCCTAGCAAAGGGTACCATGATCACTGGGGCATACTATGCTTCACTGCTGCGGAAATTGTGGGAGGCCATCAAAACCAAGAGACGTGGCATGCTCACCAATAGTGTCTGCCTTCTGCAAAACAATGCACCAGTTCACAACTCACATGTTGCTCAAATGGAAGCATGCTCCTGTGGCTTTGAATTTCTACAGCATCACCCTTATTCACCCGACCTTGCACAATCGGACTTCCACCTCTTTCTAACAATTTAAGTTATTTTTGAAGGGCAAGCATTTTCCAGATTATGAGAGTCTGATTTCTGAAGTACAACGTGGCTTTTGGAGAAACCTGTCAACTTCTACAAGCGAGGTGTTTACAGTTACTTAAAGAGATGGGAGAAGCGTGTGTCTCTAGATGGCACCTATGTAGAGAAGGACTAATAACTGTGCCAAGTTTCATTACTCTCAGACCACAGGAAGTGGGTCAGGGGAAATCTTTAGTGAATGCCCCTCGTATAATTGACATGCTGCGATTTACAAAAACGCAACAATTTTTTAAATCGCAGCATTTCCACTGCAGATTTTATTTTGCACTGTGTGGATGTGATTAGCCACTTTGCAAGTACTGTATTATGCAGCGTTTTTTTCCGTGGCGTCTCCACTGCGGCCAAAACTCTGCGTATTTGAAACATGGGGCCCCAGCCTTAGATGGGAAATCCCTTTAATAGAGGGTCTTTTTTATTTAAAATTTTTGGAACTCATATAATTAATTTTTTTCATAATGTGTTTACGTAATTGTATCCATTTTAGAAATATTTGTAAAGTCATATAATATTTTTTTATACTAAATAATTAATAAAGTTGTTTTTTATGGAGCCGTCTTTGCTCCATCATTATTGTTTAGTGTAATGTTGTTTTTAATTTTAGTATTAAAAAAAATCTGTCCCTTAAAGAAGCACTCCTGGAAATTTGATTTGTACTCTACATATAATGCTAATCCTAGGTAAAATTTTTGCAGTGTAACTTGTTGCATTCTTATATTTTGAATCATTTCATTAGGGGCAGATGTGATCCCCAGACTGACAACCAGTCTTGCTTTCCTATGTAGACCGGATGTTAGTCTCTCCTGTATGACTTGCTGTGAACTAAAATATTACACCTATCAAATCACTGCTGGCAGGTCTCAGACACGTTCCCTGCCCACCCAGATCTAACCCACTTGTATAACATAAAATGCTGCTGAAGATGTAATTTCTGCTTTGTCTAAGGGAGTGGGAGTATAGTGAAATAATGATTAGGTTCAAAGTCCTAAAGATGCCCTGACCCACACTAAGGCCAGGGCCCCATGTGGTGTAAACACTGCGGTTTGGCCGCAGCAGAGACACCGCAGAAAAAAAGAGCAGCATTTTACAGTCACTGCAAAGTGGATGGGATTCTAGCGAATAACATTCATACACTGCGAAAAAATACACGCAGTGGATATGCTGTGATTTACAAAACTTACACCTTAGCGTAACACTGTTTATACAGTGTCCTCATACTATACATATATTACACATGTTTGGCTTGGACAAACTTGAATATATTCATGGGGAGACTTGAATATAATGTGTAGACATAAGTAAGCCTCTGCTAAATACCTCTGGTAAAATTTGGCCAACATATCTGTCTATACTAAATGTGAGTGCTGTATGCAGAATCTCTAGTGTATTTCTATGAGACACTAGCAGTATAATAACACTATAGCATTATATACAGCTGCAAAGCTGACTGTGTGTTGAAATCAGTACAATTTCAGTTCTGTGGGTATGTTCCCCCGATGCCAGAGACATTGGTGCCACTAGTTTTTGCTACCGATATCACTATACTATCAGAGGGTCTGACCTCACAGCTCAGCATCATCCCTGGACAGTGAGGAATGCTGGCCTTTACAGAACAAGTCTACTGTATAGAAGAGTACCGTCAGGGAGGCGTTCCTCACCACCTAGCAATGATGCTGAGCTTTGAGGCCAGCCCTTCTCACGTTTCAGTGATATTGGTAGCCAAAACTAGTGGAACCAATATATCTGGAACCAGGACACATCCCTGCAAAACTGAAAGTGTGCTGAATTCAGCAACTGTCAGCTTTGTAGTGACACAAATTGTGTTTTTTTTTTACCTGTTTACTGAAACATATTCAAATTATAGTTATATAATGGACATGGACTTCAGCTTTCATTTGAGGATATCCACATTGAAATTGGATAAAGTGGTTAGGAGTTTCAGCTCCTTAACATGTGCCACCCTGTTTTTAAAGGGACCAAAAGTAATTGGACAATTAACTCTTGGGCTGTTTCATGGGCAGGTGTGGGCAATTCCTTCGTTATGTCATTCTCAATTAAGCAGATAAAAGGCCTGGAGTTGATTTGAGGTGTGGTGCTTGCATTTGGAAGATTTTGCTGTAAAGAAAACATGCGGTCAAAGGCGCTATCCATGCAGGTGAAACAAGCTATCCTTAAGCTGCGAAAACAGAAAAAAACCCATCCGAGAAATTGCTACAATATTAGGCATGGCAAAATCTACAGTTTGGTACATCCTGAGAAAGAAAGACAGCACTGGTGAACTCATCAATGCAAAAAGACCTGGACGTCCACGGAAAACAACAGTGGTGGAAGAGCGCAGAATAATTTCCATGGTGAAGAGAAACCCCTTCATAACAGCCAACCAAGTGAACAACACTCTCCAGGATGTAGGCATATCAATATCCAAATCTACCATAAAGAGAAGACTGCATGAAAGCAAATACAGAGGGTTCACTGCACAGTGCAAGCCACTCATAAGCCTCAAGAATAAGATGGCTAGATTGGACTTTGCTAAAAAAAAAAAACATCTAAGAAAGCCAGCACAGTTCTGGAAGAACATTCTTTGGACAGATGAAACCAAGATCAACCTCTACCAGAATGATGGAAAGAAAAAAGTATGGCGAAGTCGTGGTACAGCTCATGATACAAAGCAATACCACATCATCTGTAAAACACGGTGGAGGCAGTGTGATGGCTTGGGCATGCATGGCTGCCAGTGGCACTGGGTCACTAGTGTTTATTGATGATGTGACACAGGACAGAAGCAGCCAGATGAATTCTGAGGTATTAGGAGACATTCTGTGTGCTCAAATCCAGCCAAATGTAGCCAAACTGATTGGTCGGCGTTTCATAATACAGATGGACAATGACCCAAAACATAAAGCCAAAGCAACCCAGGAGTTTATTAAAGCAAAGAAGTGGAATATTCTTGAATGGCCAAGTCAGTCACCTGATCTCAACACAATTGAGCAGCATTTCACTTGTTATAGACTAAACTTCAGATAGAAAGTCTACAAACAAACAGCAACTAAAGCTGCAGTAAAGGCCTGGCAGAGCATTAAAAAGGAGGAAACACAGCGACGTCTGGTGATGTCCATGAGTTCAAGACTTCAGGCAGTCATTGCCAACAAAGGGTTTTCAACCAAGTATTAGAAATTAACATTTTATTTACAATTATTTAATTTATCCAATTACTTTTGAGCCCCTGAAATGAAGGGATTGTGTGTAATAATTGGTTTAGTTCATTGTGGTAATGTACAGAACCAAAATGAGAAAAATGTTGTTTCTGTCCAAATATTTATGGACCTAACTGTAGTATGCCACATCGTAGAGGACATGAAAGGTCCTCTAAGTATAAATCACAAATGAATGCTTCAATGCAAAGATTTCAATCTGCATTTTACACATGTATGAAAACTATTCCTATTTTCATTGTGTTCAGTATCTGCCATGGTTTCTTATGGTTGCTGTACGTTTGATTGGAGAATCCTTCCACAGACCACCACTATCTTTCAGAGTGTGTGCAGTATACTACAGACTGAGAAGAGTGTGCAGAAAAGGAAATTATGACAACCTTGGGCTACACATAGACTATAGGCAACCAAAACAGTAAGACTGTCTTTTTGGAAGAAATAGGCAGTTGGCAGGTACCCATACTACTTCTGCCCTGAATGTGCTTCCCATTGTATTCAATGAGGGGTAGAGACCAAAGCAAGATGCTAAAATGAAAAAAAGCGACTAGTTTGATCTAGCCATGGATTCCACTGCTGTTTCAGCCACAGTGCAAGATACTTTGCAGATTAAGTCCATTCATCTTAGTAAAAGCTGTGGCGGAGGGCCAGAAAATGAAGAGGAATTCGAGGTGGAAGTCCACCTGAAAAATTCCTCTTCACTTTCCTGTATGTCAACTTACCCTTAAAGGTGGTTCCCTTTCCCTTGAAATATTTTTTTGTTGTGATCCATCATGGTTTTGTGGAAATGCTTACAGACTATTGTTACAGACTATTGTTCTATTATAATACAGACTATTGTGATTGTCAGGCATGAGCTGACTTCCTCACTTCTGGGCAGGATCAACCAGGTACTGGGGGCTACTAGCCCCCCGGGGTCACTGGCCAGACCCCGGGCTGCAGAAGATGCATATCGGCACCCCTTGAACTCGCCACCAGGGTGCCAAGGGGGACATTTTGCATGGCGGAACCCCTTGGATGCCGCGGTCATGTTTGACCGCGGGATCCAAGGGATTAAAGCCCCCGATCGGGTTCTGGGCAGGATCAACCAGGTACTGGGGCTACTAGCAGTCTGGGGTACTGGCCAGACCCCGGACTGCAGAAGATGCATATTGGCACCCCCCCGATCTCGCCGTGGGGGGGAGGCTGAGGGAGACATGAGGTTAAAACCCGCGATCGGAGCTGTGCTCTGACTGGGGGTTATGGAGCAGGGTGTTAGCTGTCAGTTACAGCTAATACCCATTCCCGATACTGTGAGCAGTCGTGAAGGGGGTTAAAGGGCTGTGACATCACAGGGCTGGCTGCTGATTGGCTGCGTGCATGGCATTGTGAGTGATCCCGCGTTCCCAGAGTTCCTTGCCCCATGTCCTAACGTGCAGCAGCCATTTTATGAAAAAATGTGATTCCTTACCACAAAACATGAGGAAATCCGGATTTGATGCAAATCTAATATTTCCTGAAATTCGGATCGAATTCCACTTCGTCAGCTTCGATTCGCTCATCTCTAATTACAAGACTATATAGTCCTTGGATAAATTGACACTGGTTTACGTTTACCTTTGACATGACACCTGAAGTCAAACTGAACATATGTCCAGGTTCCATAGACTATTAAAAAAACATATACATTTTCCAATACAGTTGGGGCTGCAGAATGCCAGTATACTGTATATTAGCCAAATATGACAATTGGCATATGTTTTTCCACTACAGTGTTTTTGTAGATCATCATATACATTGGACTATTTTTCTGACATACACACCAACAGGTAGATATAGCCTCAGACTTCCATTACATGACAAGAATACATTAGTGTATTCCAACACTTGAGTCGTGGAAGAGTGAAGAAATCAGGCGATAACATTATACTACTAACACTTGAGTTGGAATTAGGTCCAGTTAACATTTTTGTAGCATGTTGACCAATGTTCTTTCACCTTTCTCTTTCAGCCCTAATATTTACTTTTTATTATATTTTATTTAGAGACAAAGTGAAATCCTTTTGCATTTTCCATTAAATAAGCCAGGTACAGATACATGTGTCTGACTTAGAACACCCTGGGTGAAATGCATTTGTAATGTTTGTTGCCTGAGTGTTTAAACTACTCTATTATTTTGCTTGTGGAAACTCATTCCAATGTAATTCCGAGGTGCAGGGAAAGCTCTGCACATTCACTCTGTAAATATAAGTCAATCATCTGGATAAATTGATTGAAAATACATTATTTTGGATTGGAAATGTATGTCCTAGTTGTAAAAATTGTTTTATGAAAGTTAAAGATTTTTTTTTTCTATATATTGGATATGGAGGTTGAGCCATTCTTTGTTGTCATCCTTTTATAATTATTTTTAGGGATGTTTTACCTCTGAGCATGTGTTTTTAAGACTAGCATGCCCACTATTGATTCCATGCAATTATAGTCTTCATTTATTAATGTGATACATATTTTTATTAGAAGTTTTTATTATTTTAGAATACAATAGTTTACTATATTTTGTTAAAAATGTGTTCACATAGAAAACATAAAAAGGGTTGTTCTGGATTTTTATAAAAAAAAAAAAAAAATCACCAGTTTCATATATTTATGAAGCAAGCAGATGGCAAGGCACGGTGCGATTAATATACAGCATAGGGATGGTGAGAGCTGAACATACAGCTGACTAATAATAATGGAATAATGTGCTGCTTTTTGAGATCTTTTATTTTACTTAATGTTTTGAGACAGGTTGTATTTAAGTGATTTCTAGATTTTACAGATCTGGCAGTATTCAGGCCTGGGTATGGCTAGTAAAATTTAACTAAACTTTCCAAAAAATGTGGTTAACCACAGTTAATTCATGGGGGGGGGGGGTGCAATTATTTTTTCACACAAAGCCAAGTTGTTTGAGAGAGTTTTTTCCCTTAATAAATGAAATCATCATTTTTAAAATTGTCTTTTTTATTTACTCAGGTTATCTGTATCTGATATTCATATTTATTTGATAATCTGAAACATTTAAGTATGACAACTGTGCAAAAACAAAAATCTGTAAGGGGGCAAATACTTTCACAGCACTGTATGTTATTAAGTAAGGCAGAGAATGCACTGATATGCTTTTTATTCCCTTCATAACACCTTTCAATCATTATTTTCATCTTTAAAAAAATCAAGTGATGGATAAAACAATTGCATACATGCCTAAAATAAGCTACAAAATGGATAACAAAAATGTAGGAGTGACTGTCAAACAGGATAAGAAGGCTATTTGCATTTGGTACCTAAAGATAAAACCCTTAGCAGCATATTTCCTTTTCTATTTGAGCTCGCCTGCCCATATATAGTACAATCACAATATGTGCAATTAAGACATTGTTCTTCTCTGCACATATTGAACTTTTTGGCAGCACTTTGCTGAAAACAACCCACATGGGCAATAAAATGAGTCAGACTAAGTCTCTAATAATATGCCGTAGCTGAAATTGCAGGAAGTCATAATATCCAGTGAACTAATGATCGCACTGTTGCTGATTTACCTGTTCTTTCTCTAATGCAGAGCTTGAAAAGCATATCAATTCTAAATGTGTCTTATTATCTCTAAATGTGTCTTTTTACCTCTAAAAGTAATTATTGGGTTCATGTGCAGATTATATTTCCAGGGCCAGTAGAAGCACCACATGTTTTTTTGGAGGGAGTTTTGCATCTAAAGGAGTTATTAATAAAAATGGGTACAGCCCAATATTTAAAGAGGTTTTCCTACTTACAGTGCTTGGCTATCTCTAATGATCCCAATGAAATGAATGGGACAAGGGTGCGTCTTTCTGACCACCACTCCATTCAGACTGTGGAGAAAAACACCCAGGTTCTCATGATCAGTGGGAGTTCCATGATGGAACTCACATTGATCTGCAACTTATCCCTTACCCTGTGTATCGGGGATAAATTGCTAAGGTGGAAAAACACCATTTAAGCTACTTGGGAAAACTTATGTGGACACCTGATCATCACACCTATGTAAACATGTTGGAAAACCCAGTCCAAAACCATGGAGGTTAGCTATAACACTCTCCTGGGAAGGCTTTCCACTAAATTTTGGAGTGTTTCTTTTGGAATTTGTGCCTATTCTTTCAAAACAGCATTTTTGAAGTTTGGGACTGATATTGAACAATAGGGTTTGGCTCACAATACATTTTTTCCAAAATGACCCCAATTTATCTGCCTTACAATATGTTTGATAGATGAGGTTGAGGTTGGTGCAATCTGCAGGCCACTCAAGTTTCTCAATTTGTCAAATGATATGTTTATGCAATTTGCTTTGATCACAGTCATATCATATCATAATGAAATAGATAAGGAAAGAAGCCTACAACTGTCCAAAATGTTTTTAATGCTGTAGCAATACTTTCACAAGTGATCTAAAAATGTGAAACTCAAGTTAATAACATTCCTAGTCCTTGGCAAAGTGAGATTAAAGGCCTGAGATGGCTAGTTCGGAAATAGCTGAGTGGGTTGTCTAATGCTGTTTCCATAAGTACCATAAAAGTAAATAGACCATCTGGAACAATACTGTACAGCAAGTTCCCATAAGTACCTTTCACTTTTATGGAAGTTACAGAAACTGTAAGATAGCCTGCTCGTCTGTCCCCATACTGGCCATCTTAGGCTGTCAGAAAGATGGTATCCAATCTCAGTCAAGAAAGGTTGAGATGGGAAAACTCATTTAAGTCTTAAAGGGGTTTTCCAGGCTAAAAATATTAATGACCTATCCTAAAGATAGGTCACTAATATCAGATATGTAGGGGTCTAACAGCCGCCATCGCCAAAGGTTACCTCTTCTCAGCAGCTGATACACAGAGAATGGAGCAGGAAGCAGGCAGCTATATTATCTGTTTAGTGGGAAAAACTGAGACTGCAGAATAAGCTCCCACTGAAATGAATGTAATCCAGTAATGATGCATACAAAAGTGGGCTTTCTTCATCTCAGCTTTCCTTTGACTACTGAACCTGTGCTGTTAGCCCTGACCTTCAGACTGTCTATGAATCTAAATGGACATCTGAGTGCATTCTGTTAGCCGTTCACATCTACGGGGGCTTCTGATCCAATCTGTTCTGATGACACGGAGCAGGATAGGACCTCTATAATCATCTGTGTCATTGGAATGGTTCGGAAGCCCCCATAGACATGAATGTGTCATGGAATGCACTCGGATGATACGCCGAGTGTCATCCAAGTGCATTCCGCTGCAAACTAGGCCCCACATCAGAAGCAAACTTGGTTGTGTGCATGGGGCCTTAGAGTAGCCCAAAGTCAAACCAGTTACATGGCACGGAGGGGGTCTACAACTTGCTGTCTGTTACAATGGAGCTGGATTTTGTCACTGCCACCATTGAGGTAAGGGGAATGCTGTGACTACTGGGGAAGTAGGGAAGCTAAAACAGTTTGAATCATCTTGAGACGCATGTTGTGAATAGTAATTATTCACGTAAATAGCCATGATCTGATCTTACTACTGTACATTTTTTGGCATACAAATTGATATAATGTGTTACATTCATTTGTTACTACTTTCTTTACTTCAACTTATTTATCTTGTTTATACTATTTAAAAGCATTGTTCACACCTTCATATTTGTCGATAAAAATTTTTCTGGTCTATCACCCTGATAGTTCAGCCAGTAAAATTATTCTGATCCTTTCCAGTATTGTTGTTTCAGTCTCTCCAAATTTAGTTTGACATTCAGATTTTTGTGTTATCCAACTATTTAGATGTACTGGTTTGTAGCCAAAGTAAAGTTCACCAAAAGGCAAGAACCTTAATGTCTATATAAACCAGATGTATCGTGACACTTTTTGTGTTATGTTGATATTGATCGTTTTCTGGGGAATACAGCTAACAGTTTACAGTTGTGTTTCTGTATTCTGATGGCAGCGTAACAACGACATTTTCTTTAGGAATTACATTTTGTACATTTACTTATTATTCAAAATGGTTTTAATGACATTATTTTATTGATGAAATAATAAATTATTCTAAGCACTTAAAGGGATATTCTCATCTGAGACATTTATGACATATGTGCAGGATATGCTGTAACAGGTAAGCACCCCGCTTTAGGAGCCGCTGGATCTGCCATTGTCATGCCAATTACCCAAGCATCAGATCAGCTAGCATTCTCTCTCTGTGCTTCTTAGTATGCTGTGGCTAGAATAAGCACGCAGACGCTTGCAGGATACAGTATGACTGGGCACTTTACTTGAGGTAGTTTCAGGTACAGATAAACTTCAGAGCAGTTTGGCAGTAGTTCACAACAGATTTATCAAATGCTAATACAGATGCATCTCAATAAATTAGAATATCTTTGAAACGTTTATTTATTTCAGTAATTAAATTAAAAAAGTGACCTCCTATATTTTCTAGATTCTTTACACACAGAGTGTTCTATTTCAAGTGTTTTATTTCTGTAAATGTTGATTATGGATTACAGGTAAGGAAAACCAAAATCTAAGAAAATCTGAATATTGTAAAAAGTTCAGTATTGTAAATTCAGTGTGCCACCTGTCAAGGTTTCCTAAGCCTTTAAATGGTCCCTCAGTCTGGTTCAGTAGGACACACAATCATGGAAGACACTGATTATGGATTGTATTACTGAATCACTGAAATGAATGAACGTTTCAAAGATATTCTAATTTATTGAGATGCACCGGTAACAGCCTTCTCTGACCGCGTTGGGTGCTTTGCCCCTAGAAACACAGCAGCATTCTGTTTTGCACAGGGAATGTATGCCAAGCTCACACAGACCCCACTGCTGAAGACTGACACTTTAGTATGCTCCACTATATTTTGGGATGGGTTCAGGCCTGACTCCCATATTAACACAGACACTCTGAACAGAACAAAACCCTGTAACTGAACTCCCAAAAGATGTCTTAAACTCCTAATGCAATGAATTTTTCCCTCCCTGTCATGATAGAAAACATCACGCAGCAGTATGCTTAGGTTATTCCTTGGGAAGCGCAAAAGGCACTGCTCATGGCACAACCTATAAGCACAACAGAGTTCCGCCTGTGGGGGAATTATTGATTTGCTTTTATCTCCAGAACATGCTAGAACTAGAAGTAGGGTGACAATTAAAGTGACAGCGACTTAATACAATTATACAATATTATAATGCAGTGCGATGCCCTGAATTATAACAGATACTGCACAAAACCATACTGATAATGGTACAAGGCATATTGTGAGTGGAGTTCCCTGGTCATGAAATACAAGTCCTCCATTCAACGCTCAAGTGTGGAAGGGAGTGGCTTCCACCACCTTACAGTACTATGAACGTCAGACAAATAAGGATTAAAAACACCTCCATAAGACATGTATTAATGCCATCAAAAAAGAAAAAGGAAGTATAAAGGATGCCTTAGACCAGAGGCATAATTTGAGGGGCCCAGCAGCCTTAGGGGGCCCTTTCCAGTATATGGAGACCAGTACTATAAGTGAAACATTATAGCTGGGGGATCTGGTACAGATTGTGTTCTGAGGCCCCACAACTTCATGTTATGCCTCTGCTCTAGGCTAAAGAAACATGGAGAAGCCTTCCTGCTGAATTTCCATCAGGAGAGCCATTCTCATGAAAGCTACTGCTGCAAAAAACACTCATTATTGGGTGCTTTTTATTCCAACACACCTGCGGGAATTGCAGTGGGCCTCCTGTTACCTCTAATCTTTCCATTAAAAAGTTTAAAGGACATGGGTAAAACCTGCAGCAATAAAATTGGCATGTTGCGGGTTACTTTTTACTGTAAGTTGTATTTGGAACATGTGGATGTACATGCAGATAACCCACTGCTAGTATCCCCCCTTGTGACCCCAGCTTTAGGGTGTTTGCATATCAAAAGTGTAACCTGAGCTGTGGAGTCTGGGTTGGAGTCTGGACCAATTTTGGGTGGAGTCGGAAAAAAAAAATTACCAACTCTGACTCCAGCTTCAATATAAAATGATAAATTTGTTTTATTATTACCCAATTATTAATCATGTATAATTAATAAGATTAGTAGTTTGTTGCATATTTACTTACTTAGGAATTCATTCACTATATTTTTAATGATTTAGAGTAGCTTTACTGCTTCTGATAGACTCTGGCTGTCAGCCATTTGTGAAGGAGTCATAGTGGAGGCAGGAGTCAGAGTCAGGCTGTGGAAAATAAAGTATTCAGAGTGGCTGGTTTGGCCTACCAACTCCACAGCCCTGAGTAAACATGACATATTGTAATGTTGTTTCTAAAATTACCTGAGCTAAATTTGAGGTGCCTTTAAAAGGGTTTTCCCATCTCCCTCTCACACCAGTTAGCCTGCTGTCTCTTCTTACTTCTTGTATTTTTCAGCAAGCTGGTGGGCAGGGTTTGACTCTTTGCTTGACAGGACACTATGAAGTACTTCACTAGATATAGACATTGCCTTTAACATGAAATATTATTTATTATGATTACTAGAAATCTAATATAAATGCAGATCAAATAATATGCACAGTAAATGTATATTACATTACACAGGTTTGGAGAGGAAAAAAAAAAAAAAAACTTACATGCTGTCAGGCCCGAACACAGAGAGTGGGATTGCATTAATCTCAACAATTATCTCTGTGATATAACAGGCACTGAGCAAGACCACAGTAGGAGTCCTTATCAGCAAAATGAAATTAGCTAACCTTATAAGAGCAAGGGATAACAGCTCTAAGAGCGAGCACAATCTGAAGAACTCCACCCCTCTCCTCTCCAGAGATCAGTGACTCAAATCACCGATCTTGAAATCAGAAAACAGGCTAGGAACCAAGGAAACATTGTGTAAACAATGGGGTGGAATACAAACAGCTCACCAAAGGGGTCAATATATAAAGTATGAGTCCTCACTGTAATAATGTATTATTTGAATTTACATAAACTAGCAGTTTAGATAGGATCCTGAGACGGAAATACCCCTTTAACTTATCTAATAATGCATATCTGTAAATGGTTAAGAATGTTTGTTTGCCAAAGGTCTCTAAAATAATTTATTTATAAGGAACTCTGAATTGAAAATGGAAATAAATATGGATGTTAATTAATAGATTCTTTGCTGAGTTCTCTTTTGTAGACCTGGTGGTGCATTCAAGTAGTTCATTTATTTCATTTGAAGAAGTAAATGCTGAATAAAGAATTAGATATGTGTAATTAAGAATCTTACCAAATGTTAAACGCATGTAAAATTATTGGGTGCATAATCTAAGATCTAATTAGGATTAAGACTTAATGTTTAATTTTAACACTGTTCATATGGGGGCAGTGAATGTGTATTTCATGACTATAAAAAATATAAACAACAAAACCCCCATAAAATAGTGGGCACATAAGTCAATAGTTATTGTTAGGAATTATTCCATAGC
Organism: Leptodactylus fallax; assembly: GCA_947044405.1. Lineage (NCBI taxonomy): Eukaryota > Metazoa > Chordata > Amphibia > Anura > Leptodactylidae > Leptodactylus > Leptodactylus fallax. Next base: position 1,480,921 of record CAMRHE010000150.1, read on the forward strand.
TAACGGAGATAAAACAATAGCACTTTGTGACATTGATCTCCTGAAAAAAAAAAGTTTAACAGATACCAGTGCCTGATACCAGTGCCCATAGAACGTCTAAATGAGGATAAACCAACAAAACAACAAGCAATCTGGGGCATGTGATGACATGTTCCTTGAGATTAGGGCTGGGAGATTATGACTCAAATCAGAATTACAAATTGAACATTCTACCTTGATTACCATTAATGAAGGATTATTTTAAGACACTCCCCTTTTTACATGCAACACCACTTTTTTATATGCCATGCTGCTCAATTTCAGTTATTCACATATTAGCAATCCTGTCTGGAGAATGTACAATGAGTGACATATTCCTTAGTTTATGGCAGTGTGAGACAGGATGGCATGGATGCAAAATAACTGATGCCATCAGGTTTACATAGATTATAGGGGTTATTCAGCTTCCAAAAATTATCTGCAAATACAGTCACCGCAGTGCTAAATACTCACTGTTCCCTTGTGCACCCTTTTTTGGCTTTATTTTACTTGAGACATCACTGTTATTTACATGCATCTGTGAACAAACTACATTTCCCATGATTCATCTGCCTGCTCTCACTCTCTGTGTACCCCTCCCTTCTCCATTATCCCCTTCAATGAAATTTCAGGTAATAAATCACTCCCACATCGGAGGTCACATGATGCTGTGATGTTTCATTTGCAAATTCACTCCCCTCCCCCCAGAGCAGAAAATACAAAGAGTGAGAGCAGGGAGATGCATCATGAAAAATGTATTTTGTTCAAAGATTCATTGCATGTAAATAACAGTGATACAAGTTTCAAGTAAAATAAAGCCAAAAAAAGGGTGCACAATGGAACAGTGAGTATTTAGCACTTATTTTTTAGTATTTAGCTGGAAGCTGGATAACCCCTTTAATGGAGCTGACTTTTGATTTCAGTTATTTTTTCAATTAATTGCCCAGTCCTACTTCAGATGCTGTAAAATGGTGATAAAGCAATGTCTCCTTAAACCAATGCTTCTTAAACCAACAGCCACATATGTACAGCTGTATTAGCCATACAGCCAATGTGCTACTATGGCCTGCAGTTTCCTTGGACATGTGTCCCATCTAGCACATCTGGGACATCATTGGTCTGCCATTGGAAAGGGAGCTGAATTTCGGCATGATATATCATTCCTCAGAAAACCATTAAGAACCTCATTGATAGCATGTCAAAGCCTGTAAGTTCTGCATGTGGTGCTCATACTTGATATTGAATACATCAAGATGTTTTGAATATTTTGTTCTCATTTTTTTATCATTTGCATATCATTAACATGTTTATCGATCCTGTGATTTCCATATTTCAACCATGCATTTTTCATCTATTGCTTCTGTGGGGGAGGTAGCTCAGTAGCAGCAATGGTGCGGACCCAACCAAGCAGAAACAGGGACACAATGTCTGGTGCAAACAGGTTTATTTGAAAAAATAGCAAAATAAATAAACCTTACGTCAGGTACAAAAGGAGCAAAATAAAATACAGCCTTAACTTCAGGCAAAAACAATGAAACAAAGCCTGCTCGTCCGAGCACTAACTAAACAGTCAAACTAACTATACGTGTGGCTGACTAACAACCACACAAACAAAACAAAGTAATCACAGTACCAGACTTAGAGCAGCAGGACAGACACAGGTGCTCCTCTCACTCCCCAGGATCTGCCATGAAGTGCAGGCTCTGTAGATCTTTATAGGCCAGTAATGAGGCCAAGACTCACACCTGGGCTGAAGCCTACTCAAAACCCGCTCTGGACTAGACATATGTCAAAAACCTAGGGCTGATATAGCAGGACTCCAGCACTCTGCCTGTGACCTTCTCACACTTCATAAGAACGATACAGATGTGTATACATAAGGCTATCTTCACTAGTTGTAGAAGGTTTATGTGAATATCAGTACTGATCAGCATAAAATCACATAAATAGCCTTTTCAAACAAGAGGACTAGTGGCATGGTGGTTCAATAAAATGCCTAACAATTTTTTTCCGACACTATATCGTGTTTTAAACCTCTGTATTAGGGCACATTGCCCTCCCTCTTCAGTTTTGCTGAGACAAACTTCATTTACCATCAGGTTTTATGAAGAGTTAAGTATTGTATGTTTCACTTTCACAAAGAAGGATCCTGGTATTGTCAGCCATAATATACTGTCGATTCTGAAATGTGGACATATGACAGTTTGAAACTAATTTTAAGGGGGTCTGTCATCAGGATAATCAGTGTCAAACTAGTTTTTTTTATATTTCCAAATATAGGGATGGATAAGGCATCTTTTTTTTGTGGGCCAGATGTACTTTTTATTTATTCCAATTTGGGGAATGTCTATTGGTTAAATCGTTTTTTATCCAAATTTTTATGGGAGGCAAAACAGCAATAAAACCCAACAGTTCAGCTTTTTAAATTTTTTTACCCGCTACGGCATTCACCATATGGGAAAAATATTTTTATAATTCTGCATTGCAAAATTGCAGGACTTCTATTACAGGCTGCTTAGAGCAGCCAGTAATAGAAGCTAATGTCAGACAAGCCTGGGAGCCTTCAATAGGCTCTCGGCTGTCATGGCAATGGATCACCAGCATCAGATTTTATTCCACGCAGCAGTGATCCTCCCTAAAATGGCAGCACCCATGCACCTCTGGGAAAATGGTGCTTTAACCGAGGCGCCGGGGGGGGGGGGGTTATAATGGCCACGATGAGTAAGGGCACTGATAGTGGAAATTGCCTCCGGGTCTCCACTGTAAAATACAGTGCAGTTCCGGCAGCTAATCAGCTCCCGAGAGGCCGCCGGATTTAAATACCTGACATCTGACGTACTATTAAGGTTGATGTTGGGAAAGGGTTAACTTAATATGGATTTTCTGGTAATTACAATTCTCATAGAGATTAATAAAGTAACAGCATGCTTGCACAACCTTCCTCTTCATATGGGGCACCTGGTACATAGTAAGCCGCGGTGAAAAAGCACGGCGGGAAAAAATGCGGTGGAAATGCATCACAGTTTTTCCCGCAAAACGTTTTGCAGAAAGTCCACACAGTTTTCCTCTGCGGACTTTCTCCTTCAATTATAACTATACGGAAAATGCCAGCGTTTCCGTAAGTATAACTGACATGCTGTGATTTACAAAAACACAACAGTTTTTGAAATCGCAGCATATCCGCTGGAGATATTTTTCTGCAATGTGTAGATGGGATTAGCCAGAATCCCATCCACTTTGCAGGTACTGTAAAACGCTGCATCAAAATCATGGCGTTTATACTATGTGTGGCCCCAGCCTATAAAGATATTTTAGATGGATGTAGAGGACTGAACCTTCTTTTATTTCAGAACCTACTGTGCTCAGAGCTCATGCACCCCCATTGGCATAGACTTGTTTCTATTACTTATATACAGGAGATATTTTTATGGTTATTTCTGTGAAATTGAGTCTGCATTGCACAAATCATATTACTGTGTGATGTGTTCTGTGTAACTATATAATTTGCTTGTACAAGTGAAGGAAAGCTGCTGAACATACAGGTTGTGATAATGTGGATTGTTATTTCAGATTAATTATGTTTTAGGTGAATGCATTTACTCATTCTAGTTTATTGGATCCTGAATGCGGCGGTCAGGTTAGTCTGTATAATTTCTGCTTCTCTTTCTCGCCTGTCATTACACTGGTTGTCTGCTTCTTCTAGATAAAATTAGAAACTAGTTTTCAACAAGGCTCTCTATGATGCTCTTTATACTGCACTTGCACGTTGACCACAAAACCCATGCTCTCTGGCCTGTCAATGAATCATGGCTGCTGTCCTATTATCTCAAGCCTTTGTCTCTGTCACTAAGATTATCTTGAGAAAATCAATCAAAATACTATTACTTTGCTAAATTAAACTTGATGTAGCAGAATGATATATTTTGAGTAGTGTTAATAAGGTTTAGCGTGATCAAACACCAGTTATACTATGTCATGTAGGACAATAGTGGAAGAGTGAAGAAATCAGGCGATACCTTTTAGAGGCTAACTGAGTATATTTATAAGTAAGCTTTCAGAAGCACAAGCTTCCTTCATCAGACATGGTGTTATACAAGAACTGAAAATTCACAGATTTTTATACACATGGTCTTCAAAGGATTTTAGAGTCCTTAAAAAAACCAAAACAAAATGCGATCTAAGTAGAGAAGTTATTTACAACCGGTCAAAAAAAACAATCTGGAAAGTTGTGGTGCGTGACAGAGGGATCTGTTATCTGTTTGCTATCAGGTGGTGATTTGTGACTCTCACAGTTAATACATAGTGTGACATGAAGCTGGCATGAATATTAAGTCCAATTTGCAGAGTTTTAAATTTTTGCATAAACTTGTACTCCCATTGTTTCCTCACCTCCTGCGTCTTAAACTGTCCCATTAAAACCACAACCCGCAAATCTTCAATAGAGTGGTTTTCTCCCTTCCACTACTTTCAATGGCTAACACGGTACAACATTATACTACTATCAACATGTAGGACAATAAACATGAAAAATACTGAGAGGTCATCAGAGCCAAAACTCTGGAACTAGTAACACTAATCCGGAAAGAAAAATCCAAAAGAACAAAGGAATACTGGATGTGAAAAGTGGAATACAAAGAAGAGAAGGTCTTCAAAGTAAAGAAGAAAAAATGAGCTCAACATTATTGTGCCCAGTTTTTCCACCCAAGACTGTAAGGGTGGCGCTTGTTCCCTCTCCACCCTCTTTCTACCAAGCTATGACCAATTTCCCACTCCCTTGTTTCCAAATAATGCAGTTCTTCTGGAGATTGAAGTCCTAGGGCACTGGTCAGTGTTGACCTTGGTCAGTGCATTTTCCAAGTGCAGTTTCTAAGTGTATAGACCAGAATTAGGCCAGAATTGGACCAGAAGGGAACTGAAAGTAACAACTAGCCACTAAAAGCCACTTAGTTACTAATTATAGAAATGCTTCTTACTTTAATCACTGTTGTTCTTCCCATACTTGTAAAAATCACTTTTCCACCCCAAACCAGCCATGTCACTAAGAATATCTTTCTCTCTCCATCTATTCAACCCCACCATCTGACCTTCTCTGCACAGCTACTCACACACCTGCAAGCTTTCCGCCCCAGACACACACAACCTCACCACGCTCTCTCCTATTTACATCTGCTATCCCTCTCCCTGCTACTCCTCACTTCTGGCGACATATTTCCTAATCCTGGACCGCCCCAGCACCTCCCTGCTGTCAGATCTTTCCGCACAACCAGCATCAGCGCACGGAACCCCTTAAATCTTACACCTATCTTACCCGCTCCTGCCCCTCCCCACACACTCCCCGGAGCACTATGCAATGCTCGCTCTGTATGCAACAAACTTGACTACATCCACGACCTCTTCATTTCTCATAAATTATCATTTCTTGGTATCACATAAACGTGGATAACACCCTCAGACACCACCTCCCCTGCTGCCTTCTCCTATGGAGGTCTGCAATTCTCGCATACTCCCCGCCCCAACAATAAACCCGGCGGTGGCGTAGGCATACCCCTGTCTGACAATTGCTCCTTTGCCCCAATCCAACTGATACCTGCTCTCACCCTCCCCTCCTTTGAAGTGCACTCTGTTTGCATTTACTCACCCTTCATCCTTCAACTGGCCGTCATATGTCAATCACCAGGACCTACCGCTGCCTTTAGTGACCACTTCACCACCTGGCTAATGCACTTCCTATCCACAGACACCCCCAACATCATCATTGGTGATTTCAACATCCCCATTAACACAACCCACCCGTCTGCTTCCAGTCTCCTGTCACTCACTACCTCCTTTAGTCTCTCTCAATGGTCCTCCTCTGCCACCCACACAAAGGGGCATACTCTTGACCTCCTATTCACCCTCCTCTGCTCTCTAGTCAACCTCTCTAACTCTCAGTCCACGCTCTCTGACCACAACCTGCTGACATTCTTGGTCCTCTCCTCTGTAATAGACCCCCCCAACACCTAAACCAACACACCCCCGCAGGAACCTTAATCGCCTTGACATCCGCATGCTCTCAGACTCTCTCCGACCGCTCGCTGACATATCGTCACTCCAGGACACAGATACCGCCGCTGACTTCTACAACACCACCATCACTGCAGCCCTTGACTCTGTGGCCCCTCTCACTAACACCAGAACCTGGCCGATCAAAAGGCAACCCTGGCACACTGACCTGACTAAAAAACTGAGACGTGCCTCACGGGTTGCAGAACGCCTCTGGAAGAAAAGCCCCTCCCAGGAGGACTTCCTTAGGTATAAAGAGGAAGTTCTCACATTCAAGAACGCACTCACCTCTGCAAAGGAGGTCTACTTCACCACACTAATATCTGCCCTATCCCGCAACCCCAAACAGCTATTCACTGCCTTCAACTCCCTTCTCCATCCTCCTGCACCCCCTCCGACATCACTTATCACAGCCGAAGACTTTGCCTCTTATTTCAAAAGCAAAATTGACACCATCAGAGACAGTCTCACCCTACACCCCCAACAACCACTCTATCCAACTGCTAGGTGCTCTTCATCTTTAACCTGTTTCTCCACCTTTACTGATGAAAAGCTCTCCACCCTAATCTCTAAATCCCACCTCACCTCCTGTGAACTCGACCCAATCCAGTCACATCTCATCCCCAAACTCTCTGAAGACATTACTCCTGCCCTAACCCATCTCTTCAACCTATCCCTAACCAATGGATCCTTCCCTTCCATGTTCAAACATGCTACCATCACACCTATACTTAAGAAACCCTCCCTGGACCCATCCCCTCCAGCAAACTATCGCCCCATCTCACTGCTCCCATACGCCTCAAAATTGCAGGAGCAACACATCCACTCCGAACTGTCCTCCTATTTCTCATCCAATATGCTCTTTGACAGACTATAGTCAGGCTTCAGACCCCATCACTCCAAAGAAACTTCCCTAACCAAGGTCACTAACGACCTTCTAATTGCCAAAGCCAAACGTCACTATTCTGTCCTCCTCCTCCTCGACCTCTCCTCTGCCTTTGACACAGTCGACCATTCCCTCCTGCTAGAAACTCTCTCATCCCTTGGCATCTCAGACCTGGCCCTTTCCTGGATCTCCTCATACCTCACCAACCGCACATTCAGCGTCTCCCACTCATACACCACCTCCCCGCCACGCCTTCTTTCTGTAGGTGTCCCCCAAGGCTCCGTCCTAGGACCCCTTCTGTTCTCAATCTACACCCTAGGCCTTGGCCAACTCATAGAATCCCATGATTTCCATTACCATTGCTATGCTGACGACACCCAAATATATCTCTCTGGACCAGACAATACCTCTCTGTTGTCCAGAGTCTCAGAATGTCTAGCAGCCGTAGCCTCCTTTCTCTCCTCCCACTTTCTCAAACTCAACATGGAGAAAACGGAGTTCATAATCTTCACCCCTCAACGCACGACTTCCCTACCTGACCCATCTATCAAAATTAATGGAACCACACTCACCCCAGTCCCACAAGCCCGCTGCCTTGGGATAACCTTAGACTCTGACCTATCCTTCAAGCTGCATATTCAAACCCTCAACACCTCCTGCCACCTCCAACTCAAGAACATCCATCGAATCCGCTCCTTCCTCACCCCTGAAACTACAAAGATGCTAGTCCACGCCCTCATAATCTCCAGACTACTGCAACACCCTTCTCCATGGCCTCCCAGCTAACACCCTCGCCCCCTCCAGTCCACCTTAAACTTTGCTGCTCGCCTAATTCACCTCTCCCCCCATTCTTCATTGGACGCCCCCCTCTGCCAATCACTTCGCTGGCTACCTGTTGCCCAGTGAATAGAATTAAAATTACTAATGCTGACATACAAAGCCATCCACAACCTGTCCCCTCCATATATCTCTGGCCTAATCTCCCGCTACCTGCCTGCACGTAACCTCCTACTCCGCTCTGCTCTTATCCGCTCTTCACACAAATGTCTCCAAGACTTCTCCCATGCATCCCCCATACTCTGGAACTCATTACCAAGACACATAAGACTGACCCCCACAATCACAAGCTTCAAGAAGGCCCTGAAGACTCACCTATTCAGGAAGGCCTACAACCTCCAATAACACTACTGTCACCACATCACCACCTGCACAGCCTCTACCCCCACCTTCTGTCTCTATCCCTCTTCCCTCATAGATTGTAAGCCCTTGCGGGCAGGGCCCTCTATCCCACTGAGCCAGTTGGTCACTGTTAGTATTATCTGTTTTGTACATCCTGTGTACCGTATGTAAATCCTCAAATGTAAAGCACTATGGAATTAATGATGCTATATAAACAAACAATAATAATAATAATAATAATAATAATAAAGTCCTATTAGAGAATTCTGAATTAATAAATGGCAAGGTCCCATTTGAAACCACTGTTAGTCAGAAAATAAAACCATATCTATAGTTTAGGATGATCCAACCTGTTTGTGGATTGCATGAAAAGTTCATTGATTTCAAAAGGCAATGTGTACCTAGTGTTGCACTGCCTGGCTGTGCATGTCGGTGTCCTTTATCTGCCCGCCACACTTCCTCCTGCTTCCACTGTTTTCATCTGTGTTCCATTCCTTGCCTTTGGGTGTTCTGGCCCTTTAGAAAACTCTTTAAAAACCTTGCAGACTGCTCCCAGCCTATCTCCTGCATCTTTGGGAAACTTTATGCAGTTTCCTCATAGGATGCTATCTGAGCACAAACGATTCCTAGCTTGCTACTAGTGTGCTGCAAAGATGTTTCTCTGTACTCTGCCTGTTTACCTGTTCCCTGGCCTCAGATCTTTTTCTCGTACCTGATTTACTACTGACTACCCAGGCATCTGCTTGATTGACTCTGTGCCACCTGCCATGCTTGGATGACTGTGATGAACCATCTCTAAACTTTGTCCCTATTTATACGCATCCAACTAAATCTGCCAAGTGGTTTTGTCCTTCTCTCTTGTGAGTATGTAGATAGCCCAGGGAGGGTTTCCCAGGTCAGAAGAGGAATACCATATTGCATGCCTACAGAACTCCCAGCAAGATTTGGGTGGAGAAACTGTGCCATAATCTAAAGGGATGTTAAACTTACTTTCACAAATAGGGAAACACCACACATTTCAGATATCTTAAAGAAGAAGTCGAGCAAAACCTCTTATTTATATATTATTTATTTCTCTTACTAGTGTAGGGAACTGCCATTTCTACTAGTATATAATGTATCTGGCTTCTTTGCCCCTGCAGTTTGGCTTCAGAGACCCCAGGTATTTAGTGCAAGTTTTGTTTTGTAAATACAGTGAGTCAGACACATGTGAGGCAGAGCTGCTGGGGGGAGAGATGTGAGCAGAGCTGCTGAGACAGACATGTTATGTCTGGGGGAGTCTAAGAGCCACTTGTTCCTCTTTACTTCACAGTATATAGTTAGGTATGTGTTACCCCCTATATACTCACAGGACCTAGCTAGTAACCGTAGTTAGGGATCCATATATATATATAGTTCAGGGCAGTGATAGGTTAGGCTTCCGAAGGCCAATTAGCTAGTTAGAGGCCCGGTGGCACTAGTAGTTTAGCTGGCAGGTTAAGGACTCAGTGTTAGGGTAGTCAGGCCTGCATCTACTGCCGTCACCGTCGCCCTGTTTGCTGCCTGTGAAGAATCTCACCATCATCATCATCATCTCCTGATCGGCTGTCTGTCATCTCCTGGAAGAATCCGAGGATCCACAGGGGCCCCTGCATCTCTTCTGTTGCCTGGAGGTATTGTGCACTGGACTCTTGCTATATATCTATATATATATATATACCCGGGTATATAACCTAAGACGGTTGAGGACTTGCTGGTTGTTGTAGTATTGCTGTGTTCTGAGTATATTTTATGTATGTATTATTACCCTGTTGATTCTTATAAAGCTACTGTTATAACCTTATGTGGTATCTGTATGTATTCTTCAGACTGTGAGATTACTACAGTGATCCTTGTTAAGGCTACTAACTGTACTTCATGGGTAAGTCCCAGGAAGAGATCCTCCCTGTAATACAGAGGCTCTATCCTGGGTGGAGGCACTGATATAGTTCATATATGTTCCCACTCTTCCCTTCAGCGAAGGCTTCAGGTCCCATTATACACACAGGTCAGCGCCAGAGTCTGTTGCGGGAGGGATAATACTCATACCCCCCCCCCCAAATAGGGCTACATTTGGAGGCACTGCTGAGATTTAGAAGTGGGAATAGTCATTGATATGGAGAAGCGATATAGCTCAGAGGGGAACCTCCCACTAGCTACTACATGGGATTACCGACCTCCTGTTCCTCCCCTGGTTCAGGTAAAGGAAGAACCCCGCTCAGCCAGTTACCCCCCCAGTATGGCCGTCGCTAGCAGTTCCTCTAGTGACAGTGCTATTAGCACTTTAGCCAGGCTGACTGAAATGTTAGCTCAGGGCCTGCAGGCCACTCACTACAAAAAACTAAAAGTATTCTCTGGTAATGTCCCAGTACCACAAGGGGAGGAAAACTTTGAGATATGGAAAGAACATACTCTCCAATGCCTGAAGGAATGGTCTTGCTCTGAAGAAGGCAAGTGGCAGCGTATCAGTGAAAGTTTGCGGTCTCCTGCTGCAGAATTGATCCGCTTGTACAGAGACTCTCATGAAGGAGTGAGTGCATTGGACTATATACAAGTACTGTCTGATCACTTTGAGCCATACTATGACCTTGCCCAGATGGTTACTGATTACCGAATGGTTCGTCAAAAAGAAGGGGAAAATGTCTCTACTTTTATTAACCGTTTACAGCTACTTCTTTCACGTCTGGTGTACCACGCAGCTATATCTACTTCAGAGGTAGACGCTATGAGAACCAGTCAGTTGGTGAGAGGGTTACAACCTCATCATCCTCTTGCTCAAGTACTCAAGGTCTTACTATCTGATAGAGTCCTTCCATTTCCTGACTTAATGAAGTTAGTGAAGAAACAAGAAGCTGACATTAGTTTTAGTACCCCTAAGAAAGCGAAAAGCATCTCTAAAGAAGATGTTGTTCCTAATTCAAACAAGGACAAACCAGCGGAGCGGTCAGAACTTAGACAGTCCGCCACTCCACCCACTGCCACTCAATGGAGGAAGGATGCTAGAACCTGTTATAAATGTGGTCAGACGGGCCATACTGCCAGACAGTGTACGGAGGACAGTGAGGGATTGAGACACAGTGCTGTCTTCTCTATTCAGAATCAAAGACACCGAAGGAAGGCGGGCCGAGTAAATACCAGAGGCGCTATCGCGGGCTCCAGGTCCGTTGTCAAAGTCACTGTCAATGGTCATGCCGCTCCTGCCCTGTTTGATACAGGATCTCAAGTGACCCTGATTTATCGCTCGTTCTACCAAAAGTATCTGAGGGATATACCTCTTCAGTCTACAGGACAAATGAAATTGTGGGGGCTTAATTCAGGATCATATCCTGTAGATGGCAGCCTGCAAGTAGTTATAGCTGTCCCTGAATTAGAAGATCAGAGTGTCGCTCCCATGAAGATTACGGCTCTTGTCTGTCCTGATACAGGGGATTCTTGTGCAGCTCCTGTGATACTTGGCACTAATTGTCCCGCAGTGCATTATGCTTTTCAGAAGTTTCTTGGAAGAGATTGGAACCCTGCAGCTCAGCCGGTGAATATATCTTCTGATCTTAGAGAACTCTGTGATGCCCTGTCTACTGGCTATCGACATGGAATGGTATATCATATCGGTGAGAGAACCGTGGAAGTTCCTGCCGGCGGGGAGAGAATTCTGAGAGTAGCCTCCAGCATTGCTCCCGATTTGCTTGAAGGGGGGAGTTATGTCCTTATGGAAACCCCTGAAGAAATGATTAACCAGAATGGCTGGATGGTGATCCCAGAGAGAAAGGACTGGAGAAATAAAGTGGAGTTATCTACCTGTGTGACAGTGAGGAACTGTTCACCGCATCCGATTGTAATTGGACCATACCAGAATGTGGCCCACTGCTACCCTGTGCTTGGAGTAAATCCATACGCTGAAGTGTGCAGGATTCAAATCCGAGATGCAATCCCTAATCTCAATCTTGACTTGAGTGATCCACATTTACCAGAGGCCTGGAATCAGCGACTGACACAGAAGTTGTCTGAATTATCGGAAGTGTTCTCCATGGATGATATGGATGTAGGTTGTGCTAAAAGTGCTCAACACACTTTCCGATTGACCGATTCTACTCCCTTCCGGGAGCGACCACGGAGAGTTGCTCCAAAGGATGTTGATGAGTTAAGACAGACTCTACAGCAAATGAAAGGTCAGGGGATCATTGTGGACAGTAAGAGCCCCTATGCCTCACCTATTGTGGTGGTAAGAAAAAAATCTGGAGCAATTCGCCTATGTGTGGATTACAGAACTCTGAACCGGAGAACCTTACCTGATCAGTATACACTGCCGAGAATTGAAGAAGCTCTGGAAGCTCTGAATGGAAACTGTTGGTTCACAGTGCTGGACCTAAGATCGGGATACTATCAAGTCCCAATGGCACCTGAGGATCAGGAAAAGACAGCCTTCATATGCCCCTTGGGTTTCTTTCAGTTCACTCGTATGCCGCAAGGTACAAAAGGTGCGCCAGCAACGTTCCAAAGGTTGATGGAAAGAGTGTTAGGTGATTTAGTGCCCCGGGAATGCCTTGTATATCTTGATGACATTATTGTGTTTGGAAAGACGCTGGAAGAACATGAAGAACGACTCATGAGAGTACTCCATCGCTTAAAAGAAGAGGGGCTGAAGTTGTCGGCTGACAAATGCAAATTTTGTAGATCTTCGGTCACTTATGTAGGTCATATTGTTTCTGCTGAAGGAGTTGCTACCGATCCTGGTAAGATTGAAGCTGTGGTGAATTGGCCCCAACCGCAAAATATTACGGAGTTGCAATCTTTCTTGGGGTTTTGTGGATTCTATCGACGATTTGTGGAAGGATATTCAAAAATTGCTCGAGCCCTCCTCGACCTGTTGAAGAGTGATGCAGGAGATCCGGGAAAGAAGAAAGGGTCTTCCAAAAGCCTTTTTGGCGATAGGTGGACTGCGGATTGTGAAGAAGCATTTAAGTTGTTGAAGAAGAAATTGACAGAAGCTCCCGTTCTGGCTTATGCTGATGCACAGAAGCCATATGTGCTACATGTAGATGCCAGCTTTGAAGGATTAGGTGGCGTGCTGCACCAAGAATACCCGGCCGGGTTACGGCCCATAGCTTTCATAAGTCGAAGTCTTTCTCCCAGCGAGAAAAATTATCCAGTACATAAATTGGAGTTTTTGGCGCTCAAGTGGGCCATTGTTGATAAATTACATGACTATTTATACGGAGCCACGTTTGAAGTAAGAACAGACAACAATCCACTGACATACGTTTTGTCAACCGCTAAACTCGATGCTACAGGACATCGCTGGTTGGCAGCTTTATCCAACTACCAATTCACACTCAAGTATAAATCGGGGCCTAAGAACATTGGGGCAGATGCTCTATCAAGACGGCCTGAATTACCTAGTCCGGAAGTAGTGGATGAATGGGAAGAAGTGCCAAGTCCTGGAGTAGGAGCTTTGTGTGCCATGGCTGCTGTAGTTGAAGACCGAGTAGCCTTTTCTGAAACTCGGCTTATTGACTCTATTGGGGGAGGTCCCGAAGCTGTACCAGACATGTTTGCCTACCCTGCCGCTTTAGGATCCTTTGAGAGTTGTTCTATATCTTCAAAGCGAATGATCTGGAGTCAAAAGACTGATCCTTTAATTGGACCTCTTTATCAAGCAGTGAGTTCTCAAGACAGAGAAATGTTAAAGACATCCCTACCCTCTGAATGCAGTCAACTTCTACGAGATTGGGAGAAGTTTGAAATAGACAATGGCCTACTTTATCGTGTGGTGCTGTATCATGATCACCCTGGAAGGCGCCAACTAGTTATTCCAAGCTGCTTTCAGAAGATGATTTTCCGAAGTCTGCATGATTATCATGGTCATTTGGGACCTGAGAAGACTTATGGCCTAATACAAGACCGATTCTACTGGCCCAAAATGAGAGATACCGTGACTCGTCTGTGTAGGTGCTGTCGCAGATGTTTGCAGAGGAAGACTGTCCCGGTTCGAGCGGCCTTCATGGGACACTTGAAGAGTTCGGGCCCCATGGATCTTGTCTGCATAGACTTCCTTTGTATTGACAACGACTCCAGAGGATTTGGAAATGTATTGGTGGTGACTGATCACTTCACACGATATGCTCAAGCCTTTCCGACTAAGGATCAAAAAGCAGTCACTGTTGCAAGAGTGCTTTGGGAAAAGTATTTTATCCATTATGGCTTACCACACCGGTTGCATTCTGATCAAGGCCGGGATTTTGAGAGTAACCTGATCAAAGAGTTACTTCAGTTGTTGAACATCCGCAAAAGTCGGACGACGCCTTACCATCCAGAGGGAGATGCCCTTCCTGAAAGATTTAACAGGACTTTACTTGATATGCTTGGTACCTTACGAATTGAGGATAAGCGATCCTGGAGTCGAAAAGTGGAGGCTATGGTGCATGCCTATAATAGTACAAGGCACAAGAGCACAGGATATTCACCATACTTTCTGATGTTTGGAAGAGAGCCTAGGCTACCTATTGACATCTTGTTGGGAGTCTCTACCGATGGTATCAGTCATCGAGATCATTACCGATACGTGGCACGTTTGAAAGAAACGCTTAAGAGTGCTTATCAGCTGGCTGAGGAAAATGCGGCCAAAGTGAATGAAGGAAATAAAAGGAGATTTGATCTTCGAGTAAGATACCGAGAATTGAACCCTGGGGACCATGTTCTGCTACGGAATTTGGGAGCATCTGCAAAACATAAGCTGGCTGATCGATGGCGGAGTGAACTCTTTACAGTGGTAGATCGGTTGCCTGGAATACCAGTCTACAAGATAAAAGGACGGGACGGGAGGATCAGGACTTGGCATAGAAATCATTTGTTGCCTGTACCTCAGATTGATGGTATGGATATCTCCAATGATGGCTCGGCCTGCGATTCTCCACAGTCCTTAGCCGATATTCCACCTGACCTTCCTGAAACTCCTGAGAGTGATTGGACTGTGGCTCCTGAAGTTCCTAGATCACCAGTATCTTCTCCTTCAGGGAGACCTATGAACCCTCAAACTCCAGAATTCGTACCTAGATCTGTGTCTACAGATGAGCAGGGATCTAGCTCTCCTACGCCACCAGCACCATCCCCTCCCATGGCAGACAACCCTAGTTTAGGGCCTGGACATGCTAGTTTACCTCAGAGAGAGGTACGGAGAGGAGAGAGAATTAGACACCCTCCACCTATGCTGACATATGATAGTTTGGGGGACCCCAGATTTACTACTCAGCCTCATTTATACCATGCTTGGGTGGGTGCAGTGTCCACTTTGGTCAATATGTTACCAATTTTTGCTCCTGCTGGCATGTATACCTATTAACCTGTTGTGACTCTGTAAATGCAAAAGCAACCATATTGATATTGTCATTGGTAATGTTGACTGTATACTATGACTTTGTATGTCTTTGACGTGACGTAAAGATTTCACCAGAGGGAGAGTGTAGGGAACTGCCATTTATACTAGTATATAATGTATCTGGCTTCTTTGCCCCTGCAGTTTGGCTTCAGAGACCCCAGGTATTTAGTGCAAGTTTTGTTTTGTAAATACAGTGAGTCAGACACATGTGAGGCAGAGCTGCTGGGGGGAGAGATGTGAGCAGAGCTGCTGAGACAGACATGTTATGTCTGGGGGAGTCTAAGAGCCACTTGTTCCTCTTTACTTCACAGTATATAGTTAGGTATGTGTTACCCCCTATATACTCACAGGACCTAGCTAGTAACCGTAGTTAGGGATCCATATATATATATAGTTCAGGGCAGTGATAGGTTAGGCTTCCGAAGGCCAATTAGCTAGTTAGAGGCCCGGTGGCACTAGTAGTTTAGCTGGCAGGTTAAGGACTCAGTGTTAGGGTAGTCAGGCCTGCATCTACTGCCGTCACCGTCGCCCTGTTTGCTGCCTGTGAAGAATCTCACCATCATCATCATCATCTCCTGATCGGCTGTCTGTCATCTCCTGGAAGAATCCGAGGATCCACAGGGGCCCCTGCATCTCTTCTGTTGCCTGGAGGTATTGTGCACTGGACTCTTGCTATATATCTATATATATATATATACCCGGGTATATAACCTAAGACGGTTGAGGACTTGCTGGTTGTTGTAGTATTGCTGTGTTCTGAGTATATTTTATGTATGTATTATTACCCTGTTGATTCTTATAAAGCTACTGTTATAACCTTATGTGGTATCTGTATGTATTCTTCAGACTGTGAGATTACTACAGTGATCCTTGTTAAGGCTACTAACTGTACTTCATGGGTAAGTCCCAGGAAGAGATCCTCCCTGTAATACAGAGGCTCTATCCTGGGTGGAGGCACTGATATATTTCATATATGTTCCCACTCTTCCCTTCAGCGAAGGCTTCAGGTCCCATTATACACACAGGTCAGCGCCAGAGTCTGTTGCGGGAGGGATAATACTCATACCCCCCCCCCAAATAGGGCTACACTTGCATAGTGCCAACATATTCCACAGCACTTTACAGACCTCATCAGTCACTGTCAGATATAGAACCCACAATCTAAATTCCCTATCAGTGTGTCTTTGGAGTGTGGGAGGAAACAGGAGTACAAACTCCTTACAGATGTTGTCCTTGGCCTGACTCAAAAATAGGACTCCAGTGCCACAAGGCAACAGGGCTAACCACTCAGCCACTATGCTGATCCTTTTTTCCCCCATCTCTGCACCCTTCACCTGTCTCTCACACTACAGGCTTTTATCTTTACTGCACTCATACCCCTGCACTTCAGTCCAGCTTCTCCTCAGCTTCTGATCAGACTCCATCTTGGCTTTTATATTTCACTCTCTCTTTTGTTCTGTTGTGAATCCCAAGATGCATCAGTGCAGCACAACACGGCAGCTAGAGACTTTTCTATATCTACCTGCTGGGGGCAGTGTAATTATCCTTCTTTTTATACTCTCCTGACTTGACTAGAAGTATATACAGTATATATTCGACCTCCTTGAACTTTTCAACCTTTTGCCACATTTCAGGCTTCAAACATAAGGATATAAAATTTTAATATTTTGGTGAAGAATCAACAACAAGTGGGACACAATCGTGAAGTGGAACGAAATTTATTGGATATTTTAAACATTTGTAAAAAATAAAAACTGAAAAGTGGGGCGTGCAATATTATTCGGCCCCTTTAAGTTAATACTTTGTAGCGCCACCTTTTACTGCAATTACAGCTGCAAGTCGCTTGGGGTATGTCTCTATCAGTTTTGCACATAGAGAGACTGAAATTCTTGCCCATTCTTCCTTGGAAAACAACTGGAGCTCAGTGAGGTTGGATGGAGAGCGTTTGTGAACAGCAGTTTTCAGCTCTTTCCACAGATTCTCGATTGGATTCAGGTCTGGACTTTGACTTGGCCATTCTAACACCTGGATATGTTTATTTGTGAACCATTCCATTGTAGATCTTGCTTTATGCTTGGGATCATTGTTTTGTTGGAAGATAAATCTCCGTCCCAGTCTCAGGTCTTTTGCAGACTCCAACAGATTTTCTTCCAGAATGGTCCTGTATTTGGCTCCATCCATCTTCCCATCAATTTTAACCATCTTCCCTGTCCCTGCTGAAGAAAAGCAGGCCCAAACCATGATGCTGCCACCACCATGTTTGACAGTGGGGATGGTGTGTTCAGGGTGATGAGCTGTGTTGCTTTTACGCCAAACATATCGTTTTGCATTGTGGCCAAAAAGTTCTATTTTGGTTTCATCTGACCAGAGCACCTTCTTCCACATGTTTGGTGTGTCTCCCAGGTGGCTTGTGGCAAACTTTAAATGAGACTTTTTATGGATATCTTTGAGAAATGGCTTTTTTCTTGCCACTCTTCCATAAAGGCCAGATTTGTGCAGTGTACGACTGATTGTTGTCCTATGGACAGACTCTCCCACCTCAGGTGTAGATCTCTGCAGTTCATCCACAGTGATCATGGGCCTCTTGGCTGCATCTCTGATCAGTCTTCTCCTTGTTTGAGATGAAAGTTTAGAGGGACGGCCGGGTCTTGGTAGATTTGCAGTGGTCTGATACTCCTTCCATTTCAATATGATCGCTTGCACAGTGCTCCTTGGGATGTTTAAAGTTTGGGAAATCTTTTTGTATCCAAATCCGGCTTTAAACTTCTCCACAACAGTATCACAGACCTGCCTGTTGTGTTCCTTGGTCTTCATCATGCTCTCTGCGCTTTAAACAGAACCCTGAGACTATCACAGAGCAGGTGCATTTATACGGAGACTTGATTACACACAGGTGGATTATATTTATCATCAGTCATTTAGGACAACATTGGATCATTCAGAGATCCTCACTGAACTTCTGGAGTGAGTTTGCTGCACTGAAAGTAAAGGGGCCGAATAATATTGCACGCCCCACTTTTCAGTTTTTATTTTTTACAAAAGTTTAAAATGACCAATAAATTTCATTCCACTTCACAATTGTGTCCCACTTTTTGTTGATTCTTCACCAAAAAAATTAAAATTTTATATCTTTATGTTTGAAGCCTGAAATGTGGCAAAAGGTTGAAAAGTTTAAGGGGGTCGAATACTTTCGCAAGGCACTGTAGCTATAGAGGCTGAGCTGTGAGCTCTTTCATTATAACTGTATCATAGAAACTGTCTTCTTATCAGTAGTTAGTGACAGAAGTTTTGATGTCCCCTATGGATAACCCATGTGGAACAGTTCATCATACAGAAAGTCAGGGACCTGTGCATTAATTCCTGTGCATTTTATTGGGTTAGAGTGGCTCATATGACCTTAGTGAAGAAAAGAATACAGATGAAAAGAAATATCTAAATAAGGCAATACTGAATGAATTATATACAGTGTATATTTTGGGGAAGGTAAATAACGGTAGGGAAAAAAAAAAATCACTGAAGTGCTTCTTTAATGTCTTCTATTTTATATAAGCTGTGTCTTTTTGGCTAAATGCATATTTTAATATTCTCAAAGCTTGGAAATATTCCACATTTATGCACCTTTATTACTGCACACTGGGAATGACTGTATAGGAAAAGAAAGGTGGACAATGTAGTCCAGTCAGGGCCGGCGTTAGGGGGGGGGGGGGGCAAACTGGGCAATTGCCCAGGGCCCCGTCCCTAAAGGGGCCCCGGATCCGGAACCTGATGACTGTGGAGCATTATACTGGGGAAGGGGCCCTCTGGATAGCATGTTATATACTGTGGGGCCTCTGTGGAAAATTATAATGTGGGGGGGGCTCTGGAGATAATGTTATATTATGTGGGGCCACTTTGGAGCATTATGCTCTCCAGAGGGGCCCCCCAGTATAATGCTCTACAGTGGCCCCACACAGTTTAATATGCTCTCCAGAGGGGCCCCCCAGTATAATGCTCCAAAGTGGCCCCACAGAATATAACATGCTCTCCAGAGCCCCCCCACTTTATAATACTCCATAGAGGCCCCACAGAATATAACATGTTCTCCAGAGGGCCCCCCTCCCCAGTATAATGCTCCACAGTGGCCCCACACAGTATAATATGCTCTCCAGAGCCCCCCCAAGTATAATGCTCCACGGTTTCCCCACACAGTATAATATGCTCTCCAGAGGGGCCCCCCAGTATATTATACTGTGCGGGGCCACTGTGGAGCATTATACTGGGGGGGGGCTCTGGAGAGCATATTATACTGTTTTGGGCCGCTGTGGAGTATTATACTGGGGAAACCTCTCTGGGCAGTATATTATACTGTGTGGAGGCCATTTCTGGAGCATGTTATACTGAGTGGGTTCACTGTGGAGCATTATTCTGGGGGGGGCCATCAGCAGAGCATATTATATTGTGTGGCGCCACTGTGGGGCATTATTCGGCGGGGACTAATGAGCATTATACTAGGGGGCGCTCTGGGGAGCATATTATACTGCGTTGGGCCTACTGTGGAACATTATACTGGGGAGACGCTCTGGGGAGAATAATATATTGCGTGGGGCCACTGTTGAGCAAAATACTGGAGGGGGTACTGTGGAGCATTATACTAGCGGGGGCCCTCTGGGGAGCATATTATACTATGGGCCACAGTGGAGCTTTATACTGGGGGAAGGGACAGTGTGGGGAGCCTGTTATACTGTGTGGGGCCACTGTGGAGTGTATTATATTGTGTGGAGCTTTTCGAGAGCATATGATACTCTGTGGGGCCATTTTAGAGCATTATACTGGGGGGGACTGTGGGGAACATATTATACTGTGGGGGACCACTGTGGAGCATTATACTGGGGGAACCCCTCTGGGGAGTATATTATACTGTGTGGAGGTCATTATGGAGCATGTTATACTGTATTAGGCCACTGGAGCATTATACTGGGGGGGCATTGTGGGGTGCATATTATACTGTATGGAGCATATTATATTGTGTGGGGCTGCTGGGGAGCATATTGCGCTGTCTGGGGCCACTAAGGGGTAGTATACTGTGTGGGCCACTGTGGAGTATTATACTGTGTGGAGCCTTACATACCATGTGGGGCCACTATAGGGGGCTCGGGGAGCATTTTATACTATGTGGGGTCACTGTGGAGCATTATATACCATGTGGGGAAACTGGAGGGCTCAGGAGAGCATTTTATACTGTGGAGCATTATATACCATGTGGAGCATTATACTGTGGGGGAGGGGGCTCACAATTCCTGCTTCCAGCCCTGTGTGCTATGTCTGCATCACAGCTCCCTCACTATAATCTTGTACATACATGTAGTGCCCCATGGCCATGTCATTCCCCATACAGTACTGTGCATGAACTCGCCATGGAGTTATTGGGGCCTGCACAGTACTATAGGGGCTGACTATACTGGGAACATACTCAGTAACACCGGATAGTCAGCACATATGTAAGACTTCAGTGAAGGAGCAGCGGTATGGGCTATTAGCAGGAAACTGTTGGGTGGGGCCCCAGAACAAGTTTCTCTGGTGGGCCTAAGGCCCTTCAGTCCGACACTGTATAACAGAGAACTATTATATGTAAGGGTGGGTTACTATATATAATTGGGAAACTTAAGTATGAGGGGGCTATTATAAGGGGGAACTATTATTTATAAGATGGGCTATTATTTATAAGGGGGGAACTATTATATATAAGGCATCTGTTACAGAGCTGGGTATTACTAATCACCAATCCCAGTTTCCCTACTTTCTCCTTAGGTATGTCTACTTATCTGTTTCCTTGACTGGTTTGCATGTACGATAATTTACCCCACAATATCAATAATAAAATACGTTTATTATTAATGCACTTGTAATATGATGGAACTAGGTTATAGAATAATACAAAACAGTATTAACACAGTGCAATACAATAAGTACAGAACCCAATTACCCAGGTGAATCAGATATCGCTACATACACACACACACACACACACACACACACACACAACCCCTGACAAGTTACTAACTGACCCTTTCTGTAAGGAACACAGCAGTAGTAATACAGATTAATAGAGGGTGACTGATAGATAAATGGATAGATAGATAGATAGACAGATAGATAGATAGATAATAGATGTATCGATGGATAGAGAGATAGAGAGAAAGTTATACTTAAGCCTTATTATGCTCTGGTGGTATATAGAGTTTGTCTTAGGTGAGGCTGGTCAGTCCATATGCCAAGGCGGCTGGTGAAGAGAGAGAGAGGGGGCTTTTGGCCCATCATATTTATGGCCCACAACTCCGCCCACCTAGATGTTGTCACTCCAATCAGGCTCTTGGTATGGTAATATCATAAGTTTAGATGCAATACTTCTTATGAGTCTTGGGATGGCGCTCTAACACTTAAAATCGATCCTTGGCCCAGGGGTAATGACCTATCTCCCCCCATCTGACTTCTAATGTCTCTTGTTCAGTGGCTTATCTCTGGGCAACTCTCTTTGAACAAGGGAAGCTGATTATCATCACTATGAAGGTCTCATTAGCACATTCCATCTCCACCCTTTTAAACAAAAGCCTTCCTGGAAAGCAGGTTTTGTAGCCTGCAGACACTTATGAGCTCTCTCAGAAGTTCTGAATGGAATGATTGATACAACTAGATAAATATATATATATTAATGTTTGTGGTAAGCACTTCCCTTTACAATCCCCCTGTTGTCGGGAACACAACAATGTAATTTGAGGAAGTGTTTGTTTGGTCGTTATTGCCCCCTCAGCCCTATTCATTCCTGGTAATGGTTCAGGATGGAGTGAAGTATAATTTGGATTTAGGTACCAAGACATCGATCATTTCCAGGGACACTTTCCCACCTATGACTGTCGCCCAATATCCTCTGCTCACAGAAAACGTCTTTTGCGCGTCCTAATTTGCGGTGTCAGTGATACTTTCTACGGTACACCCCAATATGTCACACTGACCTGGACGGGAACATTTTTATCCATCCCACAGTTAGTCAGGTAAGACCTTTAAACCACAGTCCATTGTCACGGTACATGCAGCACCACCTTTGGTCCGGACTGAAGCTCACGCAGGGTTAGACCACCTTGCCACATGACACCAACTGTCCTACAGGACCGCTACCTGTACTTAAGCACAGGTCACCAGTGAAGTTGTCACCGGCCTCCATGAACAGAAAAACCTGGACTTTTATCAAGGCAGGTCTGTGAACCTGCATCTGAA
Organism: Leptodactylus fallax; assembly: GCA_947044405.1. NCBI lineage: Eukaryota > Metazoa > Chordata > Amphibia > Anura > Leptodactylidae > Leptodactylus > Leptodactylus fallax. The sequence goes on from CAMRHE010000150.1 coordinate 1,503,687, forward strand.
ATGATGTCTCAGGACCTAAAATCGAATTGTGGGGAGAGGCACTGCTTCCCATGTCCCCTGTACCTGACATTCAATCCATCCATTATGAACCATACCATTTTATATGGCCGAGGTGGCAATTACCTTACAGTGTAGGGGTACCTTACCTGTCCCTAAGGATCCTTACACCCCTTTACCTAACAGAAATTAATGTAACTTATATATATATCCCACTCATCCACCAAACACACAAATTCCCACCCCCCTATAGATCAAGGCGATAAAAATAAAAGGATGTGCTGGTATTGGTGCACATAGAGACTCCTGCCACAAGAGCACGTGTTTCCTACTCATCCATAAACACATGAATCTTCAGACCCAGGTGTAGATGGGAATTACACTAAAAGATGCAAATGCAAGTATGTCTATACACAAACACACTCAGTGTTCAGTGTGGGAGGCGTATGTTGTTGTACAGACCATAACAGGCACTTACACCTGAAGTGTCTATGTGCACACACAAAAATGCAAAATAATACAAGAATATGAAAATTACATTGAAAACATTATTTACAAGTTAAGGCTGGGACTGTATTGGTATCAAGTCCTTAGTCCCTGCTTTCGGGTAAGTTCGTGATGTACGGCCTGGCCCTGTTGAAGCTCACGGGCCAGGCCTTTTATCTTCCTATAGATGAAGATCATTCCTATATACATAATGGCCACTAGGACGAGGAGGACTATGACTGGGTGTACAAGCAGATTGAAGAATGATGTTGCTTTGGGGCTATATCCGAACAGACTCTCCCACCAAGATACGGCTGAGTCCTTCTCCAGGGCATGAACCATCTCTGTTATCTTTGACTGGTCATGTTTCAATAAGATGGTGGCCTGCTTTTCAGAGTCTTTGAGCTTCTCTATGACACTTTCCTGCTTAGTGAAGTCTAGTAGCAGGTGTCTCAGTTTTCTGCCAAAACCAAGAGGGATCCTCTGGAGCCTTACAGGAGTATCTGGACGGATATCCAACCTCTTCTCTGGGGTAATCGGTGTTCTCCCCTTCTGCTCTGCTACATCGACACCTAGAACGGGATAAAGGGTACAATATGCTCCTGGGAGGAGTTCACCTCTTTCGGTGCAGTTAGTTGTATAAATGGTATATGATACATTAACGGACTGGTACCAACACCAATAACCTTGACCCAAGTACTTCAAACTAGATGGAGGTATTGAGCTGCTTTTCATCTCACAGAACCCCTCATTATCCCAACACTGGTGTCTGAGCACCCGATCATGATCCCCTTGGCAGAGGATAGCATCCTCTTTCCTCCAACATCCATCTGTATCAAACAGATAAGGATGGCCGGTCTCATAGGTCAGGATATCTGAGGAGATCTGTGGATGTAACACTGTTCTGTTATTCATCATTATACCTAGGTTGATAGCACCATACCCACGTCTCACGTTGCCAGAGACAGGTGCCAGGGATGAAGCAGTGCAAGTGAGATTATGGCACCCATGCCACTGAATGACCCACCAGTTAGTATGGTTGGCAGCAAAAGGAGTGATAAAAGGACTCACCCTTTGCTGGAGGTTAAAAGGGTAGTGTCCATTATACAGTGAGGACACAATATGTTTAAGGTTGCTGGAAAGTTCACCCTGCACCTGAGTACATGCCAGAGCAAGCTGAGCTCTATCCTGTTCTTCCAGGAGACCCACGACTAATAGTCTAAACTTCTCTCGTAACGCAGAAGATAGGGAGCTAGTGGCATCTATATGTGAGTGTTGTAAATCCTCCAAAACATGATTTACATCAACCTGGGTCTTGAGGCCTTCCCCAGTATGTTTCGCCAGATTCCCGAGTTTGTTTCTCAGGACTTCCAGGTCCATAGTGTTCAGTGCCCCTATTCCCATTGCACCTCCTCCTAAACCCATGGCAATCAAATCCCTTCTCCCCCTGTACTTCCTGTATCTGGTAGCATCCTTCCTTACTTCTTGTCCCATCTCTACCCATCCTTTTATCATATCGATCTGATTCCTCACAAACTCCTCACATATATGGTCCCAGTGGTCTACTCTAAAATCATCAACCGAAATCCTCCAGGTATATAGGACGAATTTGGTTTTGGTGATGATTTTCCAGGGAGATGCTAACTGTGGAGCTATGGGATCAGCCATTTGATAGGTTGGGGCATTACAGGAATCCCTGTGGGGTTTTACTGGCTGAAGAACTTCAGTTTCATAAGGGACCCTTACCACAGTCACACATACTTTACCTCTTCCTTTAAATGGATACCATTGGTCACCTTCTCCAGTCTCTAATACGAGATTCCGGATGGGTTTAGTTGTGGAAAGATAAACCCACTGTGTAAATGTCCAACACCCCTCATCGACTGCCTCACAAAATGGCCATTTAAATGAACCATCAATATTGATAGCAAAGTTAATATCTCTGCCTCTGGGATCCTTCCAATCAGAAGATACATATCTATTCCGGTATTCCTCAGTCATAGGGGTCCCATCCATCCATACATCAATTATTGGAGAATCCACTCCGTTACAGACTATATCCCATCTCCATGGGTTAGAGTCTGACATTACCATCTGAGTGTCTGGTTCCCAGTGTGCATAGGTGATGAAATAATGTCCTGTCACATCTGGTACACAAGCATCCCTCATAATGGTAATCATAAAAGATCGAATGGATGGAGATCCCTCCAGCTGAGTTTACCTCTGATCCCTTGCATCAGCTCGTACCTTCAAAACTGTGGCTCTGTATAGGCCTTCAAGTTTTACTGGGCCGCTCTGATTGTTCCATAATACTTGTCCAGATTTACTGCAGTTTAATTTTAAAATCAATATGCTGGTCCTTAAATAGTCCGTGGATACATGTCCTTCGGCATATTTGGATTCCCTAGTTATTACCATATGAGAATCCCTTAGCATACAGTACGCCTTCAGGGTGCCCTTTACTGGTATGGGTCTATCAAAGTATGTCCTAACTCTTAAGCTATCCTGACTGGTATGTTTCAGAAAAGTGGCTTTTAGAATGTACCATCCACTGTATTCTGCCCCAGTGACATCTTCAGGACTCAGGACTCCTGCTTTGGTGCACAGCACCTTTGTTGTGTTTACTATCACTGGCCTATAAGGATGTAAGTGGGGATTTCTAGACACCCATCTTACTGATTTGATAGCTGTTGGTTCTGTGATCTGGTAAAGAATAACATGATAATGTGAAATGTTTTGATAAACCTTTGACCTACTATCCCCCCCCCTTCACCCAACTCTATACTCATGACCTTATTGAGTTGGGGGAGGCACGGGTAGCCTTTGCTTGGTCAATGTGGATCCAAAACCCTGCCTTTCGTCTATGTGAGCGTTTTTTTGTTGAGATTGGCCTTTGTACTTTCAGCATAGTGCTACCCATTACTTCCAGGACCTGGTAGGGTCCTTCCCAGTTTGCATCCCAGGGCCCGGCCTTGCGGAATACTTTGACCATGACCATTTCCCCTACAGAGGGCATGGGAGTTTCCCCCTGTAGGTAGGGTTTATTCATCTTTATTGCTGCATGCGGTAGCAATTCCTTCAGGTTCTGCTGAACCTGTTGGAGAAACACATCTCTAGCAATAGCATCTTTCATGGGTGTAGAAATTTGGGGTTCATTTGGCCAACAGATAGACATCTTGCGCCCGGTCATAAGTTCAAATGGTGTTATGCCGGTTGTTGTTGCCTCTGTGGCCCGGATACCCATCAGTACTGCTGGAAGGGAAGTTACCCAAGTGGAACCCCTTTCCAACAGTGCTTTGGAGAGCCGAGTTTTGATAGTTCGGTTCATCCGCTCCACAATGCCTGCTGACTGTGGATGATAAGGTACATGAAATCTTTGCTTTATGTCCAGAAGTCCACAAAGTGCTTTCATAACCTTGCCTGTAAAATGGGTTCCCCGATCTGATTCAATCACTCGGGGGATTCCCCACCGTGATAGAATGTGCTCCCACAGAACCCGAGCAGTAGTAGTAGCGGAGTCATTTACTGTAGGGATGGCTTCTACCCATTTTGAGAAGACATCCACCACCACCAATGCATAGCGACAGTTACGGCTGCCTGCCGGTAATGGTCCTATGTAATCAATTTGTAAAGTAGACCATGGTCCCTCCGCTGGAGGAACCCGCTGCAACACTGGCTTCAGGGCGGATGCCCTTGGGTTTACCTGAGCACACGCCAGGCATTGTTGTGTAACTTCCTCTACCGTCTTGGACATACCTGGCCAGTATAATTTGTCCTTGAGTAGGGTCAAAAGTTTGTCCCGACTCAGATGACCCAACAACTGATGATTGAGTCTAGTTAGTTCTGCTTGCAGATGCTGTGGGACCACCGGTAGAGGGAGTGGTTTGGTTCCAGTGTCATAACACAAGATGCCCTGTTGGACTGTCCAGGGATCTTGTGGGATGGTAAGGTGTGCTGCCAGCAAAGGATCCTTTGACTGTTCCTCTTCAAATGACACTGGGCCATCTTTGAGTTGTTTGTTTCTGATTTTAATCTGGTGTACGGGTATGGCTTCAGTGTCTGATTCCTGGAGGACTCCAGACACTGCAGCCAATTTGGCAGACTCATCTGCTTTGTTGTTACCCCGGATCAGAGGGTTATCACCCTTCTGGTGTGCTGGAATTTTTATGATTGAAGCATTCCCAGGATGTGCCATGCCCCATTCCCACAACTCTTTCAGGACTGAGGCATGAGCTAAAGGTTTATTTTGGCTGTCCACAAACCCTCGTCGTTTCCAAGTGTCCAGATGCAAAGTGAGAGATCGGACTACATATGAGCTGTCGCTATATATAGTACGATTCCCTGGAGGCTGAATGAGAAGGGCTTCTCTGACGGCCTCCAGTTCAGCCCGTTGTGCTGACATGTGACCAGGCAACCTTATCAGCTTCTGAGTACCCATGGTCTCATCCAGCACTGCAAATCCTGTCATGTAGGTGCCGTTCAAGCAGAATCGAGAGCCATCAACAAAGATGACTCTGTCATCGGGATTAGTGGTCATCCTGAATAGCTGGGGATCAGTGACCTGCGTTAATTGACCACAATCATGTTCTATCCCTGTCATATTTAACAACTGGGAGAGAACATATTTTGCTTTGTGGTCCACTGTCAGATTTCGCCCACTCAGCTCCATGATCCACTTCCCAAATCTCTGTTGTGAGACTCCAGGGAGTGTATCTCGAAGCAAGAGTGCCAGCGGGGAATGTGGAGTCTGTACAGTGAGGGGCCTGAAACCCACAATATGCTCGGTAGCTTTAACCGCATAGTGTATGGCTGTCAGTTGTTTAGCACATTCATCAAAACCCCTTTCAACTGGTGAAAGGAGCCTGGAGAAGTACCCTAGAGGTCTATACTCAGATCCTATCTTTTGAAGAAGGACCGTAGAAATAGACTCTGCGCCAGCATGGGCTTGTATGGCCAGTTTTCCTTCTGGGTGAGGGGTGGCTAGGACTGGGGCGGATGAGAGATCTCTTTTCAGAGTTGAAAAGGCCTCTTCCTGTGTCTCTGACCAGTCCTTCAGAGAAGGCTGTTCCCCTCTAAGAAGTTCATAGAGTGGTTTTGCTTTGACGGCAAAATCCTCTATGAACTCCCTCATGAAGTTGGCTACTCCTAGGAACTTGCATAAGTTCTGTAGAGAGTCTGGCCTGGGTATCTTCACCATGGCTTCCACACGGGCAGCCAGGATGCCCTTGGCTCCATATGAAATCTGGACACCAAGGAAGGTGACCTGTCCTAGCCAAGTTTGCCTTATGAGGGCTCAGCTTGAGTCCAGCCTGGGCCAGGAGTCCCAACAGTTCCTTCAACAGAACCAGATGGTCTTCCATGGTTTCTGTGTGAAGGAGAAGGTCGTCTACATATTGCAGCAGACATTCTGGCCGTGAGAACACACTTAATACAGCCGCTAATGCCTGGTGAAAATATGTAGGACTACTGTGAAACCCCTGGGGCAGTACACAGAACATATACTGCTTGTTACCCACTGTGAAGGTGAACTTGTACCTGCAGCTCTCTGTCAGTTCAATGGAAAAGAATCCATTGGCGACATCGATGGTTGAGAATATACGACTTTTGCCGCTTACCCTTGCCATTATGTCGGGAGTCTGAGCGACCACAGGTGCAGACATGGGGGTGTACTTATTAAGGATGCGAAGGTCTATTGTAAGCCTCCATGTAGTTTCAACACCTGCACCCTTCTTTTTCACAGGCCATAAAGGATTATTGCACTTTGAATTACCCTCTATGACCACACCCCTTACTTCCAGGTCTTGGACTGTCTCTAGAATTGATTGTGTTGCCTCAGGCGGAAAGCGGTATTGACGCTGAGGTGGAGGGTCTGGCCCTTGTATGTCCACCTGAACGCCAACCATTCTTCCACAATCATTTTTGCTTTGAGCCCACAAGTCTGGATATTCGAACACAATAGGTTCAAGGTCTATGTTGTGTGAGACCTCTGGCCATTTGTGTTCCAGCACATTGAAAGAATTCTCAATTGCTGGTAGGGGTGGTCCCAGACATTGGTGCTGTATGACATACACCTTTGATCGTCTTGGACCCCTCCAAACAATACAGTTTGCCAAATCGATTATCCATCCATTTTGTGTCATTACATCGGTACCGATGATGTTATCAGTACCAGGGTAATACCACATTGGGATCTTCAAGGTCCTATTTCTGTCAAGCTCAACTAGAACTTCATCTATCCTGTGGGCTCTCACCCCCCCTTGTTGGTGATCAAATCCGATCACCATACACTGAGGGCTGTTGGGGTGTAGATCATGTTTGACATTGGTAATAGAAATTTCTGCTCCAGTGTCGAGCATGATCTTGGTATCGTGGTCTTTTATTCTGGCTTTAATGTGGGGTCTCCCTGAAGAATCCAGTATGATGTGACATATTGGAGCCAGATCTTTAGGGATCCCTGACCGTCAGTCAATCTGCACCAGATTCTCAGTAGGTACCTCTGAGGTACGTACTGCCACTTGTGGTTGCTGAGTTTCAACATTCTGTGCAGACTTATGATGTTCTACACCTAATGTTCTATCCTCTGGTCTATCAGGGGCATTTACAAGTGCCACACGTTTCAGTGCCTGTTCTGGCAAATGTCCCTGATTGCTATCTGTCTGTTTCCCAGCTTGTTTGGCGTAATTAGGCTTCATCTTGAAACCATTATTATTGCCATTTTTCTCTGGGTTTGTACGATTGCGAACTACTTGAGGTCAGTTTCTTTTAATGTGTCCAACCTGTGAACACAGAAAGCATCGTATGTCTCCCATCTTTTCTGCTGGAGGAGCTGTGGGGTAGACAGACATGTGTGGCTTAGTGCGGTGTCCACGTTCATCTTGTGATTTGACATGGACCTTTCCACGCTCCCTGATTTTCACAGACTTTTTATTGCGCAGTAGATCTTGTCTATACTGTTCAATAATCATGGCTGCATCAGTGAGCGTTGGCTCCCTTGCTGCACTTAGCCGAATTGCAGTGTCAAGGTATGGGAATTTGTACACAAACATGCGAACCATGCCTTGTGGGACTCCTATACCTTGATCCTTTGTGATCCTCCTGTACATTGCTTCAAACCGACCACAGAGGGACGAAGGTTCGTCTTGTAAGGTGGGTTTGAATTTTGTCAGGATTTCTGGAGTAACATCCCAATGTCCTGTTGCCAGTTTCATGAGTATTGAAAGGCGTTCTTCCTCATCATAAAATAGGCCATTTTTGGGACTTGTTCTCTCTGTTGCCTCATACCTTTGGTTGAGGTGTGTAGGCAACCACAATTTAAACAGCTCCATACGATATTCTGGAGGCACAGAATATTTCCTGCAATGTCCTTCAAACATATCACAGGCTGTAAATGGATCTGTATTAGGGTCATACTTAGGGATCTCTTTGCAGATCCGTAACAGGAAATTTATCTTTTCCATGTTGTTATGGCTAGGATAAAATTCCACTGACCTTCCAGGACGTGTAGGTAGGTTGGAAGCCGTATGTACAGTTTCCCATCCACTACTTAGTCCCCAATTTGAGTCCTGTCCATGGAGGCGTCCGCTGTCTCTCCTCTCCAAAGGTGTTGGAGAGAATTGTAGTGCACGCTCCACTGGACTCCTAGTATCACAAAATGGACTAATGGATCTCTGATCCGCAGGAGCTGTGGGTCTGATCGCCCCAGTCCCCTCCTGTGCCATTCCTGAGACACAAATCTGTTTAGTTGGCAAGGGTACCGTGCTGTTAGTACTAGGCCGTGACAAGTCAGAGATGATCTGCTGCAAATTCGCAATGATTTGCGAGTTTGCCGCTTGTTCCTCTCTTAGTGTCACTAACATTGCTTCTGTGGAAGTAATTTTACTTCTAAACTGATTGTTCTCAGTGTATAATCGAAGGAGTTCTTTGTCCATGTCAGAATAATAATTCTCTTTGTCAGAGAGTTTGGATTCCAACACACAAATCTCCTTTCCTCTCTCAATTATACAAAGTGCCTCATCTTTCAATTGAGTTTCTAACATGTGAATCTGCTTGATATTGTCTACACAACAATGACAGTGGGGGTTTGCATTGTTAGCTCGCTCCACTGTCCCTTTCATGTTTGCTAGGATCTCAGCATGCTCTGGCTTCCAGATTGTATCCTCAAAAGTATATACAAGTTTTGCTAACATTTGTAATCTTTTGGAAGTTTTGTTAAAAACTGTCCGTTTACTAATACAGTTTTTATCATGAGCATAGGCCTGATCCAGCAAAGCAGACCACAACATTTCTCCTGATTTATAGGTTGTGGGTGGTACTGGGTTGAATGTACTGTGTTTAGCTAGGTGTTTTAATGTTGAGAAATCCATACTTACTTTTCCTGCTGTAATCTTGGTCACCGTTGTCTTCCTACTTGTCTTTTGCTGCTTGAAAAAGTATCCTTTTCATACCGGAAAGCCTTTTCCCGACCAGCTGGACTTCTCTTGAAGAACCTTGACTTTGATATTACAGAGGCACAAATGGATTTCTCAGTCTCCCAGCGAGTTGTTTGTGGAGGAAACAGACAATTGTTAATACCTTCAGATAAATACAAATAAACGATAGGTTCACTGTTATTAATTATTTTAAGTGAAGCTTTAAGCAAACTGGGTTAGCCATGCAAACTTCAATCTGGGCATACAGTGTAACTCAACACTTCAGTGTGTACCAATATTACCTGTCCACGCCCCTCCACTTGATAGTTCACGGTATAACACAGTTTTGCCAGAAGACAACACGCAAAAATATTAAAACAGTACGGGCCGGCTCGCCATTATGTTAAGGATGAATATTAATAATTAATATTCATCACTCCTGGCTGGCTCGCCATTATGTTAGAGATCTGGGTATTACTAATCACCAATCCCAGTTTCCCTCCTTTCTCCTTAGGTATGTCTACTTATCTGTTTCCCTCACTGGTTTGCATGTACGATAATTTACCTCACGATATCAATAATAAAATACGTTTATTATTAATGCACTTGTAATATGATGGAACTAGGTTATAGAATAATACAAAACAGTATTAACACAGTGCAATACAATAAGTACAGAACCCAATTACCCAGGTGAATCAGATATCGCTACATACACACACACACACACACACACACACACAACCCCTGACAAGTTACTAACTGACCCTTTCTGTAAGGAACACAGCAGTAGTAATACAGATTAATAGGGGGTGACTGATAGATAAATGGATAGATAGATAGATAGATAGATAGATAGATAGATAGATAGATAGATAATAAATGGATGGATGGCTAGAGAGATAGAGAGAGAAAGTTATACTTAAGCCTTATTATGCTCTGGTGGTAAATAGAGTTTGTCTTAGGTGAGGCTGGTCAGTCCATATCCCAAGGCGGCTGGTGAAGAGAGAGAGAGGGGCTTTTGGCCCATCATATTTATGGTCCACAACTCCGCCCACCTAGATGTTGTCACTCCAATCAGGCTCTTGGTATGGTAATATCATAAGTTTAGATGCAATACTTCTTATGAGTCTTGGGATGGCGCTCTAACACTTAAAAATCGATCCTTGGCCCAGGGGGTAATGACCTATCTCCCCCCATCTGACTTCTAATGTCTCTTGTTCAGTGGCTTATCTCTGGGCAACTCTCTTTGAACAAGGGAAGCTGATTATCATCACTATGAAGGTCTCATTAGCACATTCCATCTCCACCCTTTTAAACAAAAGCCTTCCTGGAAAGCAGGTTTTGTAGCCTGCAGACACTTATGAGCTCTCTCAGAAGTTCTGAATGGAATGATTGATACAACTAGATAATATATATATATATATATATATATATATATATATATATATATATATAAATGTTTGTGGTAAGCACTTCCCTTTACAGCATCCATTATAAGGGGGAGCTATTATTTATAAGAGGGGAAATTTTTATAAGGGGGGTATAATTGTTAAGTGGGCTTATTTATAAAGGGGGCTATTAGTGATAATGGGGACTATTATTTATAAGGGTAACTATTATTTATGAGGGGGCTATTATTTATAAGGGAGCAGTATTATTTTTACGGGGTGTCTGTTACTGATAAGGGGGAATATTACTGATACAGGGCACTATTTATCATTTATAAGGGAGCTATTACTGATAAAGGTGTAATATTATTTATAAGGAGGTGCTATAATAACTGATGAATGGGTGCAAAAATCTATTAGGCGGTACAAAGGTGCTCATTTGAATTGTGTGTGGTAAATGGGGCTTGTTATTACTTTTTTGTTGGCAGAAAGGAGGCGTTATTATAGGGGTTGCCACTGCAAAACGATGGTGTTGTTTGCATATCAGCATTTGGGGCCCCACTTTTAATTTTGCCCAGGGCCCAACTTTGTCTAAAACCGGCCCTGAGTCCAGTCATACCAGTGCCTTAGATTTTTTTTTTTCTTTTGAAATAGATCAATAGGTAGAGAAATGGACCAGAAAAAAAAAAGAATATAATATTTGATGGGATCTTTATAATATTGAACCCTGCTATAATAAAGTCTTTTCTTTTCTTTCCTTTAATGTGTAAGAAATGAATGCAATAATATAATCCTCAAATGCGATAAGTGAAATAAACACCTTGAAGGTGTTTTAGCAAGAAACACTAATAGAAAATTCAGCCACTGAAGCTGCACATCAAATAAATAGAAGCTGTTTCTCAGACAAAATGCTATAATATAAGTACTTGCTGTTATTTACTCAGTAGGTATAAGGCACTTTGTCAAAAAATCCATAAATCCTACTGTAAGTTACACAGCTTTGATTGTGGGCACTTACTTATCTACATACATTGATGTGTTTCTACCTAAGATGCCAACAACATGACAAAGGAAAACAGAAAATTTTAAAAAGCAAATCTTAGCTGAATGTCAATGTTTTAGTATAATTATAAACATGGCCATTAATACAGAAAAAATATATACAGTGTATAGAATGTAAGACAGAAAGAATTGTGATGAATATATAAGAGAATGTAGCAGAGGGATGGGAAAAAATAGCATGGCAGAAAGCTAGTTGTTCTAAATAGAGCTGTACTCTCTACTGAACTCCTATAGGGGTGATTGGAAAAGAAAAGATGTTGTTAAAAAACCACCCAAACTTCACTTCAATTTGGTTAAAAGTTATGGGATCAATGTGGGTGTATTAGAATTACCAAAACATCTATAACTGTATAAGATAAAGGTTTTAGAAGGCAAAACAATAATAGTCCTTTAAGAATGTGCTATTCAATGTATAAGCTGCTAATACTATTGGTCCATTGCTGGATCCTAGACTACCTCACAAACTGACCTCAGTATGTGAGAGCTCGGGACTGTGTGTCAGACACCGTGATCTGTAATACGGGGGCACCTCAGGGTACAGTTTTTGCCCCTTTCCTCTTCACACTGTACACTGCAGATTTTAGGTGCAACTCATGTAACTGCTACTTAAGTATTCTGACGACTCTGTAGTAGTAGACCTCATCACAGACGAAGATAACAGGGAATACAGAGAACTGAACCGGGATTTTGTGGACTGGTGTCACCGGAACCACTTTAGGATTAATGCTGGAAAGACCAAGGAGATGGTGGTGGACTTTCGTAAGTGCAGATACCCTCCTAAACCACTGGACATCCAGGGGACGGGCATTGGGATTATCAACACCTATAAGTACCTGGGTGTGCTCCTCAATAATAAACTGGACTGGGCAGATCACATGGATGTACTGTACAGGAAGGGCCACAGCAGGCTCTACCTGTTCAGGAGGCTGAGAGGCTTTGGAGTCCAGGGGGCACTTCTTAGGGCCTTTTTCAAATCTGTAGTGGCATCAGCCATCTTCTTTGGAGTGGCCTGCTGGGGGAGCAGTATATCAACCAGGGATAGGAATAGACTCGACAAGCTGATTAGAAGGGCCAGCTCTGTCCTGTGGAGCCCCCTGGATCCAGTGCAGGTGGTGGGTGACAAAAGGATACTGTCCATGGTGAGCTCCATGCTGAAGAATAACATCCCATGCATGAGACCGTGATAGCACTGGGCAGCACTGTCAGTGACCCACTACTTCACCCTAAGTGTGATAAGGAGCGCTATCGGAAGTCTTTCCTCCCCGCTGCGGTTAGGCTGTACAACCAACACCGACCTAAGCAGAGATCATTCCATACAGAGAACTGAAAGTTGTGGTATCCCTTCTACTACTTTTTTACCTGTACCTTTCTATCTGAACCTACTGTCACTGTAATGCCACTACCTTGGAGCTTCTGTATATATGTTTTTTTTGTGTGTGTGTTTGTATTATCTATGCTGCTATAGCAAACTGAATTTCTCCATGGTGGGACTAGTAAATGATCATCTTATCTTATTAAACCAGATGATATTTCTGAACAAGCACTGATTGGATATAAACCGTGGCACTGGTTCTGCAGCAGCCTGAGAACAAAAACTGATGCAGGGGAAACACTGCAATCACGTTCATTGGGTGATTGTCGGCATTATTAGACAGCCCAATTGTGGGGAATGAACATTTGTTCCTGATAATTTGCTATTAAATTGGCCGGTCTAATAGGGCCTTAAGACCAAGTTGTTAGTTGTTCTTCTATTCAGCACACAATACACAATAACTGGATACCTCTGAAATTCACATGATCTTTGCTGTCAAGAGCTGGATTGGCAATAACATCTGAATATCAGGCATGAACAATATCCGGCAATTTATTACAGTTCATCTCCTAGCAACACTATTTGTGCTCAGCCCATCTGAATGATCTGTTAGATATGACTATCCAATATGCTCACAAGTGTGATAAATAACAGTAATAACACCAGATAAAAAAGCAATACTTTCTTATCCAGTGTACAGTATCTAGTAGATGCTGTATCTATAAAATCTCTCATTGTACTTACAATGTGCCTATACTTGCAACAGGTGTACCCTACTGGAAAATTACAAGGGTTTTCCAGCTTTATAAAAATTGGTATCATTGGCTACCATTCTGATGGTGCCCTGGTATGTGTTACGCTTCACTTACTGCTCCCATATAGACACAGCTGAAAATAGCAGGATATGCCTGCATCGACAATCATTGACTGCAGCTACTACCCACATCATCCAGTGGTTGACTTAGTGAGCATTCCTAGCCATTTCGTTCTGGGTTGGGAGGAAGTGGAGGGCAGTCAAACTCAAGCATTTTTGGAATGGCAGCATCAGCGGACCGGTGAGGTCACTATAAGCTCTACTGCCTTTAAAACCCAGTTACAACCCACTAACCCCATATTTGTATGACTGGAAAACCCTTTAATATTTATAGCACTGCTTATTTTTATATACAGTGGGTATGGAAAGTATTCAGACCCCTTTAAATTTTTCACTCTTTGTTTCATTGCAGCCATTTAAAGGGGTCTGAATACTTCCCGTACCCACTGTATATTGTGGGTCCAGTAGGGAACTTACAGGCAATGTCTAGATTTGCCCACTCTTCCAGGAGTCCCAGAGGTCACCCTTGTTTTCAGGAGCCTCCCAGATATTCTGTAAGAGTTGGCAAATATAGGATTTTCACACTGGCTTTTTTACATATAACTCCACCCTTTGGCCCAAGTGTCCAGTATTATTCACAGAATCATAAAAAGCAATGCCATTAAAAGTACACATGAACTTGGTAAGCATAATTCACATATACTTCATTAACTTGTTTAAGAATTTTTGATGATTTTATTTTTTATTTTTCTTGTCACTATATATGTTTTTAAAATTTTTACTCTGGACACTGAGCTGAATAATAGGTTTTCCAATTCTGTAGGGGTCTCTTTCCAGCAGTCACCTCATTTACATCACAGACAGAATTACAATAGAAGATAATACCTCTATAGGTACATGTCTCTACCACTGACTTATCATTGAATCCACTACTGGAAACAGATGATGTTACAGTTTATCTATTCCCCTCCTAGCATGGCTAGAAATCTGTTCCATACACCCACCTCAGTGAGTCAGTTCCAGTATATTGCTGACCATGGCCATGAGGCTGCTGTAAAGCATATTACTAAATTGCTGTTAACACAGCTGAGGAGAAGCTCAGGCTACAATACAATAAATACAGATTAGAAAAAAGTGATATATTTCATATATTTGGTTTTAATAACAGCTAGGTAAAGAAAATGAACACAGCAAGACATGATGCTAAATGTGCAACATGGCTTGAAGTAATGATAACATACCTTCCAACTTTCAAAAGAAAGAAAGAGGGACGGAATGTGTGGTGCGCACAGCGCCCCACCCTCTTCTACTTTGACTCTGCCCATTCCCATCCATTTGTGCCCCTACACAGTATAATGCCCTGTGACAACTTGGGGAATTAGACTCAAATGGTGGCTTTTCCTGTTCCCAACAGTGGTGGTTCGTGGTACTGGGTGCCGGTGAGACAGCGTTCAGACGGTGCCAATTTAAAACAAAGTGGCTTTATTACAGCTTAAGGGCAACATAACAAAACAACAAACAAAACCTAGGCTGCCGTTAGGGCCCTAACTCACTTATAGAGCCCCTCACTAGCCTGACTCTTGCTCAGCTCTAGCAAAGAGTCTCTGTGGACGCCAGCCCTCTGGCACAGACCGTCTATCTGTGCCGCTGGTCCACCACCTCCTGCTCCATGCAGGATACTCCAGCCTTCTGGAGTTACACGCCACCCCCCAAAGGCGTGGCTGAGAGCCTTTTCTGGTCTGGCCTGGGTCGCTCAACAGCGCCCTCTGGCTCACATACTTACATACCCTCCCCCTCAGCTCACTACCCATGGGGTGAGCTACAATGGGACGAGACAGCCTATGACGAAGTCCCTTTTCAACCAAGTATGCCTGTCCAGTGTCTCTCCAGAAGTCCCAATCTGGCGGTCTTTTCTTCCAAATTCCGCTCAGTCAAGTTTTCCGTTTTTTCAGCACTTTAAATGCTACACCAAGATCCTGGCCATTCTGTACAAAGGCAAGTTCTCCTTCATTACCTTCAAAATTTGCCATACAAGGGATCACATCATTTTCATCACATTTCTCGCCGTACTCTTCAGCCATCCCATTGCATGACCTCGATTCATCTAGTGAATAGCCGCAAGAATCTTCATCTTCTCCTATCACGAATCCACAGGAGCCCAGATACCAACTAACACGTACTTCATGCACATCAATGTCTTTAGAGTATGAATATTTCACGGGTACCTTTTCTGTAACCTTCATCTCAAAGCAAACCTTGCCATCACCATCACGGCTTAGAAGTTTGGGAGACATAGGCTGCTTGCTCTCCTCTTTGTTTGAGATACACAAGCTCTGTACTGCAATATCTTCTCCTTCTGCACAAGGGCCATACAGTACACCCTCACAAAATAGCTCACGCTGAACTACATTTTCTGGTATGTCTTTAACAACTGCCACATCATATATTGGAATGGTTTCTGTATAATGCTTCCACACCTGTACGGCAGCCGGAGAACCACTTCCATACTCTAGTCTTGCTTCCTCTTTCTCATACGCATAACTTTCTGGAGGCATGTTGCGGTGCTGTGATAGATTACAAGAATTTTCGTGCCAACTCCTTTCTGACAGTACAGGAGCTGGTGACATCGTCATCTCAACATTCTTCAAGTTATTTTCATTCCCTGTGCTAACACCGGAAGACTGGGATACCAAGTTTTCAACATCACAGTTTTTACTGTCAGTACCCAGATGCTTTTGGGTTACATGTTCTGGCTGCCTTAATGTCTCTGCTTTCTCTGCCTCTATGCTGGCAGCTTTCTCTAATTCTAAAACCTTCTGTAGCGCACAAATCTCTGATTCCAGTTCCGGAACTTTCTTCACTGCCACATTTTTCTGCACAGCCTCCATCTCAGGTTTTACTATTGCAACTTGCAGAACTTCCTCAATCTTCCTGACATCTTCTATGGCAGCAGATGTAGATGCCATCTCTTTATTCACTATGCCTCCTAATTCTAGGATATTCTGCAATGTTCTTCTAACATTTGTCAGGTCAGCATCCTGGATAATATTTTCTGCTTCCCTTACTGTTCCCTGAATTATGTTGGATTGATCCTCCAACATCTTCTGATAAAGCTTCTGCTCATCTGCAGACTTTTTGTCAAGTCTTTCATTCAAGTCCCGTATCTCAGTGGCTCTCTTATCTTGCTCTTGGTTGAATAAAGACTCTATTTCTTGAATCACATTTTTCAGGGATAACAGCTCTGATTCTTTAGAGGTTAACAGGCTCTGCAGCGAGTCTCTCTCATCTTCTAGTGTTGCCAGCTTTGAAGATAGTGCAGATGCCGACTGTTCCGTATTGGATAAAGACTGCTGCAATCGATCCAATTCTTCTTTTTTTAGATTCCACTTCGGTTTTTAACTGTTCAATCTGAGAAGTGCACTCTTCCAACTTTATTTCTGATTCACGCTTCACTTGATCCATCTGAAACTCCAGTTGTTTCTTGATTTCCTCCTGTTTGTTCACTTGCACCTTTAATTTAGCAACAAGCATTTTTAGATCTACAATCTCAGCAGATAAATTAGACAGGTTTCCCTCAAACTGAATCCTCATGTCTATCTGGAGGTCCAATTCTCTCTTGGCCTTTTCCAGCATCTCATAAGCATTAGCTTTGTTCTCATACAATATCTGCACAGATTCCAGGTTTTTCTCAACTTCATCCTTGGAGCTAACCAAATCCTCCATTTCAGTGCACAGTTGCTTGTTGAGCCTCTTTAACTCGGCCTTCAATTTAATGGCCTCTGCTTCAGCACAGTCACGTTCTTCTGCATATCTAGCAGAAAGTCTTCTCTTCACCAAGCAGCTGATCAAACTTTTTCTGCTTCCTTTCCAAATTTGACACCATCCGACGTTGATGATCAAGATCTACACCTACATCTTCTAGTTCGTGCTGCAGTCTAATTTTCATCTTCTCAAGTTTGTCATAAGCAGCAACCTTCTCCTCAAACCGTTGATTTGTAGCTTCTAGCTCCTTTTGCAACTTTTCCTTTAGTTCTTCAACAGAGTCCAAGGACCCAATACTATCCTCCATTTTTTTCTTCATATTAGTCGCCTGAGCCTGTAGTGTTGAAATCTGCTTTGTCAAATCTCTTTTTACTATCTCCTCTTCCTCTAGTTGCTCAAGGAAACCATTTTTCTCATCTTCCATTTGTTTTAGTTTTGTACTAAGGTCAAGCTTCTGACAGGTTTCTTCTTGCAAAAGTTCCTGAGTGTCCTGAAGCTGAGATTCTAGTGTAGAAAAATCTTTGAAAAGTTTGATAAACTTGCTGTCTGCTTGAGACAGAAGCCTTGTGACATTATCCAATTCCACCTGCAGAACGTTTGCCTTGTCTAGCAATTCTGCTTGAAACCTGTCCCCTTCTGACTTTTAGTTGCAGCTCTTGAAGTTGAGTCTCTACCTTTTTGTGACTCTCCTGTAAGGCTTGCACTTTCTGAGCATGGACAGACGACATCTCCATCAATTCTTTGTCTTTATTTTGCACCAAAACAGACAATTTCTCTTTATCTTCACAAGATCTTGACAGCGCCCTCTCCAGGCTACATATTCTACCTTTGAGTTCCCTTTCTCTTTGTTCCAGAACTCCAGCTCTGCTTCGCCATTCGTGGATTTCACTATTTAGGCGAACCTGCTTTAGTTCATGCAAGTTTTGCTCTGACTGCAATGTCTGCACCACAGATTCTAAATCACTCTCTTGATCAGAGACATGCTTCCTCAGCTCTGCAACTTCATTTTCTTTGTTAATTAATGCCGCCGAAAGCTTTTCACATTTCCTCACTTGGTCATCCAGACATTCTGACTGACACTGCAAAACTTCACTTCTCTCACGTTTAGCAGTTTCAAGGTCATCTCTTAATTTTTCAATGATATACTCTTTGGCAATGGAGTCTTGGACATGCTGCTCCTTTAAATCCTGCAATTGCTTCTCAAGCACTTGCTTTTGCTCTACACTCTGTTCAACTTTATTAGATAGAGCACATTTCATATAAGCAAACTTCTTCTTAGTGACACAGTCCATTCCAGGCAAACCCAGTACCACATTTTCACAATGACTAGGATATGAACTCTTTACAGTTTCAAGCTCTTTAACTTAAGGTTCTTTTTCTGATACCTCAAGTTGCCATTTCCAATCAGATATTTCATCTTCATAAATGAACCTGATGGTTTTAATCTCATCTTGAAGCTGCTGCACCATAATATTTTCATCTTTGGCGCTCTGATGCACTCCAGTATGAGACATAGTCATAGTCATACTTTCAGCAGGGACATATTCATTCATAGAACAGAGGTGCTTTAGAAAGACTGAGTCACTCTCATGCAACACATTATCTTTACTTGCATTCCACATGATCTGCTCTGGGTTTTGTGTCTCTCTGCATTCAGACTTCTGTACTAATAAACCTGTGCATGACTTCTCTGCTTTTTTTACAAGCTGAAATTCTCTTTTTCTTGCCCATGGTTTACTAACAAGATTACACAATATTCCACAGCAACCTTGGGGTTCAACCGGCAGCTACTTTTTGCTATCTTCTGCAGTCACATGTATTCAAACAGTTAACTTATGTGGCACTACAACATCCAGCATTTTCTTCTGTCTTCCACAGAAAACATCAACATGGCACAATAGCCTTTCACATACACTTGTTTGCAATATCCAGCTTCTATACACATTGCTAATTTTCTTGCCATCAGCAAAACACTTCACAGACTTCTGTGCCACAGTATACACAAAGTCCATTCCCTGGATTCCTCTTCCAGAGTTTTACAAACACCTTGCTATGTTGCAATTCACTCACCCCTCCTGGGTTTCTTCAGTTGAAATCACAGATTTCTTACAGCTGTAGGCCACAATGCACACTTAGCAGTACTGCAGTCACCAAACACTTGTTTTCCAGGACTTGCGTGGATCTCTTTATGCACGCATTCTCCACCATATGTGACAACTTGGGGAATTAGACTCAAATGGTGGCTTTTCCTGGTCCCAACAGTGGTGGTTCGTAATACTGGGCGCCGGTGAGACAGCGTTCAGACGGTGCCAATTTAAAACAAAGTGGCTTTATTACAGCTTAAGGGCAACATAACAAAACAACAAACAAAACCTAGGCTGCCGTTAGGGCCCTAACTCACTTATAGAGCCCCTCACTAGCCTGACTCTTGCTCAGCTCTAGCAAAGAGTCTCTGTGGACGCCAGCCCTCTGGCACAGACCGTCTATCTGTGCCGCTGGTCCACCACCTTCTGCTCCATGCAGGATACTCCAGCCTTCTGGAGTTACACGCCACCCCCCAAAGGCGTGGCTGAGAGCCTTTTCTGGTCTGGCCTGGGTCGCTCAACAGCGCCCTCTGGCTCACATACTTACAGCCCCTAACTAACATGATATGCCCCCACATTGTAATGTCTCCCTCCTATTGCCCCCACAGTATAAAGTCCCTGGTGCATCCACAGTTTAATGTGTGTCCAAGGATGAGACCTCTCTGATCGGTCCAGGTAGTGCGTTCCAAAAAGTGCGGGTTGCATGGCAGAAGACTCTTGCTCCAGAGAGTTTAAGGTGGATCCTGGGGATGGACAGTTTATGTGTGCCTGCTTATCTGAGAGGTCAGCAATGATTATGGGGATTCAGAAGTTATTTTAAAAAGTCAGGGCCTAAGTTGTTTATGGATTTGAAGGCCATCAAGAACATTTTAAAAATTTTTACAGGAAGCCAGTGCATGGAGCAGAGGGTGGGGGTTATGGGAGCATGTCAAAGCTGTTTGGTTATTAACCTTGCTGCAACATTTTAGACTAGCTGAAGGTGATGTATTTCTTTATCTGGAAGACCTTCTACACTATTAAATTGTGTAAACTGGGGCATTGTTTAAAGGGCTTGTATGCTTTGGACTGTCTTCCTTTTGTTCAGAGTCCACTACCAATAACCTGAACAATTGAGCACGTTAAATCTTCCACAGCAATAGAACATACAGTGGGGAAAAAAAAAGTATTTAGTCAGCCACCAATTGTACAAGTTCTTCCACTTAAAAAGATGAGGCCGGCCTGTAATTGACATCATAGGTAGACCTCAACTATGAGAGACAAAATGAGAAAACAAATCCAGAAAATCACATTGTCTGATTTTTTAAGAATTTATTTGCAAATTATGGTGGAAAATAAATTTTTGCCACATTTCAGGCTTCCAACATAAGGATATAAAATTTTAATTTTTTGGTGAAGAATCAACAACAAGTGGGACACAATCTTGAAGTGGAATGAAATTTATTGGTTATTTTAAACTTTTGTAAAAAATAAACTGAAAAGTGGGGCGTGCAATATTATTCGGCCCCTTTACTTTCAGTGCAGCAAACTCACTCCAGAAGTTCAGTGAGGATCTCTGAATGATCCAATGTTGTCCTAAATGACTGATGATAAATATAATCCACCTGTGTGTAATCAAGTCTCCGTATAAATGCACCTGCTCTGTGATAGTCTCAGGGTTCTGTTTAAAGTGCAGAGAGCATCATGAAGACCAAGGAACACAACAGGCAGGTCCGTGATACTGTTGTGGAGAAGTTTAAAGCCGGATTTGGATACAAAAAGATTTCCCAAACTTTAAACATCCCAAGGAGCACTGTGCAAGCGATCATATTGAAATGGAAGGAGTATCAAACCACTGCAAATCTACCAAGACCCGGCCGTCCCTCTAAACTTTCATCTCAAACAAGGAGAAGACTGATCAGAGATGCAGCCAAGAGGCCCATGATCACTCTGGATGAACTGCAGAGATCTACAGCTGAAGTGGGAGAGTCTGTCCATAGGACAACAATCAGTCGTACACTGCACAAATCTGGCCTTTATGGAAGAGTGGCAAGAAGAAAGCCATTTCTCAAAGATATCCATAAAAAGTCTCATTTAACGTTTGCCACAAGCCACCTGGGAGACACACTAAACATGTGGAAGAAGGTGCTCTGGTCAGATGAAACCAAAATCAAACTTTTTGGCCACAATGCAAAACGATATGTTTAGCGTAAAAGCAACACAGCTCATCACCCTGAACACACCATCCCCACTGTCACACATGGTGGTGGCAGCATCATGGTTTGGGCCTGCTTTTCTTCAGCAGGGACAGGGAAGATGGTTAAAATTGATGGGAAGATGGATGGAGCCAAATACAGGACCATTCTGGAAGAAAACCTGTTGGAGTCTGCAAAAGACCTGAGACTGGGACAGAGATTTATCTTCCAACACGACAATGATCCCAAACATAAAGCAAAATCTACAATGGAATGGTTCACAAATAAACGTATCCAGGTGTTAGAATGGCCAAGTCAAAGTCCAGACCTGAATCCAATCGAGAATCTGTGGAAAGAGCTGAAAACTGCTGTTTACAAGCGCTCTCCATCCAACCTCACTGAGCTCGAGCTGTTTTCCAAGGAAGAATGGGCAAGAATTTCAGTCTCTCGATGTGCAAAACTGATAGAGACATACCCCAAGCGACTTGCAGCTGTAATCGCAGCAAAAGATGGCGCTACAAAGTATTAACTTAAGGGGGCCGAATAATTTGGCGCGCCCCCACTTTTCAGTTTTTTATTTTTTACAAAAGTTTAAAATATCCAATAAATTTCGTTCCACTTCACGATTGTGTCCCACTTGTTGATTCTTCACCAAAAAATTAAAATTTTATATCCTTATGTTTGAAGCCTGAAATGTGGCAAAAGGTTGAAAAGTTCGAGGGGGCCGAATACAAGGCACTGTGTATATATATATATATATATATCTATATATACACAGTCATATGAAAAAGTTTGGGCACCCCTATTAATCTTAATCATTTTTAGTTCTAAATATTTGGGTGTTTGCAACAGCCATTTCAATTTGATATATCTAATAACTGATGGACACAGTAATATTTCAGGATTTAAATGAGGTTTATTGTACTAATAGAAAATGTGCAATATGCATTAAACCAAAATTTGACCGATGCAAAAATTTGGGTACCCTTATCATTTTATTGATTTGAATACTCCTAACTACTTTTTACTGACTTACCGAAGCACAAAATTGGTTTTGTAACCTCACTGAGCTTTGAACTTCATAGCCAGGTGTATCCAATCATGAGAAAAGGTATTTAAGGTGGCCAATTGCAAGTTGTTCTCCTATTTGAATCTCCTCTGAAGAGTGGCATCATGGGCTCCTCAAAACAACTCTCAAATGATCTGAAAACAAAGATTGTTCAACATAGTTGTTCAGGGGAAGGATACAAAAAGTTGTCTCAGAGATTTAACCTGTCAGTTTCCACTGTGAGGAACATAGTAAGGAAATGGAAGACCACAGGGACAGTTCTTGTTAAGCCCAGAAGTGGCAGGCCAAGAAAAATATCAGAAAGGCAGAGAAGAAGAATGGTGAGAACAGTCAAGGACAATCCACAGACCACCTCCAAAGAGCTGCAGCATCATCTTGCTGCAGATGGTGTCACTGTGCATCGGTCAACAATATAGCACACTTTGCACAAGGAGAAGCTGTATGGGAGAATGATGCGAAAGAAGCCGTTTCTGAAAGCACGCCACAAACAGAGTCGCCTGAGGTATGCAAAAGCACATTTGGACAAGCCAGCTTCATTTTGGAAGAAGGTCCTGTGGACTGATGAAACAAAGATTGAGTTGTTTGGTCATACAAAAAGGCGTTATGCATGGCATCAAAAAAACACAGCATTCCAAGAAAAACACTTGCTACCCACTGTAAAATTTGGTGGAGGTTCCATCATGCTTTGGGGCTGTGTGGCCAATGCCGGCACCGGGAATCTTGTTAAAGTTGAGGGTCGCATGGATTCAACTCAGTATCAGCAGATTCTTGAGAATAATGTACAAGAATCAGTGACGAATTTGAAGTTACGCCGGGGATGGATATTTCAGCAAGACAATGATCCAAAACACAGCTCCAAATCTACTCAGGCATTCATGCAGAGGAACAATTACAATGTTCTGGAATGGCCATCCCAGTCCCCAGACCTGAATATCATTGAACATCTGTGGGATAATTTGAAGCGGGCTGTCCATGCTCGGCGACCATCAAACTTAACTGAACTGGAATTGTTTTGTAAAGAGGAATGGTCAAAAATACCTTCATCCAGGATCCAGGAACTGATTAAAAGCTATAGGAAGCGACTAGAGGCTGTTATTTTTGCAAAAGGAGGATCTACAAAATATTAATGTCACTTTTCTGTTGAGGTGCCCATACTTTTGCACTGGTCAAATTTTGGTTTAATGCATATTGCACATTTTCTGTTAGTACAATAAACCTCATTTCAATCCTGAAATATTACTGTGTCCATCAGTTATTAGATATATCAAATTGAAATGGCTGTTGCAAACACCCAAATATTTAGAACTAAAAATGATTAAGATTAATAGGGGTGCCCAAACTTTTTCATATGACTGTATATACACTGTGACAATTGGGGGGAATTTAGCCTCATAGGCGGCAGCCTCCTGGACCCCACAGAGGTGTTAGTGGTTCTGGGTGCCAAACAAGCAGCATATCGGGCAGTGGTCATCCAAAACAAATGGCTTTATTCAGCTTGTGAGTAAAAACAGGAACAAAACAAAAAACAGCCTAGCCCACACATAGGGCACTACCTCACTACTTGATCCCTGACTAACCTCTGGGGGCAAGAAGCTTTCCTGAGGCTTCTCCTCAGCAGTCAGGCTCACACTTAGCTCAACCAGGTCCGCTTTGGAATCCAGTCCTCTTGGGACAGACCGCCTTGTCTGTCTCCAACTGGTTCCACCATCTACCTGCTCCCTGCCGGTCTCCAGCAGCTCTCTCCTGCTGCGTACACTCCCTCTGGAGTTGGACCCCCCCTATGGGTGTGGTTGAGGACCTTTTCAACCCTGGTTTTGGGTCGCTCACCAGCACCCTGTAGGTTCACACTCTCACAAAAATATATATATATATATATATATATATATATATATATATATATATACAGTACAGACCAAAAGTTTGGACACACCTTCTCATTCCAAGAGTTTTCTATATTTTCATGACTATAAAAATTGTAGATTCACACTGAAGGCATCAAAACTATGAATTAACACATGTGGAATTATATACTTAACAAAAAACTGTGAAACAACTGAAAATATGTCTTACATTCTAGGTTCTTCAAAGTAGCCACCTTTTGCTTTGATTACTGCTTTGCACACTCTTGATGAGCTTCAAGAGGTAGTCACTTGAAATGGTTTTCATAGGTGTGCCCTGTCAGGTTTAATAAGTGGGATTTCTTGCCTTATAAATGGGGTTGGGACCATCAGTTGTGTTGTTCAGAAGTCAGGTGGATACACAGCTGATAGTCCTACTGAATGGAGTGTTAGAATTTGTATTATGGCAAGAAAAAAAGCAGCTAAGTAAAGAAAAACGAGTGGCCATCATTGCTTTAAGAAATGAGGGTCAGTCAGTCCGAAAAATTGGGAAAACTTTGAAAGTGTCCCCAAGTGCAGTGGCCAAAACCATCAAGCGCTACAAAGAAACTGGCTCACATGAGGACTGCCCCAGGAAAGGAAGACTAAGAGTCACCTCTGCTGCAGAGGATAAGTTCATCAGAGTCACCAGCCTCAGAAATCGCAGGTTAACAGCAGCTCAGATTAGAGACCAGGTCAATGCCACACAGAGTTCTAGCAGCAGACACATCTCTACAACAACTGTTAAGAGGAGACTGTGTGCAGCAGGCCTTCATGGTAAAATAGCTGCTAGGAAACCACTGCTAAGGACAGGCAACAAGCAGAAGAGACTTGTTTGGGCTAAAGAACACAAGGAATGGACATTAAACCTATGGAAATCTGTGCTTTGGTGTGATGAGTCCAAATTTGAGATCTTTGGTTCCAAACACCGTGTCTTTGTGCGATGCAGAAAAGGTGAACGAATGGACTCTACATGCCTGGTTCCCACCGTGAAGCATGGAGTAGGAGGTGTGATGGTGCTTTGCTGGTGACACTGTTGGGGATTTATTCAAAATTGAAGGAATACTGAACCAGCATGGTTACCACAGCATCTTGCAGCGGCATGCTATTCCATCCGGTTTGCGTTTAGTCGGACCATCATTTATTTTTCAACAGGACAATGACCCCAAACACACCTCCAGACTGTGTAAGGGCTATTTGACCAAGAAGGAGAGTGATAGGGTGCTACTCCAGATGACCTGGCCTCCACAGTCACCAGACCTGAACCCAATCGAGATGGTTTGGGGTGAGCTGGACCGCAGAGTGAAGGCAAAAGGGCCAACAAGTGCTAAGCATCTCTGGGAACTCCTTCAAGACTGTTGGAAGACCATTTCAGGTGACTAGCTCTTGAAGCTGATCAAGAGAATGCCAAGAGTGTGCAAAGCAGTAATCAAAGCAAAAGGTGGCTACTTTGAAGAACCTAGAATATAAGACATATTTTCAGTTGTTTCACACTTTTTTGTTAAGTATATAATTCCACATGTGTTAATTCATAGTTTTGATGCCTTCAGTGTGAATCTACAATTTTTATAGTCATGAAAATACAGAAAACTCTTGGAATGAGAAGGTGTGTCCAAACTTTTGTTCTGTACTGTATATATATAATATATTGTCAGGATCTGGGGTGCTGGGTGGGCTGACATGAACACAGATTCCAAGGTATTAGTCCAAGTATTGAGTTTTATTCACTCAAAACACTCCTTGGTACATGCAACATAACAGAAACCAAAAAAATAAATACCTGCCCTTCTGGGCTCTAACTGAACAGAAATAGGTTACCTCACCTAGAATAGAAACAAGTTCAGTCAGATTGTCTTCCAGCACTAGCAACTTTCTTTGTGGCTTTCCAGCCAAGCTCTGCCACAGTCTGCTCTCCTAGCAGACTTTTTATATCCCCTTAACAAGGAGATCCCAGTCAGCTGGGTTTCTTCCAGAAGTGTCCACAAGGTGTGGACTGGAGGGGATGGGAATGGCAGGTCTCACTACCAACCTACCCTCCATTCCATAAAAAATCCAGCCCAGTGCACAGCACTTAAATAATGCTCAGCAAACATAATTGTCTGCTGAGAGCAAACTTTCTGGATTTCCCTCTTCTCACCCATCTGAGCAACCTGGTTGAGATATACATCCCTTCCAATATATATATATATATATATATATATATATATATATATATATCTTGTATTTCGGAGATAGGATGGGGTCTAAACAATGAGAAACTCAAACAAAATTATACAAAAAAATAATAATAAAAAACATTTATCCCCCCTACCCAAAAGAAAGGAAATTAGGCTATTTCAACATGTATCAAGGTTAAATATTTACTGTAGATAGACTTCCAATGACATTAGTCAAGTTGGTTTACTAGGTTTTCGGTATTGGCCACTACTTTTTGGTAGAATATTTAATTTTCCTTCTTTCCTTTGCTATGAAGGTTATTTCAGTTAAAGGGTTTGTCTGGGAAGATGTAATTGATTTACCTGGTTCAGGGATGGCCCCCTCCCTCATTCCGCGATTTCACAGGTAATTAATTATCTGTTCTATGGAGGTTGGCTGACTATAGTAAAGCCAGCCCCCATAGCACAGGTAATTTACCTGTGAGATCATGAAGGGGGCGGAGCATTGCTTCTGATCAAGTGACCCAGAGGTTGTGACGTGGTCGGAACCTCTAGGTCCATCATCAGTGATCCCCGGACCAGGTAAATCAATTACAACTCCTTGGATAACCATTTCATGCTTTATATGGAATCAAGGTCATATCTGAAATATCAATACACTATATTTGTGTGTAAATGTGTATCACGAGTCCTAATTGCTCTATGATCTTATGTATTTGGTTTTTGCTTTGTTTACTTCTCATGTTGTAAGAGAAGATGTAAAACAGTAACATAGTAGATGAGGTTAGATGAAGACACAGGTCTATCAGGGGTAACCTATAACCCTACAGTGTTAATCCAGAGAAAGGCAAAAAAAACAAACACATGAGGCTGATGCCAATTGCCCTGCTTTATACTTATGCCTATATGGTGCGTACATTCAGTGAAAGGTACTTATATTGGGAGAGCCCTAAGGTGAATCTTCACTAACTTTTCAGTACAATATTCTAAAATTTACTATGGTGCTGCAAACATTTTAAGGTCTATCTTTCTTGATATAGTTACTGAAAATGGGAGTTTTTGATTGAATTAATCTAGAAAATGAAAAAGAATATGATAATGCAATTTATGACTATGGATTTGATGATTGTTAAAGACTTATTATTTAACATGTAAATTACTTCCTTTGCAATATTTTACCACATTTACAGTATTATAGAACTGTTAATACTGTAGCTAAGAATCCCCTCTATACAATCAATACAACAATGTATTGTCTGCATATAGAATTATAAAATTGTTAGTTGCACTGTGTTGTGACCTCACAATTGGGAATTTTCTTTATGGCATTATGAATCTGTGGTAGAGATTAAACTTATAGTAGGTTTGGAAAGTCATGTAGCCACTGGGTGTATCATGACTATGTAGACCAAATTACTATGAAACGGCCATTAAAGGGAACAAAAAGGAATTATAAATTAAACTTTCAGGGGTTCTCTCATCTCAAGAACCTCTTTTCATTTGCACTGTTAGGGTGGGTTCACACCTGCGTTCCAGTCCATCCGTTGCCAATCCGAGTGAAAATCTCGGCGAATGGGATTGGCATCGGATACAGACCGGTCAGCGACGCATTGGTTAAAAACCCATTCATTTGAATGGGTTTTTAAAGCAATGCGAGTGTGTCCGATTGCACCCTCTGCACTGCAAATCCTTTTTTTTTCGTCGGAAACAAAGTCGGACAGGCAGGATTCGCAGCGCAGAGGGTGCAATCGGACACCCTCGCTTTGCTTTAAAAACCCATTCAAATGAATGGGTTTTTAACCAATGCGTCGCTGACCGGTCTGTATCCGATGCCAATCCAGTTCGCCGAGATTTTCACTCGGATTGGCAACGGACGGAATGGAACGCAGGTGTGAACCCACCCTTAGGGTACATAGACATCCTATCATGAGAATTGGGGTTTTGTTACTTTCCCTGATTTGATAGAGCAGTTGTTGAACATGCACAGTGCCACACCTTCCAAAATCCATGGTGGTGCCAAAGATAAGCTAAGTACACAATCAGGTGAGTCCCATAGAGTTTAAATGGCTTTGTGCATGTTTATCTACAACACCATTCAAATGGGAGGACACAGGACAGAATGGCCTGGTGAAATGGGCGTAGCCAGGCTAAAAAAAAAATAAAAAAAAAAATGAAATGGTCATTGTGCATATGTCCAGCTCTCTCTCTGTTTACTTCTATGGGATCCTAACAAATCTCAAAGCTTAGCACAATTGGGCACTTTTGGCAAATCATCAGCCAACTGGAGCAGACTCAAGTTTTGTTTTTTGATATTAATGTGGGGATCATTTATAGTTTTATACGATTACATTTTATGTGTAATTATTGTTAATCTACAGTATAAATGGTGTATAAATGGAAGAAATATAAGTGTCTGTTTGAAGGTCTTGATTTCTACCTACTCTTTTCTTGTAGTAGGTTTTTTTTTTTATAACTCTTTAGCTGAAATGATGGCAATCTTTATTTTCACACTATAATCAATACACATCAACAGATGAGACGAATCACACGGCACACGTCAAGTTAATCAAGGAGGAGCCACGTGTAATTGCATTTCTGTTTTCCCATTAAAAAAATCATCAAGGGCTTTCTCTTCTATTTGTGAGATCTCTTTGGTAGAATTTTAGGCATGAAGGGAGTGTCTGAATCTGATTGTAATTGTTGCTCTGGACATTTTGTTAAGTTAGCTCTAAACTATATTTGCAATCAGTTCACAGTTAGGTGCCCTACAGCCCTTGTCCTAAACTAGCAAAACTGCCCATAAATGCAAATGAAATCAGTATTCATTTGTAAAAGAATCCAGAGAGAGCCCACATTAGTAGTGCCACTTAATATCCATATAAATGATGATTTGTTTTTATTGTAATAATTATGAGTGGGCATCTATTAAAAGGGGCATCTGAGACATGATTACTTGTTTAGTGTAACCATAGCTGTCAGACATACTAGGATGCATTAACTCTAGATTGTAATTGCATGGTGAAGTTAGAATGATACGAGAGGAACCTTTAAACTTCTAATGCTGTGATTGCAAGTCATGGTGCACAAGTGATTATAACACCCACCATCTAGCAAGTGAAGTCCATCAATGGATTTTGGAAAATGATGCAATTTTAAGGAATTTTTTTGAAAGTCGTGGCCAATATTGTATGTTTAGAATGAGTTAAAAACTTTGCACAATCATTCTGTGACCACATCCCTAATTAATCTGGCCATGGGCAATTGTTGCTTTTTTACATAAAATAAATTTTTGCAATTTCCAGACGTTTTCCCTGGCAGTTGTTTTTTTTTTTGTTTTGTTTTTTTTTTTTGTGAAAGGTGATAAAATAACATTTTGTTAATAATTCCCTAAAATAGTCAACATTTACTGGAAAGTAAAAAACATTCAGTAGATCCTTAATTTCTCACAAATTTATTTTTCACCCATGAGGGATTCCTAGCATTATAGTTACCTATGATGCTAGGAGTGCCTGCTTCCATGCGACGTACTCACTTGCACTATTATCACTATGGGACAGTATGTCACTGGGAGGCAGAGACTCCTAGGATCATAAATAACTATAATGCTAGGAGTACCTCTCTGTGCACACTGTTCAGGAAATCTGGCACTCACGTGGATCAAGTTTCATGGATGTGAATTTAGGCTGAAGGTTCTTTTACACCTGCAGATGTAGGCATGTGATCAGCTCAGATTGACAATAAATGTATCGATTGGTGCTCTTTTTGCTTTGACCTACTACACTGAAGAGCTCTAAGGCAGGGGCTCCACTTCGTGTAAACGCCGTGGAAAAAAACGCAGCATTTTACAGTCACAGTTTTGGAAATCACAGCATGTCAATTATACCTATGGAAACCCCGTCAGTTTCCCTATAGGTATAATTGAAGCAGAAAGTCCGCAGAGGTTTCACGTTCTGTGAAAAGCGATGCTGGAAAAACCGCGATGCGGTCCTTAGCCTCCTTGGGCCTTAACCTCAAAGAGAAAAAGGTCTCTCAAAGAGAAAAGTACTTTTAACCAGTTAGCGGACAACATGGGAGTTGCTAGGATCATAAAACAATGAAATCTTTCACGTGACATAGGCGGAGGGATTATTCTCTATCACTTATCTTCCAAGAACCCACTGGGTCTGTTACTGTCCCTCTTGACAATATACTAGTCTTCTTACTGAAGACTTGGATGAACAGATCTCACTAGGCCTCAGGGTAGCAAGTCTTTCACTAACCACTAGTCTCTCTTTGTAACTCTGAACTGGCGCTTCCACAGTCTCACTGACCTAGCAATGGCTATCCCTCAATGCTCACCAGCTTTTCTCCCAGCGACAGTACCCAGACCCACTTGTGCATGACTATTCATCACTCTTGGTCATTTGATCTCTCTCTCTCTCTCTGGTCCATTGAGAATCTTCTGGCAGCTCCAGTGGATCATGTAGTGCTCCACAACTCTCTGTTTAAAGTTCATGGCATGCTTGCTGTTTATATGCTGGGAATTTGTTTGCATACTATTTTTAACAAACCACTATAGAAATATCTAAAAAATCAGTTTTTAGGCTAGTGAATTAGAAGAACTCCCAGAGGAAAATGCACTGAATTGTAGTAAACATACTGTCTGTACAGCTGTTAAAGATACACAGGTGGCCAGAGGAGGGGGGGGGGGGCTTTCTATCGCAGTAATTCTAAGGAACAGTAGCAAAAAAGCAAAGTAGCAAAGTTTTCGACCAAAAAAAGTTGTGATTTTTGGTAGTATCTGTGGTAAGTGGGAATGGCTTTTTCTCAGAAGATGACTACTGTCCACAGAGATTCTACTTGGGAATAGTACTGGTGAAAAGATGTACTGTATGGTAAGGCTTCATGAACGAGAATGCAATCCAAGTGTCTTCCGATCTTCGGTTCCAATATTTTTAGAGTAGGTCCTAGACATATCTGTTTTTCAGGATCCAAGATGACCATTGAGAACAATGTAAAAAGGATGTCATTGCATTTGTGTACATAAATCCTAAGTATAAGTGCTTGGTGCGAAAGTTTGTGAGCTCTGTTTGTGCCTAGTATGTGAATCATGTAATGTATGCTTGAGGCATAAGTCCAATATGTGTATCAAACATGTGGGTGGCATTGTGCCCAGTGTGTGAGTACTTGAGTACATTTTCTATTTAATGAAATATACATAAATATAAATAAGAGAATATTCCTTCTTTGTTTGGTGGTGTTGAATGGAGGGGGCCCATGGACACTACATGCACATGGGTCCACTGCTTTAAGTGTCATTGTCATTGTGTCCATATTCCTAGTGTAAATATACAGATATAATTTTTTTGTTCATTAATTCCATTTTCCCCATAAAAGTGGTCATACGATTTGTAGCCTAGCAACAGTCCATTATTTCTGGACAAGCATGACACCTTTTAGTAGTAAATAGGCAATTCATGAGTTCTCTTGCTCTAGAAAACAAAGCAATTTCTTGTACACAGTGCAGGCATCCTGAAATGTATGCTAGTGAAGAAAAGCACAATACCAAATACTTTGAAAGTAGTAATTATAACAATAATTGCTTCTTCTCAAAGGAAATAAGATTTCATATCCACAGACTTGAGTCACATTATTTTGACCACCAGCTAATATATGGAATAATCGCCTTGTGCAGCATGGGCAGCAGCTAGATGGGCTGGGGGTGACTCAGTAAGGTGCTGGTAAGTTGTCTCAGGTATTTGGAGTGATGCTGTCTATAGTACATCCCAAATTTGCTGGAGGCTGCATAGGAGTATCCACAGAGTGAAAACGAAGATCAAGGTGGTCCCACAGCTTCTCAATTACGTTCAAGTCTGGGTAATTAGGGGGCCATGGAAGTACTTGAAAGTCTTAGTTGTGCTCTTTCAATCACTGTCGGACATTTCTAGCCGCGTGATATGTCGTCTTGCCTTCCCTGGGGCAGTTGGAATCTTCCAGCAAGACAAATAGCATTTATGGGTGTACGTGATCTGCAAGGATAGATTTATACCCAAATCGGTTCAGAGTGCCTTCAACATGGATGAGCAGACCCAGAGAATGCCAGGAAGAAATTGCCCAGTCCATAATGCTGCTGCAACCAGCTTGTGTTCTTCCAGTAGTGGTTACAGGGTGTTTGTTCTATGATGTTTCTCACCTGACATGCCAATGCCCATCCATTTGAAGCAGAAAATTAGACTCACCGGAGAAGGCAACCCTTGCCAATAAGTTATACTCCAATTCTAATACTGCCCTGCAAACTGAAGTCTTTTTGGTATAAATGATCATCTGTCTGCTTCAAAGCCCCATATGCAGTGGGTTTCGCTGAACTGTTGTTTTAGACACAGGTGGCCCCCTGGTTTATTTTCACAATGTGCTGCTCCACTGTAGCATATTAGTTGGCCCACACACACCTTCGCATCCAAGGTTCACCTCTTACATTAATACACATTACTCACAATACACTTTCACCGCAGCTACATGTGAACAGTTCACAAACTGCGCTGTTTCTGAAATACTGCTACCCTTGGCCTGAAAGCCAATAATCATCCCTTTTTACCCATGATATGCGTTCAGGCATCCTATTGCACAATTTACATACCCACCAAGGCAGGCCACGGTATGTCACTTCCTTCATGGGCTATGCATTATCAACATCAAAAGTAGGAAGTAGTCAGAATAATGTGTATTTACTACTATGTTACTATTTCATATATGTATGCTACAGTATATTACATATGTAAAGTGTATTATTTTACATAAGCCTAGGAATTGTCTGTATTCATACCTGCTTTATATAGTCAGTAACTTAACACGTTAGTTGTATACCTTGTTTATGTGTATTAGACCAGCCTGGAAACTAGAAATCCCCAGTATTATCCATGTATGAATATTAAAGCTGTACATTAATAGTCAGCCTATGTTACAGATGACTTTTTATGACTGTAAGACAATTTTCACATAAATGCATTTTAACTTTGTGGTATAAGGGTCCATCTGTAATGTACAGATCCAGCGGGAAGCGACTGAATTAATATCACTAGAGCAGCTGGATAACTTGATATCGTACTTAAAAGATTTACACCGCACAGATGGATGTTGTAACTCTGCTGTCAAATCTGTGACAAGAATATATTTTGACTGCATCAATCTGAGTCACATAATTGTCATCGGCGGCACTCACAATTTCTGAACAGTAGAAAGGTTCATACTTATTCAGTGGAAAAAAGCAAACACTGCCTTTGCTGAACTTTTTCCTGATAATGACAGTGGAAAGTGCATAAATTATTAAGTACTTATTAAATGTTTGATTATATTATAGGTGATGCTACCGGCTATCACTTTACAATGGCGCCATCTTCTGAGAAAATAGAGTGCTGATATTTCTATGACAAGAATACGGTATGCCATAGTGGCTATTTAATAGCCACACTTTTTAGTTACTAAGACAAGGTAACCAAACTTTAAATGACTCTAATGTTTTTACATGTTGAATACCAGCCTTAGCACTGAAGAGTCACCAAGGGGTTGCCCATTAGATGTCAATTAAAGGTGATTGTTTGGGGGCATGATGATTAGAATGGCAGGAATGATTTCCTCTGCCCATTTTAGCCAATTTTGCAGTTAGGGGAGGTTATCTGGTGCAGAGAGTGAAGCTGCAGCAGGCAAAGAAAGCCCTTTCCAGGTAACTTTCATTAGAATAAAATCTTAGAGCTGCAATGAAGAATAAGAAAGGCATTTTTGGAAAGTGTAGCAGCAGCCCTACTGTCATTAGTTTGATACATATTTTCCTGCTGACAGGTACCCTTTAAAGAGGACCTTTCATGTCAGGGAGGGCGTTCCTCACAGCGCAGCTAGACTGTCAGGAACACCTTTCTGACAGTAAACTGTAAAACTTACACCGCCGATATCTCCAGCCCCAGGGCACATACCGGGAAAGCCGACAGTGTGCTGAATTCAGTGCGCTGTCGGCTTTCTAGCGGTATGTAAAAGCGCATATACAGTACAGACCAAAAGTTTGGACACACCTTCTCATTCCAAGAGTTTTCTGTATTTTCATGACTATAAAAATTATAGATTCACACTGAAGGCATCAAAACTATGAATTAACACATGTGGAATTATATACTTAACAAAAAAGTGTGAAACAACTGAAAATATCTCTTATATTCTAGGTTCTTCAAAGTAGCCACCTTTGCACACTCTTGGCATTCTCTTGATGAGCTTCAAGAGCTAGTCACCTGAAATGGTCTTCCAACAGTCTTGAAGGAGTTCCCAGAGATGCTTAGCACTTGTTGGCCCTTTTGCCTTCACTCTGCGGTCCAGCTCACCCCAAACCATCTCGATTGGGTTCAGGTCTGATGACTGTGGAGGCCAGGTCATCTGGCGTAGCACCCCATCACTCTCCTTCTTGGTCAAATAGCCCTTACACAGTCTGGAGGTGTGTTTGGGGTCATTGTCCTGTTGAAAAATAAATGATGGTCCAACTAAACGCAAACCGGATGGAATAGCATGCCGCTGCAAGATGCTGTGGTAACCATGCTGGTTCAGTATTCCTTCAATTTTGAATAAATCCCCAACAGTGTCACTAGCAAAGCACCCCCACACCATCACACCTCCTCCTCCATGCTTCACGGTGGGAACCAGGCATGTAGAGTCCATTCGTTCACCTTTTCTGCATCGCACAAAGACACGGTGGTTGGAACCAAAGATCTCAAATTTGGACTCATCAGACCAAAGCACAGATTTCCACAGGTCTAACGTCCATTCCTTGTGTTCTTTAGGCCAAACAAGTCTCTTCTGCTTGTTGCCTGTCCTTAGCAGTGGTTTCCTAGCAGCTATTTTACCATGAAGGACTGCTGCACACAGTCTCCTCTTAACAGTTGTTTTAGAGATCTGTCTGCTGCTAGAACTCTGTGCGGCATTGACCTGGTCTCTAATCTGAGCTGCTGTTAACCTGCGATTTCTGAGGCTGGTGACTCGGATGAACTTATCCTCCGCAGCAGAGGGGACTCTTGGTCTTCCTTTCCTGGGGCGGTCCTCATGTGAGCCAGTTTCTTTGTAGCGCATGATGGTTTTTGCCACTGCACTTGGGGACACTTTCAAAGTTTTCCCAATTTTTTAGACTGACTGACCTTCATTTCTTGTAATGATGGCCACTCGTTTTTCTTTACTTAGCTGCTTTTTTCTTGCCATAATACAAATTCTAACACTCCATTCAGTAGGACTATCAGCTGTGTATCCACCTGACTTCTGAACAACACAACTGATGGTCCCAACCCCATTTATAAGGCAAGAAATCCCACTTATTAAACCTGACAGGGCACACCTGTGAAGTGAAAACCATTTCAGGTGACTACCTCTTGAAGCTCATCAAGAGAATGCCAAGAGTGTGCAAAGCAGTAATCAAAGCAAAAGGTGGCTGCTTTGAAGAACCTAGAATATAAGACATATTTTCAGTTGTTTCACACTTTTTTGCTAAGTATATAATTCCACATGTGTTAATTCATAGTTTTGATGCCTTCAGTGTGAATCTACAATTTTTATAGTCATGAAAATACAGAAAACTCTTGGAATGAGAAGTTGTGTCCAAACTTTTGGTCTGTACTGTACATGAGGACGTGAAAGGTCCTCTTTAAGTGTAATGCTTCAGCAACTGCAGTTCAACTGTTAACAACAGAAAGCCACAATACTGTGAGTCACG
This sequence comes from Leptodactylus fallax, assembly GCA_947044405.1. NCBI lineage: Eukaryota > Metazoa > Chordata > Amphibia > Anura > Leptodactylidae > Leptodactylus > Leptodactylus fallax. The sequence goes on from CAMRHE010000150.1 coordinate 1,539,994, forward strand.
CAGTCAGGGTTTAACAAACTTTTTATAAATCAATATTAGTGTGTACGTGAGGAATAACACTATAACTGCCCTATATGTGATCTGTATTTTGCATTATTTAGCATATTTCCTATCTGCATGTGCCACCTCTCTTTCATTTCTCCATGAGCTGGTGGCTGAAACCTAGCAGCTATGGTACCTGCTATAGACAGAACACAAAAAGTATAAAGAATTTGTTAATTTATCATTAATTCAGAAGCAACAGCAAGATTATATAGGACATTATAGAGAATATCTGACCTATCACTAAATCACTGACCTATACTGAAAGAACTTGCAGTTATACAGAAACTTCCTATTTAGGTCCAGCAGCCTCTGCTTGTGCCTGTGTCTCTCTACTCTCACTTAGCTCCTGCTCACTCCACCTCCCCTCTCCATAGAGGTCTATGTAATCAGATACATCTGAGATGCAGTCTGCTTTGCTCTATCACTATCATGGAAGATTCAGCAGAGATTTCAGAGTGATTGCTAATTTAGGAAGAGGAAACAAATTTGGAACTAATCTGGATTCTTCCAAACCAGTTCATCATGTCTATTTTAGAGCCCAAGCCAGTAGTGGCTTCAAAAGAAATGGGAAAGAAAGCACTTATACTTTTCCTTTCTGCTAGCTCCATTCCTAGCTTTGGCTAAAAATATAGCAGCAAAATCTGCAACAAAAACACAGCTTTTCTGTAATGTGTTGTCCCAGACTTAAGCGGTTTATGTAAATAAACCTCATCTGTTGTATAACAAAACATGCACAGCTCTGTAACAAAACTAGGCATCTTTGAAGATGTGGTAAAAAGATTTCTTCCGAGAACACCATGTAATCCTATGATAGAATTCTAAATAACTTCTATTTAAAACACCTTAGCAAACACAATACAGGCTGATTGAAAAAGTATGGTGCAAAATTATAGCCTTGGTATTCATAACCGAAAGAATATAACACAACTCTATTAACATGCAAGGAAAGACCATTTATCCAGGTTCTCTATACACTGCTGCTCAATGTGATTTCCATCAGTGACACGGCAGATGTCTAGGTGGTAGTCCAGTTGTGTCCAGACTTGTGCCATTGTCTCTATGGACTACATTGTTTCTGTAATGTATTGTCTCAGGTCCTTCAGCTCTTGTGGCTGGGGTCAGCAGATACACTGAGTCCTTTATGTAGCTCAACAAAAAGAACTAACAGGATGTTAGATCTGCGACCATTGGTGAATCATTTCCAACACAGCAAATTAGTGCACGTCACGTTAAAGTAGAACACCCACAATATTTTTATTTTCTGATCTGTTAGAAATACACATGATATTAATAGTGAAGGTAGTTTTCTTACTGGGGGCCTGTATTTGTGCATTATCGACTCTTTTCTTGTCCACAGCTGTATTATGTGTCCAACGTTGAGACTCTCCAAATGACACAGCACCTCTTGGGTGGCCAAGAAGTCAGTCCCTCCATTTATTCCCATGGAGACTTACATCAAGGCTCCCATAGGAATGAATGGAGAAAGTGACTTCCTGTCCACACATGATGTGCTGTGTCAGTTGGAGAATCTCATCGCTGGTCATATGATACAGTTGTGGACCAGAAAAGAGTCGATAACACACAAATACATCCACTATTAAGAAGATTACCTTTACTACAATTTATATGATGTGTCTTTCTAACTGACCAGAGAATACATATTTAGTGGGAGTTTTACTTTAAGTCATGGTGTTTTGGTCTTCTCCTGAAGAAGATGTAATCTATGTTGATTACAATACAGATGTTTTTCGGCAACCATATTTCCATACTAATCAGCTTGGTCAACTTCATTCGTACACTGATTGAATCTTCTTTATAGTATCTTCTGAAGTCTTTGAATGGCCCGGACTTTTCCCACGACATAAACACCCCATGGTTTCGAATTGCTTCACCCAATGTGAAATGCACTTTTTATGTGTAGCATATTTACCAAATTTATTCAGACAGTTTCACTGTACGGTTACAACAGACCCTGTGCTTGCAAATTCAAAGATGCAAAAATCTTTCTCTTGTTTTGATGTCACCATCTTATGTCTCACTATGTAAGCACACTTGGCTCTTGAAAAATGAAAGATGTGCTGTGATTGGTTGCTATGTGCTGTGTTTGGTTACTATGTACTTTGATTGGTTACCATGTGTTGTGATTGGTTGCCATGTAATATAATTGGTTGCCATGTGCTGTGATTGATTGGTTGCTATGGGGTAAGGGTTATCCAAAGAGATTATTTGCTTATTGATAAAAACATTGATATCTCAACAACAGAGGCACCGAATCACATGGGGGAAAACCCAATTTGATTCAGGTGACCCTAACCTATCTATCTGCGGGGCTGAGTTCATATGCTGGATTATGGTGATGGATTCCCTTTACCCCTTCCCACTCTGTGCCGTAATAGTATGGTGCTGTAATAATGCAGTCACAGATGCTGTGTCTGTGGCATTACCTTTGGTCGAGACCCGGGACTAGTCGTCGGAGTCAGAAAATACTCTGTCTCTGGCTGATTAACCCCTTGGATGCCATGATCAATAGTGATCACAGCATCTGTGGTTTTCGGGGACAAGATCACCCCCCGTTCCACCCCTCAGATCCCCTGCGATGAGATTGCAGGGTTCAATGGGCTGCCATGGCAGCCATGAGGCTGAGCAATGGCCTCATGACTGCCGCTCCCTATAATATATAGGGAGTCTATGTGCAATGTGCTGCAATACAATGTATTGCAATATATTGCACTGGGAATCAGAGATCCCAGGTTTAAGTCCCATTGTGGAACAGGTAAAAAGTTAAAAAAAATTAAATAAACAAATAATAAAAAGTCATACTGCAATCCGAAAATTAACATATTTTGGTCACCTCACATCCCCCATAAAATAGCAATAAAAAGTAATCAAAAAGTTATCCATACCACAAATTGGTACCAATAAAATCTACAACTTGCCCCTGCATGTAAAGAGCCTTTACATATCTCCATCAACAAAGCAGTAAAATAGTTATAGGCATCAGAATATGGTGACCCCCAGAAAAATCGTGCCGTTTGATTTGTAAAAGTGGTAAAAAATAATTAAACCAATATAAATATGGTATTGCCGTAATTGTAATGACCTGCCAGACAAAGTTGCCATGTAATTTTTAATGCAGAGTGAACACCGTAAAAACAAAATGCAAATACTTATGATAGAACTGTGGATTTTTTTTACATGGACCCCCTAAAACATTAATAAAAGCTAATCAAAACATCTTATGTACCCAAAATGGTGCAAAATGAAAGTACAACTCGTTACACAAGGAATAAGCCCTCACATAGCTATGTCAACAGAAAAATTTAAAAGTTACAAAGTTTGGAAGACAAGGAAGGAAAATATGAAAAAAGTCGCTGAGTATTAACATACTAATTACCCTGCATTCTTAAAGGGTTATACAGCCCTGAAGACTCTTACAGCTCAGTCCTTTTGGTCATTATTACCAGACCTCGCAAATCATTTTGAATGAAGAAACATTGCTTGGATTAGAAGAAGGCTGAATATCTCACATCCCTCTGAATGACAATGAATATTCAGATATATTTGCTTAGCTGGATGATTTCTCTAACAGAAGGTACTTAGTGTACTAAATGTGAATCTATTTATAATAAGCTGGTGCTAAATTGCTAGCCAAAAATAATATTTTTAATCGACAAGTCTAAGGTTTATTTCTCGTCTTAACTTTTAGAGTTTTCTGGCCTTTTGATATTGATGACCTATTCCATCCTATTCTGACCTAGATCATCAATATCAGATTAGTGGAGATCCAGTAGTCAGCACTACTATCGATCAGAGGGAGCAGATGTGCAGTACATAGTAGCACTGCCGGTGGGGACTGCAGTGAGGAAGCAGTCCCAGCTGTAATAGAAGAAGATGAGGATGGGACTCCCTGGTATATGTGATGTCTCTGGAAGAGCAGAATAAGGCTAGGTTCACACCTGCGCCTCCAGTATGTTTGGGTTTCCATTCTCGAATCCGCTTAAAAATTGCAGAAACGAAAGTCCTTCAGGTAGAACTTTTCTCTCCGTATTTTTCCACATTTTTCGAGTGGAAACCAGGTGGAAACCCAGTGGTCCCCATTACGGGGTCCGAGGGTTTCCATGGGTAACCACTTTTTAAACGGATTAGGTTTCTGTTCTCCAGGTCCCCAAGTGAACCCGAAGAACGGAAAGCCTAACGCTAGTGTGAACCTAGTATAAGATCACATAACACTCTGGGAATGCCAATAATGAGATCATTGTGGTACTGACAACATATTGCAAAAATGCTTCACTTAGCAAGAATAATCAATTGCTGTAGTCATCTCAAAAATTCTGGGTCCTGGACAACCCCTTCAAAGCAGGAGTGAGCGGCTATCTCTCAGAAAATTCTATGAGATAATATCTCTGTAATACAACATACAACCAAGCAAACCATGATTTATTTAGAATCTAAAGCATGTGGAAGTACAGTATATGCCAATTGTTAAACCTAAGAAAAACATAGAACAAATTATTATTATTTTTCCTAAAACAGATCTGTCTGACCCAGAATCTCTTCTACTGAAATGGGGTTATGCAGCTATTCAACATGAACTACTGTTAGGGCTAACTCTCTCCATCCCTGTTGACCTTTGGAGGATATATATGTACTGTATACTGTATATATATATATATATATATATTTGTAGTTGTGGTTTGCCTTAGACATTTAAACTACTGTGAATTTTCTGTGTTTACGTGAGCATTATGGAATGCTGTGTTCATCACTATCACACAAATGGATTCTTAATGTCGAAAGCAAAATAAAGGCAATTTTAAGGTTAACATCAGGGTGTTCCATTAGTGTATATCTGAAATTTGTCAAGCCTCACTTGGTTCTCATCCCTTTACAGTGCCTTGTGTGTCTAAAACAACTGTTACTCTGTTGCTTTATTATACAGTATATGCTTTGTACTTAAATGGGTTGCCCAGTTTCAGCAAATAAATGTTATTGTTTGTATAATGAAGATTTATACAATTTTTAAATTTTTTTCTATATCAATTCCTCACGGTTTTCTAGATCTCTGCTTCCTGTCATTCATCCTGCTTATTTTCAGTGGATAAAAATCAGTTCATGATCTTGTGATATACAGTCCATGGTTATGCGATGGGAACACGGCTGCACAAATTGTTACAATCACAGCACAGTAATCAGGCATCTGTTTTGCAACGAGCTGTGCATCTTACGGTCTATTACATGACCATGTGATGGATATTCTAGTTACAACTAACTTTTGCTTCTCTGGCTTGCTGGAAAACAGGCAGTTATGCTGCTGTAGGGGTTAACTTCCATCTGCTAAACCATCCCATGCTTGGGGTAACATGGCTCTGATCAGGTTGCTGCTCAGAACCCTGCCTACACCAGAGATGGCTTGCACCAACCAACAGCCACTTCTTCTCACTACGCCTACACACTCTGAGTCAAGGAGATGTTTACCACCACTGGCTACCCCAGGCATCCCAACATGGTCACCAACTTTACTAAACTTGACCTAACAAAACTAGCCCTCCTTTTTGTCTCTCAACTTACCTATATAGATCCAGGGTCGGACTGGCCTACTGAGGTATCGGTGAATCCCCCGGAGGGCCCCATGCCTATAGGGATCCCTAGCAGACCCCCACTGCTTTTTTTAATAGGGAGTGGAGGTGCGGTAACGGCCCCTATTCACCTACCTCTCCCCGCTCCTGGTCAGGGCCCCCCCCCCATATGCCGCACATTATGTCATTGCGATGTGATGTGTGGTGCACAGGGCCCAGGCTGCTGCGAGAAGAGGAGAGGCCATGAGCAGGAGTGGGGAGAGGTAAGTGATGCACCCAGGTTCTCCCGGGATTTACGATCCAGTTTAAATAACCGGATCGCAAAATCGGGGAAAAGTAGCGCCACCGATCCGGTTCTGCTACTAGTAGAGCAGAAAGCCACAGGCTTCCTGCTCTATCACTCACAGGCTTGTAGACTACAGGCCCCATTGAGCCTGTGGCCTACAAGCTATGCACCAATACTAACCTGACTGCTCTCCGGCGCCTCCTGCTTCTTCCTGCTCTGAGCGCACATGATGTCACATCAGTGCTCCCAGAGCAAGAAGGAGCGGGACCAGGGCGTAGACAGGTAAGTACTCACCTAATGCTGCTATAACTATGGCTCATACAGTAGCCCCTTCACTATTCCCCCAACCCATACAGTGACCCCTTCACTGGTCCCCTATACTATATGCAGAGCAACTTCCGGTGCCCGTCCTGTACAAAATACGAAGCCGGAAGCAGAACGTTCTGTTCACTCTGTATTAGCCGGGCACCTTCACTGCATCTCAGCACTTATTGAAGTTAGTGGGAGCTGAGCTGCAGTGGAGGAGCTGGGCTGCTATACAGCAGATGGAGCTTTCTGCTTTCGGCCCTGTATTGTATACAGAATGGGCGCTGGAAGTGGCTCCATACAACTGGTGGTGCCGTGTGTCAGCCCCCTAGTGATCAGCTATTTATGGCCTACCCTGAGGATAGGCCATAAAAAAGTTAACCCTGGACAACCCTCTTTTTTTTTTTTTTTTTTTAATTCTTATTTTATTTGAATTTTTACATTTTAGTTTTTATACAGTATTGTTCAAAAAGAGAAAATGAATACATAAAGATACCTTATGTGTACTAAAAAAAATACAGTGACTCTATAAACTTTCCAGAGTCAAAATTAACAAATAAACTGACAACACTTGCACAATCAATGCCACTAGGCAATGGCCAGATGCAAATGAAGTTTACAAAGAAGTTCATGAACCTGTACACTGTTCACTGTACTAGCAACTCACAGCACAATATGAATCGTTGTGTGGTGAAAAAGGGGGGGGGGGGAATGTCAAGGGAAATCTATCTTAAACATAAGGAAGCCTCAGATAACATGAAAGACACAAAAAACTTTATATCTAGTCAAGATTGTAGAGGGAAGGGAAGGGCAAGGTTAGGGGGGGTGAGTCCCCATGCGGTAGTGGAGGTGGAAAAAGGGGGGGGGTGGTAGGGGGGGAGGTTGAGAATGGAGTGTGTACAGCGGGCGTAATGTCTTCTGGGATATAGGAGGAATGCACCAGTCAAATCTCTTAATATCTCGTAAATCTGCCCTATTACTCAGGGTCTGCTGGGGAGGGCAGAGCTCTCTCACGCCATGGCGACCATATTTTTGAGAATCTATCATGAGTTCTGGTCGACCAGCTGATCTGCTCCTCAAACCTCATGATTTGTTTAACCTTGTCAATCCAAACCTGGATAGGAGGGGTAATGGGTTGTAGCCAAAACAGAGGGATGACCGCCTTAGCCGCTTCGATCAAAAGTGTTACAAGATTCAACTTAGAATGTCGCATATTATGTCTGGGGCATGAAAGGAGCACCCACTCCAGAGAGAGGGCTCCCTTGTATTTGATGAATGGAAGTAAATGGGCCTGTACCTGGGACCAGAATGGCTCGATCATCTCACACGACCACCAAATATGGGACATACTCCCAACACTCTTTTGACACCTCCAGCATAGGCTCGAGGCGGCTAGACCATGAGCATACAGCCACTCAGGCGTTTTGTACCATCTAGATAAAATCTTATAGTGGGATTCTTGCATCCTGACACAAGTGGAGAAACCATGTGAGGATCTGAGGACGGATTTTGAATCCTCCGATGTCAGAGAGCTGTTAAGTTCTTTTTCCCAGGACTGTATGTATAGTGGGATGGAATCGACAGTGGAAGCGAACAGGTGGTTTTTGCAATTTGCAATTTTCCGCATCAGAGGAAGCTTACATGTGAAGAGTTTCTCAAACTCTGTGAGATGTTTGCGTGTGGGACCCAAGCTTTGTGTCTCTGCCACCACCTTTTTGTAGTTTTCATAATGGAGGAAGGTGAATGGTACATCAGGGAACCTGGCATTGAGCTGGGGTTGGGTCAGTAGGGAACCGTCTTGCAACATGTCATCTTACGTATGAGACTTAAATCTAGACCAGAAGTCGCGATAAAGAGAAGCTGTAGGGGTCTTAACTACGGGTAGCAGTACTGGGCCATGGTCAAGCCACACCTCACATGCACTCCTGATAAGGGGGTCAAAGTCCTGATTTGTCTCCTGGCGTACAGACTCCCTATAAAGCAATGACTCGTTGAGCCTCCAAGTCCACTGCGTGGGGGTAAGGCTAGGGACATTCAGGACCAAAGAGACTGGGGCATGATCTGAGATGCTAATACAATCAATGTACAATTTCAGGGAGTGGGCAGCTAGAGAGGACGAGCAGAGGAGATAGTCTAATCTCTGATAGGACCTATGTGGATTAGAATAGAAGGAGTAGTCCTTGGTATGAGGGTTATGAAAGCGCCACATATCAATGAGGTGCATCTCATGTAGGGCCGAATGTACTCTTCTCAGACCCCTCTGAGTTATGGGAGATTTCCCTGAGGAGGAATCTAACAATGGATCTAAAACTAGGTTCAGATCTCCTCCTAACAGGATCTCTCCAACTGCAAATGCAGAAAGGTCCTGGAGGGCAGCCATGATCCACTCAACCTGGTTATGGTTGGGTGCATAGAGGTTTGCAATAGTCACAGGACGCGACGCCAGAGTTCCCCTAATAAAGAGAAGCCTGCCATCTGCATCAGTGTGAGTCTGCTGGCAAATGAACGGGGATGAGTGCCGGATCGCCACAGCAACTCCCTTCGAAGTCAACGTGATGTGGCATCTGTGAAACCATTGATTAAAGGGTCCCTTGGGCATTTTGGGAACTTTATTGTGTCTAAAGTGAGTTTCCTACAGGAGGAGTATATCAGTTTTAAGTTTACGTATCAAACGCATAATGGAGCGGCGTTTGTTCGGTGAGTTAAGACCCTTCACATTAAATGTAGTTATAGTAACTGACGACATCTCCAATTCTCGTTTTAGCGGATGATAAAACTTATGTAGGGACTCGAAAGAGTCAAGGTTGGGGATCAGGAGGGGGGGGGGGGGGCGCTTTAGATGGGAGTCAGCTGGGGGCTGTAGTGGTGCCTAGTAACCAAATTGTGCGTGCCAATGTAAACAAAGCAGTCGTGTTAATTAGCCCGTGTGCCAAAGGAGTCGGGGGGAACGAAGGGTACCCTATTCGGTGTCAAGCGTGCATGACACCACCCTTTAAGAGGGGATAGTTGTATAATAAGGGCGTTCAATGAAGCCTAGAGCAAACATTGGTAATATCTAAGCCTCAGTTCTGGACCCAACAGGGGGTCAGGACGGGGGGGGGGGGGGGCGGAAGACAGACAATCATAACAGAAACAGTAACAGAGGCTCCAGCGTCCAGTGGAAAACAGAAGGCCCAGGGGCCACTCCCACATAGGTGCGAGTGACAACTAGGACAGTTCTGCCAACCGCAATGGAGGCCACAGCCACCCTAGAAAATACAATGAGGGATAGGAATAAAAGGCACTAGAGAGGATTTAAGCTAAACTGTGTGGTATAATTACATATATGTATAATATGAGCCTGAGGCAGGAAATAGTCCCTGAATTATGGAAATCTTCTTGTGTGGTACCAGTTCCAAAGAAACCCCACCCTATGGACCTCAACGACTACAGACCTGTAGCACTGACATCCCACCTGATGAAGATCTTGGAGAGATTGGTTCTCACACATCTCCGCCCTCTAGTGAGCCCCGCTATGGACCCCCTCCAGTTTGCTTATCGGCCGGGCATTGGGGTAGATGATGCCATCATCCATCTTCTGCACAGGGCTCTGTCTCACCTGGAGAAACCAGGGAACACAGTGAGAATAATGTTCTTTGACTTCTCCAGTGCTTTTAACACCATACAGCCCAGGTTATTGAGGGACAAGCTGGGCCTTGCTGGAGTGGACCACCACCTCTCCAACTGGATCCTAGACTACCTCACAAATCAACCTCAATACGTGAGAGCCCAAGACTGTGTGTCAGGTACCGTGATCTGTAATACGGGGGCACCTCAGGGTACGGTTCTCGCCCCTTTCCTCTTCACACTGTACACTGCAGATTTTAGGTGCAACTCATCCAGCTGCTACCTACAGAAGTATTCTGACGACTCTGCAATAGTGGGTCTCATCACAGATGATGATGACAGGGAGTACAGAGAACTGAACCAGGATTTTGTGGACTGGTGCCACCGGAACCACCTGAAGATTAACGCGGGGAAGACCAAGGAGATGGTGGTGGACTTCCGCAAAGGCAGAAGCCCTCCTAAACCAGTGGACATCCTGGGGACGGGCATCGGGATTGTGAACACCTATAAGTACCTGGGTTTGCTCCTTAATAATAAGCTGGACTGGGCAGATCATATGGAGGCCCTGTACAGGAAGGGCCACAGCAGGCTCTACCTGCTTAGGAAACTGAGAGCCTTTGGAATCCGGGGGGCACTTCTTAGAACTTTCTTCAACTCGGTAGTGGCATCAGCCATCTTCTTTGGAGTGGCCTGCTGGGGGAGCAGTATATCAACCAGGGACAGAAATAAACTTGACAAGCTGATTAGAAAGGCCAGCTCTGTCCTGGGGAGCCCACTGGACCCAGTGCAGGTGGTGGGTGACAGAAGGATACTGTCCGTGGTGAGCTCCATGCAGAAGAAGAAGTCCCATCCCATGCATGAGACTGTGATCGCGCTGAGCAGTACTGTCAGTGACCGACTGCTCCACCCTAGGTGTGAGAAGGAGCGCTATCGGAAGTCTTTCCTCCCCACCGCGGTTATCTGCTTATCTTATCTTATCTTTGCTGCTGTAACACACTGAATTTCCCCATTGTGGGACTATTAAAGGACTATTATTATTATTATTATTATTATTATTAAACACTGTCCAGTGTGCCCATCCTAGCAATTTGAAATGAAAACAAAGCGGTATCGTCTACCCAGAGTCCAGTACCAGCCTGGAGCTCGGCCCACTACTGCGAGAAGAGACTCAGGCTGAACAAAGGCGAGGTGTTCAGGATGAGTCCAGGCAAGGTTTCGTGGCTATCTTCTTTCCCTTTGGAGAATTGGGCTTCAGTGGGTTCAAATGGGGTAGCACTGGCAGATCCAGTGGCTCGATTTTGAGGGAAGACCATACCGCCGGCAGGTCCGCCGGAGAATGCACGACTAGTCTCTTTGTACCCAGCAAGATAGCAAACCCGAAAGGATATAACCATGCGTACTGAATCCTCCGAGCACGCAACTCCTCCAGTAGAGGTTTCAGCAACCTCCTCTTGAACAGGATAGAGGGAGCGACGTCTTGGTACAAGGATAGCTCAGTGTCTTCGTATATGATCTTTTGTTTGTTTCTGGCAGCCGACAGTATCGCCGCTGTATCTACATATGAAAGCAGGCCGCAAATAATATCTCGCGGTGGGTCTCCTTGTTTGGGGCGAGGACGCAGGGCCCTGTGTATCCGTTCTATCACCACCTGCGCCGCTCTTTCAAGGCCTAATAGATCTGAAAAGAGTTGTGCAGCCATATTGGGGAGAGAATCTGGTAGATAGGATTCTGGTAAGCCTTTCAGTCTTATATTCCTCCTCCTGCTGAGTGAGTGAGCGGTCTATCAGATCCTTGTGTAAGTTGAGATGTTCAGAGACTGTGTCTGTATGGAACTTTATGGTGGAGTAGGCCTCCTCCAGATTAGATAGTCTGTGACTAGTGGACTGTATTTCAGCCTTAATATCAGCCAGCTCAGACAATACAGGACTCACCACTTTGGCAAGCGCTTTCTGGAGAAAGGATTTGGAAATCTGCAAGGTGTTGCCTTCTCTCCTCTCAGAGCTGGTCACGCTGTTGCCGTCTGAGTCCTCTCCGCTCTCCTGCTCCTGCCTCCTTTCTCTCTCCTGTCTCCCCTCCGGCGCCATTTTGAGCGCCGCTAGCGGGGAGCGAGTACCCCCCTTTTCTCACGAAGCGCTGGAAGTCTCCTTGTAGTCTGGACTTCTTAGGTGTGCCAGGAGGGTCCCCGCTTTTGTCTCTCCCCGGCTTCACCATGTCTGCCCAAGAAATCCGGCAGATATGGTGAAGCAGCCATCACAGCGCGGTCAGGCTCCCCCCCCCCCCCGAACAAGCCCTTTAATATGCCCCACACAGTTTAATGCCCCCCCCCACAGGATGTTAGCCCTCATCACTGCCCCCATACAATATAATGGCCCCATCACAGTTCCCCATACAGTATGGGGGACCAGTGAAGAGGCCACTGTATGGGGGGACCAGTGACGTGGCCTAAAAAAAAAAAATCTGCTTATCGGCCGGGCATTGGGGTAGATGATGCCATCATCCATCTTCTGCACAGGGCTCTGTCTCACCTGGAGAAACCAGGGAACACAGTGAGAATAATGTTCTTTGACTTCTCCAGTGCTTTTAACACCATACAGCCCAGGTTATTGAGGGACAAGCTGGGCCTTGCTGGAGTGGACCACCACCTCTCCAACTGGATCCTAGACTACCTCACAAATCAACCTCAATACGTGAGAGCCCAAGACTGTGTGTCAGGTACCGTGATCTGTAATACGGGGGCACCTCAGGGTACGGTTCTCGCCCCTTTCCTCTTCACACTGTACACTGCAGATTTTAGGTGCAACTCATCCAGCTGCTACCTACAGAAGTATTCTGACGACTCTGCAATAGTGGGTCTCATCACAGATGATGATGACAGGGAGTACAGAGAACTGAACCAGGATTTTGTGGACTGGTGCCACCGGAACCACCTGAAGATTAACGCGGGGAAGACCAAGGAGATGGTGGTGGACTTCCGCAAAGGCAGAAGCCCTCCTAAACCAGTGGACATCCTGGGGACGGGCATCGGGATTGTGAACACCTATAAGTACCTGGGTTTGCTCCTTAATAATAAGCTGGACTGGGCAGATCATATGGAGGCCCTGTACAGGAAGGGCCACAGCAGGCTCTACCTGCTTAGGAAACTGAGAGCCTTTGGAATCCGGGGGGCACTTCTTAGAACTTTCTTCAACTCGGTAGTGGCATCAGCCATCTTCTTTGGAGTGGCCTGCTGGGGGAGCAGTATATCAACCAGGGACAGAAATAAACTTGACAAGCTGATTAGAAAGGCCAGCTCTGTCCTGGGGAGCCCACTGGACCCAGTGCAGGTGGTGGGTGACAGAAGGATACTGTCCGTGGTGAGCTCCATGCAGAAGAAGAAGTCCCATCCCATGCATGAGACTGTGATCGCGCTGAGCAGTACTGTCAGTGACCGACTGCTCCACCCTAGGTGTGAGAAGGAGCGCTATCGGAAGTCTTTCCTCCCCACCGCGGTTATCTGCTTATCTTATCTTATCTTTGCTGCTGTAACACACTGAATTTCCCCATTGTGGGACTATTAAAGGACTATTATTATTATTATTATTATTATTATTAAACACTGTCCAGTGTGCCCATCCTAGCAATTTGAAATGAAAACAAAGCGGTATCGTCTACCCAGAGTCCAGTACCAGCCTGGAGCTCGGCCCACTACTGCGAGAAGAGACTCAGGCTGAACAAAGGCGAGGTGTTCAGGATGAGTCCAGGCAAGGTTTCGTGGCTATCTTCTTTCCCTTTGGAGAATTGGGCTTCAGTGGGTTCAAATGGGGTAGCACTGGCAGATCCAGTGGCTCGATTTTGAGGGAAGACCATACCGCCGGCAGGTCCGCCGGAGAATGCACGACTAGTCTCTTTGTACCCAGCAAGATAGCAAACCCGAAAGGATATAACCATGCGTACTGAATCCTCCGAGCACGCAACTCCTCCAGTAGAGGTTTCAGCAACCTCCTCTTGAACAGGATAGAGGGAGCGACGTCTTGGTACAAGGATAGCTCAGTGTCTTCGTATATGATCTTTTGTTTGTTTCTGGCAGCCGACAGTATCGCCGCTGTATCTACATATGAAAGCAGGCCGCAAATAATATCTCGCGGTGGGTCTCCTTGTTTGGGGCGAGGACGCAGGGCCCTGTGTATCCGTTCTATCACCACCTGCGCCGCTCTTTCAAGGCCTAATAGATCTGAAAAGAGTTGTGCAGCCATATTGGGGAGAGAATCTGGTAGATAGGATTCTGGTAAGCCTTTCAGTCTTATATTCCTCCTCCTGCTGAGTGAGTGAGCGGTCTATCAGATCCTTGTGTAAGTTGAGATGTTCAGAGACTGTGTCTGTATGGAACTTTATGGTGGAGTAGGCCTCCTCCAGATTAGATAGTCTGTGACTAGTGGACTGTATTTCAGCCTTAATATCAGCCAGCTCAGACAATACAGGACTCACCACTTTGGCAAGCGCTTTCTGGAGAAAGGATTTGGAAATCTGCAAGGTGTTGCCTTCTCTCCTCTCAGAGCTGGTCACGCTGTTGCCGTCTGAGTCCTCTCCGCTCTCCTGCTCCTGCCTCCTTTCTCTCTCCTGTCTCCCCTCCGGCGCCATTTTGAGCGCCGCTAGCGGGGGAGCGAGTACCCCCTTTTCTCACGAAGCGCTGGAAGTCTCCTTGTAGTCTGGACTTCTTAGGTGTGCCAGGAGGGTCCCCGCTTTTGTCTCTCCCCGGCTTCACCATGTCTGCCCAAGAAATCCGGCAGATATGGTGAAGCAGCCATCACAGCGCGGTCAGGCTCCCCCCCCCCCCGAACAAGCCCTTTAATATGCCCCACACAGTTTAATGCCCCCCCCACAGGATGTTAGCCCTCATCACTGCCCCCATACAATATAATGGCCCCATCACAGTTCCCCATACAGTATGGGGGACCAGTGAAGAGGCCACTGTATGGGGGGACCAGTGACGTGGCCTAAAAAAAAAAAATCTGGCCCAGAGAATCCCTTTAAAGAGGTTGTCCATAAATTGGAGCAACCCCTGAGGCAGACAGGGAGGTGTTAAAATTAAAAAATAGCATACTCACCTGTCTGTTTGGTCTCATGGCGGCGTCTTGTTTCTCGAAATCCTGTACCTAATTGGTCTTAGTGATCACATGATGTGCAGGTCTTCTAGCAAGAAGGCGCCGGCATGAGACTGAATGTACACTGGAGGTGGACAACGGAGCACTGGGGACAGGTGAGTATTTTTTTATTTTTTTTTATTTTTTTTTTATTTTACACTTCCCGCTTGCCACATGGTTTGCTCCAATTCCTGGACAACCTATTTAAAGGATTTATCCATCTTTCTAATATTGATTGTCTTTAGGATAGGTCATCAATATTACATCTGTGGAGGTCCGACAGCCAGGACCTCTGCAGATCAGCTTTTCCAGGACAGTGTGGCTACAGATACAGTAACAATTCTAGGAGCCACGCTGTTCACTAGCCATACAGGGTGTAGCAGTGGGTTTAGGTAGTGCAGTGGTGCACATCGTATGGCGGGTGAGCAGCATAGCTCCCGACTTGTTATTACCTTTAGTGACGCTGTCTCGGTACCGCTGATCTACAGGGGTCCTGGCGGTGGGCCCCTAGAAACAATTCCACTGGTGGGCCATAGACATCCCAGTCCGACACTGTATATATCTATATACAGCAGGCAATACAATAGCAACAACAATTTTTTCAACTGGGTAACAATCCTCTGTCCTAGGATGTTAACAGCAATCAATTCTGCTCTTGTCTCCCAGCACTTCACATTCTGCACAATCCCCTTGGCTGGACGCCAGCAACTGGTATCTATTCTATAGGTTCATACCACAGTTCCTGGCTCAAGTGAGCCATCAGCCAGAGCTTGTCTTCTGTTGACTCCTCTTTGACAGGTGTCCTCTTCACTTCTGCAGTTGTTGGTCGTAGCACAGCCAGTGAGCACCGCACTCCATAGTCACACCAGGACTACTCCTATTCCATCAACAGGCTGAACTGTACCACTTTGTCTCAGGCATGTGCCAATGAGGTCTCTCCCTCTGACTTTTAGTCCTCTTCTACTATTACCCCCAGTGACTTACTTCTTTGTGATTCACTGAAGTTGGCCCATAGTGCAGCATCCCAGAGGGCTACTGCTTTAATTGTTTGTCTTTTGTGCCTCTGGGTTCTGTTGGTATGTCCCGTCCTCTGTGTTCTATGTTAAATGTCATTATTGGTAGTTTTTCCTGTGTTCTTCCCCCTCAGTGTTCAAACCTTAGCCTTGGTTCAGCCCTGGCTAATCAAAGGCACTTGGCGGGGTTGTGGGAGACCATAGTCTCCACAGTAACCGTTGGTCTTCAGTCTAGTCCAGTCTAATGCCAATTCCAGAGTGTGCAGAGCATCCCTGCATCCGGCAGCCGGACTGAGGCCCAAAGGCTAGCTACACAGCCTCAAGGAGGATTGTTTATCGCCCCAGGTGCAGCTAAAGACAGCCCGGGGAAGGAATTGCCGCTGTCTGGATTATTGGACAATTTCTGTACCTGAAACGTGCTTCTTTGCTCCTGCACACCATCTATGTAAGCCCCAGACACGTTTGCTCGAGGCTCCTGCCCACATCGAGGTGGTATGGGCCTGTAGCCATAGCTTCCTAACAAAAGAGTCTGCTGGGCACAATTAGAGACCTCCAGTGCACAAACAGTTCCTTGCACATTATAATCTTCTGAAGGAACTCAAAGCCCTTTTCTCTGTCTTATATTTATAATAACTCCACAACTCTCTGTATCTTCCAGTGACCTCCTTGTATGAGACTATAGGTTTCCTCCATATTGCATAATTACTCATACTCTTCCCAACTCTTCTCAGACTTAGTGGTGTGCGCTCTAAAATCAGTCCCTGGTCATGTGATATACATTTCATGGTCATGTGATTTACAGTCCATGGTCATGTGATAGATACACAGGTGCACAGCTCGTTACCAGGCAGATAGCTGATTGCTGTGCTGTGACGAGCCATGCACCTGTCTGTCCATCACATGACCATGGACTGATTTTTACCCACTGGGAATAAGCAGAATGATTGACAACAAGCAGAGATCTGCCTGTCACCAGGGTGAACCATATTAAACCAGCAACACAGACAGGTCAGGTTCACCTGAATATAACTTTCCCATGAAAACTTGTGCCTCTGTTACCGAGATATTCATTTATTTCACAATATGCAGATGAACAGTCTCCATTGCTCTGAACTGCTACATCCCACACTGCTCTAATACATTGGTGCGAATGCCAGAACAGAGGGCCAGGTGAGATTTCAGAATGGATGGGGGAAGGAGGGCATGTTAGAGCAGTGTAGAGCATAGTAATTTTGAGCAATGGAGCTGCCCTCGGTGCTCCAGACTGCTCACTTGCATATTGTGAAATAAATGAATATCTTGGCAACAGAGGCACAACGGAGAGGAAAAAGACATTATATTCAGGTGAGCTTGACCTATCTAGCTGGTTTAATATGTCACCCTGGTGACAAACTCCCTTTGACTGTAATATAATTTGGGTTTCTCTGACAGTGCGGCGTGGGAGAGATTGGTTGATCATGTTGCTGTTTGACATGAAAACATTGTATAGTAAAGCACAATACAGTATGAGTACTGGCAAATGACAATGACAATTGATGTTATAAAAACAAAACAATACAGTATTAACATGCCACATTCAGCTTCTTAGTGCAGAAGCAAAAAAAGAAGAGGCCTTTTAGACTTTTCTATCATTTATGATGCCCAGTTTCCTAGCAACAAGTGCCAAAGCAAGCTTAGGCCCATTATATTTGAGTGGGATGCTACAGAGCTATTATTGTTTCAAGTGCTGCCAAATGCTTCATAGACATAGATGTAACCCTCCGCTATACAGTAGGTTTTATTTTGTGTATTAGAGTAAGTAATTCGCAGTGATTGTAACTCAGTGAAGACTTTCCAGACTTTAGTTAATAAATATAAGTGAAAGAGGAAACCACACACATGTTTACATCTGAAAATCACCTCCTAGTGGAATCTTCTCTTCCATGGTTCACGTAAGAAACAGGTAACATTTACATTATAACTTAGACCATAGTTTCCTACTTTTTGAAATAGTTTTCAGGAAGATATAAATGTGTTCAACACAAGCCATGTGCACAAATATTGACCATGACCCCATAAAGGCAGTAGCATAGCTCCTAGTAATAGGTTCATCTCGATTGCCCCATTAATTATACCATTATAGTGATCAAGTCAATGGATCAAGAGTGCCTCTGATACTTATCATGTATCCTTATATACAGTAGATATTTGCAGTCATGCTCTTGTTGCTAGTGGAGTTCTGTTGTAACTTTGTGTTTGCCTCTGATACTTGTCAAAGGGGTGACTTTTCCTGAGCCCCAATAAAAAAATTGTAGCTGGTCCTGCTAACATTCAATTTATAATACTAAACCCTTTTTACAGAGTGGACAGGTCGAGGGTCCCATTGTGTGACTGCTACCACTGCTATGGCCCTGATGTCAGTAGAAAGGAATGGAAAGAAATACTGTTTCTTCTGATGTTGCAGCATAGACCATGCCCCTTTTCAAAGAGTCCACACCCCTTTCCTAACAGGACACACATCTTTTTATACAAGTCATAAATGTGTAAAAAAAGGATCTAAATGTGGCAAATTATGGCATACTTTATATTAAACGCATACACATTTTTGTCAAAATGACATATGCTTTTTTGCAGAAACCATATATGTTTTTATTTTGAAAAATGCACAATGTGAACGCAGCCTAAAAACAACTACACATAGGCTACAGGTTCTAATGCTCCATTCTGGTTCCAATATCATTAGGGGATCTGCTCTATAAATATGGAAATAGAACAGAACATTGGAACATACTGTACACAGACTGCACACTCAGTTGTGTGCATGAAGCCTAAGGCAACATCCCTGATATAACAGGCTGAACTGATGAACAGATATAAATGCAAAAAAATGCATCACTAATTGCAGCACTGTGTAAGGTTGGGTTTTGATCAAAAATGCATGCAGTTTTGAAAACACATATGATTTTTTTTTGTGAGCGCTTTTGAGGAGAGAAAAGCACCACATAAACCCACCTTTAGGCCGGGGTCCCACGTTGCAAACACGCAGTGTTTGGCTAATATGCTGCGTTTTACAGTACCTGCAAAGTGGATGGGATTCTGGCTAATCCTATCCACACATTACAGAAAAAAAATCCACAGATGAAAAGCTGCGTTTTCAAAAATGCTTGCATTTTTGAAAATTGCAGCATTTTAAATATACGTGTGGAAACTATGGCGTTTTCCGTATAGGTATAATAAGGTCAGAAATTCCACATAGAAAAATTCTACGGACTTTTTTGCGAAAAACGCTGCAGAAAAAAACTTGATGCATTTCCGCCACGTTTTTTTGCTGCGGCTCGCTACTTGGGGCCTTAGCCTTAAATAAAGCACTTCTACCTGTATTGATGTGATTTTTGTGGCCTCCACCTAAACACAAATCTTGCTGATTGTATTATTCACATAGATGGTGGATAATAAAAATTAGAGAAGGTCTTTCTGTCCATGTGCCATGGGACAGTTGGGTGAGTTTGGTGTGGAAGAAGTTGACTATCCTGCACAGAGATCTGACCTCATCCCTATGAAACACCTTTGCAATGAACTAGAATGGAGGTTGTGAGCCAGTCCCAGTGTCTGGCCTCACAAATGCTGTTCTGGGCAAAATTTCCCACAGCTACCAACGCCATATTAATGCCTATGGATGTAAAATTTGATGTCATAAAAGCTCCTATCCATATACAGGTGCATATTAGAATATCTTTGAAACGTTTATTTCTTACAGTAATTAAATTAAAAAAGTGACCTCCTATATTTTCTAGATTCTTTACACACAGAGTGTTCTATTTCATGTGATTTATTTCTGTAAATGTTGATTATGGATTACAGGTAATGAAAACCCAAATCTAAGAAAATTAGAATATTGTAAAAAGTTCAGTATTGTAAATTCAGTGTGTCACCTGCCAAGGTTTCCTAAGCCTTTAAATGTTCCCTTAGTCTGGTTCAGTAGGACACACAGTCATGGAAGACGCTATTGTATTACTGAAATGAATGAACGTTTCAAAGATATTCTAATTTATTGAGATGCATCTGTTAAATTATGCCTACATTTGCCAACCTGAATCTGGTTTAGAGACCAGGACTTCTCACATTATTGTGATGTACCTCCCATGGATCCACTGTCCTGTTCTACGTTCACCATGGGACAGCAGAGTTGGGGGGTGCCAGGAACTCCTAGCATCATAGATGAAGTATGAAATGAGCCATGGTCTTCTGACTGGTTTCAGACTGGGAAATATACAGTCATGGCCAAAAGTTTTGAGAATGACACAAATATTATATTTTCACATGATCTGCTGCCCTCTGGTTTTTATGTGTGTTTGTCAGATGTTTTTATCACATACAGAAATATAATTGCATTCATATTATGAGTAACAGAAGCTTATATTGACAGTTAGAATGAGTTAATGCAGCAAGTCAATATTTGCAGTGTTGACCCTTCTTCTTCAGGACCTCTGCAATTCTCCCTGGCATGCTCTCAATCAACTTCTGGACCAAATCCTGACTGATAGCAGTCCATTCTTGCAGAATCAATGCTTTAATTTTGTCTGAATTTGCTGGTTTTTGTTAGTCCACCCGTCTCTTGATGATTGACCACAAGTTCTCAATGGGATTAAGATCTGGGGAGTTTCCAGGCCATGGACCCAAAATCTCTATGTTTTGTTCCCTGAGCCATTTAGTTATCACCTTTGCTTTATGGCAAGGTGCTCCATCATGCTGGAAAAGGCATTGTTGAGCGCCAAACTGCTCTTGGACGGTTGGGAGAAGTTGCTCTTGGAGGACATTCTGGTACCATTCTTTATTCATGGCTGTGTTTTTAGGCAAGACTGTGAGAGAGCCGATTCCCTTGGCTGAGAAGCAACCCCACACATGAATGGTTTCAGGATGCTTTACAGTTGGCATGAGACAAGACTGGTGGTAGCGCTCACCTCTTCTTCTCCGAATAAGCTGTTTTCCAGATGTTCCAAACAATCGAAAAGGGGATTCATCAGAGAAAATGACTTTACCCCAGTCCTCAGCAGTCCACTCCCTGTACCTTTTGCAGAATATCAGTCTGTCCCTGATGTTTTTTCTGGAGAGAAGTGGCTTCTTTGCTGCCCTCCTTGAGACCAGGCCTTGCTCCAAGAGTCTCCACCTCACAGTGCGTGCAGATGCACTCACACCTGCCTGCTACCATTCCTCAGCAAGCTCTGCACTGCTGGTAGCCCGATCCCGCAGCTGAAACACTTTTAAGAGACAGTCCTGCCGCTTGCTGGTCTTTCTTGGGCACCCTGGAGCCTTTTTGGCACCAATGGAACCTCTCTCCTTGAAGTTCTTGATGATGCGATAGATTGTTGACTGAGGTGCAATCTTTCTAGCTGCAATACTCTTCCCAGTTAGGCCATTTTTGTGCAGTGCAATGATGACTGCACGTGTTTCTTTAGAGATAACCAAGGTTAACAGAAGAGAAACAATGATGGCAAGCACCAGCCTCCTTTTAAAGTGTCCAGTGGTGTCATTCTTACTTAATCATGACAGATTGATCTCCAGCCCTGTCCTCATCAACACCCACACCTGTGTTAATGGAGCAATCACTGAAACGATGTTAGGTGGTCCTTTTAAGGCAGGGCTGCAATGATGTTGAAATGTGTTTTGGGGATAAAGTTAATTTTCTAGGCAAATATTGACTTTGCAAGTAATTGCTGTTAAGCTGATCACTCTTTATAACATTCTGGAGTATATGCAAATTGCCATTAGAAAAACTGAAGCAGTAGACTTTGTAAAAATTAATATTTGTATCATTCTCAAAACTTTTGGCCATGACTGTACAGTCCAGGCCATTTTTACACATGTGCATGGAGCATGAATTAAAACCTATGGTGAACAGACAACTTTATTCATGTTTATAATGAATCCCTGACTGTATCACGCAGTAACCTACCTATATGCTGACTTACCACTAAAAATGATGTGATTTCTTCTTTTCTCATTCCATTGTTTTCTTCTTTATGAGAACAGATCTACTCTTTTTAATGGTAAAACAATGATAATAAATTCATACTTAAGCTTTGTTGTTTACAGCTTTTTAAAGTTTACCTCTAGTCATATAGAAAAACAATTATAATGCAGGACTATGCAAATGAAAGATGGTTATTCACTTTCTAATACTGATGGCATATCCTTGGGATAAGTCATCAATATTATATCGGCGAGGATCCACAACACCCGGGACCCCTGCAGATCAGCTGTTAAAGATAGCACAGCTCCCGGTAATGTTTACATGGCGGGAGCTATGCTGCTCACTTGCCATACATACAAAGTGTAGTAGCTTAAGAGACTGTCCCATAAACTGTACAGCGAGTGACCAGCTGATCTACGGGGGGCCTGGCGTCAGTTCCTTACAGATTTAATATAGTTGACCTATCTTAAGGATCGGCCATCAATATTGGAAAGTAGATAACTCCTTTAATAAGTTTCTATATAGCTTAGTTAATGTAGATGAGTCCTGTGTCTATCAGTCTTATGGCCATTCACTCGTCATGTGACCCCTCGCATTCACTTAGCAAGAAAGTTATATGACAAGGTATACAATGTGTACCGAGTCACATGCAGGTCACATGACACATGACGTAATTGTAAGCGGTAGATTATTCTGGAAGCGTAACAATAATCACTGTATTTATTGAAGAACAGAACAATGACACTGGAACTGGAGCTACACAAAGTAAAAACTGGAATATGCGCTTAAAAAGATTTGAATGCATTATTAAAGATTTAGCTGATCTTTTATTTTATTTTTTTTTAAATTTATTTCCTATCCATAACATAGGACAACAATTGGTCTATGGGACACACCGCTGCTGTACTCCCAACTGCTACTATTAAAAGTAGCAGCTCACACATTCCTGGGGAAAACAACTGATCTGCGGGGGTCCTGACAGTTGGACCAAAGTTGATCTAAAATTGATGTCCTATCTTATGAAAAGGATATCAGTTTAAAAAAATGCAGATAATCCCTTTAAACTGTCCTTAGCAATTTCACAATTTCATCCATGTACCTGCCTGTAGAAATTGCTTCAGTTGTGGTGTGGGAATGTCATGCCTCATGAGAGACTTCCCATTTTACATTTTTTATGATTTGATATATTTTTCTCATACTTCCGTTCTGTTTGTTTCATCCATAAATGAATTATATGGTACGTTTTTCACTGAAAATAAACTTGTCATTGACATGAATGGGAATCAGATTCACTTGATACAGCACAGAAGAGGGATTTCAGAAGCATTATGCAGGTTTTGTGGCTTTTTGGAGGACTCTTATTGGACTCAGAGGAAAAAAACCATAAAAAAACACACTAAATAATCTGATACATTACAGAATATTATAATTTGTTTTGGGGAATTGCATTATTCATGAATCACCAACTCAAAAGCAGCATTAATTTCCATATTCAGACACAAAATAGTCTTTATGGCAGTTATGCTTTGTGTTTAGGGATAATGTAACAATTTACAATAAGAAATGGCAATTGCTTGTGAATTTGTAATCCAAATCACATTAAATGAGCGCTATAAATTACATGTGTTGTTCGCTGGATTATACTTATGCAAAGTGTTTATGTGAAGCAGGTGATAATGTGGATTTTAGAAAATCTAAATACTATTTAGAAAATAGTATTTAGATTCCTTAACATATGGAAATTGAATTTTCTGCATCGCAAAACTAACAAATTCATTTTCATAACCAAATTTATGGATTTAAAATGTATATTTACACAAAATCTCTGCCAGGTAAGAATAAAGCTTCCCAAGTGATTGCTAAGGGTATAGTCACATGGTGACAGCATATCACAGATTTGCTGTAATCTTTGGGAAGTCAATGGTGGTATTTTTCTGCAACATTGCAAAAAGGGTGGGGGGGGAATAAAATGTGGTTTGACTGCACTGTGTTCATAGATCAGTATAATGAATTTGACAAACATTAACAGAACTTTTGCTAGCCAGCCCAATGATTGCCACAGGTCTGGCTTCAGAAATCTTCATTTAGTTTAGTGCCAGAGGAAGCTTTGTATTGCTATACATGTATTCATTTTTATTGATTTTTTGTTGCTTATATAGCGCCAATATATTCTGCAGCGCTAAACAAAAATTGTCATCATTCACAAATGTCCCCAATTGGACTCCTAATCTGTTTTCCTTCGCAGTCTCACTTCAGGCACAGGCACTCTAGGGCCAATTTTCATAGTATACCAATGAGTGTTTTTAGTGGGTAGGAGGAAACTAGAGTAGTCACAGATACAGAAAGTCCATACAAACCCCTTGTAGATATTGTCTTTGCTTAAAGCGATTCTATCATTAAAATAAAAATGTTTTTAAGCTTAAATCACGTAGGAATAGCTTTTAGAAAGGCTATTCATCTCTTACCCTTATTTTGCAGGTCCGCGTTGCCGTTTTTGAATTTTTCTTCTTTTCTTCATTATGCTATTTGTGCTCAGAAAGCACAGAGGGTGTTCCCCCTGTGCTCAGAGCACAGCGTTGTCGTCGATTCCAGCACTGCCTCTGTCTTCTCTTCCTGACGCGTCTCCTCCTCTTCACTCCTCTTCTTACACGAGACCACCACAAAATGGCCGACGGAACATGCGCAGTCGGCTCTGTCCACCCTGAAGATGAGGAGACACGTCAGGAACAGAAGACAGAGGCTGCGTTGGAATTGATGACAACGCTGTGTTCTGAGGACAGAGGGAACGCCCCCTGTGCTTTCGGAGCACAAATAGCATAATGAAGAAAAGAAGAAAAATTTGCGGACCTGCAAAATATAGGTAAGAGATGAATAGCCTTTCTAAAGGCTATTCCCACGTGCTTTTAGTTTAAAAATGTTTTTTTCTAATAACAGAATCCCTTTAAATTCATATCTATGACCCCCAATACTGAACCACTGATCTAATGTATTCCTCCAGGAAATATATGGATTACTCAGGTCTGCCAGAGAAATAGAACATATGTTTGAATACCAGTCATGGTCTGAACTAAGCTTAACACAGAAACAGTTTGTCTGTTCAAGGGGTTTTCCAGGATAAACTGAAAATCCAGAGGTTAGTGGGAGAGGTGTATGTGAGCCTCAGTACTTCTGATCTGACCCAGCCCGGAACCAGAAGGAATGTGAGATGAGCCGCACAAACAGAGAGGCGAATATATCGTCTCTATTTTACACCTTCCCCCGCCACCCTTGGGTTTTCATATTATTCTGGAAAACCCCTTTAAGTTGTTTAAAAAATGAATCATACATCCCCTGATTTTTCCCTTATATCAGTACCAGACACACTGTGTCACCCACAATAGTGCTAGCTTGATGGTTGGGTCCGCAGTGAATAGAATTGTGGGTCATAGGTTGTTCACCCCTGCTTTAAAGGGGTTATCCACTTTCAAATATTGATGGCTTATCCTTAGGATACATAATCAATATTAGAACTGTAGGTACTGCAGCGCTGCCCCAATGTTAGATATGCAGATCCTTGCAGATCTAATATTAATGGCCTATCCGCTTTAAAGGGACTATGCACAGCACAAATCATAATGCCAGATAACATGTCATATCTGATAACAAAGCAGATATAAAATGGAATTCAACACAATACAGCAATCTTTTTTCAAGAGTGAAAATATTAAGATTTTTGCTTATCTCATTCATATTGACATAACGTTTGGCGGCAGGAAAAAGAAGCTGAAAGATTCCATGTGTGACCTTATTTTGTTTGTGGACTCCATAAGGAACTCAAGGTCACATCTTGCGGCTAAATAAAAAAAGATCATAAAATGTGAAAGCGTTATGCTTCTTGTAAGAGTTGTAAAGTTATGGATCTAGTTGTAGTATATGCAGAGTTTCAACTACACTGTGTCACAAATGATTATGTAAATCAGATTTAAGTGTCATTAAGATTCCATTTTTTGTTTTTCAATCAAACCCATGGCTGGTATTGTGTCTCAGGGCTCTTTGTATCACTAAATTAATCTCGCCTGTGATAATTAGATTTGCCAGGTAAACCCAATTAAAACAAACCTACTTAAGGCTAAGGCCCCACTTTGAGAAAAAGCATCTTTTTTTGTTGCAGATTTTGTTTTGTTTCTTTGAGCCAAAGCCAGGAGTGGATGGAGCAGAAGGTAGAAGTATAAGTACTTCCTATATATTTTCCATTCTCAAAAAACCGCAACAAAATCTGCAACAAAAAAAGCTGCATTTACGCATCGTAGGGCCTTAGCCTAAGGCTGGGGCCCCACGTAGCGTAAACGCTGTGGCAAAAACCGCAGTGTTTCACAGTACCTGCAAAGTGGATGGGATTCTGGCTAATCCCATCCATTCACACTCAGACCTGATAAAAAGTATGTTTTGTGATCTGCTGTTTGATGTCTCCTACGCAAGCTTTCCACAGTGGGAGACAAGGTCTGTCACTAACTACTGAAGAGTAGACAGTTTCTGTCACAATGTTATGGAGAAGGAGCTCACAGCTCAGCCTCTCTAACTATAGACCTTTCGTCTCTTAGGATATTTTGGAGGATATAGAAAGAAAGTTAATTGCATTGGCCTCCTGCAAGTAGTCTTTAGATACCTATGTGATACTGTACTGATACGTCATGCTATAGATAGCAGGGCAAAGAGAAATATGAAAGCTAAGATGAAGTCTGATCAGGATAAGCTGGATTGTAGTGCAGTACACATGAATGATGCTTGGAGAGTGATAGACAATCAGTAATTTTGCTGTAGTGCTTGTTTAATACATTCCTTGGTACATACAGTAAACATACAATGCAGATATCGAGTAAAAAGAGGCTTAAAGAGGACTACCTCCACCAACTTCAGATCTTTACATCCCTAGATAGGTGCAACTCCACTGATTACAGCGCACTTGGATTTTTCAGCATCCCCCACCTCTCTATCTATCCCTATAGCTACCACAAGTAATAAATGCACTTAATTTTGGTGCATGATATGCTATTTAGGCTCTCTACTGTTAAGGTCAGATAGGAGCAGGCAAGGGAGCATGATTCTGAGCTCTATGACACTATCCAATCAGAGTAGAACCATATCAAATGTATCATTTTGTATTGATTCACTATTAATACAGCTTTGCTTTCTTTTATTAATCAGCAATTTCTATTACGTGCATTAGTTATACCTACAGATAATTAAGGTTTATTTCTGTGATCGAGTAGTCAAGTATATAATTCTAATTATTAATTAGATTGTAGATTAGATTGATAATAATTGTTTGAGCTCTTCTGTGAATGGAGATATCCAGAGATACACTTAACAGAACTTTTATTAGAGAGTTTGAAAATTATATCAAATGTCGCCAACTTCTACTAGAAAAAACTCCATACGTGTATGACATATCCAGGGCGCACTGTCTGGGTGCATATTATTTCTGTAGTAATTAGCATAGCAAGTCTTGCTTAGCCATCTGTGTAATGCATTGGAAGCAGATTTCCATTCCTTGGAGAGTTGAATGAAGGACTAACGTTAGCAATTTTTTCTTTGTAGGCCAAAATGAGCTGGATCACAAAAAGACTTCACACTGTGCTATCAAATGTGTTTAATATAAATGAGAAACTTTGTTCTTCAGAGAGTAGGGTCATACCTATTAACTGGGTTTAATATGCACATGAAACCTTGTTCTTCGGAGAGCAGGGTCATACTTGTGATATACATAGAGAGACCTAATGAGATCTTCTTATAGGAAAAAGTGCAAATGTCTTAATTAGAGATGAGCAAATTGAAAGTGGAATTCGATCCGAATTTCAGGAAATATTCTATTTGCATCGAATCCGGATTTCCTCACACTTCATGGTAACGAATCACACAGCTCTGATTAGGGGGTTTTAACCTGGCGGGTTCCGCCATGCTACATGTCCCCCTCGGCACCCCCCCGTGTGATACTCACCTGTCCTGGGCTCAGCATCCACTCCGGAGACTGCGGTCCTGCTCCCCAGGCCTCACTGCTGGGGCCTGTGATTGGGCCCCAGCGGTCACATAGAGCGTTCCGGCTTAATGACGTCATCGCGCCCCCAATCACAGGCTCCAGCAGTGACGTCTGGGAAGCAGGAGCTCAGTCACAAGGAAAAAGGGGAGCGAGGAGGACGCTGCAGACAGCTGGATTCCCAGGAGAAGTGAGGTAAGTTGAGTATTAGGGTTTGCTATTTTTAATCACTTCCCCTGGGCGAGACCCCAGAGTATAATAATAGCACCAGATCTAGGGGGAGGGTTTTTTTTTTTTTTTTTTTTTTTTACATTTTTTCTTTTTGTCCCCATAGGGGATTGAAGCAGCAATATTCTGATTGCTGCTTCAATAGGTATATGTTGCAATACACGTGTATTGCAGCGTATAGGAGGCTGTCAGCCCGTGCAGGCGCATAGGCTGACAGTCTCCATTCAAGGCAGGATCAAACAGGTATGCGGAGGGACTGCGTTGGGGAAGACCTCGGGCTGCCAAATAGGAGCAGCAGCACACCCGGAAAATATCGGTAGGGGGGAGCGATAGGAAACTCGATACATAATAAAACCCCTGAGATGCCGCGGTGAAGTTTGACCGTGGAATCTCAGAGGTTAACACCTGCGATCGGAGCTCAGTTTCTGTATGTGCACCATGCTACCGCCGTGGTTTGCGGGAAGTCCTTCCCGGCAGCACCGTACTATTAGGGCGGATGTCAGGAAGGGGTTAACGTGATTCGCAGCAAGTTAATTCGCATCGAATCGTTACGGAAAATTCGGCGAATCGGCTGAATCAAAGTTTGTTTCCTATCAGAGTTGTATCTATAGGGAATGCAGTGGTTGCAAATGGGTCAATGAGCCAGGGAACCCCGCAGGACCTCTTCATCACACTAAGGATGATTGCTCTTCTTGGTCTCCTTTCTGATTCTCTTTGATGCCTGACATTTTGTGCATTGAAAATATTTCCCCCTTGCTTTCTGGTCTATAATGATGCTTTTGTGGAGGACACAGGGGGTGATGTTTTATGATACACAGCTTTCAGAAAGGGGGAAATTAACCGGTCGATGCCAAAAGTAGCAGTTAGTCAGCATATAAGAGGAAAACTGTTGCACAAATCACTGTATCTAAGCCTGCCATGTTAGAAAAGTTATAGATATGTCTGATTCCAAAATATTTAGTTTTTGAGGGAAGAATGGAGTGAAACATATGTATTGGGACTTGTACCACTAATGTTTTAAGATCCTAGCAATGAATCAGATTGCTAGTACTGCACTGAGAGATCTTTTAAAATGGAGCTTTCACCACCTCACTAACTGTAACTCTTTGCATCCATCAATAGATGACGCTCCACTGATTCCAGTACAGTGGAAATTTTTTTCTCTAGCCCCCACGTTCCAGAGCAATAATTTCTTTTCGGCTCTCTACTGTCAGATGTACGGTCCCTGTCTCTCACTGTTCCAGCCAAGGACCACCTACCTGAGAGTAGAGAGCATAATTAGCAGATTGGGCGCTAAAACCAATTGCAATGATTGCTCAGGACTGGTGGGGGCTATAGAAAAAATTCTAAATGTGTCAGAATCAGTAAAGTGAAGGTGGTGAAAGGTCCTTTGTAACCCCCTTCCCTACATCCACCTTTTAAGGATGTCGGGAAGGGTCTTTGCTGGGTCTTTAAAGATGGGTGTTGCTGTGCTGCAGAGCGGCTGCCATAGCTACCACGTCTCCACTGTGATTGTGGGCATTGTAGTCTGGTGTGCACCCCCCCCCCCCCAAGGTATACAAAGTGTCCTATGGACCAGTCCCCACCGTACCTGTACATTTGCCGTTGCAGTCTGGCTCCCGTCTGGTGAGATCACGGGAACCGACTTGTTCCTATGGCAGCCTGGAGCCTTATGACAAGCCTCAATAGTTATGTAGCGAAAGTCCCAGTTGTATTGCAGTCTATGGGACTTGCAATCAAACAATTGTAGATTCAAGCCCCCTAGGGGGAACTAATAAAATAGTAAAAAAAAAAGTAAAAAAAAGTTTTAAAAAATATAAAAAACAAAAATATATAAAAATATTTTTCACATACAGCAGAAAAAAAAAAAAAATCAAAAGAGCAAAACTAAAGTATTTTCGCCATTTCGCCTTCCAGAAAAATTTTAATAAAAAGCGATCAAAACATCAGACATTCCCCAAAATGGTATAATTAAGTACATCTGGCCACACAAAAAAGGACGCCTTATGCATCCCTGTACATGGAAATATAAAAAAGTTATGGGTGTCAGAATATGTCTAAGAATTTTTTTTGCAAGAGTTTTGAATTTTTTTAAGGGGTTAAAATGTAAATAAAACCATATAAATTTGGTATCCCCAGAATCGTACCAACCCATAGAATACAGGTGACATGTCACTTTGGCTGCACAGTAAATACCGTACAAACAAAGCCCAAAAGAAAGTTGCACAAATGCAGTTTCTCTCCAATTGCACCCCATTTTATATCATACAGAATATTAGATGGTACCATAATGAAGAACAATTTGTGGCGCAAACATTAAGCCCTCATATGACTCTGTGAACGAAAAAATAAAATCGAGGAGTCAAAAACTAAAAATTAAAAGTCCAAAAATGCCTGCGGCGGGAAGGGGGTTAAGAGACTCCTGCATTTTTTGCACATCACTTATGCAGTAGGGACAATGCTAAATCATGTCAGGGATATCAGCTGATTTTGACCACAAGCAAAGATCAAATCTAATGTGACCCCAAGGATGTTGGAACCATGACTTCTAGTTGCAAAAAAAATCAGCAGTGCTTGCTCTATTGTCACTAGGGCTATAAATACCGGGACTGGATGAAGGGAGAGACTGATGTCTATGGGTAGTAAGGATAGGGTTGTCGCTCATCAAGGTCATGTCCAAATTATAGTTGATTCAGTAGGAATTGGTGCATCTCTCTGGTTGTCCACGGAGCATTGACCTGGCCTCTGGCTATACATAGCCTTAGTAAGAAATGTATTTTGAGGGTACAGGTTACTGAGATATAAATATAGTATTAAATATGACCCATTACCACCAACTCTGTAAACCAAGCTGGCTATAGATATATGATCTATAATATAAATTTTTCATTACATTGTTGGGAATAATGCACCCTTTACTTTATGTATTTACAGAAATAATATGCCATAGACATTATTGTTTGTATTTATACAGATTTTAGAGTTTTGTTGTTTTGACAGTTGAGAACAATTTGGTAAATATGGTGTTTACCTTGTGTTAGAAGGTTGCAGAGCACTCAAATGATATTATTCTTTAAAGAACACATAGAAATGCTATATTTTACAAGCAATAGGAGAGTTTTGTCACAATGGAGTCTATAACAACTGCTCACTGTAATTTTATAGCACTGAATGTCAAACAAGAAAAGAAGGTAATAATAATATTTGCCTGTATATGATGTGTTCCTCAGATCTGGGTGTTCTTTTCAGCTTCTATAGCTATGCAGACCAGCACAAAGATCCACCAGACATTATCATTTTTTATCCTGTTGTATCACAAGCATGAAAATATTTGGTGGTTCCTTCATACTTTAATTTCTTCTATGTTGTTAAACATTTGGAAACACAAAATATATTTTTTTATGCTTTCATTGTATTTTTGATAGCATTTTATTTTGTAACTTTTAAAGAGGTATTCACATATTAGTCATCCATGGAAATCCATTTATGTTATGGCCAAAGATGACCAGGAGTACTAAAACAGCCAGTCTGACTGTGCTTAGACTATTTAACTCCCATAGAATTGAATGTGATTTAAGTAAACAGCATGTGAATGTGTATGGATAGCTAAACTCTTTAAAACAATGGGAGGAATTTATTAAGACCGGTGTTTGTTACATCAGTCTTAAAGGAAAGCTGTAGAAGAGTGAAGAAATCAGGTGATACCTTTTAGAGGCTAACTGAGTATATTTATAAGTAAGCTTTCAGAAGTGCAAGCTTTCATCATCAGTATCCTTAGGAATCAAAGCTTGAAGATGCTCCACCGAGCCCTGAGATGAATCCGCTGAGGGACTGTAAGCAGCCCCTCGCACTGTAAGCAGCGAAGCTGAGGTTAGTACACCTCAAGGTACGCTTCAAGACACATGTGCCTGAAGTGCAGAGCATGCACAGTGAAGCAAGGTGCATTGATCTCAGCATCACTGAGTTTCTCAGCAGACACTGCACATCTTTGAGCTTTGATATCGACAGGAACAGCCTTATGTATCATGGTAGTGCATTCCAGAGTACACGGATGCACAAGAGAGATCTTGGAGGCGGTTGAATTAAGAGCAGATAAGAGTAGAGCGGAGAAGGAGGTATTTAGATAATTATGTGTGGGAGATTCGGTCAGAAATGTATGGAGGGGATAGGTTGTGGATGGCCTTGTATGTCAGCATTAACATATTAAGCTGTATTTACAGAGCAGTGGGTAGCCAGTGAAGGGAAGATGATATAGCTACTAGAAACGCTGGAACTCTGAATACAAGAGTGGTAATGTTTGGTCCAGTGAGCTATATTTAAGTGTTGTCAGCATCAGCAATGTTGTCGGCAGTGGCATCGAAAGTCATGAGACTATGAATTGTGAAGATCAGATGGGGAAACATACCATTAATAGAAAAGTGACAATAAAGCAGTGGAGCATTGGTAGAATAAAGCTGAGACTTGTGGTGCTTCAGAGTTTCTTAGATCCGATGCGGAAACATACCAATAACAGAAAAGTGACAATAAAGTAGTGGAACAGTGGTAGAGTTAAGCTGGGATCTGTGGGGCTTCAGAGTTTCCTAGATCAGATGGGGAAACATACAGTACCTCGTGTTTAAGATGGAAGGTAAGAGTGATGATGGTAATAAAAGTATGATGGGAAATCCATTACATTCTAGTCTATTTCGCACAGAACTGACAAAGGTTCCTTTGTTTAATGTTCCATTCACATAGCTGTAAGGAAATGACAAGTCTAGATTTTACAGTAGGTTCCCTGATGTCATGGTAATGGATTGCTGCCCCGGATTTCGCTCCATGGAAAGAACATAGTGGTGCCCACATGCTGCCGGTGATCAGATGCCTCTGTCACATTTGACCAAGGCATCTGATGGGTTAATACCACTGATCAACAAGGACTTGAATTGTAGCCATTTCAGCCAGAACTTAGTTGGGTAATACAGTGGAGACCTGGTGGTTATGGCACCTGCTCAGCTACTGAGCAAGCACCATGATTAATGACCTAACATCCGCTCTACTATTATGGCAAATGTTGGGAAGGAGTTAAAGTCCCATAAAACCCCTTTAAGTGATACATTATAGCAAACTATCAAGACAGAAGAGAGATGCTGATGCTCACAAATGATAAAGATCTGTTCATATCACATTTGTGGCCCACTAATCAAAAGTCCTAGACATGTGTAACTGTAGGCATTTCAGTTATAAGGAGCCTTAAAGGGGTTGTCCAGGATAAATTTATTCATTTATTTTAGGCTGGGAAAGGTGAAAAAAATTAACCATACTCACCTGTCCCTGGTGCTCCGGTGTCTTCCAGTGCAGTCTGGTCCTGCAGCTCCCATGTTTTCTTACAGTAGAAGTCCCTACCACATGTATAAGAAAGAGAGAAAAAGATTCATGGCATTAAGAAAGACGCCTAACCCTGATATTTGTCAAAAAGGTATAACGATTCTTTATTGGACAAAATTCATTAAAAACAATTAATAAAAACCTATGCAGTGGAATCAGAGAAGAGGGCAGGTACAGGTAACGATAGTGAATTGGTCCTTACAAAGGGCAAAATGTGTACTGTGTTAATAGTGTCAGCTAACATGTATTAGCCCTACAACTGAACCTCACAATCTGTTAATAATATGCCATCTGTAGATGGGAAAAAAAAAAAAAAAAAAAAAAAATAATCAATCAAAATACATACAATTTATAATGTGACCAATGAAACTTATACAGTCATATGAAAAAGTTTGGGCCCCCCCTATTAATCTTAATCAATTTTAGTTCTAAATATTTGGGTGATGGCAACAGCCATTTCAATTTGATATATCTAATAACTGATGGACACAGTAATATTTCAGGATTGAAATGAGGTTTATTGTACTAACAGAAAATGTGCAATATGCATTAAACCAAAATTTGACCGATGCAAAAATTTGGGTACCCTTATCATTTTATTGATTTAAATACTCCTAACTACTTTTTACTGACTTACCGAAGCACAAAATTGGTTTTGTAACCTCACTGAGCTTTGAACTTCATAGCCAGGTGTATCCAATCATGAGAAAAGGTATTTAAGGTGGCCAATTGCAAGTTGTTCTCCTATTTGAATCTCCTCTGAAGAGTGGCATCATGGGCTCCTCAAAACAACTCTCAAATGATCTGAAAACAAAGATTGTTCAACATAGTTGTTCAGGGGAAGGATACAAAAAGTTGTCTCAGAGATTTAACCTGTCAGTTTCCACTGTGAGGAACATAGTAAGGAAATGGAAGATCACAGGGACAGTTCTTGTTAAGCCCAGAAGTGGCAGGCCAAGAAAAATATCAGAAAGGCAGAGAAGAAGAATGGTGAGAACAGTCAAGGACAATCCACAGACCACCTCCAAAGAGCTGCAGCATCATCTTGCTGTAGATGGTGTCACTGTGCATCGGTCAACAATACAGCACACTTTGCACAAGGAGAAGCTGTATGGGAGAGTGATGCGAAAGAAGCCGTTTCTGAAAGCACGCCACAAACAGAGTCGCCTGAGGTATGCAAAAGCACATTTGGACAAGCCAGCTTCATTTTGGAAGAAGGTCCTGTGGACTGATGAAACAAAGATTGAGTTGTTTGGTCATACAAAAAGGCGTTATGCATGGCGTCAAAAAAACACAGCATTCCAAGAAAAATACTTGCTACCCACTGTAAAATTTGGTGGAGGTTCCATCATGCTTTGGGGCTGTGTGGCCAATGCCGGCACCGGGAATCTTGTTAAAGTTGAGGGTCGCATGGATTCAACTCAGTATCAGCAGATTCTTGAGAATAATGTACAAGAATCAGTGACGAATTTGAAGTTACGCCGGGGATGGATATTTCAGCAAGACAATGATCCAAAACACAGCTCCAAATCTACTCAGGCATTCATGCAGAGGAACAATTACAATGTTCTGGAATGGCCATCCCAGTCCCCAGACCTGAATATCATTGAACATCTGTGGGATAATTTGAAGCGGGCTGTCCATGCTCGGCGACCATCAAACTTAACTGAACTGGAATTGTTTTGTAAAGAGGAATGGTCAAAAATACCTTCATCCAGGATCCAGGAACTGATTAAAAGCTGCAGGAAGCGACTAGAGGCTGTTATTTTTGCAAAAGGAGGATCTACTAAATATTAATGTCACTTTTCTGTTGAGGTGCCCATACTTTTGCACCGGTCAAATTTTGGTTTAATGCATATTGCACATTTTCTGTTGGTACAATAAGCCTCATTTCAATCCTGAAATATTACTGTGTCCATCAGTTATTAGATATATCAAATTGAAATGGCTGTTGCAAACACCCAAATATTTAGAACTAAAAATGATTAAGATTAATAGGGGTGCCCAAACTTTTTCATATGACTGTATAGTGCATAGCTGAAAATAACCAGACTTTGTATATAGAGCTGGTTAAGCTATAACCCAAAGGTTAAACAGTGAATCGTTCAGTGAAGTTAGTACATAGAATTGGTATTAACAATAATAAAAGTGTTTTAGAAGGACCCACATAATTTAAGTATAAAAACCGTGCCTTACCTTAATCTGGCTCCACAAACATGACCCCACGCATATCACCTACTAAAACGGGCTTCCTCAGGGGATAGTCAGTCCCACATGTGACTGCTGAGACCAATGAGCAGCCTAAGGAAAGGGACATGGGACATCACAGCCGGCGAGAACATCCGAAAAAGAAGACAACTGAGCAGCAGGACCAAACTGAGCTGGGTTTTTCCCAGAGCACAGGTGAATATGTTTTTTTTTTTTTTTTTTTACTCCCAGCCTCATATACCAGACAACCTCTTTAAAGTGGCTGTGTTGTTAAGGACACTTATCTAAAGGACAGGGGATAAGTGTCTGATCGTTGTAGGCCTAACTGCTGGGTCCTCCAGTGATTAGGAGAACAGGAGACTGAAAGTCCCCCTAAGGCCAGGGCCCCATGAGGCAAAAACTGCGGCGTTTTGAAGCAAATCCCATCCACACATTGCAGAAAAAATAAGTGCAGTGGAAACGCGGTTTTGGGAAACCGCAGCATGTCAATTATACTATGGAAATGCCAGTTTCCCTATAGGTATATTTGAAGCAGAAAGTCTGCAGAGGATTCGTTGCTGCCACGGTTTTTCCTGCAGCGCTTTTTTGCTGTGGGACGCTATGTGGGGCCTTAGCCTAAAAAAGTTTCACAACAATAAGTCGCAGACAAGTCACTCAACTATTGCATGCAACTTGTCGTGTAACACCTGACACTGTGTAGCCCTAGCCTAAAAATCATGTGATAGACAGTCCATGGTCATGTGATGGACACACAGGTGCACAACTCATTACAGTCATAGCTCATAGATCTATGTCTTGTAACGAGCTGTGCACCTGTGTGACCATAGACTGTTGAAAAACGCTAATGTTAATTTTACCTGTAATGCCTAATGATACCTAATGCTGCCACTTCCCCTAGATTTATATGGGGAGGTAAAAATGCACGAAATAGCGCAGCGAAATAGCAGTTATAAATCCACGTGTGTTTGCTGCATTTTTTCCTGCTGAGTTTTTACAGTAGTTTTTTTCCACAGCGTTTTTGTGATTCACAAAGTGTGACCTTAGCCTAATATCTCACCCAGCTGGGAATCTGCTACCATTGTGTCTATGCAGCCAGATACACAGCTGCAAATCATGTTGGCAGGAGAGAGACGTGTGGCTGTATTTTGCTTGTACAGTACTTTTCTCATCGATAACCTAGCATATATTGAAGCCAAACAGATCAATAATACGTCAGTGACAGTGCTTGTATTTTGACAGATACATAATTTCATAATTATAATGGAAATTCATTTTGAAATTGATGGTGAAAATGCCACAAAAATTCCCAAACCAAAGCAGGCTGTGGATTAACTAAAGCCATGTGTTTCTGAGGAAGTCATACATTCCAATCGATTAGCATTGCACGTCTGGCTGCAGCAGTAAGAATGTAACAGAACACCCGCTGTTAATACAGCCTGAAATGAATGTATTGGTTAGCATCCTTCAAGGAGTTTTCCAGTTTAGAAAAATAAATCTCAATCACTGTATGAATGAAAAGTTTTACCAATTTGTAACGTGTCAATGTCTCACGTTTTTCAAGATTTGCTTTCCGTCAGGTAATGAAAACATACGTGTTTATACAGGACTTTATCTTCCGTGGAGAGAATAAACAAGCAAGATGGAAGTGTGAAAGAAATTAAGATTTGGGGTTGATTGACTGGATTATTTATTGAACAGAATTTTGTTAAATCTCATATCTTTTATGCTCTGATATTTTGTCCTATTTTAGTTCATTTTCACTGACCCTCCATACAATCAAATTAATGGGGGATCCATGAAAACAGGTGCCTCGGGTGCAAGACGGTTGTGAAAAAAGTTTTTTTCATGGCCGTTTTGCACCTCCTCAAAAGGGTTCAACTATAGAACTTATGATCTGTCTGGCGGAAAAGCAAAATAGAGAACTCAATGAATAAAGAGGATAAATTTAAATGTGAAACAAGAAGAGGGACAGTCTTATGCACTAATATTAAAAACATCCTATAGGCCATATATGTAACTTTAATTTAAAGGGAGTCTATCACTGCCCCCAGCTACTTTAAACCGCTTAGTGCTGTAGATGCTGTTAGCAGACCAAAACCAATACCTTTCTTATGTTTCAGAGCCCCAGGGATGCGGAGAAAAAGCACTTTTATTCTTATTCAAATGAGGATCTTTGAGCACAGGGGGAGTTTTCTTCCAATCCTGCATTCAACCCATTCCCCTGGGCAGTGGAAGGATCAAGTCACAGGTGAATGCAGGATGTGCATGTTTAGTGATGATGCACCAGTGCTCAGTAATAGAAGAAAGTGTTTTTTCTACACATCCCTGGTACTCTGAAATATAAGAAAGGTATTGTTTTTATTCTGCTAACATCATCTATAACACTATGGGAGGCAGCGGGATGCTGGAGACAGTGATAGACTCCATTTAAGTGTGAATATGATTAAGTAATAAAAGCTATAGCCTGTAAGGGGCAAAGCCTCAGAACAGTACTATAAATAAGAGCATGTCAAGGGGTTGAGCCCTGAGACAGCATCTTCATTGACCTGTGTGTTGTTTGGACCCTTCCGATCAGTGACTCTCCATAGGCCAGAGGGAGAGAAATTTGCTAACCATCTTGCTTTTGACATTACGATGACAGATGCAAATAAAATGTGCTCCATCATTCTATAATTATTTTCATTCCATTGTTCTGATCCTATGACGGTTCAGAACAATGGCCTAAACAGCAGCATTGTGAAAGTAGCCTTAGGCTAAGGCAACATGTAGTAAAACGTAGCTAAAGCCACAGCGGAAAAAATGCAGCAGGAAAAATGCTTTCAAATGCGTTTAGCAGGTATAAATAACATGCTGTGTTTTTTCCAAAACTAATTTTCCACAACATTTTTTTTTTTTTGCGCAATGTGTGGATTAGTTGAAATCTCATTCCATTTGTTGGAGTTTTAAAACGCTGAGTTTTTTTTTCTGCTACATTTCCACAGCAGCCAAAAACCCCCGACATGTGTGGCCTTAGGCTTAGAACACACGTTATAGAAATGAACCATTTTTGGCCGGTGTGTAATCTGATCAACACATTCCAAGAAAAAAACCTAGGAAAGGCTACAATTTTGAAAAACACAGCAAGTTAATTTTACCTGTGGAAACTGCCTTTTTCCCCGTAGACTTATTTCCTTTGTGCAGAACTTTTCTTTCCGCCGATTTTCGATGTGAATGTGAACTTATCCTAAGGCTTCATGATGTGAACTTAGCCTAAGGACTTGACTATAGTTTTTATTTGCAGTGCTTTCACACCACTACTGTTTTCACCCCATGATTTTTGTTTCTAGCAGGGAATCAGTTTTGGTAAATGAACAGTCAAAAAAACAGATCAGTTGTGTAGTTTTGCATTTATTCATTTATTTATTTTTGCAGGATGAAAACTAACAGGAACGCAAAATAGCAATACTTTTGGCATGTATTTTTGTAAGGCTATGTCTCAGTTAAGTGTATCAGTTTATTTTTATGTTTCTGTGTAAAAACTGATGCATTTAACTGAAAGAAAAAAATTTGGTGTGAAAGCAGTTTCAAAAACAAATACAAAAGTTTTTATGACACATCCAGCTTAAAAACAGATCCAGTGTGTCAGTTTGCATCCGTTTGCGTATATTTTTGTTAAAAAAAGAAATAAAAAATTTAAGAAAAGATGTCCTATAATTGTTATGTCCTACTACAGTAAACCTGACAAGTTAGGGACAGTGACAGGTCTACAGTAATATTAAGTCTACAGATACAAGGTGACTTATCTGATGCTATCATTGTGTCATCTTGATACTCTGTCTATGTGTAAGTGAACCTTTTGATGGCTCCCATAGCCTTCAATTATTACACTTTGCTGAATCTGATGCTGCTGATGCCCTTTACTGTTATTATAAGATGATTTTTCTGCCTTTTTCAGTTTTTTCTTGGGTATGACACTACAAATGTTG
Source organism: Leptodactylus fallax (assembly GCA_947044405.1). Classification (NCBI taxonomy): domain Eukaryota; kingdom Metazoa; phylum Chordata; class Amphibia; order Anura; family Leptodactylidae; genus Leptodactylus; species Leptodactylus fallax. The sequence goes on from CAMRHE010000150.1 coordinate 1,579,674, forward strand.
ACAACTGACTTTGTTTGCTGGTTGTCTATTGCCAGCTTTGTAGCCTGGGCAACTTGACTAGGGCACTTGTTTTTTGCACCAGTACTCTGCTTGTTTCATATTTGTCTTACATGTACCAGTTTGCTCAAAGGTAAATTCTGAGCACACAACCATATTACTGCTCTGTATGCCATCACATTGCATATTAGGGATGTGTTTAGAAACATCACTTTAGGGGAGAATATGGAGGAGGATTATTATGGAACCGCACTGGACCGAGTGCTGTCTGTTATATGAATCCAAAGCCATGAAAGTGAAATACACACTGTCCTCTGCATGAGCCCTAGAAGGGGATTCAGACAATGATAGGTAAAAAGATTTATGATGGCCAGGCCCCCACAAATGTAGCGGTATTTGAGCTTGAAAGCTGAAACTCCATTCAAGTATATGGGATTCAAGAGGGGTTCAAGGGATGATACAATGGTCTCCTATCATGTATTGTCACAAACATAAATTTAGTAGAAGAATAGAAGATGGTAGAAATGAATCAGATCAGGAGCAAGGATACCAGGTTTCACTTGAAGAATATAACCTATTATGCCATCTGTGAATGCTAGTATAAAAAACACAACCATTTACTGTAGCTCTGAGCCATTCATCTCTATTTATTATGTCATCCAATTAATGAATTACAGTTACCGTTAAGCTAGCTAGTGTTTCCGTTCTTTGGGACGGCTACATGCGGAAACCCGCGGATCCCATAAACTAGAATGGATGTCCATCATGTTTCCACCTGAAATTGGCGGAGAGAAAAGTCCTCAGCATATTTTAAGCAGAAAGGGGGACAGAGTCAACCAACAGTCACCCAACGCAGGTCTGACCGCAGCCTTACATGGTGACAGATAGTAAACTTTACATTCTGCTGAAAAGATTATGATAAATAGTAGTGACAGACTAAGGCCGTAAAATGGCTCTTATAAAACCACCTCTATGTCCATTTTTAACAGCCGTTAGACAAAGGCCTAAAGCCACGTGACAGCCATTTTTTATAAAAATTGGACTGAATGATTGTATTCACATGTTCTTTTTTTTGTTTTTGAAGGTCAGAAAAAAACAGTTAAAACACCTAACATGCTCTCTCTTTGTCCTCTTTGAAAGAGACAGGGACCCAATAAAAATCAGTTGATCCATTTGATGCAACCCACCAAAAAACGCCCCACGTTGCGGAAACGCAGCTTTTTTTTTTTGCAGATTTTGCTGCGGTTTTTTGAGAGAAAGCCAGGAGTGGATTGAGCAGAGGGGAGAAGTATATGTACTTCCTATATAGTTCCCATTCCTTTTGCAGCCATTCTTTGCTTTGGCTCAAAAAAACGCAGCAAAATCTGCAACCAAAATACTGCTTTTCCACAACGTGGGGCCTCAGCATTACATCCATTAAAAAAGGATCCATTGATTCTATTTCATCTGTGTCGTCTGTCCAAAGACAGGACAAAGATAGAGCATGTCAGTTTTTTGTCAGCCATGAAAAATGGTCAGTCAAAAAAAACGGACATGTGAATAGATACATTGAAATCAATGTTTTCTCAAAATGGCCTTCACACGGCCTTTTTTAAGGTTGTATGAATAAGGTCTAACGCTACATACACAAAATGGATGAAATTGTCAGTTTTTAACGTCCGTTTACGATCAGCTTTTTGATCAGCTTTTTGTTTGTCCATTTTTACTGATCCATCTTTAATTTTCTGAGAACAAAACGGATAAATGTTATTAGGCTGAGGCCCCACATAGCGGATTGCAGCGAAAAAGCGGTGCGGGAAAAACCGCGGAGGAAACGCATCATGATTTTTCCTGCAACGCTTTTCACAGAAAGTCTGCAGAGTTTTCCTCCTCGGACTTCCTGCTTTAAATATACATATAAAGAAACCGCCAGCGTTTCCATAGGTATAATTGACATGCTGTGATTTCCAAAACCGTGACGTGGGGCCCCGGCCTGAAGCAGATTTTGAAACTTTTTTTTTAAAAGTACATCAAAAATGTGGTGTGAATACAGTGTAGCGCAAGTAGTATTATATGAGCAGATGAAGGGTGACACCTAATGGCCGACAACAGAGGGGATTTATATGACATATGTATTCCACCATACACAATTATTAATACAATGCATGACTGCCCTCTCAGAGCCATACAATGCATAGATTATCTTCATTACATTAACTTGCTATGCATATTAATGCAGGCACCATGTACAGACAGTTAATTAGAACACCGCTGCTTACTTGGACTAATTAGGTATAGACACAGTTCTCGCTCTCCGTCTCTAGGTCTGTCACAGACACTAAGCTTTCATTTGTCCCATATGCCACCATTAATAATACTGAGCACAACAGTAATATTCATCCCAGAATGTGAACATGCCATAAATATATTAGAATTCTAAATACGAGTATCACTAGAAATGATGGGAGGTCTGGTCTGCGCTGCATTGGATTCCATATTGTTCATCCCATTTTCACTAAACCACTAATCTAACGGCTCGTTGCAATATGTTTCCCAATGATGAGCCCTGTAGTTCCTAGTTATCTAGAGTATGTCACAGACTGGGCCATAGGAGGATCAGGGCTTATTAGAAGAGAGGTATCTAGGACAGATGTGCTGTTGAATTTGTATTGCTGCCTGGAAGCCACCATGAAAAAAAAAAAAAATCGCCATTTTGCTAATTTGCATAAAGAATAAGCTTTATTTCAACAAATTGATGTTTCACGAAAGCACAAAAAAGGTATCATTAAAAAGTCTATGCATTGCCCTAGCTGCGTCTGGACAAATCTGGCGGTAGACACTCTCTAACTGACCAATATAATATGGTTTTATGATGTTGCATACAAAGTCATTGTGACAGTATTAGCATTCATACTACGCTAAAGTATACATGGTGTTTCAACGTATATCTCTCATCTACGCAGGCCAGAATTTGACAACTTTGAAGTTAGGAATATAGGGACGTAAGTTCCACCTCTGGATATGACACTGACTCGTATCTCAATGCAGTGCGCCTGCTCAATTTGGACAGATTTTTGGCCATGCCCTCTTTATGGATTGGGACTGTTGCTGAGAATTAGGGACAATCCCAGCAAGCTCAGGACAGTTAGTAACTATGATGTGGTCATATCCATGCCATAACGTCTTAAAGGGTTTGTAGGAGAATAGAGATGATTACTTCTTTTTCTAAAAACCACACCATTCTTCTATCTGTTATTGCAGATTAGCCCCATAGCCTTGAGTGGAGGTGAGATGCAATAACAGGCACAGCCAATGGCCCAGAGTGGTGCTGTTGCTGGAAAAGAGAAAAACATTTTTTTTTCTAGTATTCTTAACCCTTTTCCGACATCCACCATAACAGTATGGCAGAGATGTTGGGTCTTTAGACATGACACATGCACTAGACTGCAGAGAGTTGGTGGTGACCTAATTGATCCTGGGTATTAACCCTTCCTGTGTTGGCCAATTCCCCCCTCCCTGCACACCTGACTCCATTTTCCCCTCCCTGGCTCACTTTTCATGGCTGATACAGCTACTGTGCAGTGAGATTGCAGGAACCGTCTGGTTACTATGGCAGCTGGGAGCCTTGCGAAAGCTTCTAGGCCTGCCATAGGAATATAACTATTGAGATCTGGCTGTGGCAGATCAGTATTTGCGGCCCGCGGCCTAACTTACAGATACCCGCTCACAGCGTCATCCACTTCCCTTTCTGCGTCCCATAGCAGAAGGGGAAGCGGGGGCGGCCACGAGCAGACGCGGGGAAAGGTAAATAAATAGGCCCTGACCTGCTGGGGATACTCCAACAGGTTACAGCCTATTTGTATAGATAAAAAAAAGCTATGCCTGCGATGCCTTGATGCAGCCGCCGCCTCCTCCTCTTGTCCGCGACGTCTGTGTCTCAGCGTAGGCGGCGTGATGACGTCATTGTATCGCCGCCTGCGCTGAGATGCGACGTCTTGTAAACCAGCCCAGGACAGGCCGTGCTCAGCTCTGGTTTTTTTTTTTTTTTTTTTTTAAAGCGGCCTGTCCTGGGCTGGTTTACATTAAATAGTAAAATGCCGCCCCCCAGACAGTGCCACCCGAGGCGGCCGCCTCACCTCGCCTCATTAGCGGTGCGCCCCTGCATATACCCCTAGTATACACTTCCCTTTCTGTCACAGCATATACCCCAGTATACACTTCCCTTTCTGTCACAGCATATACCCCTAGTATACACTTCCCTTTCTGTCACAGCATATACTCCTAGTATACACTTCCCTTTCTGTCACAGCATATACCCCTAGTATACATTTCCTTTTCTGTCACAGCATGCTCCCTTAGTATACATTTATCTTTCTGTCACAGCATATACCTCTAGTACACATCTCCCTTCTGTCACAGCATATACCCCTAGTATACACTTCCCTTTGTCACAGCATATACCCCTAGTATACACTTCCCTTTCTGTCACAGCATATACCCCTAGTATACATTTCCTTTTCTGTCACAGCATATACCCCTAGTATACATTTCCTTTTCTGTCACAGCATGCACCTTTAGTATACATTTATCTTTCTGTCACAGCATATACCTCTAGTACACATCTCCCTTCTGTCACAGCATATACCCCTAGTATACACTTCCCTTTGTCACAGCATATACCCCTAGTATACACTTCCCTTTCTGTCACAGCATATACCCCTAGTATACATTTCCTTTTCTGTCACAGCATGCTCCCTTAGTATACATTTATCTTTCTGTCACAGCATATACCTCTAGTACACATCTCCCTTCTGTCACAGCATATACCCCTAGTATACACTTCCCTTTGTCACAGCATATACCCCTAGTATACACTTCCCTTTCTGTCACAGCATATACCCCTAGTATACATTTCCTTTTCTGTCACAGCATGCTCCCTTAGTATACATTTATCTTTCTGTCACAGCATATACCTCTAGTACACATCTCCCTTCTGTCACAGCATATACCCCTAGTATACACTTCCCTTTGTCACAGCATATACCCCTAGTATACACTTCCCTTTCTGTCACAGCATATACCCCTAGTATACACTTCCCTTTCTGTCACAGCATATACCCCTAGTATACACTTCCCTTTCTGTCACAGCATATACCCCTAGTATACACTTCCCTTTGTCACAGCATGCACCTTTAGTATACATTTATCTTTCTGTCACAGCATATACCCCTAGTATATACTTCCCTTTCTGTCACAGCATATACCTCTAGTACACATCTCCCTTTCTGTCACAGCATATACCCCTAGTATACACTTCCCAATCAGTCACAGCATATACCCCTAGTATACACTTCCCAATCAGTCACAGCATATACCCCTAGTATACACTTTCCTTTGTCACAGCATGCACCTTTAGTATACATTTATCTTTCTGTCACAGCATATACCTCTAGTACACATCTCCCTTCTATCACAGCATATATTGCTACTGTCCTTATGTGACCCAACAGACGTTTCTATTTGTCTTTACACTGTGTATAAAAAAGGCAATATATTGGTTTCAGTAAACTTGCATACGTTATCTTTGCTCTGGCTGGGTTGATGTAAGGTCTGCTGCATCACTGGGTCCATTCAGGTCATACAGTTGTTCTCAGCTGACTGTTCTGTGTCTATATTTCAGGTATGTCATTCACCACGTAAACATACACATGCATAACATATCAGCTGTCCGCTAGCTGAACATTCATACAGATTGAGTCCAGCAGCTGTGGAAACAAATAATGGGATTCAGTTTGCAAGTAGCACGGATCATTTAAGACATGTTACACTACCCTGTCGTGTCAGTGCAGACATCATTTTACTTTGTTATCCTAGGGAGTAGAGACAGAAGCAAAAGACATAAAATGTCACATAAAAAGCTAAAGTAGTAGCAATTCACATCACTCATATTAGTATAGGGTAAATTACAGTGGGTATTCAGAACCCTTTAAATTTTTCACTCTTTATTTCATTGCAGCCATTTGCTAAAAGCAAAAAAGTTCACTTTATTTCCCATTAATGTACACTCAGCACCCTATCTTGACAGAAAAAAACAGAAATGTAGATATTTTTTCAAATTTATTAAAAAAGAAAAACTGAAATATCACATGGTCATAAGTATTCAGACCCTTTGCTCAGTATTGAGTAGAAGCCCCCTTTTGAGCTAATACAGCCATGAGTCTTCTTGGGAATGATGCAACAAGTTTTTCACATCTGGATTTGGGGATCCTCTGCCATTCTTCCTTGCAGATCCTCTCCAGTTCCGTCAAGTTGGATGGTGAACGTTGGTGGACAGCCATTTTCAGATCTCTCCAGAGATGCTCAATTGGGTTGAGGTCAGAGGCTTCTTTCAGGCCACTCTGCCATAAAGCACCGACTGGTGGAGGGCTGCAGTGATAGTTGACTTTGTGGAACTTTCTCCCATCTCCCTACTGCATCTCTGGAGCTCAGCCACAATGATCTTTGGGTTCTTCTTTACCTCTCTCACCAAGGCTCTTCTCCCACGATTGCTCAGTTTGGCTGGACGGCCGGGTCTAGGAAGAGTTCCAGTCATCCCAAACTTCTTCCATTAAAGGATTATGGAGGCCACTGTGCTCTTAGGAACCTTGAGTGCTGCAGAAATTCTTTTGTAACCTTGGCCAGATCTGTGCCTTGCCACAATTCTGTCTCTGAGCTCCTTGGGCAGTTCCTTTGACCTCATGATTCTCATTTGCTCTGACATGCACTGTGAGCTGTGAGGTCTTATATAGACAGGTGTGTGCCTTTCCTAATCAAGTCCAATCAGTTTAATTAAACACAGCTGGACTCAAATGAAGGAGTAGAACCATCTCAAGGAGGATCAGAAGGAAATGGACAGCAGGTGAGTTAAATATGAGTGTCAGCAAATGACAGCAAAAGGTCTTAATGCTTATGACCATGTGATATTTCAGTTTTTCTTTTTTAATAAATTTGCAAAAATATCTACATTTCAGTTTTTTTCTGTCAAGATGGGGTGCTGAGTGTACATTAATGAGAAATAAAATGAACTTTTTTGCTTTTAGCAAATGGCTGCAATGAAACAAAGCGTGAAATACTTTCCGTACCCACTGTATCTTGGGCCAATGTTCCCTCTATTGAGTGTGCCAATGTGAATATTTAAAAAATTAACTTTTTTTTTTTTTTTTTACTAAATTAGGCAGAGGTTTCTATACATATTTATACATTACCCAAAGGAATCCATGCATCCTTATAGAGTAGCTATAGGTGGTGCAGCAGTAGCAGTCACTACCAGGCCGTAGACTCTGAGGGGTCCCCAAAGGTTCCTCTGCCACACAAAATATACCACTATTCTAAATGGAAGATAGGTCCTGGTAGAAGGTAGAAAGGGCTTACAAATTTTGCATTGGGGCCCAGAAGCTTAAAGTTATGCAACAAGTGTCTGATAGGTGAAGGTCTGACTGTTGAGCCCTCATGAGAACAGCGGTCTTATGTGCCCCAGGTAAATAAAGAAACAGGTTGACAATTGACAGGTCCCAATGCGTGGCGACCACAGATGCAACCATACCCCAGGTGCACTGAAGAGCTCATTTGCATATGGATTAGTAATTGATTTTCTTGGCAGCAAAACTGCACAGTGACACAAAGCAGGTATGTTCATTATTCCACTAACCAGCCCTACAACCGCATACTAGTGGTTTGGTAGCCATTTTGGTGGCAATATACAGTAATTCCTTTCAGCATTTATATTGAGTTTATTGGTATTGATTTATTTAGCTGCAAAGAGCATTACAAATGGTGTTTGCAAACCCATGTAGATATGAACTATCCATGAACATATGATGTAGGCCAGGAACTGTATGAGCTGCTTGGTCCTAGAGAATTACATCAGCTCTGTAGTGTAGCTCAGGAGGGTCGTCTAATTGTATCAGCCCCAGTTAGAGGGAAAATCAGCAAAAAAACCCCCAAAAAGTAAGGTTAAAATGCCAAAGGCCTATTATGACCATATAGGAGGCACAATCTATGAATAAATAAGTAAATAAAAAGACAAAAAAATTAAGTTAAATAAAAAAAGGAAACACTTTAGTGATATTAATAAAACATGAAAAATGTGAAAGTCAGACACATTTCCCCTCATTTATTGTTTACATTTTCCTGAATTTAAAAAAAAATATTTGAATAACCCAAATGAAAAAAATGTTATAGTCTTCAAAACTGCATAATAGAAAAAAATTTGAAAATGTCCAGTCCTAAACCAGAAAAAATTTCTCAGTCCTGAAATGGTTAAAGAGGATGTCTAATTTCAGCAAATAAATGTTACTGTATGTACAGTGCTTTGCGAAAGTATTCGGCCCCCTTGAACTTTTCAACCTTTTACCACATTTCAGGCTTCAAACATAAGGATATAAAATTTTAAATTTTTGGTGAAGAATCAACAACAAGTGGGACACAATTGTGAAGTGGAACGAAATTTATTGGTTATTTTAAACGTTTATAAAAAATTTAAAACTGAAAAGTGGGGTGTGCAATATTATTCGGCCCCTTTACTTTCAGTGCAGCAAACTCACTCCAGAAGTTCAGTGAGGATCTCTGAATGATTCAATGTTGTCCTAAATGACTGATGATGATAAATATAATCCACCTGTGTGTAATCAAGTCTCCGTATAAATGCACCTGCTCTGTGATAGTCTCAGGGTTCTGTTTAAAGTGCAGAGAGCATCATGAAGACCAAGGAACACACCAGGCAGGTCCGAGATACTGTTGTGGAGAAGTTTAAAGCCGGATTTGGATACAAAAAGATTTCCCAAACTTTAAACATCCCAAGGAGCACTGTGCAAGCGATCATATTGAAATGGAAGGAGTATCAGACCACTGCAAATCTACCAAGACCCAGCCGTCCCTCTAAACTTTCATCTCAAACAAGGAGAAGACTGATCAGAGATGCAGCCAAGAGGCCCATGATCACTGTGGATGAACTGCAGAGATCTACAGCTGAGGTGGGAGAGTCTGTCCATAGGACAACAATCAGTCGTACACTGCACAAATCTGGCCTTTATGGAAGAGTGGCAAGAAGAAAGCCATTTCTCAAAGATATCCATAAAAACTCTTGTTTAAAGTTTCCCACAAGCCACCTGGGAGACACACCAAACATGTGGAAGAAGATGCTCTGGTCAGATGAAACCAAAATCAAACTTTTTGGCCACAATGCAAAACGATATGTTTGGCGTAAAAGCAACACAGCTCATCACCCTGAACACACCATCCCCACTGTTAAACATGGTGGTGGCAGCATCATGGTTTGGGCCTGCTTTTCTTCAGCAGGGAAAGGGAAGATGGTTAAAATTGATGGGAAGATGGATGGAGCCAAATACAGGACCATTCTGGAAGAAAACCTGTTGGAGTCTGCAAAAGACCTGAGACTGGGACGGAGATTTATCTTCCAACAAGACAATGATCCCAAACATAAAGCAAAATCTACAATGGAATGGTTCACAAATAAACGTATCCAGGTGTTAGAATGGCCAAGTCAAAGTCCAGACGTGAATCCAATCGAGAATCTGTGGAAAGAGCTGAAAACTGCTGCTCACAAACGCTCTCCATCCAACCTCACTGAGCTCCAGCTGTTTTCCAAGGAAGAATGGGCAAGAATTTCAGTCTCTCGATGTGCAAAACTGATAGAGACATACCCCAAGCGACTTGCAGCTGTAATCGCAGCAAAAGATGGCGCTACAAAGTATTAACTTAAGGGGGCCGAATAATTTGGCACGCCCCACTTTTCAGTTTTTTATTTTTTACAAAAGTTTAAAATATCCAATAAATTTCATTCCACTTCACGATTGTGTCCCACTTGTTGATTCTTCACCAAAAAAATTAAAATTTTATATCCTTATGTTTGAAGTCTGAAATGTGACAAAAGGTTGAAAAGTTGAAGGGGGCCGAATACTTTCGCAAGGCACTGTATAATTAAAAATTATACGATTTTCCAGTATAAAAATCAGTCCATGGTCATGTGATGGACACAGCTGCACAGCTCGTTACAGTCACAGCACAGTAATCAGACATCTGCCTGTAATGAGTTGTGCACCTGTGTAAATATATATTGGAAAATTTATTTTCAATATACAATAATACTGAAACTGGACAACCCCTTTAGGCTAATGCCCCACGTGGCATTCCGGGGCAAAGAAGAACTGCGAGAAAAGCCGCGGTGGCAACGCATCCTGGTTCTTCCCGCAACGGTTTTGGAAATTGTTGCGTGTCCGCACTGCAGATTTTCCCGCAAAGTGGGGATGGGATTCACTAGAATCCCATATCCACTTTGCTGTGACTGTAAAACGCCACGTTTTTTTACGTCACGTGGGGCCCTGGCCTTAAGTGGTATTCTGTATCAGTATTTGTACACAAAAGGCTGTCAATCATGCCATGTGGGTTGACTTAGCAGGATCACTACTGTCTCTTCTTGGAGGCCTGCCAAGATTTACTCTCTTCCTCTATCATATGGTCTATCTACATGGATTTGCAAACACCTTTTGTCATGCTCCTTGCGATCTGAATGCGCATTTCCACCTTGCCATGGGCAAAGCATTTAGTAAAATGAATTCACAACATCGGAGATCCCCATAAAAAGTCCAACTTCATTCATCTCCTGAAAAGGCAGCATTTCAGCTATACAATGTCTTACACTTACTTAACCGTAGGTGTAACACGAGCGAGATCTACACAGTACAGACAGGTGGTTTTAATGTAAGTAAAATGGTATGAAAAGTGTATATATATTCTATTTAACCTATTCCTTAAAGGGGTTGTCTAGTTTCAGCAAATAAATGTTATTGTTTGCAAAATGAAAAATAATACAATTTTCCAATATACTTTCTGTATCAATTCCTCATGGTTTTCTAGATCTCTCCTTGCTGTTCATTGTTAAATTCCAATGGATAACAATCAGTCCATGGTCATGTGATGGACACACAGGTGCACAGCTCGTTATAGTCACAAAACAGTAATCAGACATATGCCTAGTAACGAGCTGTGCACCTGTGTGCTCATCACATGACCATGGACTGTACATCACATGACCATGGTCAGAATTTGATCCACTGAAAGCAGAATGAATGACAGTAAGCAGAGATCTAGAAAACCGTGAGGGATTAATACAGAAAGTATATTGGAAAACTATAACTTTTCAGTACACAAACGCTAACATTTATTTGCTGAAACTGGACAACCCCTTTAAAGAGGACCTTTCACGTCCTCATGTATATGCTGTTTTACATACTGCTAGAAAGCAAACAGAGTGCTGAATTCAGCGCACTGCCGGCTTTCCCAGTATGTGACCCGGGGATGGAGATATCGGCGGTCGTAGTTTCACCATTCACTGTCAGAAGGTGTTCCTGACAATCTAGCTGGTCTTTGAGGAATGCCCCCCCGGCAGTACTCCTCCATAGACTTGTACTGGGGGGGGGGGCATTCCTCACAGATCAGCGTTCCTCACAGACCAGCTAGACTGTCAGGAACGCCCTTCTGACAGTGAACGGTGAAACTACGACCGCCGATATCTCCAGCCCCGGGGCACATACTGGGAAAGCCGGCAGTGTGCTGAATTCAGTGCGCTGTCGGCTTTCTAGCAGTATGTAAAACAGCATATACATGAGCACGTGAAAGGTCCTCTTTAAGAAAGATGTTGCTGGCCTCTTGATATTCAAAGTCACCTCTTTACTGGAAAAAATGTTCAATATAATTAGTACTTAGTTTTAAGGGAATTTTTAAGACATTAGTTAATTGTACTTATAAACAATTCAATGACCTGACCAGTCTTCTCCCAAGAAATGGATGGTAATATCAACATTAATGGTGATAGTGATGAGGGGAATGAGGACTCCAAGCTGATTATAAGTGAAGGTTTGGTAAGAGAACATTTAGCTAAGATTAAGGAAACCAAGTCCCCAGGACCGGATGATTTACACCCTAGAGTTTTAAAAGAATTAGCAGAGGAAATAACAGGACCCCTTGCAATAATCTTTAATAAGTCATGGGAAACAGGAGTGGTCCCTCTAGATTGGAAAAGGGCAAATGTGGTCCCCATCTACAAAAAGGGGAAAAGGGACGACCCAGGAAATTATAGGCCGGTAAGTCTGACCTCGATAGTAGGAAAAATCTTTGAACAAATCGTTAAAGAACATTTAATTAGGTACCTGGATGGGAAGGCTTTAATTAATCAGAGCCAGCTCGGCTTTATGCCTAATAAATCTTGTCAGACTAATCTTATTTCCTTCTATAATAAAGTCACTGAATGGTTGGACCAGGGGAATGCAGTGGACATAGTATATCTTGACTTTAGTAAGGCCTTTGATAAAGTATCACATAACATTCTTATTGAAAAAATGATCAAGTATGGCTTTGATAAAATATCAGTAAGGTGGGTTCACAATTGGCTAAATGATCGGGCACAACGAGTAATTCTAAATGGCTATACATCCACTGGGCCCAGTACTTTTTAATATTTTTATAAATGATCTGGATGATGGGATTAATGGGGAACTAATAAAATTTGCAGATGATACAAAGATAGGAGGAATGGCCAACACTAGAGAGGAGAGAGACTGCATCCAAAAGGACTTGGACACACTGGAACAATGGGCTGAGGTGAATAAAATGGTATTCAACAGGGACAAATGCAAAGTTCTACATCTGGGTAACAGAAATGCAAGAAGCATATATAGTATGGGAGGAATAGTACTAAGTGAGAGTACAGGGGAAAAGGATCTGGGCATAATAATAGATCGCAAATTCAACATGAGTCAACAGTGCGGTGCGGTGGCTAAAAAGGCTAACCAAATTCTAGGATGTATCAAGACGAGCATTGAAGCTAGATCAAGAGAGGTAATTATTCCGCTGTACTCTGCCCTGGTCAGACCCCACCTGGAATATTGTGTACAGTTCTGGGCGCCCCAGTTTAAGAAAGACATCGATTTATTGGAGCAGGTCCAGAGAAGAGCAACCAAAATGGTGGAAGGTCTACAAACCATGTCCTACGAGGAGAGGCTAAAAGAATTGGGACTGCTTAGTTTGCAGAAGAGAAGGCTAAGGGGAGACTTAATAGCGGTATTTAAATATCTGAAAGGTTGTCACAGTGCAGAGGGATCTACCCTATTCTCATTAGCAGAAGGAAGCACGAGAAGTAATGGGATGAAACTAAGGGGAAGGAGATTCAGATTAGACATTAGGAAAAACTTTCTAACAGTAAGGGTAGTGAGAGAGTGGAATAGGCTGCCACGGGAGGTGGTGAGTTCTTCATCAATTGAAATCTTCAAGCGGAAACTGGATAGGTATATAGCTGGGATGTTTTAGGAATTCCTGCTTTTGCAGGGGGTTGGACTCGATGGCCCTTGAGGTCCCTTCCAACTCAAACAAACAAACAAACAGTTTTCGAAGCTCCTGAAATACATACTTATTCATTTTACCGAGAGGCGTATATTTTTTAGTACACAAGCAGCCTCTAGTGGTCAATTAAAACAATTACATTACCTTGTATTTAAAAGGAATGGATCACCATTTTTATTAAAACCGTATAGTGAAATGTATCAGTGTTTTCTAATCTTTATTATTTTCTGATTGTAGATTTTTTTTCATTCTGTACATGATTGATTTTCTGTACATGGTTGTGGGACCTGTCATATTGCCTGTTCTATTAACAGCATTTAGTGACATGCTTTACAGCACAGTTACGGCCATAGTCTGGAGCTGACTCATTGAGGTCTATGGGAAGAGTTTTGTGGACATCTTTTGTTCAGGGATGGGAAGTAGATAACTGCATACCTCCCAACTGTCCCGGATTCAGCGGGACAATCCCGGATCCGGGTCCTGTCCCGTTGTCCCAGTTGACGGGAGGTATGTCCCGGCTTCAACTCATCTACATCTAGAGTTTTTTATGTTTGATTGTAACCAGGATTAAGACATCAACCTATGGGGGCAGATGAGGGGGGCATTATACTGAGGGGGTCAGATGAGGGGGACATTAGACTGTGGGGCCAGATGAAGGAAGACTTTAAACTGTTGGAGCAGATGATGGGGACAATAAACTCTGGGAGCAGATGGAGGGGAACATTAAACTGGAGGGCCAGATGATGGGGACAATAAACTGTGGGGGTACATGAAGCGGAACATTGAACTGGAGGGCCAGATGAGGGGGACAATAAACTCTGGGGACAGACGGAGAACATTAAGGGGGGGTAGATGAGGGGGACATTAAACTGTGGGGGTAGCTGAAGGGGGACATTATAATGTGGGAGCATATCATGTTAGGGTGACTGTAGGGGCATTATACTGTGTGGGTGCACAAGAGAAATGGATGGGAATGGGCGGAGTCAAAGTAGAAGTGGGTGGGGCTAAATTTGCCATGTTGCGCAGTGCACGCCGCACATTCCGTCCCTCTTTCTGTTCTTTGAAAGTTGGGAGGTATGGATAACTGTGACATCATATATTGTCAGTATTGAATGTGAAGATGGGTGTTATGTGCAGTGGCAAATAAGGCTACCTTGGACACTGGGCTGTTCAAAAAGTGCAGCCATACCCACCCCTATAACACTGTTCATGCCAAAGATTCATGTGATAGCATGATCATCAGCAGTCATAGGGATCACAGAAAAATTCCATACCTATTACATCCAGTGATGTTCCTTGGATTGTAAATGTTTTCTTTCTTTATATATCAATTATTCTTTCCTGACAGGAGTAAACAGTTCAGACTGGTGGAGGTGAAGTAATTGCAATTGGTGGAATTTTTTTTTTTTTTTTTTGCACATCGAGTGTTCTGATATCTGTGAATAATATCTGCATATGCCGTGATGCATTGATGTGAGACTGAAAGCTATTGCGTTAATGGATGTGTGTCTTTAAGAAAGTGGCTATTCAATAAATACGCCAAGAGTTTTTCCTGGCATATCCTCCCTGTATATGCCAAATGTAAGGCTCAGATGTTGACACAGAGACTTACCCCCATTCACACAACCATGAAACTTGGTATGTGTGGTGGCCGGATTGGAACAGCATTCCTAGCACCATAGTTATCGATGATCCTAGAGGTCCCTGCCTCCCAGCAACATATTGTCCCACACCAATTACAGTAAGGAACGAGGGAAACTTTTTTGTGGGAATGTACAGTCAGGGCCAAAAATTTTGAGAATGAAAAAAATATTTTTTTTTCTTTTGTTCTGCCCCCCTCGGTTTTTTTTGTGTTTTTTTGTTTTTTTTTTAATATAAAAAAAAAAAAAATATTTTTTTTTTATTATGAGTAACAGAAGCTTATATTGACAGTTAGAATGAGTTAATGCAGCAAGTCAATATTTGCAGTGTTGACCCTTCTTCTTCAGGACCTCTGCAATTCTCCCTGGCATGCTCTCAATCAACTTCTGGACCACATCCTGACTGATAGCAGTCCATTCTTGCAGAATCAATGCTTTAATTTTGTCTGAATTTGTTGGTTTTTGTTTGTCCACCCGTCTCTTGATGATTGACCACAAGTTCTCAATGGGATTAAGATCTGGGGAGTTTCCAGGCCATGGACCCAAAATCTCTATGTTTTGTTCCCTGAGCCATTTAGTTATCACCTTTGCTTTATGGCAAGGTGCTCCATCATGCTGGAAAAGGCATTGTTGAGCGCCAAACTGCTCTTGGACGGTTGGGAGAAGTTGCTCGTGAAGGACATTCTGGTACCATTCTTTATTCATGGCTGTGTTTTTAGGCAAGACTGTGAGAGAGCCGATTCCCTTGGCTGAGAAGCAACCCCACACATGAATGGTTTCAGGATGCTTTACAGTTGGCATGAGACAAGACTGGTGGTAGCGCTCACCTCTTCTTCTCCGAATAAGCTGTTTTCCAGATGTTCCAAACAATCGAAAAGGGGATTCATCAGAGAAAATGACATTACCCCAGTCCTCAGCAGTCCACTCCATGTACCTTTTGCAGAATATCAGTCTGTCCCTGATGTTTTTTCTGGAGAGAAGTGGTTTCTTTGCTGCCCTCCTTGAGACCAGGCCTTGCCCCAAGGGCCCCCCCCCCCCGGGGGGGCCGGGCCCCCCCCCCCCCCCCGGCCCCCCCCCCCCCCCACCCCCCGCCGCGGGGGGCCCCCCCCCCCCCCCAGCTGAAACACTTTTAAGAGACGGTCCTGCCGTTTGCCGGTCTTTCTTGGGCGCCCTGGAGCCTTTTTGGCACCAATGGAACCTCTCTCTTTGAAGTTCTTGATGATGCGATAGATTGTTGACTGAGGTGCAATCTTTCTAGCTGCAATACTCTTCCCAGTTAGGCCATTTTTGTGCAGTGCAATGATGACTGCACGTGTTTCTTTAGAGATAACCATGGTTAACAGAAGAGAAACAATGATGGCAAGCACCAGCCTCCTTTTAAAGTGTCCAGTGGTGTCATTCTTACTTAATCATGACAGATTGATCTCCAGCCCTGTCCTCATCAACACCCACACCTGTGTTAATGGAGCAATCACTGAAACGATGTTAGGTGGTCCTTTTAAGGCAGGGCTGCAATGATGTTGAAATGTGTTTTGGGGGATAAAGTTCATTTTCTAGGCAAATATTGACTTTGCAAGTAATTGCTGTTAAGCTGATCACTCTTTATAACATTCTGGAGTATATGCAAATTGCCATTAGAAAAACTGAAGCAGTAGACTTTGTAAAAATTAATATTTGTATCATTCTCAAAACTTTTGGCCATGACTGTAGGTATCTACCATTCTTTTTTTTTTTTTTTTAATTTCAGCAGAATAAATGATTAGAAACATTTTCCTAATATCCTTGACAACACTACAGCCTAAATGGTGGCATTTTGCATCATATTGATGCTTATAGCAAAATTCATTTCAGTTATTCAGTATATACAGTAGTTAAAAGGACACAAACACATTACGCTTCATACTAAGAAAATTAAGATTCTGAAATTAAGATAAATAGTTAAAATTCAGTATTTTTCATCAGAAAAGCAGTTTTGATATGTAATGAATCACTCTTCAAACTAACAATGTGTTTGCTCCCAAAAATGAATAATCAGAATTTGTATGTGCGAGATAAACCTCATTATTCTGGTCCTCAAAAAACAAATATTTAATTTTAGTAAAACAAATGTGCAAAAGAAGCAATCTGAGCTTTCAGACATATTAGGGGAACTATTCTGGATTTAATTAGTTCTCATTTGAGCAGGTAATCATTTTAATTCACTTGCATAAACACAGGACATTGTGATCCATTAGCAGATAATGTTCCTCATTAAACTGTGGAAGAACTTTGTGCTCTGGGGCAGGTGAAGATTTATTTTTTTTTTTTTTGCAAAAGTTATCCTAAGCAGTTTATTCAATATGCTAGCTGACTATGATTGACACAGCCATGAAAGTTATGTAACTTTGGTTATAAAAGATCATATGCGTACTGCCTTGTTTCAGAGCATTTCTTACCAAAAAGCTTTCCAGCGTAAAGTCAGTAGCATGGGAATCACTGGAGGCAGTTTGCAGGATTTTGTTCGCCGTTACATTAGAACGTAGCTTGTGGGTGCCATTACCCAGACAGAAGAGGGCGCAAGTACTGCTAAATGCCATCTGGACTTTCCATTGCTTTAAGTTACTGCTACTGTAAGTACAGGTGCAGCGGATTACCACAAAAGTAATGGCATCCTAAACAGCATTTCCTTCAACATCACCAGGAGCTGATAGATAAGGTGTGCAGAATAAAAAGCTAAGGTTTAAAAGAGGCAAAATACCTCAGGGTAGAGGGAGAATTATTATTCATTTTAAGGCTACGGCCCCACGGCTTTTTTTATTGCAGATTTTGCTGCAGTTTTTTTAGCCAAAACCAAGCATGGCTACAAAAGAAATGGGAAATATATAGGACGCTCTTATACTGCTACCTTCTGGTCATTCCACTCCTGGCTTTGGCTCAAAAAAACGCAGCAAAATCTGCAACAAAAAAAAGCTGCGTTTCCACAACGTGGGGCCGTAGCCTGAGGCTAAAACCCCACATGGCGTAAACGCCGCGAATCGCCCGCGGTGGAAGCGCCGCGAAAAAAAATTGCGGCGTTTTACAGTCAGAGCAAAGTGAATGGGATTCTAGTGAATCCCATGCCCACTTTGCGGAAAAAAACGCGCTGTGGATACGTGGAGATTATGTCAATTATACCTACGGAAACGCTGGCGGTTTCCCCATAGGTATAATTGAAACAGAAAGTCCGCAGAGGAAAACTCTGCAAACTTTCTGTCTAAAGCCCTGCGGGTAGAACCACGATGCGATCCCGCCGCAGTTTCTCCCGCAGCGCTTTTTTTTGCTGCGGGTCGCCACATGGGGCCTTAACTCAATATTGACACAACCTATTTTAGCCTTTGGGACGAGGCATACTTTTTTTTTTTTGTTATTTACCCGTCTTCTAAGAGCCATAATTTTATATTTCTATTCACTGCTTGATTTTGCCAAGACTAGTATTTTTAAATGGAACCATTGAGTAGTAGCAAGTGGAATAGCAACACAAAAAAAAAGTAATTAAGTTTTTTGTGTATTATTTTTACATCGCTCAACACATGGTATAAATGACACGCTAACTGTATTCTGTGGGTCAGTACGATTACAGCAATATCTAATTTATAAAGTGATTTTTACTTTTTGCTACTTGCACAATATGAAACGTTTATAAAAATAAATATCCTGTCTTTGCATCGCCATAAGTTTTTAATTTCTCAATTGCTTGAGCCATGTAAGGGCATATTTTCTGCAAGATAAGCTGTAGTTTTATCTATACTCTTTTAGGGTGCATTCAACTTTTTGATCACTTAGACCAGATTAACAAAAATATAAATTTATTTAACTGTGTGGGTTATTACTGTAGTCCTATGCTAGGAGACTTGAATCTGCAATCTCTTGTATAATACCCAACAACACTTCTGTATTGCAGGGTATTATATAAAACTAACACAGACTTACGCTCTATTAGACCCAACCTCTGGCTGGGCCTAATAGACTTCCCTACATGGCTGCCATGGCAACCACTTTACATGGTGCAGTCACTATTGACCGTAGCTTGTAAAGGGTTAAACCGCCAGGGATCGGTTATCTATCTGTGACAAAAACCCAACTGTGTGCATTCGCCAGGGGCTGCCGATGATCACACAGGCACACTACCAGTGCTTGCATGCTCTCCATGATGAACAGTAGTTTTTGCCAAACATATTTAGGGTTGGTTCACACTTGCGCCTGGAGTCTGTCTGCCGTGAATCCGACCTAAATATCATAAAAAAGGATAGGGAAAGGTTTGCAAGTGATTTGTTTGAAAAACCATTCACTTCAATGGGTTTTTAAAGCAACCCGCAGGTGTCAGTTTGCACCCTCTGCTCCGTGAAGCTGCTTTTTTTTTGGTCGGAAAGAAAGTCAGACATGCAGGACTTTGCGGCCAACAAAAAAAAAAAAAAAAAAAAAAAAAAAGCGGCTACACGTGGTGTTTTGGAGGCCACATAGTTAACCATCGGGGATGGGTTGCCTCTGATTGGACACACCGCCATGACGTCAATATGGCGACGCACGCCCCAATGGGCGTGGTGTATTGTGGGCCGTGGATTCTGGCTTTGGGCTGCCGCCGATTGGGCACATCCCCAATGACGTCGGAAATAGGGGAGTCTGCCCAGCCTCTGGTGCGGCTATTTATCACGGCCGACCGAGCGGCGCATCCCTATGATCGTTAAAAAGAGTTTTGGGTTTTGCTTTTAAAAAAAAAAAATAAAAAAATTGGAGAATATCTGTCTGTTTGTTCACTTGTCCTCTTAGTCTCTGCTCATCAGAGGCATCACTATCTTTTTTTGCAGAAACGTGTCTTAGTGTGTTTATTTAAAATTTTCTGACTGCTGCCCCATCAATCCTGAGAACAGGTATTTAAAAAAAAAACAAAAAAACCCCTTATACAGCTACATACACAGATATAAACAGTTTCAGGTTGCAAAATATGAAAAAACATTTGTTTTTCATAGAAATTAAAACATAATAGAAATTACATAAAGTTGGTATCGCTATGATCATATTGACCCACAGAATATAAGTAATCTTACACTTTTATTGCACAAGGAACTCTGTGAAAAAGACACCATAAGAGAATGACAATATATGTCATTGACTTGTTTTTCCAGTCCCACTCCATTCTGAATTATTTTCTCAACTCTCCAGTACATAGTACAGAATAACAAATGGTGCTTTTTTGGGAAGTATAGTTTGTCCCACAAAAAAAATATTATGACCAAAGGTGAAAAATGTGTTATGACTTTTGCAAGGCAGAGAGTCAATACAAAAATACACATAAATGAAAAATGGCCAGTTCCTGACCATTTGGATAGAAAAATGTATATACCAACTGAGCCACATTTGAGTTTAAAAGGGACATCCAACTTTAATGTTATTTACTAAGTTATAACTTATGTATCAGAGAAAATATCACTTAAATAAGATATTAGTCGTTCATATCCTACAATCAAAAATAGCTTGACAGAAGAGTTATGCTCAGTTTTAAACATATTCGATATAACAAATACAGTACATAACTTATTTTGTCAGAGTTACAGCCTATATTATTCAGAGCTGCGTTAACAATTCTCTTGCTATTACAACCAAAATTCCTATAGGATTTGCTTCTGGCTCAATGCCTATGAAGTAGAGACTCTCCTATTTTAGGAACTTCCAAAGCAGCATCTATCATCAAGCTAGTTTATTGATTCAAAGAGCAACCAGCAGAATTGTGAATTCAGCTCTGGCTATTTCACAGGCTATAACTTAGGACCACAGCTAAAATAAATAATGTATTGTATTGTATTGACAAATGGACCCAATTCGAAGCTATATGTAAACTGTGAGAGAGTGGTGAACACATGCTTTAACACTGACAAACTGAATTAGCTTTTATTATAAAATAGAACACACTTTGAACTCAGAATCTTTATTACTTTCAAAATTAGCTTCTTTAAGCAACATCTCCCAGCATGCTTGTTGGTTCAGCCAGTAAATGCCATAAAACTTGAGCTCTTTACATGGATATTCTGAGTAACTTCATATTTAAAAGTCCTATATAAAACATGAATATAAGATGTACGTCACTTGTTCCCCAAAAATGTGCATGGTAACAACGGCTTAGTGATCCAAAACACCAGATTAGATCCATCCTCAAAACAGGTTTGGCCCATTGTAGTCCAACTTTAATGAACCGTTCAAAACACAGAAATCAAGGCAAATACACCATATAGTAAAGCACAAGGATAGGCGACCAAGAGCTGTTGTCCTTCCATGGCCAAAGCGGAAATGAAAATCTTTGAGGCTGAGAAGCTGCACCAGCCTATTATTACAGCGGTGAGGACAATGCCAACAATCCCTCTGAAATAAACACAATGTTATGTATTAGTATGCCACACACACAACAAATAAAACCACACAAGCATTCTACATTTAAAGGGTGTTTTCCATCCAACAATGTTTATATTGATGACCTATCCAAAGGGCACCATTAGCAGCTCTGCTCCTATTCAAGTAATAGGTGCAAAGTTGCAGTACCCCATTGCCATTGCTATACAGTGGATGGGGCAGTCGATCTACACCTATTACTTGAATAGGAGCAGAGCGGCTTTTGGCACTGTTCACAGGAGTAGCTTCTGGCTGCCTCTGACCCCCACTGATATTTTTTTTAACCTATCCTTTGTTAAACCTTCAATATAAAAAAAAAAAAAAACACCCACACCAAACACTAGGGCCAGAAACCCCTTTAAGATAGAGATAATGGTATAATGTAAAGTAACTGACAGAGTGGCCTATAGTAGTGGAAATTCTGAAAATCTGATTTTTGTTGTGGTTGTTTTTCCATAGTTGACAACTTTAACTGTAAAATGTGCCTTGTGTAAAATGCGTTTATATTGCTTTTTTAATACAGTCCTTTAATACACTCCTGGCTTTGGCTCTATAAAACACATACCACATAAAACAAAAAACACTCCATGTCTGTCTCCAGACTAGCTTATAAAGATTGATGACTCTTCAGATTATCACTGCGCCCTCTTCATTGTATCCCAAGCACAGTTTCTCGCACTGTGTAGTGACTGTGCTTGGTATTGCAGCTCACCACAATTCACTTGAATGGGTCTGAGTTGCAAACAGGCCATGTGACCTCACATTCATCAGTCTCATGACCTGTGAGACAAAAGCAGGACTTAAGAGTGCCGTTGTCACAGCTGATCTGCAGGGGTCCAGGGTGTCAGACCTCAACTGATCTTTGACTAATTACCTGTCCTAGGAATAAAGTCATCAATCTTATAAGCCCAGAAAACCTCTAAAGTAAGGACTGCACTTTGTGACATCAGTCATGTGACTAAAAATTTTGACATGGTGAAAGTGAATGGGGCCACCTTGCAAGCTGCTATGACTACAACACTACAGTTAAGACATTCAATGCTGCTGGATTTCTTTGCACCACAATCTGTCGTGCCACGAACTCTTAAACATATTTAATCGCAAGGCAACCACACTATCACTTTCCTGCAATGTAGTGATCTTCGGTTGCCATGCAGCTCTAGTCTTAATCTCTTAGTTCAACCAATCAGCCATTCCTATTGGTTCCCGTGTTTAATGCATTAGTGACGGAACAGTTTTTCCTACATAGGCACAGAGTGAGGGGCCTACACAGTAACGGGAAGTGACGGAATAAAAAAACAGAACTTGATGGAAGTGTAAAAGCTTAAATTATAAATCTAGCCATAAACAGTATCTATGTAATATATGTGAAAGGCAAGAGATGGAGCATGGACAAGACCTGCCAGACAATAATAAAGCAGGCTGCAGACTTGGCTGGGTAACCTGCTATGTATCTTTTTAACAACTGCTTGTGTGGAGGAAATGGGGTAAAATGTGGTGTAAGTAGTAAGAGAAATGTTCTGGTGGTTAGAAGAAGGGTAACATTTTGAAAGAGAGCTTGTCTCACCCCGAGAATTGCCCCAAGTTAAGATAAAACAAACTTACTGCAAAGAAAAAACTACAGCAAATCCAGACAGGATAATCATTGGGAGAAGACAGTAGCCCAGCACACTGGAAACACAGCCAAATGAAACTCCGGTCATACTCATCAAATTAAGAAGACAGAACATCCCTAAACAGCCGATTGCACTGATCCCATAAACATAGCCGAACTGGATCTTACCAGCCTGCCAAGAGAAAGGACAAAATACATGAACTTTACAGCAGTTAAACATGATCTATATATGTACGGTCTTTGTGGGCAAATTCATTAGTACTTGAAGTTAGAAAAAAATAAAACTTGATAAGAAAAAATAAAAATGCTCCTAGCCTTCACATAGGTGGCGGAATGTTAAACAAGACTATCTAAAATTGTACCAGATTTATCATCCAGCATCAGCCACTGTCATAAATCTGGCACAGTTTAAGGCTGTTTAGTTTATCCTGGCTCTGTAACTATTTGAAATCGGCCCCATTATTAAATGGTCTAAAAGTAAGGCAGTCTTTGTGTCCCATAGCAACCAGTCACTGAACCACTCACATTTCTTATGGTGCTCTTGAAAAATGATAGCCGAGCTGAAAATGGTTTTTCCTTTTAGATAGTTTTGTAAATATACCCCATTGGGTCTATACATTTGAGGAAAAACTCATTTTATTAGGTTCATATGTTAAACATTCAAAAGGTACAAGATAACTAGGCTTCCATAGAGTTAAAGTGTACATTCATTTGATTTTTCAGCATAAGCTGCTGTGCACATGAGAAGTAACACTGTATATAGCATTTATATGACATATTTTGCAGCTTTTCCCTCCCTGCAGGCCCTATCTGTTGTCTGCATTTTTAAGCTGGTGGGTAAAGACTAGCTGCCATACTCTGCACACAGTAGGCAGAGGAGAATCAGAAACCGCCTCAGGACCATACAAGACATACAGTATATAGAGAAGTGCTGTCTTGTATTGGTGTGAACAAAGTACTTTGGTTCTGATAGAAAGCTCTTATTTAGCTCCAGAAACAGACCAAATCTATGTTTTAGTTTCTCTCTCTGCTTGTGCTCACTCCTCCCCTCTTCATAGTTACTTGACCTGCAGTTGGTCTTGATACAGATAAAAGGGCAAAATTTGCAGTCCAAGTTGTCTTTCATGTATGGATGTACCCATTTTTGCTCTAGAAATTTTAACATATTTAATAAAAAACATAAAACATCTAAAGAAACACTACTCAACAATTATAACTATAATAAAAGAAAATTATAACTACCAGCAACAAAGTTGCACCAAATGCAAGACAAAAAACCATTGGTCCAGTCAAATCTGTTTCATTCATGATGCTGCCATCTGCTACTTTTAGAGGGTGTAGCACAGTTAACGTCTTCTGCCAAATGTGATCAAAATTGATTCCAAGCTCTGCAGAATAAAAGGACATATTAACAGAAATATATGGACAGATGTAAACCCAAGGACAAGCAGAATGTCCTTACAACATATAACATTTCAGGTTTAGATACTGCTGTTAATATAATATAGGGATCACAGATTCAAGTTAGGCCTTGTGATTATGTGAGAATTCTGGATCTGTACAACCTCTTAGGGGGCGTTCACCCTACCGTTGGTGACCGTCAGTAGTGTCCGTTGCAAGATTTTAGCATCGGACACTAGCTGAACCGTCAGAAATCCGTTAAAATTTCCATTCACTTCAATGGGGTTTTATATTGTGTTCGTTAGTGTCCGTTTACACCCAATCCATCAGAAGTCAGTTTTTTTTTTCACGGACATAAAAATCCTACATGCAGGACTTTTTTGTCCGTTTGAAATAACGGATTCTTGACGGACAGCAAGTGTCCGTTATTTTTTTTAACATTGAAGTCTGTGGGTAAGGGACTTATAACGGACAGTAACTGATAGCCATCAGTTATTGTCCGTTATTTTATGTCCGTTTTTTTCCTGCGCATGCTCAGAAAGCAGAAAAAAAAAATAAACGGACACTAACTGATGCTAATGTGTCCGTTTTTTTTTTAACTAATCCATTAATTGGATCAGTTAAAAAAAAAGGACACATTACCATTAGTTAGTGTCCGTTAATGTCTGTTATGATAGGTGTCCGTTTTTTTTTGTTTTTCTTTTTTTAACAGACACTATCAGAATGGACATCAACGGTAGTGTGAACCCTGCCTTAGACGTCTATGGAATGCTACCTAATAATAGTGACATGCTACCCTGTAAATATGTAACTAATCTGAATGTCTACAACCATGGCCTAGTCCAAGTAACAAAGCATCTAAAATCATAATAGTTGTAGGTTTTAGTCTGCAGTGTTGTTGATATTCAGGCCAAGCAATGACTTAAAGATGACCTTTCACCACCTCCAACAAGTCCAGCTCTTTACATCAATTAATAGGTGCCCTTCCACGGATTCTGGCACAGTTGGAAATTTTTCTCTAGCCCCCACCGTTCCCGAGCAACCAATGCTGTTACTTTGATTGCTTCATATGCTATTTAGGCTCTGTACTGTCAATAGGTAGGTGTCAGGCAGGAGCAGGTAAGGGGTGCAATTCTGAGCTCTGACAATGATAGGGGCTAGAAAAAATTCCAACTGTGCCACAATCAGTGGAGCATCATCCATTCAAATGCCCTCTTTAATCCAATGTCATAAAATTAGGAATGAATTAAAGATAGAGTACATCAGGTATAAGCTAAACAACAGTACTGTAGGGCAGTTCAGAATCCAAAGTTGAATTTTTGATTGTGATCTGATGCTCAAACTGATTCTAAAGGGAACACCCCGACTCTCATCCAGGCTAACTAGCCCTCCACCCCTAGAGAATGACCCCTTTCCAAAACTGCAGGTGAACATATCTTCCTCTACACTGCTGTGTAATACTCACAAGAGCGGTTTTACCATCAATCTAATGAAGTTGCAAGAAGCCCTGCTATACAGGCCAGGAGGGGAGGATGTCACTGAGAACAAAATGGATGTTTACTAGGGGCTGCATGTCCAGAGTGAGAACTAGGGTAGTAGCATTTGGCTCAATTGCATTTTTATGACAGCTATATTTTTCAGCATTGGAGCATCAGATCTCAATCAAAATGGTACCACTGGTTTCTGTGTGAACTGCCTGCACTACAGTACTATGTGTTTAGTTTTAACTGATGTTCATACTGACAGAGCCCCTTTAATAGTGACAAAATAAAAGAGTAATTATGGAAAGTTGGGAAACACACAGGACACAAACCTGAGCTTCTTGTCTTGGCTAATAAATAGTGTATTTATCTGTGGACTGTGAGTCATAGCTGTAACTAAAACCCCACAAACACTGGTTATTACGTAGCATGGACTTTACCTTCTAACAAAGGTGGCTCATCATCAAAACTGCTTCCATACACAGACTCTGTTGAAGTAGGAGTGTACGTTTGTGTTGGTTGATAGATCTGTCCTGTGTACGGCTGCTGTTGATTCATCATCTCTGGAGGCATAAAGCCACCTTGTTGGCCATATTCATATTGGTATTGTCTGCAAAGTACAAGTAAATGTATTTTATAGTGTAAATATAAAGCAGAGATACTCAATAATATATTTGACTGTTCTGTGAACTTATCCCCCTCAACAACAACCCACTATCTTATCTTTCTGATTTAACGCAATGTAGCAAGAACACATCATGTACACGTCTCAGAGAATGGAATATCTGAGAAGATAGAATCTTATAAACAATTCTGTCCTTTCTTCTACAGCCTACAAAGAAAGCACTTAAAGCAGGCGCACATATTGGACCCTGCAAAGATGTGATCACCAGCTGCCTCCTGGCTTGGAATAACTGCTGGGGTTTGACACACCTAGGTCAGCTAGAGTTGTTTCCTCCTATACCTGAAGCTTATATACACTTCAGTTGTTGCAGAAAGCTAAGAAAGAAGAATAATCAGTCTTATAAAAGTAATTAAACAAAATAAGAAGAAAATGTCATTTCTGACCTTCCTGGGGGACAAAAGGAATGAAACAGAACTTAAAGTGTATCTCCACAACTTTGTATAAATGAATAGTACAGGTGAAAAAAAGGAATGGTATAAAATGTGAAATAAATGCAATTTAAATTTATTTTTAAATCTAATTCTATTTTTTTCTGATTACAGGAGCTAGACATTTATATATTTTTAACAAAAAAATTAGATATCATAAGGTTTTATATTCAGCATGGCTTATTTTATGGCTCCATAGTGCCTTTGTACATTGACTAGCAGTTTAGCATAGGAGAGTACTATAAATTGCTTTTGTTATCATTACAGAGCACAGAACGGGGAAGATGATGAAAGATGGGGCTGGAAGGTCCACACAACCCACACCAATCCAAACCGCCCCCATACATAGCTGCCTCTACCGAAAGAAAATAGGTTACCTAAGTTAATACCTGGAATATGTTGTCAATTTTTAAGAACAAAGTATTATTGATAAAAAAAAAAAAATACAAAATCTGCCCACAAAGTTATGGTCAGTACACATGCAAAATCATGGCAAACTGTCGGGTCATATATATCTCAATATAAATGAAATAGACCACAAAAAAACTAAATTCCTTATCTTATCTGCCCTACCTCCCATTTACAGACCACAATTCATATCTGAAGTACATAAACCATTGGAGGGAGTATCAAACATGCAGAAAAGTTGAGCTACTAAAGTAAAAGGCCATCGTTTTTGTTTTCAGATTTTTCCATAATGGATTTCTGTCTATTTCAAGTAAGACTGAATTTATTTGGACAATAGGGCATAACCGAATTATAGACAGGGGTACTCCAAATGTTCTCAACTTTCAGTAAGAGTATACTACGCGTCCTAGCACACAGCTCAATTACAGAAGAATGCATTTTTAAAGCAAAGAGCACCACATCTTTGGTGTGTATTGTGTTTTGCAGCAGCTGGGGCATAGAACTGTATAATACATATTGCAGCTGACGCAGTTCTTTTTATAAATAGATAACCAGCTCTTGTCAGTCAGAAATGGAGAAGAAACCTTCTGCATAATTTGTGCAGCGTAGCTCACTTCTGCATAATCCTCGAGTCCTGTGTATTACAGTAGAAACGGTTCTTACTTGTTATATTGTGCTCCAGCTTGTGTATTGTAGTTGTAGCCCTGAGAATGATCATCTATACTATAACTTGTTTGGTAGAACTCTTGATTGAAGTTATCAAAGGTTGACATGGCGGCAGCTCTGAAAATCAAACAAAAGATAACATCATAAGAACAGCATAACCTTCCTAGACATGGAATTTACTAAGAGATAAGATATAGATGTCTATCTAGATATATATGTGGTGCAAAAATGGACAGCACTCCAATATTGAAAATCAAAAAGGTGAAGATTTATTCCATTGCAATGGAATAAATCTTCACCTTTTGATTTTCAATATTGGAGTGCTGTCCATTTTTGCACTATTTACTAGAGATCATATGCTGGATCTGCTGGAAGTTGCACCCATAGACCTAGTAAGGTTTTTTTTTCTGGTGCTGCTCTATATTTGGATTTTTTGTAGATATATATGTGGATACTTAAAGAAAAAAAAGAAAGTGGGCAGAGCAGTGATCAAGGCAGGTCAGTTTCTGACTACTGTAGATTTCAGTCCTGGCACATAGGAGTGCACCTGAATTATTAAGAGACCGGAGCATCTAAATAATTCAGGCACATCTTGCACTAGCCAGAAACTTTGCCCGTTTTAATAAAATCCCCCCAAAATATGAAAAAAAAAGTATAAGGACAGCATACCATCCCTAGTCACAATGTAGGAAAATACAAAAAAAAAAAAAAAAACACCACACCATTCCTAGACATCATTTATTATACAAAATTACATAAGAACATCATTTTGTTCATAGACATAATAGGCTACATTTACTACCCTAATTCCAATTAGACTCTGGCATAAAATGTGGCATAACTTTAAGTCTTTGCAAGTAAAATAGTCAGGTAAAGGGTGCACAAGGGAACAGATTATTTAGCACTGCTGTGGATGTATTTGCAGATCATTTTTGGAAGCTGGATAACCCCTTTAAAGACTAATGTTTTCAGTGACTGACAGTGATTTGTCTCCCATTACACTCTATGGAAGCTACCTCTATATAAACAAACTTTTCAGAGAAAACCCCTTTGACTAGACCATACATTGGACTTGCATATACTGTGAAACCAATATGGATATAGCTCTGACTTGCAAAGACTTGCAGGGGACACCAGTGGAGAAAAGTCACCAGTAACACACAGGAGCAGAGACGCAATGCATGACGGCTGAACAATGAAGACTGCAATCTGTCATTGAGGTGCCCAGCATACTGTACATGCCAACAATTCCATTTTTGCTAATATTAATCTTAGGAACTGGCACAAAATCACTGTGTGACCTGGCATTTAGGCTCCCAGTGATTGGACCGGCCATTGCTATAGACAATGTATGGCAATACCACTTGTATACCACTAATATAACTGCGATTATGTATCTGCCTCCAATCACTGCCATAATCCACTAAAGGCAAGTAAGCTACATTCACTGCCATATGGCCAGCACAGCAAAGATAATTTCTTAGAGCTGTAAGGATCTGATCACCTTTTCATGGCCCTCTGTTTAATGAATGATAATGATTTAGATTGTGAGCTCTATATGGGACAATGGACTGACAATGTCTGTAAAGCGCTTTGGAAAATGTTGGCACTATACAAGTGAGAGAAATAAATTAATATGCAAGAAAAATCTCCCATCACATATAACGCCAACAAAAGGTTGTGACGTATCCCGTGGTATATTCATAAAGCATATAAAACATATACTGAATGGTATCCTTTTAACTGTATACTGCTGTACGGTCTATAACAGTATTGCATCTTTTTTTCTGAGATAAAGTGGTCATATTTTTTTACATCTGTTTTGCAGATCCATTTTCCAAATGGAAACAGATGGTGATACATTTACAGTGTATATATTATGACCCTTATTATGGTTGCAAGTCTGAGTCAGAGTGCAGGTTTAACTACAGCTGAACTAACCACATCACAGGCTATAAATTCATGTGCAGATCCTGCTATAGGTCCGGCCAGGACTTGCAGATGCACAGACATTTCTCTGCACCCATATTACACTCCTGTGAAACTGCCCTAAATGGGGTTTCCATCATTCACCCGAGAATCCTGAAATGTCCCTTAAACGGATACAATGACAAAAGTAGAAATACAGCAGTAAAAGGAAATTAGTTCTAGTATAATGTCATATCTGTATAGGTTTTAGTCAAAAATCATAACAGATCCCATTAGGGGAGACGTTTCAGAACTTCATGTGGCGTATGTACTGGGGAAGCTCCCTACATGTATTCTGAACGTGTCCCAAAGAACCCAACATATTCCAAAAAAGTGTTCTTTTGTCATGTGCTGACCCTATATGTAGGTGTAACTTTTCTGCCTGTATGAAATAGTACAGTTATATTACACAGTATACGTTTTATACCATGGGGTACTATGAACCAAACATGGCACTGTGCATACATGGAAAAATCCTACTGACAGTAAGGCAATCGCAAAGTATGAACACAGTCTAAGAATAGGGATCTCTTACGTAATAGGATTAGAAGCATAGAGAAGACATACAGACCCAACTACATCCACATGAATCACAACAATAACACAGGGATGTGCTGCTCAGGATAATAAGAAAGTTGGGTGGCAACTCCTATGGACACTGTAATGCTTGTCCCTAGTGGTAGCCACCAAGCATCTGTTATTAAAGAAGTCCTCTATAAAGGAAGAGGTGACAATGAAGGGTCCTCACAAAACGTTAGTGCAAGGAGTCACATCTCCAGATACTAGTGATTATATAGGGAGATCCCGGCATAAAGATCATGGGGAACTCAGAACAATATCCCTCTGGTCTAGCCGAATGAACACAGACAGGAGGATCTATAAGGATCAGCCATTCCTTCTATCTGCAGACAGCCGCTCAGCCACAGATCTCACTCACCCCAAGCCGCTCTCCTGCTGCACACTCCCGTTGCTACGTGTCAAACTAAAAACCCAAGCAATTAACTTCCGGGTTACGATTCAGAAAGTTCCAGACATGCGCAGTGCGGCTAAATGAAACACCCTATCATCAGCTAGGCTGACGACCCCGCCCCTTCCGGGAGGTTTTATAGAGTTAGCGGTTACTGTAGAAGCTGCAGATACGTCAGATTTCTGTGGGAGAGTTTGTGGTTCTCACAGGGATAGAGGAAAGGGAATCGACAGTGGAAAGTAAAACAATAATAATCTTATATGGCGGAAGCCTCTGTGAATAATGCAGCTACTGGGTCATCGTATGTAGCAATGTATGACGAGGAAGGTGGAGGTTTCCATGGCTTGTCAGTTACAAGACCATAGTAGTGTGCACTTGTAGTTGGGGGCTACGCGGGATTTAGTTGTACATTTCCCAGCACTTTCTCTCCATGCCACATTCTTTGTGTAATTGTAGAAAAACTGCAGTGGCAACACATCACAATTTTCTCCGCAATGTTTTTCACAGAAAGTCTGCAGGGGTTTTCTCTGCGGACTTTCTGCTTCAGTTATCCCTATAGGGAAACCGCCAGCATTTCCATAGGTATAATTGACATGCTGTGTCCGCTGCAGGTATTTTTCCACATTGTGTGGATGGGATGCGCTAGAATCCCATCCACTTTAGGCTAAGGAAACGCAGCTTTTTTGTTGTGTTTTTTGAGCCAAAGTCAAGAATGGATTAAAAAAGAATGGGAAATATCTAGGAAGCTCTTATACTTCTCCCTCCTGCTCATGCCACTCCTGACTTTGGCTCAAAGAACCACTACAAAATCTGCAACAAAAAAAAGCTGTGTTTCTGCAACGTGGGGCCTTAGCCTTAGACTGAGACTGTAAAACTCTGTGTTTTTTTTTCCCGAAGGGGTTTCCTCCCCGTGGGGCCCAGGCCTCAGGGTAAGTTCACACAGAATTTTAAATGTCAGCAGAGCTTCTCTCGCTAGTCCGAAAAGTGAGGCGTGCTGTACTGTGCCTGCAAGCTTGTTTCTTGTGTAAGCCAGACTTACTCTTTGTGGGTTTGTTTGTGGGACTTGTAGTGGCAACACTCATCCCATTGCTTGTTCTCCTTCCATCCAGAATAACATCTGCAGAGCTTCCCCAGGTTTCTCAAGAGTTCCTAAAATGTGAAACGTGCTGTAGTGGCGATGCTCAGCTGCTGTAAAGCACGCCTCTGATGCACTCTTGTTTCATTTGCATAAAAATGGATTTATATTGTCATTGAAACCCAAGAGGTTCCACTCTAATTGTCAGGAGATGTCCAAATTAATTAATTAAATCGCGCTCGGGGAATCAACACAGACAGGTGATTCTCTATGATTCTCTTTATTGAGGCCGTGCATAGGATTGTAAAGGAAAATAATGGCTTTATGCCAACTTACACATCACAGAATACATCATATAAAGCATGCAATACAATTGGTCCAAAGAAAATGGGTGTTCTGCATAACTAGCATGTGGCTAGCACATGAGCATCCCATGGACATCTGGTATCCGCCATTTTAGATGCTTAATGAGCATCTGACCACATAAACACTTCATTGTAAGAAAACCTTGAAATGTTTCATTAAAACACTTTTACTGAAACCCAGCTCTTATCCCATACAATACATTTTGTTCCCACACGAAGAGAATAAGGGAGTAAGGGGGAGGAAAGATGTATAACTGGACCCTCTTATCAAATAACCTTGGCTATGAAGCTTGAGAAGGACTTTCATACAATAGAACATTCTTTTTTTTTTTTTTTTAAACTGTAATTTTTATTAAAACATTTTTGAAAAAGATACAGATCGAATACAGAATATTCTTCATAGCAAATAATCCGTTAAGTCACAAAAAACAACAACACAAAGACAAGATTTAGGGAATACATAAGACAAGACAAAGGGAAGGAACAATGAGGAGAGAGACAAAGCTGGGGGTCGGATTTCAGAGACCTTGTGTGGCACAGTAGATATCCCAGTGGGACCAAATTGCTTCAAATGCCTCTACCGTATGGTTGAGGGAGGCGGTCAAGTACTCCAGACTGCGGATGTCCTTCAGTCAGGCTATCAATTCTGAGATCGCTGGAGGGAGAGCTTCTCCCCAATGGCGAGCTATGAGTGTTTTGGCCGCGGTACACAATAAAACATTCTAATGAATAAACTTCTTCAGAAAATACTGCATATATTCCTTAAAGTGGTAGATACATACTGAAGCAAAGATACAATTCTATTGATTCTTAGGCCATTTTCTGATATTTTTCCATAACAATATCAAAATGAGGCAGCAACAAAGTATAGTACTGTGGCTGGTTGAGGGGACAGTGGCAACACGTTACAGTTTTTCCTGCAGTGCTTTTCACAGAAAATCTGCAGGGGTTTTCTCTGCGGACTTTCTGCTTCAATTATACCTATAGGGAAAGTGCCAGCATTTCCATAGGTATAATTGACATGCTGTGATCTCCAAAAGCCTGTCCACTGCAGGTATTTTTCCACCTTGTGTGGATGCGCTGCGCTAGAATTCCATCCACTTTACAGGGACTGTAAAAAGCTGTGTTTTTTTCCTAGGTTTCTCCAGAGTCCCTAAAATGTGAAACATGCTGTAGTGGCGATGCTTAGTTGCTATAAAGCAAGCCTGTGATGCACTCTTGTCTCATTTGCATAAAAAAATGGATTTATATCAAAATGAGGCAGCAACAAAGTATAGTAATGTGGCTGGTTGAGGGCACGTTTACACGCAGGAATTTGCTGCCTAATCTGCCTCATTGTTTTCAATGGGAGGCAGAGATCATCTCAGCAGGACGCTGAAAAAATAATTCTGCAGCTCGCGACTGCTGATCAGGCCCATTCATCTGGGCTTAATCAGCAGCGGAAAGCCGCAACTGAATGCTGATACCATGCATTGGCATCCCGTCACGGCTGGACCGTGGCCTAATACGGTTGCGGAAAATGAAGAGGAATTCCTCTTCATTTTCCGCCATGTGAATGTAGCCTTAATGAGGTTTTTCCCTGCTGATAGACTCCCATTAAACATTTCTGTATCCCACCAAACTTTAGTATGCCAAAGAATGGTGCATGCCATGAATTTTGACACATTTTGGCAACACTTTTTTTTTCTTTACAATTTTTTTTTTTTACACTTTTTTTTTTTTTTTGTGGGGAACTTGCACATGCAGTATTTTTAAAGTCATTTTTGGAATGTGTGCGAATGTCACAAATATTGAGAATTTTCTCACATCTTTAACTTTTTTGCTGACGGGTTTTTGAACATTTTGCACCTTTTGAAGCCGGCATAATTTTCACACTTTTGAAATACACAAATACCTAAGTTACAAAATAAAAATAATACTACTTCTCTCATACTCATATAGTCTTTGAAAATAGACATAAGGTACAAAATGTTGCTCTTCACCTTATACTGTACATGCTGGCAATCTCAAAAGTAATAGAACAGTCAATCCCTAAACTGGGCGGTCTAAAACTAAATTTTATGAGATCATGTTAAAAACTATACCCTCCTGTGATGATTCTGCTTAAATATGGCTATAACTCAAAGCTGTATTTTGGTCTTTGGGTAGCGTATCTCTTTACTCATAAGGTGCACAGCTATAATCCTAGGTGTATATTGGCAGTAGTGGCAACACTGGAACAATAGGGCTTTGTATCCATCCCAGCAGGGCTCCATTGTATTCCTATACAGCCCTGAGTGATCAAAGAAACATGCATTGTGCAGATAGATCAGACCTGGTTGATAACATTGTATCATTCCACTTGGTCTCAGCTCTATACAAAAAATCTGGACCTGAGTGCATTATTCAATCAGACTTGCTGCCGCCGATGACCTCATTCTGGGAGGTGGCTTAAAGGGTATAAAAGATGAGGTAAGAGGTCTGTGGGAGGAGATTTGCTATGGAGATTTGGGCTGAGACTACAAGAGTTTACTGAGAGACTGTGATGAGAGCATGCAGGCTGGAATATACTGGGATGCCACATGCTAGGAGTTAATGCCACATGCCAAGAAGCCTCCACTGGGTTATTCACACATGACAAAGCATGTGTGAGTGTTGGATTATAGAGCCACATCAAGGAGATGCGTGGTAAAGTAATTATTTCACTTTTATGCCCTTTTTATTTCATTGCACTGTATCTTGTAACTAGTAACTGTTAATGCTTGCGTATATCTACATATCTGTTCTGAACTGTATGTGTTAGATGTTAATACCGACCCATTTAGGGGTTAATAAATATATAAAATTTAGAAAGCTTGTCTTGTATTTATCTTGTGAACCCGGCACTCACTGGCGGTGAGTGTGGTTTTTATATGAAAGAGGACTCAGGTGTGAGCCAAAGCGGTGTTGGCGCACTTGAGGATCTTTCACACCTCCTAAAAACATCTAGAATGATCATTTGCTACAAACTTGAGATATAACTGGTCTGCTTAGAAGCTCACAATGCTGAAAGAATTAATCAGATGGTACCTGAGCCAGTTTCAAAAGCATCCAGTATATAACTAAATTATATTTCTGTAAACGGAGCCACACTTAGTATGTAACGCGGGTCTATAAATAGGAAACTAATTTAATACGCCAAAAATTATAGGACATCTACTGTGATAGTCTCATAAGGGCTCAGTAACTATAGTCCATAATGCGCTAGTACTTAGGAAAAGTAGCTGGAGCAGTTTAAAAAAATACGTTCTGATAACAAGCCAACTTTCCTTGTATAATGTGCAAATGTTAGTCAGATAACGAAATAGCCTATTCGCCTAACGTTTTTCATGAGTCTGAACCATAATAGGTCCAACTAAATCATCAGAGGTGTCTTTATAGGTAGAAAGTTATTTTTGGTTCTTAATAGAGCAGCATAGTATCACCCGCACCCCCCGCGGCACTAATGTATGGCCGTGAGTGCGAGTGGAGATCGGCATCTCTTTTACGCACCTAGCTCCTCCCCTTTAATTGTAATTCAGCCAATCAAAGGGGTAGGTGTGTACAGGTCCTTGGAAAAAAATTTGTTTCAATTGCACTCAAAATCTAAAGGACCTTCCTGACGTCACTGCGCCATATTGCGCATATGCCTGGAGTGTCCAACCAGATACATAGATTAGAGACACACCTCCCATCAGACCCACTTGTAAACATCAAACAACGATGACAGATGATAATATATCTGATCATATAGCAGGAATGCTTTAGCAAAATAAGCTATACAGAATAGGTAAGTATACATATATAGGTTATATTATGATAGATGGCATTCGCAAGAGGAAAAATATTTGGTATATGGTATCGATAACCCCTACATTCCTAACCAGATACATAAGTATAATAGATGAATATGGAAGAGAGCAATAGAATTCATAAAAAGCAGGCATATGAGATCATGTCATTTAGACCATCTTGCTTCTCGTTGCAAGATTTTACGGTCAAAGGCACCCCCCCCCCCGGGTGAAGGGGTCACCACCTCAATGCCCTGGAATCTCAATTTTGATGCATCACCATCATGACACTCCCAGATATGTCAGGCAATCGGTGTGTCATCTTGTCTTGCCACATTGTTGACATGATATCTAATTCTTCTGCGGAGCTCATGTATGGTTTCTGCTACGTACTGAACTCCGCATGCGCATATCATCAAATATACAACACCACGTGTCTTGCAATTAATAAATGCTCTATTGAAATACTTTTTTTTAGTAATAGAACTAACAAAAAATTTTCCAGTCTGTACAAACTCACATGCCTTACGTGTCCCGCAAGGGACCTAGTTTGTTGACCTAGCCACATACTATGAACAATGGATTTAAGATGTGAATGTACCAATTTGTCCCTAATATTTGGTCCCTATCGATAAGTGATTAAAGGACGAGGACTCAACATATGGCCAATGTCCGGATCCGCCTGCAACATATTCCAAAAACGGCTCACGATCCCCCTTACTTCATAATGTGCTCTGTCGTATGTACCCATTATACGGTAATCACCAGAATTTTTTCTCTCCTACGGTAGCAACAACCGGGTGCGTTCACAAACAGTGGCATGTTGATAAGCACTGGAAACTACTCCCTCTGGGTACCCCCTTTGAAGGAATCTCTGTCTTAAATTTGTTGCTGCCTTCTGGTAATCAGAAAAATAAGTACAATTCCCCCTAGCACAAAAGAATTGTCCTTTTGGGATACCTTTACGAAGGTAGTTGGGGTGCCAACTGTCCCATTTAAGAAGACAGTTGGGCGCTGTTGTTTTGCGATAGATATTTGTACTGAGTTTACCCCCTTGTGACTTAGTGATCGTCAAATCCAAAAAAGTAATCGATTCTTGTATCTCAGATGTCAGAAATAGCCCCACATCGTTCACATTAAGGGCCTTGACAAAGTCCAAAAACTGTTCTTTCGTTCCACCCCACAAAATCAATACGTCATCGATAAATCTGACCCATAAATGAACAAAGGTGGTGAAACAATCCATGACATCCGAAAAGACCACTTACCTCTCCCACCAAATATGTACATGCTGGCACCATCAATGTAATTTCTCATCAAAAATGGAGAACAATTACACCCCAGGTTCGCCGCTACTCCGTTTTCATCAGGTGCTCTCGACGACTTCTCTCCTACCTCTCTCGGACCTGCTTCCTTTCAATGCCATTACCTCCACCTCCCATTGGCAGTGCACTCAATTGACCCACTTTTACACCTCCATTAAGAATTCACACGATCTATATAGGGCACTGTTACCATTAGAGCGTCTCTGCTCTGTCACGCACTATATCACTAGTCTATGGCATATTACTGGACTACCGGCCTACATGGGAAGTTGGGAGCGGGAGTTGGGGGTTTCGTTCCCACCAGATGCGTGATCCTCTGCCTTTCGGGTGTGCCACAAGTTTTCCATTTATTGCAAAAAAAGAAACAAATTTTAAGCCACAAGAAACTAATTTTAAGATCCTCTCACACTGGTATAGAGTACCCTATGTCCTCCATGAAATATATCCCTCCACTTCGGATAGATGCTGGAGATGCAACACTGACCGGGGTACGATGGTGCACATCTGGTGAGAGTGTTCTGGAAGATGGCCGCCAATCAGCAGCCTCAGGAAGAGACCCGTGATGTCACAGTCAGTGACATCTCAGACCCGTCGCTGAGGCCGCTGATTGGCCTCAGCGGTCACGTGTGGCTGGGACTTCCGCCACACGTCAACGCTGCACCAAGAAGAAATGCTTCTTACGAAGCCACTCCTTCATTGCCCTGGTGGTGTACTTGGGATCATTGTCATGCTGAAAGACACAGCCACGTTTCATCTTCAATGCCCTTGCTGATAGAAGGAGGTTTGCACTCAAAATCTCACGATACATGGTCCCATTCATTCTTTCATGTACACGGATCAGTCGTCCTGGTCCCTTTGCAGAGAAACAGCCCCAAAGCATGATGTTGTCACCCCCATGCTTCACAATAGGTATGGTGTTCTTTGGATGCAACTTAGCATTCACTCTCCTCCAAACACGATGAGTTGTGTTTCTACCAAACAGTTCTACTTTGGTTTCATCTGACCATATCACATTCTCCCAATACTATTCTGGAACATCCAAATGCTCTCTAGCAAACTTCAGACGGGCCCGGATATGTACTGGCTTAAGCAAGGGGACACGTCTGGAACTGCTGGATCTGAGTCCCTGGCGTTGTAGTGTGTTACTGATGGTAGCCTTTGTTACGTTAGTCCCAGCTTTCTGCAGGTCATTCACTAGGACCCCCCATGTGGTTCTGAGATTTTTGATCACCGTTCTTGTGATCATTTTGACCCCACGGGTTGAGATCCTACGTGGAGCCCCTGATCGAGGGAGATTATCAGTGGTCTTGTATGTCTTCCATTTTCTAATTATGGCTCTGACAGTTGATTTCTTCACATCAAGCTGTTTGCCTATTGCAGATTCAGTCTTCCCAGCCTGGTGCAGGTCTACAATTTTGTTTCTGGTGTCCTTCCACAGCTCTTTGGTCTTCACCATAGTGGAGTTTGGAGTGTGACTGTTTGAGGTTGTGGACAGGTGTCTTTTATACTGATAACAATTTCAAACAGGTGCCATTACTACAGGTAATGAGTGGAGGACAGAGGAGCCTCTTAAAGAAGAAGTTACAGGTCTGTGAGAGACAGAAATCTTGCTTGTTTGTAGGTGACCAAATACTTATTTTCCACCATAATTTGCAAATAAATTCTTAAAAAAAATCAGACAATGTGATTTTCTAGATATGTTTTCTCATTTTGTCTCTCATAGTTGAGGTCTACCAATGATGACAATTACAGGCCTCTCTCATCTTTTTAAGTGGGAGAACTTGCAGAATTGGTGGCTGACTAAATACTTTTTTTTCCCCACTGTATATCGGCATGTGAGCTACATAAAACGGGCAGTCGGTGGTCACCGGCTAGTGTCACCAGCCGACTTGTCCGTGCATCGGTGATAGTATGACCGCAAGGCGCGGCCAAATCTCCTGTGGTTTAAATGCACCACCCAGCGGATACACGCCCACCTAGGTGGCGAGCCTTCATTGGACAATGCTGACCATCTCCCTGTGAAGCTGACACGCCGCCTCCTCAAGTCAACCGTCCAAATGAGTCACAGTTGCGTCATCAGTGAGCGGAGCTAAGGCGCGTCCAATCAGAATTCAGCTGTGTCTTTAGTGGGCGGAGTCGACAGGTTTGTGTGATATGATTAGCTACGGGTTTATTTGCTCTTCTATTTATATCTCCATGTTCAAGTACACGTCTTCGAAATTCCGTGATTGTTTTCCCAATGTATTGCGCCCCACATACACAAGACATGAGATATACTACCCCTCTTGTGCGACAATTTGCTTTTGCCTTCAGTGGGTACTGTTTCCCATTGTGCATATTGGTGTAAAATTTTGATGTATTGACCAGATCACAGGCACGACAATTGCCACACCTAAAGGTGCCTTGTAGATTAGTACCACTCAACCATGTTGCGTTCGATGTTAATGGTGACAAGTGGCTATGTACCAAATGATCTTTTAGATTTGGTCCCCTCCTGTATGTAATCTTAGGGTAATCCCCCACTAAGTCACCCACATCTGGGTCCATTTTTGACAGGCAGCACTATCATAAGTCCCGATAATGCGCATCTCTGCCAATTTTTCACAAGTCTGCGGTACCAACAGCACCTGTCTATTTTTTGTTCTGGCCACGTGATATGCATCTCTTAGGACATGATCCGGGTATCCCCGGGCTCTAAAGCGATTTCTCAGCTCATCCGCTGATCTTTTAAAATCTGCCTCCTGGGAACAGTTGCGGCGAATTTTGAGGTACTGACCTTGAGGAATGCCCCTACATAACGATCTAGGATGCCAGCTTGACCACTGTAAAAGGCTATTGGTTGAGGTCTTTTTACGATATACTGTACTCTGTAATCTGCCATTGGGTTGTTTGGTGATCTTCAGATCCAGAAATGAGATAGTGGTCTCCTGTATCTCATATGTGAATCAGTGCGGTCTTGCTGGCGGTTACACTATTACATTGTTTGGCTATCGTTATAAACAGCAGTTGTAACTGCTATTTGTTATTTGATTGAGCCCCTGATGAATCATGGAAGATGAAACGCGTAGGAAAAGCTGCTAATTTGTATTTAGTCATATATCAGAGACATTGTGGTAGTGGTTTCCATATATCTGGAGTGGGAACAGTGCTCCCTCATTGAGACCTGTTGGTGTGGCATTAGGCCAGTAGCCTCACGGGAGGGGGGGGGGGGTTGCACGTTCCCTGTTATTTAAATACATAATCAACTTAAAGGAAACCACTACAACTGATGTTCTGATGTGCTAATTTGGTCAAGGGAGTCTAGAGAGTTTATAACTATAGGGAAAGGAATATATCCTGAATTTCCCCCTAGTTCCAGTCTCCCTCTGTGTGTTGGATATACACATTTTGTAGCACAACACAAGTATTTGATATATAAATATCTTTGTTATACTCTGCTGATGAAGGCGGGTCTTTTTGGTGACCTTATGATTATTTGGTTCCTGAGTATGTTCACATGCTCATTTTAATTTGTATCCTAATAGAGGTGAAGTTTTATACATAATAAGTATTTTTTCAATGTAGTCTTTCAGTGAATTCTGTATCCAGGTGATATGAAATACACACATTGAATACTTATCTAATATATTGTGGATAAACTCTTTGACAGTTTGCACACCAAAAGCTATCTTCCTCCTGAAGAAACAGTAAAAGAAGAAAAGGAGGAGCTGCCAGAAAAGCGCCATGTATCTGTGGCTGGCACAGGACAGGTGAGGTTTTTCTTGGTGACCACACATGAATACATTGATGGATCTCCTTGGATCACATTATCATGCATTCATTTTTTTGCTTATGGATGCCCTGGATATTAACATTGACATCTGTATAGACGTCTTCCAACCCTGTCCACTTTTAACAGTAGAAACAACTCATGGACAAGTGTGGTGCTCTTTTTGGTGAAAAGGAATAAACAGAAGGGAGCAGTAAACAGAATCCAAAGAAATAATAAATAATTCCCTATATGACGCCTCACATCATCTCCTTATTTTTCTTCCTCTTCTTTGTCTTCTACCATAGTTATGAGCGTGAAAACTAAACAGCAGAGTATTCTACTGTAAGGGGGCAGCTATGTTTTTTTCCATTCCCCTCCCCCTAATGATAGTGCACGTTGCAGCATCCCAGAGGGTTACTGCTTTTATGTGTTTGTCTTGTGTGCCTCTGGGTTCTATGTCTGTAAGTTTTGTTCTATGTTAAATGTATTGATGTGCAGCTTTTCCTTATATGTTTCCCCATGCAGTGTTCAAACCCAGACTTGGTTCAGCCCTGGCCTATCACAGGCCACTGGGCGGGGTTGTGAGGAGATATTATCTCCCCGGCGACGGTTGGAAGGGAGTTCAGTGCTTGCAGCAAACCAGACTAGGTGTGCAGAGCTGACCTGCCACCAGCCTCTGGACTGAAGGCCAACTGCTGCTCTCACAGCCTCAGGAGGGATAACATCAGCCCCAGGCTCACCTGAAGACAGCCCAGAGCAAGGGAGTAAAGTATTCCAAGTGGCTGGAACCAGTCGGTGTCGTGCCAGTAGGAGCAGGAGAGGACTCTGACAGGAGAGTCGTATTCGGGCCTAGTCTACAGGTAACCAGATCCCTGTCGGGCCTCCCTGTAACTCCATCCCCAGAGTACTGGCTGGGAGAGGCACAGAGGAGAAGTAGAGAAAGCCATCCTGTGGAGCCTATACCATCTTTGGGCGCCCTCCTAGAACCAAGGATGGGGGTTGGACACTGTAGGACTACTACCCCCATCTGGAAGCTGCTGTTGACTCTCTGTTCAAGTTGCCTTAATAAATGGCTGTTTGGTTTACCTGCAACGCTGACCCCTGAGTCGTGCCTGCTTTACCATCAGGGCTCTTCCGACCAACAACACACCGGCTCAGGTAGGAGAGGTCCCCCTCTTCAATTGGAAGTGCCCCGGGGGAAAATAACTACTACCACCACCATCTGGTAGTGCTGCAGGACCCCCCTCGACTTTGTCCAGCCTAGGAGTGGGACTGGAGCTGTTTGGGAGTGTGTTCGGCCTGCTAGGTGGCACAGCATCCGCCACTACTACTCCCATCCTCCGGTCTCATCCGACTGGGTTGCGGCAACGTGAGCCAGGAAATTTAGGGAGAGTGCGGGGATTATCCTTCACCCTTGGTCTATACAGTGATTCCCCTTACGTCCAACAGCAGCACAATATGGGGCTCTTTGTCCTCCCATTTTTTCCTAAGGATTTGAGGGTTGACTACATTTTTGTAAGTTTTTTTCTCCTCTTTCAGCTGTTCATCTTTTTCCTTGGGAGTTTTTTACTCCTAAGGCTTCCTTGTTTCTTCCTGCTGCGCTCTCTGTCTGTGGCCATTCTGGGCTGAGTGTACCTACCCTTGTCCAATCTCAGGTGAGATGTTTGCGGCTGGGCAGGCTGTGCATTCAGTATGTTTCAGTTTCTGAACTTGGAGGCTGTATTGCAGGGTTAATATAAACCTCTATGCATCTCCTGCCTGGCTGAGCTCTTCAGGTGTTTCAGGTGTTTGTGCTCAGTTTAAACTGATGACAACGTCTCAGACACAAATTCCCCACACTGCCTTTCTGTTGCAGTTATGGTTCTATTCCAGTCTGCCACAAAGACACACCACACTTCCTATAGCAGTGGAAGTAAAGCGAAGAGGGAGAGAAATGTTTTTTAATCTGGGGGAAGTGATTTTTGTCACTTCAGGTTCAGAAACCTTTTTTTCAGGTCCTGTTTCCTGGATCCCTTTTTTCTGTTACACTTCTGTAGCCTTTTCCCAGTAGTGCTGGATTGCACTGACTGACTAGTTTAGGCCATTCTCTATACCGCTGTAGCGGTATTAAAGACACTGTTGGTAAGTATGGTCTTCTCCCTACTTATTTAAACCTTTTTCCTAAGTTTGTGTCTCTGATAGGCTGTACATTTTTGTTTGATACTGTTCTGACTGCTTTCGGTGGCAGCGGCGACTTAATGAGGGAAAGGTCCTCTAAGATGAAACATTTCGCTTATATAGAGTGCGACATCCCTCTGCCTGATACATGCCCTATGTGTCCCTATACGCATTTCCTCTTCAGGGGACCGCTAGCTAATTAGAATTTTTTAAGGGTAAAGCAAGCCTGTATGGGCAAGCTTTTCTGTTTGATCTGTCTGCCATGTAAAGGATGTGTACCAACAACATAGCATACCTTGAGTCACATTTATGAAGTATTTTAAATACTTTATAGACACA
The DNA here is from genome assembly GCA_947044405.1 of Leptodactylus fallax. NCBI lineage: Eukaryota > Metazoa > Chordata > Amphibia > Anura > Leptodactylidae > Leptodactylus > Leptodactylus fallax. Next base: position 1,623,503 of record CAMRHE010000150.1, read on the forward strand.
CAACTTGTACAAGAAAGGGGCCTGCTTCAGCGGAAGTGGCCATGATCTAAGTTTCAAGACATGCTACAAAAATGCACCAAAGTTTGCTGCATTTTTTGGTATAAACTAAGTCAAGTAATTAGAGATGTAAAGTTAGACTAGGCAGTCAATGTGACAGATTTATCACATGCTTTACTAAATCTAGGTTAATAAGGAATTTTAAACCTCCAGTGTCAATGGTGTATGGACCTGTAGTGTCTTCCCATGTGCATCTCAGTTACACATAAAGGTATACTGTCAGTAGAAAAAACTGACAGGGCTAACTGTAAAGTACAGAACTAAAGCTCTCCTGACCTGTATTACTGATACATCAGCATCTTAACGGGATGTGGGGCTAAACTCAGGGGATCTGAGAGAGGCTTATAGTACACCTATCGAGTGACAGCCAAACAGACCAGTGGCCTTCCTCCTCAGCTATCTCATATTATGCGGCTGCCCAGGCATGCACAGAGACAACCTTGATGCTGAAAGCTAGGACACACGCTCCTGTCTTGTTTGCTCACAATGTGCGCAGAATCATATGGATTCTTCCCCCTCACGCCCATCAAGGGAAGAAATTCGGGAATATATAAAAGCCAGTTGATGACGGGCTTCTCTCCTTTTGTTGCAATACTAATGTTGTTAAAAGCATTTTTTTTTTTTTTTTTGGTTTTAGCGAGTTCTAACATACAGTATGTGTAATAATAATAATAATACATTTTATTTATATAGCTCCAACATATTCCGCAGCACTGTACAACTTTTAGGGTTCAAGTACTGACAAAAAAGATACATTACAAAGAAATAGTATTACATTAGTATATGCGTTCCACGATAACACGGATAGTGAGTCTTGTTTTTCCACAAAGACCTCCTGTGTTTACTGTATCCATTTTGTGAGACCTCTCCAGATTTGAAGTTTTTAAAGAGGTCCTTTTATCACTTCTAACTCCAGTTCCTTGAATAGGCTCCGCTCCACTAATTCCACTGCATTTGGATTTTTTTTTCTTTATTCCCCACTATTCCCAAGCAATTAGTGCAGTTAGTTTTGGTGCCTGTTATGCTAATTAACCTCTCTACTGTCAAGTTGGTGGTCTAAGGCAGAGGAGACAAAAGTTGTGATTATGAGCTCTGATACTGTCTGGCTTTAATTGGACGATGTCAGAGCACACAGCATCACACGACTTTCCGTGTCCTTAAAGGGGTTGTCCGGGCTTTTTTTTAATGTCCTTAATATGTAGGATATAAATATATGATCATAGGGGACCGACACTTGATCTGTACGAAGCCGCCTTCTGGTGCCCGTCCTGAACAATACAGAGCAGAAAGTTCCATCCTCTGTATAGCAGCCCAGCACCTTCACTGTCAATGTAAGTTGAGCTTTCTGCTTCCTTCCCCGTATTGTGTACTCGGTGAGCGCCATAAGCGGCTCCGGAAAGATGATCAGTTCAGGGACCAGGTGTTGGACCCTTACCAATCATATATTTATGGCCTATCCTGAGGCCATAAAAAAAAAAAAAAAAAGTTTGCAAAGAAAACATGCACTCAAAGGCAATGCACAGGAATGCTTATACTGTAGCTATGGCTCATCCAGGCTCTATTCAAATGATGTGTTTTTTTTTTTCTGTAAACCAGTCTTTTGGAGACATGTAGTTGCTGGCATATATGTACAGTCATGGCCAAAAGTTTTGAGAATGACACAAATATTATATTTTCACATGATCTGCTGCCCTCTGGTTTTTATGTGTGTTTGTCAGATGTTTTTATCACATACAGAAATATAATTGCATTCATATTATGAGTAACAGAAGCTTATATTGACAGTTAGAATGAGTTAATGCAGCAAGTCAATATTTGCAGTGTTGACCCTTCTTCTTCAGGACCTCTGCAATTCTCCCTGGCATGCTCTCAATCAACTTCTGGACCAAATCCTGACTGATAGCAGTCCATTCTTGCAGAATCAATGCTTTAATTTTGTCTGAATTTGTTGGTTTTTGTTTGTCCACCTGTCTCTTGATGATTGACCACAAGTTCTCAATGGGATTAAGATCTGGGGAGTTTCCAGGCCATGGACCCAAAATCTCTATGTTTTGTTCCCTGAGCCATTTAGTTATCACCTTTGCTTTATGGCAAGGTGCTCCATCATGCTGGAAAAGGCATTGTTGAGCGCCAAACTGCTCTTGGACGGTTAGGAGAAGTTGCTCTTGGAGGACATTCTGGTACCATTCTTTATTCATGGCTGTGTTTTTAGGCAAGACTGTGAGAGAGCCGATTCCCTTGGCTGAGAAGCAACCCCACACATGAATGGTTTCAGGATGCTTTACAGTTGGCATGAGACAAGACTGGTGGTAGCGCTCACCTCTTCTTCTCCGAATAAGCTGTTTTCCAGATGTCCCAAACAATCGAAAAGGGGATTCATCAGAGAAAATGACTTTACCCCAGTCCTCAGCAGTCCACTCCCTGTACCTTTTGCAGAATATCAGTCTGTCCCTGATGTTTTTTCTGGAGAGAAGTGGCTTCTTTGCTGCCCTCCTTGAGACCAGGCCTTGCTCCAAGAGTCTCCGCCTCACAGTGCGTGCAGATGCACTCACACCTGCCTGCTGCCATTCCTCAGCAAGCTCTGCACTGCTGGTAGCCCGATCCCGCAGCTGAAACACTTTTAAGAGACGGTCCTGCCGCTTGCTGGTCTTTCTTGGGCGCCCTGGAGCCTTTTTGGCACCAATGGAACCTCTCTCCTTGAAGTTCTTGATGATGCGATAGATTGTTGACTGAGGTGCAATCTTTCTAGCTGCAATACTCTTCCCAGTTAGGCCATTTTTGTGCAGTGCAATGATGACTGCACAGGTTTCTTTAGAGATAACCAAGGTTAACAGAAGAGAAACAATGATGGCAAGCACCAGCCTCCTTTTAAAGTGTCCAGTGGTGTCATTCTTACTTAATCATGACAGATTGATCTCCAGCCCTGTCCTCATCAACACCCACACCTGTGTTAATGGAGCAATCACTGAAACGATGTTAGGTGGTCCTTTTAAGGCAGGGCTGCAATGATGTTGAAATGTGTTTTGGGGGATAAAGTTCATTTTCTAGGCAAATATTGACTTTGCAAGTAATTGCTGTTAAGCTGATCACTCTTTATAACATTCTGGAGTATATGCAAATTGCCATTAGAAAAACTGAAGCAGTAGACTTTGTAAAAATTAATATTTGTATCATTCTCAAAACTTTTGGCCATGACTGTAAGTAAATGATCCATGACAGCAAGTTGCTTAGTTGGATCACCCAAGTACAATATATTACAGTTTACAATTTGGACTGCAATTCTACTACATACCACAAGATGGTGATGGCGAGTACTTAAGCCAGAACATGGACTCCTATGTACAAATCAATGCACTTACATTATTATTTTTCACAGTGTACCTACTTCACCAATATATATAACGGAGAGAGTGTGGAGGATGCCAGTTTGTGCCTGTTTCCATTTTAGATTCCTTTCCAGGGCATGACTGTAGCCATCTTACATTCCTTTCTTGGGTGCTGTCCAGAGAGCTCATCCCCCCCCTTAGAAGCCATAATGGGATGCAGCGCCTACTGTGCCTTATCCAGTAGATTTGTGCCAGTACTATGTTATAACTTTACTGTATAGCCAATCATGTGATGCTAATTATACTAATCCCACCTTTTCTATGCTTGTATAAACCTTTGCTTTTCCCCTCCATTAAACAGAACCCACTGTGCACACTTTCTAGATGTGTGTGTGTTTGTCTCAGCCAGTTCATATACCAGTTGTACTCATTTGGACTTCAATACGGTGATAATTAAAGCGGATTGTGCTCACTAGAGTATTGCATTATTTATGTTTTCCTTCCTTTCTGAAAATGAATGTGATCCTTTTTTTATTTTGGTCAAGTAGTCTCATGGTAACCTGCTAAGAATATTACAGCTTTCTGTTCTCTGAGTGGGGTAACCATATCAGGGGACAGACCATCCTACGTAATTGAAACTAAATGGACTGTACCACTTAGGCTTTCCATAGGGGTCCACAAGCTACTGCTGATAAGACAACTTCTGTAACACATAACGTTAAAGACCAGTTAGTCCGGATGCAGGAGGTCCAGCCCTGCCTATGGCGCTATCAAAATTTAAATATCTAAATTTCAGAGAGGAGTCGATAGTAGAAAATAATAATACTTCACTTTTATTTCTTATATAAATAAAATCGGATTGGAGGGTAATTTTATCAGCACCTCACAACCTCCCAGCACGCTTTCCACATACACCTCTAACTGACACCTATAGCGCACATTTAGTTTCAATAATTTTTATTTGGGTTTCAAAAATACAAGTAAGAAACAATTATTGACATACATCGCTGTGTACCGTCTGATATAAAGTTGTACAGGGTATATTCTTTGAATTATACATCAATAAGACAGAAGATAAAGATTTATTACATAATAAACAATAACAATAACATCAGGGCACTTTTCTAGGGTTGGCGTGTGACATTCCAGAAACGATCCTCTCCCAATATTTCCTCCCACTTCCGTTCCCCACCTCTCTACACCCTCTTTGAGTTCCAAGATCGGATTTTATATAATTCCGTGGTTCTCAATTATGCTGCAAATCGAGAGTTAGTCCACGCGTCCCATACATTCTCAAAGCTATGATAGGAGTCATTTCCCAACGCAATTACCCTCTCGTATACATACGTATTATTAATAGTGAGCAACAAGGTGGAGTCGGACGGAGGGGTCACTGATCTCCATCTCTGCACCAACAACAATTTGGCTATAGTTAATATTTTGCACAGGAGTTTTTTATATTTGTTCAGGTCCTCGGGAATTCCAATTAATAGGATGGCCAGAGGTGAGGTATAGGGGAGGTGGAAATTAAATATTTCTGATAGCATGTCAAAGACCCTATTCCAATATCCATGTATTATGGGGCATTGTCCCAAGATATGGAGAAGAGTCCCTCTCCCTCCACATCCTCTCCAGCAATTCCCAGAAATAGAAGGGTATATCATTTGTAAAGTGGATGGAGTTCGGTACCACCTTAAGGTAATTTTCATGGCTGTTTCTATGTGAGTGCTACATTTTAAGGATGAGTGACTTAATTTAATTGCTTGTTTCCATTCGTCCGAAGTAATGGCTCTTCCCAGATCTTGCTCCCAACAACGGAATGGAGTAGATCTAGTAAAGGTTGACATTCCATCCATTTTATCGTACAGAAACCTTAATCCCCTCATCTTAGTCGACAACCAGGTGAATATAGTATTGCTGTGGGGTAATTTCGATATCTGGTTCTTAGCTGCAAAATGCCTTATTTGAGAGTATTTGAGGAAGTCGCCACAGTGAATTCCATATTTCTCTATTAAATCTGTAAACGATAGAAATTGTTTGGAATCGGACTGTAAATGGGAGATTTGTGTAATCCCCTTCGATTCCCACTCCGAAATTACCAGGTCTTCTATTACCCAGGCCATCAGAGACAAAGGCATCTCTGAGACATTAAAGTGATTCTTAGGGTTTGCTTTCCCGTGAATTAGTTTCCATGCGATCAGGGATGCGCGCATGACTGGGGATAAGGTCTGAGGTGTAGGAGTGTTCCAAAAGGGCACCCACAAGGTATCCACCAATTTTAAGGGATATATAAACGATTGTTCTATATGAATCCAAGGACCCGAAGTATCAGCTGATCTCCATCTAACACATTGTATAACTAATGATGCTATGTAGTAATTCCTTACCACCGGTACTCCCAGTCCTCCCGTCTTTTTTTGTTTAAATAGGAAGCTTTTATTGACTCTGGGACTCTTTCCATTCAATATGTATTTTGAGATCATCCTTTGCATGGTTTCGAAAATCGAAACTGGGACGGATATCGGGAGTGTGCGAAACAGGTACAGGAATCTAGGCAATAGTAACATCTTAAAGGCCGCGACCCATCCTATCCAAGACACATCTACTTTGGACATTCGCTCCATCTCATCCTGCAATACTTTCAGCATGGGTGTATAATTATTTCTATATAGGGCCCCCGATGAGGGTGTCACCTGTATTCCCAGATACTGAACGCCATCGCTCCTCCAGTCAAAGTCATATGTCGACTGCAGGGATTGAAGCAAAGAGGGAGGGATATGTAAAGGTAAGGCCTGTGATTTGGCTATGTTTAGTTTATAAAACGATAAGTGTCCAAAATTGGCAATAATCTTCATAAGTCGGGGAATAGACTCTTGCGGTTTGGACAGAGTAAGAATAATATCATCTGCATATAATGATATAAGATGAGTTTTGTCTCTTATGTCAATGCCACCCACCTCTGGATCCAGTCTAAGTGTTTGGGCCAGTGGTTCCATTGAGGGGCACCCCTGCCTAGTCCCGTTCGTTATTAAAAAGGGGTCTGACACTACCCCATTAGTGAATACTCTTGCCGATGGTGCCGAGTACAGCGCCTCAATTGCTCTTAAAATAGCTCCAGCGAACCCCATGCTCCTAAGTACCAAGAAGGCATACGACCAGCAAATGCGGTCGAACGCCTTCTCGGCGTCCAATGCGAGAATCACCGCCTCCATCTTTTTAGAATTAATGTGATGAATAATATTCAATATACGTCTAGTATTATCATATGATTGTCTCCCTTTCACGAATCCCACTTGGTCATGGTTTATTAGACTCGGAAGACAAGCTTCTACTCTATTTGCTATGATTTTGGCGTAAATTTTTAAGTCCGAGTTTAGTAGGGATATTGGTCGAAAGTTTTGGGGGCTGGTGGCAGGCTTGCCCGGCTTAGGCAGCGTCACCACCAGAGCCTCCTGATTTTCCCTCGGAATAGTGCCAGAATCTACCACCGCTGTTAAAAAGGACAACAGCGGGTTTAGCAGAATAGGAGAAAACTTTTTGTAATATTCATTAGTAAGGCCATCTGGGCCCGGGGACTTTCGAGGTGGCAGCGACTTGATTACAGACAGCAACTCTGATGGTGTGATGGGCTCATTCAAAGAGTCCAGTTGCGCTTCCGTGAGTGTGGGTAGTTGAGTACTAGCAAGAAAATGGGCTATGTCATGTTTCGCCGGGGATATTACAGAGGAGTCCTCTCTAATATTGTATAAGCCTTCATAGAAGGGTTTAAAGGCATTAGCGATGCCAGTAGGATCATAGATTTTGTATGCGCCTTCTATATTCTGAAGAAATGGAATTTTAGACTTTGCATGTTTTTGTTTAAGCTTGGCTGCTAAAAGCTTACCTGCCTTATTAGATTGGGAATAATAAGTCGCTTTCATCCTTTTCAAATTTTTCTCATATTTAAACAGTAGACAGGCTGTCAGTTGGTGGCGTTATGTCACCAACTTTGCCGCATTGGAGGGGGAAGGTGATTTTTTCTTACTATTATCGATAGATTTTATTTGGTGCAATAGTCGATCAATTTCTGCTAATCTATTTTTCTTTTCTATGTGTCCCAAGCGAATAAATGTTCCTCTTATAAACGCTTTATGGGAGTTCCACAATATGTCAGGGCTAGAAGCAGAGGGAGCATTGATCAGAAAGAATTCCTTCAAATCATTCTCCAAAATTGTTTTATATTTTGGCTGTGACATTAAGAATTCATTGCACCTCCACACGTACGCTCTAGGACATTCATAGTTTTCCCTTAGAGTCAGGGTTGTTGCTGCGTGATCTGACCACGTTATCTGTGAAATATCTGACTGCACGACAAGGGGAATGCTAGCTTGTTCTACAAAAAATAAATCTATTCGTGAATAGCTATTATGTACAGCAGAGTAGCAGGTGTAATCTTTTTCGGTATTATGGAGGATGCGCCAAACATCAAATAAACCGTGGCGCCATATAGCTTGCGAAAATGAAGGATGACGTGTCGTTATGCCAGAAGTAGTATCTACCACTGGGTCTGGAGCCATGTTAAAGTCTCCCATTAATACTAAGCATCCTTGCTTTCTTCGTTCCACTGCTCTCATGAGTCTTCCCAAGAATGACACCTGTCTTTTGTTTGGGGCGTATACCGATACCAGCGTGTAAATGACATTATTAAGTCTACAGACTAATATGACAAATTGCCCTCCAGGGTCAGCATAATGTGACACCATCTGAAATGCTACTGAATCCTTGATCCCAATTAGTGTTCCCCTGCGCTTGGAGGAGCAGTGAGCGTGAAATATATGTGGGTACGATGAATGTCTGATGCGAGTGGCATCCACCTCCAAAAGATGTGTTTCCTGAACTGCGAGAATGTCACAACCCTGAACTCGGGCCTCTCGCCACAAATTGGCTCTCTTTTGAGGGGAGTTCAGACCTCTGACATTCATAGACATAATTTTAAGTACCATACTTTACTGTTGGAAATGCTTCAAAGATCTTACCATGACCACCCGCATCGGAAGTTACCAGTAGTCGTAGGAAACAGAATCGTCTCCGCCTAATGTAGTCGCGTCGCCCCTTGTGCCAGAACCAAGAAGAAAACAAACTATGGAAGCAATGAAACCAGTGGTTAAGCCACCTAAACAAAACAGAGGAAAGAAGTGTAGTACAGCGGACCAGCGGCTGTTGTGATCTTGGGGTGTGATGATTCTGCTTAAATATGGCTAAAACTCGTTTTGGGGCGGGCCTAGCTGTGGACTGCAATGGCCGCATAGTCTCAGAGCTCCTGGTCTGAGTCTTACACAGCGACATTATAGGCGACGAGCCCGTGGCCTTTGGGCACAGAAATTGACAGCAAAAGGTGCCTTACCTTCGGGGATGCCAAGAAGAAAGAAGTCGGCGGTGAGATCGCATAAAATCTCGGATTTCTATTTCCCCCATGGGGGGGGGGGGAGGACCAGCATGGAGACGGCCCGCGCCTGGAAACAGAATCTAGGGCCTCGACTCCACCGCGCGACCCTCCGGAGGAAACAAGCGCGCTCTCCGCTCACAAGAGAGCGCTCTCAGCCCCATCCTTACCGCGGCTGCTGGACGGCGCGGCCGCGGAGCTACCTGGGCCTTCTCCCCGGCAGGCCGGGGCCTACAATGGAAGCGGGCCTCCGCAAGTCGGCGCTTCGGGATCTGCGGGCCTATCCAGCCTGGGGACACACCAGTCGCCTACCGCCAGCCCGGCTAAGCAGAGACCAAGACTCCAGGATAGCGATTCCCAGGATGGCGAGGCGAGCAACAATGTGCAGCCTACCCCCCCCACCCACTGATTTTTTTGCAGAAATCCCAGAGACAGAGAACCCACTCACTGAAGCCTCTATGAAATATATGCTCATGGCTTTCTGCAAATCATTAAAAACAGACATGTCTCTCATGGTAAAGCCGTTAGATAGAGATATCCAGGAACTGAAAAACCGTACAGTTCATGTTGAATTCAAAATGGCAGTATTTGCGACATCACACAATGCATTAATAGATGCTCACTATGAGATGGAGTCGGATGTGTCGTTTTTGAAAGCTAAAGTAGCAGACTTAGAGGATTGCTCACGGAGAAATAATCTGAAATTTAGAGGGATTCCGGAGTCGGTCTCCGCGAATAATTTGACGACGTTCCTCCAAGATCTGATCCGCTCGCTCCTACCGAATCTTACAGAGATGGATTTAATTATTGATAGAGCTCATAGAGTCCCCAAGCCATCTCATCTAGATGAAGCAATACCCAGGGATGTTCTTGCTAAAATCCATTTTTATCGCACTAAAGATCTGGTTTTGATGACTTCCCGAAAGCTGGGGCACCTACCTGAACCATATCACAAAGTATCTATTTACTCGGATTTATCAGCCACGACACTGCAATTGCGGCGGCAATTCACCCCTATTACAGCAGCTTTACGCCAGCACCACATTTTATACAAGTGGGGATTTCCGGTCCGTGTGATCATTACCCGAGACAACACGGTGCATGTCGTTAAAACTTTGGAAGAAGGACATCGTCTGCTTCACAAATGGAACATTCCGATGGCTGAGATACCACCCAAACAACCACCTGGTCCTGTGTCGGATGGATGGCACCAAGTGAGGGCCCAAAGACGTCCACGCAAAGGGCTACAAAGCTAAAGACTCACCTTTTCTTGGATTTCGTATGTCCACTGTCGTTGAACTTATCCCCCCAGAATTACGACAGCCGCTGGTCCGCTGTACCATACTCTTTTTTTTTTTCTCTTTGTTTGGTTTTGCCACGAAGGTTTATCCATTGGTTATGTAATTTGCATGGTTTGTTTCTTTTTTTATTACTGGTTCTGGCACATTGGGCGTAGTGAATATGAAGGGTGGAAACAGTTTCTCCTCAAGCCAACAGTGACACCTACTGGTATAAGTGGTTGTGGTAAGAATCTCAAAGCATTTCTAACTGTGTATCATGGTACTTAAGATTATGTCCATGAATGTCAGAGGTTTGAACTCCCCTCAGAAAAGAGCCAATTTATGGCGTGAGGCCTGAGGGCAGAACTGTGACATTCTTGCACTACAGGAGACACATCTTTTAAGGGCAGACGCTTTTCGCATTAATCACCCAGCATACCCACATGTGTTTCATGCTCACTACTCCTCAAAAAGTAGGGGCACATTGATTGGTATTAAGGACTCGGTTGCGTTTCAATTGTTATCTCAATACGCTGACCCGGGAGGGCGATTTGTTATAGTAGTATGCATTATTAACAATGTCACCTATACGCTGGTATCAGTTTATGCCCCAAATAGGAAGCAGGTGGCGTTTCTAGGGAGACTAGTGAGGGCGGTAGGAAAGAGGAAGAAGGGATGTTTAATATTAATGGGACCCGCAAGTAGATACCACGTCTGGTATACTAACACGTCACCCCTCCTTATCACAGGCTATATAGCGCTATGAACTATTTGACATCTGGCGTATCTTGCATAATTCTGAAAGAGATTATACGTATCATTCCACGGTACATAATATCTATTCACGAATAGACTTGTTCCTGGTCGAGCAATCTAGCATTCCCCTTGCTAAGCAGTCCGAGATATCTCAAATAACTTGGTCAGACCATGCAGCGATAACCCTGTCCATAGCTGAAAAATACGAATCTGCTAGAACATATCTGTGGAGGTGTAGTGACTTTTTAATGTCACAGCCAAAGTTAAAAGCAACGTTAGAGAATGACTTGAAGGAATTCTTTCAGATTAATACCCCCTCTGCTCCTGGCCAGAAAAATAGGATGGCAGAAATAGATCGTCTGCTCCGTCAGATAAGAATTATAGACACCAGCAATAAACAATCTCCGTCTCACTCACGTGCAACGGAATTAATAGCTTTACGCCAGCAGTTAACTGCTTGCCTATTGCATAAATATGAGAAAAACCTGAAGAGGATTAGAGCTGCATATTACTCTCAATCTAACAAAGCAGGCAAACTTCTAGCATCCAAGCTGAAACAAAAGCAGGCAAAATCCAGGATTCCATTTATGTATAGCAAGGATGGTACATACAAAATCTATGACCCTACTGGCATTGCTAACGCCTTTAAACATTTTTATGAAGGCCTTTACAACCTAGCAGACGACTCCTCGACAGTCCCCCCGACAACCCAGGATATTGAACGAATCCTCAAGGCGGCTCAACTACCCGCACTCACAGAGTCACAGCTGGACTCCTTGAACGCGCCTATTACCTCAGCAGAATTATTATCCATCATTAAATCACTGCCATCACATAAGTCTCCGGGCCCTGACGGCCTTACTAATGAATACTATAAATGCTTTTTCTCAGCCGTGATGAGCCCACTGCTGTCATTTCTGACGGCCGTGGTTGATTCTGGGGTCATCCCAAAAGAAAATCAAGAAGCCCTTATAGTTACGTTGCCAAAGCCTGGCAAACCAGCCACCACCCCCCAGAACTTTAGACCAATATCGCTATTAAACACAGATTTAAAAATTTACGCTAAATTAATAGCAAACCGACTGCCACTCTGTCTCCCAAGTTTGATAAATTATGATCAAGTGGGATTTGTTAAAGGGAGACAATCATATGATAATACCAGACGTATATTGAATATAATACACCATGTCGACTCTAGAAAGGAAAAGGCGGTGATCCTTGCATTGGACGCAGAGAAGGCGTTCGACCGCATTTGCTGGTCGTATGCCTTTTCGGTGCTTAGAAGTATGGGGTTTTCTGGAGCTATCTTAAGAGCGATTGAGGCGTTATACTCAGCACCTTCTGCGAAAGTGTTCACTAACGGAGTAGTCTCGGATCCATTCCTCATTACGAATGGGACCAGACAGGGGTGCCCCCTATCACCCCTGATATTTGTTCTTTCTATAGAGCCTTTAGCCCAAATACTCAGATTGGACCCGAGAGTGGGAGGCATTGACATAGGAGGTAAATCTCACCTTATATCATTATATGCTGATGATATTATCCTCACTCTGTCTAATCCGCAACTATCTATTCCTCATCTTATAGACACTATTAGTATTTTTGGGCAATTATCATTTTATAAATTAAACATGGCCAAATCACAGGCATTACCTTTCAATGTCCCTCCACCCTTGCTCCAGCATCTACAATCGACTTATGATTTTGATTGGAGGAGGGACAGTGTTCAGTATTTGGGGATACAGGTGACAACATCATTAGGAACCCTCTACAAAAGTAACTATATCCCAATGTTAAAAATATTGCAGGAAGAGACCGAGCGAATGTCTAAAATGGATGTTTCTTGGATAGGACGGGTAGCGGCTTTTAAGATGCTGCTATTGCCTAGACTATTGTACTTGTTCCGTACGCTCCCAATATCCATTCCGGTTTCCTTTTTTGAGACAGCACAAAGGGTGATTTCAAAATATGTGTGGAATGGTAGGAGACCTAGAATCAATAAAAGCTTTTTATTTAAGCAACGAGAGGCAGGAGGGTTGGGAGTACCAGTGGTGAGGAATTACTATATAGCATCACTGGTTACTCAGTGTGCAAGGTGGAAGTCAATGGATACCTCGGTTCCATGGCTACATATAGAGCAGGCGTTTATATCTCCCCTAAAGTTGGAGGATGCTCTGTGGCTGCCCTTCTGGAACATTCCAGCTCTGGGATCCTTCTCCCCAGTCATGTGTGCTTTGCTAATGGCATGGAAGCTAATCCATGGGAAAGCAAATCCAGTGAAACATTTTCATATTGCAGAAATGCCTCTGTCATTGATGGCCTGGATGATTGATGGCATGGGGGTCTCGGGTTGGGAATTGAGGGGGATCACGCAGATTTCTCAACTATACTCTGACTCTAATCAGCCTATACCGTTTGTGGATCTTAGACAAAAATACGGAATCCACGTAGGTGATTTCCTTAAATATTTTCAGATATGGCACTTTATATCTAAACACCCTGTGACGACCTTGCCCCATAACGGTTCACTTTTTGCTTGGTTATCGACCAATGTGAGGGGATTACAATTTCTTTATGATAAAATGGATGGCGTTTCGACTTTTACTAGATCCACTCCGTTCCGTTGTTGGGAGAGAGATTTGGGAATGGTCATTACTCCAGATGACTGGCAACGAACGATTAAACTGATCCATCTGTCTTTAAAATGTAGCACCCACATAGAGACAGCAATGAAGGTCACTTTACGGTGGTATAGAACTCCATCTACTTTGCAGTTAGCGTATCCCTCCATGTCTGGGAATTGTTGGAGGGGATGTGGAGACAGAGGAACCCTTCTTCACATTCTGGGAACTTGCCCTATAATTCGTGGTTACTGGGATAGTGTCTTCGAAATGCTCTCTGAATTGTTTGATGTACGTCTCCCCCCTACTGCACATATGGCGATTTTGCTACTTGGTATTCCCGGAGAACTGAATAGGCATAAGCAACTTATTTGTAAAATTCTAACGATGGCTAAACTAATGTTGGTACAGAGATGGAGGGCAACAGCCTCCCCGCCTATGTCGGCCCTGTTACTAGCCATTAACAACACATATTCCTATGAAAGGGTGATCGCAATGGGTAATTATTCGTTTCATAGATTCAAAATAATTTGGGATGCGTGGATACATTCTAGATTTGTCACGTAAAAAGAATTGAATGGTATTTGAAACCCAATATAGGGAGTTGGGACAGAAATAGAGAGGGATATGAAGCTCGCTAACCCCGTCGAAAGGGGAACTGGGGAGGAATAGCCAATGGTGCGGGTACGAGTCAAACGTCCTCTGCACAATTAAACATCTCGTGTCGAAGAGAAAACTGTTTACGGAGATTACACCCTACAGGTAGATATCCACAGCCTAGTATATGTGCCTATATGTTATTACTAATGTTCACTTTAAAGGTAATATTTATATTTGGTTTTAAAGATATGCGGTTCTAAGAATATATCTTGAAACTGTATTACAATGTATATTAACTGTACATCGCAATATCTACTCATTTTGTTCTTTGTTTTTGTATTTTGAAAAATTGAATAAAAAAATATTGAAACAAAAAAAATATGGCTAAAACTCAAAGCTATATTTTGGTCTCTGGGTAGCGTATTTCTCTCTAGTTCCATTTATTCATACTGTGCGCAGCTATAAGCATAGGTGTATATTGGCAGTAGTGGCAACACTGGAACAATAGAGCTCCATTGTACTCTTACACAGCCCTGAGTGATCAAACAATAGGGCATTGTTCCAGCCTGGGCTGTTAGATCAGATATGCCTGATAATATTGTATCATTCCATTTGGTCTCAGCTCTATACAAAAGATCTGGACTTGATTGCATTAACTCATCAGACGTGCTGTTGCTGGTGACCTCATTCTGGGAGGTGGCATAAAGGGTATATAGGATGAGGTAAGAGGTCTGTGGGAAGAGTTGATGCTATGGAGTTGATGCTATGGAGTTGATGCTATGGAGTTGATGCTATGGAGTTGATGCTATGGAGTTGAGACAGACCATCACAGACTACAGAGTTGTTACAGACAGACCATGAGGAGATTTTTGTAATTAGACTATTGGACTAATGCTGAGAGACTGTGATGCCACATGCTAGGAGTTAAGGCTGAGAAGCCTCCACTGGTGACTCACACATACCAGAGCATGTGTGAGTGTTGGACTACAGAACCACATCAAGGACATGTGTGGTAAAGTAATTATTTCACCTTTATCCCTTTTATTTTATTGGTACTGTATCTTGTAACTAGTAACTGTTAATGCTTGCATATATCTGCATATCTGTTCTGAACTGCATGTGTTAGATTTTAATACCGACCCATTTAGGGGTTAATAAATATATAAAATTTAGAAGGCTTGTCTTGTATTTATCTTGTGGACCCGACACTCACTGGCGGTGAGTGTGGTTTTTATATGAAAGAGGACTCAGGGTGTGGCCAAAGCGGTTTGGCGCACTGAGGATCTTTCACATGGGGGGATAAGTTCAGCAATCGTGGACATACGAAATCCATTTTAAGGTGAGTCTCTAGCTGTGTAGCCCTTTCGGTGGACGTCTTGGAGTTTTCGTTCGGTGCCAGCCATCAGACACGGGGCCAGGTGGTGGTTTGGGTGATGGTTCAACAATAGGAATGTCCCATTTATTTAGCAATTTTTTGCCGTCTTCCGGAGATTTAATAACATACGTGAGGTTGTCCCGGAATAAAATCACTCGGACTGGAAATCCCCATTTATATAGGATGTTATGTTGGCGTAAAGCTGTAGTAATAGGGATGAATTGCCTTCTCAATTGTAGTGTTGCGGCCGAAAGATCGGAGTATATGGAAATTTTGTGGTAGGGGTCAGGTAAACGGCCGTTTTTTCGTGAGGTCAGCAGTACCATCTCTTTAGTGTGGTAAAAGTGGATCTTTGCTAAGACATCTCTGGGTACGGCTTCATCCAGGTGTGAAGGCCTTGGGACTCTGTGCGCTCTATCAATAGTTAAATCCATTGTCGAGATATTTGGTACTAGCGTGCGTATCAGGTCTTGGAGGAAAGCAGTTAGATTACTCGCAGGTACGGACTCTGGAATCCCTCTAAACTTCAGATTGTTGCGCCGCGAGCGATCCTCCAGGTCTGCTACTTTAGCTTTTAGAAACGACACATCTTTTTCCACCTCATAGTGAGCATTGTGCGATGCAGCAAATTCTGCCGTTTTAGATTCCACATGAACAGTGCGCTTCTGCAATTCTCGAAGGTCTCTATCTAGCGGTTTAACCATTAAAGACATATCTTTCGTCAGTGATTTGCAGAAGGCCATGAGCATATTTTTCATGGAGGCCTCAGTAAGTAAGCTTTCAGTTGCTGGAATATCTGCAAAAAAATCGGTGGATGGCAGTATGTGCTGTGTTGCATCACTCACCTCCCCTTCTGGAGCTTCGGTGTTCTGGAGCCTGGGTTTCTGTTTGACCGGGCTAGCGGTGGGTGAGTGAGGCGTCTGTGCGTTGTTTAGGCCTGTAGGCCTCGTTGCGTCGGCAGGTGAAGGCCCCGGACCCGCACTCTCCCCGGCCCGCCGGGGAGAAGGCCCCGGTGCCTCTGTACCCCCGCGCTCTAACAGCTGCGGTATTGATGGCGCTGAAAGAGTTCTCTGCTGCGCGGAGAGGGTTAGCGCTTCCTCCGGAGGGTCTCTAGATGGAGTTGAGGCCCCGGAGATCGCGTCGGAGCGCGAACCAGCGCCATTTTGGTCCTCTCCTCCGCCATGGGGGAAATAAAAATCAGATATTTTCTGTGGCTTCACCGCAGATTTTCTCTTCCGCGGCATCCCTGGAGGTAGGAAACGTTCCTATTGCTATATGGGTTAGTGTAATCCACGGGCACGTCGTTTTGTTGGTCGCTATCGGAGACTCAGGCCTGGATCTATGTAATTATGTGGCCATTCCGTCCCACAGTCAGGCTCCGCCCCCCCTATTGCGCACATTTAAGTGTCTCTCCCTAAGTGACGAGTTAAAATAAAGAAAAAAAGACCTACGCGTTTCACCAGCTATTGCTGGCTCATCAGGGGACTAAATCAGTATAACCTCTCAGTCTGAGAGTGAAATAACAGTGGCACTGGAGTCTCGAAATAGGCTTCCTTAAAACAACACCAAACCCCGCCCACTGTGCGCGTCACATAACGTCACATCCAATCATCATGCGGGGGAGACGGAAGCATAGCCGATACTCCTCCCTCACACTATTCCTCATCCGAAGCGCTCCTCCCAGGGGCAGGGAAGCTGTCAATGTCGTTATGGAGACATAGACGTGCGTCTCCTATATTTACATCATGCTGTCATCCCTCCGATTCCCAAATGCAGGCAACATTGGAGCAGCGAACACAGATGTCTTGCTCTCAAGGAATCTATCCATGTGCATTGTCTAATATTATCTTTAAACACAAGATGATTGATCTATACCGCACCGTCACTTCTCGATCTCGTAATACATATAAATATTGAGGCGCAGCAGATATCACAGTCAGGGGATACATTGCATCGATAAAGGTATACAGGGCCTATATTCACTTCTACAGTGAGGGATCATCTCCTAACTACACTTACAAATATCAAGGTGCCATTTATGTTACAAATCCTCATAGAACTTCATAGAAACCATAGATCATAGGTCACCGTGATAATAATAGAGTAGAAATAACTTTGCATAGATCTAAATATTATGTTCAATGTATAGTGAATTGCCCATATATAAAGTACGATGTTTCCTCATTCCCCCATACTAGAACTAATGAATACACTCAAAAGAGAAGTGTATCAGAAAGAGGGATGCACATTTGTTCCCTCACCCCTAGAGACGTGTCTCATGTGGACAGCCTCATAATACATCCATCCTGAATATAGAGTCCTTGATTCCAAAATATTACAACAAATTATAAAAAAATTATAAAAATGGAGCAAAGGACAAACATTCATTAATCCCTCCCGGGGATGTCGATTTAAAACGATGAATCCATTTGCATTCATGTTGCAACAGAAATCTATCCCAATTACCACCCCTTCCTGGGGGTCGGATCAGTTGCAATCCTATGAAGCTGAAAGATTCAGGTTGTCCATCATGGTGGCTATGCGCATGTTTAGCTATTGGTTTGTCCCGATTGTTGAGAATATCATTATAGTGCTCTCTTATCCTTACCCTAAATTCACGTTTAGTCTTGCCTATGTAATCTTTCGGACAGGGGCACTGTGCTAGATAAATTACTCCTTTACTACGACAGTTGATAAAGTCGTTAATTTGACAGACCTCACCAGTAACTGTACACGTTGCTGTTTTAGTTTTTTTTTTTCCTGTCCACATGCGACACAGTTGCCACATCTGAAAGTGCCATTAGGTTTCTGGCTAAGCCAATTCCCCGTTGGTTTAGGGGTGACATAATAACTCTTAACCATCCTGTCCTTTAAACTCTTCCCACGTCTATAGGTAATCTGAGGGGTGGATCCTAAAAACTCTTTCAGATCATCATCCTGAAGTAATATCCCTCAATATTTACCAAGTATTTCTCTAATCACTTGGTGTGCATTATCAAAATTTCCAACAATTCTAGTTACATTATCAGATTTTGTATTCTGATTGTGTCCCTTTGGAATCAAAAGCTCTCTTTGATCATATGTTATAGCGTGTTGGAAAGCTCCCTTTAGTGTGTTATCCGGGTATCCATGATCCCTAAATCTGAGCCTCAAATCATCTGCCTGCTGTTTAAAAGTTGACAATTTTGAACAATTTCTCCTTAGTCGGTAATATTGGCCCTTGGGAATGCCCCTTTTAAGGGCCACAGGATGAGCACTCTCCCACCTAAGGAGACTGTCGCAGTCGCTTTCCTGTAGACCTTAGTTTGAATCATTCCTGAGTGATCTCTAGTAATAAGAACATCCAAGAATGGTAGATCACTCATACTCCAGGTAGATGTAAACCTTAGATCCAGAGGGTTAGATCTCAGACACTCCACAAACTCCTCAAATGACCTGTGGTCGCCACGCCACAGAATGAAGATGTCATCGATGTACCTCAGCCAGAGGCAGATATGATCCTGCCACCGGCTGAGGTCATCAGCACCCACGATGGCCGCCTCCCACCAGCCCAGGAGCAAGTTAGCATAACTTGGTGCACAGGGACTACCCATAGTGGTGCCCCTGAGCAGGTGGTAAATGCGGCCATCAAAGGTGAAAAAATTATTGTTCAGGCAGAAAGTCAGTAGTTCAATGACAAACCGATTATGTGGTCTCAATCTAATATCCCTCATCTCGAGATAGTATTCCACTGCTCTAATCCCCTGCTCATGATGGATGGACATGTATAATGCTTCTATATCAATCGATGCAAGAATCATATCATGCCCCAAGGTAATACCATCTAGTTTCAGCAGGAGATTAGAGGTGTCTCGGGTGTATGAGGGAAGGGACTCTACAAAGGGCCTCAAGATCTGATCGATATAGCTGATCAAGTTCCGTGTGAGGCCACCAATACCTGATATAATTGTTCTTCCCTTCACAGGATTGGTCCCTTTATGGACCTTAGGAAGGGCATAAAAGGTAGGCATCACTGGGGATTTTGCATACATGAAGACCATCTCATTCTTATCTATCAGTCCCTCCTCATAAGCCCTCTGTAACAGTGACTGTAAAGCTGTCAAACAGGCCTGTGTCGGATTAGTTCTCATAATCCCATAAAAGGTTGTGTCAGACAAGAGCATCAAACACCTGTCTCTGTAGTGCGATGAGTCCATCACTACTATGTTCCTCCCTTTATCGGAGGGTTTTATCGTAATGTTAGTATCCAGTTCAAAATCTCTCAGTGTCTCTCTTCAATGCTCAAATTGTGTCCCCTATATCTATCATTGAATTGTGCCAACTGTTCAAGTTCCATATTGACCATAGATGAAAAAATATCTATGTAGGCGTTATCACTTGGAGGTGGCATTTTAGAACTTTTAGATTGGTATGTGGGGCCCTTAGGTGACCAAACTATACACTATACATTGAACATAATATTTAGATCTATGCAAAATGATTTCTACACTATTATTATCACAGTGACCTATGATCTATGGTTTCTATAAAGTTCTATGAGGATATGAAACATGAATGGCACCTTGATATTTGTAAGTGTAGTTAGGAGATGATCCCTCACTGTAGAAGGGATCGGAGGGATGACAGCATGATGTAAATATAGGAGACGCACGTCTATGTCTCCATAACGACATTGAGAGCTTCCCTGCCCCTGGGATGAGCGCTTCGGATGAGGAATAGTGTGAGGGAGGAGTATCGGCTATACTTCGGTCTCCCCCGCATGATGATTGGATGTGACGTCATGTGACGCACACAGTGGGCGGGGTTTGGTGGTGTTTTAAGGAAGCCTATTTCGAGACTCCAGTGCCACTGTTATTTCACTCTCAGACTGAGAGGTTATACTGATTTAGTCCCCTGATGATCCAGCAATAGCTGGTGAAACGCGTAGGTCTTTTCTTTTTTTTTTTAATTTTAACTCGTCACTTAGGGAGAGACACTTAAATGTGCCCTACAGGTGTCAGTTAGAGGTGTATGTGGAAAGGGTGTTGGGAGGTTGTGGGGTGCTGATAAAATTACCCTATTGAGGGTGTATTCAGCTATAACCTGCCAGTGGAGTATATTTGGTGAATCCTCTTTGCCAGGTGACACACAGGTCTAACTGACTGCGTGTCCATATACATTTGAGGCTTTATTTGAGGCACCAAACTATACTTATACCTCGGGCAGAGTAGATGCAGTCTCAGTTGTTATGAGAAGTGATAGGCGGACTATTGCTGAATACTAAACTAACCCTCTCCCCCTGTTTGTCTGTCTTAGCTACCCTCTATACACCCTCTTTAAATGACACTGATGCTATTAACTATATGACTCATGTTACTATTGATATTAGGGTCATTAGAAATTAAAATAACCGGACCAACATCTGCTTTGGGCATCTACAAGCAGTAAGGACAATAGTGCACACTATACATGCAATTTATGTGATCTCATCCCTTTTCTTTCACTAATCACATGGTAGCACTTGGGTGCACTAGTGAGTCTCGTTTTTCCAATACGATTTTATTTATATAAGAAATAAAAGAGAAGTTTTATTATTTTCTACGCTATCGACTGCTCTCTGAAATTTAGAACTTCTGTAACACAAAAGGTATACACAAGTATATGGAAGTACAGTACACTCTCCCTGATTGTATAATTAAGGGTTCTTAGATTATTTAGGAGGATACGAAGAAATAAGGATAATTACACTGTTCCCCAGTAGACACAGATGGTACAGTCTCTATCTGCTCACCTTATGCTATGCTGAGGTATCATGTGATTGATAGCAAACAGATCCAAAACAGAACCTGGATTTTCCACTAAAGACTATACAGTTCCAGTCCGTAGCACTCCAGGTTTCTCGTTCATGATAACACTGCAAATGACGGTGGCTGTCAGTGACATGTCATAACACCAATTTTTTTTTTTCTGATGGGCACCTGTAAATGATCTGGGCTGAGACAGGGGTGCACAATGACGGTGCCATCTGGATGGTGGAGAAGGAAGCTTTAGGAGCTGTTTGTGCTTTTTGACAGATTTGTCCTGACACTCCGTAGCCCATTGTGTGTGTTTGCCCTTGCATAATCACTGCTCCAGACACGCCAAAACAGCTAGGACAGAATTGCTTAGATTATGGGCAATTTGTCAAAACAAGCTTCCTGCTTCTCCCAGTCCAATGATGCACCCCCTCTCAAATTCTGTCAACTGGGCAAAATGTTTTTGAGTGCGTTGTAGACACATGTTTAGCAGTCTGTCACCTAGAGGCACACTACCCAAAAGTAGCCTATGAGAGCCTTTTTATAGGGCAGCAGGGGAAGCACTTTTACCTCGTCTCGAGGCAAGACCCAGTGTGTTGTCAGACCACATCTGTCAAAATTTACATATCTGCTTGAGATGTAACTGCATGCCAAGTTTTGCAGCAATCCAACATTTCTATCTGGGTGCGTTATTATTTTGGTCAATAAGTGTTTTTTTATCCACTTTCTAAAAACATAATATCACTTCTTACCAGAACTCAACCTGTCTAATATGTCTTTGGATACAAAATAAACAGATGGAAATTTTTTTTTATTCATATTATGAAAAATAATTTATCAGTTTGTGATAAAAATGGTCATTTCATAAGGGCCTGTAACACAGTTCCTTTTACGTCTGATTTTCCAGGACTAAATGCTACTCCCCTGAAATAACGACACTTTATCATAGTAGGATCATGCAGTGGCCTCGGCCTGTACAGTTCTCTGTCTCATAGTCCAGTGACTGAATGGATTAGATGAGGATACGCATGAAGCTGGTAAATAGGGATCACTCAATCAGCCATCATGTTTTTCCATTCAGAGTGGATCCGACTGTGTCAATTTATTCACAACCTTGAAGAGATGGTACAGAAAGTGCTGTCTGGAAAAGTGCATTATAAGTATCAAATGTGCTACATCCATTTTGCATCTGATGCTTAAAGGTATGATGAGGACTGGAGAATTCTTTGACTTGATGTTGTTATGCCAACAATTTTTCCAAAAAAGTTTACATCACAGACCGCACATCAATTTCTATTAAGCAGATTGCCACTCAGACACACTGCATCAAGCAGTGATACTGTAAGGGAATCACTAGAGGAGCGATTCCCCAGTAGCTGCTGGAGAACTTAGGGGGGAGGGGCACAACAAGACAGTGGACCCTAAGCTGAATCCCCCCCACTGTCCCTGGCTAACTTGCCGGATCTGTCCTAGGTGACAGCCAGCAACTAGTCAACAGTCCCTCCTTATAATAAGTGATAACACAGAACGCAGACAAGTCGCATGACAACAAAGGGAGGTCAGCTAGCCAAGGGGTTGGTAACAATCAAGCAATGCAGTACAGAATCAAAATCCAAGAGAATAGTCAAAGGTAAGCCAGTGGTCAGAAAATCAGAAGAGCAGGTAACAAGGAACAAGGAGTATAGCCAGTAAGCGAAATGCAATAGCAGGTGCCAATGGGAAAGTGAGCAAACAATAAATAGGGAGAAAGAACCCGCCCCAGACTTGATAGGAGGATAGGCTGTCAATCACAAAGGCAGGACTAAAGTTAACTCTTAGTGGAGCAGGGGGAGAGCAAGGTGAAGGAGAAGGGCGTGGTGGAAAATCAATTAAGGAGGTGAAGGAATAGGACAGTGTTCAGACCATACACAAAAAACCCAAAGGAAAGAATCACAACCGGGCACGCCTCCTGCGCCGCAGTGTGCGCCCGGAGGACGGCGCCAAAGCCCGGACAGGCAAGGACGTTACAGATACGCTGTTTCCATGCTGGTTCAACAATACTACCACAAATAATATATTGAATAACATGTCCACAAGTATGCCAATAACATCATTATCAACATATTACTGTTTTGTAGAATGCATAATCTCTGCAGTTTCATCAACTTCCTATCACAATCCTTTTGAATGCTCTTCTCCAGTCTTCAAAAAGAAGAAAAACAGTTTAACAAGTTCTATCATTAAGTACTACACTGTGCACCGCAGCCACAACAGCTTCCTGCTCTTCTTCACTTCCCACCAGTCATCCTCTCAGACGCTCTATTAGTGGACCAGCAAGTTGAATCAATTTCTGTAGTCGGTAAAAAGTATTATAAAGAAGTCCTATAGAACAAACATTCTTTTTCCATGAATATTGAGTATTATCATTTTCAATGACATGTCATCTCCGAGTCAAACATATTTTAGGAAAAAGCACCGATAAACCCAGGTCAGTTTGCTACTAAGACAGGAAATATCACCTGAACATGAAGACATTTTTATATATAGTTGACCCAGAAAACTGGATATGTCAGTCTAGCAGCGACTCATGGATAATCGATACACACTTAAACAACGTCATCTACAACCATTGTCAACCAATCTTTCTGCCATTGAGCTAACAGCACAGTCAGCAGAATAACAGTGTATGGAAGAACCACGCAGTTTTTTCCAGATGATGAAATTCTGTGAAGGGAAGAATTGTTAAGTCTACTACAACAATACCATATGATGTCAAGCCCTGACAAAAGTAACATACAAAAATGTAGATTAACTTCTTTAAGAACACAATTACCCTCTGTGTAAACTGACCCCAACTGTTAGTAGTCAAGCAAGCAGGTTTTCACTAGAACAAGAAAGGTTTTTCCCCTTGCCTTCAATAGCTGAATATGATGTGAATCCCAGCAGACCATTGACCAGACCAAAGCAATGAACAATTTAATGAAATCACTTTTTTTTTACATATGTTGATCCATCATATTTCACTTTTCACATTCTGATGATCCTGAAGAAAGTGTTCTGGTTGCCAGGAGCAAAGAGATGGCTGAAGAATTTACAAGTGAACTGTGGTTTTCGACTGTTCATTATGATTGTTGTTGGCCCTTATACCATATCAAGCAACAAAACACTGTAATGCTCCATTACATAAAAAAGGCGCACACATATGTTGATTGTTGAAAAGAAGTGTGAAAATGGGCACCAAATAAAATTATGAGAACAGCAGCCAAAACGTAGTCAGCAACCTATTTTCAATGCATTGATCTCTGCTGCAGTTCTAAGTGGCTCTAGTTTCTTTAAAATTATACCATTTTTCAGTATTTAGAAATTGTGTGGTATTGGAAAAAGAACATACTATGCCTGCCAAAATGAATTGCTTTTTCCTGTTTTTTACTGAGCGCCAAAACAAACAAGAGGGTATCCTGAGTCACATAAAAGAAACACCTGCAATGTCTAACAGGGGACAGATAATCGGATAACCCAGCCAAATATTGTGTCTATTTTATCATGTATATGTCATGTAAAAAAAAATTGTGTATTTTTAGCATAGCAATTGCCTTTGAACGGAATTCCCAGTTCCTGCAAGACAACGGTGTAAACATTTATCTATTTGCCACAGACGTATTGCCATCAGAAAACTGCTGCATGAGGGGTATTCACACATAAATCACCAATTTAATGTATAGCATTTCACCAAGTCAGTGGGTGATAAAGTCTTGACTGCTTAAAAAACAAGGGATATAGCTCTTCTTTCCAACTGGGTACAGTCAATAAAACAACACTTATGGTAGTCGTCCCATACATGCGGGGGAGATAAGGATCAAATGATCATGTGATTAGTTATCATAGACACTAATACATAGACTAGGGACCCACAACATATGGTAGTATACCAGACATTGGTCAGCAGCATACAACAGGAGCAAGTGTATTTCTCGGATAGCACACTGACCCATTCTTTTCTATGGGCCCGTACACACGACCGTGACTATCACGATTCCGTGTGCGGGCCGACAGTCCGGACCACATCAGATAGGACATGTCCTATTCCTGTCCTATTTTGTGGCCCTTGCTTCTGTGGCTCCTATTCACTTAATGAAAGGAGCCACGGAAGCTCGGCCCGTGCACAGGCAGCACACGTGGGACATCCCCGTGTGCCGCCCGTGCCTTTAATTTACGGCAGGCTGGTTGCAGCAGAGTCATCGGCAACCAGCCTTAGAAAGAAGTGATTAGACAGAATTTCACTGAACTCTTATTTCATTTTCATTTTTTATGGTTGATTTTAACCATTCATCGGATGATGTACTTAGACCACTGTGAGTAGAAATCTTTCAACCTTCCACCTACTTGCAACACTGTACTTCTGGCATCAGAAATCACTAAATTTTTGATTGGAATTCTTCTTTTTGAAAGATGGGATGTTGTTTCTACGAGCTCTGGAATTGTGCTCTCTCTCCTGAAATTGGTTATTTCTTCTAAACCTCTGTGATCTTCTTTGACCCCTAAAGGGCTTACAAAATTCCTTCTTTTTGGATGCAGGAAACTTTGTGCTTTTACCCTCATTTAAGGACTTCAAAATCTTAGAATGTCGTTGGCCAAACTAAGACTCAGACTGGAAAGGGAGACTGCAGAAATCATTTTTTGATAGAGTGTCACCTGATAATAATTTCAACAACGCTCTCCTTGCAGCATTGGACAACGCCAAACCTCTGGATGCATATTTGATATTATCCAATTGAGCATCACACAAGATCTCTGCTGCATCTTTTATATGTAATAAGTATAGAATCTCAGATCTGGAGGTGCTGTCTTCCAGGTCCCTGGTGAGAAGGCTCCAGCGACTGGGACTGCTGATAGCGCAGATTCCTACTGAAAACACATATGATTTCTTTAAGATAGAATCAATTTTTTTGGATCATTTAGAAGTGTTTACACCTCAAAAGGGAAGACTGATAGAATTGCTACCAGTAGGTGCACCTTTGGAACGGACTCCCATTTCCATGCTGGAGTGGCTTCTAGTCTTTACATATTCTTGAATCCAGAGCCTAGGTCTGCTTTATTTTCTGGCTTATCTCAGTCATGTTTAAGCCATTTCTGTAGCACAGAATCAGAAGGAAAATATAATATGGAAATAAAGTCTATTCTTTTTTTGCTTGTGCTCCACCTCTTTAGAAGATTCCACTACATCTTTTACTGCTCTGAGTAGGTCATGCAGCCTGTCTCTATTAAAGACTTAGTATTTCTCTGGGTTGCCAGAATCTGATATTGTCTCTCCCTCTGAAACTGATGATAGGGAAGAATGATGTGATGGCTCATGGGACGAAGGAAGACTTTTTTTTGTCCCTTTTAGCAGAACATGAGGACTTGGCTTCCTCAAATACTTCTGCATTCTGCTGCTTAAACCATTGCAAGTCCATTGAATCCTCTTTAGGTGAGGAATTGACAGGAGAGGAGCAATTAGCAAAGACCTCTGAGAGAAGATCCTCAGGGAGGGGCTGCTGGCATCTGATACAATCTCTGTGTCTTGACTTTTTCTGCTATCTCACTGTGCAGACATATAGGCATAAAAAGAATAATAATAGCCCAATCAGCAGCAACTAATAGAGTTGCATAAGGAAGCAAATATTGCATTAAAGAGGACCTTTCACGTCCTCATTTACATACCGCTAGAAAGCTGACAGCGCGCTGAATTCTGCGCACTGTCAGCTTTCCCGGTATATGCCCCGGGGATGGAGATATCGGGGGTCTAAATTTCACCGTTCACCGTCAGAAGGGTGTTCCTGACAGTCTAGCTGTGCTGTGAGGAACGCCCTCCCTGACTGTGCTTGTTCATAGCCCTGTACTGGGGGGGCGTTCCTCACAGCTCAGCGTCATCACTGGGCGGTAAGGAACCCCCCTCTCTCTGTCCTCGTCCATAGCCAAGTACTGTCAGAGGGGGCGCTGAGCTGTGAGGAACATCCCCTTCAGTACAAGTCTACGAACGAGAACTGTCAGGGAGGGCGTTCCTGACAGTGCAACTAGCCCCTTCTGACAGTGAATGGTGAATTTTAGACCCCCGATATCTCCAGCCCCGGGGCACATAACAGGAAAGCCGACAGTGTGCTGAATTCAGTGCGCTGTCAGCTTTCTAGCGGTATGTAAAACCGCATGTGCAGGAGGACGTGAAAGGTCCTCTTTAAGAACAAGTTCAGCTAGAAGGGCACAGAAAGAGACATCGGCAAGCAGAGGGCTCGACTGGAGGCAAATGTGCCATGCTGTTTGATCTGACTACCTTTTGCCAAGTTGAGTGATGCTTGTCACTTCCTGCATAACATAGACACTGTAATGACCATAGTAAGGGATTCCTGGTGCATCCCACATAATTTCTGGTGTACCATGCATCATTTCTGGCGCAACGCTCTCAGTGCCATGATGGGTTTACTGCACTATGGTGCACTATGGAAGTGCTTCTATTGCTACCAACTTCACCATCTTCTGCCACATGTTAAACCTGCAAAAGCATGGCCATAGCCCAAGTGGATAAGGTAAATTAATAAGGTGGTGGTTTTCGCTCTCTAAGATGCACCTGATGATAAGACGCACCTAAGTTTTTAGAGGAGGAAAATAGGAAAAAAATATTTTGAAACAAAAGGTTCAATATTTTGAACCAATTCCTGGACAACATCTTTAAGAATAATGTGTCACTGTGGCCCCAAACAGCATAATGTCCTATTGTGGTCTCCATCCAGTATAATGTACCATAATGGCCCATCCATACACTATAATGCCCTATAGTGGCCCCTCCACATACAGTATAATGTCTCACATTAGCCCCTCCACACAGTATAATGTCCAATAGAGACTCCTCCATACACTATAATGCCCTATAGTGGCCCATACGGTTTCACCAGGAATCACATGATGTTACGAACATAGGATCGGCGTCAGAGCCCAGGAGAGGTGAGTACGTCTGTTTATTATGTTTAATCACCTCCCCTGGGCTTCCACTCATTATACTCTTCATAATAATTGCTAACATAGAGCATTTCATACACATTTCATACATACGTGTAATACAGTTCATAAATATGTCGAATAGTTAGACGACACACAGCCACACCCATTGCCTGCACTGCGATATTCGTGGCCAAGATCATTGTGTTGCCATTAGCCAGGTGATGAAAATTCTTTTACTATGAAAGAAAAGTGATGCAATCAAAGTGGTTTTTCATAGGAAATCAAAATATGAGCTATCCTGAGAATTGGTCAGCTAAACTAGATTGTTGGCTGTTCAGCTAGTATCAAAAACAACCCATCAGCTGATAGAAAGCGTCTGCATCATGTCCGGAAATAAAGAGTTTCATTTACACAGTGCATTGTCTGAAATATTTATGCCTCACACTACAATTCGTTTTACCTAGGGGATAGATGTATTACCTTACTTAGACAATGTACAGAAGTTGGAGCAATTATATTTCTATGCCTGTCTACAGTATAACCCATCAACATGTCTTTGTATATTGTAAATGATATTGACATATAGTAAATCCACCACCTGGGGAAACCATCAATAGAGGCTATGCTTGGATCTAAAAACATTTGTATCCCATATAAGAGTAAAACTTTTACAAATCAACAGAATCAGTCATGTGCCTCCAAAATATACAGATCCAGGACAGTATCCTTGTCTTATATCATCAATATAAGTAGAAAAATGTAAAACAAATGATTGAATACTATTGTGCAGTTAAATTTACCTGTTCTCGTTGACACAGGGTCATTCAGTGTCAATTGGTTATCACTTATCAATGGATGTGTCATAAGTGTTTCTTGTTGGAAAAAAAAATACAAAATGAGGCCACACGTTATTACTGTGTTTTGAGCCAAAGTCAAGAGTGACTTTGGCAAAAGTATAGCGAAAGTCTAAGTGTGTTTTATATTACCCTTTCCTTTTGAATACCCTCTTGCACTAATAAAATGCCACTTTTCTGCAAAGAGTAGCCTCAGCCTCAGGAGTGTTTTCTTGAAATTGAAAAACTATGCTGGTTTTCCTTGAGCTTGATTCTGGTGATCACAGTCAGAATGGTGGCAATCCAACACCCAGTTCCTGCACTGATCAGCTCTTCATCACTGCCTCCGGCACCAGAAGGCTCATTTCATTGCATAGTGTATATACTGTATACACAAGAGTATGGCGGGTCTGCTCTTCTTCAAGTAATTTGGAGCTGTGCTTCAGTTCTCATGCATGGCAGCTATGCAGTGGAAAGAGCCTATTAATTTTGGCTCATTATACTGTCTTGTCCTGGCAGCAAAGGTAGTGCAGAAAAGAGCAACGTTTCAGTGACCAAGTGTTGAACCCCAACAATCTGATACTGGTGGCCTATTTTGAGAATATATTATCAGCAGACTTGGAAAGGTGAACAGGTGAATTCCCCTGGGCCCTCCCCCCCCGAGCCAGGAACCCTGAGCACACTACACTTACTGTCCTATATACAGATAGTGTACAGCATCTTAACCAACCTATAGAACCATAAAATAAATGAAATTTTGTCCATTTCTTTACCCATATACAAGAAAATCAAGATTAAAATTCAAAATCGCCTGGCGGGAAAAAAAAATGAATATTTTATTTACAGGCAAAATTGCCCAGCCCTAAGTGCAAGTAATAATTATTCAAGATACTTGATGCCTACCAGGTAAAAAAATGGCATTGCAGAATAATATATGCGAATGTGTGTATACTAATATATGTAAAACCAAGAATATGAGCAGTGTCAAGTGCAACAGAACTCAGGACCAGACGAGATTATGTATACACTGCCTGATACTTTCAGTCAGAGGAAGGTGGGAGACTCACCTCTTTGGATCCACAGCAACGCCATATTTGCTCCAAAGAGCTCATTTGCAAATTGACAAAAATAACAACAAGGTCTTACAAGGGGAAACCACCATTTCATTCAGATGATCCTAACCTATCTGTCTGTGGGATGGGTTGATATTCTGAGGTGTGGTGAAATACCTACTTTAATTATGTCATAACTGTTAAGATCAGAATAATTTGTAATAAAATCTGTTTTGGCTAGGATAAAATATGTATATGCAATTAAATATTAATTAGGGTTTTTGGTGGTTATTATGCCCCATTGTCCCCCTCCCTTTGCCTGCAGAGTGTTCAGGGGATGCCAATATGTATTTTTATCTGTCCAGGGTCTGATCAGTGACCACATACCTGGTTGATCCTGCTAGTTGATCCTGCTTTTAATGTTCTACTAGTTCTCTAGTAGAACATTAAAAAAATTAAAAAAAATAATCAAAAGTGTTTAACCCCTTCCCAACATCTGCCGTAATAGAGACTTGGCGCTAATGCCCGCGATCAGAGTTTCATGTTATG
This sequence comes from Leptodactylus fallax, assembly GCA_947044405.1. NCBI lineage: Eukaryota > Metazoa > Chordata > Amphibia > Anura > Leptodactylidae > Leptodactylus > Leptodactylus fallax. Next base: position 1,654,099 of record CAMRHE010000150.1, read on the forward strand.
GCATTTTAGCTGTTTACTAAAACATATTGAAGATACAGTCATATAATCAATATGAGCTTAAAGGGGTATTCCCATCTCAAGGATCCTATCTATACTCCTAGCTTATGTAAATTCAAGAGTTTTCCTAAATATATTGCTTTAGCAATGCTGCTACGTTTGCCTGCTATGTTAGATTATTCCTCCTATTGTTTACACAGTGTTTCCTTGGTCCCTGTCCTGTCCTGTGATAACATATCGGAGGAATGAGACACTGCTCTCTGGAGGAGCTGAGTTCTCTCCCTGTTATGTATAGCTCTGCTAGCAGGACAATCAGTTCAGCTAATTACAGTTTGCTGATAAAGTTTCGGATAGTGTCTGTTCACTTTCTATGTAAACACTAAGATAACACTGAGTTATCTCTGTAGAAGCATGCAAGTGTTCTATACAAACATGTGTAATGTAATATACATTTACTGTGTATATTATTTGATCTGCATTATATTAAAGGTAAAGGCAATGTCTATATCTAGCGAGGTACTTCATAGTTTCCTGCTCACCAGTCTAAGTCACCCCCAGCTTGTGGAAGAATACAAGTGAGAAGAAGACACAGCAGGCACACTGCTGAGAGAGATGGGAAAACCCATTTAAATTGCAGACTCTCAGCTTTAATTTGAGGGTATTCACACCCTAATTGGAGGAAGGGTCTAGGAATTGCAGCTCTGTAATATGTAACTGCCTCTTTTTCAAGGGACCAAAGACAATTGGACAATTATAGCAAATGCTATTTAATGGGCTGCATGAGCTATTCCATTGTTAATCTATCAGCAATTAAGCAGGTAAAAGGTCTGAAGTAGATTCAAGGTGTAGCATCTACATTTGGAAGCTGTTGCTGTGAGCCCACAACATCCAGTCAAAAGAGCTCTCAATGGAAATGAAACAGACCATCATTAGGCTGAAAAAAAGAAGAAATCCCTAGAGAGATAGTGGAAATGTTAGGAGTGTCCAAGTCAACAGTTTGGTGCAATCTTGTGAAAAAAAGAGCACACTGGTGAACTTAGGAACTCAAAAAAGACCTGGATGTCCACGGAAGACAACAGTGGTGGACAATCACAGAATGATTTCCATGGTGAAGAAAACCCCTTCACAATAGCCACCCAAGTGAAGAACACTCTGCAGGAAGTAGGTATATCAGTATTTAAGTCTACCATAAAGTGAAGACTTCATGAGAGCAAATACAGAGGGTTCACCACAAGGTGAAAACCATTAATAAGCTTCAAAAATAGAAAGGCCAGTTTAGACATTGCCAAAAACATCTAAAGAAGCCGGCCCAGTTCTGAAACAGCATTCTTTGGACAGATGAAACTAAGATCAACCTGTACCAAAATGATTGGAAAAAGAAAGTATGGAAAAGGATTGGAACAGTTCATGATCCAAAGAACACAACATCTTCTGTAAAACATGGTGAAGGCAGTGTGATGGCATGGGCATGCATGGCTTTCAGTGGCACTGGGTCACTAGTGTTTATTGATGTGACAGAATCAGCTGGATGAATTATGAAGTGTACAGGGATATACTTTCTGCTCAGATTAAACTAAATGTGACAAGGTTAATTGGACGGTGCTTAACAGTACAGATGGACAATGACCCAAAACATACTGTGAAAGCAACCCAGAAGTTTTTATAAGTCAAAGAAGTGGAATATTTTGCAATGGCGGACTAAATCACCGGATCTCAACCCGATCGAGCATGCCTTTCACTTGCTTAAGACAAAACTTAAGACCTTTTACAACCTCCAACAAGTCCAGCTCTTTACATCAATTAGTAGATACCGCTCACTGATTTCAGCACAGTTGGAATTTTTTCTCTAGCCCCTACTGTTCCCGAGCAATCAATGCTGTCAATTTTGGTGCCTAATATGTTATTTAGGCTCTGTATTGTCAGTAGGACGGAGTCAGACAGGAACAGGCAAGGGGTCTGAGCTCTGACACTGGCTGTTTCTGATTCGGGCTATGAATCACCTTCTCCTACTTCAAAATGCACTTCTGACAGAGCTGAAATTGCACATCAGGCTACCAAAACTAACTGCGCTTGTGGCATGCAGAGCCCAAATCATGTCTCTGTCCAAATATTTCTGGATCTAACTGTATGTGATATGATACAATACTGCAGCATATCAGTGTCAATTAGAGTTAGGTAAACTTTACTACATCTGCATGATTTTTATTACATGACTTTGTAAGGAGTAACAAGAAACTCTGGTACTGCTTTGCACACTCTTGGCATTCTCTTGATGAGCTTCAAGAGGTAGTCACCTGAAATGGTTTTCACTTCACAGGTGTGCCCTGTCAGGTTTAATAAGTGGGATTTCTTGCCTTATAAATGGGGTTGGGACCATCAGTTGTGTTGTTCAGAAGTCAGGTGGATACACAACTGATAGTCCTACTGAATGGAGTGTTAGAATTTGTATTATGGCAAGAAAAAAGCAGCTAAGTAAAGAAAAACGAGTGGCCATCATTACTTTAAGAAATGAAGGTCAGTCAGTCCGAAAAATTGGAAAAACTTTGAAAGTGTCCCCAAGTGCAGTGGCCAAAACCATCAAGCGCTACAAAGAAACTGGCTCACATGAGGACCGCCCCAGGAAAGGAAGACCAAGAGTCACCTCTGCTGCGGAAGATAAGTTCATCCGAGTCACCAGCCTCAGAAATCACAGATTAACAGCAGCACAGATTAGAGACCAGGTCAATGCCACACAGAGTTCTAGCAGCAGACACATCTCTACAACAACTGAACCAGCATGGTTACCACAGCATCTTGCAGCGGCATGCTATTCCATCCAGTTTGCATTTAGTTGGACCATCATTTATTTTTCAACAGGACAATGACCCCAAACACACCTCCAGACTGTGTAAGGGCTATTTGACCAAGAAGGAGAGTGATGGGGTGCTACGCCAGATGACCTGGCCTCCACAGTCACCAGACCTGAACCCAATCGAGATGGTTTGGGGCGAGCTGGACCGCAGAGTGAAGGCAAAAGGGCCAACAAGTGCTAAGCATCTCTGGGAACTCCTTCAAGACTGTTGGAAGACCATTTCAGGTGACTACCTCTTGAAGCTCATCAAGAGAATGCCAAGAGTGTGCAAAGCAGTAATCAAAGCAAAAGGTGGCTACTTTGAAGAACCTAGAATATAAGACATATTTTCAGTTGTTTCACAGTTTTTTGTTAAGTATATAATTCCACATGTGTTAATTCATAGTTTTGATGCCTTCAGTGTGAATCTACAATTTTTATAGTCATGAAAATACAGAAAACTCTTGGAATGAGAAGGTGTGTCCAAACTTTTGGTCTGTACTGTGTATATATATATATATATATATATATATATATACCGTTCAAAAGTTTGGGGTCACCCAGACAATTTTGTGTTTTCCATGAAAACTCACACTTTTATTTATCAAATGAGTTGCAAAATGAATAGAAAATATAGTCAAGACATTGACAAGGTTAGAAATAATGATTTTTATTTGAAATAATAATTTTCTCCTTCAAACTTTGCTTTCGTCAAAGAATGCTCCGTTTACAGCAATTACAGCATTGCAGACCTTTGTCATTCTAGCTGTTAATTTGCTGAGATAATCTGGAGAAATTTCACCCCATGCTTCCAGAAGCCCCTCCCACAAGTTGGATTGGCTTGATGGGCACTTTTTGCGTACCATACAGTCAAGCTACTCCCACAACAGCTCAATGGGGTTGAGATGTGGTGACTGTGCTGGCCACTCCATTACAGATAGAATACCAGCTGCCTGCTTCTTCCCTAAATAGTTCTTGCATAATTTGGAGGTGTGCTTTGGGTCATTGTCCAGTTGTAGGATGAAATTGGATCCAATCAAGCGCTGTCCACAGGGTATGGCATGGCGTTGCAAAATGGAGTGATAGCCTTCCTTATTCAAAATTCCTTTTACCTTGTACAAATCTCCCACTTTACCAGCACCAAAGCAACCCCAGACCATCACATTACCTCCACCATGCTTGACAGATGGCGTCAGGCACTCTTCCAGCATCTTTTCAGTTGTTCTGCGTCTCACAAATGTTCTTCTGTGTGATCCAAACACCTCAAACTTCGATTCGTCTGTCCATAACACTTTTTTCCAATCTTCCTCTGTCCAATGTCTGTGTTCTTTTGCCCATATTAATCTTTTCCTTTTATTAGCCAGTCTCAGATATGGCTTTTTCTTGGCCACTCTGCCCTGAAGGCCAGCATCCCTGAGTCGCCTCTTCACTGTAGACGTTGACACTGGCGTTTTGCGGGTTCTATTTAATGAAGCTGCCAGTTGAGGACCTGTGAGGCGTCGATTTCTCAAACTAGAGACTCTAATGTACTTGTCTTGTTGCTCAGTTGTGCAGCGGGGCCTCCCACTTCTCTTTCTACTCTGGTTAGAGCCTGTTAGCAAACACAATGTACCATTAGAACACTGGAGTGATGGCTGTTGGAAATGGGCCTCTATACACCTATGTAGATATTGCATTAAAAAACAGATGTTTGCAGCTAGAATAGTCATTTACCACATTAACAATGTATAGAGTGTATTTCTGATTCATTTAATGTTATCTTCATTGACAGAAACTGCTTTTCTTTCAAAAAAAAAGGAAATTTCTAAGTGACCCTAAACTTTTGAACCGTAGTGTATATATGCTTAATCACTCAAGTTTTATTATATCCGTATATATCATGAGAACATTTTTGGTCCTAATATGGACCTAATTCAGTCATCTGTAATATCAAACGATGGTACATAAATTAGAACAAATAAGTGTAGTATACAAACGTATGGTCTAAAAAAATTCCATATCTAACAACATTATTATTTTATATAAATTAGAAACGCCCTATATCATATAGCAGCTACAAAAGTAAAATATTACAAAGTATATATACAGTGGGGAAAAAAGTATGTAGTCAGCCACCAATTGTGCAAATTCTCCCACTTAAAAAGATGAGAGAGGCCTGTAATTGACATCATAGGTAGACCTCAACTATGAGAGACAAGGCGACATCATCCATCCTGACCAAGCAGGCTTCATGCCTGGACGAGAGGCTAGGGACAACACCATCAAGACTATTAACCTTCTACATGGGGCAAAGGTCTCTGGCAGGCCTCTCAAGCTATTATCTACAGATGCTGAGAAGGCCTTTGACAGGGTTAATTGGCAGTTTCTGGAGGAAACCCTGTTACATGTGGGTCTCCGCGAAAACATGATGAACTGGATCCTCTCTCTTTATTCCTATCCCTCAGCTCAGGTTAGTGTTAATGGTCTCCTCTCACAGTCTTTCCCCATTGCCAATGGTACTAGACAGGGATGCCCTTTGTCTTCTCTCATTTTCATCCTGACACTACAGCCCTTTCTTAGACATGTCTGATCCCATCCTGACATATCGGTTGTGGCCCATGCATCTCGCCTTTACAAAGTTGCGGCCTACGCAGATGACTTATTGTTTTTTCTTACCTGCCCACAAATCTCTCTCCCATGCCTAATGTCTGCCTTTGATGAATATTCGAAGCTAACTTCAAGATTAACCTCTCATAATCTGAAGCACTTAATGTCACCCTCCCCCCCCAACAGGTCTCCACCTTGAGTCAATCTTTTCCCTTCTGCTGGGCTACCCGTGCCTTGAAATATCTGGGAGTCTCCATTACTCCTGACCCGACAGACCTTTTCCACGCCAACTTTCCGCCTATGCTATCATCTATCCGTTCAGACTGTCACCGATGGAAACATGGTTTGGGAGGTGCACCATTTTTAAAATGAATATCCTGCCGCGACTCATATACCTTTTACAAACACTGCCTATCCATGTTCCCCTTTCCTTCTTTCGGGCCTTGTCCTCCAGTCAGTTGGATTTCATATGGTTGGGTAAGTCTGCGAGAGTTAGCAGAGCCCTTCTTTCCCGCCCTAAACGTAGTGGTGGCTTGGCCCTCCCAGAACTCAAATTATACTATTTTGCAGCTCACTTGGTTAGGATAGTAGACTGGTGTAGACATGGCTCGCTTAAACCAGGGGTCTACATCGAACAAGCCTTCTCCCCGCTGCCACTGCAGGCGATCCTGTGGCTTGAATCTCCTCTAGTGTCATCTCTCCGCTCCCACCCCACAATTGGCCCAACCCTTAGAATTTGTGCCCAACGCTTGGTTCGCTCTCATTCACTCCCGCTTGACTCTATATGCTACCCCCTTTTGGGCAACCCTAAGTTTCCTTCTGGTGTCTCTGATAGAGTGTTCCGCAACTGGCGTCGCCATGGTTTCTTTAGGGTGGGTCATCTCCGGAAAGATTTAGGATGGCGAGTGGGCCCAGGGGTTTCCCCCCTCCAGCGATCTTCCTCCCCTGGACGCATGGCGTAGATTGCAGATCCGCCACTTCGTACGATCTCTCCCCCCCTATGGAATTCAGAACCGATTATACGTCTCTAGAACGGCTGTGTGTGGGTACCGCCCCCTTGCGGCACTCCTTAGCTATTATTTAAAAACTCTTCATAGAACCCCCGTCTGATGCTGTCCCTCACTTCATACTGAAATGGGAGACTGACCTTAACCTGTCTCTCACACCTGCCCAAAGAGAGCGCATATTCCGTCTCACATACGAATCATTGATCTGCTCTCGTTATCAGGAGGCCAGTTTTAAACTCATGTCCCGGTGGTATCGTGTCCCCTCGAGATTGCATGCTCTTATCCCACAGGTCCCATCAATGTGCTGGAGGTGTGGGGTGGAGGAGGGCACCATGTTAAACATTTTTTGGTCTTGTAGCGCTCTATCCCCCTTCTGGGACGGGGATAAGAGGATTATTTCTCAAGTAACTGAGACTTCCCTCCATTTGGGCCCTGCTCTGTTCCTCCTCCATAATTGCGAGTCCCCGATGCATATCTATAAGCGCTCCCTGCTTCGATTTTTAGTCCTCGCGGCTCGAGCATGTATCCCGCAATTTTGGAAGCAAACTGAACCTCCCCCTCACTCCCTTTGGATTTTGAAGGTCAATGAGATTATTCGTATGGAGAACCTCATCTATTTCCTGCATGACACTGTTCAAACTTTTAACAAGACCTGGTTCTACTGGATGGAATTCCAACGTACCAGTGAATATCAGACGCTTCTCGGGCCTGTGCCTCCCCCGTAGACCTACAGTGGGTTGCTCTGGTTTTTATAGCTAACTCATGGGTTACTTATTCCGGACTATTCTTGACCTTCTGGCCTCGCTCCCTGTGAGTTTTACTACTCTTTTTGAGGAAGAATTTTTGATTGCTTACACCCCTGGGGTCCTCCCCTGGACCCGGATACTGTTGCTGTATAGTCCCCATCCCCCCCCCCCCTTTTTTTTTCTCTTTTCTTTTCTTTCCTCTTCTCTTCCCTCTCGTTCTGTGTCTGTTTTTGTTGCCTCGCTCCCCCCTTCCCTTCCTCTTTTTTCTTTTTTTTCTCCTCCCCCCTCTTCTTGTCCTTTGGCCTCTACTCGAGAATCTCCCCGCTATTAACAGTATGGAATGTTACTGATGTCGTTGCAGTTATATGTATTCACCATATTTTCTGTATTTTATGTCTTTTTGAAAATCAATAAACTTTGAATTGCAAAAAAAAAAAAAAAACTATGAGAGACAAAATGAGGAAACAAATCCAGAAAATCACATTGTCTGATTTTTAAAGAATTTGTTTGCAAATTATGGGGGAAAATAAGTATTTGGTCAATAACAAAAGTTCATCTCAATACTTTGTTCTATATCCTTTGTTGGCAATGACAGAAGTCAAACGTTTTATGTAAGTCTTCACAAGGTTGGCACACACTGTTTCTGGTATGTTGGCCCATTCCTCCATGCAGATCTCCTCTAGAACAGTGATGTTTTGGGGCTGTCGCTGGGCAACACGGACTTTCAACTCCCTCCAAAGGTTTTCTATGGGGTTGAGATCTGGAGACTGGCTAGGCCACTCCAGGTCCTTGAAATGCTTCTTACAGTCATATGAAAAAGTTTGGGCACCCCTATTAATCTTAATCATTTTTAGTTCTAAATATTTGGGTGTTTGCAACAGCCATTTCAATTTGATATATCTAATAACTGATGGACACAGTAATATTTCAGGATTGAAATAAGGTTTATTGTACTAACAGAAAATGTGCAATATGCATTAAACCAAAATTTGATCGGTGCAAAAATTTGGGTACCCTTATCATTTTATTGATTTGAATACTCCTAACTACTTTTTACTGACTTACTGAAGCACAAAATTGGTTTTGTAACCTCACTGAGCTTTGAACTTCATAGCCAGGTGTATCCAATCATGAGAAAAGGTATTTAAGGTGGCCAATTGCAAGTTGTTCTCCTATTTGAATCTCCTCTGAAGAGTGGCATCATGGGCTCCTCAAAACAACTCTCAAATGATCTGAAAACAAAGATTGTTCAACATAGTTGTTCAGGGGAAGGATACAAAAAAGTTGTCTCAGAGATTTAACCTGTCAGTTTCCACTGTGAGGAACATAGTAAGGAAATGGAAGACCACAGGGACAGTTCTTGTTAAGCCCAGAAGTGGCAGGCCAAGAAAAATATCAGAAAGGCAGAGAAGAAGAATGGTGAGAACAGTCAAGGACAATCCACAGACCACCTCCAAAGAGCTGCAGCATCATCTTGCTGCAGATGGTGTCACTGTGCATCGGTTAACAATACAGCACACTTTGCACAAGGAGAAGCTGTATGGGAGAGTGATGTGAAAGAAGCCGTTTCTGAAAGCACGCCACAAACAGAGTCGCCTGAGGTATGCAAAAGCACATTTGGACAAGCCAGCTTCATTTTGGAAGAAGGTCCTGTGGACTGATGAAACAAAGATTGAGTTGTTTGGTTATACAAAAAGGCGTTATGCATGGCGTCAAAAAAAACAGCATTCCAAGAAAAACACTTGCTACCCACTGTAAAATTTGGTGGAGGTTCCATCATGCTTTGGGGCTGTGTGGCCAATGCCGGCACCGGGAATCTTGTTAAAGTTGAGGGTCGCATGGATTCAACTCAGTATCAGCAGATTCTTGAGAATAATGTACAAGAATCAGTGACGAATTTGAAGTTACGCCGGGGATGGATATTTCAGCAAGACAATGATCCAAAACACAGCTCCAAATCTACTCAGGCATTCATGCAGAAGAACAATTACAATGTTCTGGAATGGCCATCCCAGTCCCCAGACCTGAATATCATTGAACATCTGTGGGATAATTTGAAGCGGGCTGTCCATGCTCGGCGACCATCAAACTTAACTGAACTGGAATTGTTTTGTAAAGAGGAATGGTCAAAAATACCTTCATCCAGGATCCAGGAACTGATTAAAAGCTACAGGAAGCGACTAGAGGCTGTTATTTTTGCAAAAGGAGGATCTACTAAATATTAATGTCACTTTTCTGTTTTGCACCGGTCAAATTTTGGTTTAATGCATATTGCACATTTTCTGTTAGTACAATAAACCTCATTTCAATCCTGAAATATTACTGTGTCCATCAGTAATTAGATATATCAAATTGAATTGGCTCTTGCAAACACCCAAATATTTAGAACTAAAAATGACTGTATGAAGCCACTCCTTCGTTGCCCTGGCGGTGTGCTTGGGATCATTGACATGCTGAAAGACCCAGCCTCGTTTCATCTTCAAAGCCCTTGCTGATGGAAGGAGGTTTGCACTCAAAATCTCACGATACATGGCCCCATTCATTCTTTCATGTACAAGGATCAGTCGTCCTGGTCCCTTTGCAGAGAAACAGCTCCAAAGCTTGATGTTGCCAACCCCATGCTTCACAGTAGGTATGGTGTTCTTTGGATGCAACTCAGCATTCACTTTCCTCCAAACACGACGAGTTGTGTTTCTACTAAACAGTTCTACTTTGGTTTCATTTGACCATATGACATTCTCCCAATACTCTTCTGGAACATCCAAATGCTCTCTAGCAAACTTCAGACGGGTCCGGATATGTACTGGCTTAAGCAGGGGGACACGTCTGGCATTGCAGGATCTGAGTCCCTGGAGGCGTAGTGTGTTACTGATGGTAGCCTTTGTTACGTTAATCCCAGCTTTCTGCAGGTCATTCACTAGTGGGGGATAGCGTCTGTATGTAAATTTGGAATGCATTTCATCTAGCCTCTGTGTATTATCTGACACAATTCTTTCTACTCAATTAATTTGAGAAATGGGTAAAGATTTCTTCTTGGAGTGATTATGGTAGCTTGTGTAATATAATAGACCATTACAGTCAGTGGGTTTGGTGAAAAGATCAGTCTCAAGAATGCCCTCTGGTTTTTGTATGACTGTAGTATCCAAGAAATCTATATTGGTAACATCCGTGTGTATTGTGAATTGTATTTCAGTCCATATTGAATTCAAAAGGGCATCAACAGAATTCAGAGAGTCCAATGGGCTCACCCATATGCAAAAAATATCATCAATGATAATGTTCACGAAAAAGAGAATTTGGATATATATACACTTTTTCAAAATATAACATATAGGCATTTGCATATGGGGGCCCCTGAACCTGAAGAAAAATCATCCTGGAACATAAACTAATTATTAGTCAGAATGAGATTCAGAAATTCCTTACAAAAGTCAATAGTGGAAGCAGGTTTATCTGCTTGTGTAAGTAACATGCGAGTAGCCATCCCTTTTCATGTATGATTGAGGTGTATAGGCTGTTCACGTCAAAAGTTACTAGCCAGTAATTCCCCAGTAGAGGAGGTAGTCTTAATCTGGTTCAAGAAATCACCAGTGTCTAGTAAAAAGGACTTGGTATTTTTAATTAGAGGAGTTAAGATTTTTTCAAGGAGAATAGATAAAGGAGAGAGTTCTGAATCATTGGAGGCCACTATGGGTCTCCCTGGTGGATTTTGCAATTGTTTGTGTATTCTAGGCAACTAATAGAACACTGGTATTATAGGGTTATTCTGAATTAAGAATTCATGGGTTTTAGAATCAATTACCCCTTTGGCTAAATAGGAGTCCATTACCGTTTTTGACTTGTTTCTTGTTACAGATATGAGATCCTCTCTAAGCATCTTCTCTGACTCATCACCAAGTGATGTATTATTAATACTTAATTTGTAAGGAGTAGTCATGTCATTTATACGGAATCCTCAGGTGTGCCTCTTGTTGGACGGGATGCATTATGCTTTGATTTACTTCAATGGGAGTGCCGAAGATGGCTGAAATACAGCACTAGGATATTACTGGCATTCCTATTGAAATGAATGGGAGCTCAGATGGGTACCGTCCAGCAAGGGGAACACCTATATTCAGCCAGCGGCCACAATCAGACTAAGTTTGCAATGGGTGTATAATGCCCCCGTTCATATGGCATAACCCCTTAGTCACTGTAGGAGGGAGCAACTTCATCTAGTCATGCTTTCATTATACTAAATCATACCCTGCAAGGCTGGCAGGCTGATGTCTGACTGTGAGGTACATTTCCGTCATGCCCCACAGGGTGTGATTTAGCGTAATTACTACTTGACTAGTTAAAGTAAACTTGCAAATGCTGATCTAAGGTTTTAAAAGCTTATAACTTGACATTTCAGCAACAGACAGCTTAGTAAGTTGCACCATAGGAAAGGTCATTACTTGATGCTGCGCCTGCTGGGGCCAGTTTAGTATAGAAAAAACACCTTACAGGTTCCCTTTAAATACTGAATATCTGATACCGAATTGCTACTTTTTTCTGCTTACCTCCTCAGAAAAAAAAACAAAAAACATTTGTTTCATTAGTTTTTATGTTTACCCCAAAATGGTGGCATTAAAAAATATACAAAAAAACAAGCACTCATAGGGTAGAGGATAAACAGAACAGAGGAGAAGTTCAGACAAGATGGGCGCCCCCATAACCATGTGCAGAAAATAGAATAAAAAAATAAAAACAGATTATAAAAAAGTGATATACCACTCTGGTTTTAATAAATTAAAAAAAATACAGACAGAAAGACCTGACCCTTTAGTCAAAACCTAGCCAAACATAGTAATATAACAGTTACAGCCTTGTACCATTATACAATAGGGTGCACATCACAATAGCCTCTTACAGATGAACACGTATTTTCTTAGCGAAATGAAGTGGATGACTATAACAAAAAGACTCTCTTTTGTATCTCTTCCTTTGTTTAGCATAAAAAGGAGAGAAAGTGCATTAACAACTGCATGTGAAAATGCACCTGTAAAAACAGCAATGACCCATTTCTTTAATAATATGACAGTGTAAGAGATTTTTATGTTTAATAACCTACATTAGAAATATAAAAAATTTGGTGCGATTACATAAATTGCAATTTTCATACTGGCCACTAGATGTCAGACATACTCTTTTTACAGCCAACAGTGAAACTGAATGGTATGTCCTCATTCATTCTAGAATGTGTAGATGTATTAGAATGACACCTCAATCATCAAGTGGAACCTAGATAAAAAGGTCTATACACTGACAATGTGAAAACACATTACCAAAATAGAATAAATGCATGCAATGTCCCTTCTTCAGAAAGCTAGTACCCATAGCAAATGCATGGTACCATCTCCATGACTAGCAGGACATGGCACTGGAAACTACAGTGAAACAATAGAACATGAAAGATTAACACAGGCTAAAGTCATCTAGTCTCCCCTTAAACCATGAGAACATTGTGTGTTGTAGAGTTTCACAGTAAAGAATTCTCATCTATGACTATGGTGAAAACTTTTTCCTCTAGACACAGAGGATGCTGAACATAGACGTATGTAGGACTACATAATATTGTGAAATCATGTTGTTTTGACAAGATGGTCTTCATGTGACACACATACTGTAGATGGACATCTCTGGCCAAGAAGAGAGGTAAGGAAGTTTTCAACTGTAGGTCAGAGACACAGACGTTTGACAGATGCCATACATGGACTTCCACCAGCCATAGAGTCTAATTGTATAAAATAAAAAATAAAAGAACATATATAGTGCATTATACATTTTTTGTGGCATCCCATTCTGCACTTTCTTACAACCTTTTAGCTTCTGTCAGGTGAGATAGCATGTGAGCTTGGGGATAACATACAGGTACAGTGGGGGAAAAAAGTATTTAGTCAGCCACCAATTGTGCAAGTTCTCCCACTTAAAAAGATGAGGCCGGCCTGTAATTGTCATCATAGGTAGACCTCAACGATGAGAGACAAAATAAGAAAACAAATCCAGAAAATCACATTGTCTGATTTTTAAAGAATTTATTTGCAAATTATGGTGGAAAATAAGTATTTGGTCAATAACAAAAGTTCATCTCAATACTTTGTTATTTATCCTTTGTTGGCAATGACAGAGGTCAAACGTTTTCTGTAAGTCTTCACAAGGTTGGCACACAATGTTGCTGGTATGTTGGCCCATTCCTCCATGCAGATCTCCTCTAGAGCAGTGATGTTTTGGGGCTGTCGCTGAGCAACACGGACTTTCAACTCCCTCCAAAGGTTTTCTATGGGGTTGAGATCTGGAGACTGGCTAGGCCACTCCAGGTCCTTGAAATGCTTCTTACGAAGCCACTCCTTCATAGCCCTGGCGGTGTGCTTGGGATCATTGTCATGCTGAAAGAACCAGCCACATTTCATCTTCAATGCCCTTGCTGATGTAAGGAGGTTTGCACTCAAAATCTCACGATACATGGCCCCATTCATTCTTTCATGTACACGGATCAGTTGTCCTGGTCCCTTTGCAGAGAAACTGCCCCAAAGCATGATGTTACCACCCCCATGCTTCACAGTAGGTATGGTGTTCTTTGGATACATGACGAGTTGTGTTTCTACCAAACAGTTCTACTTTGGTTTCATCTGACCATATGACATTCTCCCAATACTCTTCTGGAACATCCAAATGCTCTTTAGCAAACTTCAGATGGGCCCAGATATGTACTGGCTTAAGCAGGGGGACACATCTGGCACTGCAGGATCTGAGTCCCTGGCAGCATAGTGTGTTACTGACGGTAGCCTTTGTTACGTTAGTCCCAGCTTTCTGCAGGTCATTCACTAGGTCCCCCCCGTGTGGTTCTGGGATTTTTGCTCACCGTTCTGGTGATCATTTTGACCCCACGGGGTGAGATCTTGCGTGGAGCCCCTGATGGAGGGAGATTATCAGTGATCTTGTATGTCTTCCATTTTCTAATTATTGCTCCCACAGTTGATTTCTTCACACCAAGCTGCTTGCCTATTGCAGATTCAGTCTTCCCAGCCTGGTGCAGGTCTACAATTTTGTTTCTGGTGTCCTTCCACAGCTCTTTGGTCTTCACCATAGTGGAGTTTGGAGTGTGACTGTTTGAGGTTGTGGACAGGTGTCTCTTATACTGATAACAATGTCAAACAGGAGCCATTACTACAGGTAATGAGTGGAGGACAGAGGAGCCTCTTAAAGAAGAAGTTACAGGTCTGTGAGAGCCAGAAATCTTGCTTGTTTGTAGGTGACCAAATACTTATTTTCCACCATAACTTGCAAATAAATTCTTAAAAAATCAGACAATGTGATTTTCTAGATATCTCTCATAGTTGAGGTCTACCTATGATGTCAATTACAGGCCGGCCTCATCTTTTTAAGTGGGAGAACTTGCACAGTTGGTGGCTGACTAAATACTTTTTTTTTTTCCCCACTGTAAATATTAAATGTAGTACACAAATGCTTGGTGCATTTAGCCTGGTTCTGTATCTGTAAATCTTGCAATGACCATTAGATGGAGCTAAGTGAATGTGAAAGTCATCTTGAGGTTTTGACCATAAAGTTTCCTACAGTTTTGTTACAAATTCGTCATAATATTTTCATTTGTATTCTGGAAGGTATAATCTTTGTAACATTAAAAACTGAGAACTTACTCTACTCTGATGAACTAAGAACATGGCCTTGCTACCTGCAATTATTATGTATGTGTTATATTAAAATGAAAGAAAATCTCTGCTAGCTGCAGCATTATTATATGTAAAAATCATATAAAGCGTCTTTTTAACTAATAGCAACAAGATCCACACACAATCTCCGTAGGTCATCAGTAAGAGATCATTAAGGATTCAACAGTGGGACTATTCACTCCTATGGGACATGGCCGTAATTACATTGTACACCCGCTATGAAACAGATGCCATGCAATGTAAATAATGAAGAGATCACAGCGCTCGCACAAGGACCCTTCAAGAAGCTGATCAGCATGGGTCCCAGGTGTCAGACGGTGACTTATCTCTTACTGACAACTGGACAACCCCTTAACCCATTTAATACCATAGAAAATGAATTTACAATCTTACTAAAAAAAAAAAAAAAATGGACCAGAATAAATAAAAGTGACGTCATTTACGTTTGTTAAAGGATCCACCAATAAATATTATTGGCCTGTTTACTGTACATCAGCTAACAAGGGTTACTAGAGTTCTAGTAACCCTTTGTTTTTGGCACATAGAGATGCAACACTTTGTGGCACACCTCGAGGTCTCTGGGCTCCAGAGTGCAAGGACTCCTGCTAGAAACTGTGTCCCTGCATTCAGGGCTGGTTAAGCTATGACTAACACTTTGCAGTGCCGGCACTCCTGCTTCAGAAGTTACAGGATTAATTGCGGTCATAACTTGACCATGACTAATCCCAAGTGCATGGGGGATAATACATTTAATATAGGGGGCACAGGGCCTTTACATCATAAGGATTACTTTCTAGTAACCCTTACTGTAATAGGTAACCAGGGCCTCGTGATTTAACCTTTTAAGGATGCAGGGTAGTTTATATATTAAGGCTTGGCAACTTTATTCATATTTTCCTTCTCTGCCTTCTGAAATTCATAACATTCACCGTACCAGATAAATAACGCTATTTTTGGATAGTGCGCATAAGGAAACTTTAAAATTTACTTTTTACCTGTCTCACAAGAGAACTTGAATCTGGGATCTCTGTTTTATAGGGCGTTGCAGTCAAAAGGCCTTTGCTCAGCCTCCAGGCTGCCATGGCAACCCCTGGGATGCGGGGGAAGTTTACCATGCCCCTGAAACCCCTGGATGCTGTGATCACTATTGATTACAGGATTCAAGGGATTAATCCACTGCAGTCAAAGTATTTTCCGATGCCGGTGGCTAGTCCCGGGCCTTGACTGTGTAATATTATTGTGTCGCTGAGCGTTAACTATATGCCCAGCGCAAGGTAATAGTAGTACAGTGCAGAGTGGTAAGGGGTTGTGGTCCTGGTTTGCATTATTATCTATAAGTAAGCTAAAGTTTAAGCAATTACATGTGCCAGATTTCTGGTGCAAATGATAATATATCTGGTTGGGCTGATGGCCCTGCCCCCTCTATGCCCTTGCCATGCCCCCTTTTCTGGGAAACTACAATTTATGCCACAACTGACATCTAAAAGGTTCCAAATGTGAGGTTTGCAACTTTTTTTTTTTTACATCAGTAATCTGGCATAAAAACAATGATAAATCTGCCCAATTGTCAATTGTCTCTGTTTAACTTCTCTTTAACTTAATGGTATGTTGTGTTATTCTTATGAATAAGAATATATTTAGTGAGATTAGTCACTGTTCCCATCTATATCACGGTCTACCATATGATTTACAGTTTGGTCCTTCAGGTTTTTTTGTGGTTTATATTTTGTTTGAGAACAGCAATGCATTCTGAGCTGGTGTGTACATCAAAAGTGACAGAACTTTTAACACAATGTGAACAAAGCCTTAGTGATAAGAAAGAGTCTTTGATTTTATACCGACACATCACCAATGTTAAAGGTTTTGTTCCCACCACCTTCTGGAGTACTGTATGTCTGTTGTGTATCCCAGGAAATTATCCTGATGTATACACTATATAAATGCATTCCTGCATAGCATATGTCTACCATTAACTTACAATGTAAAAAAATAGCAATTGGAAAAATAAGTATGTTGATATACCACTTGACTTCACTATGTAAAAAGAACATTCTTCATATATGTAAAGTTCAAGGGAATCTATTGATATGCTTGTTGTATATGCCAGGATCTTTAGATGCTCTGTATGCCAAACATGCACTGCAGACAAAGCCTAAGTTTGTTCAATTGCATAGTCATGAGGACTAGGAATGGGAACCCACTTGATACCCTCATACTGAGAATTGTGTGGTTACTCTGTTGCATAGTCCACAAAATGCTATAGATGGCTGACCCTCATTTCATTATCAAGTTCTGTTAGTTATCTTATCTTATCTTTGCTGCTGTAACACACTGAATTTCCCCACTGTGGGACTATTAAAGGACTATTATTATTATGAGTTACTTTGTGACATGCCATAAGAAATTAACCTTATTGACCCATTGAAGAGAGTGTTAAAAACAGGTCTAAAGTATATATACAAAATATTTTTTTTTATCTATCATAAAACATGTACATACACAAATATGCGAGTTAAAGACAAGTTGACAATGACCCAGAAGAGCATTTAAACCCAAGGTTACCAATAAAGGATCATGGGCAAAGTGAAACAGTGAAGAAGACCACATTTTAATGCAATTTTGGGTGGTCGTCTCAAAGATGTTTCACTGTAATAACATTTACCTGAAATACAGAGTAACAACATATGTTCTTCTGTCCATGTCTGGAAATCTGGGACCAGGTATGATGACAAAAAAGGTAAGATTGTAACAGCAGTAAAAAAAATATCAAGAGTCGTAACAATCATAAAAGAAGTCATGAACCAACATCTTCACAAGAGTCACACAGATTAAATAGTAGCAGCAAAGAGTGTTTCCTTTACATACATTATAAAACATATTAAATGGTATTGAAACGTGTATGCAATAAAATATACAATGACGGTGTTAAGTGATCAGGAGAGTGAGTGAACATTGTACTAAGATGAGGAAAAGGACATTATGTGCAGTGACACAAACCAACATGTGAAAATAGTGACACAAACTAAACGTGAATGAAAATAATAGAAATACATATGGTGTGATGCAAACTGTAGCAGGTGTGAATGAAGGTTACATGTGGAGAATTGAATGGTGGACAAATATGTGAGACCATGAAATAACATACATGATGAAGCTGTGTAATGAGAATCTCCTGTGATATAAAGGACAGAAAGTGTTTTATTGATAAATAACCTCATTAATGGAATTGTACAAGAATAAACCTAGACCACCATTCTATAAAATAGTTCATCAATATCTGATTGGTGGGGTCCAAAACTGAGTGAATAGGAGCTGAGTTGCAATAGTGAGGCACATCCACTACATAGTTTATGTGGCTGTCTTTGTCTGTCTTTGTACACTGCAGCTTTGGTGGCCACTGATCAATGGATGTGCCTGATATCTGAAAACCACTGATCTGATATTGATGGCGTACCCTAATGATAGGTTTTTATTATTTACTCATAAACAACTCCTTTAGACCGGAGCCCCACATAGGATAAATGCTGAGACAAATACCGCAGCATTTTACAGCACCTGCAAAGTGGATGGGATTCTGGTTAATTCTGGTTTTTGTAAATCGCGGTAAGTCAATTATACCTACGGAAATCCTGGCATTTTCCATATAGGTATAATAGAAGCAGAAAATCTGAAGAGGAAAACACAGTGGACTTTCTGTGAAAAGCGCCGCGGGAAAAACCACAATGCGTTTCTGCCACGTTTTTTCCCACATCTTTTTTTGCCTAAGGCTCGCTATGTGGGGGCCTTAGCCTTAATGTGTATACCTTGGTAGCAAGGTTTGTTGTCAGAAATGCATAATACTAAATAACTTCAAATATACGCCAAATCACAATATAGTACTGTAGTACTGACATATCTGTGAACCTTCCTATTAGCTGTTATACAGCCAGGAGGCCACAAATTGTCCTTTCACTGGACTATTAGTTATTCTCAATGAATAAAATTGTTAGGATGGTGCAGACTTGAAATTTCACAGTCTCCTTAACTTTTAAGATTTCATTTTCCTCCAAAAGTTTATTTGCAGAAAGACATTTCTAACTTTCAAGGTTCTAAGCGTTAAATATACCATAGTGGTTAAAAACCCTCTGAACGCTATAACGTTATAGCACATTAATAACTCATTTATGAGATTAGGATGTAGCCTTTTTACTATTTGATCACCAAGCAGATTAATTTCAGTATCCCATTACAAATGTGCTTTAAAGAATTTCTTAAGCTGATAAAAAAGCATATTATGATATTACTACAAAGTTGCAGATTAGCACTGTGCCCTTCATTTGTAAGCATTAACTCCCTTTTTTACGCCTTCTTCGCAGCGTGTCCTAATGCGCAATGAAAAATCTATTAGAAGTTACCTATGAATTCTCCACGCCAAAATATTTCACCATTGACCAATTACGACCAAAATCTAATTAATGCCTTACATAGAAATGCAGAACGACTCATAGTTATCTTTCCTTCACACATGTCCGATGGATGAACTCAAAGCATTCAGAGTGTCATTTTATGAAAATTAGTATATTTAGTATTACGGGAAGGAAAAAGAGAGCACGATGATATCTATATGAGCTGTTCATTGGATCAAAAGGATTTGTATGGGAACAATTGGAAGTGTTTAGAAGGCTAGTCCTAGGTTATCACAGTACTAAGGAAGGGCACATTAGGTATCCCTTATGGTTCTACTGGGATATAGAAGGACACTGGAGTGTAATTTTACATTCCTTCCATTTTGGATTTGAAACCAGGACTGTAAGAAATCACAGATTTCTGCAGCTTAACCTGGTAACTTTCCAAAAGGGTTCCTAGAGTTGGGACAACTGAATTTAGACATCACCGTGGTGTATGCTTACCTTATGAAATGCTCATAATATTTAGGCACACTAAGTCTAGAAATGAATAATAAAATTATACAGAAAATGGTTCTGGAAGGAATCACTTGCATGATCTGGCTTTCCCTACTCTATCCACATCTGAACAGGTGCTAGAAAGTAGGTGAATGCATATAGTGCACACACACATACAGTTGGTAGACTTTTCACATGGTCATATTTGGTCAGGACCGTGCCCAAAACACAGAAGGTACACCTTTCTCCTGCTTATGTTCTACTTTTCTTTTAATTTACCAGTACAACACATACCATGGCACTTGTGTGAAAGTGATTGTCTTAGAAATCCCACTCCATTTGCTTAACCACTTCAATACTGGGCCAATTTCTGGTCCAGGACCAGACACATTTTCAGGTTTTTTTGTATGTGCGGTTTTGAGGGCTGTAACATTTGCGTTATTCGACTAATTTCTGCGTCTTTTTTTTGGTGACACATAGCGCTTTATTTTTATGTTGTTTTTATTTTTGCATGTGTTTTAAATTTTTTTTTATATCCAGGAAAATATAAACAAAAGAGGAGGGAAAACGTGTCTGTTTTTCACTTTTCATTTTTTTTTAATTTAATAATACAAAGTGCTACTAAAAAATTTATAAAATAGTTTTTACTCTCCATTAATTTTTATTTTGTATGGTGTTGTCAGGGGTGGGGCTATAACCTTTAATAATGGCATTTTATTGGCGTATTATTTTATTTATTTTTTAAATTCTTTTACTTACAATTTTTTTTTACTTTTCTATTATTTTTTATTTATTTATTTTTTATAGTGTCCCCATAAGGTCATAATAGACCTTTGGGGACATCTAATCACTTTTTTTTTTTTGTTGGGGTGGCTGATTTCCCCTGTAACTGGGGCTGGTACATTTAGCCCCAGTTGCAGGAGGAATACAGCCTCCTGCCTTTTACTATAAACTGATGTGGGTCCTGTAGGGCCCAGCAGATCTTGCAGATGCTGATCCCGGCAGATCACGTGACTGCCGGGTCAGAGGGGAGCCGCAGGATGGCTTATTGACCGCTGTATACACAGCGATCGGGAAGGCAGGGAAGGTAATAAATCTTCCCTGCCTTCTCACTGGGAGCTCCGGCTGAAGTTACAGCCGGCTCCCCATATCCGCAGCTTCACGATTTCGTAGCTACTGAGTTCTGCTTGGACGTACTGATACATCCTTGCAGAACTACACAACCACCTTCCGGACGTATATAGTCTATGGGCAGTCCGGAAGTGGTTATTACATGTAGACATGATCCACAGATAACAGTACTTGATCTTTTGCATGTTGTTATCATATTAGAAAGAAGGGCTGGAGGTGTGTATGCATACATATCTCCAGGATTTCCAGTTCCAGCTGCCAGGGAAAGAATAATGACGGTCGAAACCTGTACTGGCCCACTGGATGCTCGGTATATCTGTGGGCTAATGGAGGAAGCTGCAAGAGACCTTGCGTTCACCAGATAGTGGTATTCCTTAATGGGAACAATTAGCTCTCAGCTATTCTGACATATTGACTTACACAGAGGTAGGAAGATGTTGGACTAAATTGAAATCTCAGCTTGAGCTTGGCAGCACTTAACTGTTAAAATTTATAAGGGAACCAAAGGAACCTCTCCATATAGCTAGTGAAACAGTTGCAGAACATTACATTGTGATTACCCTTGTTAATGGAGTGATGAAGAGTGAACTCATATTGTGCCCAGCGTACGTGACTGACTGCATTACCTATAAACATTTAGCTTTATCCAGTGAGATGTTTACTGGGAACCCACTAAACCTCAAGCCACAGAACAGGATATCAGTATTGTGCATGTCAGATTCAGACACTGGAGTGTATTAGTGGTTTTTCTTGCTGTCATTCTCTCTTTTCTGTTCTGTCATGCTAACACATCACTATTTTCCATCCCTCAGCAGTTCATGCATGGAATAAGTCAAGTAAAAGGGCTAGGAAATAATGTGTTGTTTTGCATATTATAACCCAATAACTACAGTACCAGTAACAATAGCTCAGGTGGTATAGATGACGTAAAGGGATTGTCCAAGATTTTCAAAAATAGAAAGATGATAAAATAAAAATAACTAATATAAGTTTCCTTCTGCTACAATGCTGCTACTTTGGTTGTTCCATTTGGTCCTGTAGTGACGTTGTCACGTATAGAACTTATGTGACCGCTATAGCCAATCACTGGTCTAGGCTGTCACCTTCCATATGTGCAGGACCGATGACAGGTCCTCAGTCACTAGAACAGCAAGGGATTGAATAGATATTGGTTATTTTTTTCATTTTATCAGATTGTCTACTCTACATTCTTAAAAATCCCACACAACCCCATTCAAAGGGGTATTCTCATCTTGGATATTTATGGTATATCTATTGGGGGTGATATTTCCAAAATAGTGGACCACCAAGCCAAGGTCCTGCCTGGTGCCACAGTCACTGTAAATGGAGAGCTGGCTGTGGCCTCAAGCATAGTGGAGGATCGGGGATCCCCATTGTGCAAATTGGTGCAGGTTTAGGAGTTTGGACCCACATCTACCAAACCCTTACCCTGTGTATATGCACTAAACAGCACAAAATCACAGCAGAAAATCAGAACTATTCAATTGCAAATTATTTTACTAATTGTGTCTTATGATATTTTTGTAAGAGAGTATTGTACTGTAGAGGGTGTATAAATATCTTGTATACAGTACATACACAACTCAAAGGCTTTTGCTGGCTCTGTAAGTGATTTATACTGCACATGGAGAGCAGATGACTGTGTTATGTACTGCTGTCCCTGGTTGAACTTGTGTAGGGATAATGTGACTCTATTATATAACATCTCACCTGAGCCTTTTAGAATATTCAGTCGATTTTTAATACCCGTTAGTTTTTATACTGAGATCTGTAAGCTGGTATGAAATGCAGCCCTAATTATAACAGAATGGCTTATAATTGCCAATAAAAGAGTGCCCATAGCTGGCTGGTATAAAGCATGCGTATATTTGCAATTGAAGAGATAAGGCTATAATTGCAAGGCAAAGCTTTGTCCCTAATTGCTGTAATCTACAACAACATCGCCAATTAGAATCGATGCTTGATGTGACAACTTAAATGGAGGTTAATAGGTTAAATCGCCCTGGGGATAGGAACATCTTAAGCTGCTCTTCACACTTTCATATTTTCACCTGTTTAAAGCTAAGCTGCTGTTGGCAGCTCACAAATGGATCCTGTGCTCTTATTTTTGTTCACAGCTATATTCCTTTAAGATGATGTAATAGTTATTTCCCTGGTTGGTTTCTTCCCTGCACTGCTGAAATAGCACCATCTCAGAACAGCCCTGGGAACTGTGGATCCACCCAGCTCAGCAGCTAGAGCAGGCTCAGCAACCAAGCATCAGAGCACCCAGAGCTGAATTATCAGCTACTACTACTGCTGCTGCTGCTGCCGCCTGCTCCTCCTATCCCTTCCTCTGCTCTCAGCCTACCTGGAAGTATGCTAGCCTCTGTGTTGCTGCTAGTACGTGGAGTATCAGATGTGCACCCTGCTCCATGCTGGCTGGCTCATGTGATTGGGAGGTTTTTGCAAGGCATTTAGAAGCCAGCATCCCATCTGGAGAAAGCTTTCTTCTCTCCCCTAATAACAAGCCACTCTTATATTTAGTGTGCTTTTCTTTGCTGACCACCAGAACTGAAAAAGAACCACAACCACTGGTACCCAGGAGCTGCTAACTTTCTACACTTCTGCTACACCTTTCCCATACTTTTTTTTTTATTATTTTCTATTGATTTTTATCTGTATATAAAGTATCCATGTGAAGGGATTATGCAACTCAGGTATAGTAATTTTATCATTGAAATCTAGGACATTTTCATAGTAACGTATAGCATGTAAAATATAGGATAGTAATGTAAATAGCATGCAGAGATTTACATAGTCACGTAGCTCTATACTATAATCCTACACTGTCTTTTTATATACCTTTATATGCTCTCTTTATCTCTCTCTATATATGTATGTTATTTATGTTAACTTCACACATATTCTCTCAACAGATCCTTGTACGTCTGTTTGTTCAGTGTGACCTTGCATTCAGTGAGTTAAGGGTGATGTATATCCTTTTTATGCTGTTTTAGCAAGTTATCATTCAATTGGATTTGATCCGAGACACACCACAGACTGTTATGTCCATTGCCAATCGTAACTGACTTCATGACCAAGAAATTCTTAAACAGAAGAGATTCTTTGCACTTTGGGAATATACATTTCAGTTTTTCACTTCAGTTCTAAAATCCATGAACTATTTGTACCACAGTTAGTGGAATTTGGTAAAAAGCACAATGGCTCTGAGTGGAAACTGCAGAACTTATGCTCCACCTAGAGACCAAGGGACCATCCTGCAATCTTTTCCAGAGGTTGTTGAATTAAATGTCGGAGGGCAAGTTTACTTTACACGCCATTCAACGTTAACCAGTATACCCCATTCTTTGCTATGGAAAATGTTCACCTCGAAAAGGGACTCTATAAATGATCTGGCCAAAGATGCCAAAGGACGATTCTTTATTGACCGAGATGGGTTTCTCTTCCGTTATGTGCTTGACTTTCTCAGGGACAGACAGGTGGTCTTGCCAGATCACTTCCCGGAAAAAGGGCGGTTGAAAAGAGAAGCCGAATATTTTATGCTCCCAGAACTTGTCAAGATCTTAGCACCTGATGAAGTAAAACAGAGTCCTGATGACTACTGCCACAGTGACTTTGAGGAAGTTTCCCAAGGAAGTGAAACAAGAATATGCCCATCATCATCCTTGATGCCTTCAGACAGGAAATGGGGCTTCATCACTGTTGGTTATAGAGGATCTTGCACAATGGGGCGAGAAAGTCAAGCAGATGCAAAGTTTCGTAGAGTTCCAAGAATTCTGGTTTGTGGTCGTATCTCCCTCGCCAAAGAGGTTTTTGGAGAAACACTAAATGAAAGCAGAGATCCAGACCGAGCGCCAGAAAAATACACGTCAAGGTTTTATCTCAAGTTCAAGCATCTAGAGAGAGCATTTGACATGTTGTCAGAGTGTGGATTCCATATGGTAGCCTGTAACTCCTCAGTGACAGCTTCATTCGTCAATCAGTATACTGATGACAAGATCTGGTCCAGTTATACAGAATACGTTTTTTACAGTAAGTACAAAGCAACTTCAAAAATACAATGATCGCTTAATCTGAAAACACAGTTCATTACCCTTATAATGATGTTTTCTGGCAGGGTATACGGTGTTAATTTGAAAAGCAGCAGTGATGAAATGGAACTTGAAATCCTATGGCTAGGTGGCACTAGAGGCCAGTGGAAATTTTATTGGGCTGGAGCTGACTGCTGTGCCTTACCTTATAAATCAACAGGATGTCATTCTCACACAGTAGCTAAGCATTTACAGCTAAAAGAAGGGGAGAAGCTGGGATGGGATTAGAGGAGGCAGTAAATCTTTTGATTTGCTCTCCTTTCATGCAGGATACTTAGAAATGAATTTTCAGTACTTGGCTTTTATATTTATATAACTGGTACACTTGTTGAGTACATGTTTATAGCACAGCTAGCCACAGGCTCTTTCTTGCTAGCTTTATGGCAGGTTTTATACTAAAAGGTATAAAACTTGAACATGTTTATATTTTCAGTGCTTAATCCTTTAAGTCTTATATTAATGGCAGGTCATTGTAGAATGTGGATGATGAAAATAACTATTGCTTCTCATGTTCTAGCATTTAGGAATGAAGTCTGATATACGAAATGTTCAGCCTAAACAGGTAGCATGCTTTTGGGGTTTTGAGCATTGTCAAGGATGACATATATGCTGTGTATGTAATTTATTAGCAGTACATTGGCAAATACAGACTCCTGTCCAAGGTCGGATGGATATGAGTCTTGGGAATTTAGCTAAATTGGTTCCCCTCTCTTAAGGCATTGTTGAAAACAGAGATAATTTCTTAGTATTTCTCTCTAAAAATGACATTCTGAAGGGTAGAATTACCTTTAAGCTGCCATGGTTGTCTTTCTCAGGGGTCATGCCAGGCTGACAACTCATAAATATCAATTTGAAGTCAGATGTAAAGTGATTATTTATAGAAGGGAGTCATCATCTTGGGTATCAGACGTTATCTGTTGTTACATAATGTGTATGTCACATATCATATTTATTGGTTTTGCAGATTAATTTTATTTCTTATCATTTAATTAATGATGCATTGCTGTAATCTATGTAACTGTCTGATTATTCTGCTCCACAATGTAATTGTATGTGTGTGAGCAAGCAAGCTGTGGATTATTGATCTATATAGTTGTGATTTCATGTCCTGGTGTTTTAGCAGGCTATCTATTGCTGAGGAGAGGCAATGATTGTATATATTTTATACTGATTTATACTGTATATATACTGTGTGCTTATATATGGGTGGGTCTTATGGTAATATCCAGTGATTTCTTGTGATAATTCTCTTGGTTGAATCTTGAAGAACAGTATTGTTTGATAATCCTTATATGGAATATTTACTTTGTTCCATTCTTCATTGATCAATTGTATACATTTTTTATGTATTTTAGAGAGTGGTTTGCAGTATAAGGAAATATATTATCATACTGTATTATGAGCCTCATTTTGCACCCAAGAGAGACATAAATATTGGACAATTACAACTTCTCCTTTCCATAGCTATAAAAATAAAGTTGGCTCCCAAACTTGTTTCCTCTTCTTGTCTTTTTATTAAAAAGTACAAAATATCGATCCAAATGACCCCTTTCCACCCATTATCATAGCTGCACCCATTACCAAGTACTAGTTCTGGGTCACACTCCCTGACTTATAAAAGTCTGTGCTGTTTAGGCAACTTTCACACAGCAGTATTTTGGTCAGTATCAATATTTGGAAGTCAAAACCAAGGGTGAATCCAAAAAATCAAGTCTTTCCATTATACCCTTTTTTCTGTAGGTTCCATTCTGAGTTTGCCTTACAAATACTGAAGCAAAATACTGACCAAAATACTGCTGTGTAGAAGTTACCTTAAGGAAGTTTAGGAAGGTCTCATTAATTTTTTTCAGCACATTGACATGGTACTATTGAAAGATGGTTTTGTTCATGCAATATGTGATGCTGGCTTTATGTATTTATGTATCTCTGTGCTGCTTCTATAATATGTCTTATAATTGACTGGGCTAAGTTCAGAAGAAGTTGCTCTTAGTATTGTAGTTATCCACTTTGACTTACAGAGGGTGGTAGCAAGCAAAAGACATCCTCTCTATGGCATCCATGTGGTCTTATAGGACATATAGACAGCAGTTATCCCATTGAGGCAAACACTTCCAGGCAGCACTGTTCTTCGGTGTCTACATTTTTAATGTACTGTATTGTAACACAGTCACCTGGACTCCTGAGATTGGTACAAGAAAAGCTTTTAGTTACTAGTACTTACTATATATTGATACTTAGTGTCAGTAAAATTGATCAAGCACAGACATGAAGGAACCTGTACAGAGAGGAAAATGCATCTACTCTTTAAAAGAAGGTTTCAGCTTAATAAGATGTCTTCAAATTGACCATGTAAACAATAGAAATGCATCTACAGAGTGAAGGCTAACTTTTTCTTTTGTGCAATGAATTCTTCTTTTAGGCTAAGGCCGCAGGTAGCGGGCTGTAGCGGAAAAAGTGCTACGGGAAAAAAAATATTTTCCTCTGCAAACTTTCTGCTTCAATTATACCTAAAGGGAAACCACCAGCGTTTCCATAGGTATCATTGACGCTGTGTGTATTTTTCTGCAATGTGTGGATAGGATTCGCTAGAATCTCATCCACTTTGCAGGGACTGCGTTTATGCCACATCCAGCAGAGACTTTCCATCACTTTACCGCCACCTATCTGTCACTCAAGTGCTTGACCTTTTTATGCATAGTGCATTTACCTCATGTAGTTCACCCTACTCTGTGCTGCGAATCAGGCCCAGTCTTTTAATTTTAGATCTCACCTGGTTTGGTTTCCGATCTTTGCTTTGCACAGCTTTGCACAGCTTCATATGGGCAGCTATAGCCAGTACCATCTCTGCCTGCTGGGGAACCAGTGTAATTATTATCCCCTCTATTTTTTCTTACATAAACGTAGAGAGCATGTGTGTGTATATATTAGTCAGGGAGACTGCACTGTATTCTTCATTAGTACTATGTGGCAGGAGCCTTTCTAATAAGCAGTAACTATAATAGGAATTTGTGTCCTCATTTCTCGAGCATCATTTTGTAACAGCTCGTGTAATTTCATCATACTTTAGTACCTCTACGAATCATTCCATAGACTCAAGTAGAGAAAACATGTCACCCAAGCCTAATCCATACTATGATTCATTACTAATAATAATAGTCCTTTAATAGTCCCACAGTGGGGAAATTCAGTGTGTTACAGCAGCAAAGATAAGATAAGCAGATACAAATACAAATACAACATGTACAGGAATGTTCCAAGGTGAGAGGCATTACATTAATAGCAGACAGACAGATAGGACGTAGCAGAGGGGGGGGGGGGGATTTAACAGGCAGAGAGATATTTCAGTTCTCTGTGTGTATTGATCTCCGCTTACGTCGGTGTTGGTTGTACAGCCCTAACCGCGGTGGGGAGGAAAGACTTCCGATAGCACTCCTTCTCACACCTAGGGTGGAGCAGTCGGTCACTGACAGTACTGCCCAGCGCAATCACAGTCTCATGCATGGGATGGGAGTTATTCTCCCGCATGGAGCTCACCACGGACAGTATCCTTCTGTCACCCACCACCTGCACTGGGTCCAGTGGGCTCCCCAGGACAGAGCTGGCCCTTCTAATCAGCTTGTCAAGTTTATTTCTGTCCCTGGTTGATATACTGCTCCCCCAGCAGGCCACTCCAAAGAAGATGGCTGATGCCACTACCGAGTTGAAGAAAGTCCTAAGAAGTGCCCCCCGGATTCCAAAGGCTCTCAGCTTCCTAAGCAGGTAGAGCCTGCTGTGGCCCTTCCTGTACAGGGCCTCCATATGATCTGCCCAGTCCAGCTTATTATTAAGGAGCAGACCCAGGTACTTATAGGTGTTCACAATCTCGATGCCCGTCCCCAGGATGTCCACTGGTTTTGGAGGGCATCTGCCTTTACGGAAGTCCACCACCATCTCCTTGGTCTTCCCCGCGTTAATCTTCAGGTGGTTCTGGTGGCACCAATCCACAAAAAAAAAAAAATTACTATGCAACATTCCCTATCTGAAATATATAGAAATAGAAGCAACAAGGAAAACAACAGGTGAGAAAGTGACAAATGTAATTCTTTAATGGAACACAATGGAAATGTTAGTTTTAGGTGGAGTTTCTCTTTAAGTGACTGTAGCCGTGCTGTGGAGCCAGTAAGCCACACTGTTTGACAGACGAAGCAACTATCCACAAAATGGTTGTCAGCATCCAAAAACAGTGTCTGGCGCTTCTAGAAAAGTCAATGGACAGTACTCATTACACAGGGCTGTGCTGATGTTAATGAAGCAGAATAATGGCTGAAAGAACATCTGCCACTTTTTACATGAGAGGATAATGGAAAGTATGAGGCCAGCATTGAAGCCATGTTACAGAGGCACCTCAGGCTTGAGAAAAAGCTTTCGCTCTATTCCTTTGGATGTAAGAAGGAGACAAGGCTCAGACAGCAGCAAGGAAAGTTACTCTAAGGCCTTTTTCACACTTAAGTGTTTTGGTCAATGTTTTGCATCAGTGTTTCTAAGCCAAAAACAGGACCGGGTCAAAAACATAGAACAAGTGTAAATCTTCCCGTTATATCTTCTCTGTGTGTAGTCTCCACTCCTGGTTTTGGCTTACAATCACTGATGCAAAGCATGTATGAATAATGTCTAATTATGGGAAAAAAACAGTGATTATGTTAACATAAGAGAGGGGAAGACAACAAAAAAAGAAAAAGAAGCTGTCCCAGGGGAATTTATACCCAAAGTTATCACCAGACAAAATTTAGACAATATTAAACATTACCACAAACTTCAGTTTTTAGCATCTATTAATAGATGGATTTAGATGGATTCTGGCACATTTGGAATTTTTCTCTAGCACCCAACGTTCCCAAGCAATCCATGCTGTTAGTTTGGAGTCTGATATGCTGCTTAGGCTCTGTATTGGAAGAGTGAAGTAATCAGGCGATACCTTTTAGAGGCTAACTGAGTATATTTGATGGTAAGCTTTCGGGAGTACTAGCTCCCTTCATCAGACATGGTGTTATGCAAGAAACTGAAAATTCACAGATTTTTTATACCCTAAAGACATGGACCTTCAAAGGATCTTAGAATTCTTAAAAAAACAAAATTCAATCTAAGTAGAGAAGTTATTTACATCAGGTCAAAAAATAAACAATCTGGAAAGTTGTGGTGCGTGACGGAGGAATCAGTAATTCTTGCTGTTTGCTGTCACGTGGTGATTTGTGACCCTCACAGTTCATACATAGTGTGACATGAAACTGGCATGAATATTAAGTCCAAATTGCAGAGTTTGAAATGTTTGCATTAACTTATATTCCCATTCTTTCCTCTCCCTCTGCGTCTTAAAATGTCCCATTAAAACCACAACCTGCAAATCTTCGATAGACTGGTCTTCTCCGGAGAAATGTGCAGCCACTGAGAGATCTGTTCTGCTGTTATTAATGGTGGATCTGTGTGAGTTCATGCGCTGACTACGTCTTTGCCCCGTTTTCCCCACATAGAGGCCTGTGGTGGTACATTGCACACACATTATGAAATACACCACATTAGAAGACCTGCAGGAAAATGTCCCCCTAATTCTGTGCACCTGTTGTGACTGTGGGATAGGTACACTGTCAGCGGTGTGGATGTGTCTGCAGGTCTTGCACCTGTTTTGCAGGAAAGGTGAGGTGCCATTTTCAGTTGGGCCCTCCGGGCACGCACTCCCGGACAATAATACGCCTCAGGATTGGTGGTTACCGAAAGGAAAGGAGAGGGGGAACTGGAAATATGTCTTTGAGTCTGTTGTCCCTATGTAGCACAGGTTGGAGGTCCTTGGCAATCCTTCTTAGGATCTCCAGCTGTGGGTTGTAAGTGACAACTAGGGGCACTCAGGCTTCTTTCTGGGTCTCTTTATATGTGAGCAGACTGTCTCTGTTAATGGCTGCTGCTTTGTTTAATTGGTTGTCCATCACTTTTGGTTTGTATCCCAGTCGAAGAAATTTCGTCCTTAGATCCAGGAGGTGCTTGTCCAGGTCTGCTTTGTTGGAGCAAATACGATTGTATCGTATAGCCTGGCTGTAAATATTAGATTATCTTGTGTGCTTGGGGTGGAAGGTGTCATTTCTCAGGTAGGCCGTTCTGTCTGTGGGTTTGTGGTATATCGATGTGAGTATCCGGTGGTCTTTGATGTATATTGTGGTATCCAGAAAGTGGATTTCACTCTCTGAATAGCTAAGTTTAAGGTTGATGGTAGGGTGAAAGTCATTGAAGTCATTATGGAATTGAAGTAGCGCCTCCTCACCTGCAGTCCAGATGACAAGGATATCATCAATATAACGAAGGTAAATCATAGGTTTGGTGGTGCATGTTGATAAATATGCTCCTTCCAGTTCTGCCATAAAGAGATTTGCATACTGGGGTGCACATCTGGTCCCCATTGAATTTCCCATTCGCTGTAGATATAGATCCTCTCCAAAGGTAAAATGGTTGTTGGGAATATAAGTTAATGCAAAAATTTCAAACTCTGCAATTTGGACTAAATATTCATGCCAGTTTCATGTCACACTATGTATGAATTGTGAGGGTCACAAATCACCATGCGACAGCAAACAGCAAGAATTACTGATCCCTCTGTCACACACCACAACTTTCCAGATTGTTTATTTTTTGACCTGTTGTAAATAACTTCTCTACTTAGATAGCATTTTGGTTTTTTTAAGGATTCTAAGATACTTTGAAGGTCCATGTCTTTAGGGTATAAAAAATCTGTGAATTTTCAGTTTCCTTTCTGATGAAAGGAGCTAGTACTCCCGAAAGCTTACCATCAAATATACTCAGCCTCTAAAAGGTATCGCCTGATTTCTTCACTCTTCCACTACTTTCAATGGCTAACACGGTACAACATTATACTAGTAGGCTCTGTATTTTCAGAAGGTCAGTGTCCAGAAGGAACAGGCAAGGGGTGTGATTAAGAACTCCAAACAACAGTAGCCAGTGTCAGAGCTCAGAATCACACCCCTTCCCTGCTCCTATCTGACACTGCCCATTGACAGTACAGAGCCTCAATAGCATATCAGACAATAAGACTAACAGCACTTATTGCTTGGGAATGCTGAGGTCTGAATCAGTGGAACTGAGTCTATTTAATGATACAAAGAGCTGGACTGGTGGAAGGTATTGACTCATCTTAACTTGATGCCACAGTTGGAGTTGGTAGCTTTCTACTGACTCTGACTCTTCTCAAAACTGATCCAGGCTCTGACTCCATAGCCCAGGCCGTAGGATATAACTTCAGCTTGAAAAGACAAAATACTCTAAATAGTCTAATGGAGGCTTGCAGCATTTCTCCTTCTACTTCTCTTCTGTCAGTATAAAGGAAAGCAATAGATAGAGAATTTTCATTCATTTGCAGTCCATCTTTGGCATTCATGGACAATCCCTACTTGGCCAATGAAAACTGTGCAAACCTCCATATGTACTAGGGCAGGGGTACTCAACTACATTTAGTAAAGATCCATTGACTGGGGTCCGCCATCAAGTATAGGTTTGAACAGTAGCTGATCACATTTTTGGACAAAAAGACACATCTGACTATAAGACGCACAAGAAAAATTAGAAAAAATATTTCCTAATGTGGCATCATACTGTGCGGGGGGCACTAAGGAGGATTATACTGTGGGTTGGGGCACTAAGGAGGTTTATACTGTGTGCGGGGGCACTAAGGAGTATTATACTGTGTGGGGGCATTAAGGAGATTTAAACCTTGGGTGGGGGCACTAAGGAGTATTATACTGTGTGGGGGCATTAAGGAGATTTAAACCTTGGGTGGGGGCACTAAGGAGCATTATACTGTGGGTGGGGGCGCAAGCATTTTTTTTTCTGTGGGTGGGGACACTAAGGAGCATTAGACAATGGGGGAGATCACGAAAGAGCATTATATGGTGGGTAGGGGCATTAAGGAGCATTTTACTGTGGGGGGCACTAATGGGACATTAGTGGGACACAGTATAATGCCCCATTATTGCGCCTCCTCACAGTATTAGAACCCCCCCACACACACATAATTAAAATTAACAGCAGCCGGGAGAAACATTCATCTCTCACCCGCTGTGCCCAAGCCCTGATCCTTTACACTAAGTGGCAGCAGGGTTCATCAATTGTCCCTGCTGCCTGTGCAACGTGTGAAGGTAGCAGGGATGATTACCGATCCCTGCAGCCACTAACACAAGGGATCAGGGCTTGGGGACAGTGGGCGGGAGATGAAGGTTTCTCTTGCCCACAGCCATAATGAACATGCCAGTAGGCAGGGGTCCGGAATTTAATATCCCTGTACTAGGGGTTCATCAGCAATGCTTCAGATTCTCAATTATAAAATGTGTGTTTTATTGCATATTCTTATGGACATAATAGTAGTGATAGGTCACTCCTTAAGCTCAGTCTTAATATACAAATTGCAACGTGAATGTATTAAACCAGATCTGTCTTTCAGCACCTAAGTAGTTAAATACAGGTACTACTTTTACACTGACATAGAAATGTAAATATAAATTATATTGCACTGGTTTCATTTTCCGAATCAGCTGATCTCAGTGAAACAATTCTCTGGTCCCTGAAGACTGAGTAACATACAATTAAATGAATCTATACAATTATCTTTGTATTTTCATTAGCTCTATATTTATTGCTGCATTCTACCAAGGTTTATAATAGGATACTTACTATAAATGCTGCACGTGCTCAGGAGTGTGATCATATATTGTGAACAAATCAGTTCTGATCAAATAGAAGCATGAGTTGGAATTTAGGGTCAGAACCGAGGGGGCTACTATAGGGCATAGAAACATGGATTGTATTCCCTTTCCCCTTCGGAGCTTCTGAACAATGCAAGCGTTTAAAGGAAATCTGTCCCCATGAACGTGCTGTATAATCTACAGGCAGCATGTTACAGAGCAGGAGGAGCTGAGCAGACTAACATGTAGTTTTGAGGAAAAAGTTTCAGTATAACCTGCCTTTTATTCTATATATATATATATATATATATATATATATATATATATATGGGTTCACATATGCGCTCGGGTTTCCGTTCGGGGGGGTCCGCTTAGGAAACCTGCGGACCCCATAGACTATAATGGGGTCCGTGTGGTTTCCGTTCGGTTTCCACCCGAAAAGGGCAAAAAATGCAGAGAGAAAAGCGCTGCTTGCAGGACTTTTCTCTCCGCATTTTTCAAGTGGAGAGCACAACGGAATCCCTGTACGGAGTGGCAAGCACAGATGTGAACCGAGCCTCACCTAATACCATCAGGGGTAGGTAGCATGTGGGGTGGGCCCATAAGGGATTGTTTGCCCTTCCCCTCACCCCTGGTCCCAGCATGAATGATACTGCCATTTGTGACCCCCATTAGAGAAATGGCTGCCGCCTCTCCCCCACCTCTCACTTCTCGGCTCCTGAATGTGTCCAGCGCCATCCCAGTCCTATCTTCTCCTCCCCTGCCACGAGTGCTTCCCCTTCTCCACCTCTCACCACTCGGGAGGGGTGGAACTCATGGCAGGGGAGGAGAAGATAGGACTGGGATGGCGCCGGAGACATTCAGGAGTCGAGAGGTGGGGGAGGGGCGGCAGCCATTTCTCTAAGGGGGTCACAATGGCAAGATCATTCACGCTGGGACCAGGGAAGGGAGGGGCGGCCATTTCAGCTAGGACGGGGTTGGGGCTTACCTTATGGAGAGTTGGCTTCTCCTTCTTCCAAGACCCTGCTGTGCGGTTTCAGCGCAATAAAGATAGGTGGAGTTGTGGCTAATGGGTTCCCTCTTCAGGGGATGAACTGAAACCATAACAGAATTCTGCAAGTGGCTGCAATTCGCTTGCATCCGTGGGCCACTGTGGAGCACATTGTAGTGCCTGGGGGCCACTGTGGCCCAAAGTGTATTGTGTGGGGGCCACTGTGGGGCATATTGTACTGTCTGGGGGCCACTGTGGAGCACATTGTACTGTCTGGGGTCCACTGTGGAGAAAAGTGTACTGTGTAGGGGCCATTGTGGAGCACATTGTACTGTGTAGGGGGCCACTGTGGAGCACATTGTACAGTGTGGGGGCCACTGTGTTGCACATTGTACTGTGTGGGTGCCACTGTGGAGCAAAGTGTACTGTCTGAGGGCCACTGTGGAGCAATGTGTACTGTGTGGGGGCCACTGTGGGGCATATTGTACTGTCTGGGGGCCACTGTGGAGCACATTGTACAGTCTGCGGGCCACTGTGGAGCACATTGTACAGTCTGAGGGCCACTGTGGAGCAATGTGTACTGTGTGGGGGCCACTGTGGGGCATATTGTACTGTCTGGGGGCCACTGTGGAGCACATTGTACAGTCTGGGGGCCACTGTGGAACAATGTGTACTGTGTGGGGGCCACTGTGGGGCATATTGTACTGTCTGGGAGCCACTGTGGAATACATTGTACAGTGTGGGGGCTGCTGTGGAGCACATTGTACAGTCTGGGGGCCACTGTGGCCCAAAGTGTACTGTGTGGGGGCCGCTGTGAAGCACATTGTACTGTCTGGGGCC
The DNA here is from genome assembly GCA_947044405.1 of Leptodactylus fallax. Classification (NCBI taxonomy): domain Eukaryota; kingdom Metazoa; phylum Chordata; class Amphibia; order Anura; family Leptodactylidae; genus Leptodactylus; species Leptodactylus fallax. The sequence continues at coordinate 1,689,657 of CAMRHE010000150.1, forward strand.
ACTGTGGAGCACATTGTACAGTGTGGGGGCCACTGTGGAGCACATTGTACTGTGTGGGGACCATTGTGGAGCACATTTTACTGTCTGGGGGCCACTGTGGAGCAAAGTGTACTGTGTGGGGGCCACTGTGGAGCAATGTGTACTGTGTGGGGGCCACTGTGGGGAATATTGTACTGTCTGGGGGCCACTGTGCGGAAGATTGTACTGCATGGGAGCCCTTCACTATTTATATCACACTGTGTCTGTTTTATAGCAGACGTGATATTAATACAGGCTGTAATAGCATTGTACGGTCACTATAAAATAGATTTGTGCAATGTAAATAGTGAACGTAAATTGTTCAAAATGCAACAGATGTGGATTTTGATGTTTTGCTGCTGTGGCCAAATCCACTTTCGAAAAATAAAATGGCCCAGACTTACTATTGTGGTTATGTCTAGACATTGACATACATGTAACTCATCTTTGGCGTAATGTGATGCATCTTGTAGCATCTAGTTTGGGCTAAAATTTTCGACTTGCTAGATGTGGGTGTGGAGTCTCAGAAAAAGGGGCATGGATTAAATGTACAGTAATACCTCATGCATTCGCGAGGTTAGGTTGCAGAGCGGGTCGCGGATCGCGAGGATGTTTGGTACAAGCGCTTAGAAGCGCTTACAATACCGGTTTCTAAAGTTTAACCCCTAAATATCAATAAACTTTACCCTACAGTTCTGTACAGTATACTAAAGTATAAAGTATACTGTACAGTACTGTATATTAATACATTCATTCATTTTTCTTATACACTCACAGTAAAATGAAACCAGTTACTGGGTACGTAACGAACGGGACACTACTTCCCAATAGCGAAGGTTTTTGTTTTTTTTTAATTGCGCAGATCTGTGAAAAAAACTGCAAAATCTATATATGTTAGGTTCCAATAAAAATATCGCGAATCTGTGAATTCACAAATTCGGAAACGCGAGTGTACAAGGTATTACTGTACCACAATGCCAAAATTTGCCAAAATTGTGTTGTAAAATTATGGGTCAAAGTAACCCGACAAAAAAGGTGGTATAAACTTAGACAGTCTAGTTACATCAGATTTAACATATAGCATCAGCCACTGTAATAAATCTGGTAAATTTTAAGAATGTCTATCTACATTAACACTGTCAAACTATTAGTAAATTTGGACCATTATGTGTGAATTTCTTTTTGTCATCGAGAAATTTTTACAAAACTCATTGATTTCAGTATAGACATGGCTGCATATGGATGTCTTCCTCAGAGATCATATGTCTTCTACAATCCTGTGCCCCAGATAGCGATAAAAAGTTGAGAGCCTGCAGTTTTGTGTATCCGTGATGGAAGACAGTACCCTCTTCTGTACCCTAGTTTTTCTTAAGCAGTTTTCAAGTTTGTAAAAGCATGAGTAGGAGCATAAGAACCTACTAGCATGTTACTATCGGTGGACTGGTTAGATAGTAAAGTACCGATATAATATACTGTGTGTTGTGCAATGATGATCAAGTTTTTTATGAAAAAGTTCTAGAAAATGGTGGGACAAAGATGTTAGAATCTTAGGAAAGCTGTTCTTTGTCGGTAATGCATTCCTTACAGTACATACAGCCCGTTTTTTTATTCCATTTATATTCTCTTTTAAACTAAGGTCTTATTAACATGACTATGTTCCGTCCAGGAAACACGGTCCGTGTGTGGGCTGCATTTCCTTGACTGACCATGGCCATGTGAAATGGAACGCAGGGCAACTTAGTCATGATACAGTGGGCACCCAAAATGTTAGATCGCTACAGCACTGACCTTTATACCAGTTTAGTACAGTAGTGATCTGGCCGTTGAGGAACTCATAATGTCATAAATCACAGGGAATTCCATTTCATACGGTCGTGTTCGGTTGGGAAGGTGTAAGCCATATGCGAATTGTATTTCCCCAATGATACAGGGTTGTGTAAATAAGCCCTTATACATTTCCTCCAATTATGCCTATCCTTATTCCTATTATATCACTGAACTTTACCTGTCTTGTCACCATCTGTCAGACGTTATTTTGATTTTGTGCATGTCTTTGTATACTTTACTGCAGCATTTCTACAACCCTCGAGCTGTCATCCTCTTTCCCCCTACATACCAATTTCCCAACAGCCATTAGACCTTGAACTGTGCAGTTCACCTTCTTGCAACACATCATTATTTTTACCCTTTATTCCATGGCTGACCTCATTCAATGTTCTCTGTTTTATCTATTCTACAGACAAGTTGTATATTTTGTTTTTCCTTCATTGCTTGTCTGATCGTTTTATAGCCTAATTTCCTAACCTGAACATATGCATTTACCTCTGGTTGACCAGAGTTGTAGAAAATGGAATGCATCTTGACAGGATTAACAAGGGTAATTGTTCTCTGTCATCTCATGCGGTAATGTACAGCATACGCAGGAATCTAAAGAAATATACAGCATATACAGAAATATGTGCTGCCGCAATAAAAGTGCAACTTTTTTTAAAGCAATGTATAAACAATGTAATGGTAGTTTACAGAAGCAGATAAATGAGAGCATCAAATAGCATTTACCCATCTCCAGCAGGATTGGTCTAGCGGTAGGTGGTATAGGCACCCTGGTATACAACTAAGCCCTTATTCACACGACTGTTCTGTATTCAGTGGACCTAACATTAGTGAAAAATGGATGTACATGTCCTTTATTAACGATTGTTGTGCATCTAATCTGTGTCTGTCCGTTTCTTATGGCCGAGTGTCATCCATTTTGTATCTGTTTTTAATGGACCATTAAAAATCTGATCAATTTCATTGGTCTTTGTGGGTTCAACCTACTGATCTGTTTCTTATGGACTCATACTTCAATGGGTTTTACATCCCTTAAAAAGTGATCCATTGAATTCTATTAGGTCATTGTGCATCAAAACAAAGACTGAGCATGTTGGGTTTTTTTTCACTGACCATTTTCTCTGTCCATCAAAAAACCAAATATGTCAATATTCTCATTGACTCTCATTGTTTTTAAATTGGCTGCGTGATGGCAGTTAAAAAAGGTGAAAATGGCCTAATATGGTTAAAAAATAGGCACAGTGTAAATGTGTACTCAGTACTCAAACGCCTTTCTGGTCTTCAATCTTCTATTCCTATTGCATGCAGTGTAGTAATGCTCCAGGGATTGGTTTGACCAACAATATGAATGGGTATGGCAGTAGACTAGAATGTGATGTCTGTTTATTCTGTCCTTTACATACAGTGGGGGGAATTCATCAAACTCTACACCTCTACCCTCTTCAGAAATCTCTCCTTACCAGTCGTGGCCTTCCTTGGGATACATATATTAGGCATACGATACACCAGTCATAATAAATCTTCCCTAGTGTATCTATTTCTATATATCGTGCTTGTTTATATGCCACATTTTCTTCATTCCTGCTGCATCCATTGTAATCAGTTCTTTCTACTCAATTGGATTGATGGAATACATTACATTTTACACCAATAAGAGAAACTTCAAAGGTCCTCATCATAATAAAGCATGTTTAAAACTCCCTCCGTATTGTAATAAATATATAATGGTGTGAAATAGATGCCCCACTCATAACATTCACTTTTAAGTTCACTCTGGAGACTTTCTTTCTGTAACAAATATGCACAGATCTGAGATTCTCAAATTCTAGGCAGAGCAGTAAAAAATGAATTAGCTTGCCTGTATTCATGGTGAGAGGGTTATAATACAGACTCTCATTTTAATGAGTCCTTTGTTGTCAGCTTCATAATTCAATTACAGAATTGTGAAATCAGACTAGAAATGATGCATCAAGTAAAGTGGCATTGCCATATAGGATTTTGGTCCATCAAATTATTACAATTCCATGATTTTGATCCTTTTCTTATATTATAGCATAGTTTATTGTCATGTTTATTGGGTCTTTATTAAGTAACACACATACAAGCACAACATAAATATATATATATATATATATCTACATTGGACCCAAAAATGAAAGACACTGCATAATATACAGCACACAGAGACCCCATCCCCAGAGAAACCATAGTGTTAGAGTTTATACATTTGCAAACCATTTTTCATACATAAACGTAAAAACGCTTGTTCCATACAGCCGGCTATGAACTAAAGTTGGTCACCATCAAAATTGGTTGTGTTTGTGGGTTGGGGAAAATATTCATATAACAAAGGTTTGTTTTGTATAGTTTTTATGCATTTGTGCATCATATTCGCCTTTGTATAAGAAAAAAACATACAAACCTTTTATATTTTTAGTTATTTATAAAAAACTGTTTTATAAAGTTGACATTTCCATTGTTTCACTTCCTTTATATTGTTAGAGGTTAATCTGGTAAAGATCATGTGATTTGGGGCAGATGAACAGTAGTCGCAACATACGTTGTTTGGCACAGTTGGTTGTATGAATGATGGCAGTCTAAAATCTAATGTGTATGGTAAGTTTTAGGCTAAGGCCCCACGTGGCGTCCCGCAACAAAAAAGCGTTGCGGGAAAAACCGCAGCGGCTACGTATCGCCGTTCTTCCCACGACAGAAAGTTCATAGAGTGGAATTTCTGCTTCAATTATACCTCTACGGAAACCGCCGGAGTTTCCGCAGGTTTTGGAAATCACTGCGTGTCCGCAGTGCGTTTTTTACCACAAAGTGGGGATGGGATTCATTTTGCTGTGACTGTAAATCGTCAAGTTTTTTTCCGTTTATGCCACGTGGGGCCCTGGCCTTAGACTGAGCATATCAGTTCATTGAAAAACGTTAGCTGATGCATGAACCTAAACTTTTAATAGAGCAGGACAATAATGGGTCTCTGTAGGGAAATCTCGGAGAGAAGAGGATTTTAAAGGTAAGTGTAATATAAGGTGTTTTTACATTCTTTTCAGATCTATTCAACCTGTTCTCATATTGAAATGAGATGAATACAATTGAAAGCAGTTAAATCATTTCATTCGAGATTTGCTCCCATCAAACATTGGCATGCTTACATTTTCAATTACATCCTGAGCCAAATCAATCTTCCTTTAATTAGCAACATGGATAACGATCGCTTTACAATCTTCACATCTATTCTGCGTCCTCAACTTTTGATTTTTTGTTTTTAAAACTAGAATTAAGCTGTTTTGGATTATTGTTTTTTGTCATCAATACTGTTTCCATATTGCACGCTTATCCAGCAGAGATAACAACTGCATATACTACTATGATGCATATTTTCAGCATTACCTTCAAATCTATTCGACTGACAGCTTGGTCTTTATTAGGTTTCTAGTGGGATATTACATCTTATGTGCTATTATAATTATTTAATTAGTAACTGCCAACTGTGTTTATATAAGCAGTAATTCATCAAGCTGTTGCATCTGTGTTAATGAATTGTAACCAAGGGAGGTTCTCAAAGCAACCAGTTATCAGAATGCTAACATGTCCTTAGCAGATTTGGCATCAGAGCCACAGAACAACCACCACTGTTAATTAAAATCAGTCTTTTTATTGGTTGTCATTAGTGGATATTACATGCCAAATCTCTTTTCTGACCCCTACATTTGTAGAGTAATGATCTTTTTTCAATTTGCGGCTTTTTTGATTTGGTTATAGAACATGTGACTGGAATATACACATGGTGATCTGTCATTGATATGGAGCAGTAGTATATATGAAACATTTTACTCTGAGAAAATACCTGGGAAAACACACATATATCACTACTTTTCAAAGTGCCGGGCCCCTCATAGTTCATGAGCAGCGACGATATGGCTTCCAAGTGCCCCTGATTCTTCATAACAGTTTACTAAACCTGGACATTTACCTTTTTCTATCACAGATTACTCGCCTATATTATTGTCTCCTCCATCTGTAACTTCCTTCACTGATGGCGGAGACAAGAGCATGAGAAGATAAATGTTGGCATAGAATCTGTTAAATGTGGCCGTGGTGTATAACTCTAGGGCATCATTGCTTGCACTGGGGGACAATGGTTACTAATGTAGTTGACACTGTGGAAGGCAAGTACATACCTACATATCCCTCCTCCTCTTCTAGTATGGATGTTGATGTCAGTATACTTTAATTTGACCAGTGAAGTATAATTTACCCAATATCTCAGTGCAATTTTAGTAGACTGGCCATAGAAAGCTTAGCAGCCCTTCTGACTTGGCATTCTGGACACATAGCCTCTCTGCAGTTTAAATCACTTTGTGATTTATACCTTTACATTTGTAACAGGTATTCTTAGTTTGCATATATTTCATGTTGTTAGTATAGTAGGGTTAACTAGAAATATGTAAAGGGAATGCCCTGAATCTCCTTGGGGTTCCAGTGTTATAATGGGTAACCTGATTGTAGTGGTGTGGTGTCTGCTACTTGCTAACCACATTTTTTTTTTAATACTTCATGAATCCCCAATGTAGCTCTATAGTGCAGTAAAAAAAACCTTCTGTCATTAACCTTTCAAAATCAAGTTTTCCCACAGGCTTCAATTATAACCGAGCAATATTGATGTTGCAATTTTCTCAGCATCATAACATGCTAGACCAAAAAGTATCGCTGTGCGATGAAACAGTACACTAGGTTCTTGGTGGGACTAATTTAAGTGCAAAGACTTAATGGTGTAAATAATCTTAAATATTAATCTAACAAGCAAGCATGCTTAATATACATTATTTTCAGATGTAATTCAATTTATTTCCTGGTGCTAATTTTTGCCCTCTAGTTCATGGTAAGTGGTTAACTGCTATGTTCTTCCATAAGAGTTCTAAATAGAAAATCAGAAAAAGATTGATTTCATCTCTCATTATAAAACCATATGCACGTTGAAGAATATACAGTATCAATCTATGTTGTTGAGCATCGTAATATGATGCCCATAGACTGAAGTTTTGTACTTCAGTCTACCTCAAATTTGGTGTCACATAGACCCTATGTGTCTATGGATCTCTGTTATAGAACTACTAAGAACTGACTGCCACCCTGTGATTGGCAGCATGTACGTGATACAGTGCCTTGCGAAAGTATTCGGCCCCCTTGAACTTTCAACCTTTTGCCACATTTCAGGCTTCAAACATAAGGATATAAAATTTTAAATTTTTGGTGAAGAATCAACAACAAGTGGGACACAATCGTGAAGTGGAACGAAATTTATTGGATATTTTAAACTTTTGTAAAAAATAAAAAACTGAAAAGTGGGGCGTGCCAAATTATTCGGCCCCTTTACTTTCAGTGCAGCAAACTCACTCCAGAAGTTCAGTGAGGATCTCTGAATGATCCAATGTTGTCCTAAATGACTGATGATGTTAAATATAATCCACCTGTGTGTAATCAAGTCTCCGTATAAATGCACCTGCTCTGTGATAGTCTCAGGGTTCTGTTTAAAGCGCAGAGAGCATCATGAAGACCAAGGAACACACCAGGCAGTTCCGTGATACTGATGTGGAGAAGTTTAAAGCCGGATTTGGATACAAAAAGATTTCCCAAACTTTAAACATCCCAAGGAGCACTGTGCAAGCGATCATATTGAAATGGAAGGAGTATCAGACCACTGCAAATCTACCAAGACCCAGCCGTCCCTCTAAACTTTCATCTCAAACAAGGAGAAGACTGATCAGAGATGTAGCCAAGAGGTTCATGATCACTCTGGATGAACTGCAGAGATCTACAGCTGACTTGGGAGAGTCTGTCTATAGGACAACAATCAGTCGTACACTGCACAAATCTGGCCTTTATGGAAGAGTGGCAAGAAGAAAGCCATTTCTCAAAGATATCCATAAAAAGTCTCATTTAAAGTTTGCCACAAGCCACCTGGGAGACACACCAAACATGTGGAAGAAGGTTCTCTGGTCAGATGAAACCAAAATCCAACTTTTTGGCCACAATGCAAAACGATATGTTTGGCGTAAAAGCAACACAGCTCATCACCCTGAACACACCATCCCCACTGTCACACATGGTGGTGGCAGCATCATGGTTTGGGCCTGCTTTTCTTCAGCAGGGCCAGGGAAGATGGTTAAAATTGATGGGAAGATGGATGGAGCCAAATACAGGACCATTCTGGAAGAAAACCTGTTGGAGTCTGCAAAAGACCTGAGACTGGGACGGAGATTTATCTTCCAACAAGACAATGATCCCAAACATAAAGCAAAATCTACAATGGAATGGTTCACAAATAAACATATCCAGGTGTTAGAATGGCCAAGTCAAAGTCCAGACCTGAATCCAATTGAGAATCTGTGGAAAGAGCTGAAAACTGCTGTTCACAAATGCTCTCCATCCAACCTCACTGAGCTCCAGCTGTTTTCCAAGGAAGAATGGGCAAGAATTTCAGTCTCTCGATGTGCAAAACTGATAGAGACATACCCCAAGTGACTTGCAGCTGTAATCACAGCAAAAGGTGGCGCTACAAAGTATTAACTTAAGGGGGCTGAATAATTTGGCACGCCCCACTTTTCAGTTTTTTATTTTTTACAAAAGTTTAAAATATCCAATAAATTTTGTTCCACTTCACGATTGTGTCCCACTTGTTGTTGATTCTTCACCAAAAAATTAAAATTTTATATCCTTATGTTTGAAGCCTGAAATGTGGCAAAAGGTTGAAAAGTTCAAGGGGGCCGAATACTTTTGCAAGGCACTGTATGTATATCCATAGAGACCAATGGCTAGACACCCAGAGGCACACAGATCCTCTACTTTAACTTAATTTCCCTCTAATAGCTGATATTGACTTTTAATAGGTCATACACATACATATTGTTAAACAAAAGTTATGCATTGAAGTTTTTACCTTTACTCCTTGGGGATACAAATTTTTTTTATTTTTTTTTCATTTTAATTTTTTTCTCCCCTTTCTCCAAGAGCAATGACTTTTTTTTATCCATATGGGTGTTTGTATTTTGGTGAGACAAGTTGTATTTTCTATGAGCACTATATAATTTTTCATATGTTTCTGTTGGCGGCATGTGTCATATTGTGCAGGCACAGCTCTAGCATACATCCTCCATACATGTCTGCAGATGTCATTAAGGGGTTAAACTTGGCGTACTTACATATATGAGTGGTGTTCAATAAGTTATGTACCTGAATACGAAAACAAAATTTTCTGAGAAAATAAAAGTTTCTATTTTTCAATGTAATCTTCCTTAACTTCAACAGTCCTCAGAATGCCCTCAGAATAGGAGACTTCTCGCTGCTGCAGGAACCCTGCTACCGCCTCTTTGACTGCGATATTATCAGGATATCAATGGCCATGCAGAAACTTTTTCAGGTTACAAAAGAAAAAGTTATCCGTGGGAGCCAGGTCTAGACTGTAGGGTGGATGGTTAAGCTCCATGAAGCCGCATTCCCTGTTAGAAGCTTGTGATTTGTGAGACTTGTAAGCAGGCACATGTTTGTGAAGCAGCAACACACCTGCCGACAACTGCCCAGGGTGCTTCTCTTGTATTGCCTTCATTGTTGAAGCATAGGTGTTGTCTTTTGTGGCATGAGTTCTAGTAATAAAACACCTTCTGTATCCCAAAAATCTGTTGCCATGACTATAACTGCAGCACAGGAAATTTATTTGGGGTTGGTGACCCATTGTGATTCTGTAAAATACTGTAACTTGGGTGAATTCTTACTCACATAGCATAATTGGAGGACTCAGTTTCTTATAAAAACATGGAAATTTATTAATGTCTTCATAGAAAAATAGATACAGGAAAAACATCCAGAATAAAAAGAAATATCAGTCAATGTCTTATTGTCTTACATCATGGGAGAAGCTCATGGCTAGGTTTTTTTTAATCTGGAACTCTTGCAGTTCCATCTTGGTTCATGCTTGTTCATCTGTGTGTTGGCCTCTGTGGAACAATCCTGACATCTCTTAAGGTGTCAGAGAAAGACAGACAGGCCCAGACATATGTGTCTGTCAATCATTTATATTCATGGGAAGGGGCGTTCCCCAACATCCTCAAACTCTTTGCAACTGTATTTGGAAAACACTAAAATAAGTGTACCCTTACTACACCCATGTACCGTAAGATAGAAGAGTGTTGTCAGCAGAATATAATTAACCCTTACATGTCATGAATATTGTAATCTAATAATATTTAACAGATTCTATTGCATGGACTCTTGTTTGGTCTCAGGATCATGCTAGTGGACCCTTGTTTCATCGCCCTTAACAACCCAAGAATAGAAGTGTCATGGATTTCCTCTTAGCATATCTAAATTCTCTTGGCTAAATTGCTGGCAACATGTTTTTTGCTCAGGAATCAATATCTGTGGAACCCACTGGGCACTGACCTTTGACATCCTCAAGACATCATGAATTATACTGGAATCTGTCCCAACTGAAATGCCTAATTTATAAGCTACAACACTGACTTTGAGCCGACGATCTTCCAAAATCACGGCCTCCATGTTATGGCACATTTCCTTTGAAGATGCTTTGACAGATCACCTTCAATGAGGGTCATGTACAGTTGATTCCCTACCCCATTTAAACTGCTTGGCCCAAAACTTTACTTGGTAGTAGGAAGGTGCATCATCACCATATACAGTGATCATCCTCTCATGGATTTCATTAGGCTTCTTGTCTTCATTTGTAAGGAATTTAATCTTGGAACGACACTCCAAATTCCTCAATTTCTTTGTAGACCTGCACTGTACTGCACTTGCCATCCTGTCACTTCCAGTGCTTTCATCAGACTGAGCTACTGTGTGTGTTGCATGTTTAGATATGTTCCAACCTGCACAGACAAGCTCAGCTTTCTAACACTGACCAAACATACTGAGGTAGGTAACTTATTGAACACCCCTCGTACCTTTACACTGGACTGATGCAAGCGACATTTTCTAGATTTTCTATTCATGCATACAGTACTGCAACATATTCATAAAAGTTTTTTCCTTTTTCTCTCTCTTTACATTTGACTTTGTAGTGACATTTCCTCATCATATCCCCCAGGGTGTCAGGCCAGATAGATATATTTATTAAAGGCACAGCTGGTAATGACATTTACCAATTAGAGATTTCAATCACAAACCTCTCCAGGGAAACATAACTCTATTGCAGTCAGAAAATCAATAATGTGGACACTTGAGTTCATTGGCGCATACATTCATAACCAGTAATCAGGGCAAAAGAAAACTTCACAAACTTGGCATTTTTTCTCGGTAGCAGTGATGTTTTAATATACTACAGCCCAGTAATGTTACTGATGCAGTATACAAATTGGGTCAGAGGAGCAGTCTGCTGTCTCATAGACTTGCTTCAGCCTAATAGGGCCTGGTATTAATACCTTCTGGACAAGGAGGTTGTTAATACAGATGACTGGTCATCGGAGGGTGTGCTTGACCTCCAGCTGACTGGAGAGAAAGCATTACTCTGGAGATGTCATCAATCATGAAAAAAGATAACTCAGCATCTCGACAATATAAAGCTCTGAAAGACAGAGAGCAATTATGGGCTACTAGTGGAGACTTGGTAATGCAGTTTCTGATGTTTGATATGTTGTAAGGTCTATGGTTATTTCACCATCAATTTTAAGGTTAAAAAAGTTACAAGTCCATCCAGATAAATCTATCCTCAATCAGTCCTGCTCACTGGAATTATTTGACAGATCACCATGATTCATCATCATTAGGGTGCTGGTCCTTTGTCTGAACTGTTTGGCTATTAGAGAAGAAAAAAGTGAAAGTTAAACAAAATAAAATTAAGTATAATGTTCTTCCAACAAAACAAAGGCTACACTAACCTTGTCCGCCAAATCCTGTATCGGCTGTTCAGATGGTGATAGGAATCAGAAATCATAATAGTACATACTAGGGATATTGAAGAATGGAGAAACTGTACTTCTAACAGTAAAATATAGCAAAAGATTATAATGTAAAGGTTCGGTGAAAGTAGCAGCCTTGAAAAACTTCTTAAATGGAAAGATGCTCTACAGCAGGGGTGTCAAACTCATTTTAACCGGGGGCCACTTCAGCCTCACGGGGTACCTTGAAGGGCCAAGATTATTTTTCACATGTATAAAAGTAACTTCTCCTTAACAGTTAACACTAGAAGTCCCAGAAATTTCGAGCTCCCCCTTCAAGTCCTGAAAGAGGGTCAAATGACCCTTAGTCCAAACTGACAACTCTGTTGGCTCCAATTAGCATTTCCTTTCATTTGTAAATGTGGCCATTGTCTGAGGAATCTGCAGGGGGGAATTGTGTTGATCCACCTCAGGTCTTGTAAGAGAGTGTAAAGAAAAGAATGTAAGCTGCTCCTGAGTGTCTGCCCACCCCCCAGCTGCATTGTTGTGCTGGGAATATTTGCTACCACCTTAGCAAATTTGCATTCAGCCTTTTGTGCTGTGGGGGATGTGACTGCTTCTCAAAGTAGTCTGCGACTTGAAATCAAAGTACATCTGTAATGTCCTCCCATATCTTGGCAAGGACCCCAGTCGTCCCAGCGGGGAGAGACTGTCCGAAACTGTAGTGATGAGGCTGATGGAATCATTCATGGACAAGGGCAGAACTGTAACCACGAACAATTTCTTTACATCATTGTCACTTGCACAATGACTGCTTAGCCGGAAAACCACTATCCTCGGCACAGTCAACAAGAGTCGCCGGGAAATTCCTCAATCCGCTAGACAGATGGACCGCACTGAATTCACCACTCAGGTGTTTTCAACCACTGATGCCACACTGACAGTGTATGCACCCAAACGAAAGAAGGCCGTCTACATTCTCAGCAGCATGCACAGCGTGGTTGAGACTAAGGATACCAACAAAAGGAAGCCAAACACGGTCACACAATACAACCACACAAAGTGCGGTGTGGATGTAATGGACCAAATGGTGCGGGAGAACAGCCTGCATGCAGGAACACGGAGATGGCCATTCGCCGTGTTCTACAACATGATTGACATGGCAGCACTGAAAGCTCATGTTCTTTATCAGGCATGCACTGGGGTGCAGGAGAGACGGGTGGACTTCCTGGTTGAGCTTGCAAAAGAGTTAGGTGGCTCTCATGTGACTGAAAAGAAGGCACGCAAGGAGAAACTCCTTCGGCAACAACCTTCCACACCCAGCCCTGGCAAAAGGGCGAAGTGTCAGGTCAACCATCGATGCACGAACAATTGTGCAACTGAGAGATGTGTTTACTGCTACAAATACACGTGTGGCAAATGTACCAGGGACATACCCAGGCAGTGCCAGGTATGTTCCGACAGTGCAGACAGACTGCTGAGTGAGTGCTGAAATGCTAGTCACACAAGAAGGACATGCCACTCACACACACACACGCAGCCCCCCACAGCAGCCTATTGTAAATATGTGTGGAATTGTTTTATTCCTTGTATTTTTTTTATTATTTTCATAACAAAAATAAAAAGCATAGAAACAAATAACAGTTGTTCTTTTGTATATTTACATTTTTGTATATTTAGATTCAAGTCAATGGGTGCAGAAAAAAAAAAAAAAAAAAAAAAATCGCAAAAAAAATCACAGCTACTTGCGATATTTTTGTGATCTGTCCCATTGGTCATATAGATCACTCCTCTGGGATTTTTTCGCACGAAAAAAAACAAACAAAAAAAAAAAAAATCGCAGGAAAATCGCACCTATGAAAAAAATCGCACGAAAAAAAATCGCAGGTGTGCTTGGTGCCATTGAAATACATTGGCAAATCGCAGAAAAAAATTGCATCGCATTGCGATGCGATTTTCGCGCAATTTTTTTTTCGCTAGTGTGCTTGAGGCCTTAGACCAGGGGTCGGCAACCTATGGCACGCGTGCCACTCTTGGCACGCGAGGCTTATTCCCCTGGCACGGCAGCGGACTCCTCACCCAGCAGTTTCGATCGGACCAAACACGACCGAAACGAAACTGCTATTATTATACTGTGGGGTCTCTTCAGACCCCCGAGTATAATAAGCGGAGCCCCCGGGGAGATGATCAAACATAAAAAACAATGTACTCACTATTCCACGCTCCGAAGCCGCTCTGTACTCTTCGGGCGCTTCTGCCTGCAGGGGCCACTATAGAGCATAATACCGTGTGCAGGGACCACTATGGGACATATACCGTGTGCAGGGGCCACTATGGGACATATACCGTGTGCAGGGGCCACTATGGGACATATACCGTGTGCAGGGGCCACTATGGGACATATACCGTGTGCAGGGGCCACTATGGGACATATACCATGTGCAGGGGCCACTATGGGACATATACCGTGTGCAGGGGCCACTATGGAGCATAATACCGTGTGCAGGGGCCACTATAGAGCATAATACCATGTGCAGGGACCACTATGAGACATATACCGTGTGCAGGGGCCACTATGGAGCATAATACCGTGTGCAGGGGCCACTATGGGACATAATACCGTGTGCAGGGACCGCTATGGGACATATACCGTGTGCAGGGGCCACTATGGGACATATACCGTGTGCAGGGGCCACTATGGGACATAATACCGTGTGCAGGGGCCACTATAGAGCATAATACCGTGTGAAGGGACCACTATGGGACATATACCGTGTGCAGGGGCCACTATGAAGCATAATACCGTGTGCAGGGACCACTATGGGACATATACCGTGTGCAGGGGCCACTATGGAGCATAATACCGTGTGCAGGGGCCACTATGGAGCATAATACCGTGTGCAGGGGCCACTATGGAGCATAATACCGTGTGCAGGGGCCACTATGGAGCATAATACCATGTGCAGGGGCCGCTATGGGACATATACCGTGTGCAGAGGCCGCTATGGGACAAATACTGTGTGCAGGGGCAGCTATGGGACAAATACCGTGTGTAGGGGCCGCTATGGGACATAATACCATGTGCAGGGGCCGCTATGGGACAAATACTGTGTGCATAGGACGCTATGGGACATAATACCGTGTGCAGGGGCCACTATGGAGCATAATACCGTGTGCAGGGGCCGCTATGGGACAAATACTGTGTGCAGGGGCAGCTATGGGACAAATACTGTGTGTAGGGGCCGCTATGGGACATAATACCGTGTGCAGGGGCCGCTATGGGACAAATACCGTGTGCAGAGGCTGCTATGGGACATAATACCGTGTGCAGGGGCCACTATAGAGCATAATACCGTGTGCAGGGGCCGCTATGGGACATATACCGTGTGCAGGGTCTGCTATGGGACATATACGGTGTGTAGGGGCCGTTATGGGACATATTGCTGTGTGCAGGGGCCGCTATGGGACAAATACTGTGTGCAGGGACTGCTATGGGACAAATACTGTGTGCAGAGGCAGCTATGGGACAAATGCCGTGTGCAGAGGCAGCTATGGGACATATACCATGTTGAAGGGGCCGCTATGGGACATAATACCGTGTGCAGGGACCACTATGGGACATTATTCTGTATAACGGTGTGTTTTCTATATTAAGGATGTGTTTTTGCACAGAAAACTCCGGCTTTGTTTTTTTTTGTGCAAAAATGCACCAGTTTTACATTGAATGAAAAAGTTCCAAATATAGCTGCATCCAGATACATAGTGTGTATTCACCATAAGGATGCCACCATACGGGGCTCCTGGACACAATAAATTTACCACTAATTGGGGGCTGCACATGGACTTTCATTGCTTCTAATCAGAAAGTACAGGAGTGTCCCAGGAAATAGCAGTAAACGCATGTGTCCTAAAGCATCTGGTGGCAGCACTTCTGTGTTATGGTTTGTGGTATATGACTTTAGTTTAGGGGTCGTCAGACTTACAATTATTGACCGGCACTCCGAGTACCTCATCTTTGATTTTTTTATTAAAATCGGCACGCCGAACAAAAAAGGTTGCCTACCCCTGCCTTAGACAAATGCTTCTGGTCATTACTCACAGCTGTACCTTGCTCTAAAATTTCTAATTCTATTTAAAATATATAAAAAATTATTAATTGTTTCAGTGCTTTTTTGCTCAAATAAAACTAAACTTAATACAATATGTATAGTCTTTATATTATCAAATACAATAAACTGAATAGAACTAACTAGACACTAAATGGCTAAACTCAATGGAAAACAACAACCTCCTGTGGTGTGACAGTAATGGCCTTAATTACAGAACAAAAGACGGTGATTATAGGATGTTAGATAAAATCCTTCAGGTCATTCGACCCGTCTCTGGGTTCCAAAGGTAGAAATGTTAAATGACCCCTCTCTGGGACTTCTAGAGCTATTAAGGAGTAGTTACATTTGTACATTACTACTGTTACAATGAGCCCTTTAAGGGCAACCAGGAAGAACATAATGTATTGTTAAAACCTAAGACATTGGCATGTTACATACTATCCTCATCCTTTTCTGAATATATCAAAAATTAAGCAATATACAAATACCGTTTAACCCTGCAAATGGTATTATGCTCTATAGTTGCCTCTGCACACGGTATTATGCCCCACAGCGGCCCCTGCACACGGTATTATGCTCCATAGTGGCCCCTGCACACGGTATTATGCTCTATAGTGGCCCCTGCACACGGTATTATGCTCCATAGTGGCCCCTGCACACGGTATTATGCTCCATAGTGGCCCCTGCAAATGGTATTATGCTCCATAGTTGCCCCTGCACACGGTATTATGCTCCATAGTGGCCCCTGCACACGGTATTATGCTCCATAGTGGCCCCTGCAAATGGTATTATGCTCCATAGTGGTCCCTGCACACATTATTATGCTCCATAGTGGCCCCTGCAATCGGTATTATGCTCTTTAGTGGCCCCTGCATTGGTATTATGCTCCAGAGTGGCCCTGCAAACGGTATTATGCTCCATAGTGGCCCCTGCACACGGTATTATGCTTCATAGTTGCCCCTGCACATGGTATTATGTCCCATAGTGACCCCCCACCCATGAACTATTATTATACTCTGGGGTGTTTTCAGACCCCAAAGTATAATGATCGGAGACACAGGTGGTGACAAACATAAAACCAGTGTTACTTACCTGGGCTCCGGTGCGCTCCCTGCGTTCGGCCTTCTTCAATGTCGCACAGACCGGCGTCGCGACATAATGACGTCGGCCTGGCTCACGTGACGCCTGGGACGTCACCAAAGAAGGCCGAAGCCTGCTGGGAGTAACATCGGATCACCGGAAAGGTGAGTAACACAGGTTTTTATGTTTATCACCTCCCCTGGGTCTCCGTTTATTATACTCTGGGGTCTGAAAAGCCCCCGGAGTATAATAATAGTATTTGATGGGGTTCGCCGGCCGCGGCCTCACTTACCATCCCCGCTCCTGCACACGGCCGCTTCTGCATCCCATAGCAGAAGGGGAAGCGGGGGCGGCCACGACCAGCAGCGGGGATCGGTAAGTAAATAGGCCGTTACATGCCGGGGATACTCCAGCAGGCAACGGCATATTTATATATATAAAAAAACTTATTTCACCTACCTCCGATGCCTTGATGCAGCCGCCGCCTCCTCCTCTTCTTGTTCGCGACGTCTGCGTGTCAGCGTAGGAGGCGCGATGACGTCATTGTATCGCTGCCTGCGCTGACATGCAGAGGACAGGTATCGCGCAGCTTTGTTTTTTTTGTTTTTTTTAAGCGGCCTGTCCTGGGCTGGTTTACATTAAATAGACAATAAAAAATGCCGCCCGGGGCCAGATAAGTGCCGGGCCGGATAACAGAAGGCAGTGGGCCGGATTCGGCCCGCGGGCCTTGTGTTTGACACGTGCTCTACAGTATAATTCCCCTGTCCTAATATTATAGCTTGTCTCTCTAGCTAACTCACTAGCACAACTACGCCACCACTCTAAGGGTAGATTCACCTATGAAGAGAGAGGAGAAATTTGGAGAGGAATATGAGGTGGTCTTCCACTATAGATTTTTCTCTCACTTTAAGAGCTATGGATTCTTTTTGTTTGCCTAATGAGTGTGAGTCTTGCGCCGCAAGTTCATGCAACTGAGTCAGCCACAGAATCTGTAGCAAGACTGAGCAGGACAATTCTTTGCTCAGAGTCCTGACAAAAAGAAGCACCTGTCAATGCCTCCTATTGACAACAATGGGAGGCAGATTCAAGCTGGAATTTGGAGCTTATTTTGCAGTGGGATCCACCTAAAAATCAGTTCCAAATTACTCTGTGTGAATGGCCCTTTACAGACCAACTGCCATCACTCTTTTTTATAGTTTATAAAACACTACATTGTAGGAGATGCAACGTCTACGTCTTGCATCCCCACTATGCTCTGACATTGTCCATCAACAATATTGACCATTAAACATCCTTTACCACCTCCATAGCCACAACATAGTATATTGAGATAAACAAGAGTTTTTTCTTTTACCCTCTCTACAACTGTAACATAAATACCGCAATGGCACAGGTTTACTATCATGGTTACAACTTGATTCTAGCGTAAATGTGAAGCGTCTTAGGTGCATCTTTGGCACATCTTGTTTGAGCTAAAATTTTTCCAACTTGCTAGATATTACAAATTATTATTAAATCTGGGCCAGTACACACGTGGACAAAATTGTTGGTACCCCTTGTTTAATGAAAGAAAATCCCACAATGGTCACAGAAATAACTTGAATCTGACAAAAGTAGTAATATATAAAAATTCTATGAAAATGAACAAATGAAAATCAGACATTGCTTTTCATCCATGCTTCAACAGAATTTTTAAAAAAAGAAAACTCATGAAACAGGCCTGGACAGAAATGGTGGTACCCTTAACTTAATATTTTGTTGCACAACCTTTTGAGGCAATCACTGCAATCAAACGATTCCTGTAACTGTCAATGAGACTTCTGCACCTCTCAACAGGTATTTTGGCCCACTCCTCATGAGCAAACTGCTCCAGTTGTCTCGGGTTTGAAGGGTGCCTTTTCCAGACGGCATGTTTCAGCTCCTTCCAAAGATGCTCAATAGGATTTAGGTCAGGGCTCATAGAAGGCCACTTCAGAATAGTCCAATGTTTTCCTCTTAGCCATTCTTGGGTGTTTTTAGCTGTGTGTTTTGGGTCATTATCCTGTTGCACAACCCATGACCTGCGACTGAGACCAAGCTTTCTGACACTGGGCAGCACATTTCTCTCTAGAATCCCTTGATAGTCTTAAGATTTCATTGTACCCTGTACAGATTCAAGACACCCTGTGCCCGATGCAGCCCCAGAACATAACAGAGCCTCCTCCATGTTTCACAGTAGGGACAGTGTTCTTTTCAAGATATGCTTCATTTTTCCATCTGTGAACATAGAGCTGATGTGCCTTGCCAAAAATTTTAATTTTTGTCTGATCTGTCCATAGGACATTCTCCCAGAAGCTTTGTGGCTTGTCAACATGTAGTTTTATATATTATTACTTTTGTCAGATTCAAGCTATTTCTGTGACCATTGTGGGTTTTTCTTTCATTAAACGAGGGGTACCAACAATTTTGTCCACGTGTGTACTGTATGTTATGGTTTAACTCAACTCCATGCATCTTTATCTCTATTCTTTTTAAGTGTTGTCCTCAATATCAAAGGGAGTTCTTTTTCTGCTCACCATACATCTTATTTTTGGTATCTGTGAACATCATCACAGTCCAACACTATACATCTATGGTTCACAAAGTGGGATTTAGATATTTCTAATTCACTTTCTTTTATGCAGACTCGCTGAATACTTGGCATTGGTGATCATTTTGTAGATGGTGAGAATGGACATTGTCTTGCAATGTGTCAAGTCTCTGATTTGGGAATTTGGCACAATTGGTTAGGAGTCAATATATATTAGGACCTACTGTTTCAGTTTATATACCGTAGTCAATATATTTGTTTTACCCTACTGGTTGTAGGGTGGTGATGGTCTACAGTACCTTATCAGGTATATTTTGGCTGTTGAAGGGTCGAACTTGGTGATGTCTCAATATCTTCTGATTAGATTTTCTTTGAACTGTGTAATTGCTGCAGCCCTCCACCCTGCTTGTAAGTTATTTAACTTTTCAGGGAGAATGTCTGGTGGAAAAACAAATGTTCTCCTATCTTGTCCTCTCATACAAATCCATATCCTTAACTTTGTTGAAATATGTGTTCTGATGACTCACAAACATATTTAGCATGAGGACCTTGTAACAGTTTGCTTATGAGTCTCTCTAAAGAGATTTGATCTCTCTCTGAGTCTCTTACATACTCTGTACTTGGCCAGGATTCTCCAGAATCTATTTGATCCATTTTGACTGATTCATGATGCTTTACGACTCCATTCACCTGGACTAGTCTCTCCACCATATCTGCCTTCCTGGTATGTCTCCATTGTTTTTCTCTTATTGCAATTGTCTTTCGGTCTCTCTGACACTGAGCCATTTTCATTTTGATTTCCCCTGGTAACTCTACTCACAAAATATTGAGATGGCGACCGAATTCATAACTGAAAATAGTTTACACTAGGGATATTAAATAATGAAGAAACTCTACACTAAACAGTAAAATATTATAACAGGCTTGTGTAAAGTATGGTGAATGTAACAGCTGTGATAAACTTCTAAACAGGTAAGGGATTCTGTTCTGTAATTCTCCTAATGTAACTTTCTGACACCGACTTTCCTCACTTTTTTTTATTGTTTATTACACCCTACGATGTGGAAGATATGACATGTATGTCTTGGTTCTCCACAACGGCCTGACTTTGCCCATCGATGTTATTAACCCTTAAACATCCTTTACATCCTAAACAAGAGGGATAAACAAGAATTATAAAGTAAAACAGAACAACAAGTTGTGATCTAATTTGTTCTCTCTACATCTATACCATAAAACACAAAATATGTTATGATCTAACTCACCTCCTTACACAGATACCATGTTATATATCAAAAAAGCTTAACACAAGATTGTCTAGGATGAAACTATGTGTCTGGTATTGCAAATCAGTGTCATACATTGAATTGGCTTAAAGAGTACCTTTCACTTCCTCCAGCAATACCATTTTTTACATGATTTAATAGGTGCCACTCCACTTATTCCAATACAATTTTTTTCTCTAGTCACCATTGTTCCTATGCAATTGGTGCCGTTAGTTGTTATGCCTGATATGCTAATTAGGCTCTCTACTGTTAAGTGGGTGGTGTGAGGCATGAGCAGGCAAGATGTGTGATTATGAGCTGCCAATCAGAGGCAGGCAGTGTCTTGTATGACACTATGTACATTAGGTAGCCTATTCAGCATATCAGGCACCAAAACTAACTGCACCGATTGCTCAAGAACAATGGGTGCTAACAAAAAAACCTTCCAGCTGCACCTGAATCAGTGAAATGATGACTATTAAAGGATGCAAAGAACTGGGGTGGCTGGAGGTGGTGAAAGGTCCTCTTTAAGCTGCAATGCTAGACATAGCCCATGGACGAAACTGGTTCTATTTCTAGAAAAACAGTTGATCCATTATGTTAATCTTGGACAATCCCTTGAAGTTTTGTTTTAAGGTAACTTTAAATTGTTAAAAATTGTTTTCCTATTTTCTGTTACCAAACCCCCAGACTGTTATTAGGGGAGTAGTCACATCTTTAAGTGAACCTATCAGGCATTTCTGTTGCTCTATCTGAGAGTAGGATATGAAGGAGATAAGCTCAGCACTGTGATATATAGGTTTATATGATGTAGATCAGATTTCATAATAAATCGTAACAGGACTCCTAGCAGAACCTGTGAGAGTCCTGCTTGCCCTGCTTACACACAGTGATTGACTGTTTTCCCTGTATCAGTGTTTGTACACAGAAGTCTGTCAGTCTCTGTATATGGGTGCAGTAAGCTGGCTGGACTGTCACTGTCTACCACAGGAGTCTTGTTAGGATTTGCTTTACTTTTTACTCATAAATCTTTCTTTAAATTATATAAACCTATATATCACAGAGCTCAGCTTTCCTCCCACTTATCATATGCTGCTCTCGGATTGGGCAGCAAAAATCACCCCTGGACAAAACAGAGTCAAAAGTTGACTCCAAGTTGTTAAAAGGTAATAGAAACTTCTGTGGCTGATTTCTGATGTTTTAACCAAAAAGACCCTCCATATACTCATGACAACAAAATAAATACTAAACCCAATTGTACCATCTATATTATTGGATTAATTATTTTTCATGCTTTATTTATTATTTTTTTTATTAATAAATATATATTTTTATATGTGCTTTGAGATTTTGTTCTTTCTTTGACCATTTTTTTCTTTTTTGGTGATTTCTGATGTTTTGCCTGCCTTCCCGACCTGCCACTTATAACTTACCTTCTTCTAAGTATGGAGATAGAAGTTGACCACTAGAGATCTTTAATATTTTATTAAGAATATTGCTCAGTATTTTTTATTCAACGATTAGTTCTTAAATCAAGGCATGCTATATTTTATCCCTACAGTATGTTTATAGTATATGAATAATAAAACCATAAGGAAAAGACTTTCCATGATAAGAAGGGCAGAGAAATTGCTGTTAGTCTGACTAAAATGTATCTCAGCATGATCTGCCTTAACAGACTTGCAAAGCATCATCTCTTAGGATCGCTCTCTTAAATATTTAGTTTGTTCCTGAAGTCCTCCAGCTGTGGTAAATGAAACTTCACAGAAATGAAGATAGCTGCCTGTACAGTCACATTATCAATGAGAACACATCTAGTTATATTATGGTGAGCCATATTATTATTCATTTATAGATATGCTTAAAGGGGAAGTTACAGTTACCGCTTTGGCCTTTTATGCTGTCTTCCAATGTTTAATACAGTTTATTCCTCCTTGAAGTGTCAAAAATATAATGCAGTTTATATTATCCAAACAGATAAAATGCAATCTATCCTCAACCAATAAGTAATATAGTGATAAATACTGATTTGACCCATTAAACCACATTATCTACCAATATTATAGAGTATGTGTAACATCCTTGCCTGTCCGGGCTTTGGCACCATCCTCCAGGCGCACGCTGCGGTGCAGGAGACGTGTCCAGTTGTGATTCCTTCCTCTGGGTTTTTCTTGTATTGTCAGAACACTGTCCTATTCTCTCACCTCCTTAATTGATTTTCCACCACACCCTTCTCCTTCACCTTGCTTTCCCCCTGCTCCACTAAGAGTTAACTTTAGTCTTACCTGTGTGATTGACAGTCTATCCTCCTATCAAGTCTGGAGCGGGTTCTTCCTCCCTATTTATTGTTTGCTCACATTCCCATTGGCGCTTGTTATTGCCTTGCGCGTACTGGCTATACTCCTTGTTCTTTGTTACCTGTTCTTATTTCCTGACCAATGGCTTAACTTTGACTTTTCTCTTGGATTGTGATTTTGTACTGCATTGCTCGATTGTTACCGACCCCTTGGCTAGCTGACCTTCATTTGTTGTTGTTCGTCTTGTCTGCGTTCTGTGTAATCACTTATTATAAGCAGGGACTGTCGACTTGTTGCTGGCTGTTGCCTAGGACAGATCGGGCAAGTAGGCAGGGACAGTGGGGGGGATTCAGCTTAGGATCCACTGTCTTGTTGTGCCCCTCCCACCAGGGTTCTGCAGCTACTGGGGAATCGCTCCTCTAACAATTCCCTTACAGTATGAAGCTTTGAATCTTCTGAAGTTAAACATTTAGAGTGTCACAATATAAAGAGGTGGCTTAAGGGAATAGTTCAGTACACATGTGAATGAATATACTGTACCTTCAGGTCAAAAATTATCTATTTATGTACACTGACAAGAATCATGCTCTTGCCCATATGCTTATTGCAACTTTTTAGACTGTGCAAAATCCTGGAAACAAGTACACCTGTTATTTTATCTATTTTTTTACTGTAAATCTTATAATATACAGCAATGGTATTTTTTCTTTAAACACATATAAACCACACATAAATTCTATAATCTAAAAAATTGGGTGTGATTTATTTCTGAAAATATATTTATATGCCATTCTGGCAGCCTCATGCATGTGAATGGAGAACAGGTCATGTGCACCAACGCTCCCATTCACAAGGAACATTCAGAGGAATGTCAGGATCCTAATTCTCCTGATCTCTTAGGGTGGTTGGACCCCCAGCAATCTGACACTTATCACCTATTCTGTGGATAAGGGATGAGTGTCACTTGTCGTACAGCATCTTTAAGCCTATAGATCAAATGGTCTCTAAATCAACCATCATTCAGGCAGTACTTACAGCGTTTGTTACTGTTTTCATACAAATACACTGTAAGATCAATGTCTGAAGTGCCATACTGTACCTTTATAGGATTACATGCGAAAGTCATGCTTCTGTCTTTCACCGTCCTTTGCACTGATCTGTGTATCTGAAGACGTGAACAAAAGGCTTGTTTTCCTAGATGTTTGCTTTATAGGGAATGAAGTCTTCATGTAAGAAAAGGTAGTTTCACATGAATTTACTTTATAAGTACTGTAATAGAATTGCTAACTGTGAAGACTTTTTTATGGTTGAAAAAAGCTGAAAGGCATATACTCTGGGGACCTTGCAATACTTCAAAAGCGCAAAAGTTTCTTAGAGAAAAAAAGACGTTTTTATAAGAAATATATCCATTTTTTATTTTTTACTTTGGAGACTGTTCTCTATGGTAGAATTCAAAGTAGGATATTCCTAAAGGTATAAAACCTAGTGTTTGGTGTTTATACATTTATACATGGATGGAGAGCGCTGCTCTGGAGGTAGAATAGCATAAGCGGAACATTCTCTTTAAAATTACTGTATGCTCACACATTGCACACACATTGTTCTATACATTTTAATGCTGTTAAGCTGCTACAGCATGTTCATGGATATTTACAAAAACCTTTCAGGTGTTTGGAACAAATATACCGTATTTAAATACATCCTACGATGCATACACATCTGCACTTTCATATCGACGAAACAGAAGAATGGAAAAATGTACAAAAACAGATCTCGACAATGGCAGACACAAATGCATAAAGTTGGACTTGCATCACTTTTTCATCCGGCGGTTTCTGATGGATCTGTGCCAGACGGACTTCTGGCACTGATGTGAACATAGACTTACTAGCCCAAAAATGAGATCCTGGAAACAAGAGTAGGGTGCTTACTCCAGATAGTGAAACATATTATTTTTCTAATTTGTTTTTACTTTCTGTTTGTATTTTTCTATCAAGGATTCCATCTTACCTGAGATGTCCTTAATCCCTTCCTTCCACAGCCATTTTTTGGTTTTCTGTTTTTGTTTTTGACTCCCTGCCTTCTAAATGCAAAAACTTTTTTGATTTTTCCCTTCACAGAGCCGTATGATCTGCGAAGCTGGAAAAAAAAAATCAGAGGTGGAATTGGATAAAAAGAGAGACTTTCTTACAGGCTTTGTTTATACGGCATTCACTGTGCAGCCAAAATGACATGTTACCTGTATTTTATGGGTCAGTGCAATTTCAACCTTTTAAGTAGCGAGATTCAGCCATAAAGCACTGCGGAAAAGACCGCGGCGGAAACGCATTGCTTTTTTTTTTCCGCAGCGCTTTTCACAGACGTTTTCCTCTGCGGACTTTCTGCTTTTATTATATCTATACTGAAAACTTTAGTATTTCCATAGATATAATTGGCATGCTGCGATTTACAAAAACACAGCGGTTTTTGAAATCGCAGCATTTTCCACTGCAGAATTTTTATGCAATGTGTGGATTAGCCAGAATCCCATCCACTTTGCAGGTAATGTAAATGCAGCATTTTTTGCGTGGGGACCCGGACTAAAATAAAATCTACAACTATGCATAGGGCTTCTTTTTTTTTTGCAAATGTACTTTTTATTTATACCAATTTGGAGAATGCCAATTGCTTTGATCGCTTTTTATCCACATTTTTAGACAGGAGAGTAAGGGAAAAATATTTTAATAAATTGTAGACTGGGTGTTTTTAGACATAGATACCTAATGTGTATGTATTTCACTTTATTTTTTTTACTTTTATATGTTATCTAGTGAAAGGGGGGGGGTGATTCGAATTTTCAATTATTTGTATCTTTTTTCCTGCCACCACTGCAGACACTGATTGTGGGCATTGCTGCTGGGTCTCCACTGTTTAATACAGCAGAGACCCCGTGGTTATGGTGGCCGCGCAGCTCCTGTTACGGTTGATGTCGGGAAGGGGTTAATACTATTTAGAGAGAGACTTCAGAGGAGCCCCATGAACCATAGGCACGGTAGTCTGAAGATGTTCAATGGGAGAATATTCTAGACATGCTCTGTTACCTGTGAAGGGGCTGAGAGGGGAGTAGATAAGTTGTGACCATCACCTAATATGAATAGTGAATCCTGTGTTATTTATAGATAGATGATACTTGCTTGTCTGTGACAATAATATGATGACTGCTGTAAAGAAATTTCCTACAGAACAGCAAGTGTCAGTCTATTATAAGGCTTAGTAAAAAGGTTTTAATACTTCAGCATTGTGTGACGATCATAATGACTCGATCATTGAATCTTTTTTATGTTTAATCAATAAGTAATAACTAGTAAAGTTTAATGCAAAGGATTCCTTCAGCCAAAATGAAAATGCTACAAATTGTACAGTATTTTAGTGTTTAGTGAATGTGTGAAGTTCTTTTCTTCAGATTTAATTTTCAAGTGATTCCTCAAGAGGGTTCAATCCTGACCCCTCAATCTGCTTCTCAGCCCACAATCCTGTGTACTTCCATCAGCTTTTTCCCTGGACTCACTTACTTTTACTCACATCACTGTTAGTCAGTATGAATGCCGTTCTTTTGACATGCACCTCCTTCCTGCTATTGCATGCAATAAGATGGGTACAGCTTAGTGAGGATTCACACATAGAGTACTTGTACACCATGGATTTCGTCACAATGAATCTGCCGCATAAGGTGCATGTGTTATATGCAGATTTAGATGCAGAACTGGAAGTACAGGTGCAGTAGATTTGCTGCTTGCTGTAGTTTTGCAGTGCAAAGGGTGAGCTCTGTTGGTGTCAAATCTGCATCTAAATCTGAATGCAACACATGGAGGATTTGCTGCAGAATAATAGGTGGGATATTCCACCTATTATTCCATGTGGAAATGCATCTTTTTTCTTGTTCTAAAAGAGAGAATAGCAGAAGTTATACTGTTTTGTTGTTCTGCAATCTCTGGAAGTCTGCTTTATGGCATGTTGATATACATATATCAGTGTACAGCACTGAAAATCTTACATTGAAACTGCCTTGACATTTTTTAACTAGAAAGCAGTCAAAAATGTGCTTCAACTTGCCATATTGCAGCTCTTGCGCCCTTTTCGTCAATTTCATAAACAGCAGGTGGAGCAGAGGGTCCATCAGACTTAGTACCGTTGCTAATGTCCAGTGCTGTATTCCGTCATAGGATGACAGGAACAGACATTAAACTGTCACAAAGAACGGTCACAGACTGAGTCTGTGTCAGTTCCCATTGACACTAATGTAAACAACATGACAGAAGCTATCTTCCATCATGTTTGTTGACTTTTATAACGGAAGATAAAGTTCTGCATGCAAAGGTACATGGCCATTTCTTTGAGGGTCATGAACTATCTTTGTCCGTGAAATAAAAAGTGGCATTTGAATAGACCTGTTGAAAATCATGGGTTCTAGAATGGCCATGCAATGGCCATTATTCACTGCCATGTGATTAAAGGCCATCCGTGCACTTGCACAGACACACATGATCATTTTTCATGGACATTAGGTCTATGAAAAACACCACGGCTGTGCGCATAAGGCCTTGGTCATTGTGTCGTGTCTAGCGCCTATCAGGGAATATATTAAGACTTGCGTTCCTCATACCTGTTTTAATAATTTCCTGACTGGCACTAGACATGTAGGGCTGTGTCTTGTATTACACTCAACCATATTTATCTAAATGCAATTAAGCTGTAATACCAAGACACAGCCAATTGACTAAAGTGGCACAGTTTCTGTAAGGCTGGGGCCTCACGTGGTGTAAACGCAGCGGGAAAAAAACACAGCATTTTACAGTTCCTGCAAAGTGGATAGGATTCTAGCAAATCCCATCCACACATTGTGGGAAAATATGATGTGCAGTAGACACGTTGCGATTTCCAAAACTGTCGCATTTTTGGAAATTGCAACATGTCAATTGTAGCTACGGAAACACCAGCGGTTTCACTATAGGTATAATGGAAGCAATAAGTCTGCAGAGGAAACCTATGCAGACTTTCTGTGAAAAGCGATGTGGGAAAAACCGCAATGTCTTGCCGCCGCCATTTTTCTCTCAGCGCTTTTTTTTTGCTGCGGCCCTCTAGGTGGAGCCTTAGCCTTAGGCAAGTATTCTCTTAGCTTTGACCCTGATGAGCTTTGATTAGAATGGTGGTCTTAACATTTTAGTTTTGATAGAAAATGGAACATCTAGTAAGAAGTAGACTTCAGGTTAATGTAAATATTCAGTAGAAAATATTGAGTCATCTAATTCACAGAGATCCTTTGAATGCATTGTGAGAAAACACATTTTTCATTCCGACTTGACTTCAATTGACTACTGTAACCATCTTAGCTTATCTGAGATCAGTGCTGTGTTGGCAT
Source organism: Leptodactylus fallax (assembly GCA_947044405.1). Classification (NCBI taxonomy): domain Eukaryota; kingdom Metazoa; phylum Chordata; class Amphibia; order Anura; family Leptodactylidae; genus Leptodactylus; species Leptodactylus fallax. Next base: position 1,718,125 of record CAMRHE010000150.1, read on the forward strand.
GTTACTATAAAGAATCATTAAGCGGTTATTCACTATTTACAGTATTACCTAGAACATCCCATGGGTATTGTGTGCAATCTTACTCCAATTAACCTTCATGAACTACTGCTTAGCAACAAGGTTTAAAGGAAGCAATATCTAATATTACAAGCAGGTGGCACATCACAATCCATGTTTATTGAGCTAAACAGTCTGTGCAACCTTAACAATCCTGTTTTATCATATGCATCATATGTGGTATTATGGGAGTTAGAAGGGAACATATATCATATATACTCATTATGTCACCAGTGATGTTTTTGATACATTTTTATTTTTTTTTAATAAAAAGCAGTCTTCTTCAACAAAAAAAAGCCATGTGACAACATACCCTAAAACAGAAGTAAGATAGTTGTATTCTGCAATGTTTTTAACACTTGTACTTGTAGAAACATATGCTCATGTAGCCAGAAATTTTTTTTGACTTTTTGCTTTCTCGTGTTCTGAGCAATAACAGTTATTTTTATTTTGCATCAGCATACCTGCAAAAGTAGGTTTTTTTTGTGAGATGAGCTTTAGTTTTTTAGGGAGCCATTAGCCATACATTTAAGGAAGCTTCCAATTTTTGTTAGCTTTTATTATTGGTTAAATAGAAAATATGCAATTGCACATTTTTTATATGCCATTTACCAATCACTATAAGTATTGTGTTCACTGTGCTGTTACTTTTAAGGCAATTCCAAATATTTCTGTATTATTTACTGTGTTTTATCACATGCATATATTTGAATTGTAATTTATTTTGTGAGGTTAGATATAAAAAATGTAAAATATATACTATTTTTTTTAACATACAATGTGCTAGCATATAGATATATAGCCTTATATAAAAGTACAATATGCATGTAAAGAGGTCAAAATTCTAATGTATTGGATTATAGTCAGAGAAAATCCTCCTATAAAATTAGTTGAGCCTTTGGCTCTCTGTTAGTGTTTGTGCCTGTTTTTTCAGCAAGTTCTGATTTTCAAACCTGGAGAGATGCACTGAAAAAGAGGTAGAATGAAAGTTGAAATATTTGGGGGGAATATCAGACTGCTGAACTCTCCCAGGGCATCCCCCCTGCCCCGTGGAGTGCAGCTGATGGGATTCCCTTCCCCAGGGCATTCCCCTGTACTAGTCTCTGCTGAAGAGAATTTCTGTATCCCCAACATTTATCCTGAGCTGTGCTGGGATGCCAGGGATTCCCTACATCACAGCAGAGAATAGCGCTGGCCCCTTCCTTTGCTGAACCATGCAGGGTGCTAATGTCAGCCCTGATCATGTCCACAAGTTCAAGATTCTGTCAAGATTTAGGTAAGGATTCTGTGACTAAATCCTAACCAAATCCAGCAATGTATGTGAATGTGGTATTTTAAACCACATATTCTCACTTTGGAAAATTTGCCCTTCCAACTTTAATACCACAGCACGTTCCTTAGTGCCATGGATTCATAGTTAGTATGGTTGAAAAAAGACATGTCCATCAAGGTCAACCAGGTTCGCGTAATTAAATTTCAACAGGATTATATAAGGACAATCTGACCTATCCTTACCAGAAATAATATACAGCATATTTCTAAGAGAATTTCTAAAAGAAAAATTGTGGTAGACTTGACAAAGGTAAATGTCTCTCTGCCTATGGTAAATCTGTGCTGTGTGAACATAGTCCAGTTCAAAAACTATGCAGGGAACTGCTTACTGTTAGGTAGTTGGTCCAGACGGGCAGGGGTTAAATCTTGTCTGTCTGTACTTTCTGCCTTGGGGAGGGGTTTTTCCCGGTGCCTCTGCCATACCCTCTGTGGTGCTATATAAACTGGGGCTTCACTATTTCACACTGCTGGTTATACTTGTGTGTCCAGCCATACCTGTGCTGTGAGGCCTGGTTCTCAGGTTTTGTAATCAATTCACTGTTTATGTGGATTCTTGGATTTAGCTGTTGGGTGGTCAGTGCAGGGGACTGCTGGTTTATGGTGTGTTTAATTTCAGGGTCAGCTCACAGGGATTCTAGTAAGGTTCCTGTGAGGTGTCCTCTTTTCAGAGGAAAACTCTGGCGTCAGGCAGGATTAGTCAGGGCGGATCGCAGGGCGATTTCTATTGTTGTTTTCTCCTGCCTACTCTGTTTTACTTTCTCAGTTATTTTGTCTGCCCTTTATTTGTTTTGTGTTTCTTTAATAAACCAGTTTATTATACATGCTTGTTTATGTTTCATTTGGTTCGGGGTCAAACATAACAGAATAACCAGCCGACCATTTATTAATTCTCTACCCCTTTTTTTTTTCCTTTGCTTTTTTTCTTTTTTTTCCTCAGATGGATCCTATGGAGCAATTAACCGCTCACCTTCAGGAATTGACCATAAAAGTCGATTCTCTTCAGACTCAGGTCCAGCAGCAAAACATACAGCAAGTGAGTGGGGTGTTTAGGGAGGGGGTGTCGGGATTTGAACCCCGAGTGGATCTTCCGGATCGCTTCTCGGGGGTGCGCTCTGAGTTTTTCTCATTTAGAGAGGCCTGCAAGTTGTATTTTAGACTAAGCGGGTGGGAATTATTATATCCCGTCTACAGGGAGATCCTCAGGTTTGGGCTTTTTCTTTAACCCCTGATTCCCCCGACACTGCAGTCTGTAGATGTTTTTTTTCTGCACTCGGGTTACTGTTCGATGACCCAGACCGTTTGCATTTAGCTGAGAGTAAGCTGCGTCACCTCTCTCAAGGGAGGAGTTCTGCAGAGGATTACTGTGCAGCTTTTCGTAAATGGTCCATTGATACTAAGTGGAACGATCCGGCTCTTCGGAGTCAATTTTGTGCCGGGTTGTCCGACCGAGTAAAAGATCTCATGCTACAGTTTTCTCCCCCCGGCCTCTTTGGGGGAAGCCATGAGTTTAGCTATTCGGGTAGACAGACGTTTGCGTCTGAGAGCAGTAGAAATGGGAGTGACTCTCCTCACTCGCCAGGGGAAGGGGCGGAGCCTTCTGTAGAGCCCATGCAGCCGAGTTCTTTACATTCTGAGGACAGAAAGAAGAGACGTTTGGCTGCTGGCCAATGTTTCTTTTGTTAGCGTCCGGGTCATTTTGTAAGAGATTGTCCGGAGCTATCCCGTCCTAAGAAGGCTTTAAACTAAAGAACCTAATGAGCTATGGGGATCTCCCGTTAGGTAGATGTATTGCTTGGACCAGTGGCTCCAAGATGATCCTCCCTGCTGAAATTATCCTTGAGAATAAGGAGCATCCCGTACGGGTGTTTTTTGATTGTGGTGCCGGGGTCAATTTAATTGATTCTAAGTGCGCGACAGATCTTGACTTAAAAATAACCCTCCTGGAGACACCCATTCCTATTGCTGGTATTGATGCTGGACCTTTGGGCTGGATTAAAGCTATCTCTGTAGGGGTTAAGCTGAAGATTGGTTTGTTCCACCTAGAATGTGTGGATTTGTATGTTCTTGACTCGTTGCCGGCGGCCATCGTACTTGGTTATCCTTGGTTTAAAAAACACAATCCTGTGGTTAATTGGCGTACGGGAGAAATTGTCAAATGGTCTCTTGAGTGTAAGAAAGAGTGTATGCCTAGTCAGCTTATAGCCATAGTGTTACTTAATGTCCCTTCATTTCTGTCTGATTTTTCACAGGTATTCTCTCCCACCTCTAGTGACCAGCTTCCTCCTCGTAGACTGTATGACTGCAGGATTGATCTGGTGCCGGGCTGTAAATACCCCAAAAGCAGGTTATATAAAATTTCTGTCCCTGAAAGAGAGGCTTTAAAAGATTTTATCTCAGAGAGTTTGAAGAAGGGTCACATAAGACCCTCTAACTCTCCGTTAGCAGCCGGGTTTTTTTTTGTTAAAAAGAAAGATGGCGGACTACGTCCTTGCCTTGATTTTCGGGAATTGAACCAAATTACTGTGCATAATCCTTACCCGCTTCCTCTTATTCCCGATTTATTTAATCAACTGGTGGGGTCCCAGTGGTTTTCTAAATTAGATCTCCGTGGGGCATACAATTTGATAAGAGTACGGGAGGGAGACGAGTGGAAGACAGCATTTAACACGCTCCTGGGTCATTTCGAGAGTCTGGTTATGCCCTTTGGGCTTACTAATGCCCCTACAATCTTCCAGGAGTTTATGAATGACATATTACGTCCTTTTATTGGTCACTTCCTGGTTGTGTACTTAGATGATATCCTCATCTTTTCTCCTAATTACGAGTTTCACTGTGAACACCTTATGTCCGTCTTGTCTGTTCTAAAAGAGAATTCACTTAGTGTTAAAGTGGAAAAGTGTGTTTTTTGTGTCCAGGAGATTTCTTTTTTGGGGTTTGTCATTTCGAAGGACGGGTTCAAGATGGATTTAAGTAAGGTCAAGGCTATTTTAGATTGGGTTCAACCCGAGAACCTCAAAGCGTTACAGAGGTTTCTAGGGTTTGCTAACTTTTACCGTAAATTTATTAAGAATTTTTCGTTGATTGTTAAGCCTTTGACATATTTGAGCAAAAAGGGAGCCAAGATTTCAGAGCGGCCGCCGGAGGCTGAGAGAGCGTTCCGATCGCTTAAGCAACGCTTTGCTTCGGCACCTGTTTTGGTCCAACCCGTCAACTCCTTACCATTTTTTGTTGAAGTGGACGCTTCTAGTGTGGGGGTTGGAGTGGTTTTGTCTCAAGGAGATGCTGAGGGTTTGTGCCTTCTTCTCAAAGAAATTTTCGAAAACAGAATGTAATTACGATGTGGGTGACAGAGAGTTGCTGGCGATTAAGTTAGCCTTTGAGGAATGGAGACATTTTTTAGAAGGTGCCGTGCATAAAGTGACGGTTTTCACGGACCATAAAAATTTGATGTATCTACAGTCAGCTAAGACGTTAAATCCTCGTCAGGCTCGTTGGTCTTTGTTCTTTTCCAGGTTTAACTTTCTAGTTACCTACCGACCAGGTTCAAAGAATGTGGTGGCGGACGCCCTGTCCTGGTCATTTGAGACTGCACCCTGTGATGAGATCCCTTCACAGATATTGGCCAAGGGAGTGGTAGTGGCCGCGATTTCTACTGACCTTCACAAGGAGATTTCGGAAGCACAAAGCTTGGCTCCTGCCAACACCCCTAATGATAAGCTTTTTGTTCCTCTGAACCTTCGATTGTTATTATTACAGGAGGCTCATGATTCAGTCCTCTCGGGTCACCCTGGTATTTCTAATACATTGAAGTTAATCTCCAGGTCGTTTTGGTGGCCATCTGTCAGAAGGGACACTACGAGGTATGTGGAGTCCTGTGAGGTATGAGCCAGGTCGAAGTCCCTTAGAGGATTTCCTGCGGGAAAATTGTGCCCATTGCCTATTCCTGAGAAGCCTTGGATGCACATCTCTATGGATTTCATCACTGATCTACCGGTTTCTGGAGGATGTACAGTAATTTGGGTAATCACGGATCGGTTTAGTAAGATGTGCCATTTGGTGGCTTTACCAAAATTGCCGTCTGCCCCTCTTTTGGCTAGATCATTTGTGGAAAATTTTGTACGGCTTCATGGGGTACCGTCTGATATTGTGTCAGATAGGGGAGTGCAGTTCGTTTCCAGGTTCTGGAGGGCGTTTTGTAAACGCCTTAACCATCTCTTTATCCTTTTCTTCATCTTATCACCCACAATCCAACGGTCAGACTGAAAGGTTAAATCAAAGTTTGGAACAATATTTAAGGTGCTTTGTGAGCTCAGATCAGTTTAAGTGGAAAGAATTTTTACCATTAGCTGAGTTTGCTTTAAATAATCGTTCTTTGGAATCTACTGGGACCTCTCCTTTTTTTTTGTAATTATGCGTTTCATCCGTCCTTTGGTCCGTTGTCTTTAGCTAGTTCGGATGTCCCAGGGGAGGTTCAGTTCTCTGCTAAACTAGCTTCAGTCTGGTCTGAGGTCAAGAAAAATCTTATTAGAGCTAGGGGTAAAGCTAAATTTTTTGCTGACAGTAAACGATCAGAATCCCATAAGTTCTCTGTGGGAGATAGGGTTTGGCTCTCTACACGGAATATTAGACTTAAAATACCATGCTTCAAACTTGGTCCCAAATATATTGGTCCATTTGAAATTGTAGAGATAATTAACCCTGTCTCAGTTCGTTTGCGCCTACCTGACTCTATGGGGATAACCAATGCCTTTCATGTGTCCTTACTAAAGAGGTATTTTTCTTCCTCAGGCAGTGATTCAGTTTCACCACCCCCACCTGTCTTGATTAATGGAGAGCTGCAGTTCGTGGTTCGCTCTATTGAGGACTCCCGGCTCTTTCACGGACGCATTCAGTATCTGGTCCATTGCAAAGGCTATGGGCCTGAGGAGAGAGCATGGGTTTCGTCGTCAGACATTTTTGCTAAGCGGTACATTAGGGCCTTCCACCGCAGGATTCCATTGAAGCCCGGTCCGGAGGCACCTCCTTTAAGGGGGGGTACTGTTAGGTAGTTGGTCCAGACGGGCAGGGGTTAAATCTTGTCTGTCTGTACTTTCTGCCTTGGGGAGGGGTTTTTCCCGGTGCCTCTGCCACACCCTCTGTGGTGCTCTATAAACTGGGGCTTCACTATTTCACAATGCTGGTTATACTTGTGTGTCCAGCCATACCTGTGCTGTGAGGCCTGGTTCTCAGGTTTTGTATGCAATTCACTGTTTATGTGGGTTCTTGGATTTAGCTGTTGGGTGGTCAGTGCAGGGGACTGCTGGTTTATGGTGTGTTTCATTTCAGGGTCAGCTCACAGGGATTCTAGTAAGGTTCCTGTGAGGTGTCCTCTTTTCAGAGGAAAACTCTGGTGTCAGGCAGGATTAGTCAGGGCGGATCGCAGGGCGATTTCTATTGTTGTTTTCTCCTGCCTACTCTGTTTTACTTTCTCAGTTATTTTGTCTGCCCTTTATTTGTTTTGTGTTTTTTTAATAAACCAGTTTATTATGCATGCTTGTTTATGTTTCATTTGGTTCGGGGTCAAACATAACACTTACATTGATTTCTAGGTAGGCTAGAAAATGTTATATGAATTTAAAAGAGATAACATAAAAGTCAAGGTTCTTGCATATAGAAGAATCACCAAGCACAAATTTGCATTGTTTCTAGTTCAGATCATATTTCTCAACAGGCATGCAGTCCATTAGGGAATATGATATACTGGTATAGCTATAGAGGATGCAGAGGTAGTAGCTGTGTTTGTTCCCTGATGCTAGAAAGGTCCCTTTGCTGCATTAGGCTAAGGCCCCACATAGCGTCCCGCAGCAAAAAAAAAATCACAGCGGCAATGCATTGCGGTTTTTCCCATAGCGCTTTTCACAGAAAGTCTGCAGAGGAAACCAGTATTTCTGCGACAGTTTTGGAAATCGCAGCGTGTCCGCAGCACATATTTTTCTGCAAAGTGGGGAAAGGATTTGCTAGAATCCCATCCTCCTTTCTGTGACTGTAAAATGCCATGTTTTTTTCCGCAGCATTTCCGCTGTGGCCAAATCGCGGCATTTACGCCTCTTAGGGCCCTTACCTTAAAGAGACACCAGTTTTATATGGTATGTGGAAGGTGAGAAATTGCCCAGTTGCAAATTCTGCATTCCAGCCCAAGACCGTCAAACTACACAATTAACATGGTTTGTCCAACAATATTCCACAGGTTCATTAGTATCCATAATATTTAACCTATAAACTGCAAAAGCTTAGAATTTTTTTAAGATATTGTCATATTTTAGATCACAAAATTATAGTGAACAACATGTTTGAGGGACGTTCACACTTCTATTATGAATGTCCATTGCTCTCATCCGTCATAGGACAGTGATAGTAGAGTAATATATATGTAGAGGGAATCCCCTCCATCTGTGTCCATTCCCATTGACTCTAATGTTAATAACATGACAGGCGCTTTCTTCCATCATGTTTTTGTCCGACATGCACAACTTTTAATTCTGTCAGAAAAATAAAAAAAACATGACAGAGGAAAGCTTCCTCTCCATGATAGTGAGTGCAGTGGAGGGGGTGCCATCTGCATCAGTCACTTAATGTCCGTTGCTCTCATCCTATGACGAATGAGAGTAAGGGACATTATTAACATATCCTTAAGCTGCACCTATACACACATAACATAACCTACCCTTAAGCTGCACCTACTGTATATACAGTCATGGCCAAAAGTTTTGAGAATGATACAAATATTAATTTTTACAAAGTCTACTGCTTCAGTTTTTCTAATGGCAATTTGCATATACTCCAGAATGTTATAAAGAGTGATCAGCTTAACAGCAATTACTTGCAAAGTCAATATTTGCCTAGAAAATGAACTTTATCCCCCAAAACACATTTCAACATCATTGCAGCCCTGCCTTAAAAGGACCACCTAACATCGTTTCAGTGATTGCTCCATTAACACAGGTGTGGGTGTTGATGAGGACAGGGCTGGAGATCAATCTGTCATGATTAAGTAAGAATGACACCACTGGACACTTTAAAAGGAGGCTGGTGCTTGCCATCATTGTTTCTCTTCTGTTAACCATGGTTATCTCTAAAGAAACACGTGCAGTCATCATTGCACTGCACACAAATGGCCTAACTGGGAAGAGTATTGCAGCTAGAAAGATTGCACCTCAGTCAACAATCTATCGCATCATCAAGAACTTCAAGGAGAGAGGTTCCATTGGTGCCAAAAAGGCTCCAGGGCGCCCAAGAAAGACCAGCAAGCGGCAGGACCGTCTCTTAAAAGTGTTTCAGCTGCGGGATCGGGCTACCAGCAGTGCAGAGCTTGCTGAGGAATAGCAGCAGGCTGGTGTGAGTGCATTTGCACGCACTGTGAGGCGGAGACTCTTGGAGCAAGGCCTGGTCTCAAGGAGGGCAGCAAAGAAGCCACTTCTCTCCAGAAAAAACATCAGGGACAGACTGATATTCTGCAAAAGGTACAGGGAGTGGACTGCTGAGGACTGGGGTAAAGTCATTTTCTCTGATGAATCCCCTTTTCGATTGTTTGGAACATCTGGAAAACAGCTTATTCGGAGAAGAAGAGGTGAGCGCTACCACCAGTCTTGTCTCATGCCAACTGTAAAGCATCCTGAAACCATTCATGTGTGGGGTTGCTTCTCAGCCAAGGGAATCGGCTCTCTCACAGTCTTGCCTAAAAACACAGCCATGAATAAAGAATGGTACCAGAATGTCCTCCAAGAGCAACTTCTCCCAACCGTCCAAGAGCAGTTTGGCGCTCAACAATGCCTTTTCCAGCATGATGGAGCACCTTGCCATAAAGCAAAGGTGATAACTAAATGGCTCAGGGAACAAAACATAGAGATTTTGGGTCCATGGCCTGGAAACTCCCCAGATCTTAATCCCATTGAGAACTTGTGGTCAATCATCAAGAGACGGGTGGACAAACAAAAACCAACAAATTCAGACAAAATGAAAGCATTGATTCTGCAAGAATGGACTGCTATCAGTCAGGATTTGGTCCAGAAGTTGATTGAGAGCATGCCAGGGAGAATTGCAGAGGTCCTGAAGAAGAAGGGTCAACACTGCAAATATTGACTTGCTGCATTAACTCATTCTAACTGTCAATATAAGCTTCTGTTACTCATAATATGAATGCAATTCTATTTCTGTATGTGATAAAAACATCTGACAAACACACATAAAAACCAGAGGGCAGCAGATCATGTGAAAATATAATATTTGTGTCATTCTCAAAACTTTTGGCCATGACTGTAGTCTGCTGCTCAACAAAAAGTAGTAAAAAATAATATTGGCGTTTTTAGAATTTTTTTTAGATTTCTTTGAATACTTACTGATTCAAACATTTGATAGGTGTATTTGGTATAGACATTGTAATTTATAGCTATGGGTACTAGACCAGTAAATAAGATCTGATTTAATGCATCTAGTATCCATGTTTCACTTTTTGGTTGCTTTCATGCAACATTCTAGTCATTATTTTGTATCACTTTTTAAGGTAACTAAAAGCCAGGAATGGAGCATTACAGACAGAAAAAGCATATTACAAACAATGTTAACGCTTTAATATTTTGGACCCACTCCTGGTTTTGGCTTATAAACAATGTTGCGAAATACAGACTGAAATATGACCATATGAAAGTGATCTGTTCTCATGGTGTGCAACAGTTTTTCATGATTGTAATTTGTTTAAAAATTGTAGAAAATCACAACATAAACCGGGGCGAGTTTTTATTTGGGGAGGGGGTTATTGATATAATTATTGTGAGGGTTTTTATATAACTGTAAGAGACTTTACAATATGTTTCTGAAAACAGTTTGTGCTTTTCAGAGTTTTTAATTAGCTATTAAGTGCGGTATGTCCTGTATCATAATATATAGGCACAGCGCTAATTGCTCATTTGAGAGTCCGTCTATTACACACATATTTCATTTTGTTGACTGGGTAACTTTGTGACCTTATATGCTCCCAATATTAAAACACTTTGTTATAGTTACTTGAGTTACTTTGTTATAGTTCAGTTTATAAAGATTGTATAAGAAATGTTCTCATTGTTTACTTCTAGTGGATACAGATTTTCTCTAATGGACAGACAGGTAAAAATCACATAAATATTATCAATGTCGATTATCCAGACCAGATGACCATCTGAAGAGTTTGGTGGCTTCCTGACTCTCCTTTAATGGCAAATGCTGTGTTAAGATGGATTGGGCAGTTGGATTTCAGTGTGTCCAATTGTTTTGTTTACAGGCAGATAATCTGCTGTCAGAGGTGTCTGTCAGCAGCTTTCTCCCCCTCTCACCCCATTCTGAATATATGCATTCTCAGTAGAGTCTTTTTCTGTAGCACATTTTGCTGCAAATTTGCATCAGATTTCATCATTTGCTTTGCAGCAAAATAGGCATGGTAAAGTTACCAGAAACATGCTTTGTAACAAGCAATTCACCAGTGTTTCCATCACACAACCAGAACAGATTTCTATCTAATGGAGATAAACAATGAAGGTTGAATGACAACAACTGGAAAACCAGTTGTTGTCCCCATTTTTTTGTTGCAGATTTTGTTGCCGTTTTTTGAGCCAAAGTTAACAATGACTACAAAAGGAATGGTAAATACTGTATATGGGAAGTACTGTACTTATTGTTCTACCTTTTGCTCAATCTATTCCTGACTTTGGTTAAAAAAAAAAAAAAAAAAACCACAGCAAAATCTGCAACAAACAAAGCTGTGTTTCTGCAACGTGGGACCTTAGCCTAAATGTGTATTTCCATTCAACCTTTTATGGCTCAGATTAGGAAAACCCTTCTCAGCTGCAGCCTGAGATGACTGGGATTGCGGAAATAGCGCGATAGCCAAGCAGGCTGTCCTATGCTGTTTCAGTAATGCCCATAGAAGTGAATAGGATTTATGGAACTATATTTTTAAAACTCTTATTTACTTCTATAGGAGTTATGGAAACAGTATAGAATAATCAACCCTCTGTAATCCCGGCCACCTCAGGCTGCTGCAGAGATGGGTATTCTCATCTGAACGATGAAAGGCTGTAATGGAAACCACTTTAAGTACAGTGTATTGTAAAATTATATGGCTTTTCATTATACAGTGAATTAATTATATTAAGTTGACGACAGCTATACAGTATATTTTACCTATGACTTGTACAGTCCAGAAGCCTTAGTTTGCACAGTAATAAAAGTTCAGTAGACTGGTGGGTATATAATAATTCTGTCACTTATAGTATATAAATTGAAACATTATTGGTGGTTGTCTGGTGTCCTTCAAAATGACATATGACACATTGCAATGTTTAATATCACATTGATGAAAATGTCTTGAGGTGACCATACCCCTATATGACAACAAAAATGAAAAACAACGAAGAGATAATAAAGGAAAGAGGAAACAAACTGGACACAGGAAAAGAGGAGTTATGAGAAAAGTGGACTTACAGGGAACATGTCAGGTGTTTTTTCCACCCTAAACTTACCCCAGTATCTGTAGAATCAAGTTATGACCTTTTCTATGGTGTAATTACTAAAACTTCTGTTGCTGAGGAGTCAAGTTATAAACTTTCAGAAGGAGGTAGGTATTAACTTCATCTAGTCATGAAGCCATACCACCAGATCACACGCTGTGAGGCCAGCTGTCAGGTAGGGTATTATGCTGATGTCACACAGCGAGGGGCATGCCAATCATACCTCACAGGGCGTGATTTAATACGACTGCATGAGTAGATTAAGCTAACCCCGCCCCTTTGACTAATAAATGTAAATCTACTTGAGGTTTTAAAATCTTATAACTTGAGTATTTAGCAACAGAAATAGTGAAGGACACCATAGGAATAGTCATTGCTTGATGTTGAGTCTATTTAGGTTGGAAAAGCCACTTAACAGGTTCCCTTTAATTGCCTGTGTGATGATTCTGCTTAAGTGTGGCTGTGGCTCAGGGATGTATTTTGATCTCTGGGTATAGTATCTCCCTTCTTACCTGCATTGATTCATAATGTGCGCAGCCCTAATCCTAGGTATATGGTAAATAGAAGTACCACTGTAACAATAGGGCTCCATTGTATTCCTATACAGCCCTGAGTGATAAAAGAAACAATAGTGCATTGTTCAAGCCTGGGCTGTTGATCAGACCTGCCTGATAACATTGTATCATTCCAATTGGTCTCAGCTCTATACAAAAGATCTGGACTTGATTGCATTAACTCATCAGACTTGCTGTTGCCGGTGACCTCATTCTGGGGGGTGGCATAAAGGGTATAAAAGATGAGGTAGGAGGAATGGGAGGAGATTTTTGCTAAGGAGATTATGCTATGGAGTTGAGACAGACCATCACAGACTTCCACTGAGAGAGACTATCACTGAGATGCTACTATGAGCAGGCAGGTTGGAATGCTGCTGCTGACGATGATGAGCCTACAAGAGAACACCATGAGGAGATTTTTGTGATGAGACTATTGGACTAATGCTGAGAGACCACTGTAAAGAGCATGCGGGCTGGATTATTGTACTGTGATGCCACATGCTAGGAGTTAATGCCACATGCCAAGAAGCCTCCACTGGTGACTCACACATGCCATGTGTGAGTGTTGGACTATAGAACCACATCAAGGACATGTGTGGTAAAGTAACTATTTCACCTTTATCCCTTTTATTTTATTTGTACTGTATCTTGTAACTAGTAACTGTTAATGCTTGCATATATCTGCATATCTGTTCTGAACTGTATATGTTAGATGTTAATACCGACCCATTTAGGGGTTAATAAATATATAAAATTTAGAAAGCTTGTCTTGTATTTATCTGGTGAACCCGACATTCACTGGCGGTGAGTGTGGTTTTTATATGAAAGGAGATCAGGTGTGGCCACAGCGGTGTTGGCGCACTGAGGATCTTTCACATTGGTGGCAGCGTAGTGGGATCTTAGGATAAACAGCGTGCGTTGGGGACCCTTATCCTTCAAACGCTGGGGATTGTAGTAATCCTATGAGACAAGCTCGGTATTAAAGCAAGCATTAAGATACAGTGAAAGTTTGATACAGTGCTGTTCCCTCCCTTACTCTTTTTATTCTATCCTATCTTTTATTTGGCAAATACCAGTGGATGGCTAGTGGGCTCAGAAGCAGATCTCCAGAACTGCTGAACCAGGCTTTTGGAGATCCTGAGCGTATGGCTGAAATGGAGGCAGCCACAGCCATGCAGAGAATCGAGCAGAGTCCTGATTTTGGGGCTAGGCCAGGAAGTGTAATAAGCAGCCCGGTCCCAAGGATTACTTCACCAGGAGAGACCAGTAACCCCAGCCTTGTGGGGGGAACGGTTTCATACTGTCAAATGGCCCTACAGCAAGTAGGCACCAGTGACCCTAACACATACCTGCAGGTGTTGGACCGTTTTCTGGAAGCTGTAGAACAAGAGCGACAGGCAGAGAGAGAGAGGAAGGCAGCAGAACGAGAACGGCAGGCTGCTGAGTGACAGGCAGAGAGAGAGAGGAAGGCTGCTGAGCGACAGGCAAGAGAGAGAGAGAGGAAGGCTGCTGAGTGACAGACAGAGAGAGAGAGGCAGGCAGCAGAATGGCAGTATCGGCTTGAGCTCAAAAGGATGGAGCTCTCCCAGCAGGCGCAAACTCCAACAACCCTACACAGACCCTCAAGTTGGAAGGAGAAGCCAGGCCGCAGTTCACCACAGCCGTCTGTCGTCAGGTCGGGTGAGACAAACTATGCCCCGGGTGGTCCCTCCCCTGTCCCAAGAACTCTGGGCACCCTAGTGACCTTCCCCAAACCCCAAGGGGAGGTGCGGCGGGGCCATGCCTGTATCCAGACAGGATATTTCAAGGAGGAGTGCCCCAACCACCCTGAGAACTTCCCTGTTTCCCAAGCCACAGCAGGAGGCCCATCTGTGTATCTGGACGGGGGTGCATACAAAGGAATGCGGACTGTGGGGCTATTGACTGATTTGCCTGCTAATGTACTGTTGGGAACTGATTTAGGACCTATGATGTCCCAATATGGGGTGGGGAGCAACCCAATTTACTGTGATAAACTGTCTATGATTAATGCTGATAATGTGTCTGCCATATCTGCAGAGAGGGCCCGTAACCCCCTCTCTGAGATACTTCCCATGGCAGTAAGTGTACATGCTAATGAGTTGCCTTCAGCTGAGAGCAGGGAAGATGCAACTGAGCTTCCTGCAACCCAGCTTAGCACAAATGTTATTGATGCTTGGTTCCCTCTGGTGCTAGGAGCCAATGAGATCTGGTCGGTAGACACACCCACATCTGCGGGGGCGTCGCCCTCCCAGCTTGTCAATATGTCTATCACCGATCTTATTGAGGCCCGGTGTGAATTAACAATTGCTGATGAATGTACTGTCAATGTAATTGCCAATGCTTGTTGTGAAAGTGTACAGGGTAGCTCTTCTGAGTCACTGGAAGCGACTTCTACTATTTCGCCCAGTGCATCCGATAAGCACCCAACTGCTGACCATGTGCCAGGTGGTCAGGTAGGCTATGTGGATCTCATGGCCGATCCAGGTGAGGGATGGACTGCTGGTAGTGCGGTGTTAGCCTGCAGCCAGAGTGATACAAGGGTGGAGGGCGTTCCGACCCTTGAACCGTTGCCTACACCACCTGGAGTCGGTGCTGAGACCGCCATGACTAGCCTCACTCCCTTGAAGCCGGAGGAGTCCAGCCGGTATGAGACATACACGTCTCTTCTGTCCAGTTCTATTCCAGGAGTGCCCATGGCCCCAGTGCAGATGGCATGGGGTACTGGAGGTGTGATCCAAGAAGAGGGTATGTCCAATGTATTAACTGTCAATGTATTGTGGGGGGATGGTTTGGGGAAGCATGATCTCAGTCATTTTCCCAAGGTATCACCATCACCCACCCAAGTACAGGAGGAACAGGATGTAGGTTGGGAAGCAAAGGGGAAGGTGCAGAATCCCCTAGAACTCTCCCAACTAGCAGCTAGTGTGGGGAAGACCCTGAGAAAGCAGGCCAAGGGTAGCCAGGAGAGCAGAGATTGCCGGGATGGGATCTCTGGAATGGTATCCCAAGGGCCTGAGGTCATGAGTGTAAAGCTACGGGATGTCCGCACTCAGAAAGCGGACCCGGAACAGGCAGGAGGTAGCCAAGTGTACGTGGCTCAGAGCCTGGGCCTTAGAAGTGTCCCTAGTCAGACTAGAGAGACAGAAGTGGCCGGCAGCTATGTAACAGGCACCTCTCTTTTGTCTCACTCCAGCCAAGAGTTCAGAGAGGCTGTCCAAGCTGACCCTAGTCTGGACATATTGAAGGCGCGTGGCGCTCAACCACCCTTGGAGTCTGACAAGGCCCGAGTTTGCTGGGACCCCGGGGGGAGGTGAGGAAGCCTTGGGGCCAGAGCCTGAGAAGCTGGAGGCGGAGGTGCTTTCAGAAGAGGGGCGTAGGCCCCTACTTCCTGCAAGCCCCATCTAAAGGGGGAGGTGTGATGATTCTGCTTAAGTGTGGCTGTGGCTCAGGGATGTATTTTGATCTCTGGGTATAGTACCTCCCTTCTTACTTGCATTGATTCATAATGTGCGCAGCCCTAATCCTAGGTATATGGTAAATAGAAGTACCACTGTAACAATAGGGCTCCATTGTATTCCTATACAGCCCTGAGTGATCAAAGAAACAATAGTACATTGTTCAAGCCTGGGCTGTTGATCAGACCTGCCTGATAACATTGTATCATTCCAATTGGTCTCAGCTCTATACAAAAGATCTGGACTTGATTGCATTAACTCATCAGACTTGCTGTTGCCGGTGACCTCATTCTGGGGGGTGGCATAAAGGGTATAAAAGATGAGGTAGGAGGCAATGGGAGGAGATTTTTGCTAAGGAGATTATGCTATGGAGTTGAGACAGACCATCACAGACTTCCACTGAGAGAGACTATCACTGAGATGCTACTATGAGCAGGCAGGTTGGAATGCTGCTGCTGACGATGATGAGCCTACAAGAGAACACCATGAGGAGATTTTTGTGATGAGACTATTGGACTAATGCTGAGAGACCACTGTAAAGAGCATGCGGGCTGGATTATTGTACTGTGATGCCACATGCTAGGAGTTAATGCCACATGCCAAGAAGCCTCCACTGGTGACTCACACATGCCATGTGTGAGTGTTGGACTATAGAACCACATCAAGGACATGTGTGGTAAAGTAACTATTTCACCTTTATCCCATTTATTTTATTTGTACTGTATCTTGTAACTAGTAACTGTTAATGCTTGCATATATCTGCATATCTGTTCTGAACTGTATATGTTAGATGTTAATACCGACCCATTTAGGGGTTAATAAATATATAAAATTTAGAAAGCTTGTCTTGTATTTATCTGGTGAACCCGACATTCACTGGCGGTGAGTGTGGTTTTTATATGAAAGGAGACTCAGGTGTGGCCACAGCGGTGTTGGCGCACTGAGGATCTTTCAGAGCCTGCCCAGTAGGCATTTCAGTATACCAGATGCCAGCCCTGAATGAGAGGTAAACAAGGAGAGTAAAACTTCAGTAATACACTTACTTGTTCAGCAGGAGAGTAACTTAGGTATAGTTAGAGGTTTACCACAGAGGAGGCCATCTGCCCCTCTACTGGCAGTTGAGTATTAAACAATATCCAAAAATAACAATACAACACAACTAGCAATAAGGGTTATAGGTACAGGACTAAGTCTACCCTGGAACATACAAATAGCCAAGCATAGAGGGCTCTATTGGCCTATTAAATGTGAGCTAGGTAAGCCACAATGCCAGAAGGGGGGGGGGACCAAGTGTGTCTGGGCGGTACCTTTATAGAGATCGAAATGGACGGGCATATTAAGGGTTCATGGTTATGCTTCTCTGAAGACATTTTCAAGCCTATTAATGCCTGTACCTCTGCATCCTGAAAGTAAAAAAAGGCTTGTTTTGATATGTTGTCCTAGTTCTATTTTTAAATAGTTTTGCATTCTATTCTGCTAAATGGAGTTTCTGCCACTTGTTCTATTGAAAACCTAAATAAAAATGATTGCAAATAAAACAATGGCTCTGTCGGTAGTCGGAGTGCCCCAAAAATGTGATAGTTGGATTCATATAAATTAGCGCTATAATTATGGAATACATTAGGAGGAACATTTACCTTCATGTTCACAGAATGATAGTATTTTAGAAACATTTTCCTTAATGGAAAATTCTCTCCTGTATCCATTTTGTCCTTTAAGTCCTGGACACCTCAGGCTTACTCTCTTCCAATTGTGGTATTTTCATTTAAATGTCACATTTTCAATGAGATGAAAGACTGTATTCCGTAAAATGACCCAGTTTTCCAAGCAAATAAAAAAGGGATTTTTTTTTTTAGTCTTCGTGGCTCAAAGGCTCTTGTTTCGCATAGACATGTAAGGAGCTTGCTCAGCACTCTTCACTAGAGGTTTAGAGTTTCTGGATATTTATATATTACTGTCGATTGCTCCTGGGAAGAAAGAAACAGTCTGTAACATTTCTTTCTCCTTTCAATATAAAGCCAAATGCTTGCTCAAGTGTGTGAAAAGCTGGTTTGTTAGCTGAGTTCAGCATTAGCAATAGACAGTACTTTATCATTAAGGTGTCTAGCATTTAATACACTCAGTCCATTTTCTCTTCCCATGAATTATTAACACAAATATAGTGACTTTAATGACCAATAGACATTATCTGTCTAACCTCCATCACATAAGGGTTATGTTCACAATTACCATTTTATGTATGGTAAAATAAGGGGTGTCCCTAAGGGACCATGGATTAGAGTTGCTCTAGAAAACATGGCCATATCATGGTACAAAGCCTCTACTTTACCTCCCTGCACCTGTAGCATTCTCTCTCAGACCCTGTATGTACAGAGATATTCTCTCCTAGAAATCTTCATTGTTGTACATATGGTGCAAGATGGAGACTGAACGGCACTGCAGTGCAGCTCTGCACTCAACCTATATTCACACGAATGGGGGCTAGTCACATGACCAATATTTTGACAGCCCCTTGTAACAGACCGTCAAAATATAGGTCATGCACTACTTTTGTTTGCTTTCATGGATCCCTCCATACACTGTAAAGTATGAGAGATCCATGTAAATCATCATCCTCAGGTGTAAAGCGACAGTGGAAAATGGACGTTTTTCAAAGCTGTTTTGCACCACGGTCATATGAATCTAAGCTAAGAGTTTGTGTGTGTGAGCCAGGTGTGCAAGATGTATTCCAAACATTTTAAAATTATTCCATACTCCATGTCTCATGTTTCTATGCAGGTACAGATATGCCTATTTTCTCATTAAATCAATTCAGCACAATATCACAAAATCTTCACAAAAGCCTTGAAAGGCTGCAGTTTACCCTCCCCCATTGGGTAGCTGCATATAGAGACAAATATAGAGAGCATATCACTTTGGGCACGTACGGCGTGCGTGCTCCCAGCTTTCAAAAATATTGATTCCTAATAATAATAATAATAATAATAATAGTCCTTTAATAGTCCCACAATGGGGAAATTCAGTGTGTTACAGCAGCAAAGATAAGCAGATACAAATACAAATACAACATGTACAGGAATGTTCCAAGGTGAGAGGCATTACATTAATAGCAGACAGACAGATAGGACGTAGCACAGGGGTGGGGGGGGATTTAACAGGCAGAGAGATATTTCAGTTCTCTGTGTGTAATGATCTCTGCTTAGGTCGGTGTTGGTTGTACAGCCTAACCGCGGTGGGGAGGAAAGACTTCCGATAGCGCTCCTTCTCACACCTAGAGTGGAGCAGTCGGTCACTGACAGTATTGCTCAGCGCGATCACAGTCTCATGCATGGGATGGGACTTCTTCTTCTGCATGGAGCTCACCACGGACAGTATCCTTCTGTCACCCACCACCTGCACTGGGTCCAGTGGGCTCCCCAGGACAGAGCTGGCCTTTCTAATAAAAGTATTGTGAGAAGTTAGATACAAAACATCCCTGAAGGGCAATAAAACATTGGGTTACACATTCTAGATCCTGTTTCACATTCTACAGACACAAAATTAGCACGTATCTCATCAATAAGATTGATGGAAATGCAAATACTGTCATTTTGTAATTTACTGCGGGAGGTCTGACAAAGGGAGAGGACCCACTGGGTGACCAAGAAAATAGCCAGACAGCTAATATGGCTGATGGTTGTTGTCAGACAGCTACTTCTTAAAAGTCTAGAGAACGAGAAAGAACACATAGAAGAGAAAGACCATACATAAGGTCCCATACACACGACTGATGTGGGGCCGAGTTTGCAGTGGAATGCTCTCAGATGACACTCAAAGTGACATCCAATTGTCATCCAAGTGCATTCCGTGCTGCATTCATCTCTATGGGATGCTTCCATTCCACTATGATGACACAGATGATAATAGAACAGGTCCTATCCAGCTCTGTGTCATCGGTACAGAATGGACCGGAAGCCTCCACAGACATAGATGGATGATGGAATGTACTCAGAATAAATCAGGTAATCTCAGGTAATAAATCAGTACCTTAACCAAGTTTACATATCATGCGTCATTCCTAAATTAAACTCTGAGCTAGCTCTTTGTTTCAAACTCTGACTAGCTAGGCAGACCTGGCCAGAGCTTACAGTCATGGCCAAAAGTTTTGAGAATGATACAAATATTAATTTTTACAAAGTCTACTGCTTCAGTTTTTCTAATGGCAATTTGCATATACTCCAGAATGTTATAAAGAGTGATCAGCTTAACAGCAATTACTTGCAAAGTCAATATTTGCCTAGAAAATGAACTTTATCCCCCAAAACACATTTCAACATCATTGCAGCCCTGCCTTAAAAGGACCACCTAACATCGTTTCAGTGATTGCTCCATTAACACAGGTGTGGGTGTTGATGAGGACAGGGCTGGAGATCAATCTGTCATGATTAAGTAAGAATGACACCACTGGACACTTTAAAAGGAGGCTGGTGCTTGCCATCATTGTTTCTCTTCTGTTAACCATGGTTATCTCTAAAGAAACACGTGCAGTCATCATTGCACTGCACACAAATGGCCTAACTGGGAAGAGTATTGCAGCTAGAAAGATTGCACCTCAGTCAACAATCTATCGCATCATCAAGAACTTCAAGGAGAGAGGTTCCATTGGTGCCAAAAAGGCTCCAGGGCGCCCAAGAAAGACCAGCAAGCGGCAGGACCGTCTCTTAAAAGTGTTTCAGCTGCGGGATCGGGCTACCAGCAGTGCAGAGCTTGCTGAGGAATAGCAGCAGGCTGGTGTGAGTGCATCTGCACGCACTGTGAGGCGGAGACTCTTGGAGCAAGGCCTGGTCTCAAGGAGGGCAGCAAAGAAGCCACTTCTCTCCAGAAAAAACATCAGGGACAGACTGATATTCTGCAAAAGGTACAGGGAGTGGACTGCTGAGGACTGGGGTAAAGTCATTTTCTCTGATGAATCCCCTTTTCGATTGTTTGGAACATCTGGAAAACAGCTTATTCGGAGAAGAAGAGGTGAGCGCTACCACCAGTCTTGTCTCATGCCAACTGTAAAGCATCCTGAAACCATTCATGTGTGGGGTTGCTTCTCAGCCAAGGGAATCGGCTCTCTCACAGTCTTGCCTAAAAACACAGCCATGAATAAAGAATGGTACCAGAATGTCCTCCAAGAGCAACTTCTCCCAACCGTCCAAGAGCAGTTTGGCGCTCAACAATGCCTTTTCCAGCATGATGGAGCACCTTGCCATAAAGCAAAGGTGATAACTAAATGGCTCAGGGAACAAAACATAGAGATTTTGGGTCCATGGCCTGGAAACTCCCCAGATCTTAATCCCATTGAGAACTTGTGGTCAATTATCAAGAGACGGGTGGACAAACAAAAACCAACAAATTCAGACAAAATGAAAGCATTGATTCTGCAAGAATGGACTGCTATCAGTCAGGATTTGGTCCAGAAGTTGATTGAGAGCATGCCAGGGAGAATTGCAGAGGTCCTGAAGAAGAAGGGTCAACACTGCAAATATTGACTTGTTGCATTAACTCATTCTGTCAATATAAGCTTCTCTTACTCATAATATGAATGCAATTATATTTCTGTATGTGATAAAAACATCTGACAAACACACATAAAAACCAGAGGGCAGCAGATCATGTGAAAATATAATATTTGTGTCATTCTCAAAACTTTTGGCCATGACTGTAGCTGGTAGGCATGGCATCCTTAAAGCAACAGCTGCGAGATAAATGCAAATGATGTACACAGTCTCCCCTAGCACTGCCTCAATGAAGGGAACAATGGCTATTGAGTGGAGAAGCAGGGTCACTGATATTGAGATTCCTACCAACTGCTACTAGTTGGCCAGCATGCTTTTCTGTGGACATTATGTAAAAAGTTTTTTGCTGCTTGTGTGGCCACATCTCATTAATTCTCTGTGAAGAGATGCTATTGGGAATATGTCTTGTGCATTTGCCATATATGTACAGTTTAAGATAAGAATAGCTTTTTTAAATGTGACACAATACAAGTGCAATTTTATTCTTCTCCATATCATGACATCATTTTCTTATGCTTAAAATGGCATCAAGACATGACCATCTGTATTAATAAATAATCATTCTGCTAGAAAATACAGGATCCTTCAGAAGGAGTTTTCCTGCAGTATAGTACCATACTGTAGACCACAGAGGAAAACCCACCAGATCTTTGTAACCAGTGTCTGTATGGACCATTATCAGGAAATGGAAATAAAGGGGTTGTTTGGTATAAATTGATCTTTCTAATCTAACCACTCCCCACCCACCTTCTTGATTACTTAGGGTATGTTCACACAGAGTTTTTTGCAAGCTGAAAAAATCTGCTTCAGAAATTAGAAAGCTGTTTTTTGACACTTTTTTTTACATAATGCTTTTTTTGTCGTGTTTTTCATCGCATTTTTTTTGCTCCAGCACACTGTATGGACCTGGAAGCTTCTCTTTAAAAACCGCGTTGTGGTTTTTGTCGCGGTTTTTGTGGAAACCGTGTCAAAAACCGCGTCAAAAAACTGTGTCGTGTTTTTTCCGCCTCCCATTCACTTCAATGGGTTTTTCCAGTCAGAATCCGCCTGAAGATAGGTCATGACGCTTTTTTTCCGCTAGCGGAAAAAATCCGCTAGAGGAAAAAAACTGCTACTGACTCCCACTGAAATAAATGGGAGGCGTTTTTTCAGGCGGATTTTGAGGCGGATTCCGCGTCAAAATACGCCTACAAAAAACTGCGTGTGAACACAGCCTTAGTGTATCAAAAATATATATTTACCAGAGGAAGTGACGTCCCGTTCCCAGAAGTCTGGATTGGAGACAAGTAAGTATATGGGGCAGGGGGTTTGAGTTAGTTAGGAAGGGCTAGTAGTAGGCGGGCTAGCTAGAGAAACAGGGAGGGGATGTGAGTGACAAAGGGAGGGGGAGGGAGACAGTGTGAGTCAGGTCTGAGTGAAGCCCAAAACATCATGGTAGTTGTACGAAAACACAGAACAGGAAAAAAAAATGAAGATGCCAGGAGCTCACAGTGAAACCCAGAAATCACTCAAAACACTGCTAAAGGTATTTGGTTTCACTTATTAACCTATTAATAGCATTAACAGACCTTATTTGAAAAATGTTTTTTTGCCCGAAAAACCCCTTTAAATGAGAAATGTAGTTGTAACTGAAGGGCATACAGTGATATGGCCAGCGGGTTTATTCTGTGTCTTATAAAATCTTTCATTTTATTGTTATTATTATTATTTAGCCTTAAACATTTTTACTTGTTATTATAAGAAGTTTACTTATCTTCTAAAGTCTTTATACAACTGCAAGGAAGATATATCAAACATTGATTTCTAGGTGCAACTTTCCTGACTTGGAGTGTTTTTTTCTTAGAGTATCTATAATTCCTACGAGATATTGTATATGCCATTGATTTTGCTGTGTCACTGGTTTGTAATTTCATGATATCATAGCCTGCAGGAAGAGGAAAGAAAATGTATTGATAAACAAGGTTAGAACAAGGTTGTAATATAATGTTCATATCTCATGCAGTCTATTCTACAATATTTTATCAAGAAATTTAGTGGAATTTTTTGCTTTTTTGGCATTGTTCTGAAGTTTAGTACTAATATTTTGTACACTGCCCAGATATATTTTTATTAATTGATTTATTTACCATCCATAGGTATGTGCATGAGTCTCTAGGAGCCCAGTATATTAATGCCAGTATTTACAGCAGCCATTTTGCTATGATTTCTTGCTGCCTGAAGAATTTTCTCTACTATAAACTGCTTTTACATTGCTGTAATATGTGCACATTGTAGACTCTACGTGAAATAAGCATAATCATTATATATAAAGTGAATTATAAAAAGAATATTTCCAAATATTTTGGTGATGATTCCCTCAAAAATTCAAGTCCATGATTCCTTTCAACTAAGCTTTGCAATTCAAGGTAGTCTACCACCTCCCCCAAGCATATTCAACTGTTACTACTGCATTACAGAGCACGTTACCGTCATAAACATCATACCTTTGTTATGTATCTCATTTTGTAGGTTTAGAGAAAAGAACTTCAAATTGATATGCAAATGAGGCAATTGGTGCATTGGGGGAGGGTCTTCATCCTTGGGAGCACTGATCTTGCTGCTCAAGTAGGATGGGTAATGTCATAACAGTGAGATCAACTCTCACTATAGAGAGTTGCACAGGCAGGAGATTGTAGGTCCTTGAGCAGCAAAATCAGTGCTCCAGGGAACTATCGGTCCGCTCCCAGTTCACCCACTGCCTTATTTGCATAAGACGTTATAGTTTTTTTTTTTTCTCCCAATCTACAAAAGCTACATACATAACAAAAATATGTTGTTATCAGTGTAAAGTGCTCTGTAATATTGTGGTGACAGTTGAATATGCCTAGGGAAGGGGGTAGAAGACCTTTTAGTTGCCTACCTTAAATGTATGAAGAACAAAAGTACAAGAAAATGGTATTCAGATCAGGTCCACGTGCTATCCGCTCTAAGGTCTCATGCACGCTGATGCTAATATTCTGACTAAATCTCTAGGCCAGGACATACTGTATCTAGGTTGTATTTATCAGGGGCAGAATGTTTCTGTAGAGAGCCCCACCGGTACACTGTGACAAAACTGTTTACTAAAAATCCAATTTTCTAAATTCATGTCGGATGTACTCCTACACAGAGCAGAGCTTTGTTTATAGAGTGTGTGCCATATGGAGGTAAAGTTAGTCCCCACATACTGTACTTGTATGTGTGCTGCATATTGTACAGCTGTGTACAACTGGGACATTGTATGAAGCTGTAATTCGGCCATTGTGATAAAACTAATAGTTGGGTTCAAACTGTTGAACATTCTGAAGTGTTCAAATATTACATTATCTGTGATCTGTAAACTGGGGAATGCTAGGAGAACATTGATCATGCTATCCAAGCTGCCTTCAGACACTGGGAGGAAAAGGTATAAAAAACAAATTAGGAAAAGTAAAAAATACAACAAAACAAATTTGATACATTAATAATTTTTTTTTTTTAAGAAGCCTGTAAAGTAAAAGCATATTTTAAACTACCCCAACCCACACACAATGTCAGGGGCTATTTTCTGTGATATGGACAGAAACAACAGTACAAATACCTATGTCAGCATATGTAACACGAAAGAGGCAGAGGCTGAATAGTATAAATATATATAAGGGAGATAACATACAACCATGCATAAAATATATAGCAGTATATAGATGCAAGGGGTACTAATGGTTAGTAAAGAGCAAGTGCATATATAAAACCCCTATATAAATACCCAATGTATCAAACTATACATGTATTTTGCAAAGTAAACTACATGGTATAAGATCCAAACCTACCCATGACATAAATGCCGCTGCATGCCGACAAAACCCATGAGAGAGGCAGAGGCCAAGCAATACAAACAAATATGAGGGAGACAACATACACCCATGCATAAAGTATATAGCAGTGTATAAATACAGAGGGCACTGATGGTTAATACAAAGCAAGTGCATATATAAAACCCCTATATAAATGCCCAATGTATCACACTATACATGCATCCTGCAGAGTAAGCTACATGGTATAAGGTCCAAACATACCCATGACACAAATGCCGCTGCCTGCTGACAAAGCCCAACGCACGTTTCGGCACACAAAGCCTTCGTCTGGGGGTTACAGTAGTAGCAGGGCTAGGGAGACAAACATTGTTCTTATCCAATGTAGAGGAAAAAGTTGAGGCAGAGAGAGTGCTGGTCCAAAGTAAAATTCTTTATTCCATTTGGTTAACACACAACGCGTTTCAGGAAGCAAGCCTTTTTTCAATTGTGTTTACACTTGAAAAAGGACTTACTTACTGAAACGCCTCATGTGTTAACCAAATGGAATAAAGAATTTTGCTTTGGACCAGCCCTCTCTCTGCCTCAACTTTTCTCCTCTACATTGGATGATCCTGACATGTAAACCACTTTACTGCATTCGTGAGGCCAGCAGTTGCCTACTGGGGTCTGTGTCCTTCCTTGGGTTAAATTCCCTAAATGCGTTAAAAGTGGTTGTGAACTTTTGTCACAACCAACAAAGGTGAGCAACTTATTGTTTGTTTTCGCCTGAATTCATCATTTGTATACAGTATTACACTATTAGCGATCGGCACAATTTTATTCTGTTTTCTCCAAAACATTGTTCTTACACCTGCATTAAAAACTATTGTACACAAGCACTTCCACATGCCAGCTAAAGGCAGGAGGCACCCTAGAAATAATTGTGGCCTATCTTCTCATACTGATGATGTAAGTGGAGCAAAGTACACATAATTTGGTACTGTTATACATGGAGGAATGGAGAGAGTATTATATCTGATTTAACAAATTATGTTAAATTACAAAATGAAAAAAGGAGGAAATTAGCATTTTTTCCATTTCCCACTACATAACACCTAAACAATTAAGAAATATTGTTTCTGTATTACTACCACATTAAAATCTCATCTACCTTTAAAAAAGGCCAAAGGATAAAAAAAAAAAAATAAAAAAAAATGTGAGATTTGAAATGTAAAATTCTGCTCTGGACATTTGAGCATCAGAAGCCTTGGTCTTTAAAAGGTAACAGATTATATTTTGCATTTAACCAGCCAGGCTATAACTGTGTAGAAGCTACGGATAGTAATAAAATAGTTAACAAATAGATGGTAGTCATGGTGAGCGCCACAACCATAAATCCCTAATGATTATATAGTGCTGAAATAGTGTGCGTAGTCCTGCATAGCTCATTGAATGGTGCATTGTCCCATCTCAGCGGTAAATGAAGATACATTAAGTCCCAGTATACTTGCACAGGGAAGTGCCGCTAGTGAAATATAAATGTCACAGAAGCTTTATTTTTGTCACCGTTAATCTTTAAAATGAATGAAAAACACCTGGGAGACTACTTTATTTCCTTTAGTAAAAATATAACTGCACTTGTTAGAAGGCAGGTATGTAACCTTTTCAACCCTGTAAATAAAAGTTAAATATTGGAAGTGTCAAAGTGCCTGGAGGGATGTCATTTGTTCTCGGCTTGGTTTGTATTTCCCAGGAGAAGATTCAAACATTCCAAATGTGTGTGCCAAGCAGGTGGCACCTTAGTGTCGGCAAAAATAAGTCATATATAAATAACTTCATTATACACTGTATTGTTCTCACTGTCTGACTTGTTGAAATTATTGAATGACTTTTTGTATAATTGTTGTTCTTGTTATATAATATATTAGACAGTTCATACTTCAGGATTGTGTGATACTTAGCATAATATACAGTAACTAACACTGTTGGTTATTATTCATTATGTGTAAAACCAAGCTGCCCCATTTTTAGCCTATACATTTATTAAAACCTTATCATAAGTTGGCTAGTTTGTATTCTGTTTGTTGTGTTAACAGTTCTGGATGACCAATGAATGTTGTGTCTCAACACTGAGGTCATGGATTCAAAAAATCCAAGATTTGCATGGAGTTTATGTTTTTCTTGTGTTTGCATTGAGTTACTTCAGTTTCCATATACACTCCAAAACATATTTATAGGTCAAGTGGAAATTGTCTTTGCTTTGTCTATGTGTGTGTTTGAGATCGGGATTATATGGCACTTTTCCACTGCATGGTACTGGCTTCACTCTACTGTTGTTTTTACTGATAAGTTGTGGATTGCACTTGGTACTTTTTTAGTACTGCGTTAAAACTAAAAGGTGACATCACAACAGTTTCATACTTCATTGCTAGGATAACCATCTACATTGACTGGATACCATATCTGCTGTGTAAAAATAAGTACCTGTTACCATATGTGAGTAGAGTCAAGTAGAGTTAAGCTAGTACTTTGTGGTGGAAATGTGCCATTAGATTACTGCACAACACTGCTGAATATGATGGCTCTTTTATAAGCAATAGGAAATAAGTAATTTAAAGGGAAGTCCAGTTTCAGCAAATAAATGTTATTGTTTGTATCATACATTATACAGTTTTAAGTATTTCCAATATACTGTCTGTATCAATTGCTCAGTTTTTTTAGCACACTAAAATATATACGGCAGTCAATATGAAAGCATTGAGCACTACTTGAGTGTATACAAAAACATATAAAGTACTATAGAATGATTATGGTTAAAACTCTGAAAAAAAAGCATATGGAAATGTTAAAGAAGCGGATGTTAAAGAAGCGGTTGTCAAAGTTTTCAGAAGGTAGACTATAGGTGTAAGGAAATTGCTAGAGGAGCGATTCCCCAGTGTTGCTGCAGAACCCTGGGGGGGAGGGGCACAACAAGACAGTGAGCCCTAAGCTGAACCCCCCCCCCCCCCACTGTCCCTGGCTAACTTGCCTATCTGTCCTAAGTGACAGCAGCAACTGGTCGACAGGCCCGACCTAATATAGGTGACAACACAGAATTCAGACAGGATAAAAAACGGACAAAGGGTTCGGTAACAGACGAGCAATGCAGTCCAAAATCATAATCCAAAAGAATAGTCAAAAGTCAAGGCCAGAGGTCAGGAATAGGAATACGGAATACAGGCAACAAAAACAGCAAGGAGTAAAAGCCAGAACGCAAGAAGCAATAACCAGCACCAATGTGAATGTTAGCAAAGAATAAATAGGAAGACAGAACCCGCCCCAGACTTGATAGGAGGAAAGGCTGTCAATCACACAGGCAAGGCAAAATTAACTATTAGTGGAGCAGAGGAAAACCAAGAAAGTAGACGGGTGTGGCAGAAAATCAATTACATAGTCTAGGACAGTGTTCAGACTGAGCAACAAGAATCTTAAACAAGGAGTCAAACTGAGCACGCCTCCTGCGCCGCCGCGTGCGGGCGGAGGGTGGTGCAGAGATCCGAACAGGCAGAGACGTTACAATTGAACAGTCTAAACCAGTGATTCCCAAAGTGGTCCAGGTGGACCCCCAGGGGTCCACGGGAGACTCAACGGGGGTCTACGTTAGATCTAATCTTCACATTTTTTGACGAGTTTTGGGAACATGGTAGAAATGTAGCAGCAGGGGGTCCACCGAAACCAGTAAAATTTTGAAAATGGTCTACGAGAAAAAAAAGTTTGGGAACCTCTGGTCTAAACTTAGTCCAAGCAACAATGCCCAAAATTCATCAACGTGGCTCATGCTGGATGATAAATTTGATGCTTGGACATTTTTGTCTAACTTTATATCGCCTGTTTGGTGCAATATTTGGCACAGTGTCACATCTTAACCCTCCTAAACCATGACCTTTCCCACTAAGCAAAACCACTTTGCCATACAAGGAAAAGAGAATGTTTCAAATGTTAAATAAATATTGTGCAAAGGATGACAGTTTTTTGATGCATGTTGTGCCAGAATTGCTGTATATCTCACCCATGCCTTTTTTGGTAAATGACTGTTTTAGGCCAAGGCCCAATATTGAGGAAATGCAGTGTTTTTGGCTGCTGTGGAAATGTAGCAAAAAAAAAAGCACTCAATTTTACAGTTCCAGCAAAATATATGAAATTTTGGTTAAAGAAAACTGCGTATAAGTTTGAAAAACACAGCATTAGCTGTGGAATTGCAAGTGTTTTCCCTTTAGATTTAATAGGGGATGAATAACCCTATTTACAAGTGTTTTCCCTTTAGATTTAATAGGGGATGAATGACCCTATTTACCTACCAACCCCTGTTCCTGCTCACGGCTGCCTCCCCTTTCCCTTCTGCTGCAGAGACAGCGTGAGCAGCAGCGGGTATCAGTAAGTAAGGTCGCGGTCCTGCGGCAAGAGCATTTACTGGGTTAACCCCTCGATATTCATCTCGTGAGGTTTGCCTGGCGGTTCCATTCAAACCAAATAAATCTGAACTGAAACTGCTATTATTATAATGGGGAGTTTCTTCATCTCCCTGAGTGTAATGATTGGAGGCCCAAGGGAGGTAAGCAAACATAAAAAACAATGTTACTTACCTCTCCTGATCTCTGGTGGGACTCCCTGCTGTCTTTGGCTTTCTTTAGTGACATCACAGATGTCACATGGTTCAGGCCAGCGTCATGACACATAGTGATGCTGGTGTAACCCACGTCTGTGACGTCATTGAAGAGGAGCCACACTTGAGCCCAGTAGAGGGGAGTTTGAAAAGTTCCCAGAGTATAATGCATTATATTCTGTGAAGGGATCTCTGTGACATTATACTGTGTGGAGGGGCCACTTTGGGACATTATAGTGTGTGTAAATGGGGCGTTATACCATGTGGGAGCCAAGAATGGGGCCTCTATGTTGTGTGGGGGGGCAAGTCAAAAGTTTGCTATGGGGCCCAGCCTTTGCTAGTTATGCCCCTGCATATTGGGTATTAAGTAGTGGTAAGAATTAACTAGCTACTTTAGGGTTATATTTCTCTGCTTCACCTGGGAAATTCAGCTCTGTTCCATTGCTATATATTGCTGAACAGTAGTAGAACTATTGGCGTTTAGATTACCTCTGTCTCGTTCAGTCTGTCAATGCTACATCCAAGATTTCAGTTTTTGGCATTCACATACTGCTCGCTGACAATTAGATGCTTGTTAGAACAATCTAATAATTTTCCAGTCCATGATAATTTTTCAAGCACAGCCATACATTTTCCAATGATCCCATTTTATCATTATTGTAGCAGTTGTTTATTGATCATACTAATAGTTATTTGATATGGGTAATGAGAGGCTTTCTCTGTATGTCATTGTGACATATGTCTTATACGTATGTGCTGTATTCTATGCCAATTTTTTTGTCGTCTTCTTTTTTGAATTCATTGGCTGATTGCACTCGTCCTGTAGATATTGAATTCCGGAACTAGATATTTATTGACATAGTTCATGTTCTGTAGTCAGACATTTTATGTAGGATATTGACTCAGAGGGCCGCTACATCTTATTACATAGTTAGGGAATTGGTACAAAGTTACAATCAGGGCTGTGGAGACAGTAACAATTTTCTGTGTAGCTGGAGTTAGAAAAAGTTGCGACTCCGACTCCGGCTTCAAAACAAAATGATTAATTATATTAGATAGTTATTAATATTGTATAATTAATTACCTACATAGTTTATTACATATTTATTCCATAGGATTTAAATAACTAGCTTTTTAATAAATTATTTTATTAATATTATCTTTATTGCTGTTTACTGACCACGGCTGTCAGCCATTTATGAAGGAGTTAGAGCAAGAGTTTGAATAGGGCAGTGGAAAAATAGAGACGTCTGAATTGGAGGTTTGGCTTACAGACTCCACATACTTTACCATAGTAAACCAAACATAATAAGTTTTATAAGGATAATATCAAGCATTCATTAGGTAACGTTTACTACAGATTTTGTCCTGATATGACAAGAATTCCAATTTGTTTTTGCTTTTTCTGTAGAAAATCATAGTAGTAATGCAAACTCTATAATTTTAGCATGTTCCACTAATGAAAGAGGAAAATATAATTTAATAAACCTTTCTAGCCTGAGGCAACCCCTGAAAGTAACTTCTTTTATTTCATGTAATAATTGCAGTTGATCCAAGGTTCACATCAAGGCTCAAGCCCCACATTGTAGAAACGTTTTTTCCCTCAGTGTTTTTTAGATGCATTTCGCAACATGGGGCCTAAGTCTAAAGAAGTAAGGATACCGTTATTTATCTGCCCTATTAAAGAACACAAGTTGATGTATTACTGGCTGAACTTTTAACTGGATAGTTGAGAGTTCTTCTGCAGCAGGTACCGTATAGCCCGATGAATCTGATCCTTGCAAAATCAGCTAATTATTGGAATTGTCTGTGATGTCAGAAAGGATGTCCCTTTTGTATTAAGTACTGGATGTACCTTATGGATCAAGTAGTTTATGTTAAGGCAAAAGGAGCAAGTCAATTATTCAATATTAGGCTGGCATCCCACATTGGGAATACGCAGCGTTTTACAGTACCTGCAAAGTGGATGGGATTCTGGAATTCAAAAACTGTAACAATATTTGTAAATCATAGCATTTCAATTATACCTATGGAAATGCTGGTGTTTTCCGTATAGGTATAATAGGGGCAGAAAGTCTGCAGAGGAAAACTCTGCGAATTTTCTGTAAAATGCCCTGCGGAAAAAAAAAAGCAGTATGTCTGTGTCGAGGTCTTTTCCACATCTCTTTTTGCCTGCAGCTTGCTACGTGAGGCCTTAGCCTTAGGCTAAAGCCCCACATGGCGTAAACGCCGCGATTCGCCCGCGGCAGAAGCGCCACGGAAAAAATCGCAGTGTTTTACAGTCAGAGCAAAATGGATGGAATTCTAGTGAATCCCATACCCACTTTGCGGGAAAAACCGCGCTGTAGACAGGCGGCGGTTTCCAAAACTGGCACAGTTTTTGAAATCGCAGCATGTCAAAACTCTGCAAACTTTCTGTCTAAAAGCGATGCGATCCCCGCCGCTGTGGGACGCCATGGTGGGCCTTAGCCTTAAAGTGGTTTTCCAATAAACATCACCATACTTAAATTTGTAGACAATAGTTGAAGCAAACCTCTAATTACTTTTCTTACATGAATAGTACGTGTGAATATAAGAAACTTTGTAATATATCTTGTTAAAGAAATATGTTCCCTTCTCCACTTAGACTGAGCTATTTTTTACATATGCTGCAGCAGCTAAACTCTGTAATACTAGGTTCATAGTATTGCTGTGCTCTCCGCCATTTATGTCCGCCGGGGGTTTCAGACCACATTAACTATAATGATTTCGCTAACCATCTTAATGGTTGACAGTCTTTGGTCTTGATTGATAGGTTGTCAATGGATGCGACCATGACAGCAGGAAGTTTCTAAAGTCTGAAACTTGTCAGAAACCCACTATGATTTCTCTATTGTGGCCGGGTTATCTTCTCATGCATGTACTGTTCCTGCCCGCTTCTGTATAATCAGGAGATCATGGCTGGGTTTCTGACAAGTACCATAGCATAGAAAGTTCCTATGTTCATGGTCACTTCCACTGGAAACCTATCAAGACAAAAGACTGTCACCAATCAGATTGCAGAAAATCTTTAACACTGAAGCTCCACGTTGCGAAAACGCAGCGTTTTTACATTACATGCAAAGTGGATGGGATTCTGGCTAATCACGTCCACATATTGCAGAAAAAAACTGCAGCGGAAAATCTGTGTTTTCAAAAACGTCTTTGTTTTTCAAAAATCGCAGCATGTCAATTATACCTGCAGAAACGCTGGTGTTTTCCGTATAGGTATAATAGGGGCAGAAAGTCCACAGAGGAAAACTCTACGGAAAAAACAAGATGCGTTTTTGCCATGCTTTTTCCAGCAGCGTTTTTTTTTTGCTGCATTTAACTATGTGGGGTCTTAGCCTAAAACTGCAAAATGTGTAGCTATATTTGCAAAAAAATTTAACTTTTAATTATCTACAACTTTAAATACGGTTCTGTATTAGTGCAAAACTATAAAAAAAAGTTTTAAAAAAGATGGTGCCACCGAAATTTGACGTCATGTGGTATGTTAGTGAGGCTTATCCTACACTATGACATTATACATTACATTAATTTAGTGATAAACATAACCATTCCATTCCATATTTGGATATTTTACAAATGATTTATGTACTCTATAACATTATAGAGATCTGCATTATTGATTTGACTCTAAAATATGAAAGGAACAGATGGTGTCAGAATTCCAGCTTATGTTCACTGAATGCAGGTGGCCAAATCACAGATTTGTTCAGTTATGATTGTAGCATTGTGCCGCCGATGTTATTTAGTAATAATGCGCACTGTTTAATTTCATAACTGGATATGGATTTATTATTACAATTGTAGAATTGGACTGATGTACAATCGGTTGTGTGATCCATTGTAAATTGGCTTCAGTGGTCTGTAATTAAGGCAACATTAAAAATGTTTACTTTGTAAAATGTCTTTTTTCATACATTATTGGAAGTCCTGCCCACTTTAAATAAAAAGCGCAACTCCTCATCTGAGAAGTGACTGCTGACTGCGTACCATTGCCAAAGCTTGTTCAGTGTGGGAGGTGATGACTAGCACTGAGGAAATCATCTCATCCCCAGAGACATAGAACAAAAAGTGTCAGGTCACATGCAAGTGGTTGGCTGGACTTGTAGTTCAGCTGCTGATAGTTGTCTAAGATCATGCTGCAAAAAGGTTAAAGCTACATAGTTCAGTCTGGACAGAGTGGGTCACAAGGCTGAAACCATTGAAAAATCTGACACGGGGCTGACTGTTAAAGAAAGGACAAATTTCAGTCCAACTGGTTGGGGTGAGCATGATCCTATTTAATATCAAGAATTGGACATCCATAGTGTTTGTTTCTCTCTATTACAGTATATGAGAGTTACACATTCAGAATTTTACAATATTTATTTGTTTTAGGTTTAAGCATGTTAAAAAATTGTAAGCATTAATTCTGTAACCCCTTAAAGACCAGGCCTGAAAAGGCTTTAAAGGGGTTTTCAGGGTTAAAAATATTGATGACCTATCCCATGAATGCTGTTTCAGCATCTAATATCCATGGAATGGCGCAAGAAGCAGACAGCATTGTTCTCTGTGTAGTAGTATCACTGCACCCTAGCACCCATTCAAATGTGTGTGAACTGCCCTGCGGTCCAGCCACTACACTGCACAGAGAACAGAACTGTCTTTCCTGTTCCTTTTCCTGTGTATTGACTGCTGAGAACAGCTGGTCAGTGGGGATGCTGGGTGTCAGGTCTTCAATATAATACTGGTGGTGGTCTAACATTAGAATAGTCACTTATTTGTCTTTTTTTTACAACTCCTAGGAGTGTCCATAAGCATTCTTTTTAGAGAGACTTTATAGTTTTTTATCATATCATATGCTGTATGTTATATGTATGTGTTTAACATAGTATTAGGTCATAAAAGAATCATGGGGGACATTCACACATTGCAATTTTTTAATTGCTTTTTTCACCATAACTGGTGCATTTGTAGGAGCCCCAGTTACAGGGGAAACCAGCCTCTACTAGCAACAGTAGTCACTGGCAGAGCTGATCTGGATCTCTTAAAACCAAGCAGCTCTACTACTTCTGAAAGCACCAGGTGATCACATGACCACTGGTCCCAATAGAGGCAGTGGCTCTGCTGCTTCCTCTATTTATTACATAGTGCTTATTCAGCACTGTGTAGTATGTAAAAGAGAAAACAGAAGTGATAATAAACTACTTCTGAATTCTCCCAAGGGTCTCCAGCTGTCTTTGGCAAACGTGTTTGTGTGGGTTTCCTCCAGGTACTCTGGTTTCTTTCCATACTGCAAAGACATACTGATATGGAACTTAGATTGTGTGCCCTATATGGGACAATGGCTGACAATGTTTGTAAAGCACTGCAGAATATGATGTCACTTTACTAGTAAGAGAAAATAAAATAATACATGACCTTCTTCTCCTAGTTGGCAAGCTAATGGGTGGCATACCCCAAAAAACAATACCCACAATTTTTGGAAAATTCATAATGAACCTGGCTTGTAGCGAACTAGTTCATTTATCCCTTGTCCAGATACGTGTATCACAATGTGAGCTATGCTAGCTATCCTATTTGTGTCTATATGTGACCATGTTGTGGATGTGGGGAAAGATATGAATTACGGCATTTCAAGGCTTTTGTTAGCATGTTGTGATATTGTGTTCAATTGG
The DNA here is from genome assembly GCA_947044405.1 of Leptodactylus fallax. Taxonomy (NCBI): domain Eukaryota; kingdom Metazoa; phylum Chordata; class Amphibia; order Anura; family Leptodactylidae; genus Leptodactylus; species Leptodactylus fallax. The sequence goes on from CAMRHE010000150.1 coordinate 1,753,721, forward strand.
TTTCAAGAAAATTGGATCTTTAACCAAACTGGAGCCCAGTTAAGTGTGGACACAGATGTATCTTAATTTATGGTTCAGATTGAGTTGTCAGTGAGAAAAGAATGCTCTTATACAGCATAGGGACAGGAACATCTCTCCTTGAGGAGAGCACCAGTGAAGGTGTGTAGCGTTTTGAATTGCCTTTCTCCCTCTACTAAGCATCTACATATCACAAGGCATTATGGGAAAGGAGCTGGGGAGCTCATGCGCCCTCTGTTGGATGTAACAGATCCTCAATTTGCTTTTGACTCACCGGGTCTTGAGACAGCAAACAGGATTTTAGCCAAGCCAACTTCACTTATCTGCATACAGCGACGTTTCGGGATTTTTGTCCCTCATCAGTGCAGAGCAAAGTGAGTTGGCTGGCTTTGTGGGAGGCAATGAGTGGCTTAGGGAGAGATGTTCCTGTGATTGTAGCAGCACTACGGTTGGTTGTTATTTTGTAAGTATTCAGAGTATAGTATCTGATGAGCAGAACATTTTAGTTATACAGAAATCTCCACCCATACCTTTCCTCTTGACTGGGCATGTCCAGATATGAGTGTCAAGATATGCAATAGTTAGCTTTACAAGACAATACAGTTTTGTAAAAATTCAAATTAAGTATCACAAAAGTAATATCCTATACAGTGGGGAAAAAAAGTATTTAGTCAGCCACCAATTGTGCAAGTTCTCCCACTTAAAAAGATGAGGCCGGCCTGTAATTGACATCATAGGTAGACCTCAACTATGAGAGACAAAATGTGAAAACAAATCCAGAAAATCACATTGTCTGATTTTTAAAGAATTTAATTGCAAATTATGGTGGAAAATAAGTATTTGGTCAATAACAAAAGTTAATCTCAATATTTTGTTATATATCCTTTGTTGGTAATGACAGAGGTGAAACGTTTTCTGTAAGTCTTCACAAGGTTGGCACACACTGTTGCTGGTATGTTGGCCCATTCCTCCATGCAGATCTCCTCTAGAGCAGTGATGTTTTGGGGCTGTCACTGGGCAACACGGACTTTCAACTCCCTCCAAAGGTTTTCTATGGGGTAGAGATCTGGAGACTGGCTAGGCCACTCCAGGACCTTGAAATGCTTCTTATGAAGCTACTCCTTCGTTGCTCTGGCGGTGTGCTTGGGATCATTGTCATACTGAAAGACCCAGCCACGTTTCATCTTCAGTGCCCTTGCTGATGGAAGGAGGTTTGCACTCAAAATCTCACGATACATGGCCCCATTCATTCTTTCATGTACATGGATCAGTCGTCCTGGTCCCTTTGCAGAGAAACAGCCCCAAAGCATGATGTTGCCACCCCCATGCTTCACAGTAGGTATGGTGTTCTTTGGATGCAACTCAGCAGTCACTCTCCTCCAAACATGACAAGTTGTGTTTCTACCAAACAGCTCTACTTTGGTTTCATCTGACCATATGACATTCTCCCAATACTCTTCTGGAACATCCAAATGCTCTCTAGCAAACTTCAGACGGGCCCGGGTATGTACTGGTTTAAGCAGGGAGACATGTCTGGCACTGCAGGATCTGAGTCCCTGGTGGCGTAGTGTGTTACTGACGGTAGCCTTTGTTACGTTAGTCCCAGCTTTCTGCAGGTCATTCACTAGGTCCCCCCGTGTGGTTCTGGGATTTTGCTCACCGTTCTTGTGATCATTTTGACCCCACGGGGTGAGATTTTGTGTAGAGACCCTGATCGAGAGAGATTATCAGTGGTCTTGTATGTCTTCCATTTTCTAATTATTGCTCCCACAGTTGATTTCTTCACACCAAGCTGCTTGCCTATTGCAGATTCAGTCTTCCCAGCCTGGTGCAGGTCTACAATTTTGTTTCTGGTGTCCTTCCACAACTCTTTGGTCTTCACCATAGTGGAGTTTGGAGTGTGACTGTTTGAGGTTGTGGACAGGTGTCTTTTATACTGATAACAATGTCAAACAGGAGCCATTACTACAGGTAATGAGTGGAGGACAGAGGAGCCTCTTAAAGAAGAAGTTACAGGTCTGTGAGAACCAAATACTTATTTTCCACCATAATTTGCAAATAAATTCTTAAAAAATCAGACAATGTGATTTTCTGGATTTGTTTTCTCATTTTGTCTCTCATAGTTGAGGTCTACCTATGATGACAATTACAGGCCTCTCTCATCTTTTTAAGTGGGAGAACTTGCACAACTGGTGGCTGACTAAATACTTTTTCCCCCCACTGTATGTGTGTATGTGTTGCCACCCATTGTTTGTTATGTGAATTGTAGCCTTTCAGTTGATTTGCTAGTACGTTGCGATATTGTATTCAGTTGGTTTCACAAGAAAATAAACTTCTTATCCAAATTCAAGCTACAGTAAGTTAAAGGTGGATACATCTATTCTGTACTGTTAGACCCATCTTATATATGATCAGGTTACACAATTTTTGGTAGCATGCTAAACTGCTATTAGCAAATCTAAGAACAGTTTCCTTTTCCTTCAGATTACCTAAATGGTAACTCCCAGGCTGCCAATACATACTCAGACAAATTGTAACCTTATTCCGGATACTGAATCCCAACGAGGGACTTTGACAGCCATAAAAGGATAATGCTGAGAATGAGGACTTGAAATGGAGCTGCAAGTCATTCTTTGTGCTGTTATCATTATATCGCCCCTGGGGCCAGATTAAAATAAGCATAGTGTTCTCGGAAGTGAAATTTTCTCTTTGTGGAGAGGGAAGCACAATAACTACAAACACAAGTATTGTGTTATCAGGAATAAAACCAGATTGAATATACAGTAGTTTTAGAAATACAACATTGACATTACAAAGGCCACTGGCACTGTATGAATAAATAAATCAAAAACAGACACAGTATACAGTACACAGTGTCAAATAAAAATAGTCAAAACTGTGGAAAATGGCATCATTGCATAATATCAAAATAGCTAAATCTTCTGCTCCCTACGTAGATAGAGTCAATCCATGCAGCTGTAAAGCAGTCATGCAGGAAGCGTTTCTCTACAGGAACTGTGTTATTAGCAAACAAAAGGTTGCAGAACTGACGCATTGGTACTTTATGTAAGGTATAACAACCACCAGGACTGGGTGGGCAATGTGTTTATGTACCAGTTATTTTTGGAGATGTAATAAACATGCAGTATAGATGGATGACTGACATTTTGTACCAAAATGGATTCCCAGAAAAAAAGGGTTATAACTTATATGCACCAAAAATGTGGCAAAGCCATGTCATAAAATTCTGGTTGAAAGTACTCCAACTGAAAGGTGTTGAACTTAGACTAGATAGCCTAAAGATACATCAGATTGATCATCCAGCATCAGACACTGATATTTTCAGACTTCCTGTTTACATTGTCAAACTATTAATAAATCTGGATCAGTGTTTTTGACACTTGCATTTCCACTGCAGCCTGTGTTTCTGCAACATGTGGCTTTAGCCTTTTACTTGTAATTGAAGGGCCAGTACGGCACCGATAATGTGCCCTTTCCAGTGACTTTTTTTTCCATAAATGGAATTTTACAGTAAATTAGAGGTAAGTATTCTTTATACATTGATTCTGCCAAGCCTGGAGCAGCAACTCATTGCTAAATAGAAGCTTGCCTGAAATGCTTCCTATGTGGTTCATAAATAGGGAAATTTACAAAATGTGAGCAGTTTCCTAATATCCTTAATAAATGCAATCTAAATATTTTCTTCTATGGCTCGATTCTGTGATTTATTGTTCCGCTCTCTCGTTTTTAACTTTCATAAACATGGAGGCAGAGGTGAAGTCACCCGGCTATTTTGGTATGCCGTAAACAATTTAAAACTTCGGTTTACCTTCAGCACCTCTCCCTTGTTAGATTCAATTATTTTCTGGCTGCCTGATCTAGTATGAATCCTACGGATGTGACAGAGGAAAAAAGCGCAATGCACAAAGCACACAGGCCTTGTTTTGCCTCAAAAACTGTATAAATATTTGAGCGTTTGGGCTGCTATTTCTGAATGAGTGGATTAAGCAGCTATAAAATATTAACCTCGGTGCTTTAAAATACATCAGAAAGTTTACTTGCAAAACTTGTGAATCATTCATTTTCTAACTCTTGCATTCCGTCCTCTCTTGGGTGTCTAACCTTTATACTTTGGATAACAGCAGATACCGTGTGAATTTGAGAAGTATGGTATGGTTATATCATGGTTTTATTTTTTTTTTTTCTTTGAAGTTAATGGTTGGCATATTAGATTAAATTGGAAAGATATGTAATTTGCACTTAGGATCCCCAGTGACATAAAATAATGAGAAGGTATATATAACGTTCAATCAAGTAAAAACAAAAATGATTGCCACTTAGAATTCTGTGCACCTTAATGTGTAACTACATTTGGTATTTATTGAGAAGGCATAATTATGCCCATTATTGACAGTACTGGAGCGCAGCCATAATATTTGTTTATTAGGGTAAAATATAGGGAGATAATTAAATGTGAGCAAATTTAATGAAAGTGAAGTTAATGACGCCTTGAATATATCAGTGTCGGAAAGCTCGGCAAGTCTCAGGAAATGATTTTGATTATTTTTCCTCCCTGAATACAGTATACAGCATATTAAAGCTTTATTAAACTAATGTTGAATCATTAAAGGGTTGCCCATAATGGTTGCTTTTATCCACAAACAGTAACACACCTGAGTTGCAATAATGGATACAGGCCATGGATAGGTGTGGCACTGTTTCTGGAAGGAAGGAATCATTTCCTAAGCCTGGACAACTATATAGCTACCACCAACTAGCAAGACAATTCTCCCAGATGCCACAAAGTAAATGGGAACTATTGTGTACTATACAATGGACAAATATCTAAATGTTTATGGGGGGCTGACAGTGTAGAATAAAGTAATCACAATCATTCCCAGACAGGTACTTGTGTTGTGTGTAATTTGTATATTTTAGGTTGTTTTCCTTTAATCTTTCTCTTTTCATACTCATTAGAAGGTGAGAACATATCCCTTTATAACAATAACATATTCTTCATGTACTTCTTCATGCAAATTATTTATGCTTTAATATTTAGTTTAATTGCCCTAGATGTTATATTAAAGGGGTTGTCCATCCATTATTTACATGGACCTGGGGGTTCCAGGAAGGCCCTGGGTGCTATGGTATGGTATATGAGCATGCCCCCTTATCTATTATATGCACAATACAGTATTTATGTGTTCTTGACTGTAATATTATAACAGACTATGTTTACATCTGGGTCAGAGTCACTCTGTCGCAGATTCCAAGGACAATCCTTTGTGCAGGACTTTTTTCTCCGATGCTTTCAGTTTCAAAACGATGGACATCCAAAGGACCCCATTATAGTTAATGGTGTCTGCCGGGCTCCGTGTGTAACTGCTGTTTTAGCGGTCTACCTCTCAGTTGTTCAGGGGACCCAAATGACAGAGCCAGCGCTAGTGCAAACCTAGCATTTCATGGAATTGGTATTGAGATGTTTGTGTATGTCTCTATGGAGATAATTATAGATGAGCAAAGTATTTAAAAATTCGATTCGACAACTTCGCTGAATTTTGCGATATGATTCTATTCGACCCGAATTAAATCGCGGCGAATCGCGTACCAAAAACAGCTATTTATTGGCTGCAGAGAGCCGGGGTGGGCGGCAAAATGACGGAACCCCTTGGATGCCGTGGTCATGTTTGACCGCGGTATCCAAGTTGTTAAAATCCCAGATCGGTTATGGAGCAGGGTGTTAGTTGTCAGTTACAGCTAACACCCTGCTCCATAACCGATCAGGAAAATTTAACACCTTAGATGCAACAGTCAAAAATGCCATGAGCACTCACAAAGGGGTTAAAGGGATGTGACATCACAGGGCTGGCTGCTGATTGGCTGCACGCATGGCATTGTGGGTGATCCCGCATTCCCAGAGTTCCTTGCCCCATGTAGAGAAGCCATTTTGAACTAAATGCGAATCGTTACCACGAAGTGTGAGGAAATTCGGATTCGATGCTAATCGAATATTTCCTGAAATTCGGATCGAATTCCACTTCTGCAGCTTTGATTCACTCATCTCTAGAGATAATTATTGAGGTGTTGCACATGTTAAACACCCAATGAATGTGAAGGGTGGGGTATATGTAGCTGCTTTGTATAACAATATGTATGCTTAATATTCCTTTTTGAAACATGGCAAGATGTGCACTTTTTGATGTACCTGCTCCAATAACGAAAAGCCTTTTTTCACCTGATGAAAGCGCCTGTGGTGCTGTGACCTTCCTGTATCATACCAACATTCCTGATATTTTACTTTATAATATAAGACCTTTTTGCTCTGTGGTATAAAATAAGGGAGATCAATCTAAAAATCTTTACATCCAAAATGTAATCTATGGTATCCTACAACATCATACCAATAACCGCTAACCAATCCAATCCAGAAATCATATTTTACCTCGACATAGTCCCAAACTCTGATAAAGGTTGAGGCATACCCTTGTTTAGTAGAACATAGATCTGAAGTACCCAGGGGAAGTGATGTCTGACCACACATTTTTAGCAACAAATTCTGGAGGGTAAATATAATGTTATATATGAGACATTGATATACATGAGTGATCCTGTAATATTTTGTTATTAGCTCCACTATAACTACCATAATGAACAATCCCAGACATGCATGAAAATTCTTTTACCTATCGAGGGCCAGCATACTGTCTATAGGGTGCAGTACTATAGCAGTTAGTGCTGACACAGAAAAGATTCTATATTGACAATCAACATACTGTAGTTCACCAATTTTAATACAATGAAAGCTCAAAAATGGCTTCAGCACCACTTATGCCTATGCAGTGTAGTCTAGCTCCAGGTACTAACATGTGCAGAAACATCAATAGTAAGCACATACAGTCATATGAAAAAGTTTGGGCACCCCTATTAATCTTAATCATTTTTAGTTCTAAATATTTGGGTGTTTGCAACAGCCATTTCAATTTGATATATCTAATAACTGATGGACACAGTAATATTTCAGGATTGAAATGAGGTTTATTGTACTAACAGAAAATGTGCAATATGCATTAAACCAAAATTTGACTGGTGCAAAAGTATGGGCACCTCAACAGAAAAGTGACATTAATATTTAGTAGATCCTCCTTTTGCAAAAATAACAGCCTCTAGTCGCTTCCTGTAGCTTTTAATCAGTTCCTGGATCCTGGATGAAGGTATTTTTGACCATTCCTCTTTACAAAACAATTCCAGTTCAGTTAAGTTTGATGGTCGCCGAGCATGGACAGCCCGCTTCAAATTATCCCACAGATGTTCAATGATATTCAGGTCTGGGGACTGGGATGGCCATTCCAGAACATTGTAATTGTTCCTCTGCATGAATGCCTGAGTAGATTTGGAGCTGTGTTTTGGATCATTGTCTTGCTGAAATATCCATCCCCGGCGTAACTTCAAATTCGTCACTGATTCTTGTACATTATTCTCAAGAATCTGCTGATACTGAGTTGAATCCATGCGACCCTCAACTTTAACAAGATTCCCGGTGCCGGCATTGGCCACACAGCCCCAAAGCATGATGGAACCTCCACCAAATTTTACAGTGGGTAGCAAGTGTTTTTCTTGGAATGCTGTGTTTTTTTGACGCCATGCATAACGCCTTTTTGTATGACCAAACAACTCAATCTTTGTTTCATCAGTCCACAGGACCTTCTTCCAAAATGAAGCTGGCTTGTCCAAATGTGCTTTTGCATACCTCAGGCGACTCTGTTTGTGGCGTGCTTTCAGAAACGGCTTCTTTCGCATCACTCTCCCATACAGCTTCTCCTTGTGCAAAGTGTGCTGTATTGTTAACCGATGCACAGTGACACCATCTGCAGCAAGATGATGCTGCAGCTCTTTGGAGGTGGTCTGTGGATTGTCCTTGACTGTTCTCACCATTCTTCTTCTCTGCCTTTCTGATATTTTTCTTGGCCTGCCACTTCTGGGCTTAACAAGAACTGTCCCTGTGGTCTTCCATTTCCTTACTATGTTCCTCACAGTGGAAACTGACAGGTTAAATCTCTGAGACAACTTTTTGTATCCTTCCCCTGAACAACTATGTTGAACAATCTTTGTTTTCAGATCATTTGAGAGTTGTTTTGAGGAGCCCATGATGCCACTCTTCAGAGGAGATTCAAATAGGAGAACAACTTGCAATTGGCCACCTTAAATACCTTTTCTCATGATTGGATACACCTGGCTATGAAGTTCAAAGCTCAGTGAGGTTACAAAACCAATTTTGTGCTTCAGTAAGTCAGTAAAAAGTAGTTAGGAGTATTCAAATCAATAAAATGATAAGGGTACCCAAATTTTTGCATCGGTCAAATTTTGGTTTAATGCATATTGCACATTTTCTGTTAGTACAATAAACCTCATTTCAATCCTGAAATATTACTGTGTCCATCAGTTATTAGATATATCAAATTGAAATGGCTGTTGCAAACACCCAAATATTTAGAACTAAAAACGATTAAGATTAATAGGGGTGCCCAAACTTTTTCATATGACTGTATGTCAATGAACCAAGTGTGCTATTCGACTGTCTTCTAGGCGTCCGTTCCAATATTTTTAGAGCAGGCCCTATTCGGATTCATCCGAATGGACACAAGGACCCAGAAGACAGTCGGCTTAGACTTGGATAGCACACTTGATTGTGTGCATGAAGACAATTGTTGATTGTTGCTGTGTACCCCATAAGTAATGGAGTGGGTGTCAATGAATAGTTTATTAGTATCTATGATTGTATTGTTAGTGTAACATGCTTTATTATTCGGCTTATTATTATTATTTATATTATAGATTTTTTTTATATGGAAGCAAGGAGTTGCTTCTGGACCACATTTGAACATACAGTATTGGAGGTATAAACAACGAGTGGTGGTGGTGGTATGTTATGTCTAGAAAAGGCCAGTTATTGGCTGCAACATTGCTGTACTGTCTGATGATATTGAAATAAATAAGGAGACAGTTCTTCATCTGCATCAGTCTTAAGCCCTACTGTAGTCCCTATTGTTTAGATAGATAGATAGATAGATAGATAGATAGATAGATAGATAGATAGAAATGGTATATAGAATATTATGTTACAATTCTTTCTTTAACACAATGTTAAACCCCATATGAAGCTGTTCTAAACTATTGCATTAGATTCATTTTTAATAGTAATAAGTGACCCACATATTGTTTCAACATCCAGAGACAAAGTATTATTTCCTTCAGATTTCCATAGCTGTGAAGATCTCTTGAGACACCAAAACTATTTCTATTTAATTTTTGTCCACTAAAACAGCTCACATCATTTCCTTTGGAGACCAATATGTAAAATAATTAATGGAATGAGATGTACAAATTTGCCTGAAGAAAAATATATGACCCAGTTAAAATGATTATTCTTTTCTTAGCTTTGGACTATTACCTCATATTTGATTCCTTATGTGAAAACTTTAAACATAGGTCACTTCTAAGAAGTTATGTGCTCAAGGTTAAAGAAGGGCAACCATATATATAGTATACTATTTCCATACAGATATCTGCAGTTATAGCATGTCTCCATCATGAGGAATCAGCTTGGTGGACCCCTCTATGAGAAAACCACACATTGATGTTTCATATTTTCAGTTCCGTTTAGCTAATGCATATTGACCTTCTTTAACCCTTTCATGCTTCAGACAATTTTCATTGTTGCACTTCGGTTTTCCCCTCTCCCCATTCCAAGAGCCATATTTTTTTCAGTTCACAGTTCAGTTCACATTTCAGAGTTACATGATGGCTTATTGTTTATGAAACAAATTGCACTTTGTAATGGCACTATTCAACATCCTGTGCAATCTACTGGAAAGCTGGAAAAAAAATTCTGAATGAGGTGGAATTGGAAAAAAAAACACATTTGCTCCAATTTCTTATGGGTTTAATTTTTACGGCATTCACTATGTGGTAAAAATTACGTTAACTGTATGTGTCAATATGATCACGGCGATACCAAATTTATATAATATTTGTAATGTTTTGATACCTTTTAAAAAATGTAAAACTTTGCAAAATAGAAAAAAAAATTGTGTCACCATAGTGTGACACCTGGAGAAGTTCTGATGATTTGATCTCTTTTAATTTCATGTTTATAGCAGGCAAAGTGTTGAAATAATAGTCCTTTAATAGTCCCACAATGGGGAAATTCAGTGTGTTACAGCAGCAAAGATAAGCAGATACAAATACAAATACAACATGTACAGGAATATTCCAAGGTGAGAGGCATTACATTGATAGCAGACAGACAGATAGGGCGTAGCAGGGGGGGGGGGGGATTTAACAGGCAGAGAGATATTTTCAGTTCTCTGTGTGTAATGATCTCCGCTTAGGTCGGTGTTGGTTGTACAGCCTAACCGCGGTGGGGAGGAAAGACTTCCGATAGCGCTCCTTCTCACACCTAGGGTGGAGCAGTCGGTCACTGACAGTACTGCTCAGCGCGATCACAGTCTCATGCATGGGATGGGACTTCTTCTTCTGCATGGAGCTCACCACGGACAGTATCCTTCTGTCACCCACCACCTGCACTGGGTCCAGTGGGCTCCCCAGGACAGAGCTGGCCCTTCTAATCAGCTTGTCAAGTTTATTTCTGTCCCTGGTTGATATACTGCTCCCCCAGCAGGCCACTCCAAAGAAGATGGCTGATGCCACTACCGAGTTGAAGAAAGTTCTAAGAAGTGCCCCCCGGATTCCAAAGGCTCTCAGTTTCCTAAGCAGGTAGAGCCTGCTGTGGCCCTTCCTGTACAGGGCCTCCATATGATCTGCCCAGTCCAGCTTATTATTAAGGAGCAAACCCAGGTACTTATAGGTGTTCACAATCTCGATGCCCGTCCCCAGGATGTCCACTGGTTTAGGAGGGCTTCTGCCTTTGCGGAAGTCCACCACCATCTCCTTGGTCTTCCCCGCGTTAATCTTCAGGTGGTTCCGGTGGCACCAGTCCACAAAATCCTGGTTCAGTTCTCTGTACTCCCTGTCATCATCATCTGTGATGAGACCCACTATTGCAGAGTCGTCAGAATACTTCTGTAGGTAGCAGCTGGATGAGTTGCACCTAAAATCTGCAGTGTACAGTGTGAAGAGGAAAGGGGCGAGAACCGTACCCTGAGGTGCCCCCGTATTACAGATCACTGTACCTGACACACAGTCTCGGGCTCTCACGTATTGAGGTCGATTTGTGAGGTAGTCTAGGATCCAGTTGGAGAGGTGGTGGTCCACTCCAGCAAGGCCCAGCTTGTCCCTCAATAACCTGGGCTGTATGGTGTTAAAAGCACTGGAGAAGTCAAAGAACATTATTCTCACTGTGTTCCCTGGTTTCTCCAGGTGAGACAGAGCCCTGTGCAGAAGATGGATGATGGCATCATCTACCCCAATGCCCGGCCGATAAGCAAACTGGAGGGGGTCCATAGCGGGGCTCACTAGAGGGCGGAGATGTGTGAGAACCAATCTCTCCAAGATCTTCATCAGGTGGGATGTCAGTGCTACAGGTCTGTAGTCGTTGAGGTCCATAGGGTGGGGTTTCTTTGGAACTGGTACCACACAAGAAGATTTCCATAATTCAGGGACTATTTCCTGCCTCAGGCTCATATTATACATATATGTAATTATACCACACAGCTGGTCCCCACAAGTCTTAATTAGCCTTGCACTGATGTCATCTGGCCCTCCGGCTTTCCTCGCCTTGATCTTTTTCATCTCCTTCCTCACCTGGGCCCGTGTGAAGGTCAGACTGTGGCCAGATAAAGATGGATTTCTGGATTTACTGGTCTGTTGGGAAGTGGCCGCATGGGGAGAAGTCATTGTGGTGGGGGGAGCTGAAGGACATGCTGGGGTGGGAGGAGCTGGTGTGTGATCAAATCTGTTGAAGAATAGGTTTAGTAAACAGCTATTTAGATTTTTAGAATATTTTAATAGTTTGGACATTTTTAGGCATACCTAAAGTGTTTATGTTTATTATTGTTTGTTTTATATGGGAGCTAGGGAAACGGGGGGGGGGGGGGGCTAACTTTTGTGTGGGTTTTTTTTTATACTTTTAAAACTATTTTATTTTTTATTTTACTTTATTTTCAGACCCCCTAGGGACTTTGAACCCTAGGGGGTCTGATCGCTCATACTATACAGTACACCGCAATACTACTTTATTGCAGTGAATAGTATAATCCTTTGACTTCTATTACACGCTAGAACCATGCTAATGACAAGCCTGGAAGCCTTCAATAAGCTCTCAGCTGTCATGGCAACCAATTGCCGCCCGCCGATGATGATCGCCCTCCTAACTGCCTGACATCACCCTCCTAACAGTACAGAGTCTAAATAGCATAGAAAAAGAAAACTCACATACAGCCCACTTACATTGACGATGTGATTGTGGCCCGAATCTCCTCTATAGCTGCCGATGCACAGGTACAAAGAAAACTCCTCGGTTGGAGTGGAGATGAACACAAATGGAGGCAACACTTTTTGTAAAGTCCAGCAACCAAGCAAATAGCATATCAAGAACCACAACTAACAGCATTGATTGCTTGGCAATAGTGGGGTCTAGAGAAAAAAATTCCAACTGTGGCAGAATCAGTGGAGCGGCGCCAATTACCACATGCTAAGAACTGGAGTTGGTGGAGGTGGTGAAAGGTCCTCTTTAAGTAATCATTTTTAATACAGAGAACTACTTTCATATACCAAAAATAAAACAGCCAGGGACATATTAATTAAAACTCATTACTGTCCATATTACTATGGCCTTATTCACACTTCAGCGTTTTGCATAAAAGATTGTAAGCCAAAAACATTGTAAGCAGGTGAAAAACACAGAACAAGTGCAAATCATTCTATTATACCTTATATGTGTATAGTCTTCATTTCTGGTTCTCTACCATCAAGAACTACAGAAATTTGGAATGAGCTAGCTGAACAGCATAAGTTTTCTTTTATCAATATTTATCGAGTAAATTGGTCCTCTAAATTGTCTTTTTCACCCTTCTATATCCATTTTGAGAAATCAGAGGCATACAAAGTTAGACTATAGCCACATAAACATGGATGGCATATTAAGGCTCTATCCAATTAAAGGAATGTGTGATGCTGGCAGGGAGCAGTGAGTAAATATGCCAGAGTCCACGGGCCACTGGTGTTCCAATAATTATCAACTTCCTTGTGAAATGAGCTAAACTTCTGCACAATAAAGATCTCAAATCATGTTTGTGGACTTGTGGTCAGTATCTCCAGCAGTAGGCCAGAATTGGTACCTACAGATAGCTATAGAATCATGGAATTTAAGAGGAGAATACAACATAAAAAGAAGGCTAAATGGTTTATCAAATGTTTTAAAATGGATGGCCTATACTTTGACTTAACCTTTTTTTTTTAATTATAAGTTTTTATTGGTTTTACATAAACATTGTACAAAGAACCATATGGTTGAGGGAACGTACAACACAGGGGTAAGAATAGGACAAATGAACATGGAGTGCGTCAAGAAAAATAATCCTCCATGCTAAGATATTGACATATCTCTGGGAGTTTTTGTGGAGGTGAGGCAGTGAGTCTCATTCATCAGGACAAATATTTGCCTCATCCAACATTGGTTAGCCAACAGGAACTATTTGCAAAATAGAACTGGGTAGCAAGATGAGTCTCAAGGAGAGATGGTGAAAAGAAAGGGTTGAGGAAAAGGGAGTGCAGACAGGGAGGAGAAGAAGGAAAGGGAGCAAAAGTAAGAAAGGAAGGGAAGAAGAGAGATGAAAAGAAAGAAGATGAGAAAAAAGGGGGGCCGAGGGGCATGTTCCAGTGTCAAGTGTGAGTCTCACCTGGGGAGTCCAAAGCAAGACCCAGGAGTGCACTTAGGCGATAGGGAGAACGTGGTCCAATAGGGCCATGCCTTCCCAAATCGGTCTGCAGGTTTGGGAGTGACATGGAGTAAATTCTCCATGCGATGGATCTCGTTCACTCTCTCCAACCAGTGAGATATCATCAGTGGCTCGGAAGATCTCCATCTTGCAGGAATGTAGACTTTTGCTGCGTTTAATATATGTCTGAGGAGGGATCATTTGTATCTGCCAAGGGAAACATCATGGTGATGGAGCAATATCCAGGTAGGATTGTCATTTAGAAACCAGTCCATGATGGATGACCAATTGTACGTAAGTCCAGAATAAACTGAGCCTGAAGCAGCTCCAGAAGATATGCAACAGGGTCCCCTTCTCCACCTCACAGCAACCTTTGACTTAACTTGTAAAGGAACACTAAACCTGGAAATGAATAATAAAAGGAAACAAGAAATATAGTTGTCCTCCAAACTTTATGCATTTTGGCATCCTTAGCCAAAACTGTTTTGAACAAACCCAGAAGAGAACACAGAATTTCTGTTGCATCAGGTTCATCTGTGGCTGATGGCTAGTTTAAGAGGGCAGGGTTTAGCAAAGTGGGTAGGGATTTTTGTTTTGTGCTACTTCAGGCAAGTAGGGAAGAATGACTACTGCTCTAGTCAGTTGTCTTACTGCCAAACACTGCACAATGAGTAGGACAGGGGGACACAGCTGATCTACTAGGACACATAGCAAAGATTTCTTTATATATTTGTTAGTTTAATATGAGACAAAATAGGACCAATGGTAAGCAGAAGATGAAGGGAAGAAGAGCTGGGATATTTTGCATTTGTTGTGCATTCTCTTAGTTTCTATAGGCAACATTATCTGTAATAGGGAATTATTTACATAAATTTTGTAGCACTGCAGAAAATAGGTGGAAATCAATAAACTTTGAATTGCAAAAAAAAACAAAAAACTATGAGAGACAAAATGAGGAAACAAATCCAGAAAATCACATTGTCTGATTTTTAAAGAATTTGTTTGCAAATTATGGGGGAAAATAAGTATTTGGTCAATAACAAAAGTTCATCTCAATACTTTGTTATATATCCTTTGTTGGCAATGACAGAAGTCAAACGTTTTATGTAAGTCTTCACAAGGTTGGCACACACTGTTTCTGGTATGTTGGCCCATTCCTCCATGCAGATCTCCTCTAGAACAGTGATGTTTTGGGGCTGTCGCTGGGCAACACGGACTTTCAACTCCCTCCAAAGGTTTTCTATGGGGTTGAGATCTGGAGACTGGCTAGGCCACTCCAGGTCCTTGAAATGCTTCTTACAGTCATATGAAAAAGTTTGGGCACCCCTATTAATCTTAATCGTTTTTAGTTCTAAATATTTGGGTGTTTGCAACAGCCATTTCAATTTGATATATCTAATAACTGATGGACACAGTAATATTTCAGGATTGAAATGAGGTTTATTGTACTAACAGAAAATGTGCAATATGCATTAAACCAAAATTTGACCGATGCAAAAATTTGGGTACCCTTATCATTTTATTGATTTGAATACTCCTAACTACTTTTTACTGACTTACTGAAGCACAAAATTGGTTTTGTAACCTCACTGAGCTTTGAACTTCATAGCCAGGTGTATCCAATCATGAGAAAAGGTATTTAAGGTGGCCAATTGCAAGTTGTTTTCCTATTTGAATCTCCTCTGAAGAGTGGCATCATGGGCTCCTCAAAACAACTCTCAAATGATCTGAAAACAAAGATTGTTCAACATAGTTGTTCAGGGGAAGGATACAAAAAGTTGTCTCAGAGATTTAACCTGTCAGTTTCCACTGTGAGGAACATAGTAAGGAAATGGAAGACCACAGGGACAGTTCTTGTTAAGCCCAGAAGTGGCAGGCCAAGAAAAATATCAGAAAGGCAGAGAAGAAGAATGGTGAGAACAGTCAAGGACAATCCACAGACCACCTCCAAAGAGCTGCAGCATCATCTTGCTGCAGATGGTGTCACTGTGCATCGGTCAACAATACAGCACACTTTGCACAAGGAGAAGCTGTATGGGAGAGTGATGAGAAAGAAGCCGTTTCTGAAAGCACGCCACAAACAGAGTCGCCTGAGGTATGCAAAAGCACATTTGGACAAGCCAGCTTCATTTTGGAAGAAGGTCCTGTGGACTGATGAAACAAAGATTGAGTTGTTTGGTCATACAAAAAGGCGTTATGCATGGCGTCAAAAAAAACAGCATTCCAAGAAAAACACTTGCTACCCACTGTAAAATTTGGTGGAGGTTCCATCATGCTTTGGGGCTGTGTGGCCAATGCCGGCACCGGGAATCTTGTTAAAGTTGAGGGTCGCATGGATTCAACTCAGTATCAGCAGATTCTTGAGAATAATGTACAAGAATCAGTGACGAATTTGAAGTTACGCCGGGGATGGATATTTCAGCAAGACAATGATCCAAAACACAGCTCCAAATCTACTCAGGCATTCATGCAGAGGAACAATTACAATGTTCTGGAATGGCCATCCCAGTCCCCAGACCTGAATATCATTGAACATCTGTGGGATAATTTGAAGCGGGCTGTCCATGCTCGGCGACCATCAAACTTAACTGAACTGGAATTGTTTTGTAAAGAGGAATGGTCAAAAATACCTTCATCCAGGATCCAGGAACTGATTAAAAGCTACAGGAAGCGACTAGAGGCTGTTATTTTTGCAAAAGGAGGATCTACTAAATATTAATGTCACTTTTCTGTTGAGGTGCCCATACTTTTGCACCGGTCAAATTTTGGTTTAATGCATATTGCACATTTTCTGTTAGTACAATAAACCTCATTTCAATCCTGAAATATTACTGTGTCCATCAGTTAATAGATATATCAAATTGAAATGGCTGTTGCAAACACCCAAATATTTAGAACTAAAAATGATTAAGATTAATAGGGGTGCCCAAACTTTTTCATATGACTGTATTTAGCACAACACTCACTGGTAGTGATTATGTGATATGATGCTGTATTATGCATATGCTTAATGATTGGTAAACATATGAGAAGCAGCAAGGTCCCCAAAGGATCATTTTAAGGATAATGTTGGTCCCAAGAGTATCCTATAAGCAAACGTTTGTACCTAGAATATTCTCGCTCCTAGGAGCAGTGTGTATTTATGCATGGTATCATTTGCATGATAATCAGCTTTGCTTGCTCAAATTTCCCTGCAGAATAACAGGAGTTAAGCTAGAAACACTATTATTACACTTGTTGTCGGTGGGAATTTCACAGTCTGTTTCTAATGGTAACAATAACAGATTGTTATGGATTTTCTGCATTGTCTTGGTGATATAAATGGTCTGGGTCTCAATTTAAGAAGGAAGCTTAATCTGCTACTATTATACTGTTGACTGCTAATGGAGAAAAAGGTCTTGGGAAAATGTATACGGGACTCTCTTCAGGACACTGAAATCATAAGTTATTATTACTTTTATTATTATGATCCCCTTGCCAACATCCATTGTGCTATTACAGCAGATGACAACATTTTAAAGATGGCACCTTCTCAGGAGCTGAACAGATACCATAGCTGCCAGGTCTCCATTGTATTATACTTTGTAGACCCAGCGGCACACGTGACCAGTGGTGCGTGCGTTCTGCCATGTTTCCCAGAATGAGATCCAGGGTGACGTCCAGTAGCTGTAACAGCCCAAGGGTCTATTGAAGGCTCCCAGGCCTGTCTATGGCAGCCCTGTAATAGAAGTAAATAGATATGTCAATATACTGCAATACATTAGTTTTGTAGTATTTGTAGTAGTGATCAGACTAGGGTTGAAGTCTCCTAGAAGAACTTTAAAACATTTTAAAAGTTTTTAAAAAATAATTTTTATGAAAGCATAGCCGCACCACCCTTTTTATGTTGTTTCACCTCCCAAAAAGTTTGAATGAAAAGTTATCAAGATGTGAGAGATTCCCCAAAATGATATAAATATATAGCCTTGGAAAAAAAAAAATGTCAAAGTTATGGATTTTTTTAAGGTATACAAATCTATATAAATTTGGTATCATTGTAATCGTAATGACCAGCAGAATATAGGTAATGTCATTTTAGCTGCACAGTGAACGCTGTAAAAACAAAACCCATAAGAAAATAGCGCAAATGCAGGTTTTTTTCTAAATTCCTCCCATTTTAAATTTATTGCATCTTTCGAGTTTATTGTCTAGAATGGTAGCACTATGAAGTACAATATGTCCTGCAAAAAATAAACCCTCATGCTATCTGTGAATGGAAACATTTTATAGTTTTAGCTTTTTGATCACTGAGAGTAAATAAAAAAAAAATTAAAAAATTGGCAGTGGCAGGAAGAATTTAATATTATATTTTTTTGTTTGCTTGCGATTCCTATAAGCAGAATGTGGATAATCAGAGACATAGTATCAGTACTGTATGTAACAGGTAAGGTTATGTTCACATCTGTGTAGTCTCCATTGGAGATTCTGTCACAGTGTCCACCTGAAATCTGCATGTAGGACTTCTTCCTCCACCGGTTTGAGTTTTAAAATTACGATCACCCGACGGTTGATCACCTGATGGACCCCATTATAGTCGAGTCTGTCAGAGTCCGTGTGTAACCGATTATTTTTTTTTGCAGCCCTCCTATCCGTTGTTCTGGTCAGACCAAAACAACAGTTAGACAATGCTACTGTGACCTAGCGTAATCAGTGGGGCAATGCCATGGCTCAGTATTAAGTATTGCAGCACTGGGGTCTTCCGACTGAATATGATCAAGGCCAAAATTTTGTATATTTCCCTTCTGTTTCCTAGAGCTGACTTCAGATTCTCCGGTTTTCTTCCACACATTAAAAACAACATGCTAATACTGTAGGTTACTTTGTTTCCCACGCAATTGACCCTAGAGTAAGTGTGTGTCCAAGATCGAAAAATTAGATTGCAATCCCTGTGTTACCTGTTGAAGTCATGTGTTAACATATCTGATGCTGTCTATCAAGTACCGACTGCGTAGAGGAAAGAGGAATAGTGACACCCAGTTGTCAACCTATTCTCCAGAATTGTTATATTTTGGGAAATACAAGTATTTACTCAAAAACTTTACTGAAACACTTCAGGGGCGATGACAGCTCCTCTTCGAAGCACTGCAGAATACTGTATGTTTGTGCTATATAAGCAGCAAAAAAAATCTCACATATGATTTGTTGTAATGCGTTGCTATTTAAAACATTGAGCATCTGCTTGTGTCCTAGTTGCTATCATGTATCCAACCATTGTGACTACTGTGCCATAATTTTACTCTATGAAGATGTCTGAAGGAACTGTAAAACAGAAAATGTTATAAGAAAGAGTAAGAACTCGCTCAGTGTAACAAAATGACTCATGGATTACATTAGATTTTGTACAATTTATAAAAAAAAAATGGTTAATTCAGTTTCTAAGCCATAACTAGGAAATGAGTTTAAAAGTAAGGCAGTTTAAATAGTAATATTTATCTACATCGCCCAACTAATAATACATGAAGCGTATGAAAAAGAAGTTATTGTAGCGTCTTAAGAGTTTTATTTTAAGCTAACGCTCCTGTTCACCTTTCTACTGTTAATAGGAGCAATTTTTCTTGAAAGTGCTGTGATAGGTACTAACTTGTTTTAAGTGATTTGATAAAGTACAGCTTTTAGCTGAACACGGTTCTCTTGTGCTCTGTTGCCTTTTCCAGTGAATATGCCATGAAAGCTTTCCTGGTGACTGAGTCGGCATGAGCCTTATGGGACTTACGAGACCGCCTATTATGTGCTTCACATCATTCTGTCTTTTTACTGCTAATCACCCCTGTCTAGCTAGTGCAAAACTTTCAGGTTCCAAAGTTCTTTCCTCCATAACTGTGAATTAGGCTGATATTACCAGTATGTATATATATGAGAGAGTGTGAGAGAGAGAACCCTAACAAATATATATAGGTTTTATTATATTCATAATGTATTAGGCTATGTTGATATTTGTGCCGTTGCAATGTCCGTCTGAAGTCGGACAGACTACAATGTCTTGCACACACAGCTCTTTCGTCTGCCATTTTCAGTTTTAAAACTATGGACCCCATTATAGTCAATGGGGTCCATTGGGCTCGGTGTATAACTGCTATTTTAGCGGTCCGCCTTTCCGCAGTTCTGGTCCTCCGATGGACCAGAATAAAGGATAGCCTACACTAATGTGAACTTAGCATCATTTGGCATGCACACCAATACAGCCGAGCTGACCCTTCATCTGTATTAGAATCTATATAGAAAAAAGATATTGCTGACCATGATGCTGACACATGCTAACCTCTTAACCTTTCATATATACTTCTAGTGTATTGACAACGTTACATACATAAGACTGAATTAAATGCCCACTCTGAAATAGATTTAGTCATAGTATAGCCAAGATACAGTAGACTATATTGAATATGGTTGACTGCAGTGTCTAAGGGGTTATAGCACGGGCAGAGATGTTATGCTTACAGTGCTGGCCAAAAGTATTGGCACCCCTGCAATTCTGTCAGATAATACTCAATTTCTTCCAGAAAATGATTACAATCACAAATGCTTTGGTAATAATATCTTCATTTATTTTGCTTGCAATGAAAAAACACAAAAGAGAATGAAAAAAAAAGTCAAATCATTGATCATTTTACACACGCCGACGGATAGTACGGGTTGACACTGTTGTACCCTCGGACTGCAGATCAGCTAGAACTTGTTTGGATGTTAGTCGAGGTTCTTTAGCCACCATCCACACAATCTTTCGTTGAAATCTCTCGTTAATTTTTCTTTTCCGTCTGCATCTAGGAAGGTTAGCCACAGTGCCATGGGCTTTAAACTTCTTGATGACACTGCGCACAGTAGACACAGGAACATTCAGGTCTTTGGAGATGGACTTGTAGCCTTGAGATTTCTCATGCTTCCTCACAATTTTGCTTCTCAAGTCCTCAGACAGTTCTTTGGTCTTCTTTCTTTTCTCCATGCTCAATGTGGTACACACAAGGACACAGGACAGAGGTTGAGTCAACTTTAATCCATTTCAACTGGCTGCAAGTGTGATTTAGTTATTGCCACCACCTGTTATGTGCCACAGGTAAGTAACAGGTACTGTTAATTACACAAATTAGAGAAGCATCACATGATTTTTCAAAGGGTACCAATACTTTTGTCCACCCCCTTTTTATGTTTGGTGTGGAATTATATCCAATTTGGCTTTTTGACAATTCTTTTTGTGGTTTTCCATTGAAGACAAATTAAATGAAGATATTATTACCAAAGCATTTGTGATTGCAATCATTTTCTGGAAGAAATTGAGTATTATCTCACAGAATTGCAGGGGTGCCAATATTTTTGGCCAGCACTGTATATAATTACATCATAACACATGCATGTCTATGAGGGAACTACTTCTGTAACTTACATACATGGAAAGGGTAGGTGCTATTTCTGCCCTTGAAGAGAGGTGTAATCACTTATTCAGGAGGCACAGCAAAATTCCTCCATCTAAATTAAAAGGGTTGCCTAGCACCAAATGGATTTTTTATACTTATGACCTGCATAGGATAAGTCAGCAGTATGTGATTTGTGGGGGTCCAACACTTGGACTCTGTACACATCGGCTGCACCAGCAGTGTCTGGGTGCTGGAAGTTATAGCAGGTGTACACACTGTCTATGCAAGTAATAGGAGCAGTGAAGCATTCCCATCCCAATGGTTTCAGGGAAGTGCAGCGCTATTCCTATATACAGTCATATGAAAAAGTTTGGGCACCCCTATTAATCTTAATCATTTTTAGTTCTAAATATTTGGGTGTTTGCAACAGCCATTTCAATTTGATATATCTAATAACTGATGGACACAGTAATATTTCAGGATTGAAATGAGGTTTATTGTACTAACAGAAAATGTGCAATATGCATTAAACCAAAATTTGACTGGTGCAAAAGTATGGGCACCTCAACAGAAAAGTGACATTAATATTTAGTAGATCCTCCTTTTGCAAAAATAACAGCCTCTAGTCGCTTCCTGTAGCTTTTAATCAGTTCCTGGATCCTGGATGAAGGTATTTTTGACCATTCCTCTTTACAAACAATTCCAGTTCAGTTAAGTTTGATGGTCGCCGAGCATGGACAGCCCGCTTCAAATTATTCCACAGATGTTCAATGATATTCAGGTCTGGGGACTGGGATGGCCATTCCAGAACATTGTAATTGTTCTTCTGCATGAATGCCTGAGTAGATTTGGAGCTGTGTTTTGGATCATTGTCTTGCTGAAATATCCATCCCCGGTGTAACGTCAAATTCGTCACTGATTCTTGTACATTATTCTCAAGAATCTGCTGATACTGAGTTGAATCCATGCGACCCTCAACTTTAACAAGATTCCCGGTGCCGGCATTGGCCACACAGCCCCAAAGCATGATGGAACCTCCACCAAATTTTACAGTGGGTAGCAAGTGTTTTTCTTGGAATGCTGTGTTTTTTTGACGCCATGCATAACGCCTTTTTGTATGACCAAACAACTCAATCTTTGTTTCATCAGTCCATAGGACCTTCTTCCAAAAGGAAGCTGGCTTGTCCAAATGTGCTTTTGCATACCTCAGGCGACTCTGTTTGTGGCGTGCTTTCAGAAACGGCTTCTTTCGCATCACTCTCCCATACAGCTTCTCCTTGTGCAAAGTGTGCTGTATTGTTGTCGATGCACAGTGACACCATCTCCAGCAAGATGATGCTGCAGCTCTTTGGAGGTGGTCTGTGGATTGTCCTTGACTGTTCTCACCATTCTTCTTCTCTGCCTTTCTGATATTTTTCTTGGCCTGCCACTTCTGGGCTTAACAAGAACTGTCCCTGTGGTCTTCCATTTCCTTACTATGTTCCTCACAGTGGAAACTGACAGGTTAAATCTCTGAGACAACTTTTTGTATCCTTCCCCTGAACAACTATGTTGAACAATCTTTGTTTTCAGATCATTTGAGAGTTGTTTTGAGGAGCCCATGATGCCACTCTTCAGAGGAGATTCAAATAGGAGAACAACTTGCAATTGACCACCTTAAATACCTTTTCTCATGATTGGATACACCTGGCTATGAAGTTCAAAGCTCAGTGAGGTTACAAAACCAATTTTGTGCTTCAGTAAGTCAGTAAAAAGTAGTTAGGAGTATTCAAATCAATAAAATGATAAGGGTACCCAAATTTTTGCACCGGTCAAATTTTGGTTTATCATTTTCTGTTAGTACGATAAACCTCATTTCAATCCTGAAATATTACTGTGTCCATCAGTTATTAGATATATCAAATTGAAATGGCTGTTGCAAACACCCAAATATTTAGAACTAAAAATGATTAAGATTAATAGGGGTGCCCAAACTTTTTCATATGACTGTATATACTTAAATAGAAGTGCCAGCATGTGCTCCCCGCCACAGCTGTAACCTCCAGTACCCAGACGCTGCTGGTACTGCTGATCTGTGCGGAGTCCGTGTTGGACCCCCATAGATCACATGCTAGGTCATCAGTATAAAAAATCCATTTAGAACCAGATAACCCCCTTAATCCATGAGAAACAGATCCTAGTGAGAAATTGGTTTTGGTTTATAGTCCACTTTAAATAGTTGCTTTCTGCTGTTTTTTTGGGGTCCATTATTATATTAGCATTTGGACCTACAGTAGTTTCACAGTCAGACCATGAAAGACTGTCCCACTGTCCATAGATAGGCACTTACCCCCTCCCTTGGATACCAGACAGTGTTATGCCATTTGTCATACTGGAGCAGCTTCTGCTCCAGAATGACAAATGGCACAAATTTAATACACAATATACTGTATATTTAGTATTTTTTTAGTGCTTAGCTCTTTATCATTACTATTAAATGTTATTTTCTAAAAACCAGACAACTATGTGAATTCATATTAGCACTGTACAGGATTTCTAGTATTCCTTCTAGATGTATTTCCATTACTTCAATCAATCTACCTGTGTAATTTCCTGCCAGTAAGGTTAGATCATTACTGTAAAATGACTGAGCAAGCACGCTTTACTGTGTATATTCTATTTCATATCATATATTAAGAAGCCAATCCACTTGGAAACCTTCACAGAAAATAGATAAGTGCTGGCTGATGATCCCAATCGCTGCGCAGTGATGATATTGGCTACTTGTATACTTTTCACTTACTGTGTCAGCTGTTTCTCTTCCTACTTTGATGCTTTTCCTCACCAGATCTATTTTATATGTCAACCACTTTTCAGGATATTTCATTATTAGTACATCATAGACTGGGTTTTTTTTTCTTGAGATTTGTGCCGATAGAAAGGACTCAGGACTTCATTTAATAGGTCTGTGTATCATCGTGTCAGCAAAATGCCTCTGTATATTGAAAGCTTCACCGATCTTCAAGTGCATTTGGTATTTATTCATTTATTGTCCTGTGTTGATATCAGTATTGCAGTTTTAAAGCAGATTTGTGTAATAGGATTTGTCTCAGGTGTATCAGTTGCATCATTTCCAGTAGACACATGTAATTGGATGTTCTGCATAAGACATTAGGTGGGAACATTGTGATAAAATTAAACATTTAAAGCATATTATCCAACCACATAGATCCACTTTCAGGAGATTAATATTGTCTTCTTTTCTCAGACAGAGGCGGGAGGTGGGTGGATTTTTATGAAGCTGCAGCCTTGAAACACAAATTCAGTACGTAGACAATAATCGTACTATATGATCATATATACAGTTTTATTTGTTATTTCCAAGTGAAACCTGAAAACTCTGAAATAATGTAACATGGTGCCCTGAAGCACAGAAGCCCGTAGTGTTATGAGGAAGTGTTATGCACTTTCAGAGCTTGGACTACCAGTGTATAACAACTAGATTTGTTCATAGTGGATGTAGCACAAATAGAGTGCAAATACGTACATTTAGGCCCGGTTCACATCTGCGTTCGGGTTTCCGTTCAGGGAGTCCACTTGGGGACCCCCCAAACGGAAACCTATATGCATAGAAAAGCGGTTACCTAAGGAAACCCGCGGACCCCATAGACTATAATGGGGTCCGTGTGGTTTCCGCTCAGTTTCTGCACGAAACATACGGAGAGAAAAGTGCTGCTAGCAGAATACATTTTGCAAATCAGATAATGATGGATCTGACTGTGATTTATACCGTCATCCCCTTTAAAATAATTGGGACTGAAATAAGAGACGAAGGGGTGTCTGGAATTAGAAAATCTTGAACAACTGTTCAAACAGAAATATATACATGGATTTATAATACATGGTACAGCATGTCGTAGCTTTTATACCTTGTGCATATTGCACACAATATCCACAAATAAACTTGTAGTTTGGCATAGTGTAGTAATAGAGGATATATATATACAGCAATCTGTGAATGTGTTAAGATCAGTTCCCTAGAGAAGCATTTGCATTGATGTAGAAAGCAGAGTGTGGGCTATCCTGCATGACTATCCACATGACAACCGGGATCATTATGAGATAATGCATTGCAAATAAGTCCCTCTGGACCTTGTACACAGTCCTCTAGAGTGCACACAGCACATGAACCAGCTTCATGCTTTGGCATAGGATTTATAATAACCGTTTTCTTTATATTTGAGTAGAGAGAATAATTCATTGATAGTTTCCTTTGCATACTGTGACATGAATACTGCTTATTCTTCTTGCAAACACTCTGTGTTTTGTAAGTGATATGTAAATTATAAATTCAGTAATTGAAAGTTGGCCAAAACCTGACAATTACAGCGATATTGGCTGACTCTTTCATGTGTATGGGGGCGTGCTGATTCTCCCCTAACACATGACATCAGGGAAAAGAAGGACTGGGCCAGTTGATTTTCAGTGCCTGATCTGTATCTTGGAGGTAAGTTTGGCAGAGGCTTACTCCACTCTCTGCACTGAAAGCACACACATACTCAGCCTGGGGATTTTGCAGTAGTTTTCTTTACTAGTTGACCTCTGTACATACAGTGGAAAAGCAACACTTCTTGACAGCAGTACACAAGAGCTCCTAGCAATGGGGCAGTCCAAAGAGACTCCTTAAAGTAAATCCACTTTTGAAAGAGACTTTTAAAATACTGAGAATGGTATAAAATAATAAAACTATACATACTCACTTCACCACACCTGCACTTGCAGTTCTCATATGACCTGGGTTTCCCAATGGTCTTTAGTTCCTCTCTCTCAGAACCCACAAGAAATGATCCTCAACAAATGACCATGCGGAGCAGAAAACCTGCCTCACCAGTGGCTGTCTGAGCGTTATTTCCCATGAATCAAGAGGAATTAGAGACTGGTAGAGTACTTTGGCAAAGATATCAGCAGAGGATTGGTCAGATGATTTTGCAGCAACCCAGTAGAGGAGTGAGCAGGGGGTGGGAGTAGGCTGTGATTCATTGGCTGGATTGTAGTTATGAGGTCCATCCAAAAATGACCCTTAGGCCGAGGCCCCACATTGAGAAAACACTGCAATTTGGCCGTGGCGTTTTACAGTACCTGCAAACTGGATGGGATTCTACCTAATCCTATCCACACATTGCAGAAAAATATCCAAAGCGGAAATGCTGTGATTTCAAAAAACTGTTGCATTTTTGTAAATCTCAGCATGTCAATTATACCTAAAGAAAAGCTGGCATTTTCTATATAGGTATAATAGAGGCAGAAAGTCCGCAGAGGAAAACTCTGCGGACTTTCTGTGAAAAGCGCTCCGGAAAAAAAAATGTGTTTCTGCCATAATCTCTTTCGCATCGTTTTTTGGCTGCGGCTCTCTACGTGGGGCCTTAGCCTCACAGTGCATTATCCTATCTCCTGACTGCAGAATATCATATGGATCTGACTTTCCGTTAACAGGGTGTTGGCTTAATCAGTACTACTAATCTCTCATAGTTCTGCTGAACCAAAGTTAGATCACCATTTTTCATTCAGTTAGTGTTGTAGGGTTTTCAGTGAAAGTGTATTTGTGCTCTATAGCCATTGATGTTTTCAAGATGGACCATCATATGGAGAGGAGTTTCGCCAATCTGCACTGCCCATTTTAAAGCAGATTTTTAAACCAAACTTTAGATTTCTGTGTATTGGACTCCAATAAGTAAGTACCAGCTGCAGGTTAAAATTGTTGCCAAAAGTAGATTTCTGTTCTGTTTTCTGATTTGAAGAAATCTTCTCATTAAAAGTATTGCATTTACGGTGTTTTGATGCCTCTATTGGCTTTACCTTAGCACACAACAAAATGCCCATCTCCCATATTCAATACATCCCATTGAAAATGGGATTGTCTACATATGGAGAGTTTTGTTCTCTCATAATGCCCTCCTAATGTGTGTGATTTCATGACACGTTGTAGATGTTAATAAACTGCTAGATATTTCAGGATTTGGTCACTTTCCAAAGCTCTGCTTTAATTGGAAAGGCTGAGCGCAGCGTATAAAAGTTTAAACATTTGTGTGTGTGATGCAAGCTAATTGCACATTTCTGAGCAGATCTTGCCAAGTGACAGCTCCATCTGCGGTGGCGGGTTTCAAGCTTTTGTCAACAGATGACAATAGGCATTCACATTTAGAGGAGAAAAGTGATCATTATGTGATATACAAACTTGTCAAGAGGTGTGGGTGCAAGCCTGCTAAAGAATTACACTCCATCAACATCATACTTCCTCAATGGAATTCCATTGTTGTAGCAGAAAACAATTCCTAATGCACACTCCTTATACAATATTGACATTGACATTATCTGACAGAAGAAACAAATGATTCCAATGTTATCAACAAAAGATTCATAAGGTGATAAAAAAAAAGTCACTTCATCCCTATGGACATCTTAGAAGCACTCAAGCTACTTAGTCATAAGCTGAGGTTACCAATTACTGCACCCACTTAGAACCACCGCTGGCCTCTACAAATGTGGGTACAGTTAAACAATTGGTCTTACGCTAATCATAAATATGTGTTCTAATTCAACAAGTGTTGGAATTTGAAACATGTACAGGTAGATGTTTCCTCTATAAAGTTCCTGCCACTAGGTATCTCCCTTGTAGTTAATTTGTAGTTCACTCCTTTTATGGAAGTACTCCATAGATACAAGATAGAGGCAAGACAGACAATGAGCATAGGGGGCATTTCTTTTATCTTTTCACACAGTAAATAGAGATGGGAGGGATTGATTCTACTTACAGCCTGCAGCCTGCCACACACACACACACACACACAGGTCTGCAAACTGCTCTGCGCACTGGACTGAACATTCTGCACATCTGTCTGTATCTGTATTGTATATAAGATCTCTGTATAGGTAACAGTATTATCATCATTTTGTTTTATTAGTAGTAGTTTACAAAAACATTCTTCATTGTAAATATTGTGTTTCCTGCATTGTTACATTTTATTTGACCTGTTTGTCAACTTAATATGAAATGAAAACCCGTATAGAAGGATGTATTGGCTACCGTGCGCTGAATAATTTATTGTGTCTTGGCCTAGGACCTGCTCACACTAGATGTAATGAAAAATGATGAGTGGAAAGAATGTGATCACTCCTGCTAATTGTCCTTTTCTTGACTCATTAAACTTGTGTTTGGCAAAAAAACCTGCAAGGAGTGAAGAACCAGCCCAAGGATAGCATCTAAATGACAAAAAAGAGAATGCCTAATTTCACTGGAGAAGCCTGTTCTTCTTGAAAAGATGTATATAAAACAGCACTAATATAAACATTGAGGGGCATGTAAAAAAAAAACATATCTAAGTATGCTATGTCTTTTCCATTGAAATGGTGAATGCTGTTATGACACAACTTTTCGGTTTTCTGTTATTGCACCATGTGAAAATTTATCGACATTTTTTATTACAGTAATATGATATTGCAGGTCCACATTTTTGGAGCTAAACAGTTGTGTGTGCTGATAAAAATGCAAAACAAAACAGCATGCATCAAATAAAAAGATAATTGTATTATCAATACATATAAAGGAATATTCCAGGACATAAGATTGAGGCTGCAGCAACTTAAAGGGAATGTGTCACGTGAAAAATTCAGTCACCCCCCCCCCCCGATCACTGTGCATAGAAATAGCTGTCAATCATTGATAGGACCACCTCCTTGACATCTCAACATAGAAAGGGCAAAAAATTCAATAAATAAATGACAAGTTATACTGAATCTTTTCCACACAATTATACATCAATCTGTTCGGCTCCTTCTGATTTATAACGTGCTGCCTGAACAGCATTTTCATTGTGACAGGTTCCCTTTAAAAGGGTTATTTTTCTCTGACAATGCATTTTTGTTAAAAGGATCTCCCAACAAAAAGGTGGTTACACGGATGATGACTGTGAACACAATGCCACAATACAAAGCATCCAGTACCTCTAGTGAAAGATAATAATGTCCATGCTCTTAGAGTCTCAAGTGTGATACCACTATAAGGTGTGCCACTTAAAGTTCAGCCATATCCTGCAGAATTATCCTTCTTTGTACGTTATTAACAGAAAATTATAAGTATCTGCCATTTACAGATATAATTCAATTGCATCCCAGTAGTGGTCTTGGTGCCAATACTTCTAGGTGATATGTTAGAAGTTGTTCGAAATGACAGTAAGCTTTTCCACGTTTCTCCATTCACTTGAATTTATCAGTCTTGTAGCGCTGATGGCTGAGAGTACCTTCATTTTCAGGATAAGTGGGGGGCCCAGAGAGTGGACACCTAGTGATAAAACTGTTTTGGTAAATCCTTTATATTTTTATAAAGGATACTCCATTTAAAACAAATGTTTCCTACATGTTCTATTTAGAAATTCCATATGCTTCTCAGCTTTTTTATCTTCTAGAGACTCCTATCTCTATATAGCAACAGAGTGAATCAGGCTTTAGTGACACGCTTTCTCTACTTGGGTCTTTGATATGTGTCACTCATACAGACAGCAGAATTTTCTGAATGATGAAATTGCATGGACTTTAGCACACAGACTCCCTACAAAGAGCAACCAAAACTCCTATCCAGTGGCTTAACTAGGAATGGCTGGGTCCCAAGGCGAACATTTGACATGGGGCCCCCCCTCAACCCGCCGCCCCCAACCCCCCCCACACACAAACCGCATTCCTGCGCACACGGTATTATGCCCCATAGTGGCCCCTGCACACGGTATTATGCCCCATAGTGGCCCCTGCACACGGTATTATGCCCCATAGTGGCCCCTGGACACGGTATTATGCAGCATAGTGGCCTCTGCACACAATATTATGCCCCATAGTAGCCCCTGCACACAGTAGTTTGCCCCATAGTGGCCCCTGCACACAGTAGTTTGCCCCATAGTGACCCCTGCACACAGTAGTTTGCCCCATAGTGGCCCCTGCACACAGTATTATGCCCCATAGTGGACCACCCATGAACGATTATTATACTCTGGGGTCTTTTCAGACCCCAGAGTATAATGATCGGAGACCCAGGGGAGGATAGAAACATAGAAAACACTGCAACTTACCTCTTCCTCACTCCGGTGCACTCCCGTGCGCTACTTCGGCCATCTTCAATGTCGGACCGGATCTCACCAAACAGGCCCGAAGCCTGCGGAGCGGCGGAGAGGTGAGTTACAGTGTTTTTTATGTTCGCTCACCTCCCCTGGGCCCCGATCGTTATACTCCGGGGTCTCAAAAGACCCCGGAGTATAACGATAGCAGTGATTGTGGGGTTCGCGGTAGCGACTGCCACAGGGCTCCGGGCCCCGTAATGTTCCGGGCCCTGTGGCAGTCGCTACCACTGCTACCCCGGTAGTTATGCCCCTGCTCCTACCACAGATACCAATGATGATCAGACAGGCTCCGGTCACACAGTTATAATGACAGTTTAACCATTTCAACTATTACATACGGTTTCTTTGCTTTTTTTAGGAGACTATAGAGGGGAGAATAACCACACTGTCCTCCCAGCAGGCAGAGTTGCTATTGTATATCATGGATTGATAGCAAAGGACAAGGAAGCTTATGTTTCATCAGACGCAAACAGTGGTCAAGGGGGGCAAGTGACTAATAGACTATTGGGTGGGTGATGCAGCACCTGTAAGTTATGTTTCCACTGGAGTTTTTTTTTTAAGTTTTATGTTTAGTTTTCTAAATATTCCAAGTTATTAAAATTGGCCAGCAGTTGACATAAGACTTTCTTTACTTAATTTTTTATATAAAATTGTTTACAGCATCTTGATGAATAACTTTTTAGTCCTACAAAAAAAAAGTTTCTAATATGTTCCTAAGACTCTAATGGTTAAATCTTACTTGTGTGTGCAGCCTTCCAGATTTTTCACCTCGTTTTAACCATTCGTTTTGCACATTTTTCTTTATTACAAATACAGCAGTTCAAGACTTTCTTTCCTTTATGCAAATTTTTGTTGCTATGGCTTTGAAATCATGCGAGAATATATTCGATGAGGACTGCAGGCTGTTCGGCTTTTCTCATAAGAGGCAAACTTGAGCCGTTCTCTGTGACAGCAGAATACAAGGGTCATGAAATTATAGGAATTAAGATAAAAATGTACAGTATTTACTATTATTTTTAGTCTATTTGCCGCACCAAGTCACCTCAGGGTTTTCATCCGATTTTTAAAGCATTCTGAATTTTTACTGTAATAACAGTATTGACCCAATGTTTTACCTATGAACAAAGCTTTATATAAATGGGATTGTAGGTGGTTAGAAAAAGGGGTTGCCACTTGTGTATAGGTTGTGTATGATACTGCAGCTTAGCCCCATTGAAGTGGATCATTTGGTTGGTTTAACAGTTAGGTTAAGGTCATTTATAACGAAATGTAGCTAAAAAAACGCAGCAAAAACGAGTTGCATTTTCTTCTGCAGGATTTTTCATTGAGTTTTTGCTGTGTTTTTCTCGGTGCATTTTTTTTCCCCTATTAAATCTATTAACTCTTTTCAGCATATCTTTTTTTCTACAACGTGTGAATGAGATTAATGAAATCTTATTCACTTTGTTGGTACTGTAAAATGCAAGGTTTTTTCTGCTACATTTCCGCAGTAGACAAAAACATTGTGTTTCTGTGATGTGGGGCCTCAATCTTAAAGGGATTGGCCACTTTCAGACCAATATTAAGAAATAAATGTTATTGCTTGATGTCATTCATTCTGCTTACATCTAGTGTATGAAATTCTGACCATGGTCATGTGATTTACGGTCCATGGTCATGTGATAAACACACAGGTGCACAGATTGTTATAGTCTAAGCACAGTAATCAGACATCTGCTTGGTAATGAGCTGTGCACCTGTGTGCATCACATGACCATGGACCGGAAATCACATGACCATGGTCAGACTTTTATCCACTAGAAGTAACGGAATGAATGACAGCAAGCAGAGATCTAGAAAACCGTGAGGAAATGATATAGAAAGTATATTGGAAAATTGTACAACTTTTTATTATACAAACAATAACATTTGTCTCTCAATATTGGTCCGAAAGTGGCCAACCCCTTTAAAGAAGTTGTCCAGGCATTTTTATTTTTTAATGCCTGTACAATTGTGGGAGGTGAAAAAAAAAATCATACTCACCTGTCCCTGATGCTCCGGTGTCCTCCCAGCACGATCCGGTCCTGCTGATCCGGCTTCTTCTCAAAGTGAAACTGCTCGCCGTCTCTGACGTCACAGACCCCTTCCTCTGAAGCCGCTGATTGGCCTCAGCAGTCATGTGACCTATATATTTCCCATACCTTTTGTAGCCATTCTTGGCTTTGGCTCAAAAAACGCAGCAAAATTTGCAACAAAAAAAACTGTGTATTTCAGTTACAAAGATTTATCACTCCTGCTTACTGTGCAGAGTACAGATATATAGAATCAAATGTGTCATACAGGTCACTGGATGCCTTGTCCTATTTTTGTCCATTTTTGCAGATCCTTCAATAAACTGGAATGTATGAGGGATCTGTGAAAATGAGTGCCCCTTGGGTGCATAAATGACTGTGAAAAACGTACATTTTTCACAGCCGTTTTCAACCACGGTTGTGTGAATCTACAGTAGGTGTAGGCCTCATGCACACTACAGTGAAAAACAGACATGTAACAGACCTTTTTAGAACTGACATAAAAAACAGAGTGGAAAAAAAACCAATGAAGTTCATCTTTTTTTACAACGATTAAAAACTGATTCAAAATGCAAGTTAAAAACTAACACAGCCAGAAAACTGGTGAAAAATAATTGACACACTGATGGAAAACTGACATTAAAAACGGATGGTTTCATCCATACTATAATCAGCATGGGACATTATGTTGCTGGGAGGCAGGGATGGGTGAAACTCAGTCGTTAGACAGTTTAGTGTCTTCTTTGGAGACTACACACACAAGTATAATGGAAAGATCTGCACCTATTCTGGGTTTTTGACCCACTTCTGGTTTTGGCTCATAAACACTGATACAAAACACTGATTAGAACACTGAAGTGTGAATAAAGTTTTAGTTCTATATGATAGGGTATATAGAAGTGAATTGGATATCTTTACTACAGATTGTAAACAATACTATGTACAACACAATGTGCATACATATCTATCCAAAACACATTGTGAACACATATTATACTGTACACCATGTTGGCTCCTTTTCCCATTGCTTGGTAAACTGACACAAGCGCCCTAGGTTCTGGGTGCACCTCAAGCAGTCCTTAACAGCCATACAACTTGTATACGAGGCACATTATGATAATATGGAATGAATTAACGCAAGGACCTTTCTTACAAGTTTCTTACAAGTAATGTGTCACTGGTTCAAGCATTACAATGTCTTTTATTTTGGTGATATACAATGTATATTTTGTGGTAAGTGGAAGAATGATATTAAAGACTTTTATTAAGATCCCCCAAAATGCAGATAGTATCATAAAATAAAAAAGGGATGGGAATATCTCTCCTTGAGGAGAGCACCAGTGAAGGTGTGTAGAGATTTTAATTGCCTTTTGCCCTCTACTAAGCATCTACATATCACTAGGCATTATGGGAAAAGGAGCTGGGAAGCTCATGCGCCCTCTGTTGGATGTAACAGATCCTCAATTTGCTTTTGACTCACTGAGTCTTGAGACAGCAAATGGGATTTTAGCCAAGCCAATTTCACTTATCTGCATACAGCGCCGTTTCGGGATTTTTGTCCCTCATCAGTGCAGAGCAAAGTGAGTTGGCTGGCTTTGTGGGAGGCAATGAGTGGCTCAGGGACAGGAATATCTCTCCTTGAGGAAAGATCTGTTACATCCAACAGAGGGCGCATGAGCTTCCCAGCTCCTTTTCCCATAAAATAACAAAAGAAGCCTTAGTCACCTGTCACATATCCCTCATTCTAGCACCGCTCCAGTGCTCCCTGCTGGTCTTTGTTTCCGGCACTGCAGCATTTACACTATCGACTACCCTACATGACCCCGGATGCCAGTAATTGGTTGCAGCGATCACATGGTGTTATCTGATATGTTATTGGCTGAGAGCTCTGGAGCCTTTTCACGGTCTCAGAAAACCAGTTCAGTTGTACAGTATATTGTCATATATACTGTATATTTACAAGGATTCTTGCTGTACTTGAGATACAATTGTAGTCTAACATTAGCTTCATTTTACAGCTATTAATAAAGCAAACTAATTATCTTGTTAGAGTTCTGCTCCCAACAAATTGAAACATAAATGAAATTGAAGCATTGTAATATTAGGCACTTAAAGTCAGCATAAATAGCATAAAAAAGTAGCCAATGCATAACACTACCATTGAATTAAACATAAAGTTTAAGAGGTTTTCAGAAGAGAATAATATCTTAATTAAATTCACGCATCCGCTATTAATATGTTGCAATGTGAACTATCACTAGTAAAGTTAATGAGTTCCAAATCACCAGGTTTTAGTGTATTAATCGGGGATGATTCCAGCAGTGTTAAGAATTTACCTGTCACTTTTAGGACTACATGCTGTATGGGCACAGTCATCAGTCTTTGCTTGCATTTAGCTTAAGGCTAAAATACCTAAAGTGAGTCTACCACCATCTTGAATGCACACATTTTCATCTGTATGGCTGCCACTGCTGGAGCATGCATTTTTGTCATCTACACATCCCCTAATCTAAAGATTAACAGGTTCCAATGTTCCGTGACCAGAGGCAAAGATTATTGCTCTGGCAGACGAGACCACTGCTCGGGTGCACCGAACAGCTCATTTGCATACAGATTAAAAATTTATTTTCTCAAAAGCAAGATTGCACTCTTTTCGTCACTAAAGTCCCAACAACAGCATATAAGTGGTTTAGAAGTTATTTTTATGGTGGTAGACTCCTTTAAAGTCTCTAAACAGTGTAGTGTTCCAACCATTTGATGACACTAAGGCTGGTTGCACACGACCATGTGCTTACCTCTGGCCGTGAATTAAAGACATGTGCAGCATATGGGGGACCCCGTGTGCCGCCCATGCACCGACTGTGCTTTTGCGTCTCCTTTCGTTTAATGAATAGGAGCCATGGAAGTAGTGCCGCAAAATTGGACAGGAATAGTACCTGTTCCATATGCTGCCCGGACTGTCGGCCCGCACACGTGACCGTGTCATTCATGGTCATGTGTACGGGCCCATACAAATGAATGGGTCAGTGTGCTATCCGGGAAAAACCCTGATAGCACACTGACCATGCACACGGTCGTCTGCAAGAGGCCTAAGACTAAGGCGCCATTTAGTGACACGCAAAGCCAAAAAATGCTGCAGAAAAAAAAATGCTGCGGAGCTACATCACGTTTTTTTTCCTCTGCGGACTTTCTGCCCTTATTATACGGAAAATGCCATCGTTTCTATAGGTATAATTGACATGCTGCAGTTTTCAAAAACACAAGCGCTTTTGAAAACGCTGCTTTTCCACTGCAGATTTTTTTCTGCAATGTGTTGATGGGATTAGCCAGAATCCCATTGACTTTACAGATATTGTAAAATGCAGAGTTTTCGCAATGTGGGGCTTCAGCCTCAGGTTACTTTCACGCTGCAGTTTTTATAAGCCCCAGAGGAAGCCAAGATAAACTAAACTTGTGTCGGGGCCTGAGGTGAAGATGACAGCTAGCTGTGTTTCAGCTGATTAGAAATTGGAATTTTCATCCATTGGATTTTGTATTTGTACTTGGAATTTGTTACCCCACCCGTTTTTTTTTATAATATATCTGATATTTGGGTTTCACTTGATATTTATACAATATACTATAACTGTATTGTATTGAGGCGAGTCTTTGTAGTGTAGGGTCCCATGTAAAGAGGTCACCGAAAGAAGGGCTGGCTGATGGGTTCACACAATCAAAATGTGTATAAGGAACCTCATTGTCATGTATTTTTTATACAGTAGCCATAGCTGTAGTGCCCTTTGCTCTAGCGGAGTGCCATTTTTGTGTTTGCATTGTATTGTCTTTATTTCAATAAAATAGTGGTATTCTATCTAATATTGCATTTTTTTAACGATGGATTTTTATTGTACGCTTTTATTGGGTATTATAATTTTTCGCCATGAGAATTTGGCACTTTGCTGGAAACTAAAGGTTTATATAAAATAATAAAATAACTAATATCCACCTTACCAATCCCCCTCTGCTCCTGTTCCATTGGTTTCAGATCACCCCCTAGCTGTAGCAGTGACCTGTCAATATAAATGAGGGCACCGCTGCAGCAGTCTTATGTCCTTGTCGGACGTCATCACTGGAGGCCAGTGTACATCATATGGTTGGGACATTACATATACACATGGCATCTTATGGCATGGCATCTTGAAACGTCATCTGAAACAACAAGTAGAAAGAACTGTGCAATACAGTACTCTGTATACTGGTATGTATTTTGGGTATAAACATTTGTGTAAAATATTCATGTGTATTTTATATATACAAAGTGAATGGTTGGGCTATAGTTTGCTTAATGCCCAATAATACCCTATTTACTATGATAGAGGATTTGCTTAGGTCACAGGCTTATAGGAATATTTTATTTGCGCTGTAAAGATTTCATGCAATATTGGGGCTATTACTTTTATTACTATGATCCTATTCTATCCTAAAGCTGGTCTCATGATGGTTTTTGGTGTTTTTTGATGGCTGTCATACATCCATGCTATCGATGGTGGGATTGCTTGTACAAGCGATCAGATTATCCACATTATCAAGTATCCAGACTATATTCTCCTGTCTTGATCTGGTGATTGGTTAATGCGGATACATCGAAAAATTACTTAGCAACTTTACCAAA
Organism: Leptodactylus fallax; assembly: GCA_947044405.1. Taxonomy (NCBI): domain Eukaryota; kingdom Metazoa; phylum Chordata; class Amphibia; order Anura; family Leptodactylidae; genus Leptodactylus; species Leptodactylus fallax. The sequence goes on from CAMRHE010000150.1 coordinate 1,790,867, forward strand.
TGGCATGTGATTCATAAATTCCCACCTGAATGGGTTGCAAAGGTCAAGTGAGTCTATCTTTTTGTGTGCATCTATTATTATTCTATGTTTATGTTGATATTAAACTATAATTTACCAGAAATAGGTTCTACATAAGTAGAATACCATGAAACAAAACACTCTGCTCAACATGCTCCTGATTTAAGTGCACTTATGTTAAGGCTTGCTGTGCTAATGTACTTGCTTGCTTAAATCTTCTGACTTCTACAAGAAGCTTTGTTGGATAATTTAATTTCTAGGCATCAATCCACAAATAAAAATTGCAAACAAACTTAGGCAATTAATCTTGGCAAGTGCCCAAACACTGTCATCAGAGTACTTTGGTTGAAATGAAAGCTCTCACAGCTTGGTTCCAGTACACTTCTAGGTTGCCCATACCAAGTCAATTTGTCTTGCTTTGACTTGAACTAAGATTGCAAAAGCACCAGGGAAGTGATTCTATTTCTCTTCTTTGAGCAATGTTTCCTTGTGGAGCAATGCTAACAGCGAGGAATCAATATAAGAATGAGAAGGAATGGACCTTTTTTTTTTTTTTTTTTTTTATCATCTAGAAAGGGTTAAAGTGGCATACAAACATCCAAATGTAGTGCTCTTTTACATATTTTAATTCTCATTTTAATAAAATTTTTCTTTACACACACACGCACACACACATATATATATGTATACTGTATATATATATATATATATATATATATATATATATATCAATTAACCAATTGGTGTGCAATCTATAGGTTGGGGGGGATGGGAAGTTCTAAATAATGAAAAAAGGGGTAGGGGTGATAACTGGAAGATTATGGTAAGTAAGGTGGGAGGATATATGGGAGCAGGGGAATGGCAGTGGTTCTAGAAATTATAATAGGCTTAGAATTTGGTTGTTACAGACTGTTCACCAAATTAATAATTATAGATGTAGGATGTGGGGGGGGGGTGTGTCACCTAGACAACTAGCTTTAGGCTAAGGCCCCACGTAGCGTGCCGCAGCAAATCGCATTTTTTTCCCGCAGCACTTTTCACAGAAAGTCCTATAGGGAAACCGCCGGCGTTTCTTATGTATAATTGACATGCTGCAATTTCCAAAATCGCAGCGTGTCCGTTGCGTGTATTTTTCTGCAATGTGTGGATGGGATTCGCTATAATCCCATCCACTTTGAGAGACTGTAAAACGCCATGTGGGGCCTCGGCCTAAAACAATCTATCTGATTTACCTTCTCAACCCAGCACTGTATTTGGGGGTACTAGCAATTGTAGCCAGTAGAGTGGAATCAGTGACTTGGCAGCTGCTAAAAGGTGTTGTTTGTGGTCTAGCTAGAATAAATAGCTCTCGGGTAAGTACTAGAGAGTGTTTGCAACTCATTGAATGTTCTATTTAACCTTTCTGCTTGTGGTGTCTCCAGCAAGCATTTGTTTCAGCTAGTTTCTAGGCATATAACCACTCAGGGATCTTTTACCATGTAAAAATTAACTTGAAATTATTTTTTTGTAATCTTACACATGGTGAAAAATCAGTAGTCCTCTTTTTATTCTAACTGTTGTTATATAATAGGTCAGTGTTGCTGTTTCATTAAAATATGTACTATAAAATCCATGGTTAAAGATATTGGGCCAGATTTATGAAAAGTTTCTTAAGGAAAAACATCTGTTACCCAAATTACAATACAACTTTCATTTCTTATAGTGCTTTTGAAATAATGACTGTGATTGGTTGCTGTGGGCATGTAAGATACTTTATCAGGATATCAAAAACTCGAAGGTCAGGTGGCTAGTGGAAGCCCTATACATGTCCAGACTCAATGGAAAGGTGGCCAAATATATGTGGCTCTCTCATTCATTTAAGTCTTTGGATAGAGCTGCTGGCAGTCATCCTGTTAGTATGATATGTTGATTTGGCATACTATAAATGTCTAATGTGGAAAAATGTAGTATTTGGACATCCTCGAACAAGGTGTTTTACAATACCTTTGGTAAGAAAGAATGATATATAACCAAAAATTCTCTGTGCGTCTTCCTGTAAATAGAGGAGTTGGATGAACACCTCTATTTTTACATATGCAAGTTTAACTCTTTCTGACAAACCTGCCGTCACCAGTAACACCCTATGTTTCTCAGTCACTTATCTGATATTGCTGTTATACTTTATTACTTGTGCTGTTCTAAAAATCAGTTTTTTTGTTTTAGGGGTGTGATATGTCAGAACTGACAGAATTCCATATGGGACTGATTGTTGTGTGCTGAGTTGCTGTGTTTATGGGTGTGTTGAAATCTACAGGTTCTGTGATCACATCTCTCTGTATACAAAGACTGCGAAAACATCTGCAGACAGAAGAGGCCATGATAAAAAGTCAAAGCTTGACTGTGGTTTGGCATTTGTAGCACCACCATGAATATCATGTTTGTATGGATATCACGCCTGATGGTTTTCACTGAAACTGGGGTCCGTACTGGGATCCTAGTTTTGTGTTTTTGGGCTACAATTCAAAGTGCTGTTTTGTCCCTCATATAAAGCTTTGACTTTCCACTACAGTTGTTTTTGTCTTCATATGTTTTGAAGGTCTTTGCAAACTAAGATGTGATTATGGAACCATTAGACCTTGGCACACCTATGAACTCAGTAACTTGGTTCACAGATGTCCATACCTGTTCCCTTTAGAACTCTAGTTCTGACATATCATGGCCCTAAAACAAATACATTGAATATTATAACAGCTCAAATAATAAAGTTTATCAACAGTGATATAAACTATGTGTCTAATAAAAAAGGGTGTGACACTGTGATGGCAGGTGTGTCAGGAAGAGTTTAGAACGCCTATGTAAAAATAGGGGTCTGTTATTCAACCTCCGTACATGTGATATAACATTTACATGTCAATGTCACATTAAAAAAGTTGTCATCATTTACCAGCTGAAGTGGCAGGACCAATTTCTGGTTTATTTGGGCACTCATAATCAAGAACTACTGGCCTGCTTATTATGAAAATACGTAATATAATTCAGAAATACCTTAAAAAGCTTATTAAAATTGTCTCCTGCATAGTGGAAAACTGCACGCTGGTTTGAGCAGCAACAATACAGTATATGGCTTAAGCACTGCCAGAGCAGTGGGGATGACGGAAGCAGGCTGTGCGCCTGCATATGGGAAATGGTGTTGCCATAGTAGCCTTGACACTGGAGTTTTTTACAATGCAAGAGACAATTTTAATAAGCTTTTTAAGATACTTATGAATTATATTATGTATGTATTTTTATGTATTTCTAATATATACCATAGATTTATTGATTGTATATGTTATTTATGGAATTGTGTGTGCTTTTTTCAGGCTGTTAACAAGTGAATCTGTATTTTGTATGGAGGTTTTTATGTATTTGCTTTTCCATGCACTTAAATTCTTTCAATTAGGTATTTGTTTATACTTTAATTGGATAATATCCCTCCCCTTGTTAGTGGGATTTTTTTTGTGGGGGTGTATTTAAGAAGGGGCTGGCCCCTGACACTTGTCATGTATATGGATGTTTATTAACTTAAGTAAAGAAAGAACCTATTTGGCAAGCACTCGTGTGGGATTTTTTTCAGGGCTGTTTCACAGCTAGTTCTGGTTTTCCATGTTGTGAACAAATCTTTATGGTGGTCTCGAACAAGTGTGAAAAGAAAGGGAAATGTAAATACTGCTGAACTGTATAGATGAGACATGGCTGATGATTGTGAGAAGTTTTGCAAGGGCCCAAGCTGAGCTTTTCAACCAGAGCCCGTGAGCCTTAAAGAGCCCCTTTCACCACCTCCACCAATTCAAGTTCTTAGCATCTATTAATAGGTACTGTTCCACTGATTACAGCACATTTGGTATTTTTTTCTGTAGCCTCCACAGTGCCTGAGCAACAAGCACAGTTAGTTGTGGTGCCTATTTAGACTCTGTAATGTCAGAAGGGCATTGTCAGGCAGGGGCATGATTCAGAGCTCCAATCAGAGGCAGCCAGTGTCAGAGTTCAGAATCACAACCCTTGCCTGCTCCTGCCTGACACCGCCCTCCTGACAGTACAGAGACTAAATAATATATGAGGCACCAAAACTGACAGCATTGATTGCTCAGGAATGGTGGAGGCTAGAGAAAAAAAATCCAACTGTGCCAGAATCAGTGGACCGGCACCTAATAATTGATGCAAAGAGCTGGACTTGTTGGAAATGGTGAAAGGTTCTCTTTAAATTATGCAGCTGATGTTGGTGCTTCCATGATGGGGCACACCAACTATATATGAGTGGCAGGAGTGGCAGAAGGACTTGTAGCTGACCACAAAGTATTAGAGTACATGTACAGCCTACAAATAATTAGTTATATACTGTAAATAATTAATAATATATAATATAATAAATAAATGCTAGAAACTGAGAGAACAACCAACATATTTCTGAAGTGGAGCTTACAATGAATTCTATAATTTGTATGAGTATTACACAGTATATAGGATTTCTCTAGAGAAAAAGACCTCATCTGATGTCATAGAAACTGTGTTAAAGCAAGGTGACCACATGTTGCCCGGGAGATTTTAACATTTACAGATGAACTGTCAGGTCCTGTTAGAAAAAAAAAAATATTGCTGCTAGGTGCTGCGTTTGATCTGTTGCAATATAAGCTCACATTGGGACAGACCTTGAATATGACTCTAAATCACAGTCTGCCTAGGATGTAGCATTTGATATAAGCGTAAATAGAAGATCATTTCCATTCTGCTCTGGGTACAGCCAAGAACTGGCATACACCTGGTTACAGAATGCAGTTTTTTAGGTATTTTGCGTCAAATCTGCCTCTTAACAGAACAATTTCTGCAGTTGTGTATAGTAAAACCAATGTTTCTTAGATGACATAAAGACTTTGCTGAATAGCAGTGAGTGAATCTAGAAGGATAAAGCGTTTGCCACTTTTATCTGATGTAAAGCCTTTTAGTCTCTCAGCTCCGCACTGTGTAAATACATAAAATCAGTTTAGATTATTGCAAGCACCAGTCATGGAAATATATGTGATCCTTGCTGGCTCTTTAAGTCTGTAAAGTAAATGGACGAAAGGTAGAATGTATCAGAAGTACAGGACAGTCATTTCCAATGAAATGCTACTCCGATCATAAAAGTAGTAAATGATTTTTTTCTCTATCTTCTATTCATTTTCTTCTGTCTCCGTTCACTTGTGTTGTAGATGGATGATAACAGTTTCTTTTGTCTTATATCATCATTGACCTCTTATAGCTACAATATAACCATACTGCACAATAGAGCTGTTATCTGGGAACACACTGCATATTGTTTGATTATATGGCTTGTTTATAGGTCAGTATTTTCTAGGACACCTTAAGGTCTATGTTCACACAGAATTTTTTTGGAGCTGATTTAGGGGCAGATTTGGAGACATTCTTTGCTTTGGCTTAAAAAAAAACGCAGCAAAATCTGCAATAAAAAAAGCCACATTTCTGAAACGTGGGGCCTTAGCCTAAAACGCAGCAGAAAAAAAAAACCACTGCATTTTACAGTACCAGCAAAGTGAATAAGATTCTGATTAACCCCATTCACACATTGCGGATAAAAAAATGCTGCAGAAAAAATGTATTTTCAAAAACGCAGCATATCAATTTACCTTCAGAACGACTCGCGTTTTCCATATAGATGTAATAAGGGAAGAAAAAAACACTGCAAAAACGCAATGAAAAACGCTGCAGAAAAAACATCTGCCCCCCCCCCCCCCCCCCCCATTCATTTCAATTTTCAGATTTTTTTTTCTAACAGCAGTTTTTTCAGGTAGAAGAAAAAAAGTATGCTCTGTCTTCAGGTGGATTCTGTCTGAAGCTCCTACAGTAATCAATGACATGCAGAAAAACTCTCAAGAGGTTTTTGAGGTGGATTTTGCAAAATCCGCTTTAAAGAACGCTAGAGGTTTTAGGAAACACGACATTGGTGAAGTGCAAAAAAGCATAAACTGCTTTAGGCTAAAGCCCCAAGTAGCAAGTCGCACGCAAAAAAACGCAGGAAGTATTCAGAGGTTTCCTCTGTGGACTTTCTGCTTCTATTATACCTATACAGAAAACGCCAGCGTTTCCGTAGGTATAATAGACATGCTGCAAGTGTTTTTGAAATCGCAGCATTTCTGCTGTAGATTTTTTTCTGCAATGTGTGGATGGGATTAGCCAGAATTACAGGTACTGTAAAACGAGGCGTTTTTGCAAAGTGGGTACCCGTATGTTGCAGAAAGCAGCTAAAAAACACAGGAAAAAATAACGCAGCAGAAATGCATTATGTTTCTTTCCACAGCGTTTTTCATTTCAATTTTGCTGCATTTTTGTCTGCAGTTTTTCTTACTGTAATGGTACTTTAAAACGCAACTTTTTTTTGCTGCGTTTCCACAAACTGGGGTCTTGGCGAAAAGGGGGGTGGATTTATCATCTCCCTGCACCACTGTTCTGGCATAAAAAGTTGAAAACTTTGCATATTAAGTTTTCAAGCTGCCCTTGCCACGTTTTGAAGCTGAGACATAGCGACCGTGTGATATGGCTGGCATGGCTGTCCATTGGCCCTGGCAGATTTATCACTATATCACCTCTTAGCGAGTGCCATGTTTAAAGATTTGACATCCACTGAAATAGTACAGCGGATGTCGGGAAAATGTTAAAGGTGGTTGTCTGACTCTATGCTATTGAGCTTCACTTTCTCATCACATGATCATGGTTCAGCTCAGTCCCATTCAAATGAAAGGGGCTGATATTCAATACTAAGCATAGTTACTGTACACTGTATGGCGCTATGCTTGTTAGGTGGTGAAGAGGCCACAGCAATCAATATCATAGTCCGAGTAGATCTTTTTAACTTGTCCAGATCTTTAGAATTGCATCTCATGAATAGGACTGAGCTGCAATTCTGGAAATAACTGCACATAGCAGGGTCCATGGCCCCTTTGTTTCTATGATCGGTGGGAGTTCCAGGGGTCTTTAATGTTTTAGTTCCAGCAAAAATCTTCAAGAACAACTGCTGCAATTGTTACAGAAAACAATAAAGATACATTCCGTTTTCTACTAACAGCTGCAATATGGAAGACGGAAGTGTCCTATTCATTAAAGAGCAATTTTCCTCTTGTAAACTTGTCATACTTTGGCATCCTAGCTTATACAGTAGTCATTGTTATGGAGGTTTCTGGCAGGAGTTTGTCAAGATAACAAATGACTCTTGCTACCGAAAGCGTATTCTTATTCCTAGGTGGATTTTCACTGCCGACAGCTAATATGTTGCATAAATGATGCAATTTTTGTGTGTCAAAAGACTTTGAAAAGGAGCACATTTTTCCATTTTCACGCACATTTGTCATCATGTTGTAAATGGTAAATGCTCCTGTTCAATGGAAGTGATTGACAGATTGTTTAAGAGCAGAGCGAAGAATTCAGCGTATCATATTGGTTTTTATTAGAAGATTAGCCTGAGTTTGATTTATAAGCTCTTCTGAATCACTTAGATTATTGCTATATATTTTCTTATGTGCAAATTTTCATGTCAGATGATCAATTCAGCTAATCTTATATAGATTAAAACTGTTGATACAGATAAAGGATACTTGTACGTGTATGTGCTGTCATCTCTATGGCACTACATTTACCTGACTGCCCCAGTATACCAATAGTTGTATGTTCCTGCTATCAAACACAATGTAAACATATGTACGTATGAGCTGTGGTCATCTCCTTAAGGCAACTTTGCTTAGGCGACACCAAGTCATCCCACTATCTGTTTACCTCCTCTTACATTCTACTACTCGGAGGATCTTCAAGATTTGAGAATACTAGTGATATCATTGAGATATTACTAGTTTTACTAGCTATTGACAACATAGGACAGAACAACTGTGTAGTAAAATTTTGTTAACACTGGAAGAAGTGGAAAGGGTAAGTGGTTTCTGTTCTATACTGATATGATGGGGTTGTAGGCGCTACTGTATGTGGACTCTCTAGGCATTAGATTTTATATGGGCAGTGTATCGCAAATACTGTGCCCATACAGTAGACACATATTGTAGGTTAGTACTCTGTAAACCAGCTCTTGTTGGACAAATCAAGGGACTCTAGCAGCTGTCCATGCCCACATAAAGCAAATGTACAGTAGAATATGTTGAGGATTTTGTAGACACAATATGGTATTATTTGGACAACTTATGGATCTACTGTGTGGTATTATGTGATCCGGCATGCTTTTTGTGGGTATGGTATAACACTGTAGGGTAAAATATAGCACCCTGGGCAATGTAACGTGGTATGCACAAAGAGGGGAAGAATTATCATCTCCCTACACAATTTTTCTAGCATAAAAAGTTGAAAACTATATATATATATATATATATATATATATATATATATATATATATATTTTTTTTTTTTGCAAATGGAGTTTTCAAGCCTTGCCACTTTCTGAAAAGGAGACTTAGCGAGAATGTGACATGACTGAGGTCATTGGCCCTGGCATAAAAATTAAACACATCCTCTGACAGTGTAAGACATGTTAAGACCAGCATTAGAAACACAGATCCTGATGTGTTTGAGCTACATACAGTGCTGGCCAAAAGTATTGGCACCCCTGCAATTCTGTCAGATAATACTCAGTTTCTTCCAGAAAATGATTGCAATCACAAATGCTTTGGTAATAATATCTTCATTTGTTTTGCTTGCAATGAAAAAACACAAAAGAGAATGAAAAAAAAAGTCAAATCATTGATCATTTTACACAAAACTCCAAAAATGGGCCGGACAAAAGTATTGGCACCCTCAGCCTAATACTTGGTAGCACAACCTTTAGACAAAATAACTGCGAACAACCGCTTCCGGTAACCATCAATGAGTTTCTTACAATGCTCTGCTGGAATTTTAGTCCATTCTTCTTTGGCAAATTTCTCTAGGTCCCTGAGATTTGAAGGGTGCCTTCTCCAAACTGCCATTTTGAGATCCCTCCACAGGTGTTCTATGGGATTCAGGTCTGGACTCATTGCTGGCCACTTTAGAAGTCTCCAGTGCTTTCTCTCAAACCATTTTCTAGTGCTTTTTGAAGTGTGTTTTGGGTCATTGTCCTGCTGGAAGATCCATGACCTCTGAGCGAGACCCAGCTTTCTCACACTGGGCCCTACATTATGCTGCAAAATTTGTTGGTAGTCTTCAGACTTCATAATGCCATGCACACGGTCAAGCAGTCCAGTGCCAGAGGCAGCAAAGCAACCCCAAAACATCAGGGAACCTCCGCTATGTTTGACTGTAGGGACCGTGTTCTTTTCTTTGAAGACCTCTTTTTTTTCCCTGTAAACTCTATGTTGATGCCTTTTCCCAAAAAGCTCTACTTTTGTCTCATCTGACCAGAGAACATTCTTCCAAAAAGTTTTTGGCTTTCTCAGGTAAGTTTTGGCAAACTCCAGCCTGGCTTTTTTATGTCTCTGGGTCAGAAGTGGGGTTTTCCTGGGTATCCTACCATAGAGTCCCTTTTCATTCAGACGCCGACGGATAGTACGGGTTGACACTGTTGTACCCTCGGACTGCAGGGCAGCTAGAACTTGTTTGGATGTTAGTCGAGGTTCTTTAGCCACCATCCGCACAATCTTTCGTTGAAATCTCTCGTCAATTTTTCTTTTCCGTCCACATCTAGGGAGGTTAGCCACAGTGCCATGGGCTTTAAACTTCTTGATGACACTGCGCATGGTAGACACAGGAACATTCAGGTCTTTGGAGATGGACTTGTAGCCTTGAGATTGCTCATGCTTCCTCACAATTTTGCTTCTCAAGTCCTCAGACAGTTCTTTGGTCTTCTTTCTTTTCTCCATGCTCAATGTGGTACAAACAAGGAAACAGGACAGAGGTTGAGTCAACTTTAATCCATTTCAACTGGCTGCAAGTGTGATTTAGTTATTGCCACCACCTGTTATGTGCCACAGGTAAGTAACAGGTGCTGTTAATTACACAAATTAGAGAAGCATCACATGATTTTTCAAAGGGTGCCAATACTTTTGTCCACCCCCTTTTTATGTTTGGTGTGGAATTATATCCAATTTGGCTTTTTGACAATTCTTTTTGTGGTTTTCCATTGACGACAAATTAAATGAAGATATTATTACCAAAGCATTTGTGATTGCAATCATTTTCTGGAAGAAATTGAGTATTATCTGACAGAATTGCAGGGGTGCCAATACTTTTGGCCAGCACTGTATGTACCTTATTAACATTACATTATTATGTTATGTCTATCCTTCTTCTTTTAAAAATCTTGGGAGGTGTATGCCCCATGAATACAGGTACAGTAGCAATGTCACGACTTCTGACATCTCTTGTATTCTACACATAATAACAATTTTGGAGCATAACTCTCTATATGACCTTCCTCTTATTCCTTCTAAGTATTAATGGATAACTTGAGTACTGGGTGTTACTATTCCCCTTGTCAAAGTCTTTACACAATTTGACACTGTTAGCACTGATTTGAGGGTGCCAGACTGTGTATGGACACATCCCTCACTGGTGACACACAGTTGTCAATTTGTTCTAGGAGGAATAGTACTGGAATGGTGTAAGTTCTAAAAAAGATGCTCCAGAATGCATATTTCATTGACAATGCAGTTATTTACTAAAACATACATATCAGAAGAGATGACAAGTCCTCTATATTAGGTGGGCACAGATTGTGATTGACAAGTACATGTGTTTTTGTATTGTTTGCATGCTTGCACATATGTCTTTGCCTGTGTAAACCCCCTCTTACAAAATCTTGCATACATCTCTAAAAACAACTACGAGATATAGGACAGAAACTTCAAATATGTACAAAGCAAAGGATCTGACACTTTATATTATTTAAACAAATTTGCTCTTTTTAGTCTTTTTCATTTTTTTTTTGTGAAGAACGATACATTAGGATTAACAGAATAGGTTTAAATCCAGTTAACTTTAATCCTTAACGTCAAAAACTCTTAACTGCGGAGTATTAGCGGCCCTTTAGTCAAACAATACGCGGTTAATCATTATTCCTGAGTACATTGCTATAATACTTAAATATTTTATGCAATAGAAATAAAATAGAGCAAATATTTTATGTCTGGAAAAAGAGCCGGATTCTACAGGGACTTTGGCTTTTTTCATTCAGTCCATGAAGCGTGATGGAATTACACAGAGCACAGCATTCTTTATAGGAGACGACTGATGTGCTGCATTGCAAGGGCTGTTAGCTAATCCATTTAGGTGTTCATAGCTAAAAAGGCAAACATTACATTAAATTAAACAATTTTAGCAAGTGTATTATTATGTATCATGTAATTCATAGTAGCATAGATGAAGATTAAGTAATTAACAATCACATGCAAAACTACTTGAAGAACTGGGTGAGAAGGACTCCATTCCCCTTTTTTTTAATGGTTTCAGGTTAAAAAAGTAAAAAGAAATGATCACTACACCATTATACACACCATATTATTGTGGGGGGGCACTAATGGAAAATAATACTGTGTGGTGGGCACTAAGGACCATTACAATGTGTGGTGGGCACTAATAGGGAATTTTACTGTATTGGGGCAATAATGTACTATTATATTGTGTGGCGGGCACTAATGGACTATTGTATTGCGTGAAGAGTACTAATGGAGCATTATACTGTGTGGCAGACATTAATGGAGCATTATGCTATTTGATGGGCACTAATGGGGCATTACACTATATAGTGGGCACTAAGGACCATTATGCTGTGTGGTTGGCACTAATGAGGCATTACACTATGTAGTGGGCACTAATAACCATTACGCTGTGTGGTTGGCACTAATGAGGCATAAGTACCCACCACAGAGTATAAAGATGGGGAGTGCCCCCTGAGTAGCAAAATGCTCCTGACTGCCTCAACACAGAACTGGCAGTTCACTTACAGTGTTTGGGAGAGTGAAGAAATCAGGCGATACCTTTTAGAGGCTAACAGTATATTTATAAGTAAGCTTTCAGAAGTGCAAGCTTCCTTCATCAGACATGGTGTTATACAAGAACTGAAAATTCACAGATTTTTATACAAATGGTCTTCAAAGGATTTTAGAGTCCTTAAAAAACCCCAAAACAAAATGCAATCTAAGTAGAGATTGGGAGAAACACCGAACTCCCGACCATTGCCCTTTCAGCACTAATACATTACCGTAGCATCAGGAGTGTGGCTATATTAGTCCTCTGTAGGAAGCATGGACGATTACCTATCCCTGCTGCCGCTTTGTAATGTATCAGGGCTAAGGGGAGAGTGATTGGGACTTGAGTGTTTTTCCCAGTGTCATTATGGACGGGTGGTAGGGGTCTGAACAGCTGGCGGTTCCGGTCCACAATTGGACCAAGGTTCACCAGTTGTCTTATGGAGAGGACAACTTCCTCTCTTCTACCCTCCACTGATCACAGCCTCACAACTCTCTCATTGATCGAGAAAAGTGCTTTATCAGCACTTCTACTTATCCTTAAGACACTGCTGGACCTGACTTTGGACTATAAGATGCAGGGACTGTCTAACAAGGGGGTGTCTTATACTAAGTTTAAAAAACAAAAAAGAAACACTGAGATGAAGACATTTACCTTATATATTTATTTGAATTACTGGTTGTATAGTCTTCCTTTATACCAGACTTCAGGTTTATGTGATGTGTATGTTTATTATTGTTAGTCACTAATATATTCATTGCTCATATAGTGCTAACATATTCCACAGAGCACGCTCACGCACATCAGTTCCTGCCCACAACATTCCCCTAGTGCTCATGGGCATATTATGTCTTTGTGCAGGATCTTTATAGATCAGATCCCATCCTGCTAGATTAGGAAGACTACTGTATATTACAGCAATGTTTATGAGTCTTTACTGAATTGCATATACTAAAGCCAATGAAATTGGAAGCTACAACTGACTTATGAACAGAAGGCTAAGAACAGAAGGCTCTGATGTATGTCACTGCATAGCCAAACTGTGGAATAAGTTGCCCAATGACATAACTTGCCCAGTGACGTAACACATGTGTATATACTGTGTGGTATATGCTAAATATGCATTGGGTCACAATTAATGAAAACAGTCTTGTGTTTTTTGAACACTATTGAAAGAAAGTCTGAAATTATACCAATGAGAATTAGCCCAGTAAGGCCATATTGATACCTTTGACGTATATGCAAAGGGTTGTTTTTTTTTCAAGCGTATCAGTTTTTGCAGTGTGGGAGAAAACCAGAGAATTCAAATTTATGCAAGGACAAGGCATATAAAGATAAGACATTCCAAATTCATTCAGATGTTACCCCAACTTCTTTTTTTTACCAACAATTACAAATTTTGTAGGCTATCAGTCTGTGGACTGTCTGGATCTAAAATCCAAAAAATCCTATTGCTTTTCCTTGGTTTGGGGTCCAATTAAGTAGTTCTCTTTGAGTATCCCCTGGTTGACATACACCTCTTTGATTCCTTTAGGGTAAGTTCACACAACTGAATTCGGAGCTAATTTTGAGACGGAATCTGCCTCAAAATTTGCTCTAAATTCCATCCAGTATCGGCCTCCCATTGTTTTCAAAGGAACTCAACGTCGAATGCTTCTTTTTTCAGGAATCTGAAACAAGAAGCGTCCTGCACGATCTTTCCGCATATTCCGCAGCACGATATACTCTGCTGTTTAGCCCCATTGTGTTTTGGGCTAATCAGCGAGCAAAGCCACAGGATGTACAGGGCTGGAAAGTGGAACAAAAACTGAGGTGGAGGACTGCCTCGACTTCCTCTTTACTCTTCACTGTGTCTAAGACCAATGGACACAGCAAGAAGATAGGTACAAGATTTATTAGTACTGACCCACCTAATGCATATTAGAAGTAATGCTGTACTGTTCTGATCTCTGCCAAACTGAAATGTGTTACAGACAAAATCTATTCAAGGACACAGAGAAAGATAGAGCTGGGGGCAAAATTATTCAATGGTAATAGGCATTGGCAGATAAAACTTGTACATAATGAGATCTGACCAGCTGAGAAAAGCAGACATCTGACAAACACAGTGAAATAAGCTAATCTAGAGAGAGATGCAAGTGCACCCTTTCTACTTTGAATTTTAACATATACAATCCTGTACAGATTTTTTTTTTTATGCACCAGTTATACAAGTTAACTTATAACACCTGGACCCTGGCACAACATTTGTAAGAGTGTGACCTGTGTGCCATGTGCCATTTATAATACTGGTATATTTGCCTGGTTGAAACCTTTGTACCCCCTATAGCTATTATACTAATGATTGGGCCCCTAAACCAGTAGCATGAATAAGAATGATGGAACAGGCCAGGCTGATGGAACACTGTATTAGTCAATTACTAGCCAACTGGTTATGCTAGTCTATTGCCTTCTGCAGTGTAGACCCCTGCTATACTGTAGCAATTATAAAAGCTGCAAAGCAGAGCAGAATGCTATGCAATAGCAATAGTAACATTGTGAATGATTGCAGGTTCAAACCCTCTAAGGGGGCTAATAAAATAGTAAAAAAAAAAAACTAAAAGTTCAAAACACCCCCCTTTTCCTAAAATACATATAAAAGTTACAAATTACAGTAAAACACATACACATTAGGTATCCCTGTGTCTGGAAACGCCCGGTCTACAGACTTCTAAAAATATTTTTCCTGTATGGTAAACATCGTAGCAGGAAAAAAAAAAAAAGTGCCAAATCGCCGTTTTTTCACTGATTCGCCTCTGATAAAAATTTGAATAAAAAGTGATCAAAGCAATACACATTCCCCAAAATGGTATAACTAAAAAGTACACCTGGCCCCACAAAAAAGACGCCCTATGCATCCCCGTACACGAAAATATAAAAAAGTTATGTGTGTCAGAATATGGCAACTTTTACAAGTTGTTAAGGGGTTAAAATGTAAATAAAACCATATAAATTCCCCGGAATCATACCAAAACATAGAATACAGGTGACATTTCATTTTGGCTGCAGAACAAACGCCGTAAAAACAAAGTCTGTGAATTTTCAGTTCTTGTATAACACCATGTCTGATGAAAGAAGCTAGTCTTCTGAAAGCTTACTTATCAAATATACTCAGTTAGCCTCTAAAAGGTATCGCCTGATTTCTTCACTCTTCCACTACTTTCAATGGCTAACACGGTACAACATTATACTACTATGCAGTCTTTGGGCAGCCACCCAGTGGTTATGTTTTGTATTGCGGCCTGTCAAGGGTTGTGCTTCATGACACAATGTTTTATTGACTTTGTTTTGTTTTGGGAAATTGGAGCTATTAAATAAATCTAAACTAAGGTAAGCGGGTATACATCTGTATATAGCTTTACTTGTTTACTATTGTGACGATACGATGAAAAATGTTTTCATGGATGACAATATGCAATCTATTTTTCTCTTGTTCTACAAACCATGTTTAAAAAATAACATTTAAATATTTCATAGAATAATGTAAAATAACTTGTAGAGCTGTGTATTGCTCTATATATGAGATTTATATTGTTGTTTGAGTCTACGAGAAGGATGCAGAACAGCAGGGCGCTTAGATAAGTACTGTATATCAGTTATGTCATGTTTTTTTATTTGCTTTCTGTGAAGCATACATTTATATCAAGCAAATACTTCGATCTAAACTCAGTCCTTTGTTTAAAGACTCTAGGAACATTTGCTTGGCAATGGAAGTGGAAGCACAATCCAGAAACTGCTCATTAATTCATTCTGCATCTTGAATAAACTTGTTTTTACACATCATAGTCACATTTTGCTCAGCTGCATGTAAACCACAGGAAGCAGCACATAAGAAACAATACTTTATACGGAGCATGTTTCTTTACTGTCTACTTTAGGCTACTGCATCATGCTTTTTTCTGCAGCGTTTTTCTGCAGCGTTGTCACTGAGATTTTCTCTGCGGACTTTCTGCCAATATTATACCTATAGGGAAAACGCCAGCAGTTCCGCAGGTATAATTGACATGCTGCGATTTTCAAAAACGCTGCTTCCATTATACCTATAGGGAAACTGTGGGCGTTCCTGTAGGTATAATTGACATGCTGTGATTTCCAAAACTGCAATGGTTTTGGAAATCGCAGCGTGTCTGCTGAGTATATTTTTCCACCATGTGTGGATGTGATTCGCTAGTACACCCATTGCGACTGGTGCAGGCAAATCTTGCACTATTCTTACAATCGCTACCAGGCCCAAAGGTCTCTCTACAAGATAAGAAGACACATGTTAAGTTTGGTCCCATTTCATATTTTGCATTGGGGTTCACGAACTTCAAGTCACGCCTCTTCCACTATCCCCGCACTAGAAATATATGCCAAATGGTGTCAAAGGGTTGAAGGGGATGTCTTATGTTTATGATGTAAGTCTGTAAGAGAGAAATACAGTAATGTGTTTATTTTATTTTGTTCTAAATATTGTAGCTATTTAATTTTTATTTCTAAAATACTCCATGGGGACAGACATATTGAAGGGAAGTACCTTCTTCCTGTATTGTCTCTGTCGACACTGCAGCAGTGATGGAGTATTGTTCCTACTTCAGAAATCCCAGATTTGATATAAAGTGTATAGTGTCGTTCCCCTATCTTATTTAGGACTTCAGCAGTACAACAGAGCAGCCATTCATGACAAAATCTACTTCTAATGATACTAGTGCATCACAATAAATTAGAATATCATCAGAATTACCCTCCTTGTGGAGAGTGTCAATGACTGCCTTATGGACATCTGTCAAGTCAGCAGTCTTCCCCATGATTGTGTCGCCTACTGAACCAGACTAAGGGACCTTGTTAAACACTTAGGAAGCCTTTGCAGCTGTTTTAGGTTAATTATTCTAATTTTCTGAGATAATGACTTTTGGGTTTTCCTTGGCTGTAAGCCATAATCATCAACATTAACAGAAATAAACACTTGACAAAGGTCACTCTGTAATGACTCAATTTAATATATGTGTTTTTTGATTATATTCTAATTTATTGAGATGCACTAGTAATGAGATAACTCTGAAGATTCTGGCCAGGTCTACACAGCTAACCTAAAACGTAGACTGCAAAAAAGGAAATGTCAGCTTATTTTGTGTACTCACATAAAGCCTACTAAAATGAAAAAGTTTATAATAAAACCTTAATCTAGGTAGTATTTCATTTTTGATGATACATTCTCTTTGAGTTTATACATAGCATACTGTGTAATGAAGTGGAAAGCAGTGATTCCGGCTTGGGGATTTAAAGAAGTAGATGATTTTTCATAGTAAACATCAGTATTGCAGTCAGTTGAGTGTCAACGTATTGTAGGAACCCCACTGAGATCAGGCACTAAACCCTTTTTAATATCCACAAGCAGAAATCCTTAAAAAGCCAAACATATGGTTTAAAGAAAACTGTTATATTTCCCTTGGGTTCAGAGCTTTTTTTCCAAACTAGTTTAATAGCGAATGGATCATATGGAGGGTGTGAGCAATTCACATTAATATCTGTGAATAGATTTTTAGGGTATTAGAGCGGGTTCATGCTACCATTATTCAATGTCCATTGCATGCATTCATCACAGGATGAGAGCAATGGACATTAAATGACAGATGTAGACAGATCCCCCTTTATTGGGTGTCATGTTTTTCACTTTTCTCATGAAAGAAAAAGTCCTATGACTGATAACAACAACAGACTGTAATAACAGTGGTATGAACATAGCCTTAAAGACGAATGGAAAACTTAAAACAACTCCAGGGGGTCATGCATGGCAATACACTACAACTATATGACTTGTTCATTGAAATTGAAGAAATTATATAGACGTGGATAAAATTGTTGGTACCCCTCGTTTAATGAAAGAAAAACCCACAATGGTAACAGAAATAACCTGAATCTGACAAAACTAGAATTTGCCAAACTACATGTTGACAAGCCACAAAGCTTCTGGGATGTCCTATGGACAGATGAGACAAAAATCTAAATTTTTGGCAAGGTACATCTGCTCTATGTTCACAGACAGAAAAATGAAGCATATCTTGAAAAGAACACTGTCCCTTCTGTGAAACATGGAGGAGGCTCTGTTATGTTCTGGGGCTGCTTTGCTGCATCTGGCACAGGGTGTCTTGAATCTGTGCAAGGTACAATAAAATCTCAAGACTATCAAGGTATTCAAGAGAGAAATGTGCTGCCCAGGGTCAGAAAGCTTGGTCTCAGTCGCAGGTCATGGGTCTTGCACCAGGATAATGACCCAAAACACGCAACTAAAAACACCCAAGAATGGCTAAGAGGAAAACATTGGGCTATTCTGAAGTGGCCTTCTATGAGTCCTGACCTAAATCCTATTGAGCATCTTTGGAAGGAGATGAAATATGCCGTCTGGAAAAGGCACCCTTCAAACCCGAGACAACTGGAGCAGTTTACTCATGAGGCGTGGGCCAAAATACCTGTTGAGAGGTGCAGAAGTCTCATTGACAATTACAAGAATCGTTTGATTGCAGTGATTGCCTCAAAAGGTTGTGCAACAAAATATTAAGTTAAGGGAACCATCATTTCTGTCCAGGCCTGTTTCATGAGTTTTCTTTTTTTTAAAAATTCTGTTGAAGCATGGTTGAAAAGCAATGTCTGACTTTCATTTGTTCATTTTCATAGAATTTTTATATATTATTACTTTTGTCAGATTCAAGTTATTTCTGTGACCATTGTGGGTTTTTCTTTCATTAAACGAGGGGTATCAACAATTTTATCCACGTGTGTAGTAATGTGCCAGCAGCTACCATAGGGGTGTTCGACGCTGCATAGTTTCTTTTCTCTGAGTCAGACAGGTAGACTATTATGAACATGATAAATGATCGCTATGCATTATTCAGACATGGTTACATTAATTCCTTGCTCATGTTCCTGGTTTACAGTATTTGTACATCGTCCTAAGATTTCTGCCACTTGATAAGGATGAACTGTAATTTATCACCATGCTTTGTTTTACAAAGAAGCACTAGAAAGTCTTGGCAAGGAAACTGCAGTATACAGTCATCTTATATGTAATTATAAATAGCAGAGTATATTCAGCACTGTTCTGGCAGTCAAACCACAGCAAGATGGGCATTGGAATCAATGAGAGGCCAGTTTGAGGTGTTTCCACCCTGATTGTGATGGTTTTTCTGTGTGAACATAAAACTTCAACTATCCTTCCCATCCCTTTCTCTATACATAGATGGAGCCAACAGTATCCCTTTCCTGACAGCTGTGATGGCTCTTCTTGTTTGAAAAGTCATAGGGTGTGAAGGGAGGAAGAACCTGGACCAAATGTAGCTAGAGTCATAGTTTGAATAAAGGCCTAGCCTGATATAAAGATCAATGGACAAAATTTACTAATAGTGTCTTAAGTTTTAGGCTAGACAGTCCTAAACTGCGCCAGATGTACCAAAGTGTCTGATACTGTTTGATAAATCTGGCCTATTGTTAGACTGTCTAGCCTAATATTACACCACTTAGTTGACTTAAAAGAACTTGGCGCATTTTTGGCGCACAGTGTCACAACTTAGGCCACTCCCCTTCCCCGATAGACCACACCCCTTTTCAGTTACTTTTTTTTTTTACGTGTCTAAAACACTTGATAACGGTGGAGACCAGCATGTTAGACAGCTTTTGGCACAAATTACGCCAGTATTCTTGCATATTTTGTTTGATAAATCTCCCCCAATGTTTTTAGACATCCCATTGTATTTGCTATATTTTCCTGAAAATGCCATGAGCTAAGAGTGCATCAAGGACATGTTCTAGGGGCAGCTGAGCATCGGGGAAAGAGCTTCCTCTCACTCAATATCCCTCCAGCAACACTGACATAATCGGAGCTTTCTCCTCGCCTCTACCCAAGTCCTGGAGCTCCATAGTGTGAGGCACACACTACTTTCCATACGTAACTCAGTCTATGCTGACTGAAGCTGTCCTTCGTCACCAACAAGTGTAGATATCATGAGGTGAGCATGCGCAGAGCAGAATGCCTCACAAAAACTCCAGTTACGTCAGTATTGGTAGGAGGTGTATTGATCAAAAGGAACATCTTGCTGCAATGCTCAGCTGCCCCAGAATACGCCCTCGATGCACTCTTAGCTCATTTGCATAGGAATAAAAAGCATTTTTTTTCAAAATCAAGCTACCATTTTACAAAGAAATTCTTGCACTGTGCTCACGGCTCTGAGCACTATAAGGTCCCAGGGCTGGTTTAATAATACTTTTGGTGCTGACAGACTCCCTTTAGTTAAATCTATCATACCCAGTCCTGTTGGTACCATATAGATAGAGGCCGCTATCAATAATTGTTGTTTACAATAGTTTCTCATGCAAAAATTATACGTCTCGAGCTACAACCCTTGCCAGGGTCACTAATATTTTATAACTAAGACCAGTAATGATGCTTCTCCAGTCCACATGAAGTTTATAGAGGGCTAATGTTATTGTTCCTATTTAATACATGCGCATATAACAAAAGCATTAGTCTTGGCGTGTTCTCTTACTGGTGACAATAACAGTTACAGTGTGTTGTTTTCTATTCTGTTATTATGTGATTTCCAAGTAGCTGAAAAGCTAACAGTTGGTGATGATATTTTTCATGAGCCAATAACAAGAGGAAGAGTGGTGGGCATGAGCTGCCTCCTGGGTGGCGGTCGCCCTCTTGTTTTTTGTATTTAGAAACAAATTTGCATATCTCTGTTTGGAACATTATAAAAGGTTCATACAATTTCACATGGTACAGAATGTATCATTTCTTGACTTGGCTTGCATACCTAGAATGCCATAGTTTGTCTACACACTATTTACAGCCATTAAAAGAAATGGCCTTGGCAGAATAGTTAATTAATAAAAAGATTAATATTTTGTGTCTGGCAATTATTATTATTTTTATTATAAAAAGCTTCTTACCATTGATGTACAAGGCAGAATAAACTGTTAAACAATTATACCTTTAAGGAGCTGTCATGTCACTTTATTTGCCCTGTGGTCCTTGTTAGAAGGGAAATTGTACTCTGTGTTGTGTCCTCAGTGTATATTAAAATTGGAGCATGTCATCCAAAAGATAGCAATTACCTTTTTGTGCTGGGATGGCAATGTCACTGTGAATAAATAGAAGCTGCTGCATTCCCCATGTGAGTATCTGAAAACTATTAAATGTGTGGCTAATAATGGTTACTACTACCGTTCACCAAAATGACAAAATGAACATGTTCAGACTTGTAGCAAGATTCTTCACACTGGATTAAATCCTTTGAAAGGACACAGAAATAAATAGGATTTCAGGACATTGATACCTACCAAGGAATAAGAGTATTAAAATATACAGTATTCATCTCAATTGCTCAGATTATGGCAGCCAAAGTCAACAGTATTGAAATAGAATTGACGATATTTGTAATGTTTTCTTCTTTTTTGATTTTTAAATTGTATTGAAAGTGTAGCTGTAGTTATAAACAACTTTTCATAAATGAATAGTGCATGTGAATATAAGAAACTTTGTAATATATCTTATTAACAAAATATGTTGCCTTATTCACGTATCAGGCTGCTCCTCTCCTTAGCAACCTGTTTGTTTACATAGAATCTGTAGCCCTATTCTGCTCACACACAGAGCTCTATGGAGATGGGAGGGGGGTGTTAATTGATTTATTGTGTCTTATTTCTAGCATTATGCTAGCTAGTATTAAGAGAGCCCCCTCTCAATCACAGAATAGCAGAGTGTAGCAGCTGCGGTTTGTGTGTTTTCGAGAAGCCACCTTCTTACCCCTCCCTTCTCCATAGACTAATATGTAAAAAGTAACAAAAATGGAGGAGGCAACATATTTGTTAATTAAGATATACTGTATAACGAAGTTTCAAATTTTTGTACTATTAATTTCAAAAATGTTTTTTTTTTGTAAATAGGGGTATGTTATAACTGTATGTTCCCGTCTATGTTTTACCCTTTATAATTGCATTATAAATATTAGCCAAATTTGCAGTGTTGTGTGTTTTTTCCACTGCTGTACAGAGAATAACCTCACATTAGTTACTCTCCCAAGTGAGGCATAAAATCTAATGCCCTCTTCATAAGTATGCTCATATAAACAACCACAGCAATCCACATATATTGCATTGATCTCCAGGACACAGAAGACAGGTAAGTATGATGGGGTGGGAGGTGGGCTGAGTTAGTTAGGTAGGTAGTAGTCTGCGGGCTAGCTAGGGAGAGGGGGGAGGGAGTGAGAGGGGGGATTTAAGTGAACAGCAATACATCATGGTAGTTGTAGGCTAAGACAGCAGAAAGCTACTCATGTAAACAAATGTAGAGGATGCCAGGAGCTCCCAGAGAAACCCAGAAATCACTCAAAACACTGCTAAAGGTATTTTGGGGTACTAATTAACCCATTAATAACACTATAATAACTTTTTTAAATAAAGTTTTTTTTGCCCTTTAAGTAATACTATAGGTTCTTCCAAAGATATATAATTGGGCACATTTTTTTCTGTTGTATTGGTACAGAAAAGTTGTTGCACGCTCCTTCATACTTCTCATGGGTGTTGTTTTGCTCAAGAAGCATACATACAGTGAGGGAAAAAAAAGTATTTAGTCAGCCACCAATTGTGCAAGTTCTCCCACTTAAAAAGATGAGGCCGGCCTGTAATTGTCATCATAGGTAGACCTCAACTATGAGAGACAAAATGAGAAAACATATCTAGAAAATCACATTGTCTGATTATTAAAGATTTTATTTGCAAATTATGGTGGAAAATAAGTATTTGGTCAATAACAAAAGTTCATCTCAATACTTTGTTATATATACTTTGTTGGCAATGACAGAGGTCAAACGTTTTCTGTAAGTCTTCACAAGGTTGGCACACACTGTTGCTGGTATGTTGGCCCATTCCTCCATGCAGATCTCCTCTAGAGCAGGGATGTTTTGGGGCTGTTGTTGGGCAACACGGACTTTCAACTCCCTCCAAAGGTTTTCTATGGGGTAGAGATCTGGAGACTGGCTAGGCCACTCCAGGACCTTGAAATGCTTCTTACGAAGCCACTCCTTCGTTGCCCTGGCGGTGTGCTTGGGATCATTGTCATACTGAAAGACCCAGCCACGTTTCATCTTCATTGCCCTTCCTGATGGAAGGAGGTTTGCACTCAAAATCTCACGATACATGGCCCCATTCATTCTTTCATGTACACGGATCAGTCGTCCTGGTCCCTTTTCAGAGATACAGCCCCAAAGCATGATGTTGCCACCCCCATGCTTCACAGTAGGTATGGTGTTCTTTGGATGCAACTCAGCATTCACTCTCCTCCAAACACGTCGAGTTGTGTTTCTACCAAACAGTTCTACTTTGGTTTCATCTGACCATATCACATTCTCCCAATACTCTTCTGGAACATCCAAATGCTGTCTAGCAAACTTCAGACGGGCCCGGATATGTACTCGCTTAAGCAGGGGGACACGTCTGGCACTGCAGGATCTGAGTCCCTGGTGGCATAGTGTGTTACTGACGGTAGCCTTTGTTACGTTAGTCCCAGCTTTCTGCAGTTCATTCACTAGGTTCCCCCATGTGGTTCTGGGATTTTTGCTCACCGTTCTTGTGATCATTTTGACCCCACAGGGTGAGATCTTGCGTGGAGTTCCTGATCGAGGGAGATTATTAGTGGTCTTGTATATCTTCCATTTTCTAATTATTGCTCCCACAGTTGATTTCTTCACACCAAGCTGCTTGCCTATTGCAGATTCAGTCTTCCCAGCCTGGTGCAGGTCTACAATTTTGCTTCTGGTGTCCTTCACAGCTCTTTGGTCTTCACCATAGTGGAGTTTGGAGTGTGACTGTTTGAGGTTGTGGACAGGAGTCATTTATACTGATAACAATGTCAAACAGGAGCCATTACTACAGGTAATGAGTGGAGGACAGAGGAGCCTCTTAAAGAAGAAGTTACAGGTCTGTGAGAGCCAGAAATCTTGCTTGTTTGTAGGTGACCAAATACTTATTTTCCACCATAATTTGCAAATAAATTCTTAAAAAATCAGACAATTTGATTTTGTAGATATGTTTTCTCATTTTGTCTCTCATAGTTGAGGTCTACCTATGATGACAATTACAGGCCGGCCTGGGAGAACTTGCACAATTGGTGGCTGACTAAATACTTTTTTTTCCCCACTGTATTTCTGTAGATACAGAGTACGGTATAAGAGAGACTATATGGTTCTAACATGGATCTGCAATATGGCTATAAGCGTGATTCCAAAGTTGATTGAAGGATATGGTATAATACATACATGCTTTGCTATGGTTTACTGTACCTATTATTTGTCATTGTACTTTCTCTATGTATTACCAATTACCTGTATAAACTGTATAATGTACTTGTAGTTAAATAACCTTCAGGTTTGCTATGGCTATTTTATACACAGCAGCCTTGTAATAATTGCCACACTGACCGTGCGTATAAAATATAATTTTCTGTATTGTGGTTTAAGTATAGTAAAGCTCCAAGCCATTGACAACATTTATCGACACATTAGGGTTTGGTTTTCACATACGGTTAGGTAGCAGCTAAAATACCAAATGACACGGTCATAGGAGCTTGTAGTGTATTGTGTAGCGAATACCACACAACTGGGTGGTATGGTATAAATTTGCCTTCGTAGTCCATTTTAGTGTAGTTGTCACCAGCATTACATAGGAACATAAAGCTCGGAAATACATGCATACGAATCTTAGCGTGCTGGGATGATTGCCCAGTGGTGATCTATTGCATTAGGATAATTGGAGAACAAGACTGTAAGCACTTTCAATAACGTTCTGTGTCAAACACTTCCCTGTTCATTAGAACACATGGGGCTTACTTTTGTGCTTGGATGTTAATTTAGCTTTGTACCAGATGGAAGCTTTTTCACTTATTGGAATTTCTCTTGAATTATTAACTCAAACTCTGCAAAGTTTCCAGATTCAAAGATTTAATGGCATTGCAATTAATATTTTCATAGATGGATTGCCACACTGATGCTAATTAAGGCCCGATATTGCTTTCCTAATTAGGAGACAGTCAGACTAATGATGCTGTAGATATTTTCTCAGTTGCATACAAAGTTGTACTGCATTTCATGTATGACTCTGCATTTTCAAAGTCAAAAATAAAATAGTATATTAAAGAAGTTGTCAGGCAAAAGAATTCTAATTTTAGAAAAGTGACAAAATGGGTTAAAAATTAAATAAATAAAAGAAGCTCTGATTGCCATTCCAATGCTTCCCAGGCTTCCGCTTATCTACTTGAAAGAACTGACTACTTAGCCAATCACTGGCCACAATGGTGACTTGCCTTAGCCAGTGATTATGTGAGTGGCATTTATTGTACAATGCTGTTCAAAAATTTTAGCCACATGTGGAAAAAATGCTGCAAAGTAAGAATACTTTCAAAAATGGAAGTGTTAATTTTTGTCAATTGACCAAACGCAAATTGAATGAACAAAAGACAAATCTAAATAAAATCAATATTAGGAGGAGGGGTCTGAAATGTGATGAAAGGGCTCCCATAGAGTCCTAATATCAACATCAAGTCTATCTGGGATTACATGAAGAGACAGCATGATTGGAACAAGTCTACTTTACAGCATTTACTTCTACTCCTTCCTAACACCTCCCCCAGATCGGTGGGGTCCAACACCTGGCACCTCCATCAATCAGCTCATACACAGAGTGACTGTAAAGCTTTAAAGGGAACCTGTCGCCATGACAATGCAGTCCAATCTGACAGTCGCATATTATAGAGCAGGAGAAGCTGAGTAAATTCATATATAGTTTTGTGGGAAAAGATTCAGTGAAACCTGTAATTTACATTTATAGCTTTTCTCTTTCTATGCTAGTCATGGGGGTGGTCGAGTCAGCTCTCTTCATGTATGACTTTGTATACAGAGCTAGCTGTCACTGCTAGGACTGCCCTCTTGACTGGTTACACTCAATATATTCACACAAAGCTATGCCTTAGTTTGCTCAGCTGTGTGCACATTGCACTGCATTATTATGGTGACAGGTTGCCTTAAACACCATTTTTCATTTTCAAGCTAAATATGAAATTCTTTGCAAAATAATTTCTTTGTTATAATAAATTGTGGTAAGAGGTTAATTTTTCTAATTAACTTGCAGATGACAATAAGGGGGAGCATGAAACTTACCACATCCTGTTCTATATGGAGATCAATGAAGAATAGTATACAATTATAGGGGTTTTCTGGACTAAAAATATTGATGACCTGTCTTAAGGATAGGTCATCAATATCAAATCGGTAAGGGTCCAACACTCAGGACCCCCGTGGATTAGTTGTTTTCAGCAGCTGATACACAGAGAATGGAGAAGGAAGCAGACAGCTCTGTTCTCTGTGTAGTGGCTGGTGCAGGTCACACTTTTTCAATTTTGTTTTATTATTAGCATCACTAGGGGGTATCTACATGGGATCATTACATCACTAGTACTATAGTATGTAATACTATTGTATTGCAATTTTTCCTATAGAAACCTGTCTCCACTCCTACTCCTGAGCTGCTGCCATGTTCAAAGAACTCACAAACTCCATGTACAATTGATGCTGGGAAGGAGTAAAATATGTCTCGAGATGACTCTACTATTGGAATGAGAGTGAAAATTTAGCAAAATTTTCAACATTTTAAAAAGTTGCATTTCATAAATGTGTCTAAATCCTGGACAAGCAGCAAGGTCCAAGCACTGTTGACTTAACACTTAGCCTCTTTTCACATACACATTGTCCACAGCCGTTTTAACGGAAGATTAAATAGGAAATGTCCTATGTTTGCCCATTTTCACAGATCCCTCAATAGGCTGAAATCTATGAGGGATTTAAGAAAATGGGTGCCCCATGGATGCAAAATGTCGTTGCACTATCATTCGTATGAATAGGGACTTACAAAATAATGTGCAAATGGCTCTGATTTCTGTGATGGTTTATGATGGTGTCTTATCTGCTGTAGGACAAAATTTGAGAACAGGCACAACTGCATTATTATATGTGAACCCAGGGGTGGGACTACTGTCATAAGATACGTAGCAACTTTCTGTATGGGGATCTGTAAAGGGGGCACATACTGTATGGAGGACAGTTAAGGAGGCAACATATTGTATGGGGCCAATAAGAGGCAACATATACCATGTGGGAGGCCATGAATGGGGCATTATACCATGCTTTATAATGTGTGGTGTCCAGGAAAGGGAGTGCTATACCATGTGTGGATCAGGAAAAGGCACTTTTTACCATGTGGGAGACAGGAAAAGGGGTGCTATAACATGTGAGCACCAGGAAAGAGGGTGTTATACCATGTGGGTGGCAGCAAAGGGAACTTTATACTGTGTGGGAGCCAGTTGAGGTGTTGCTATACCATGTGGGTACCAGTAAGGGTGTGTTATACCATATGTGGTGCCCCAGTTAAAAGTATGTGTTACTGAAAATCAGACCAGTTTCTCTAGATAGAGGTATTTTGGCTGCAATCACATGGATCCCATTTAGAAGAAGAAAGACACATTTTTCCAACAATTCTCCCATATGTGAATATAACCTAATGTAGATGATCCATACCATCTAAGACAACTTATGCTAATACTTGACTTGATAGCATGCTAGCTGACACCTGTATCAATAGCACCATTGGCTTTGATACATGAACTTCACATCACTTCTGCTGATCTGATCTGTGCCTTAACTCCGAGATACAAAGGCCAGCAGCAACTCCTTGGGAAAATCAGAAATTGAGATTGATTTCCAAGCAGCCGTCTTGAGGGTTGCTTTCCCAGGTCTGCTCCACAGCTTTCTCCGAACACTAAATCCTTATGCTATCCTTCAGAGCATTAACGCTGTTATTATAGCACAGAAAGTTTCCTTTTATGCTCTTGTTGCAGGAAGATGATCAATAATTAAGCAGATAACAATTGCACATCTCTCGCAGCGCCAGAGAGTCATAAACCAGCAGTATATGAAGCACTTTCTCTCACTTGCAACCATTTAGCATTTTCATTGGTAAATATTAGTCTTCATGATGGACTTTTCTTGGGTTGTACTCATTAACATGAATTATGCCGCAGCACAGAAAACAAACATTTCCTGATGTTCAAGTACACATTTTATTGCAAAATAATTTTTTTCTGTCTTTCAGGTAAAATTTAAAAGACTTTTTTGTGTAGGTGGCAAAAATAGACAGTGTGTAGAGGCTATAAGTCTGAGTCGTAATAAAGCCAGACAACTGCTATAGAGTATCAGAGCTTCTACCCAAGCAATAATGTAGTAATATATAATATACATACAGTGTGTGTGTGTATGTGTGTGTGTGTGTGTGTATATATATATATATATATATATATACTAGAGGAAGGACCCGGCTTCGCACGGGTATATTTCATTTTTTGTTTGTGTAGTGACCCCATAAGAATTGGCCAGTTTTGCAGTTGACATCCAGTATGGCAGTCCAGTATAGGTATAGTCTATTTATGGCTGTGTTGCTATGGAAACCTGGTAAATGAAATGTGAACTTACATTGGCTAATACACGTCATATGACTGAATATTTAAGGACCTGCGAACTGCTATTGACTCATACAGGACATAAATAGCTTGGTTGCTATGGAAACCTGGTGTAAAGCTGTGTGTATGTCAAGACTGAACCTGCGATTTTCCATTGGTCCATAAGTGTCATGTGATCATGTGCATTTGTTTGGATATCAGTGAAAAACCTGCAATCGGTTGTTATGGAAAACCTGGAGTAAAGCTGTGTGTATGTGACCTTGTGTAACTGTGTCATCCACAGTGCCCTGCCGCTTTAAAGTTGACCTACAGCAGTGAAGAAAAATGGCTGGGTTGTTATTGAAACCTGGAGTGCAGCTGTGTGCATGTGGCTGACAATGCTTTGTCAGATTGGAGACGGGCTTGGGTATGCTGGGGAGTTTCAGCAGCTCGCTGTTGTCTGTGACATACCTTATCAGATTGGAGACAGGCTTGGGTCTGCTGAGAGTTTTCATTAGCTTGAGCAGCAGCCATGCGTTTTGCTGCAGGGGACATGAGTAGTTTAAAAAACGTTTCAATTTATAAGAATGTTGAAATCCAGTATGGCAGTTCAGTCAGTGGCGTAAATACCGGTTTAGCAGTGGTAGCAGCTGCCACAGGGCCCGGGACATTAGGGGACCCGGCGCGCCTCTGATGTTTTTTTTTTTTTTTTAACACCAGCAGGTAACGGGCCCTATTTACTTACCGATCCCCACTCCTGCTCACGGCCGCCTGCACTTCACCTTCTGCAGAGGCGGCTGTGAGCAGGAGCGGGGATTGGTAAGTAAGGCCTGTGGGCCGTGTACCCCACAAACACTGCTATCATTATACTCTGGGGTCTTTTCAGCAGGCTTCGGGCCTCCTTGGTGGCGTCCCAGATGTCGGTGGGCCAGTCCGACGTCATTATGTGTTGCAATACATGCCTGGCTCACATGACATCTGGTCCAACATTGAAGAAGTAGCGGGAAGTACGCATAATACTATATGAAGGAGCCACTATGATACTGTGTGCAGGAGCCACTATGGGGCAGAATACTGTGTGCAAGGGCCACTATGGGGCCTAATAGTGTATGCAGGGGCCACTATGGGGCAGAATAGTGTGTGCAGAAATGCAGTTTGTGCGTGGGGGGGTTTCCGGGGGGGGTCCCATGTCAAATGTTCGCCTTGGGGCCCTGCCATTGCTAGTTACGCCACTGAGTCCAGTATAGGTACAGTCTATTTATGGATGTATTGTTATGGAAACCTGGTAAATTAAATGTGAACTTATATTGGCTGATACACGTGATATGACTGAATAGTTAAGGTCCTGTGAACTGCTATTCACTAATACAGGTCATACATAGCTTGGTTGCTATGGAAACCTGTGTGCCTGAGGAGAGTAAGCGCCTGCGAGCTGTTATTGGCTGATGGACATGTGACCGTGTGTATGGCAGTTGGAATATGAGTGAAAGACTTACAGGCTTGTAGACTAATGCTGGTCATTTTTTGGGATTACTGTACCTCAGGAACGGTACGTCCAAGAGAGCTGAGACCCAGTCTATAATATTCCCGGACACCTGATGTACAAGTGTGCCAAATTTGGTGAGGATCGGTCCAGTCGTTTGGTCGCGCATAAAGAACAGACAGACAGACAGACAGACAGGAACTCATTTTTATATATATAAGAGATATATATATATATATATATATTTATAAGACTGTATCTGAGAAATGTGCATTTGTATGCTAGATTCATGATACTATATCTGTTGCTGAATGGCAAAGCTTCCTGATATAAACTACTATATATGAAACATTTGTTAAAGGGTCATTCCCATCTCAGTAAATCGATGCTGAGATTGGTGTAATTGTTCTCTGTCCCCATCAATGGCTAGAACTTGCAAGAACAGCCAAGTAGCGCTGCTCTTCATTGCTCACATAACACCGATGTGGGAGTTATGTGAGAGTGGAACCTGCGGAAACAGCGAAATGCATCTATGCTGTTTCCAGAACTCTGAAGTTATGGATACAGCTCAGCTCATTTGTGGTATACTGTTTTCGTAGATCCCATTCTGCTCTATGGGAATTATGGGAACAGTGTAGAGGAGTCCTGGCCCATAGAGATGGGCATAACACTTGAAGCTAGCAAGAGAGTATAGCCAAAGGAGGGCGACTCTCAAAGGCTACTGTATGTACACCTTTGCTTGCAGTTTTTTTTTTTATTATTGAATTGTATGAATTCTGGTAATGACATTTTTTCTAATTGGATGTAATTAAATATTTAGCTGTTTGTCTTTTGCAGTTTGCATGTATATCCACTATGACATTCTGTAACAAATTTGTCAGGCTGGTTGTTTGATGGCTTGTTCTCTATCTCTAGTTTCTTCTCTGCTGAATGATCTTTTAAGATGTTTTATGGCCAAATCAATGTCGAACTTTGATTTGGTCATAAATTAGCTTAAAAGAATGTTCAGAAGAGTTTGGAATAGGTCATCTGTACAAAATCAGCTGAATAAATGGACTGGGGTATTGGCTCTGTAGTGACTGTAAATGGTACCGCAGCTGTCTCCCATTCACTTGAATGGGAAGAGCTGCAGTACCATCTAGGGCGCTATTGAATTTACAGAGGTGTGCCTGTTCTGCAGCAGCATGAGTCTGATGCTCAGCAATATGATATTAACATTAAGGTCCCAGAAAGCCTCACTTATGTCCCTATTCATCCAAATTCACAATACCTTTACTGGTCATTCTGGATTATTTGCAACATAAAACCTCACTGAGTATCATTGTAATTGACTCTAAAATATGTGCTGATTCACCTGTTGTTCTGGTGTGGAGCTCCAAATTACATATTTTTCTTTAAACAGGAGTTTAAAGGGAGTCTACAATCTCCTCCAAGCATACTCAACTCTCACCACCATGTTACAATGAACATTACGCTGATAAACAACATATGTTTGTTATGCATGTCACTTTTGTAGATTTGGAGAGCAAAAATTTATGCAAAAAGTCTTATGCAAATGAGGCAGTTGGTCTTGGGGGCAGACCTTTAGCTCCCTGGAGCACTGCTCTTGTTGCTCAGACCCCTACCATCTGCCACCTGCATTACCCTGTGCAGTGAGATTTGATTCTGCCACTGCTATGACATCACCCATCCTACCATTCTGTCTACAGTGCACCAACCTCATTTGCATAAGACTTCAAAGTTGCTTTTTCTAAATCTACAAAAGTGACATACATAAGGGGTCATTCACACTACCGTTGGTGACCATCAATAGTGTCCGTTGCTATTGTCCGGTTCAAGATTTTAGCAATGGACACTAGCTGAACCGTCAGAAATCCGTGAAAATTTCCATTAATTTCAATTGGATTTTATCATGTGTCTGTTAGTGAACATTACTGCCCATTATACACCCAATCCATCACATGTCTGTTTTTTTTTTTGCGGACAAAAAATACTACATGCAGGACTTTTGTGTCCGTTAAAAAAAAAACTGTTTTCATGACGTACATTACGCATCCGTTATTGTTTAACATTAAAATCTATGGGTAACGGACAGGTGTCCGTTATACTGTTCGTTATTACTGTCTGTTTTTTTCTGCACATGCTCAGAAAGCAGAAACAAAAAAAAAAAAAAAAAAAAACGACATTAAAAAATGGACACTAATGGACACTAACTGATGCTAATGTGTCCATTAACATCAGTTAGTGTCCATTAATGTCTGTTATGAGAGTGTCTGTTTTTTTTTTTTTTTAACGGACACTATCATAACGGATATCCAACGGTAGTGTGAACCCTGCCTAAGAAAGGTATGTTGTTTATCACATGTAATGTACTCTGTATTGTGGTGGTAGAAGTTGAAAATGCTTGGGGGTGGACATAGACTCTCTTTAAATTATAAAATGCTTTCTATCTGCAGTCACCACTAGAAGGAGCGTAATGGATATACTGTATGCATTAATGCCCCTACAGTTTTGAATGAGCAGGACTCGGGGCTTGAGCTAAGTGCATTAAAGTTCACCCCAAGTAGAACACATTCAGAGACACTGTAACTTTAAACATCTTTAACTCCAGTGCCGCAGGGGCTAGAGCCGCAGTCTTGGTCTTGTTTTAAACCAAGAATCTTATTAATTATGTCTGTAGTCCACTGAGATATCACTGGTTAAAGCGGAGGTGCATATACTCGCACTTTCACTTTGACCAGTGTGCAGGAGAACACCAGCAGCTGACTGTGCAGGGAGAGGAGAACATGATTTTATTATTCTCCTGTCCCTGTCACTTCAGATGACCTCTGGGAAGGGGATACCAAAATTTTTTGTTCATGATATCAACACCCCCATCCCCCCATCGATCAGAAGCATACTTGCTAATTAACCCCTTATATGCTGCTATCAATGCTGACTGCAGCACCTAAGTCATTTTACAGAAAAAAAAGTAAAAATAGACTCTTCTATAAAAAAATAAAAAAAAACACACAATTGGTATCACTAAATCTGTAACAACCCCTAAAATAAGATTAGTATGCTATTTATTCTACATGATAAATGCTGTAAACATTAAAATTCAGGCACCAGAATTGATGTTTTCTGATCAGCTCACCTTGCAAAAACAAAAAGTAATAAAAACTGATCAAAAAGGTCTCCTAAAGCTACATTGAAATAAAATGTAAAAAGCTATGAATGTGGGAATGCAGAGAGGGATAAAATGTTACTGGTTTAAGGCTAAAATGTGTTAGAACTCCAAAGGGTTAAAATGCACATAAGGCACCAGAGGTATGTACCAGTAATATTAATTTCAGCCATAAATTCAAAATCTGTAATAAAAGAAGTGACAATTTCTGGAGGGTTTTTGCATTTTTAATGCGACTGTTAGGGGGTTAATGTAAATCCCATTGAACTCAATAGTGAATCCATAGACAGTAACGGAGAATTAGTATAAATATATGTGTGTTCCTGTAAATATATTTTTTGCCATGTGACAATCTTGCTACATCTAGACTTACAAACACATTTGTGACAAAAGCCAGAAAGAATAAAAATGTCAATGTGACTGTGCTGTAAATAGCAGACATGTATTTTCCCTTTCTTTTATGGGCAACTCCCTGGGGATCTTTTTTTCTGTTTCCGCGGTTTGCTCTTGGTATCTATCAGAGGTGGCTTGTTCATTCGTTTGGACATGTCACTTTGAACTTAGCTAGTGTTCCTCTTTCTGAGATGATGGTAGCATTTGCAAATCAGGCACAAAGTCATCTAAGTGGGCAAATAAACCTGATCGGTGCTGATGTCTAGAAAGAAAGGCTCTCCACCAAGAGTGATATGTCTTCTTCTCCACATTTTGTATGGATAGGATAAAAAAGCAATTGGTTTTGACAAAGATGTCAAATAATGACACTAGAGAGGGTACATGATCAGATCTTGGGTGATTGATTTTGCCTGGAAGGGATTCTACAGATCATTTTTTTATTCAAAGCATTTTTTCACATAAGTCAGAATTTAATGTCATCATGTTTTCTAGAAGGATCATAGGATGTGAAATGTTATTACTGGAAGCTTAGACTCAGACGGGCTTCAGAATCCATTTATATATGAATAAGATATAAAAATATATAGCTATCCTATTTGTGTATCCATTTTTATATGTATGTATCCATACTTTTAGTTTGATTCATTATTCGGGATTCATCATGACCAGTAATACTATACTAAAAATGTATGGTGCCTGGTCTTGGGCGTTAAACTGGCACACTGTGAAAGTGGCAAATCATCTGTTGTCTGTCAGAGCCCCAGAAGAGATGACAGCAGCAAAGTCTCATATGGTGAATGCCTCATATTGTAAACTGAAAATTTCCACATAAACAGAATAGATTTACGTTCAACAAGCAAAACAAAAAATCTTTCCATTGCACAATGACTAAGGCCACATGCACACATCTGTTTTTAGAATTTTAAAAAAACTGATTTTATATAACATCAGATAAAAATAGGACATGTCCGATTTTTATCAGTTTTTCCAGCTTGATAGACCCA
Organism: Leptodactylus fallax; assembly: GCA_947044405.1. Lineage (NCBI taxonomy): Eukaryota > Metazoa > Chordata > Amphibia > Anura > Leptodactylidae > Leptodactylus > Leptodactylus fallax. The sequence continues at coordinate 1,825,438 of CAMRHE010000150.1, forward strand.
ATACAAGTCTATGGGGTCAGTTTCTTTTTTTGGGTGATGTATCATTTTCTCTGATGTTAAAAATAGATGAGTGGGTTGGATTAAAATAAAAGACCAATGAAGTTTATGATGTTATGTAGAAAATACTGAACAGTGCTCCTACTGGCCAGGTTTGGTGGTACAATTTCTCTCTTGGATTTCCCTTGAGGGGACCTCTACCACACATACCGTACATGACATTTGTCTCCAAAAAGAGAACACTTCTTATTACTGAGACAATCTTGTTTCTTCTTGATAAAACATCATGCAAAGGGCTGTAGATGTATGTGATGCATACACCAGTTAGAGAATTGGCCGTGGCAATTCTAAATACTAGCTGTGAATTAACAGTCTGGCGAATTGCTTCTAAAACGCGTCGTTCATTTTGCACTTAGTTTTATGTCTTCTCCTTGCCAATTGTAGACAGCTTGTCCCTTAGACCTACATTTGTTTAATGCTGCCTCACAGGCTGGTGTATCCCTTTCTCCTGCTGCTTGTTAACATACAAGAACATGATTTGCACGTGGTTGGAGACATAAAACGCTCTTTTTTTTCTCCTCCCTAAAAACAATCATTGCCAGCTTCCACCATGGTACAGATGTTAAACATGAAAGCCTTCTTTTCATTGTGACTCCTGGCTGTTCCTGCTATCCGTCATTTCACACAGTCAAGCAGTAGGCCATCACCTTTCCAGTTGGAAATCTGCCTACTTAAAGGATATCTATTTTCTGTCACTCACATATCGCAGTAATTCAGCGCAATGTCACTAAACCCTTACATAACCCGTTTTATTCACATTGAGAGAAATGGATTTTACTTTGATTCCTTCAAATGTAAATCAGATTTGGATAACGCGTTTGGCTCAGCCGAAGCACTAGACTTTTTATTAACGCGGATAGCCTCTGCATACAGTTATTGCTATTATATTATATTATTCAATCCCTGGTTGTCAGGGGATTCCAACAGATCACATCTGAGCGGTATCGGACACTGAAGACTATTCTGGCAATCATTTCAAGAATCTTAATACAAGAACAATTTTGCTTCATGGTAACTTAATTCCAGTTCTTCAATCCTAGTTTACAAAGTGGCAGTGACCTTCAAGAAATGTCTAATATAACTTGAGCTGGTATCTGGAGATTGGTGATTCACAGAATGAATTCTCCACACCAGTTACAACATTTTACAGTCAGGTTGCAGGGCTTAGGGTACACAAATATACACATGTAGCAGAGCAGAGTTTGTCAGTGCTGCATTTGCAATGTAGAAGAACTCATTGTGATACTAGATCTATTTCCCTAATTTGATAACTGAACAGATATTAATTGAATTGTCATCTAATACTAGAAAAGAGGTGTAAATTACTATATTATGTATTTAGTGTGCAAGCAAAATGTAAATGAGCTACCTGACACCAAAACAAGTTCCCCTTACAAAGTGTGGTCTTACAAGGAAAGGTAAAGTTGTTGTCCTAAATTTAAAAAAAAGGGGCAAGCAATGACATAAAATAATGAAAGGAAAATTACTTACCAGTTAAATCTCCAGCTACTCTATCAGTGCCCCACTATGGTGCTCCTCACTGGTGCTTATGTACCTGGCTCCAGTGACTTTGATATGTCACCACTGCAGCCCATCACTGTCTTCAGGGGTGTGTAAGTTATTTTGTACCATCGCCTAAAACAGAGAGGTCTATTGCATCAAGTCATTTTCTTACACTCCTTTTGAAGTGAAGCATTGAACTTAATGAGAAAAAGCAAATGGTATATTTGTGACAAAACCACAACAGATGCTTCAAGAACAAGAGGCAGATTTATGAAAATTGTCTAAGAGAAAAATTAGGGGAGATTTACTAAGCAAAATTTGTCAGAATTCTGTCATAATTTGGACCAAAAATCTAACTAACATGCCTTGTGCTGCATTTTTCAAGTGTTTTAGGCTAAGGCCCTGGTTTTTCTCACAGTGCTTTTCACAGAAAGCGGACTTTCTGCCTCCATTATACCTATAGGGAACCCACTGGCGTTTCTGTAGGTATAATTGACATGCTGTGATTTCCAAACCGTGACGGTTTTGGAAATCACAGTGTGTCCACTTTGCAGGAACTGTAAAATGCTGAGGTTTATGCCACGTGGGGCCCTGGGCCTTAGACACATATGTGACTTATATAGAAAAGTGTCTTGGTGGGATAAGGGTATTGTCTCAGACAAAAAAGTAATTGGCATATTATTCGTCAAATTCTAAGCAAACTAATAAGTGGTGTAACGTTAGACTAGGCAGTCTAAACATATGCCAGATTTATCAAACTATATTAGACGCGTTGATAAATCTGGTGTAGTGTAAGACTGTCTAGCCTAAGACTAAAGCTTAAACAGTATTAGTAAATTTGCCTTAGTGTCTTTGCACTTGTGCACTTAAAAAAAATGAAAGCTGAGTTCTTATTGGTTGCTATTGGTAATAAGGGTTGTTTCCTTTAGACCGTTTAGATAAATGAGGTCTATATGCCCTAAAAAAATGTCTTACCTATTTGACAAAAATTGTGTGAGCTAAAAAAAATAGTATTAAAATATAGAAGGTCAGCCAGCTTTCTGTCTTTTTAATTGAAAGAAAAAGCACAATGTGCTGAGTTTTTACATTGTTGTCTATAATGGTGTATACTGAACATACAGAAACTGTTCCATTTGTATCTGTCAGACTGTTCTATTGTCCATTGTTCTAATCCCCTGAGCAAGCCTCTTTTTACTAAACCAAGCAAATGGAGATTCGTCTCAGGCGAACTAAAATGGCCGCCACTCTTCAGATCCCAGAGTATAATAGGTGGAGGCCCAGAGGAGGTGACAAAAAAACAAAAACAAACATTCATACTCCCCCTCCATTACATCTTTTGGGCCTCCTCGCGGTGTCTGGCACTCTTCTGTGACGTCATACACCCCGGGTCACTGCTGAAGCCTGTTATTGGGCCATCAGCAGTCACATGGGCACACTGAGCTTCATGACATTATGACGCTCTACATGCCCATGATAGAGCTGAGGCCCAATCACAGGCCTTAGCGGTGACCCCGAGCGCATGACATCAAAGGAAAGCACCAGACATTACCGAGGAGGGAATGACAGCGGAGGACGCCGTAAGGAGGCCCAAAAGAAATAACGAAACATATGAATTTTTTTTTTTTTTTTTTTTTTTTTTTTTTTTTACACCTTCCCTGGACCTCCATCTATTATACTCTGGGGTCTGAAGAGATGTTTTTTAACACTGTAGTGTGCTCTATAACTCGATGGTGACAGATAAATATGCTTGGAGACGTGGTAAAACTGTAGTCAGATGTTTAGTAAGGATAGAGATTCAAATAATCAACCTATGTAAATGTAAGGGTTGAAATAACCTTTTATATGCAAAGCTACATTATAAGTAGAGTCTATTTCAATGTAATTGCTGTATAGGTCGATGTGATATTTTGTTGCAAATTATTTCACCTCAAAGAACTTTGATGATGAGATTTCAAAGGCAGAAATTTGCTTTGTTGTTGTTAGCATTTCCCCTAATTAGTATTCGAGCCTAATGAAATGTCCTATAATCAAAGCTGATCTCGGGGAAGTGGACGGGGACAGCTAATGGGCCATTAGTGCAACATAAAACATGGAAGTGTTACAATGTACATCGAATGGAGAAATCATTTGTCAAAGTGCTGGAAATCACAACTGTTTTACAGAGATCGCCTTTATGAACTGGGAGTGTTTTGATCTAATCCATTTGTGTACATGTTATGTTGTGACAGGTTTCTGATGATGGGAAATATCAGTGTGTTCTGAAAGCTTTTTATTGCTGTGTGCTATTGCGTTGCCTTTTAGAGCTAAGTATAACACAAATAATTTACTTGTAAAAATTGTGGTTTATGGTATACCTAACCTTTCAAACAACTTCTGATTTTCTGACAGCCTTTGTGACTTTAATACATTTTGTAATATACTTTATTAATGAATTTTGATTCAATCCAGTAAAATCTTGTGATGTAATCCATTTTTTGTCTACTCTTTCCTCTTATGCCAGCAGAAATCTTACTGGGAGAATGGATAGACTAGCTGAGGTTGGGGGATCATTTCAAACTATTATATCTAGTCTGTTATAAAACCTAGAACTGTGGTTCTGGTGACATATGAAAGATGATATTCTCAGATTCTACCTGTATTATTTCCAGAGATATCACGAGTTGAAAACACAATCAGGAAATGGGATCTGTATATAGGACACCAGACCACCTTTTTATGTCAAGCTGAAACGTCATACCTCTATACCAAGGTGGTTGAATAAACCAGCTTTTGCTTTAATATTTATTGGAGTGCTACTTTTACCTTTCTTTTGAACTTTTGAGAAGTAGTCAGGTGCTACCTGTGACTGTTAGGGCAGCAGCACACGACCGTGTTTCACCCGTGAAACACGGCCCATGTGCTAGCCAGATATACCGGCTTGAACTAGGATTCCCTGCCTCCCAGCGACATACTGTTCCGTACTGTAATTGATATGGGACAGTATGTCGCTGGGAGCCAGGGACTCCTAGCGTCATACATAACTAGGATGCTAGCAGTCCCGCACCCAACTTGAAGTTCAAGCCGGTACATCTGGCTAGCACACGGGCCATGTTTCACAGGTGAAACACGGTTGTGTGCTGCTGCCCTTAGTAGAAAGTACCACCTGCTGTTTCTATGTCAAGCTAGGCAGGTTAAGATTGGATATAGAAGAGGCATACACATGTGGACAAAATTGTTGGTACCCCTCGTTTAATGAAAGAAAAACCCACAATGGTCACAGAAATAACTTGAATCTGACAAAACTGGAATTTGCCAAACTACATGTTGACAAGCCACAAAGCTTCTGGGAAAATGTCCTATGGACAGATGATACAAAAATCTAAATTTTTGGCAAGGCACATCAGCTCTATGTTCACAGACAGAAAAATGAAGCATATCTTGAAAAGAACACTGTCCTTACTGTGAAACATGGAGAAGGCTCTGTTATGTTCTGGGGCTGCTTTGCTGCACCTGGCACAGGGTGTCTTGAATCTGTACAGGGTACAATGAAATCTGAAGACTATCAAGGGATTCAAGAGAGAAATGTGCTGCCCAGTGTCAGAAAGCTTGGTCTCAGTCGCAGGTCATGGGTCTTGCAACAGGATAGTGACCCAAAACACACAGCTAAAAACATCCAAGAATGGCTAAGAGGAAAATCTTGGACTATTCTGAAGTGGCCTTCTATGAGCCCTGAGCTAAATCCTATTGAGAATCTTTGGAAGGAGCTGAAACATGCCGTCTGGAAAAGGCACCCTTCAAACCCGAGACAACTGGAGCAGTTTGCTCATGAGGAGTGGCCAAAATACCTGTTGAGAGGTGCAGAAGTCTCATTGACAGTTACAGGAATCGTTTGATTGCAGTGATTGCCTCAAAAGGTTGTGCAACAAAATATTAAGTTAAGGGTACCATCATTTCTGTCCAGGCCTGTTTCATGAGTTTTCTTTTTTTAAAAATTCTGTTGAAGCATGGATGAAAAGTAATGTCTGACTTTCATTTGTTCATTTTCATAGAATTTTTATATATTATTACTTTTGTCAGATTCAAGTTATTTCTGTGACCATTGTGGGTTTTTCTTTCATTAAACGAGGGGTGCCAACAATTTTGTCCATGTGTATAGTTAGCCTCTATTTCAGCAATGCAACACCTGAAAATGCTGATGCTTAGGTTGTGTTAGCTGTGAAGACCTGACTGGTGGAGCTGAGGTAGTGGCACCTACTGGATCCCTGGCACAACTGATTTAAACAACTCCATTCTATACTCAACCCATCAATCAGGTTTTAAATGGGGCTCCGGGGGACCTGGTTATATATTAGTAATAAAGCTTAACCAGTACAGGGAGTGCACTGGTAAGCTTTATTACTGCCCGGGAAACCCCTTTAAAACCTACAGCACAAGTCAGTTTACTTTGCAGGTTTGTTGCAGTGTAAGAGACAGCCAATGTTGTCTTAAGCTTCATTTGTCTGTATAAACTGTTAATGTTGAATGTATTTCTGTGATTCTGTTCCTTTAAGACAGCAGCCATTGTAATTGTGACATGATGCTGGAGTGAGACCCCCCCCCTTTTATGTCAGCCTGCCTGTTCTGCAGACAGAGTGTGAGCAGAGAAGCAGGAAGTGACGAGACAGAGAGCAGCAGCCATCTTGGCAAGTGTTGTATTGAACTGGTGTGGAGATTTTTCTGTACAGCTAAGCTGTATCTCGGTCCAGAGACAAACAGAGTGTAAAGAGACAACAGGACTAGTGAGTCCACGTGAAAGGAACTGTGCTCAGTGGCTGATCAGTGAGACTGACATTGTGACTGTGTATATGGATACCACAGATAGAGACTCGCAGTGCTGTTGATGTACTGGACGGCACCTGCTAAATCCCGGCTTACATCCCAGCTCAGTGTATGAATTCGGCAGGACTGTCAGTGTGCTGAGTGGAATCTGCTGTTGGATTACATTGCATTCAGTTGGTTTCCCTGTCTGTTAAAGAGGACTTCATTTCTCCCAAGATCCTGATAACCGTGAGGAGAGGACGCTTCACTATAAAAGAAAGGACCGACTTTGGGCCCCACCGCGCGCTTCTATGGACTGTAAGCGATCCACCTGGACCACTGGGGAAAAGGGGGTGCACCCAAATGTGAAGTCAGGGTCAGTTAGGGATAGTTTTGAGTATATTGTTCATTCAGTGTCCATACTGCAGAAGTGGACAGAGTAAAAGTAGAAACCATTGCAGAATTTGCCTTGAAATTGTTCATGCTATATTGTATATTTTGCTTGTCTTTAGCCCTGTCATTTTACCTTTAACTAGCCTTTATTAACTTATAGTAAATATATATTTTTTTCTTGATCTACCGCGTGTGCGTTCATTTCTGGTTGCGGAGTCCAAACCACCTGCCTTGCTCTCGGTTCACAGCAGCATGTGAATGAGATATGATAACATATCTACGGTTATTGTACAATACAGCTAATATGGTAACATCTCATCCACATAGATGCTACTGTACAATGCAGCAGGTTAGCCATCAGTCAAATGTTTTTCCATTTACTTGGGTAGATACCTGTAAAAACAGATAAAATCTGTCAGATAAAAATAACAGATAAAAAGATGTCAGATGGGCAATTATGTTATCCAAGTATTAAAAAAAGAAATAAAACTGAAAGCCTGCTGTGTGAACACAGCTTTTGGTAGGATTATATGTCGACATTCAAATACATGTCATTGAAAAGAAGTTATTGGTCAGCATTTATCACTTTGACGTCCCACCAATTGCTACAGCTAAAGAACTGTGATGCCCAACCATGACCATCCACCTTCAATCGGCTGAAGTTGGCTGGTGTTGGGACATTACAATCTCATTTATATTACTATATCATAAAAATAGCTGAGTGAAGCCAACAGATATGAGTAAGCTATATCTCCTGTGATCTAGTGGTGGCGGGGATCTTCGCTGACACACCTTAATAAGACTTCCATAATCCAGTATGGAACACCATATCTGGACACAAGACCAGAACTTTGTCCTTGTTTTTGTTTTTTTTTCCTCAAAATAGCTTTATTTAGACAATAGCGCAGAACTCTTGTCTCTTTCAAGAGTAAGGAAGACAAGGCCTAAAATCTAACAGTAGAAGAAATGCTCTACAGGTTGATTCATTTGATAATGAAAGTGGAAACTTTTATTCTTTGAATTGTTGGTGACCTCTTTTCCCATTGTGAATACTGCACATATATTCTGTGACCACCCACTGCCTTTCGTTACATTTCGCTTTGTTGTCCCTCTCAGTGTGGCAGCTTTCTACCTCGCACCCTTTTCCATTTTTATGTGCTGTGCAGTTTTTGAAGACTTGTACAGAATATTGCTCTAAATGTCAGTCTAAAAGTAGAATAGTATAATAGTTCAAAAATAGAATGTTTTTGTTATCTTTCTTTGATTGTTGATTCATATTAAGATATAAATAAAAAAATGAAATTAGATAAAATAAAAATATACTAAAACAAGCAGATTAAGGCTACCTGCACACTGCGGTTTTTCCCTAGTGTTTTTTTTTCTGCACAATAAAGACTTTGTAAAGCTTTGCTTTTCTGGCTTTTTTGTTTCCTTTTTTGTTTTGCCATTAGGTGTTCTGCATTTAGAAATAAATGCCTGGAAAGCAAGAAAAGGGACTTAAAATTAAAAATGAAATGGCAAGAGAAAAAAATTGCAATGTAAGTAGTGTTTATTAAATTACTATCAACTAACCTGTAACATACTGTATGGAGGCTGCATTTTTTTTCAGGAAAAGTCTGTTAAAATGCAGCAAAAACCTGTGCAACCAGCCATAGGCTTATGGACATCCAGCGCAGATCCATCAAGCCCAATTTATTTGTCTTTTCTGTCTTTTTGTCAGATAAAAAAACGGGCATTCGATGGACCCCATTATATCCAATTATAGTCTCTCGGACTCCTTTCATGTCCTTCATTTTTGGGATCTGTTGTCCATTTTTCCTTTCTTCTGGTTCTCCAATGGACTAGAAAAACAGAAATCTAAGTGCAGATGAGAACATAGTGTGGTGATAGGTTCACACCAGCGTCGGGCTATCCATTGTTCTGGTCTGTCGGAGGACTAGAACAAAGGATAGGCAAATTGCTACAACAGCTGTCACATAAAGAGCCCGATAGACCCCCTTAACTATAATGGGATCTGTAAGGTGTTCATTCTTTTAAACTAAAACCGCCAGATGAAAAAGTTGGACTTCACTTCTGAGACAGGGGCCACACTCAATTTGATTGCAGCAGATTAGCTGCCGCATATCTGACAGTGGCTAACTCACTGTGATCTATAGTAGTATCACTGTGGATAAGATTAACCTTTAAATACGCAACATAGTTTGAGCATTAATGGGGTTTTCCAGACCCAAATGACGTTTTCATGCTGACAACCAATCCACATGATAGGTCGTCAGTATGTGATCTGTTAGGATCCAACGCCAGCCGACACCAGCCAGAAGCTGGTGCAGTGGATGGGGAGAGTGTGCATGCTGCTTCTAATTAAGTAATAGCAACAGCGCTGCAATTCCCCAGATCCACTGCTATGCAGTGGATGGGGCTTCAGCTCTGCTCTTACTACTTCAATAAAAGCAAACTGCATGTGCTCTCTGTCTACTGCACCAGTTTCTGATGCCTGGAGGCTGCTGGAACAGCTAACATTTCTGGGGTACAGTTGTCAGACCCCCCGGGATCACATACTGATGACTTGTACTGTGCATCAGTAAGAAAAATCAATTTGAAGATGTAAAAACCCTTTAAATAGTGACTAACTTTTCAGATAATATAATTTAATAGAACATGTGATTCTGGACTGAAATGTAATGCACTTTAATTAAAACTATTCCTGTTTTCTACCTGGAAAACCTCTCTGAAGTTGCTGGCATTAGGTGTCTCCCTTCTAGCTAATTTACTGTTGACTCCCTGTTACCAAAATAGGTTTCTTCCATAGATACCTTCAGGCTTAAAATGGACAATGGGTGTAGGGAGAGGTCGTGTTCTCTCCAATGGGTGGAGAGGGGAGGGGCTAGTTTTCCTCACAGTCTTTACTTGTCTACAGGTAGCTTTCTCTGTACACTTCAGACATTGAGAGGATTCTTCAGCTTCTACAATGTAAGAAGAGTTAATAATGTACTTCTAACTAGCTGTTCACGTTATTGCTGATGGGATAGTCATAGACAGTATGCAGCATTCTTTTTTCTGTGTAAGGGATCTGTTTAGCTGCATTATGCCCTGTATTTGCTGTCCAGTGTCCCTGAATCTCCTATATTGTTTGCTATATTGATGGGGGCAGACTTATGAAGTCTTATAAAGCCATTTTGTGCATTGCATTATTAATATTATTACTATTACTGTTATTATTTTTATGGTGTTCAGTATACAGTTTAAATATCATTACATTTGGAAAATTCTGAACTATATGCACATGGCGATACCTAATGTTCAACTTTTTTTGTTTATTTTTTAAATGGGAAAGGTTGTTTTTTTTAACTTTTATTATACATTTTTTTTTTTTTTTCATCAAATTGTTAACTGTTTACACTTTTTTTAATTTTTTTTTTTACTGTTCCACAAGAGGTTTGAACCCGGCATTACATTGTTGCCTATGTGTATTAGGGTATGGCCTATTAAACATCTGGACATGGCAGCTAGAAGGCCTCCTGGCTGCCATGGCAACTTCTCAGTGAAAGAAGGAGCTTCCTTGTCTAATGACCTAGATGATGTGATTAATAATAATAATGGCATCTAAGGGGCTAATCTACCAGAGTCAGTGTATTTTCTGACTCCGACAGTTAGTCCTGGGTCCCGATTGTATTATAAAGCCGGAACCTGGGCAAGATATATTAGACACAAAGTAAGAGCTGGAAATGGTTAACTAAAAACCCCCGGTGCTAAGTGACTTGTGCTATAAGTTTCATGTCAATTATTTCTATGAGTTTTACCTGTGGATTTCAAGCTTTGCATTGCAAACCTGAGACTGAGCTGCAACGAAAACCATCAGTTTATGTGGATTTTGCTACAATAATTTAGGGGATAACACCCCAGTATTTTCCTGCCAAAAATGCTGCAGCATGTATGTCTCATGTGGCTGTGACCTTAGTGTGACCGAAGGCTTTTTCAAGCATCAGACACACAGGACACAGACACAGGAGTAGAGATGTTGCTAATGTAACTAGTTTTCTGCTGCAGCATCTACACTAAACTGTGGACTGGGGAGTGTAGTGTAGAAAAACAATGGCAGGGGAGTAGTAATAAGCCAAAGATGGCGGCTGGCCTTCTGTCGCAGTGGGGTCATGGTTGCTGTGTCTTTCCTGCCAAGTAGAAAAAATGTGAAATCATAATTCAGGAATATAATATGTATTTGGTATGTTTCTATGATTGTTGAATTAAGATTTGATGTCTTTTTGCTCTATTAATGATTATACTTGTCATAAAACGCAGAAATGTGCACTTCTGCCTTAAAAATGATTGAATCAGCAGTATACAATACAGTATTAGCATAGTCTGTGTAAGACCTTTTCATCCTTAGAGCTGTCTGGTTGTAATAGAAAGAAGACAAGCTCCTTAAAGTTTGTCCAGCATAAAAATGCTTTCAAAGTAAACATGAAGAACAAATACACTATGGTAATAACAAATCTAAAGCTGTCTGCTATTGTTTCCCTCCCGTACAGTCACTCTTCTTTCAAGCACTGGCCTGAGGCGACTTCAGGGCGAGAAGTCATTTCATGCTCATGTTCCTAGAGATATGGAATGAAGCTGACCTCCGAGGTCTTCAGAGTGTTCAGAAAAAATGCATCTCATCATAATGGAACTCTAGAGAACTGTATTTCATTCACATTCACTAGCAATAGTGCGACACAAGCTTATAGCAGCTTGTGACATGGTAAAAGTAAACCAGAAGACAATATTTCATTTCTTTTTTTCCTGTGTTTGAGTCATTTGAGGTTGCAGGAATGAAGGGAAAAAAATAAAACACTGCATGTACATAGGGTGACCACATGTTCAACATGACTGCGTAAATTCAAGGTGCTGACTGGTTGCTTGCATGGTTAAGGTTACATGTACTTTACTCTACCAACATGTTACTGACTGACCTATATAGAATATACTAAAGAAATATTAAATGCCAACAAGCTTTTCATCATCAGCTACATTGCCATGGCAAATACGATATGAAATATTTATTTGAGGACCAATGGATCAACTCAACAAAGGTGTAGACAAAAGAGAAAGTTCCATAGGTGCATCCTGGCCTAAGGTAGCAACTGCAGCACTAGACACAATATTTCATTCCTCCTTCAAAGAATCAGTAGAAGAAAGATGTTTTCTGTGTCTTTGTACAACCCAGGAAGCTGAACACAGATTTTTATAAAACCTCATGTGGAGATTTGCCTCAGACATTGTATTAGAACACTATATTTTGTACTAGTTTTAGCCTTCGCTCTCAGGGTGCTATAGATCAGGCATTGCATTGATTTCAGTGTAAAATATAACAGGAGGACCTGGCGAGAGAGGAAAGAGAAGGAGAAGATAGAAGAACAAGAACTCTGCACTTATATAAAGTTTTCCTTACTTGATGACAAAACTATAGCACCATTGCTGCTAAAAATGGCCACCCTAATTTAGATAATTCTTGGATCCACCTACAGGGGGTAGAAATGGTCAACAGCTTAAAATAGTTAACAGGAAAAAAAAAACACAGTATTCAGTTATAGAAGATTTACTGCATAGAAACAGATAAAGTTCCAGACACATTCTGAGGTGATATTCCCACATTACTGTGATATTTCCACATTCTTCTCCACATTATATCTACTTGCCGCTGTTGGTCAATCAAATGAAATCACTTCCTCTGTGGGTGACTCACCATGTCTGTTTTCGTCACCTTTTTATAATCAAAGACGTTAAGATGGTGCCTGGCACAGAAAGGGACAGGTTGGTCCAAGCCATGTCAGAAGCATTTTTGCAACATGACTCCCAGTTTTGTGGTAAGGGGCCATTCACATCATGTTTTTAGCATCCACCTATTGGATCTGTGTAATGGATGCAAAAAAGGTAAAAAAAAGCAGGGTTTTTTTAGCTGGACACACAAGTATAGGTATACATATCTGTCTTTTAAACATTGACTCTGCATCCGTTTTCAACCATTTTTGAATCCTCTAAAAAGATCTGCTAAACAGATCTAAAACTTGATGTAAATAGTCGCAAAAAAAATTGTACAGTGTGCTAAGGTACTGTAGCTAAGGGATTTGTTTAATTGGCAAAGACTACTTTTTGTGGAACAATTGTGGAAATACTAGACTTAAAGAGGACCTTTATTCATCTCTACCAACTCCAGTTTTTATTATCCTTTAATAGATGCCCCTCCATTGATTCCTGTGCAGTTGGAATATTTTTTTTCTAGCCCCCACCATTCCTGTGCAATAGGTGCTGTTAGTTTTGGTGCCTAATATGCCTACTAGACTTTCTAATGGCAAGTGGGTGGTTTCAGGCTGCAGCAGGCAGGGTATGACCAAGAGCTCCAATCAGAGGCAGACAGTGTCAGAGCTCAGAATCCCACCCCCTGACTACTACTGCCTAACACCACCCACTTGACATTAGAGAGTCTAGTTAGAAAGTCGGGTACCAAAACTAACTGCACTGATTGCCCAGGAATGGTGGGGGCTAGAGAGAAAAATCCATTTGGGCTTGAAACAGTGGATCAAGGCATATTACAGGATGAAAAAGAGCTCAAGGTGGTAGAGATAGTAAAAGGCCCTCTTTAAAAGGGGTGTCTCATATAACAATCTCTGGCTTCATAACCCCCAACTGTAATTGATGGGTGAAGCTGCATCTGACCATACACTTCCTATGCAGAGACTACTGAAGAGGAAATGTAGTATTACTGTATATGGCGACTATTCTAATAAATCGCCATCTATGGTGCTTACAACATATGCCCTAATTGGGTGTACAGACAATGGCTGTCATGTAAAAACGACTCTAAACAAATGCACTGACTTTGAGTTAACATCCAGCAAGATCTGCTATGTTAATATAATATAGGGATGGCAGATAATATCCTGTATATAAACTCCTCTTTTTGTCAAAAGTTTCTGTGTAAATGAGTTGGTTGGTTAAGCCACTTAGACGTTCATTTTAAGAATACCTTATTATTTTCAGATTAGTCGGCAATTCTTAATGCTGAAATAATAGACGTACTATCAGAGATTTGACTATTGTGGCATGCAAAACATAGCTAATTTCAGAAGTACCCGGTAAGTGTTCTTTTTCAGGATGTTATAGCCTAATTCCACACATCATTTTAAGTGTCTCATTTCGCTCTCATTACCGTCACAGTTTTATTAGCAGAATAACATTAAGATGCTAAAAGTGTGGTTGACAAGTTGCCAAGAGTTTTCATTAAAAAAAAAAAAAAAATTCAAGACCTTAGATGACTGTGAAGATTTTTTGTAATGTCACTTAGAAAATATTTGCAGTGGTAATAGAAAAGGATAAGCGTTATTTACAACCATCCACCATAACAACCTTGAGATATTTTTCAGCAAATAAATGAAAAGAAAATTAGCTAGTAGAACAAAAGACTCATTACATGTATCTACCTCTATGGTAAATGCTATTCAGTGTCAAAGCAATTAGAATTTTTGTATTCATTTCAAATTGTCCTGGAAACTGCAAAATTTTCTAGACTTCAAGTTTACAGAAAGAGTCTGTCTTTGGATTCGACATAAATCAATCATTAGTACCCTTAGTAATAAAATAGCATGTACCATGTAATATTCAGTTTTGTATTGGTTTCTAGCGAATTAAAAAATTTTAAATCCATTATACAGTTAGCTCCATAAATATTTGGACAGAGACAAAATTGTTCTAATTTTGGTTCTGTACATTACCACAATGAATTTTGAACAAAACAATTCCGATGCAGTTGAAGTTCAGACTTTCAGCTTTAATTCAGTGTGTTGAACAAAATGATTACATAAAAATGTGATGAACTAAAGAATTTATTACACACAATCCCTTCAATTCAGGGGCTCAAAAGTAATTGGACAAATGAAATAATTGTGAATAAAATGTTCATTTCTAATACTTGGTTGTAAATCCTTTGTTGGCAATGACTGCCTGAAGTCTTGAACTCATGGACATCCCCAGACGCCGCTGCGTTTCCTCCTTTATAATGCTCTGCCAGGCCTTTACTGCAGCGGTTTTCAGTTGCTGTTTGTTTGTGGCCTTTCTGTCTGATGTTTAGTCTTTAACAAGTGAAATGCTGCTCAATTGGGTTGAGATCAGGTGACTGACTTGGCCATTCAAGAATATTCCACTTCTTTGCTTTAATAAACTCCTGGGTTGCTTTGGCTTTATGTTTTGGGTCATTGTCCATCTGTATTATGAAACGCCGACCAATCAGTTTGGCTACATTTGGCTGATTTTGAGCACACAGTATGTCTCTGAATACCTCAGAATTCATCCAGCTGCTTCTGTCCTGTGTCACATCATTAATAAACACTAGTGACCCAGTGCCATTGACAACCATACATGCCCAAGCCATTACACTACCTCCGCCGTGTTTTACAGATGATGTGGTATGCTTTGGATCATGAGCTGTACCACGCCTTCGCCATACTTTTTTCTTTCCATCCTTCTGGTACAGGTTGATCTTGGTTTCATTTGTGCAAAGAATGTTCTTCCATTGGCTTTTTTAGATTTTTTTTTTTTTGTAAAGTCCAATCTAGCCTTCTTACTCTTTAGATTTATGAGTGGTTTGCACTGTGCAGTGAACCCTCTGAATTTACTTTCATGCAGTTTTCTCTTTATGGTAGATTTGGATATTGATAAGCCTACATCCTGGAGAGTGGTGTTCACTTGGTTGGCTGTTGTGAAGGGGTTTCTCTTCACCATGGAAATTATTCTGCGATCATTCACCACTGTTGTCTTCCATGGGTGTCCAGGTCTTTTTGCATTGATAAGTTCACCAGTGCTTTCTTTCTTTCTCAGGATGTACCAAACTGTAGATTTTGCCACTCCTAATTTTGTAGCAATTTCTCGGATGGGTTTTTTCTGTTTTCCCAGCTTAAGGATGGCTTGTTTCACCTGCATGGAGACCTCCTTTGACCACATGTTTTCTTCACAGCAAAATCTTCCAAATGCAAGCACCACACCTCAAATCAACTCCAGGCCTTTTATCTGCTTAATTGAGAATGACATAAGATATTGCCCATACCATAAAACAGCCTTTGAGTCAGTTGTCCAATTACTTTTGGTCCCTTTAAAAACAGGGTGACACAGGTTAAGGAGCTGAAACTCCTAAATCCTTCATCCAATTTAATGTGGATACCCTCAAATGAAAGCTGAAAGTCTGGACTTTATGTCAATGTCCATTATATAACTATAACTTGAATATGTTTCAGTAAACAGGTAAAAAAAAAATTGTGTCAGTGTCCAAATATATACAGTATGTACCTAACTGTATATTTACATATTGATGCCATTGGGTTTCAAGACATCTAAAATTTCTTTAAGAAGGTTCTGTGCACAGAACAGTATATTTAGAGGTGAGGATAGGACTAAATCTTATGAGATCAGAAAAAACTTTTATTATCTTTTAAGGCTTTCCTTTTCTGATTCTGTAGGTACCTTCTTATAGCTATTGTATGACAATGAATAAAAGTAGGTTTAATAAAATTTTAATTCTTTCTCAGGCAGACGTCTCCAAATTTCTGATATTTTTTTTCACACCATCTAATATTCGTTACAGGTAATGCACAAACATGGGTAGAGTAGCCTATAATACTCTTAGGCTGGGATCACACATGATAGCCTTCTAGTTTTTTTTTTTTAATTTGAAAAAACTGGGATAGGAAGAAAAGTTAAACCTCTATTATCCTTCCAAATTATGTTTTTGGAAAAGCAAAGTAGTAATAGTAAAAAAGAAACCTAAATGTAAAATGTGTTATACTGCACCACAATCACTAGTATCTGAACCTGACGTCAGTAAAAAAAACAGTATAGGGGTAAGGCCCCACATAGCGAGCCACAGCGAAAAAGCGCTGCGGGAAAAACCACGGCAGAAACGCACTGCAGTTTTTCCCGTAGCACTTTTCACAGAAAGTTTGCAGAATTTTCCTTTCTTTCTGCTTCCACTATGCCTATAGGGAAACTGCCAGCGTTTCCGTAGGTATAATTGACATGCAGCCACTACCACAGCCACATCGCAACGGTTTTGGAAATTGCAGCTTTTCCACTGCACGTATTTTTCTGCAATGTGTGGATGGGATTCATTACAATCCCATCCAGTTTGTAGGGACTGTAAAGTGCCGTGGTTTTTGCCGCGGGCAAGCTGCGGCGTTTGCACCACGTTGGCCCTGGCTTAAAGGCTTTTACACGGATTAGACTCCTTAGATTCCTTAGAGTCCAATGCAGCATGTCACAGTTTTCTGTCTGCCAGATTCAAGAAAGAGGAATTTTACAAAAAATAAATTATGTAAGAAATTGGAGACATGCATAGATATTGCAATGTCTGCATGCAGCCTTATGGCAGCCATATTATAGCTCTGCAAAACAGAGTACCATGATACTGACCAATAGATCCAAATTCAGTAGATATATACCATAGTCTAAATAAGCTAAAAGCTTTGTAGACGTGGGCTTCATTTTTGCAAATGCAGTGACTTCATATGCAAGGTCTCCCTCCAGTTTGTCTTAGAACCAGTTTAACACCATATCGCAACATACTTACATAAGCACTGAGTTTTAGAAAAGCTGCACAAATTGTGACACACATATCTAGACATATCCAATCAAGAGGACTGGTACGAAAGGACATGTCTATACTTAAATCCTAAAATCTATGCAATAGTTATATCACTTTAACTGAAGTATATAAGGTCTTTAAAACTTACATCACATTCTGAAAGCTACACATAAGCACAGTCCTGAGAGTCCTTCTCAGATCACTTTACGTTCCTTCTGGTTAAAAATGAAATCTGAACAGAAGGTCAAGGTCTTTTGCTACAATTTATTAAACTCAGTGGTTTTCTATACGTAAAATGTCATAATTTAGTAATTTACAGTGAAAGCGTCAGTGTTAACCCTCACGATAATATGAAGACTATATTATTTCATCTTTTTTTTATGTTACTTTATCATAATGTCAAAAATCAGTTAAGCTTGTTTGACAAGAACATGATCCCCTCTGGTAAATCAATGCAGCGTTAAAATTTATTATTCACTAAAGTTCAATTGTGTTTTCGCAGATATATTTCCATTAATCATACCGCTGCTGTCAGACTGCCCTCATACTTCTTTCCTTCAGTTTTATTTTTAATGACAATTTTCTTCATTTCATTAGTCTGAGTTACATTATTCTTTTTACACTGTCAATTGACTGAGTATGAAGAAAAAGTGGACCCCCACATCTTCTACTTTTAAAATAAAACATTACAGGTTTCCTGCAAAGTATACTCAACTACTTAAATCCATCTAAGGCTAGGTTCACATCTGCATTGGAGTCTCCAATGGAGACTCCGTCTCTGAGTCTGCTGAAAATCGTCAGAGAAAAAAAATTCTGCATGGAGGACTTTTTTCTCTGTCACTTTCAGATTCAAAACAATGAACATAGTCAATGGGATCTGCCGGGCTCTGGGTATAACCGCTGTTTTAGTAGTCCACATCTACATAGTTCGGGTCAAGATCCAGCGCTAGTGAGAACCTAGGGTAAAAACACATAGCACTGAATTGTTATGTTAAAAAATTTGTGGAAAAACACTGTAAGAGGCCATTCACATGACCGAGTTACATCCGTGAAACTCAGTCTGTGGGTGAGCCATATCTTCTGGCTTGAACACTATACTGGGAGACTTAGCATTTTAGTTATCTATGATGCTAGGAGTCAATGCCTCTCTGCTACATACAGTCCTGCACTGTAATCACTACAGAACAGTATATTGGTGGGAGGAAGGGTGTCCTAGCATCATAGCTAACTATAATGCTAGGAGTAGGTGTCCCGGCATAGTGTTCCACCAGGTAAATATGACTCACACATGGAACAAGCTTCCATGATGAAACTCGGTTGTGTGTATGCAGGCTAAAACACAGGACAAAATTGCACCAAATGTTTGCTTTTTTATTGTGTTTTTGCTTTTGTGTCCACACTGTGGTTCTTTGCATTTTTTGATCATTTAGCTTAAAGCTTCCTCTTTGTGTCCAGATTGTAACTTTGAATCAGAATTTTTCCATACTGCACCAGCATAGTTATTGTGGAATTGACATATATACAAACATGAAAAAATAATTTAAAAAACTTTGTCGCCAGCATCTTGATAAAATGATGATGGAAACTCTTTTTTTGGAGCCAAGATCAATGTGTTTCAAGAGTTTCCATAATTTTATCAAGATGCGGATGGAGAAGTTGTTTTGATTTTTCAGTCTACAGTGAATATATATATATATATATATATATATATATATACAAACCAGAATACTTTAGAGCATCACCGTAGCTATTAGCCCTTTCAGGGCTGGGGTGCAAGTCTATAAGGGTCTGGCATGAAACCCAAAAGACCACAAGTTACAAAAAAGACAGCACTCCAAAATTTAGGAAAAAGTGATAATTACCTCACAGTAATTAGCACTTTTTCCTAAATTTTGGAGTACTGTCTTTTTTTGTAACAGGTTATATATATATATATATATATATATATATATATATATATGTATGATATTAGCACTATTAATTAGCATAATTTACCATGCATAGAATGTATTGAATAATACTTAGATTTGTCCTTTTTCTCAGTTCCCTAAAATACTGTAACATTGGCATGATAGGCATTTGAGGCATACATGCAAAATGTCCGTGGAAATTGCTTTTAAGCTTTGGTATCATTGTAGTATCCAAGGATGTGAGGAAACATTGTTAACCATTTCCCACGGCACTTCTGCTCTCATACCTAACTTGTCTTGATTATCTTTATTTATATGGAGTACCCAGGATAATGGAGACCATAAGGTATGTTCATCGTGCCAGCTTTAATGCCCTGTTTTGGATTAGTGGAGCAGCGTGCTTGTGTCTTTTCAGATAGATTATTATGCCTTCCTTCCAAATGGTGTGAAGAAGAGATTGTTTGTTTCTCTTGTTTCCCGAACTGCTTGAAACAACTGTTATAAATCCTATGGCGTCAGTTTAAAGTCTGGAAAATGGCAGTAAAACTTAGTGTTTTCACAGCAAGATGCACCTGGATCACATTGTACAGCCATGAAGAATGTCGCCTGCAACCCAGAGAACTGAGTTTTGTGTTCCAAAGAGGAATCTATAATAAGACAATGCTAAAGTGAGACAATATAGTCATTCTCTTATTACACACATCGCTGTTGTCCCTTTTTTCTGTTGGCAAGGATACCCCTTGGTTTGCTATATTAAAGCTCCAGATGAGTTGAATGAGAGCGCAGCTGTTAATTCTCGGCAGCTCACCATGGTACGATTGATGTTTGTGCTTCTAAATATGGGCACAGTTGATCAGACACCATTTAGATGTTCATATCAGTGAATATAAATGTCAGAGTTCTAAGTAACGAAGAAGAGAATCTCTGTTACTGACAAACTGAATAGCAAGTCATTGAATCCGGAAAATAAGAGAGCAAAGGAATGTAAAATCACATTTTACTTTAAATGTCTTTAAATATTTTTAGGTATATTATTTTATTTTAAAATGTTCTTAAACTTGATGTCACTTTTGAAAAGCTCATCTGATCCTTAAACATATACCTACATGGTCCCTGGCATTCTAGGGATCCACTGGGGCCTTCAAACAGAAGGTTCTTTGTTTAATGGTCTGCAGCAATGACATCATTCGTTGTTGATGTGATGTCATCACTAAAGCCCAGTATACTAAGACCAAATCAGCTGTGCTTGAGCCATATTGGAATCAACATGTACCTTTTGCTAATCTGTTATTTTAGAACATTGCCTACCTTTCCCCCAAATTATAGACAAATCCTTTAAAACGGAAATTTCAAGAGAATAAAATGAGTTGGTATATCAAATACAATCCATGAAAAAGAGTGGCTCTGGTTTTGACCTTTTTTTATAATGTGGTTCAGTCCCTTTCCTAACACAGTATTTTAGTAGCATGTTTCTTAGTGATGTTGCTACTGCTTTAAATTATAGGCCCCAAACCTGCAACTACTTCATTCCTACCATAATGTATATGGCTATGAGTCCAATTCCTGCGGATATTTTCCTAGTACATTTGCATTGATAATGGTTGACCTATACTTTTAAGTACTGATAGCACCTTATTTAATGTATACCATGAAGTTGTTTTGTTTACATAAGCCTTCTATTGCGATGGCATAACTAGCAAATCTTTTATATAATATTATTTTCAGAAGCACTTTATTTTGCAATGTTTTAATAACCTGCAGGTCTGTGTGGAATTCCTAAATGTGCTGCATTTGCTTGTTCTAAAGCAAAATAGGCTGGTTTATAAGCAACAGAAAAGATACAACTCAACACACTGTGGATTATCCAAAACACTCTAAGAAGGCCTGATGTTAGGGATAAAGATAAATGTGGCATATTATGGTAGCACACAGTCCGTTAACAAAATGGAGAAGGTTGACTGTACACTCAGCTCAACATTTATTAAGGCTGCTGCACCAAGAAAATGGAGGGGGTGGAATGGTGTGGGAATCAAGGCAGTCTGGAGCGGGGGCACATGGGTCTGCACATTTACAATAACTCACACCAAAAAACTGGCGTAAATTGTACCACAAATCTATGCCAGTTCCTGGTTGGAGTAGGTTTGAGTTCAGTACACACGTACCTTCCGGAGCCTCTTAGTAATTCTGGCACATCTTGCGCCTGTTGGGAAGTGAACTAAGACTGGCATAAGAATTGCAAGTCTTAATAAATTCCCTCTTCAGTTTCTCTTTCTGCCATATCACTGTTTATTAGCTCAGTGCATGTGCTGTCCTATTACACAGTACATGAATAAACTTACCAATTCTGAAGTTGGTAATATTGGGTGCTTTAAGTTCCAACCCAAACCACCACAGACCCACCTCCAAACCACGTGAGACCTTTCGGCTCTGGGTGGGGTTTGTAAACTATGTTCCATTTTGGGCCACAGAGGATTAAGAGGAGTAGGGTAATGGCGGATCTCCTGAGACACGCAGAAAAGCATTCAGCTTTAACTGTAAGAGAAAATAGAATGAAAGGGTAGGAAGAGATTAAGGGATGATTTTTTTTTCATTTTTTATTTTTTTATGTTTAGTATGAAACATTGAATACAATATTGAGATATGCTAACAAAACCCATGAAAGGCTGCAGTGCACAGCATAACCACAAGATGGCCGCACATAGAGGTATAGGTAAGAAAGGATATACAGTCATATGAAAAAGTTTGGGCACCCCTATTAATCTTAATCATTTTTAGTTCTAAATATTTGGGTGTTTGCAACAGCCATTTCAATTTGATATATCTAATAACTGATGGACACAGTAATATTTCAGGATTGAAATGAGGTTTATTGTACTAACAGAAAATGTGCAATATGCATTAAACCAAAATTTGACCGGTGCAAAAGTATGGGCACCTCAACAGAAAAGTGACATTAATATTTAGTAGATCCTCCTTTTGCAAAAATAACAGCCTCTAGTCGCTTCCTGTAGCTTTTAATCAGTTCCTGGATCCTGGATGAAGGTATTTTTGACCATTCCTCTTTACAAAACAATTCCAGTTCAGTTAAGTTTGATGGTCGCCGAGCATGGACAGCCCGCTTCAAATTATCCCACAGATGTTCAATGATATTCAGGTCTGGGGACTGGGATGGCCATTCCAGAATTGTAATTGTTCCTCTGCATGAATGCCTGAGTAGATTTGGAGCTGTGTTTTGGATCATTGTCACTCTCCCATACAGCTTCTCCTTGTGCAAAGTGTGCTGTATTGTTGACCGATGCACAGTGACACCATCTGCAGCAAGATGATGCTGCAGCTCTTTGGAGGTGGTCTGTGGATTGTCCTTGACTGTTCTCACCATTCTTCTTCTCTGCCTTTCTGATATTTTTCTTGGCCTGCCACTTCTGGGCTTAACAAGAACTGTCTCTGTGGTCTTCCATTTCCTTACTATGTTCCTCACAGTGGAAACTGACAGGTTAAATCTCTGAGACAACTTTTTGTATCCTTCCCCTGAACAACTATGTTGAACAATCTTTGTTTTCAGATCATTTGAGAGTTGTTTTGAGGAGCCCATGATGCCACTCTTCAGAGGAGATTCAAATAGGAGAACAACTTGCAATTGGCCACCTTAAATACCTTTTCTCATGATTGGATACACCTGGCTATGAAGTTCAAAGCTCAGTGAGGTTACAAAACCAATTTTGTGCTTCAGTAAGTCAGTAAAAAGTAGTTAGGAGTATTAAAATCAATAAAATGATAAGGGTACCCAAATTTTTGCACCGGTCAAATTTTGGTTTAATGCATATTGCACATTTTCTGTTAGTACAATAAACCTCATTTCAATCCTGAAATATTACTGTGTCCATCAGTTATTAGATATATCAAATTGAAATGGCTGTTGCAAACACCCAAATATTTAGAACTAAAAATGATTAAGATTAATAGGGGTGCCCAAACTTTTTCATATGACTGTATTTGTACTTAAAGGGGTATCTTCATCTTAGCGTCTCTCCCTGCCTTATGCAGTTGTGAGTTACTCAAATACCTGTGAGTTATGGAAACAGCGTAGCTTGCTGTGCTACTCTATTTCTGAGACTTAGAGAAAAAGCGTAATGCAGTTCTTTCTAGTGTTTCTAGATATTTTCATAAGCCCCAGCCTGGCTGAAATGGGAATACCCCTTTAATTGTCATGTGAGACACAATCCATTGAAAGTAAATACTATACAGTATAATCACCCCATGAATAGTCTAAGCCTTGATGCACATTACTTACAGGACTATAGGACCTTGACGTGTGTGTATATATGTATATATATATACAGTATATATTTATATAGTTTCATATGCCTACCATTGAACCCATTGAAAAACTGTATATTTGGTATATTTTTGTATGGTATACAGTTGAATTGGAAAGTATAGTTTCAAGGGTTGCAGTAACCTAATATAATTTACTGTATGTCAAAATGACCCTTGTGGCAGACGTCTTGCTATTAAAGTGTATGGTCATGTCAGTGTATATGTCAGGAGATTCTCCTGGCATTTATGTCCAATCATTCATCACAGACATGGTGTGAATTTAAGCTAATAAAAGTTTCAATGTAGCACAGGGCTTACAATCTATAAGGGAGGGGGGAAGGAGACAGTAGGTGAGCACGGCCTCCTGTTATCACAGAAATAAAAAGAGCACGATCTTGCTTGACATAATACTTATAATTTCCAGCAAATTATTGCTCTCGTGCCATTTCACATGACTCCAGATGCAGAGTCCATGCTTCATGTAGTTTCCTAATAGCAACATAGATCACTCTGGTTTAATGAAGAAAACACCTGTTTCATCCACAGCTGCCAGCTCCTCTGTCATTCCAGGCTATAGGGAATGTACTCACACTGTAGATGCTGTGATACCATCATGTATTAAACATACTAAAGTGTATTTTTATGTATTTCAAATAACAAGGAAAAACTGTTAGATATAATATGAATATGAGATTTAATGCAAAGTCTCACAAGGGTTATATTTTGGTTGGACTTTTTCATTGCTAAGGCTCATTTGCCTCACTATATTTATACCTGATGCTCTTCTTGTTGTCATTTTTTTACTTGCCTGTAACATATACCCACTCTATTCTTGCTACAGTGGAAAACAGTACTACGTGCTACAACTACAGTATGATAGGCAGAGCTGCAGTGTAAAGCATGAAAAATAGCAGTTCCGACTTCTGGTAAGACACAAGTTAGATTTTAGAAGTCACTGATAAATAAAATGATACATGAGTTATGTGAAGGCAATGAATGAATTCACTATAACAAAAGGTAAACTTGATTTTCATATATACATCATATACAGAGGGAATGCTTCTTGGGAGAAAAGTCATTTTGGGATTTTTACAAAACCACAGAAGATTTTCAGCTATAACTTCCTTATTACTCCTCTTTGCTAACATTTCCAGTTTCTTAAAGGTGATCAGTCAGCTTAATATTGGAAGAATATTTTATCTACAGGTCTGTACTACTTATAGTGAAAATGGCACAACAAGGTTGTGCCATTTTTGCTATGAGCAGCTCTGCAAGAATGCAAAGGTCTCATGGTTTGTGCCTAACCCTATCCATGAGCAATGCAGGCTGCTGTGTACATGTTGTTTTGGCTACTACTAGTACTGTTTGGGCTTGTAGCAATAATATGCTGCTCTTGTACAGGGCAGTATATTAAAGGGAATCTGTCAGGTCAATCTGGGACACTAAACCACAACAGGTCCTTATAGACCTGGGGTTTAGTGTCCCAGATCGCTCTGTTGTAATGCAAACCGCAGGAGCATTAAAAATAAAAAACCTTTATACTTACATAGAGAAGGGTCCGATCGACACTGTTCCGCGAGAACAGTCCGGCTTATTCATGAGCTTCTTCGTTGGCAGGCCTCCCGGCGCCTGTGCTGTTCTTCAGTGAAGCCAAAGATGGACACCCCGGATTCACTGCGCAATTGCCGGAGGTACGGGACATGCGCACTGAAGCCGAGGTGTACTCCTCTGGCTTCATTGAAGAACTGCGCAGGCGCGGGGCATACAGCGGCAGGGTGAGTATAAAGCTTTTTCATTTTTAATGTGGCCATGGATTGCGTTATAACAGGGTGATTTGGGACACTAAACCCCCAGTCCATATGGCCGTCTGGGTGGTTTAGTGTCCCAAATTGCCCTGACAGATTCCCTTTAAGCTAACAGATCCTATTTAAGAAAGGAGCCAATTGTGGTGTAAATATTTTTTTTTTTGTGTATCCTTCATAAATGTCAGACACTGTCAGCGCCAAAATAGAAATATTATATGCCTAATTTATTCAAATTCCAGACCTGTCCATGTAATTTAACTTCTTCTTCATAGCTCTCATTTTGTCTTATCCACCTGACAGCTATGCTATTACCTGGCAAGGTGGAATTCATGCCTGGCCTACACTTAATTTTCTCCCACAGGGATATACACAGATGGTAAATCTGCCTTTGGTTGTCTGGGGAATTAATTTCCTGTATAAGATGACTTTTAACAATGCAATTTATTCCCACTTTTTCCCTGTAGTTCATTATTAACTCTAAACAACATGAATTGCACAATGCCTATTATTGACGTACATAAAATGGAATTACAAGGCCTGCAATCCATGGATATTAATGCCCCTTTCCTCTTCACACTGTACACTGCAGATTTTAGGTGCAACTCATCTAGCTGCTACCTACAGAAGTATTCTGATGACTCTGCAATAGTAGGCCTCATCACAGATGAAGATGACAAGGAGTACAGAGAATTGAACCAGGATTTTGTGGATTGGTGCCAGCAGAACCACCTTAGGATTAATGCTGGGAAGACCAAGGAGATGGTGGTGGGCTTTCGTAAGCTCATATACCCTCCAAAACCAGTGGACATCCAGGGGACGGGCATTAAGATAGTCAACACCTTTAAGTACCTGGGTGTGCTCCTCAATAATAAGCTGGACTGGGCAGATCACATGGATGTACTGTACAGGAAGGGCCACAGCAGGCACTACCTTCTCAGGAGACTGAGAGCCTTTGCATCTGGGGGCACTTCTTAGGGCCTTTTTCAACTCTCTAATGGCATCAGCCATCTTCTTCGGAGTGGCCTGCTGGGGGAGCAGTATATCAACCAGGGATAGGAATAGACTCGACAAACTGATTAGAAGGGGCAACACTGTCCTGGGGAGCCCCATGAACCCAGTGCAGGTGGTGGGTGACAGAAGGATATTGTCCGTGGTGAGCTCAATGCGGGAGAATAATTCCCATCTGATGCATGAGACCGTGATAGCGCTGGACAGTACTGTCAGTGACCGACTACTTCACCCTAAGTGTGAGAAGGAGCGCTATCGGAAGTCTTTCCTCCCTGCTGCGGTTAGGCTGTTTAACCAACACCGACCTAAGCAGAGATCACTCCATACAGAGAACTAAAAGATCTTTAAGTTGTGATATCCCTTCTACTACTTTTTTACCTGTACCTTTTTGTCTGTACCTACTGTCACTGTAATGCCTCTACCTTGGAGCTTTTGTATATATTGTATTTGTATTTCATTATCTATGCTGCTGTAACACACTGAATTTCTCCATGGTAGGACTATTAAAGGATTATCTTATCTTAATATATATAGCCAATATTCTCAGCAGTAATGCGGCTTAGCAAGCACTTTATAGATCACTGTACACTACTTTGTTTAGGGAACTTCTCTAAGAATAGACGTAGAGGTGAAGCAATGTTTAACCTGAAACAGTTAACTTGCTGTAGCAACAAAAGTCATTGAACAATCATTGAAAGAGTTAACCTTCTGTGCCACTGTATAGATAATGCATTAAGTGACAAATAAGCTTTGCTTCAGATGGACCATAAATGCAGGACACAAGCCCTGTCAGTAAAATTGCCTACAGCTACCTTAAGGCCGGGGCCACATGTGGCGTAAATGCCACGGTTTTCCCATGGTGGAAACGCAGCAGAAAAGACCATGGCATTTTACAGTCACTGTGTAGTGGATGGGATTCTAGCGAATCCCATCCCCACTGTGCCATAAAATAAGAGCAGCGGACAAACTGCAATTTTCAAAACTGTTGCGGTTTTGGAAATCGCAGCTTTTCAATTATACCTACGGAAACGCTGGCGGTTTCCCTATAGGTATAATTGAATGAGAAAGTCCACAGAGGAAACCTTTGCGAACTTTCTGTGAAAAGCACTGCAGGAAAAACCGCAATGTGTTGCAGCTGCGGTTTTTCCCGCAGCGCTTTTTTGCTGTGGGATGCTGGGGCCTTATCTCAAAAAACAGTGCTGCCTACTAAAACTATTTTCTTATACATAAGATGTTACTTGTGATACATTGTTACAAAAGATTTCCAGATGGTAGTTAAAGTGATCTCCAGATTCTTATCTATGACAAGCTCATTGCACAGGTGTGGCTTTATAGAGTTTACCATACAGTGCTGGCCAAAAGTATTGGCACCCCTGCAATTCTGTCAGATAATACTCAGTTTCTTCCAGAAAATGATTGCAATCACAAATGCTTTGGTAATAATATCTTCATTTAATTTGTCTTCAATGGAAAACCACAAAAAGAATTGACAAAAAGCCAAATTGGATATAATTCCACACCAAACATAAAAAAGGTGGTGGACAAAAGTATTGGCACCCTTTGAAAAATCATGTGATGCTTCTCTAATTTGTGTAATTAACAGCACCTGTTACTTACCTGTGGCACATAGGTGGTGGCAATAACTAAATCACACTTGCAGCCAGTTGAAATGGATTAAAGATGACTCAACCTCTGTCCTGTGTCCTTGTGTGTACCACATGGAGCATGGAGAAAAGAAAGAAGACCAAAGAACTGTCTGAGGACTTGAGAAGCAAAATTGTGAGGAAGCATGAGCAATCTCAAGGCTACAAGTCCATCTCCAAAGACTTGAATGTTCCTGTGTCTACCGTGTGCAGTGTCATCAAGAAGTTTAAAGCCCATGGCACTGTGGCTAACCTCCCTAGATGTGGACGGAAAAGAAAAATTGACGAGAGATTTCAACGAAAGATTGTGCGGATGGTGGCTAAAGAACCTTGACTAACATCCAAACAAGTTCTAGCTGCCCTGCAGTCCGAGGGTACAACAGTGTCAACCCGTACTATCCGTCGGCGTCTGAATGAAAAGGGACTCTATGGTAGGATACCCAGGAAGACTCCACTTCTGACCCAGAGACATAAAAAAGCCAGGCTGGAGTTTGCCAAAACTTACCTGAGAAAGCCAAAAACTTTTTGGAAGAATGTTCTCTGGTCAGATGAGACAAAAGTAGAGCTTTTTGGGAAAAGGCATCAACATAGAGTTTACAGGAAAAAAAAAAGAGGCCTTCAAAGAAAAGAACACGGTCCCTACAGTCAAACATGGCGGAGGTTCCCTGATGTTTTGGGGTTGCTTTGCTGCCTCTGGCACTGGACTGCTTGACCGTGTGCATGGCATTATGAAGTCTGAAGACTACCAACAAATTTTGCAGCATAATGTAGGGCCCAGTGTGAGAAAGCTGGGTCTCCCTCAGAGGTCATGGGTATTCCAGCAGGACAATGACCCAAAACACACTTCAAAAAGCACTAGAAAATGGTTTGAGAGAAAGCACTGGAGACTTCTAAAGTGGCCAGCAATGAGTCCAGACCTGAATCCCATAGAACACCTGTGGAGAGATCTCAAAATGGCAGTTTGGAGAAGGCACCCTTCAAATCTCAGGGACCTGGAGAAATTTGGCAAAGAAGAATGGTCTAAAATTGCAGCAGAGCATTGTAAGAAACTCATTGATGGTTACCGGAAGCGGTTGTTCGCAGTTATTTTGTCTAAAGGTTGTGCTACCAAGTATTAGGCTGAGGGTGCCAATACTTTTGTCCGGCCCATTTTTGGAGTTTTGTGTAAAATGATCAATGATTTGACTTTTTTTTTCATTCTCTTTTGTGTTTTTTCATTGCAAGCAAAATAAATGAAGATATTATTACCAAAGCATTTGTGATTGCAATCATTTTCTGGAAGAAATTGAGTATTATCTGACAGAATTGCAGGGGTGCCAATACTTTTGGCCAGCACTGTATATCGTTTATGGCTACGTATGTTGTGACATGTTACATAAAAACTGATAGGTTGGCATCTCTTTCACATTTTAGGAAACTGAAGGTGTTAGAGGTAGGGATCTTATCTGTAAAACTTTTCTTGTTGAGCTGCCAAACTACAATCATTCTACCAATTACATCTGAAGACTTGTTTTATAACTTCACCCTTCTCGTGTCAAAAGGGATTTCACACTGCATTGATCTATCACATGGCAGGGTGTCTATATGATTTATGACACTGAGGCAGACATGACTGATTTTAACACGGAAGGGAAGTAGTGGAGTTATGTAGGAAATGTGTGCCTGAGGCATTTCTATTCCTACTGTACTGTACATGGGAGGATTTACTTTTCAGACAGTGTACACTCACATTGATGATTATAGGAACATGCAGGAAAAACATTACTTTTATTGTCATTTTTATCTTAAACATAGTCCTCAGCTGAGCCCTTCCAACACTGATATTGGGTTTTATTGCACCACTTTGAAGATTTTGTGTATCTATAGTATATGTTTGTGTACATATGTACATATACTATATACTGTATATATAGCTGCATGTAATATATACATTTTTTTGCTAAATTGGTCACAGCAAAAGGACTGCTAGATGGTATACTGGTGTTCTACAAGGAACTGCCTAGTTATAGATTAAAAACCATTATCTAGTAATATATTGAGGATTATAGTACTGTAAAAACCAAATCTGACCAAGCTGCACAAGACTGTGTGAATACTGTATTTACCACAGACCACGGTAGCAAACAATTTATACTTCTATTCGGTTTATACTGTATGTCCTGTGAATTCGACCTTTCAATAGGTGGTCATATACAGTATAACTGAAGTGCAGTAGATAGTAACAGTCACTGAGGGGGAGGTATGCTCCCAAACTGCTGACAGTTCTAGGTGTCATGTAAACCACTTAGATATAAGCATTATCATGGTCATGCTAGTTGCCTAAGCGAGAAAAAGAAGTTTTATTCCGTCTCTCACGTATCCACGTAACAACTACAGAATGCCTAGCGGACTCTGGATTACAATGTAAGAAGGATTAGACACTCACTTTTTCACTTATACAACTTCAGTAGCATGACCATGTAAACGCAACCTCTGTATGCCGTTCTCCCTAAAAGGTTCTATATTTCTACTATATATTCTACTATATAGCACCATAGAGAATACATCTTCATATTATGGAGCCCTAGAGACTTTCTGTTCCCCATACAGGCTGCTTTATGCTAAGGCCCCAGATAGCGGCGGAAACGCATCACATTTTTTCCCAGAAAGTCCACAGAGTTTTCCTCTGCGGACTTTCTGCTTCAATTATACCTATAGGCAAAACGCTAGCATTTACGTAGGTACAACTGACATGCTGCAATTTCCAAAAACGCTTGTGGAAATTGCAGCATTTCTGCTGCTCGTATTTTTCTACAATGTGTGGATTGTATGTGCTAAATTTGCCCATCTACTTTGCAGGGACTGTAAAACTAGGGCCAGGGCCTCACGTTGCGAAAACGCTGCAATTTACAGTACCTGCAAAGTGGATGGGATTCTGGCTAATCCCATCCACACATTGCAGAAAAAATATCTGCAGCAGAAATGCTGTGATTTCAAGAACACTTGCTTTTTTGTAAATTGCAGCATGTCAATTATACCTATGGAAAAGCTGGTGTTTTTCGTATAGGTATAATAGGGGCAGAAAGTCCGTAGAGGAAAACTCTGTGGGCTTTCTGTGAAAAACGCTTTTCCGCAGCGTTTTTCAGCTGCAGCTCGCTACATGGGCTTAGCCTGACACTGCTTTGTTGTTGGGTGAATTGGCAGCCAAAACCTGTATCAGCATACTGCATGGTTGAGCATTGCAAAACTCTGATTTTCAATAAAATCTAATGTTGTGGTTTCACCTTTGCATCTCCAAACACAGATTCCCCTTACGTCCGACAGCAGCACAATATGGGGTATCTCTGCCCCTGTGTGTTGTTTAGGACAGTGGAACCTTTAATTAGCACCAAATTTAAGGTGCCTCCTACTAGCCCTATAAGAGGGCACCTGAGACCTCCCTCCACTGTGTTTTTTTCTGTCCTGTGTGGGACAGGTGGACGGAGGTCTCTGGTGACCTCCCGTTGCTAGGGGTTTTTTTTCCTAAAAAAGCTCCTGGCTTACCTTTTGGGGGTACCTCGGTCCTTTCCTACTTTCCTAAGATCCTCCGGTCCTTCGGGCCTTTTTCCGCCCCGCAGTGCAGCGTTACCCGGCTCATCGCTCTGCAGGCAGCGCGATCCCAGAAGTAAGCGGGGAACCTCTTCGGCCGGAACCTTTTTTCAGTCCCGTGTTCCCCGGGGAAGGAAGCCTTTGCGCACCACCTCGGCCTACTTCCGGTTTTCTCGGAAAAGTGCGGTAAGTTTGAAAATTGGAATTTTAATGGCAAAATATAGATTTGTTTTTTGCTGCTTGTATGTGGAGCCTCTGGCTTAGGCTTATGCTCCTCTATGTTCCATTATGGCATTTGACCTTGTTTGGCGCTGTATGAATATTTTCTTTGTTTGGCTCCTCCCCTCGCTGCTGTATTACATTTAAAAGGGCTTCAGTCCTTTACTGGGTGAGCTCGTGGTTACTAGCTCCTCTGCTGCGGTTTGCGGTGTCTGGGTTTTTCCTGACGGGATCTTTTTCTCAAGTGACCGATTTAAAAAAGTAAGGTACCCCTTGGTTTTTTTCTTCTTGTAAGCGATGCTTGGCAATCTTCTATTCTACATTGTCATGTGGCTTTTGATGTTTCAGATGTCATCTTCTGCATCAGGTAATGGCGATGGGCTTAGGAGGAAAAAGTCCTCTAAACGTAAACACCTAATGTGTTTGGATTGCAATACTCCTTTACCTGACGGCTATGATTTTACCTGCTGTCGCCAATGCCGCGGACCTCCGTCAGAAGAACCTTCTATAAGAGAGGTTGTCACCTGGGTAAAGGACTATATGGAGGAGTCTCTTAAGGAGATCCGTTCTTCCATCGCCCAGATTGCCAAGAAACCGCGGGTTGAGACACAGTCCTCCCTACGCATCGCTGACGAAGATTATCAGATAGTGGACGAGACACTCTCATCTGACGATTCCACTGAAGATTCCAGCAGGCCGTGCTTCCCACTCGAAAAATTAAGCCGGCTGCTGAAGTCCATCCGGTCTAAGGATCGTGATGTTGACGGGGGAAGCCTCCACGTCCACCTATAGAGGGCCTAGGGTCTTCCAAGTGGACGAGACATTACAAAGATTAATGTCTTCAGAGTGGAAACGTCCTGAAAAACCTCTTGTGGTTTCTAGGAGGTTCAAGGCTTTATTCCCAGTTGATCAATGGGGTCCTCCTCCCAAGGTGGATATGGCGGTGGCCAAACTGTCACGCCGCACTATGGTACCATCAGATGATGGATCAAATTTGCACGACGCCATGGACAGGCGCATCGACAATACCCTCAAGAAGGCGTATTCAGCTGCCTCGGCCCAGACCGCTGTGGCGGTTGCGTCTTGTGAAGTGTCAGCCAAATTACGCACTGACCTGGTTCATCTCGAGAGGGACATCGATTCTGGAGTCTCCAGAGATGAGCTGCTAGGGTTTCTAGGCTCGGTTTCCCTGGCAGCTGAATATTTAGCGGAGGCCTCCCACCATCAATTAAGGCTGACGGCCAAATCTCTGGCACTTACCACTGCAGCAAGAAGACCTCTATGGTTAAAACCCTGGAGAGCTGATTTCCCCTCAAAATATAATTTGTGCGCATTACCCTTTGAGCCAGGTAGAGTCTTTGGCAGTGCCCTAGACGAGATCCTGAAGGGCTTGGCTGATAGGAAGGGTAAAACTTTACCCCAGGCCTTTAGAGGTAGATCTAATTCTGGCCGTGGTAGAGGCTATCCGCCTCGTCGTGGACGGCAGTCCCAAAGAGGCTCTAGATATTCCTCTAGAGGCGCCATCCGGAGATTCCCGAAGTCTGATGATAAAAAGGAGAAGCCTAGCTTTTGACATCAGCAGCAGTCTTCCTGTGGCCGAGATTCCTGTCGGGGGTCGTCTCCCCCATTTTTTCAACTGCTGGCAGGAAAAAATTCAAGACCCATGGGTCCTGCAGGTAATCCAAAAAGGATATGCAATCGAGTTCCTCCATCCTCCTCAGGATCGGTTTGTGTTAACTCGCAGCCTGCCTATAATGCAGCAGACTACATTGGAATGCTCCATCCGAGAATACATTCACAAGGGAGCCCTGGAGGAAGTCCCTTCTCTAGAAGAAGGATCCGGTGTCTATTCTCCCGTCTTCCTGGTACCAAAACCGGCAGACAAATGGAGAATGGTCATAGACTTAAGGTACCTCAACCGCTTCATCAAAAAGAAGCACTTCCGTATGGAAACCATAAAGTCTGTCACCACTTTTCTCCTCCAAGGCGATGTTTTCGTGACTTTGGATCTAAAAGACGCCTATTTGCATATTCCTATTTATCCTCCACACAGAAGGTTTCTAAGGATTGCCGTAGTAGTTTCCGGCCACACGAAGCATTTTCAGTTCACAGCACTACCCTTCGGGATCTCCTCTGCTCCCCACACCTTTACAAAGGTAGTGGCTCCTATAGCGGCCGCCCTCAGACTTCAGGGGATATTCGTGGTGCCTTATCTAGGTGACTGGTTGATAAAAGCCCAGTCAGAGTCTGTTCTGCTCCAGCATCTACAGACAGCCGTGTCCCTGTTTCAGAGTCTGGGATGGCTTATAAACTGGGAGAAGTCGGTAACGATCCCTTCAACCCGAAGGAAGTTCCTCGGCTACTTCCTGGATTCAGTCCGCCTGCAGGTCTCCTTGACACCAGCAAGGAAGGAGAAACTGGTCGGTGCAGTCCGGCACCTCTTCAAAAAGCCGATAGCCTCCATCAGAACATTGATGAAGATCCTGGGCTTGATGTCTTCCTCAGTGGAGGCAGTCCCATGGGCTTTGTGGCACTTACGTCCCCTCCAGAAGGAGTTACTAGAGGCTTGGGATCGCACCCTTCTTACATTCAGCAAGAAGATTCGACTCTCCCCCAGGACCCGTCTTTCCCTCAAGTGGTGGTTGCACCTGAAAGATGGAAGGTCCACGGTCCAACCTTCTTGGACCCTGTTGACTACAGATGCATCCCTCTTGGGATGGGGAGCCCATTTGGACGAAAACTCCATAAAGGGAGTCTGGAGCGCTCCAGAAAGAAGGACCTTGTCCAACTGGAAGGAGCTCAGAGCTGTATATCGTGCCTTACTCCATTTCTCGCCTCTTCTCAAGGGAAGAGCAGTCAAAATCCGGTCAGACAACATGACCACAGTGCTCTACGTGAACAGACAGGGAGGCACCAGATCACCAACCCTCCTCAGGGAGGCAGATCTGATATTTACATGGGCAGAGAAAAACCTAACCCATTTATCCGCAGTTCACATCAAGGGCTCCCTGAACATAGTAGCGGATCGGTTGAGTCGGGGTCATGCCATATCAGGAGAATGGTCACTCAATCCAGAAGTCTTTCATCAGATTACCCTGAAGTGGGGTCTTCCAGAAATAGACCTCATGGCAACCCGACTCAACGCCAAGGTGGAGACGTTCTGTTCCCTTTACCAGGAGGACAATCCCTTGGCAGTGGATGCCCTGTCCATCCCTTGGAGGTCCAGGCTGGCATACATCTTCCCTCCAATTCCAATAATACCGAAGGTATTGATGAAAATCAGACAGGACCAAGTCTCTGTGATAGCCATCAGTCCATTCTGGCCAAAAAGAGCTTGGTTTTCCCAACTCATGGAGATGAGTCGAGGGATATATTGGAGGCTTCCCCCCATCCAGAACCTGGTTTCCCAAGGATCTCTGAAGTGCCAGGATCTCTGGAGATTCAACCTGACAGCCTGGAGGTTGAGCAGTCCCTACAGCAGGATAGAGGACTGTCAGAGGCCGTCCTGAAGACCCTTTCTTCTGCAAGAGCAGACTCTACCAATAAGAACTACCAGAGGACAGCCAAGATTTTCATGGAGTGGTGCTCCAAGAAGAGTATTAATAATCTACAACCTTCAACGGCTGATATTTTTAATTTTCTTCAGGACGGTTTGGATAAGGGCCTTGCCCCTGCCACTTTGAAAGTGCAGATTGCGGCCCTCTCCGCTCATTTGAACAGACGTCTGTCTCAGGATCCTCTGGTTGCAAGGTTCCTTAAAGGGGCAATGAGGCTAAAGCCCTCAGTATCATCTCCAGTTCCCCAGTGGGACCTTGCGGTAGTCCTTACAGGCCTGTGCGGTCCTCCATTTGAACCCTTGGAGACTACGGAGCTAAAATATTTGGCATACAAAACCGTTTTTTTTTGTTGGCTATTACATCTGCCAAAAGAGTAGGGGAACTCCAGGCTCTCTCTTCTAGAGAACCGTACATTGTGTTTTTTGCAGATAGGGTGCACCTTAGATTTTTGCCTGGGTTTAACCCTAAGGTCCCCTCATGCTATAATAGCAATCAGCTAATTTCGCTACCAGTGTTTTTCCCCACTCCAACCTCTGAGGAGGAAGAAAAGCTCCACACCTTAGATGTGGTAAGGTGTCTGCGGATTTACCTATCCCGCACTCAACCGTTTAGGAAGGCCGAAAACCTACTAATTAATATGCAGGGTAAAAACAAAGGCCTCAAGGCTTCCAAGCCTACTCTATCCACATGGATCAAGGAGACAATTAGGTCTTCCTTCCTTATTCAGGAGTCGCTCCCTCCAGTTTTTTCTACGGCCCACTCGACCAGGGCTGTGTCGACTTCTTGGGCTGAGTACCAATCCTTACCTTTGGACCAGATTTGTGCGGCTGCATCATGGTCATCCCAGTTGACCTTTGTCAAACATTATCGTTTAGACGTCCGCAGTTCCCAGACAACTGCCTTTGGTCAGACAGTCCTTGACGTTGTAAGGCGAGGAAACCCTCCCTAGGGGAATTACTTGCTATCTCCCCATATTGTGCTGCTGTCGGACGTAAGGGGAATCGTTGATTGTAATGTCAATCTGTATTCCCTTAGTCCAAACAGCAGCTTCCCTCCCTAGAAGCTTGTTTCCTTTTACTTTATAATTTACACAGTGGAGGGAGGTCTCAGGTGCCCTCTTATAGGGCTAGTAGGAGGCACCTTAAATTTGGTGCTAATTAAAGGTTCCACTGTCCTAAACAACACACAGGGGCAGAGATACCCCATATTGTGCTGCTGTCTGGACTAAGGGAATACAGATTGACATTACAATCAACGAATGCATTACATTGGAGCATTGCTAACAGGTGCTACTTGTGTCAGACCTACAACAGGGTAAGGCTTCATGCTCTGATTTTTAATGAAAGGTACATTCAGATGACATCCGAGTGTCTTCCATCTTATATTGATTTTATGGATCTGGAATTCTGGATAGGACATATTTATAAGAACGGAATGTACCATGGGAACACTCTCAGCATGTACCCTCATGTGAATGAAGCCTAAGCAAAATAATCACAAGAATGAAGCCAACAATCATGATTTATCATACCATCATAGCTTGTACACACACATTGATGATTATAGGAACGTGCAGGAAAAACATTACTTTTATTGTCATTTTTATCTTAAAGATAGTCCTCAGCTGAGCCCTGTGTTTTCGCAACGTGGGGCCCTGGCCTACAGGTTTTTTTCAGGACTAAAATATGAATTACCTATCCTTAGCCAGGTTGTGGACCCCTACTAATATAGATACCTCTCCTATTTATATGTCATCAATATTTTAGTAGTATTTTAAGCTAACTCTTGAAACTGAACGTAAGTTGGGTGGACACTTCTGTAACTTTCCTCTTGTGTTCTGGTTCCAAGGCACAGGACAACAGGATGGGGGTTTATGCTAAGACCAAGCTATGTAGGTTGTAGTTTTGTGACCATTTCATAGCTGTTGACAATGCTCCTTTTATTAGCAGCGTTTAAATGACAGCGGTGTGTCTGTGGATTGAACATATTACCGTGCCACAAGCCTCATTATGAGAAGTCAAAGCTGTTTCTGTATCTTAATGGTTGATCTTTTTTCTTTAAATTGCCTGCTGCTCCTCTTTTGTTAGCACTGTTTACATGTTTATTGGGTAGCTTCTTACAGTGCAATATGCGCACATTATGTCCTGCTGAGATTAATGAGTTTAGCAATCGGGTCACAAAACATCTTTTCTTGTCTATAGAATTTCTTGTGTGATTAATAAATCTTAATTTGTTTGGATGGTAAATAGTGAGGTGTAATTAAGTCAGGTTGTGAAGCCGAAATCTGAGGGATTCTGGAGCTAGCTAGGATTTCATTCACCCAGGAACATTCAGTTCTGTTTTTTGCTACTGTAGTCTGCTACTTAGTCTGTTTCTGGCTAGGGAAACGCCACTTAGGTTAAGGCCTCATGTAGCATCCTGCAGCAAAAAAGCGCTGCGGGAAAAACAGCGGCGGCAACGCATCGTGGTTTTTCCTGCAGCGCTTTTCACAGAAAGCTGCTTCAATTATACCTATAGGGAAACCGTCGGCGTTTTCATAAGTATAATTGACATGCTGCAATTTCCAAAATCGCGACAGGTTTGGAAATTGCAGCGTATCTGCTGCACGTATTTGCTGCACGTATTTTTCCACAAATACCATTCACTTAGCTGTAACTGTAAAATGACACATTTTTTTTTCCACGCCGTTTCCGCCGAGGGCAAACCACTGCGTTTACGCCTCATGGGGCCCCGGCCTTATTGGTTCTTCCTTCCACCCAGGCACAAGCACTACCGGCCTCTTTCCCCTGCTAGTTGCACCCTTGTACAATAATATTTCATTACCATTGCTATTTTGTTTCAATTGTACATCGCTTATCTTGCGGGGAAATCTGCACTGCTTTGCATTCAAGTCATTTCTCTGCTACCTCTCCTGACCTAACCTGCAAATTTCCCACTAGTGAACATAGGTTAGATGGTACTGCAGTTTAACTTACTATTTCCCTCTCAGCGGGTTCCAGACGCTGTGTCCTCCCACTGATAGGTCATGACTTTTATGAAAATTCATGCAGTATTTACAGGATCTCCTTTTTATAAATATAATTCTCAATTTTTATCCATTGATACTAATAGTAGGATGGTATTACATTTTAGTTTTAGGAAATAATAATGTAACAGAAAGGAATGCTACATACTATACTGCACTTTGCATATGACTATTCACTTCCAGGAAATGACACAGCTCTGGTAACTGAAATGTAACAAATTGTGCTTTTGTGTCATCCCCACATGACCAGGGTAGATTTGGATCACTTAGTAGCCAAAGAAAACGTGAATGAATTTCCCCATTCAAATACAATGACCTTAAAATCCTATATCCTGTATATTTAGAAAATATTTTTATGAGGTAAATCCACTTTACCCCATACAGTTCTAATGGACTCACACTAATGCATACAAATACAGTATTTAGAATGAACATTGCACAAAGTATCAGTTGTTTTTTACAAGTGAAACAATCCAAAATGAGGTTTTGGTCCACCAATAATGAAGAGTATAGAAGATTGTAGGAATGTATATGATACAGACACTGTAAGCAATGCAACCTCAGTTACTGTAGGAAAGGTAGCTGCAGCTTTTAGGTCCATGAGGCTAAGGCCTCACTTAGTGAGTTGCACCGAAAAGCGTTGTTGGAAAAAACGCAGCAAAAATGCATCACTGTTTCTCCTACAGCGCTTTTCACAGAACAGGAAACTCTGTAGACTTTCTGCTTCAATTATACCTATAGAGAAAACACCAGCATTTCCTTAAGTATAGTTGACATGCTGCGATTTCCAAAAAATGTAAAGTGTATTTTCCTGCAAAGTGTGGATGGGATTTGCTAGAATCCCATCAACTGCGCAGTGACTGTAAAATGCCGCGGTCTTTGCCACTGCGTTTACACCACGTGGGGCCCCAGCCTAATGGGTACTTTGTGTTGCCATGTAGTGTCTGGGTAAGCATGTTCGAAGAGCAAACAAATATACTGCTCACATCAATCAACAATTGCCAGTACCTTTTATAGGACTGCTGTCAGGTTGCAATGCTTAAGGTTACTAGCATTACAGTAAAGTGGCTGTCCAGGGACTTTCATTTAATTTACTTCCTCTTGGCATTTGTTTAAAGTAGATCTGAGGGTTCTGGGCTGGTTCCAACCCTGGGCTACATGATCGGAACCAGCATATGGCTTCCGAGTTGATCGGCTCCTCAATCCTCTCATCTTTTCAATACTTGTTACCTGTGCCTTGGGGGCGGCTTTACTATTGTCATACTACCTGTGAAATGGGAGAGGAAGGAGGAGGTGTAGTGAGCCATGGAGTGTTTGCTGGTTCCTATCACTTGACCTGGGGTCGGAACCAGCTTGGAAACCCCCAGGTCCACCTTGAACAAATGCCCAAGGGAAGTAAGTTAAATTTCGTTATAAAGTGGCATTACTTTAGGAGATAAACAAAGCTGTGTTAACTCTGCCTGTCCTGGCATACTAGCCTTGGACACATTTTTGTCACTGGAAGCAGAGAGAAATGCCACTTTACTATCCAACTTGCCATTCCAACCTCAGCGCTGTAAGGTCATGTTGACAGCTTTGAACACATTGGTTCCTCTGTTTGTTTCTAGTTCAGAGAAATCTCTTTCCATCAATTTTTAAGCTTGTCCAGTTGCTTACATAGTGTTTTTATGGGATAAATGTATTTGTCAAATCAATAAATCATTTGGATTACTTATAATTAGGATAACTGAGTGATAGTCAAGTACAGTGTATTTCAATTGTAATTTTCAAGATGCTATAACAGTCTATAGTACAGTCACTGCAAGGTTAAAGAAACAACCAATGGCATACTTATAGGGGACAGTCAGAGTGCCTGATGGAATCATGGTGCCTAAGGACAGCCATTCTGCTACCTGTGAATGCAAGTGTACAGGAGTACTAGACAGTAAATGGACGCAAACTATAGTGTTCACATACATATGTACCTATGGTTGAACACAACTCTCAGAGTTTCTCCTGCTCTCCTGTCTTCTCTCCCCTCTACTTCCTAGTTTTCAGCTCAGGCCAGTAGCGTATTCCGTGGTTGTTCTAAACTGCACAGTTATCTCTGAATTTACATCCAGAAATAACAGAGGCAATGATCAAGGAACTGTTCTAGCCCATAGCTGGGCTCAGCAACTAAAAGCAATATGCAGAGAGATGGAGAGAAGATATAGATGGAGGAGAGAAGGGACTTAGTAATGACCACTGAGCTAGATAAGAGAGGTGGTCTGTAACCTAGGCAACAAGCTGTAAACAGTGAGGACACATATTCTGCTGTATCTGATAAATGGAGCAAGATATTTTAGATAAAACAAATTAAAATACCCTGGAGTTAGAAATAAGGATTTCAATTTCATGTATCGTCAAGAAGAAAGGTAAGGAGGGACACATCTGTAAAGTACTGGTGGAACTGTTGTGTGTGAACATTACCAAAAGCACTTTACTCTTTTGACTATTTACTTTCTGTAATTGGTGAGGTATTTGTCAAAGTGGTAGATTAGATTATATGCAACTACTGTGAAAAGTACTTACCCTTGTAATTTATTGGCAATTTACACTATCAATGGTAAAAGGGTTGGCCACTTTAAGATCATTTTCACAAATGTGCTGTAAATGGACTTATAAGAACTTCAAAGAACTTCAGCACTGATATCCTTCTTTGTTTTGTATACTCTTCTCCACTGTATGCATGGTGAGACCTGGGAAGTCCATCATCAGTCTCCAGTATACAGTATTCAGCAAATGTGCTATTTTTTATGCAGTGTTTTTAATAGGGGCTTTTTGTGATCTTAACATGGCCAACCCCTGTCCAGAAGGCACAAGGAGCACCGCATCAAACACAGAGGTAAAGGTAATCTCACACTACTGTTATTC
Organism: Leptodactylus fallax; assembly: GCA_947044405.1. Taxonomy (NCBI): domain Eukaryota; kingdom Metazoa; phylum Chordata; class Amphibia; order Anura; family Leptodactylidae; genus Leptodactylus; species Leptodactylus fallax. The sequence continues at coordinate 1,866,722 of CAMRHE010000150.1, forward strand.
ATGTCCGTTGCTCTTAACCGTCATAGGATGAGAGCATCGGATATTAACAGCAAGAGAGTGCATTCGTCTGCATTCATGCTAATCTAAAAAGAACATGGCAGAAACTTTCATCCGTCATGTTTGCTACTGTTCTGATGGAAAAAAGACTTTTCGTCCATCAGAAATGTAACAAACATGGAAAAAAGCTTCTGTTATGTTTTCTACATGAATGGGAACGGATGCCAGGCAGAGCGTTCTTGGTCTGCATCTGTCACTCTATTGCCGTTAATGTCTGTTGCTTTCATACTATGATAGATAAAGAATGATGGACATTTTTACAAGTAATGTGAACATCCTCCTATGCATCAACCCAACTAGACCTATAGTAGGTAGCGTTTTTTCCAAGTGTGTTTAATAAGTGCATTGTTATTATAGTTGCAGCGTTTCCCTTGAAATAAGTACAAGAATATATTTATAATTGTAAGAATATTGCCTACTTTTATTAATACCTGATTCAATATTCAGGAACTGAGACCACACTGCCAGTCGTCTCCATTGTCGTGACCCGTTGTCTGAGTTAGTAATAAAAGTAGGAATTCCCTGCTGAATACTGTACTTTGGTCTACTTGAGATAGCAAAGCAATCAATTAAGATTGGCATAAGAATCACCAATCTTAATAAATTCTCCCCATTGTGTTCAGTTCCTGTATTTTTTGTTTTTATGTTCCACCTTATGAAAACTTTGCTTTGCAAATATTCACAAGTGCAGTGGTATTGCTCATGCTTACGCTAGGTTCACACCTGCATTCGGGTTTCCGTTCTTGGGGAATATATAGTCTATAATGGGTTCCACTGGGTTTCCGCCTAGTTTCCACCGCATTTTTTAAGCGGAATGATGAACGAAATGTCCAAAGGGGCAACAAGCACAGGTGTGAATCTATCCTTTGACTATTGCTATAATAGATGCAGTGGTTGCAGTGTTTCCTTTAACATAGGCACAGGACTACACATTATTGTAAGACTATTGGTCACTCTTATCCATACCAGATACACTAACATACAGTACATGAGCATCCACGGACTTTTTTCTACAAGGCTCTGTTTAACTTTTTATGCTGTGTAGCTATTATTTATAATACTTAGAATTCTAAATTTTCTCATGGAAGGTGTAGTGTGTAAAATTAGACCAGGAGAGACAGAGCTGAGGACAAAATCACAGTGCTTTTAGGTGACAGTGAAGTCGCTTTCCTTGGAATACTAATGCTTGCTTACAACTTGTTATTGTAGTGCTCTCATTAAGAATAGAACATTTTCTGCCAATCAAATGAGCCGGATCTGCATGTCACACAGTATTAAGGGAAACATTAATGAGAAGCCATCAGTCATAAGGACTTTAATTCATGAGTATAATCGTGGAAGACTGCAAAGAAAGTGCTGTGTGCATGAGTGATTGATCTAAACCATATTGTCAATCTAGCGGCTATGTCCCTTGACTTACCGAAAGGAAAATCATTTATACTTGTCAGAGTCTAATGATATGCTTGTTAAGATAAAGCAGTGCTGCCGTACTGTATAAAAAGATGTAATTCCAGAGTTGATCTCATTTTATTTCCAGAACTGCACATTATATCTGGGACTACCATCACTCTTATCAGGGTACCTGTCTAATACAGGATAAATCTGGGTAGTACAGAAGGAAATATGGCACTAGGGGGTTGCAAAATAAAATCCAAAGGAGATAACCAGTGGGGGTAATCCTACATTGGCATGAAATATATATGAAATTATAAATCATATAATGATTTTATTATTGTAAAATCATTTGGGTGAATTCTAGAATTTATTATAGCCATTCTTGCAGGCAGTAGATATAGCTGGACCTAGATTCACCAAAGATAGCTGTTTACATTTTATTAAAGGGGTTTTTCATGGTAAAACTATTGGTGACCTAGAATCTCCACTGATCAACTGTTCTTAGCAGCGGATACACAGAGAATGCAACCAGAAACAGACAGCTCTGTTCTCTGTGTAGTGGCCACACCAGGTACTGCAGATCAGCTCCCATTCATGGGTACTGCAGATCAGCTCCCATTCATTTGAACAGAGAAGGCTGTTTCCTGCTCTTTTTTGTTCATCATCTGCTTAGAACAGTGTTTGGTGGTGGTGTTGGGCCAGGTGTCATACTTTAAATATGATATAAGGTATAAAGCTATGGCCATCACATTGCTTATGTGAACCTCAGAGATCCAATAAAAACAATGGATATTTATTAATACTATTGCGTGTGTGAAAATATTTTTTTGCCACTTTAGAGAAACATAAATGGGCTGTCTCATGAAGACAAGCCCTTTCCATATGCCCAGTTGGGGAATATATATGCCCAATTAGATACCTCCACTAGGAGCCAGAACAAAGAAAGGCTCCCATTCTGGCAGACAAATCGTTCTTGTATTACATGGATGACCATTGATCTAAAAGCACCATGCATCTGTCGATGTGGCTTTCTCCAGCAAAATTAGCTGTTTGCCAAGGGTGCTGGGAATGGCAGTATCGAGCTGATAACCACCGGAAAAAAGGGGTTGGTTTAATAAGACAACTCCTTTATCAGATTAACCCCCAATTTCCACAGCTTCAAGCACAAACTAAAGTCATATCTTTTCAGACAGGCCTATCACAACTCCTAATGTAAACCCTTCCGTAGCTAAATTCCCTAAAACATACTCTCCCACATTACCTCGCAGGATACGATGCCGTATCAGACTAACTTTATATGTCCATGCACCATCTGCACGTTAAAGGACACAACTGGTGACGGCTCATACAGCTTTATATATGTGTAATGACAGTAACCTCTATTACAAAATTGTCTGACCATTGTATAAGCAATGCTACGTCTGTTGCTACCCCTGCTACCTCCTATGTCACCCCCTCTACCTCATAGATTGTAAGCTCTTGCGAGCAGGGCCCTCAGTCCCAGTGTGTGAATTGACTATTTCTTTATAATGTATCTTATTGTCTGTACTTGCCCCTATAAATTGAACAGTGCTGTGGAATATGTTGGCGCTATATGAATAAAATGTATTATTATTATTATTTAACATTTACATTGTGGTTCCTGCAATGACCATGGGTCAGGCTAAGTAAACTCACCCAAACTAGATAAGGCCTACTTAAGGCAAAGGTTAAACGTTGCGGAACAGCTGCTTTTTTGTTGCAAATATTGTTGCTTTTTTCATCCAAAGCCAGATTTAGAAGGTAGAACTTTTAGTGCTTCCTTTAGGCTAAGACCCCACATTGGAGAAAAGCAGCTTTTTTTGTTGCAGATTATATTGCATTTTTTTGAACCAAAGCCAGGAGTGGATTCAGCAGAAGGTAGAAGTATAAAGACTTCTTATATATTGCCCATTACTTTTGTGGCCATTCTTGGCTTTGGCTCTAAAAATGCAACAAAATCTGCAACAAAAAATCTGTGTTTCACACGACTCTGTTTAACTGTGAAACACGGTCCATGTTTTAGCCAGATTTACCGGTTCGAGCTTCGTGCTGGGAGCGGGACTCCTAGCAGTATGGTTATCAATGATGCTAGGAGTCCCTGCCTCCCAGCGACATACTGTCCCATATCAATTACAGTACAGGTGAAAAATGATCGTGTGCTACTACCCTAACATTGGCTTTGGCTCAAAAGACGCTGCAAACTCTGAAACACAAACTGTAGGTTCCTGCAATGTGTGGCCTCAGTCTAAGGATGGTTTTACAATGCAGTTTTTTTGGGTATTTACAACAGCATTTTTGGAGTATTTTTTTAGCATGAAAAGTAAAATAGTCTATGAAGAAAAACACCAGTACTAAGAGCTAAAAAGCAAGTAAGTTTAAATTAGACGACATCTGCTTTAAGAAGAACCCTTGATACGTGTTTTGGGGCTGACAAAGGATACAAATTTACATTAGCAAGCAATGCTAATGTGAACATAATATCCCTTAGAGCTCATCTGAATGCTGTTGTATAACACTATTCTTCACTTGCATGTGACAATATGTGATGCATTGTCAGCACTCCATTAAGCTTCAGTCTTGAACACCTGCATGTATTGGCACACATTTACTAAAGGCCAATTCATCTAAAAAGTTGACTGGGATAGAATTACTAAGAGGACATAGCGTAGTATGTTTAGAACTAATGGGAGCTAAGTCCTGCCCTAAAAGCTGCTCACCTGATGGGTTTTGCTAGTAGACAGAATTCTAGTTACAGGGTAGGGAAAAGACTGCTGCATTCCTTGGATCCCAAAGGGACGGGGTCACAATTGACTGTATAGTACAACTAATTGTAGTAAAAAAAAAAAAACAAGTTGCCATGTTATCTCAAGTAGACCAATGTACAGTATTCAGCAGGGAATTCCAACTTTTAGTAATAACTGGAACAACGCATTTCTGGAGCAGACTGCTCCTTTCATCAGATCCGATGTACTCAGATAGGAGAGTGAATGCTCAGACTGCCAAACGTTGATTCAGTGTTGGGGATCTGAGTTGACACTGCCAGTCCACTCCTCAAATACGTTGTCCACAGCTAGAATTTCCTACCGAATACTGTACTTTGGTCTACTTGAGATAGTAAAGGAACTAATTAAGACTGGAAAAAGAATCGCCAATCTTAATAAATCTCCCCATTGTGTCCTGTTTTTTGTGTTATGTTCTCTGAAAAATTTTACAGCAAGCTTTACAACTATTCATAGGTGTAGGGGTATTGCTAATGGTCACACCACTGCTTCATCTACTGAGCATTATTCACATTGTTTGCCTATAATGTGGTGAATTAAACTCCCTGACACTTCACATTCACAGACAATACCCAGTCATTGGACGTCTGCAATATCTGTGTAATAACCACTGTCCATAAAATGTCCTACTGCTTCTAAATAAACTTGGTACATGTCTTTGCACTCTAGATGTTACGTGATGTTGTTTTTGAGGAATTAAAACCGAATTATACTAAATCCTAGGAGGCGGCTGTAAAGCTATTTCACAGGAGGGTATACTCTCTTGAGTTTCGTCTGTAGTGTGTGACTTCTCTTCCTATTGACAAGAGCCTTACCAATACTGCCACCACCTGGTGACTTTGCCACACTGCTAATAAAGCACTGTCATCACCAATGCATTTGCATTAATCATGCTTTGTTACATCAATGTGATGTGAGCAATGCTCATTATTGTAAACTATTATTATAGTCATTTCTAAAGGTTGAACCATTGAGCGTAAGGACTTTGCAGGTACTTGCCCTTTAAGGGGTAAATAAATATGTAAGTGATTACACGCATCTCGCTGTAAAGGATTTTCGCTGAGAAGAAACATCTCTGTTTATGTATTCCGTCTTTTTAGCACCAGCTAAACTGTCAGCCTTTCATCAGCGCAGGATTTCTGAAAATAAAATCCAAGGAAATGAATATTAAAATTAAAAGCTGGAGTCCAGCCGCGAAAGCAATGAGCTTTATCAGTTAGAGCTTGTGAGCATGTGAAACAGTCTCAGGTTTCCATAGATCAGGTCATCAGCTGCTAGTTGCGTTGCCGTGGAGATATTCTCCATCTCCCAGAGAGAGGGTACCGCTTGGCTGCATTTGATATCGTAAATGTCTCTCTTGGTTCATCAGCAGATACATAGATCTGCTGCTCACCTGCTGTCCCACTTCTGTAGGGTGGAGAAAAAGCAGAACTGTAACAATATGCAAAAATGTGCATTGTAAATAATAGGTAATACTACATTATCAGGAAAATGGAGTCGGATTGTTTTACTGCCCCATCTATTGCTGTGTGCCCTTAGCTTTACAGCGCTGCCAGATTATTATCCACAAATGGTATAACATGGATATACAGAAATTCACAGAAATATCAGGAATGACGGATTCAGGACTTTATAATTGTTACGATGTCGCGGTGTATTACTACCGCAGAAGATTTTGACAGATTTTTCTCTATAACTAATAATTTTGCTGTTCATTTTATAGTACTGTATAGTTAAGATATACAGCCAAGTTATTTGTTTCAATGGCTGTCAGCAATTTTTTGGCGCTGGTTACACGGTGACATATGTGGCCTTAAAATCTCCTGACATATATTTATCAAACCAGTGTCAGAATGGTACGAGTACCAGGGGACCCTCTGTGGGCACAGGATCAGACGTAGTAATATGCCCCTAATGCAACAGGTCCAGCAGCAAACAGCCCTATGTCACTTTGGAGCCTATCGCTTGCCATTAAGGTAAATTTCTTGATTCGCGGACTATTAGATGTTATTGACAATATGGGGTGTGTGCAATGATAAAGATGAAATAAACAATAGACGCGCACATGGTCTCTATGGATTGATGGTGGGTCATTAGAAATATTGGGGCAGATTTACTAATACTTTCTAAAAGTTAGACAGTCAAAAGTTTAGACAGTTTTAAAATGTGCCAGATTTATCATAGTGACTGATGCTGAAAGATAAATCTGGCACATTATTAGACAGTCTAGTCTAACTTTATCTACATAAGTTACTTCACACAATTACATATGTTTGGCTTTATTGTTAGGTATATATTGTTTAGGTATAGTTACAGGATGCCAATGCTGTAAGTCTGACTAAGGCTGAAGCCCAACGTGGCATAAACTAGAGAATCCCATCCACACACTGCAGAAAAATACCTGCAGCAGTAATGCTGCGATTTCCCAAACCATTGCGTTTTTGGAATTGCAGCATGCCAATTATACCTGCGGAATGTGATGCGTTTCTGCGCACTTTAACTCCTGCGCATTTCAGCTGTGGCTCACTACGTGGCACCTTAGCGTAAAAGACACTCATTTGTGCATACAGCGGGTCCACAGAAGTGTATGCATACTTTCAGAATAGAAACTGTGAGTGTTTCCTGGAATATATACAACTGAATGAACTCTGCAATCTTGAGTAACAAAAATTTGCAAAAAATTAGCTTTGCATATCTTGATTTTGCTTTGCATAAAAAAATTTATAAAAATTGCGCAAAATAGGAAAAGTGTGATTGAGGTCCATTTCAGCCAAACACAGCACAGCTTTTATTATGAAATAAGGTAAGTTTTGCTGCCAGAGGTGACGCTTGAGTCATGTGACTCGCATGACCCTGGCCCGGACATGTGCGACATGGGGGCCAATCAATTTGGATACACTTCAGCTGTAGCTTCTGCTTTATAGAGAAGTATGGCACCTCCACCCTTCAGACCCCAGAGGAAGCCGTGGGGCAAAATGCACGTTGGAGCTGAAGGTTGGAGGTCGTGGCTGCTTCACCTTAATTGGTACTATATTCGGGTTAGTTTAGGTCACTTTATTGCTGTAGAAATTTTTTTCAGTATAGGCACATTGAGTTTATAACTGCTCATCCTGTTATAGAATTTTTTATTACATTTTTATTATATGAATTGGATGTATTTATTATTAATGCAGTGATGAATTACTTTGTATGTACTCTGTATTTATTGTATATATGTTGGGAAATTTTTAGCCTAAGGGTTGTCAGCCAAGATCCTCCTTCCTTTCTTTATATTTTATGTGGTTTTTATTCATGAATTTTTTATTATTTAATTAACAAATCATTATTTATTATGGATAGTGGTGTTATTTATATGATAGTTTTTTGTAGGATAATGTGTGAGGTATACATATAGGTTGGATTGCATAAAGCTGAGTATTCCCTATAGTATTAGAGACTGAAATTTTGTAGGATTATCATAATTTGCAGTTAGAAGTTGTTTATTTATTTAAAGGGGTTAACCACTTTCTAATATTGATAGCCTATCCTTAGGATAAGCCATCAATATTAAATCAGCACTGCCCCATAGACTTCAATAGGACAGAGCTGCAGTGCCTAAAGCTGCTGCTACAGTATGTACAGAGAGTGAGCCGCTCGGCTCCTGGCATGTAAACAAAACTGGGAGCCGCGCTGTCCTGAAGCAACTGATCTGCAGGGGTCACGGGTATTGGAACCCAGCATAGGCCAAAAAGTGGATAACCCTTTAATATACAGTGCTGGCCAAAAGTATTGGCACCCCTGCAATTCTGTCAGATAATACTCAATTTCTTCCAGAAAATGATTGCAATCACAAATGCTTTGGTAATAATATCTTCATTTAATTTGTCTTCAATGGAAAACCACAAAAAGAATTGTCAAAAAGCCAAATTGGATATAATTCCACACCAAACATAAAAAAGGGGGTGGACAAAAGTATTGGCACCCTTTGAAAAATCATGTGATGCTTCTCTAATTTGTGTAATTAACAGCACCTGTTACTTACCTGTGGCACATAACAGGTGGTGGCAATAACTAAATCATACTTGCAGCCAGTTGAAATGGATTAAAGTTGACTCAACCTCTGTCCTGTGTCCTTGTGTGTACCACATTGAGCATGGAGAAAAGAAAGAAGACCAAAGAACTGTCTGAGGACTTGAGAAGGAAAATTGTGAGGAAGCATGAGCAATCTCAAGGCTACAAGTCCATCTCCAAAGACCTGAATGTTCCTGTGTCTACCGTGCGCAGTGTCATCAAGAAGTTTAAAGCCCATGGCACTGTGGCTAACCTCCCTAGATGCGGACGGAAAAGAAAAATTGACGAGAGATTTCAACGAAAGATTGTGCGGATGGTGGCTAAAGAACCTCGACTAACATCCAAACAAGTTCTAGCTGCCCTGCAGTCCGAGGGTACAACAGTATCAACCCGTACTATCCGTCGGCGTCTGAATGAAAAGGGACTCTATGGTAGGCTACCCAGGAAGACCCCACTTCTGACCCAGAGACATAAAAAAGCCAGGCTGGAGTTTGCCAAAACTTACCTGAGAAAGCCAAAAACTTTTTGGAAGAATGTTCTCTGGTCAGATGAGACAAAAGTAGAGCTTTTTGGGAAAAGGCATCAACATAGAGTTTACAGGAAAAAAAGAGGCCTTCAAAGAAAAGAACACGGTCCCTACAGTCAAACATGGCGGAGGTTCCCTGATGTTTTGGGGTTGCTTTGCTGCCTCTGGCACTGGACTGCTTGACCGTGTGCATGGCATTATGAAGTCTGAAGACTACCAACAAATTTTGCAGCATAATGTAGGGCCCAGTGTGAGAAAGCTGGGTCTCCCTCAGAGGTCATGGGTCTTCCAGCAGGACAATGACCCAAAACACACTTCAAAAAGCACTAGAAAATGGTTTGAGAGAAAGCACTGGAGACTTCTAAAGTGGCCAGCAATGAGTCCAGACCTGAATCCCATAGAACACCTGTGGAGAGATCTCAAAATGGCAGTTTGGAGAAGGCACCCTTCAAATCTCAGGGACCTGGAGAAATTTGGCAAAGAAGAATGGTCTAAAATTGCAGCAGAGCATTGTAAGAAACTCATTGATGGTTACCGGAAGCGGTTGTTCGCAGTTATTTTGTCTAAAGGTTGTGCTACCAAGTATTAGGCTGAGGGTGCCAATACTTTTGTCCGGCCCATTTTTGGAGTTTTGTGTAAAATGATCAATGATTTGACTTTTTTTTTCATTCTCTTTTGTGTTTTTTCATTGCAAGCAAAATAAATGAAGATCTTATTACCAAAGCAATTGTGATTGCAATCATTTTCTGGAAGAAATTGAGTATTATCTGACAGAATTGCAGGGGTGCCAATACTTTTGGCCAGCACTGTACATATTGTAGAACTGCTGACACACATACCAAATGAAAACAATTCCTGTATCATTTTTCAGGGTCCATGTCATTAAAAGGAATGACATCACTACTCAGTACACAGTATAGTACATTTCTAGAAGTAATTGAAAATCAGAAGACTTTGATGTTTGAAATTGAGACAGATGGTCTTTGCCCCCTGGGGTACAAGCCTCTGCACTTGCACTATACCACATTTGTTATCTGTGTGACAGTCTGTACCCATGCCTTGTTATTGCATTGTAAAGACAGTCTCAGTCAACTTATTTGCTTATTTTCACTATGCCAGAAAGTACTGCATGTCAGCTAACACAGATACACAGAGTAGATCTATATTTAGTGCTCGTCACTAATACAGAATGTACCTAGATTCAGACAGATATAGACATGCTGCATGGCTCTGCTCATGCAATGAACATAAATGATACGGGCTAGTAATAGCACTGCACAACCTAGTGTATCCCACTGCACAAGAAACAATGAGGTTGGATGGCCTGGGAATATTTAGCATCACTGACATTATCCTGCCTCAAGGCAAGCAGAGTGATGACAATGTTTAGTATCCACCAGAGAGGAAAACCCCAGTAGCCATATATCAGTGTTCAAGGAATCGCTCATCCATTATAAATTCACTGCCCAGGGAGACTGACTTGGGCACGCATAAGGAAAACATAGATAATTTGCAATATTGTTCCAAAAATGAAAACACTAAATTCTGTTCTTTGTCCAGTGTAGATGGAATTTTTTTTTTCTTAGTATGTGAATCAGTGAAGCACCCAGATTGTGATATATAGAGTGTATAGATAAAGGTATGTTTACAGTATGTCAATCTTTATTCTCTATGGATGCAATCTTGCAATAGAGAATTGTCAAAACTGTAAAGGGGTTATTTACAAATAGGCCAGCACTGGTAAATATAATAATATAACAAAAGAAAAGATACCTAATACTTTTCACCTTGCCACTTCCAGCACCGTGGTCTAATACAATCCGGACAACGTGGCAGGAAGCAACGGGGGAGAAAACTGGTAAATATCTTTTGCTTTTTATTACATGTATTAATGCTGGGACCTGTTTTTTTAAATACATTGGAAAATCCATTTAAATTTAAAGGAAAATACCAGACAAATACTATACATTGTGTCAGATGTCTGCTTCATCTTTCTTGTTACAGTAGAGCTTTTACACTGTAATAAGTAAAAGTATAATATGTTACATATGTGTCCTTCCTTACCCTTCCTCTTGGCTCAACATATCTCAAGATGTGTGGTGCAAAATAACTATCTTATTGAGATACTTTGTCACAAGAGGGAGCTGGGCAAGATAGCTGTCATAGCATATGTTAACATCTGAGCACTTGAAGCGGCTTTCCTTTTATATGGCACTGAGGCCACTTATTATGCAGACCTAAACTGGTCCGTTTCCTGAATTTCATAGCATAGTTGGCAGTTAACTCATAATTTAAGTAAAACTAAAGGTAGACATACAGTACACATTAGATGAATGCCAGTCAAATCATCCTACCATCTATGTCTGTAGAGGTGTCTCTACTCTCCTGTGATAGCAGTTAGGGCAAAGAAAGGGTAGGCATATTGGATTTCAGTAGAACTATTCCATTTATTCTCACTGGAGACAAGCTGCCACCAGAGGTCCCTATTGTCCCAATTATGTACATCCCTATATCCCCATTAAGAACACATGCACGCTCAGATAAGCCAAGTATGTGAATAGAGAGTCAGTAGCAATAGCTGTCGGCTATACCAGCTTTTCATGTTTTTTCTGTACAAAAAAAGGTTTACCACATATAAATTAGCAACACATACAGATGTAGCCAGGGTTAAAGAGTTTATCCAGTTTTTAAAAATATGGGCCAAATAACAGGGTGCATCAATACAAAACATTTCCTTATATATATCAGCACCGTGTATCTGATTTATTTTCAGGTCATTGACCTCAGCTGTGATGCTTTGTTTGCAAACTCACTAACCCTCCCTGTGAGCAGTGCAGCCAGCAAACAAAATGTTACAGCAGCGACCTTGGATGTGGGAGTGATTTATTACCTGTGATTTCATTGCAGGGGAGATTGGAGAAGAGAGGGGTGCACAGAGTGTGAGAGCAGGCAGATGAATTATGGGAAATGTAGTTTATCCACAAATTCACTGCATGTAACAGTGATACAAAGAGCAGCAAGTAAAATAAAGCCAAGTCAAGGGTGCACAAGAGAACAATGAGTATTTAGCACTGCTGTGGATGTTTTTACAGATAATTTTTGGAAGCTGGATAACCCCTTTAACATGACTCATAATGTGTTAATAACAGAAAGTCAATTTAAACAGTGCTACATCTGTACATCATGAGACTGTTGTATGTTTCCGCCCATAAAAGTTCATAAATACAGTACACATGGTATAGCTTCTACATGGTGCGAGATATATACCACCATCTGTATGAAAAAAAGTGTCATGAATTGAGCCAGTTAATATTTTCTTAACAATAAAAGGGTTTTGAAAACTGTTGCAGGGTTTAATATTTAGTGGGCCTGTAAGTGGCAAACACATACAAGCTGGCTTTCAGCTGCTTGTACATTCAGGCTGGATGGAGCGCAGCATATTAGCAATGCACTGGGGATTTTGAAGACTTTTTCTTTGCCACCTAATAAATCATAGCAGTCAGACAATGGTGTAAATGATACTTTTCATTGTGAACAGTCATTGACAAATACTCCCTCTTGTATGGTTAATAGCAAAGCTTGGAGGGCAGTGTGTGACATGCTATCCCCTTTCCCTACTAACCTAAATCTAAGATATCCACTGATTCTCTGACTTTCATAGTGAAGCATTAGAAGGCAATGACCATGTCTGTATTAGTGGAACAAATGTATATATCTGTTTAATAATGTAATGAGTGAGTATGTTTCTCCATGATAAGTAATATGTCATATTGTATACATTTACATACTGTAAGGTGCATCAGTGTCATTAAATTAAGCCATACCACTATTATAAAGGTTCTGATGTATCTTCTGTACCTCTCAGATGAATGCCCATTTAGCTGACTGCTATTCATCTTGACTCCCTTATATACATACATGTTTGATTTTGTAATGTGTGTGTGTCTTTACAGTGGGGAAAGGGGAATAAAGACCCCTCCGACAGCATCTTATCTCAAGAAAAAGAACTGGTGTTAAAACTCAACATACCCAATGCTTCTTACCTGAGACAACATCAGTTGCCAATGGATTGGACCAAGAATGCAGGAGCTTTTTATGACCTGGAACTTGAAAGAAACCCAGTCATGATTTCCTTATTGTGGCCAGGTTATCTTCTCATACATGTAGTGTCTGCCTGTAGAACCTGTCCACAATAAGGAAATCATGGCTGGGTTTCGGACAAGTATCAGACCAAAGAAAGTTCTAGTATTCATGATCATATCTATTGACACGAAAATGGTTAGAAGTTGTGGTTATGTTTGTGGGAATACCCCTGTAAGCTGAGGATATAAAAGGAGGGTTCTTGTGGTGGATATGATTATTCTATTAATATTCTAAGATTACTGTTTCTAAGCAGTAAATTGTGATTTCTTAGGAAGTTCAGTGGTATTATACAATGGGAAGTGAAACACTAGCAAAGAGCAACATTGGGTTTCATGGAGGAAAAAGTGCCAATTGTTGCTCATTTGTCCATGGAGAACGAATTTGTTGGTATGGTCAATACTGATGTGAATGATAAATAGGTTAATCTGTGAAAACATGTTCAAAGTTGGAACTTTATTTTATCATTTCACTATTATCTATAGAGTATTAGGAATAATGTATAAAGTATTGTAAAACATAAGGATATTTGTCACAAAAATCTACATATGATATTAATATCACTTTCCTATTAGGATTGTACATTAATTACATTGATGGGGCTGCATAGCAAAGATTAAGATGAGGCACCCATCTGCTTCTTGTAAACGCCCTCACACCGCTTAACACCTTAGATAAGAAGGCATGTTGGTTGTTTGCCCTCTGTCTGTTTTCAATGATCTTGAGGTTAACTCCCCAAACCCTTGTTGTTAAGGTTGTTGAGGGTCCTGTGGAGAAGATGTCCTAGTACTCAGCACCGGGTCCCATAGTGACCACATGGTCATATGTATGCCTAAAACACTTTAATGAATAACTCAATCAATAACCCTGTAAAGAGATTGTCATTTACCTCCTGCCATCATTTATCTTTATAGTCCATAAATGTTAAAACCCATACATACAGGATCTGTTCCCATTTATTTCACATTTAACTCAATCAGTTCTATTACTCTTTATAGTAGAACTTTCTCCTATCGCATAATTTATGAAGCTCTTATGCTTCCATTCTAAAAGTCCAACCAAACCCTTACCACTTACGAGAAGCTTTCCTTTAAATAATTGATGATTGTTTTGTGGACTTCAGAGAATTTCCCAACTTTTTGAAGTAATGCATCTCAACTTGTTGTTCTTATAAATATTCAATCATACACTCTGTATCTGCTCTTGAAATGATATATTATTTATTAAGTTTTATGTATATAGTTTATGATCAATTTATCTATTCTCTAAAAGACTAAATAAAAGAAAAAAATGAATCTGTGCTCGGCAAGTTTAAAGTTGACACGCCCTGTTGGCAAAGGTAATGTTAGAATCCTGTCATCAATTTATTTATATATTTCCATGAGAAATTGCAGAGGAACTAAAGGTACTCCAGAATTATTATAACAGACATGTCAGCCAAGCTAGATACAGAGGTAGAGTCTTCAAGATTCATAAAATAAAAAGCATAGTGTATTAAGTAATAGAAGAAGAACATTAGTGATAGTAATATCATCGGTTATAACTATAAGACAAGAGCAGAGAGACATACAATATTATTAGGAGACATTGTGCAAACATAGGCATTGACAAAGAGTAGAGGTGGTTATGAACTACTGTATTAATGTTGATTCTTTATAATGAAAACTCAATTTCTTTGGAGTTGAACAGATACTATAACTTTAGTTTCTTGACTTAAAGGGGATGTTCAACTCCTTTTTATTGGTGACCTATCCTCAGGATATTGTAGGTGGGTCAGCAATAAGAGATTAGTGGAGGTCTGACATTTGAGACCCTCCATGATTATCTCTTTGACGTAGCCATGGTACCTGTACAATTGCTTTAACCCCTTCACTGTTTGTTTCATAGCGACTGCGCAATGTAATTACAGCCTGTTCCCATAGTGATTGAGATGAGGCTGTATTTACATTGGGTGTCCACTATGAAACAGACAGTGAAGAGATCATAGTGATTGTATAAGTGCTGTGACCCCTTCACTGTTTGTTTCATAGCGAATGCGCAATGTAATTACAGCCTGTTCCCATAGTGATTGAGATGAGGCTGTAATTACATTGGATGGCCACTATGAAACAGACAGTGAAGAGATCATAGTGATTGTATAAGTGCTGTGACCCCTTCACTGTTTGTTTCATAGCGAATGCGCAATGTAATTACAGCCTGTTCCCATAGTGATTGAGATGAGGCTGTAATTACATTGGATGGCCACTATGAAACAGACAGTGAAGAGATCATAGTGATTGTATAAGTGCTGTGACCCCTTCACTGTTTGTTTCATAGCGAATGCGCAATGTAATTACAGCCTGTTCCCATAGTGATTGAGATGAGGCTGTAATTACATTGGATGGCCACTATGAAACAGGCAGTGTGCAATGTAAACAGTGAAGAGATCATAGCGATTGTACAAGTGCTGCGACACCTTCAAGCAGCTAAACAGAGGAGGTCTCGGCTGTGGAACACCCACTGATATCTTGTCACTGACCTATAATAAATGAGCTACTGGCCCATAGAGTACATAGATGGGGAAAGTTTTGTTTTGTGACCTTAATCTAGTCTGTTTCTAATCCAGTGTAGATACCAATTTAATGACTTTAGAATGGGTATATGGGATGATAATAATAGAACTTCATTATCCCCATTATTTTACTCTATTTGGATTTATTATCAGTCAGACCACATACTTATGGGTACTGTCAGGGCAGTGACTTGTCTATGCCCATCTTTCCAATGATACCTGGGTACCTGTGAAATGGCATAAAATGAGCAAAAAATAAAACCTTATGGCATTGCATTGAACTATTGCAGCCGCAGAGAAGGTGCTCATGTTTTTCACAGTGCCAAATGCATGAATATGTCTAAGATCAACAACACAGTTTAACCAGCATTAACCCATGACAAATATAATGGGCAGCGCCATAACACTAAAATATAGGCACAATTTATATTAATTATCCCCAGATAAGATATTATATTACTAATTATGCACATTGAATAAAATAAATTAGCCAAATGAATATAATTTGTAGCCCAGCTGCCTAATCATTAGGTAGAAAGTAATACTAATTTATATAGCAGTCAATCACTTCTTATGTGACTGCTTAGGTAGCAGTTGCCTGTTGGGTCTCTCCTGTAACATAAGAAGACAGTAGTATTATAGATGGCACATTGTAGGTGGGGGTCTGGTAATGAAGTCCAGGAGATTAAAGTTAAAGGTAGTCTATCAGGTCTAAAATGCCTCCCCATAATTGAACATATCAATTATAGCTAGAGGACAAAGCACTATCATCTGCCAGTAGGCAAATCAAGCCCCGCCCCCAGAGCACTTGAAAGCTGATTTGCATAACCATAAAAAGTAATTATCTCTGCTTTTTTTTTTATTCGTTTATGGAAACACAGGTATGTTTATGTTCCTATTAAAGGCCCCTACCTAGCTATATTATTGGTTTGGGAGTCATTTAAGACCTGACAGACTCCCTTTAAGCCTCTGTATAACTGGTGGCAGTACTTACTGACATCCTGTCTGTCAGCAGCCATATCAGGTAACAGTGTGTAATAAGACTTAGCAGTTAAATGAGTCAATCTAGGCCTCCCACTATATAATCCGCTAATATGATGCCATGGAAGGCTGCCTTCAGAGATCACAGTAATAATTTGATATTGCTTCTTCAATTAGCCAGTCTAAAATAGGACTAACATGATCATCACCATGTTAACTGGAAACGAAAAGCTGCCACAGTTTATTTTTCCATCACCTGAAGAAAACATCTGAGCTTCCTGTAGTTTATAAAGCAGTCAAGAAACTCGACCACTAAAATTGAATTCATATATTGATCAGGATATTCTTCTTATTTTCTTTTATAATGAGCTGCGGATGTATTCTTCCTTGCAGCTGATCTATATCCATTAAGGGCACTTGTATTCCAGGAAATATTTTTAACTAGTGGACTATAATTTAGTGATTATCTCTTTACAATGGATACCAAGACTTTAGAAACATAAGCATAGTAAATGTGATGACCAATACTGTAAGTTGACAGAAAAGGCAACTTCAACCTTTATTTGCTGTAAAAATGATCATACCATACAGAACCTGCCAACCATTTCTGCAGGATTGTTCCCCCAGGAAAAAAACGGCATTTTAAAGTCACTGCAAAGTGGATGGGATTCTAATGAAAAAATACATGCAGCGGACACGATGGCATTTCCAAAAAAGTCGCGGTTTTGGAAATCACAGCATGTCAATTATACCTACGGAAATGCTGGCGGTTTCCCCATAGGTATAATTCAAGCAGAAAGTCCGCAGAGGAAAACTCTGCGGACTTTCTGTGAAAAGCGCTGCGGAAAAAGCTTAAAGGGGTGTTCTTCAAATGTGCCTACAAATGTGTGTATTTCTGGATGGTTTTGTGGTTATTTGTGGGCAGTTTAATGTGGGACTTAAAATTTACCAAGAGTAGTAATGCAAATGTGTGGAGGTATGCTATACATTAGGTGGGATCATTTCCAGCAATTCCCATCTGTGTGGTCATCTTTCTATAGTACTGACTGGTAAAAGTGGAGTTGAAAACTCTCAATTGATTCACACAAGGATCACTGAATATGGCAGGAGTGGGAAAACCCATGGTGGAAATACATTGCGTTTTTTCCTGCAGCGCTTTTCAACAGAGACTCCGCAGATTTTGCCTCTGCGGACTTTCTGCTTCAATTATACCTGTATGGAAACCACCAGCATTTCCGTAGGCATAATTGACATGTTGCGATTTCCAAAAACGTGACGGTTTTTGAAATCGCCGCATTTCTGCTGCGGGTATTTTTCTGCAATGTGAGGATGGGATTTGCTAGAGTCCTATCCACTTTTCAGGGACTGTAAAATGCTGCGGTTTTTTTGCGGAAATTGGAAGGTTCATTTATTTTCTCTGACGCAAATGTATCACTGATGCGACACATCCATGAAAGTCTATGGGTCCATGAAAAAAAGAAGATATCTGCGTGCCATCCATTTTTCACCTACTCAGAGACATACACTTATAGTAAAATGTTTTTAAAAAGTTGCTCTTCCACATGCGGATCAACCTGGACAGCACAGCAGCTGTAAATTACCAGTGTGGAGTGCAGAGATTTTTGTTGTCCGCAAAATGCGGAAGTGTGAATACAGCGTAAGGCTGGGAACACACAGGCAGAACTACAGCAGGTTAGGTGCCACAATCTCGCCAAGGCTATCCCACTGAAATATATACCGTGTTTCCCCGAAAATAAGACACCCCCGAAAGTAAGACATAGGAGAGGTTTTGTAGAATTGCCCAATATAAGGCATCCCCCGAAAGTAAGACGTACCGTAGGAGACGTTTCGTTTCGCAGCATTCCCGAACAGAACATACCGGTACGGTATATGGTATACTGTAACACTGCTGTCGTCCCCTACCTTCACCATTCAGTATCCTGAGCCTGTTGCTTTCCTTGTTGTCCCCCTTTGTCCCGCTGCCGTTATCCTGTACAGTACGATGTCCCTGCTGCGTTGTACCGCATGAGTGTGCAGTGGTGAGCGTTCTCCTGGTGTCGGGAAGCAGAGCCTGTCCTTGCTGCGCGATTCTGCTGTAACGATTCTGCTGGGGACGTCACTTTGCGTCGCGACGCCGGCCCGCATCACGTGACGCCGGCCTGGTCCAGCATTGAAGAAGGCCAAAGCAGCAGAGAGTGGGCCGGATCGAGGAACAGGTAAGCAACGTTGTTTTTTTATGTTTCTATCCTCCCCTGGGTCTCCGATCATTATACTCTGGGGTCTGAAAAGACCCCAGAGTATAATAATTGTGCATGGGTGGTCCACAATGGGACATACCGGTATAATACTGTGTGCAGGGGCCGCTATGGGAGATGATACTGTGTGCAGGGGCCACTATGGGACATGATACTGTGTGCAGGGGCCACTATGGGAGATGATACTGTGTGCAGGGCCCACTATGGGACATGATACTGTGTGCAGGGAAATTAATGGTTTGGATTGTTATGATGATGCCCTAGAAGATGATGACATAACTGTCATTGAATAAATTTTACTTTCTATGCATACTGTAAATATTGGTAAATGTACCATACTGTTAATTGTTGTTTATGGAAATAATGGTACGGTAGTAAGAAATTCTTGATAGGATTCACAGTTTGTCTGGTTATGCTGGTTTGTGATGACAACTACTGTACAGTACCGTATATAATAAATGTTCATTTTTTGTTCAGCAATAAATGTGAATTCTTCTTCATTGAAAAAAAATAAGACATCCCCTGAAAATAAGACACAGCACATCTTTGGGAGCAAAAATTAATATAAGACGCTGTCTTATTTTCGGGGGAAACAGGGTAGTAGCAGCATAGTGGATGAAATTTCGAAACATCTCATCCACATGTTGCAACTTAAACCTACAGGAAATGGTGACCTGTGCTCTTTCAGTACCATGGCATGTTAATATTGTAGGTTTCTCCGGTGACTTTCATCCAGTGCAAAGCCTGAAAGCTGCGGGAGACCTTAAGTGATTCTTGCAGATGTACTGTAGCCAGAAGACAAGATTTCAAGTGGCTTTTGCAATGGCAGCTTTCAGGAGAACATGCTGCTGAATTTCCCTAATGTAAATTCAACAGTGTGCTCGATATTTGTGCCCTAAGCCTAAGGCTAAAGCCCCATGCAATGAAACGTAGCAAAATAATACTGTGGAAAAAACGTGGCGGAAATGCATCACGGTTTTTACAGCAGCGTTCTTCATTGCATTTTCACAGAGTGTTCCTCTGCAGACTTTCTGCCCCTATTATACCTATATGGAAAATGCCAGCGTTTCTGCAGGTATAATTGACATGCTGCGATTTTCAAAAACTTGGGTGTTTTTGAAAACGCAGTTTTTCCGCTTTTTACTTCACATATATTCTACAATATTCAGTGCATTAAAGTTTATAGTAAGCAGCCTATGGCACTGAACATCTCAGTCCTCTGCAGTTATTACCTATGGCATGATTTTTTATTTTTTTCATTCTGTAATACAATATTGGAGTTTACAGTATGCTTCAAGTCATAGATGAATGAACACTGTGCACTTGGTAAAACAATATGATTACAGCTAGCTGTGGTGATAAGAAAGGCTTGTATATGTGCTAATAAGTCTGCTCAGATGATTCTGTTAATTAATGTTTTATACCATATCATGTAATTATTTTAAAGGGATTTTTCAGGTTCAAATATTGATCCTAAGAATAGGTCATCAATATCAGGCATTTCAGAGTCCTACACCCCCCCATCAATTAATGGGAGCTGATCTTCAGTAACCTTGTATGACCGCTACACCGAGAACAGATCTTTTTAGCCCAGAAAACCCCTTTAAGACAGGGGCCCCAACTAGCGAAAATACAGCCATAAAGGCCAAAACTAGGTACTAGGTACTAGGTAAAGGGTGTTAAAACAGATGGGTTAGTCGATTGCTTCTTTGTACTTCTACGATCTGTTGATCTGTCAGGCAAAATGACTAGCTCCTTGTATAGAAACTCCAAAAAGATAAAAAGATTGCTGTGTTTTGTTACACCAGCATACAAAGGCTTGTATGTAATATATATGTAATATATATATTGTACATGACGTGTGGCAGAATCTGTATCCTGATGAGGCAGGACTTTCTACCAATGCTCTTTGGCCATGATAACATTTTCTCTGGCAGATCATACTAAAGTATAAATGATAATGAACACTCCATTTTTCTTTTACAGCTAGCCTAGAAAAATGTATTTGCTGACAGTTTTGAAATCCCATTAAAACATACAGTATATGATCTGTATCAGTTCTAGGTTACTTTTCGTGTCTCACGATCCTTCAGCTAGAGGTTTTCAGCTTTTCATTTCTAAGCGATTCTCATATTATAGTGTAACATTTTAACTTCCTGAAATCTTAGATATTACATTGTTATTAATTGTATCTGTTTTCTAAGTATTTTACATTATGGTACTTTATAGGATCAGGAAATAGATGTAAGTTTTTTTCCTGCACAAACAACTGATTCTCGACTGGTATACATTTGTAATTGTGATGTATGAAGTCTTTGAAAATGCAGGAAATACAAATAAAGTGTTATCTATAAATTTCAATCAAACAGTGGTTTTATAGTTCTAGTAGCTGTGAAAGTGCTGTAATGTTTTCCAGAACATCGCACAACGCAGCTCATGCTGCAAAATTATAATTGATGAACTTAGTTAAAACCGAATTCAAGTACGGTAGATCTGCCGCAAAAGAGAATATTTTTAATATATAATGGTTGATTTTATGAGCTTTGTCTGTTATTCTAGTAAGATAAAAGATGGTCCGCTTTGACTTAGAAGCTCAAGCTCTCAAACCTAGCATTGACCCAGTCCAGACAACAATTTTATAGTTTGTAATGCAAAAAAATCTCAAGTTCTCTGCCAGAGAGTTCCAATAGCATGACAGCTCTAAGAGGAAAGAATCCCTGCTCTTACAGTAAAGAATCCCTTTCTGTGTGGGTATAAAAACCTTCTGTCCTCTAGATGTATGGGATCTCCCTTGTTAGCATGGCAACCCTGGGTATAAATAGATCATGAGAGAACTCTCAATTCTTTTTCCATGTCACTCTTACTCAGTGCTTTTCCATACATTAACTAATGTTGGCACACAGTATACAAAATTATCCTTCCTAGGTACATAACCTTACATTTATAAGTATTAAACCTAATTCACAACTTTTCTGACCAAATGTCAAATCAAATTCTATCCTCTTATGTGTTAATCGATCTACATGGTTTAGAATCATCTGTAAATAATATTTTACTCTGCAAACCTTTTACCAGATCATTTACAAACATATGAAAGAGAATATGGCTAAATTGATACTGACACCTATAGGGCCCTACTAGAATGGTGACCCTCTCTGAGTATGCACCATTAATAGTACACTGTTAATAGTAGGTTATTTACCTACTTGCTTGCTTCTCCAGCCCAAGTATTCTCGTTTTATATACGTTTTTATGTGGCACAGTATTAACTGTTTTGGAAAAATCAATATATTTGACTTTCAGTGACTCCAACAATGCCAGTTTAGTCTAGAATGATCTCCTGATAGAGACTGGTCAGATTAGTTTGACAGGACAGATCCATCATATACTTATGCTGATATGGAGATATGTGTTTATTTTCAGTGGGATACTCCAGGATAGCATCTATTACAAAAAACCTTTTAACATTATACATGAAACATAGGGTGAACTTACTATTGGCTTATTCTTATTGTCATTATTTTATATGATTATGGGGTCATCTTTCCTGAGCTTTTCCTCTGCTCTTATAACAGCATTTACTGATATTCTTTACAGCATAGTCATGGCCATAGGCAGCAATAGTCTGGAGCTGTATCACTGAGGTCTATGGGAGAGTTTTCTAGACCTGCTCTGTGCAGGGGAGGGGGCAGATAAGCTGTGACATCATCTATTGTCAGTATTGGATGCATTGGTGGGTGTTATGTGGTGTTGTCTATACCGCTGTTATATTCTTTTGTAGTGTATAGAAGTGTTATCTTTTATTGTTATGCTGTTTTATCTGTTATATAAATGAGGTGATTGTTGCAATAATAAGCCCTACAGAATTGGTGTCAGTTTATTAAGGTTACTGGCCACAGTCAAAATTACAAGGTATTGTACAGATAGAGATAAGGAAAATTATACTATGCGAACCCAGTGTTTTGTCTGTTTTAATCTATGCAAGGTGACATTGTACTTTTTCCTAGTTTAAACAGGTGACGTTTAATAGAGAGTTTCCCATATCTATTTTCACTGTTAACACAGTAGAGAGAAAATACTTCATAAATAACCTTTTGATGGTTGACCATTCCCATTGGGCATTTGCAGTGCATAGTTCTTATGGGAAATCAAGGACTGGTATCACAAATGAGAGTTGGGCTTACTATAGCAAGTCTGAAAGAGCATGACATCATTATCATGGGAATGACCCAGCTGTACTCCTGCTTGTACATAGAATAGAGCTGAGTCAGTCATGTGACCCAGAGTTACCACATCAGCAGCAGAGGATGAGGGTAACGACTCTCAACTCCACACCACAGCGCTCTGCAAGTCTATGAATTGGTATTGACATTAATAAATGTGCTTATATTGGACAGTGAGTAAACTGCAGAAAAGTTTAATTGTCCACATAGCCCCTTTAATAAAATTGTTCTCCAGGAACCTACCTGACCATGTTTTAATACTTTCTATAGCTATTCACGTAATACAAGGACTGCTTGAGTTTGCCAGAATGGAAGCCAAGGCTTGCAAACCTGGTTTATAGATTGGTCAGAGGGAGGGGTCCTCTGCACAGTATGTCCATCTATAAACTGCTGTGTTCACTCACAGTTGACTGCAGCATCTGATTACCTGAATGGTTAAATGTCTGTGATCTGAATTTTTGCCGATTATGGATATGGTTCTTGGGTGTCAGCTGTATAACACAGCCACCACCCATCATTTATGATGTGAACTCAACTGCTGAGCCCATGCCATAGTTCTTCCAACTTTAGGATGTCGTGAAGTGGTTATCATACAGTTGGAATGTCTTGGAATGTGAGTCAGGACTTTCACCGAGCATGGATGGATGTACATTCCCAAACCAACATTTTAAAATCTAGTGGACAACCCAGAAGACTTGGACTGTAATAGCCTTAAAGTAGTGAACTCTATATTTGTATTCATGGCCCTGGATTGAGATGGTTAACAAGCACATATGTCATGTTTAGTTTTCCACAAGCTTTTGCCTCCATTGTCAAGGGTAGATATTTCAACTTTTAGTTTGTTGCTGGAAAATAGTGTGTGTATGAAATTGTGAGTGACCTTTTATAAGGTTACGATATAATCTACTTAAAATAAATAAATAAAATAAAAAGAGCAATCGTATTTGTTCATTCTACAAAACAGTACGAGCTGAAGAAAGTACAATAAATTACAAGCTTTTTTTTTTTATTACTTAAAATGCTCCTTAATAACCCCCTAACATTGTTTTGTTTTGTACAGTATATTATTTTTCCTTGTTTTTGCCAAGTTTTATGGTATATAAGCAGCTTGTTTTCTACCGTGTGGTGTAATATAATAAAAATGTTGGTATTTGCTATGTGAAATTGGATTTTTTAACATAATGGATTAACAGAGAATAATGAATCATTTTTTTTTTATTGTGTAACTGCAGTCGAAAAGACTTTAAAATCACTAAAATGCAGCATTAAACTCTGTTAATCTGCAAAAGTGCTTTCCGGTACACTGCAAGCTAATTGCTTCTATACAATGTGACAGACTATCAAATGATCTGAGGCTGTGCGCAATGAAATTACTCACCTGTTGTCCACACAGTTCATTTTTTCTGCTATCTAAAAAAAAAAACATGCATGCCTTTGTGAGAGCCAGATATATTATTAAGGCATTACGTAGAACACAGAAAGCAAATTAACCATTTCACTGCACTTAGTCTGTGAAATTTCCATCAACACAAAGTTCTAAGTGAATTGGAGTCATGAGGTTAAAGAGGACCTGTCACCATCTCCACCAACTCCAATTCTCTACATCATTCAATATCTGCCATGCCACTGATTGGGCTGCAGTTGGAATTTTTTCTCTATCCCCTACCATTCATGAGCAATCAGTGCTGTTAGTTGAAGAACATAATATGTCAATTAGGATCATTATTGTCAGGTGGGTGGTCTCTGCTTGTGTGCTCCACCCCAAAACCACCCAGCTGACCATAGAGAGCCTAAGTGGGTGCTGAAACTAACAGAACAATTGCTCAGGAATAGTGAACTTGAGCCTCATTTGCATAGTTATAAACAATTTTATCAAGGAAGTGGCGCATCTTTTGGATCTATTGGACAGATTATTCTTAGGCTTATTCACACAACAGTGAAAAACGGGCCGTGCAATAATAATTTTAAAGACAATATGAGTGAATGTCCATTTTTTTGGATAGAAAAAAAACAGATAAAAAAATGGGCATACTGTATCTTTGGCTATGTTCACACTACTGTTATTAATGTCAGTTGCTGTTATCCATCATTGGATGATAGCAACGGATATTAACGGTAGCAGAGTAGTGGACATAGACAGCGCCCTCTCCATCTGGGTCCGCTCCCATTGACTATAATGTGAAAAACATGGCAGATGCTTTCTTCCATCACGTTTTACTTTTGTAAAGGAAGAAAAGGTCCTGCATGCACAAATTTTTCTTCCATGACAAAAGTAAAAAATATGATTTTTTTACATTGGGGTTAATGCAAATAAACACACAGTGGAGGGGAACTGATTCTGCAATGGATAAGAGCAACAGACATTAACCCCTTCCTGCCGGAGGAATTTTTCGATTTTCGTTTTTGACTCCCCCCCACCCTTCCAAACCCCAAAACTTTTTTTATTTTTTAGTTCTCAGGGCCATATGAGGGTGTGAACCGAGAGCAAGGCAGGTGGTTTGGACTCCGCAACCAGAAATGAACGCACACGCGGTAGTTCAAGAAAAAAAAATATATTTACTATAAGTTAATAAAGGCTAGTTAAAGGTAAAATGACAGGGCTAAAGACAAGCAAAATATACAATATAGCATGAACAATTTCAAGGCAAATTCTGCAATGGTTTCTACTTTTACTCTGTCCACTTCTGCAGTATGGACACTGAATGAACAATATACTCAAAACTATCCCTAACTGACCCTGACTTCACATTTGGGTGCACCCCCTTTTCCCCAGTGGTCCAGGTGGACCGCTTACAGTCCGTAGAAGCGCGCGGTGGGGCCCAAAGTCGTTCCTTTCTTTTATAGTGAAGCGTCCTCTCCTCACGGTTATCAGGATCTTGGGAGAAATGAAGTCCTCTTTAACAGACAGGGAAACCAACTGACTGCAATGTAATCCAACAGCAGATTCCACTCAGCACACTGACAGTCCTGCCGAATCCATACACTGAGCTGGGATGTAAGCCGGGATTTAGCAGGTGCCGTCCAGTACATCAACAGCACTGCGAGTCTCTATCTGTGGTATCCATATACACAGTCACAATGTCAGTCTCACTGATCAGCCACTGAGCACAGTTCCTTTCACGTGGACTCACTAGTCCTGTTGTCTCTTTACACTCTGTTTGTCTCTGGACCAAGATACAGCTTAGCTGTACAGAAAAATCTCCACACCAGTTCAATACAACACTTGCCAAGATGGCTGCTGCTCTCTGTCTCGTCACTTCCTGCTTCTCTGCTCACACTCTGTCTGCAGAACAGGCAGGCTGACATAAAAGGGGGGGGGGTCTCACTCCAGCATCATGTCACAATTACAATGGCTGCTGTCTTAAAGGAACAGAATCACAGAAATACATTCAACATTAACAGTTTATACAGACAAATGAAGCTTAAGACAACATTGGCTGTCTCTTACATATTCCCCCCCACTTTAAGAGTGGCAGTCCCTGCCTATGACTGTATATCCAGAGGGTTGTACTTTTATGCACAGGGTGGTAGTATACCGATGTATGGCAGGCCAAACAAACTCATCCTGCGCATACCGAACAGGGGGAATACCAGCATTTGGCCTAGTGGTCCGTCTGAGGACCGGTGGTATATTATGGGGTGCTGCAGCTATGGGCTGAGAAGGACCAGCGGATTCCGCACCAGAGGGGGCACAGGCCGGAGATACAGTAGTCACAGGTGGAACATCCCCAGGAGCAGGGATCGGCCAACAATCATCCTCCTCGTCGGAGGCCCATTCCGCACCTCCATTCTCTGACTGTGGGAGCTCATTCACATTGGCAGGCCCATCGTGATTTGTCCCTTCAGAATGACACAGGCGCAACATATTTCGGTGAAGTACTCGAACACAATCAGTTCCTTCTTTCTGGACCTGGTACACTGGCCCATTCGCATACTTGCGGCCAACAACACGATACGGCAAAGCCTCCCATCTGCTTTCCAATTTCCCTTGGGGTTTCTTGACACGAACTAGCACCAGGTCGCCTGGTTGCAATCGTGCTTCTTGCACTGGGGTCTTATCAGGATGGGGATGTTCTTGCAGGCGCTGCCGCACCAATCGATGGATCGTCTCAAGTCTCTGCCGATGCGCCCGCACCCAAGAGGTTGGATCCCTCGGAGGGAACCCATCCACATCATTCAACTGTAATTCTCCTATACTTCGCCCAGACCGCCCAAAGAGAAGTGTATAAGGAGAGTACCCCGTTGTAGAATGGACCTGATTGTTATAGGCCCACACCATTTCAGACAAGAACTGAGGCCACTGTAACTTCTTGTCTTCCTCCAGAGTCCGCAGCATCTGTAGCAGAGTTCTGTTGAATCTTTCACAGGCCCCATTTCCCTGAGGGTGGTATGGAGTCGTGTGCGACTTCTTTATCCCGTAGATACGTTGAACTTCTTTCATTACGTGTCCCTCAAAGCAGGCGCCCTGGTCGGAGTGGATGCGTTGGGGGCACCCATATACTCGAATGAAATCTTGGCACAGAGCACGAGCTGCTGACTCAGCTGTCTGGTCCTTGGTGGCGGTTACCACTGCAAATTTGGTGAAGTGATCCACCATTACGAGGCAATACTGGTGTCCGCTATTGGATGGGCCCACCATTAGATAGTCTATCATGACGATTTCTAAAGGTTCCTGGGTCACGATGGTTTGCAGGGGAGCTCTCTGTTCTATTGCCTTATGGATCTCACAAGTTCGACAGCTGCGGCATACTTCTTCGACCATTTGACGAAGACCAGGGCAGTAAATCAGTCGCTGTAACCAACGAAAGGTCTTCTCATGACCAAAATGTCCATTCTTATTATGAGCCTCAACTGCCAAGGAGCGAGCCAGTTCACTAGGCACCACAATTTGGTATCGAATGTCGATCTCAGAAGGTAAATAGACCTTTCGGCATAGCACTCCATTTTTCATCTCCAACTTTTCCCACTGACTCAAAACAGATAATATCTCACGTGTCAGTCGTTCTCTTTCCTCTCTACAGGGCTTCTGGCCTTTCTCAACACACTTGATCATCTGCGCCAGCCCCTCATGGGTCTGTTGTATCTGTGCCCATTCCTGTCGTGAGGGACCAAAGAAAGGAGCCATTTCAGTCCCCTCCATCTCAAACTGATTAGTGGCGGTCAAGGCCTGTGAAAATCTGCTGAAATCGGGCACCTCCACATGCTCCAACTCATGATCCACGTCTTCTGTGGGGGTCTGGGCAGTTACCCTAGAAAGTCCGTCAGCATTCTGGTTCTCTGTCTTGGACCGATACTTAATGCGGTAATTGAATGTAGACATTCGGGCTATCCACCTCTGCTCTAACGCCCCGAGCTTGGCATTTTCCAGGTGAGCTAGTGGGTTGTTGTCAGTTAGTACTAAAACTTCAGCACCGGTCAAATATTCAGAGAATTTCTCGGTCATGGCCCATACCAGTGCCAACAGCTCCAATTTAAATGAACTATAATTCTCGGGGTTTCTTTCAGAATCTCTCAAAGACCGGCTGCCGTACGCTATGACCCTCTCCTGGCCATCCTGAAGCTGGGAAAGCACTGCTCCAAGACCATACAGGCTTGCATCTGTATATAGCTGGAACGGCAAGTGGTAATCAGCATATGCCAAGATTGGGGCTGTTGTCAGTGCATCCTTCAATGCCTGGAAGGCTTGTTCCTGTTCAGGTCCCCACTTCACGGACCGGTTCTTTGGACCACCGGATGTGCCTCGTAGGAGAGCATTAAGTGGTGCTGCTACCTTGGCGAAATCCTTAATAAACCGTCGATAGTAACCGGCTACTCCAAGGAACGCCCTCACTTCTCGCAGGGTAGTCGGTATTGGCCAATCTTGAACAGCCGCTATCTTGTCTCTTGATGGTCTCACCCCTTCTCCTGATACGCGGTGACCCAAGTAATCAATTTCAGATTGGAACAACCGACATTTACTGGGTTTCAATTTGAGCCCATGTTCCCGCAATCTTCGAAATACTTGCCCCAACTGGTGGAGATGGTCTTCAAAGGTCGCAGAATACACTATAATGTCATCCAAGTAGATGAGAGTGAACTCAAAGTTGAAGTCACCGAGACATTTCTCCATCAACCGCTGAAACGTTCCGGGTGCATTTGTCAACCCGAAGGGCATCCGGTTAAATTCGTATAGTCCCATGGGCAAGATGAATGCCGTCTTCTCCTTGTCTTTTGTGGCCATCGGCACCTGCCAATACCCACTAGCCAGATCTAGTGAGGAGAAGTACCGGGCTCTCCCTAGCGCTGAGAGGGACTCCTCAATCCGTGGCAAGGGGTAGGAATCTCGTACGGTGCAAGCGTTTAACTTCCGATAGTCTACGCAAAATCGGATGGACCCATCTTTTTTTCTTACTAACACCACAGGAGCCGCCCAGGGACTCTGGCTTTCTTGGATGATCCCACCCTGTAGCATCTTAGCTAACAGTTCTTTCACTTCCTGATACAACTGTGGAGGAATTTGTCGGTAGCGCTCTCTAATTGGAGGGGTGTCTCCTGTGGGAATCTCATGGTAGATCCCTGTGGTACATCCAAAATCTTCAGCATACCGTGCAAAGGTGGCTTGGTTCTCCCACAACAGCTCATCTACCTTCTGCACCCATTCCAGAGAACATGAACTTACATCCATCTTCATCTGTTCTCGAATTGCACAGCCATTCCATTCAGAGGTGGGTTCCTCATCTTCTCCCATGGACACAGTTACGGTCCACTCATCCCTTTCAGTCGGCTTCAGCTGCATTGGAGTTACTTTCTTTACTTCCTCCGGAGTCACATAGATGTTAGCCAGCAGCCTCCCTGGGGTCAGGTCCACACTCTGGTCCTGAGTGTTTACACATCGAAGTGGTACTCTTCCATTGCGAACTATTGCCAAGGAACGGGCCACTAGCGGATCAACACCTCCTTCGGCTGCCTGCAGTGGTTCTACCAACACAGCTATGCCCTCTAGTTTCCGACAGGTGCCTACGGGCATGGACACTATTGTCTCCCGACTGGGTGGCAGTGTAACTTTTGTATGCAAAGGAACTGAAATTCGAGCCAGAGGACGCTGTGCATCTGAACTTTTCTGTAAGCCACATGTCCGGATCAGCCGCTGGAAAGCTGTTTGAGTAGGCCGATGGGTGGTGGTTTCTTTCCAATAACCGTGACCTTTCTTTTCAAAGAGGATCTGATCTAATTCTTTTAACACATTCATCCCCAAAATGACAGGGACCTTTACTTCATGTGACTCCTGTACCACCACAATGCCTTTCCTACCTAGATCTTGGCCACATACCCGGACATTCATCCAGGCCACTCCCACGACCGGAACTGGTAACTGGTTAGCTGCGACCACTCGTACGAATGTATGGGGATCATATTTCACATGTTGCCGGAAGTACCGTTCATAACAGTCTCTACTCAAGGTCGTTACTTGGGAACCTGTGTCAATCATCCCGGTAACCGGAATACCCTCCATTTCCACCTGTATGACAGGACTTGCAGCGATCAGGTCATCATTAGGGCATTCTCCCCACATAGTCTCCTTGTCAGTCTCCCCTACTACACGCCCTTCAGCAGCAGGGGACTTCAGTTTAACGGCGGTCTCTCATAAGTTTGTCGCTGCTCTGGACATCTAGCAGCAACGTGGCCCATCCGTCCACACTCCCAGCAGCGTATCCCCCGTCGTTCTGGCCATCTGTTTGGGCCCCTTCGGTAAGCCCCTTCGATTTCTCCTGAGCACTGCACTAAATGATTTGGACCCCTTCGGTAGGTCCTATCCTCACCCCTCCAGCGGGGTGGTGGGTGATTCTGACTTGCTGGGTGTGGATGGCTCACCCTTTCATCTCCAGTCTTCTGGAAGTCTGCAATTTTCATAGACTGCTCATCACAACGAGTGTGCAAGTGTTCCATTTGTTCTTGCAGTTTCTGCATTACTGTGAGAATTTCTTTAACCGTCCCTTTTTCTACTGTCTCTGAGCCAGAACTAGCCCCCTGTGACAAAGTAACTCCAACTGCGGTCTGCGGCCTCGGGACCATACTATTGGCACGGGAGATGGCCTCTACCTGTACATCATGGAATTTAGCATCAGTCTCTCGTCGTATAAAATCCTGCATAGTCACAGTTAAACTGCCGTCACGTATCCCCAGGACAAACTGGTCACGGAGAGTCCGATCAGGGTTACAGAAGGCTGGCGAGCCCCCTCTTTCCTTCCTTTGAATATCTCGGAGCAGTTCTTGTAGGGCATTTGCATATTGGGGAAGGCTTTCATTCTCCTGTTGTACCCTCTGGAAGAACCGAGCCTGCAGAGACCCCAGCAATGCAGTTTCTCCATAGATGGTTTCTAGAATCTGGACTACTTGCTCAAATGTCTGCCTTTGTTCAAATGGCCTCAGTATCACCGTGGTCTTAGCATCCCCTTGTAATGTCAATATTGCTAGCTCTACTAGTACTTCTGGTGCGGTCTGGTACATTCGCTGTATCATTCGTATCTGTTCCACCCACATACTCACTGACATATTATTGCCATCAAATTTAGCTAACTGACTCATTATAGCCCCTGCTGGCATTCTTCCTCCAGCACCATTCTCCCGAACGGGTGCGTCACCGTCCATTCTGGTAAGCGGATCCTGCCGACTACGCCAATTTGTGAACCGAGAGCAAGGCAGGTGGTTTGGACTCCGCAACCAGAAATGAACGCACACGCGGTAGTTCAAGAAAAAAAAAATATATTTACTATAAGTTAATAAAGGCTAGTTAAAGGTAAAATGACAGGGCTAAAGACAAGCAAAATATACAATATAGCATGAACAATTTCAAGGCAAATTCTGCAATGGTTTCTACTTTTACTCTGTCCACTTCTGCAATATGGACACTGAATGAACAATATACTCAAAACTATCCCTAACTGACCCTGACTTCACATTTGTGTGCACCCCCCTTTTCCCCAGTGGTCCAGGTGGACCGCTTACAGTCCGTAGAAGCGCGCGGTGGGGCCCAAAGTCGTTCCTTTCTTTTATAGTGAAGCGTCCTCTCCTCACGGTTATCAGGATCTTGGGAGAAATGAAGTCCTCTTTAACAGACAGGGAAACCAACTGAATGCAATGTAATCCAACAGCAGATTCCACTCAGCACACTGACAGTCCTGCCGAATCCATACACTGAGCTGGGATGTAAGCCGGGATTTAGCAGGTGCCGTCCAGTACATCAACAGCACTGCGAGTCTCTATCTGTGGTATCCATATACACAGTCACAATGTCAGTCTCACTGATCAGCCACTGAGCACAGTTCCTTTCACGTGGACTCACTAGTCCTGTTGTCTCTTTACGCTCTGTTTGTCTCTGGACCAAGATACAGCTTAGCTGTACAGAAAAATCTCCACACCAGTTCAATACAACACTTGCCAAGATGGCTGCTGCTCTCTGTCTCGTCACTTCCTGCTTCTCTGCTCACACTCTGTCTGCAGAACAGGCAGGCTGACATAAAAGGGGGGGGGGTCTCACTCCAGCATCATGTCACAATTACAATGGCTGCTGTCTTAAAGGAACAGAATCACAGAAATACATTCAACATTAACAGTTTATACAGACAAATGAAGCTTAAGACAACATTGGCTGTCTCTTACAAGGGCTTAATGTTTGCGAGACAAATTTTTCTTCATGATGCTACCATTTATTATTCTGTACAATGTACTGGGAAGGTGGAAAAAAAATTCAGAATGGGGTAAATTTGAAGAAAAAGTGCATTTGTGCGACTTTCTTTGGGACATTGTTTTTACGGCGTTCACTCTGCAGCCAAAATGACATGTCACCTGTATTCTATGCTTCGGTACGATTCCAGGGATACCAAATTTATATGGTTTTATTTACATTGAAACACACCCAATAAAAAAACGTTTCTGTTTAGCATCTGTACAACTGATTGACATCCAAGTTACATATATTGGAAATGGATCTGTGAGTTTGGTCAAAAATGAAAAACAAATGAAACTAATCTTAGAAAAGGATGCAAAATGGATGACACTTGGAAATCAAAAATAGAATAGAACAGATGCAAAAAAAAAAAGATGATTTTTTTTTCATGTATATTACAGTAGAGCTGTAAATATACATGTGTGAATATAGGCTTAAATATTTTCAAAATTTATCAAACAGCATGTAGAATTTGATACATTTGGCAACATTTATGGTAATGAAAACTCAATAAAAACTGACTGAAAAAAAATCCCCTCATGCAAAATTCCCCCCCTCCATTTTTTTTTTTTTTTAAGCCAAAGACAGGAGTACATTCAAGAGGATTTAATAGTGTAAAAGAAGGATCTTTTAGTGCTTGATCCATTTCTGTCTTTGGTTGAAAATAAAAAAATGCAGCTTTTGCTACAGTTGTTTGAGCCAAAGCCAACAGTGGCTTCAAAAGGAATGGGAACTATAGAGGAAGCACTTATATCTATCCCTTCTGATAAATACACTCCTGGCTTGGTTTAAAAAAACAACACACAGCAAAATCGACAACTAAAAACACAGCTTTTTTGCAATCTGAATTTTCCTCAGAATACGCCTCCTAACTCTCCTCTTCATTTCAATGGGAGTCAGGAGAAGATTTTTTTCTCTAGCTCAGGGGTCCCCAACCACCGGTCCTCGGACCGGGATTGGGCCGTTGGGGATCTTTTGCTGGCGGGCGGGGCGGCGGGCTGGCCTGGGTAAACGCGGCTCCCGGAACATTATGTTGGGAGCCGTGGCACAGCTAATGGCGGGAACCTGGTCTACAGCGCTGTACACCAAGGTCCCACCAGCACGGCCCCGGTCTACAGCACTGTTTAGAGTATAACCACCCCCCATATGGGCAAAGCCCTGCCCCCACTCCCTACCCTGCCCCCCCTGCCGGGCCGTGGTGACGAAAAGGTTGGGGACCATTGCTCTAGCTTATTTTTCTACTTAAAGGGGTATTCTCACCAACATAACCATTTTTAAACTTGTAGATAATTAAAAGTTAAACATTTTTGTGAATATAAGTAATTAAACATTTTGTAGAGTTTTAAAGATTTTCTCTAAATATCTTGTGGTCACA
This sequence comes from Leptodactylus fallax, assembly GCA_947044405.1. Taxonomy (NCBI): domain Eukaryota; kingdom Metazoa; phylum Chordata; class Amphibia; order Anura; family Leptodactylidae; genus Leptodactylus; species Leptodactylus fallax. The sequence goes on from CAMRHE010000150.1 coordinate 1,900,782, forward strand.
GTCTTGTCTTGATCGGTTGCCAATGGATACAACCATGAATGCAGGATCTTTCTAAGGTCAGAAAATCAGTAAAGATTTGTTGTGGCTGGGATATCTTCTCATACATGTAGTGTCCCCACCTGATAACCCAGCTACAATAAGAAAATCATGGGTGGGTTTTGGACAAGTCCCAGACCATATAAAGTTTTTGCATTCATGGTTGTATCCATTGGCAACCGATCAAGACAACAGACTGTCACTATTTAGATAGAGAAAATCTTTAAAACTCTGCAGAATTTTTAACTACTTCTATTTGCAAAAATGTTTAACTTTTAATTATCTACAAATATAGATATGATTATGTTCATGGGAATACCCCTTTAAGGAAAAAAAGAAGCCTCATGACTAGTGATGAGAGAATTGAACTGCACAGTTCGGATCCGTGCCAAGCATCGTGAGTTCGGATTCAGGTTCAGGTTCGGCTCATCCCTAAAGCTGGTTGATTGGCTGCTCAGCAGTCAATCAACCAGCTTTTAGCCCACAGACATGCCCAGTAACAATAACTGTGTGTACCCATACCGTCTCCTAGTTCAGTAACAATAACTGCGTGTGTATCCATACCGTCTCCTAGTGCAGTGAAAATAACTGTGTGTGTACCAATACCGTCTCCTAGCACAGTAACAATAACTGCATGTGTACCCGTACCGTCTCCTAGTGCAGTGAAAATAACTGCGTGTACCCGTACTGTCTCCTAGAGCAGTAACAATAACTGCGTTTGTTTACACATACCGTCTTCTAGCACAGTAAAATTAACTGCGTATGTACCCATACTGTCTTCTAGCGCAATAAAAATAACTGTTTGTATACGCATACCGTCTTCTAGCACAGTGAAAATAATTGCATGTGTACCCATACTGTCTCCTAGTGCAGTAACAATAACTGCATTTGTATCTGCATACTGTCTTCTACCACAGTAAAATTAACTGCGTGTGTACCCATACTGTCTAGTGCAATAAAAATAACTGTGTTTCTATACGCATACCGTCTTCTAGTGCAGTGAAAATAACTACAAGTGTGTAAAAATGAAAAAGGCAGCAAATAATGGATAATGTCCATGAGGGACATTTGTTCCGTGCTGCAGTGCTTCCAATACGCCACCAATATGGTCAGCGCTAATGACACCTCCCACCAAGGACAGCTTGCCTTTGCATCTAGGCAGCCTGCCTCACATGAGCCACTACATGCTCCAGTGCCTGCGCAATAACCGCCGAGTTTCCCACATAGTCACCAATGCCTATTACTGGGTGGCCACCCTGCTGGATCCCCGCTATAAGGATAACATAACATCCTTGATTCCACCACTGTAGTGTGATAGAAAAATTAGACAATACAAACGCACTCTGGTGGAGGCACTACTGGCGGAGTTCCCATGTGACATTGAGGGCTCAGTGGCAGCATGAGGCCCAGGAGGACCAAGTCGCCAGTACCGCAGGAGCACCAGCACCATCTCAGAAGGGAGTGTAAGCATGGCTACAATGTGGAACACCTTGTTCAATTCTCCGCAACATACACCACCATCGGATATGGTCCGTAGTACCAGGAGGCAGACTTTGTCTCACATGGTGGATGAGTATCTGTCAATTTCTGGGTTGGAAAATTGGACACGTGGCCAGAGCTTGTCTTCTATGCCTTGGAGGTGCTGGCCAAGCCTACAGCAAGTGTCCTATCAGAACACTTATATTCATTAAGATGAACCAGGTATGAATCCCACAGGACTTGGCTGTGCCAGCACCTGAGTGAGTGGTTAAAGTGTTGGCTACCTCCTCTGCCTCTGCCAGTTACAACACCACCTCCACCTCCACCTCCTCCTCCTCCTGCCCCTGGACCTCTACCACCTGTTTCAAAATTATTATTTTATTTTGTTTTTAGTTGTTTTTTTTTATCTATTTCTTTAATTATTTAATCTTTTTATTTTATGTTATTTTAATTACTTTCCCTACCCCATTTTTTGCAGGGCACTTGCCCTGTTATTACCCCAATTTTGCAGCCCTCTACCCCTTACTATCCCCATTTTACAGCCATTTTTGGGTCACCAAGTTCAATGGGGTTCGGGTTTGGGTCAAGTTCGTGTACCCAAACCGAACTTTTGGGCAAAGTTCAGCCAAATTTGTTGAACCCGAACTTCAACGGGTTTGCTCAACACTACTCATGACCGATCTTCATTGAAATCAATGGGATACAGATAAAAACGCTAGGGATTTTTAGCAGCTGTTTTTGCAAAAACCGCTTCAAAAAAATTAAGTGTGCAACCAGCCTTAACATTATCTACTGCTTACTCTCTGTATCTTTTCATGGTATGAACAATCTTGGCGGATCTGAAAAAAGGATCTGCCTTTTTGGATTTTTTTCAACTCAGGGTGTAATTATTACAAAGTCAATCATTTTAACCACTAGATTTGTACCCCATCCATAAAAAGCCAACCCAGGTCACAGATCAAAACAGAGATTGTCAAATTGTCGTTTGCCACTGTTGCCCACAGTGACAACCTACACAAACTAAGGCTAGCAATGCAAAGTAGATTTAGGATGAACAATCCCACCATCAACATGAACAAGAGTGGCTGATCATGCCAAATACTGGCACATTTGGCCAATAGGCGAACAAAAATATCCAGCAGGAAGGATCTGTTTTTGGGGAGAGGGATTACTTTTTAAAGACACAGTAAAATAAGCCAAACAGCAAGTCCAATCCTAGGCTACGGCCCCTCGTTGCAGAAACACAACTTTTTTTATTGCAGATTTTGTTGCGGTTTTTTTGAGCCAAAGCCAAGAATGGCTACAAAAGGAATGGGAAATATATAGGAAGTTCTTATACTTTTACCTGCTGCTAAATCCACTCCTGGCATTGGCTCAAAAAACCGCAGCAAAATCTGCAACAAAAGAAGTTGAGTTTCCGCTACGTGGGGCCGTAGCCTAAGGCTAAAGCCCCACGTTGCGGAAACGCAGCTTTTTTTGTTGCAGATTTTGTTGTGGTTTTTTGAGCCAAAGCCAGGAATGGATTAAGCAGAAAGGAGAAGTCTAAGAACTTCCTATATATTTCCCATTCCTTTTGTAGACATTATTGGCTTTGGCTCAAAAAAACCGCAACAAAATTTGCAATTAAAAAAAGCTGTGTTTCCGCAATGTGAGGCCTCAGCCTAAATGTGCAGTGCAGCTCATAAGTCCCTGGACGTCTGCCATATGGGAAAAAATAGGATGAGATTTGTTTGAGACATAATAGTTGGCCACAGATGTGTATGACAGACTAGTGGAACTAGAATGAGCCAACTATCTGATTTAAAAATTGCAAACAAAATTCTCTGTTCAATACTGTTAGGTCTTACCAATAGGGTTGACTGATTTAGTGCTGATGTACAGTATACTAGTCTGCATAGCTGGCTAGACTGATTCCTCAGACCATTTCTTAGAAACAAGTTCCAAGGTGACACATCGGCTACAGCTATATTGCATAGCTTGAATTTATTATACAGCAAAATGCAAATACTTTTTCAGCTTTTTGTGGAATTTACATCAAACTTTTTTCAATGTTTTTTTTTTTTTTTCATTTTGCTTCTTATGCAGAACTTATTGTATTGAGTTATCTGTCATGTAAACAAATTCTATATTTAGAAACAAAGCAAAATCCTCCTGTAGTTTTCTATATTTTGTCTAAACATTGGAAGCAGCAGATGTGTCTTGTACGGAATAAAAGACTTACACAAGCTTTCTGCTGCCTTCACCTTACATTGTGGAGCTGCAGCTGCAAATAATTCCTTTTTATTTGCAAATAAGCAGCTCAGCAGATGGTGGGGTTTGAGCAAAGGCGAAGCATTTTGTATAGAGTTCAGGCTTCCTAAATAGGAAGTGTACTCTCTCATTAGTAATACAAGGATTACAACTCATTATGTTCCTATTATCCCACTTATCATTGACATAAACCCAGCTATAAAAATAGCCATTGTCTAAAAATCAACAAAAACTTCTGTAACACTTCAGACAATGGTAAAAATCTTTCATGTTTTCTTCTCTGGTGGAATCCAAGTGAAAATAAAAAAAAAAAAAAAAATAGAATCGTCAACCATTTGATCTAATTGATAAATGTTTATTGGGTCGCAAAGTTCTCATGGACCAGAAGAAATCTGAATTAGCTTTCAAAGGGAATTGAGATGTAGATGAAAGTCGATACAAGATAAGTCAATACATGTCACATTTCAACTGTATAAGGCCTTATCCCTAGCTATTGTAAGTTTGGGTCATAAAACCAGAGGTCTGAACTGGATTTGCAACCATAATACAATCTGGAAAAACTGGACGCATTATGGCAACATGAAGGAGGCATATTAGAGGCAGATTTTGCAACAGTACGTGCCATTCAAAATCCCCAGCTGAAATCTTCCTGCCATCGGTAGAAAGATTTCTGCTCCCATTCATTTCAAGGGGAGGTTTGCATGGTATCCAGTGGAAAAAAAGAAATGTTTGCTTCCCATTGAAATGGATAGGGTGGCACTTAATCCTTTGCCCAATGGCTATTTATTGTCCTTTTTAGACCATCAGTGGAATGCCCCTATTTAACAACTAAAAGCCCCTCTGTGACTGACCTAAACCCATGTCTGTCATTGCCACTGTCCACACACACTGCTGCACTTTCTGCTTGAAACTGGTGAAGATTGTGTTTGCGCGCTGATTCCTCCCTCCCTTGCGTCTTGACTGACAATATGGTGTGGATCTGACATCATCACACCTCACATTATCCTTCTCAGGAAGCAATACAGAGTAGTAGAATGAGGTTTTCAATTTACTAGCCATTATCATACAGGTGAAATACATAGTAACATGTGCTAGGCATTACTGCAACTGAAAACTGTGTGCAGTTCATAAGTAGCGCTGTGTAAATCCAGCCAAATCTCCTTGCCTTACCGTGGTGTGGTTCAATGTGCTATCTGGGTTCATTCATTTCTGTTAGCACACACGACTGTGAGTTACATAATCCCGTGTGCGGGCCGACAGTCTGGGCCACAAAACTCACGGCTGGCGCCTAGCACAGGGTCGTGAGCAACCGGCCTAAGCCAAACCAAAAGCTGGTCAAAAACACAGAAAAGGTGCAAATGATTCTATTTTACTTGATCTCTGTGTAGCCTTCTCGCTTGGTTTTGGCGCTTAATCACTGAAACAAACGACTGAAACACTGATGTGTGAATTAGGCTAGGGCTACACACCAACTTTGGCTGCAACTCTTGTGCGCTGTGTCACCCTGCGACTCCATCCTTAATGTAAGTTATTGGAGTCTCATTGCAACCTGTTGGATTTTCTGTGAATAGAAGTCATAGTTAGGCCGGGGCCCACGTTGTGATAATGTGGAAACGTGGAAAAAAAATGCAGCATTTTACAGTACCTGCCAGGTGAATGGGATTCTGGCTAATCCCATCTTCACATTGCAGAAAAAAATTTGCAGCGGAAAATCACTTTTTCAAAAGTGCTTGTGTTTTTGAAAAATCACAACATGTCAATTATACCTGCGGAAATACTGATGTTTTCCATATAGGTATAATAGAGGTAGAAAACCTGCAGAGGGAAACTCTGTGGACTTTCTGTGAAAAAAAACTGTGGAAAAAAACACGATGCGTTTCCACTACAGTCTTCTGTGTAGCCATAGCCTAAGGCACATGAAAATTGTGCAAAGTGGCTGTAAAAAATGTGCATTTTTCATGACTGTCTTGTACCTGAGGGGTGCCCGTTTTCACGAATGCCTCATACATTTGAGTGCATTGAGGGAACTGTGAAAAAAACATGAAATGTGACATAAGCTATATTTTACATCTCTGCGATTTGCTTTATTAGCTCACACAACTTCATTCTGAACATCCAATGGCATAATTGTGGCCATCAATAATAGAGAACGCGTACCGTACTCCAGGTCAGACCTAACCTAAATCTTATGCATACTTTATGACAGCATATATTAGAAGACAGTTTTTGCAGAAGTTTTGAGACGAGAAGAAATCTCAGACATTATTTGAATCGCTAGTAGTTTTAGGCTAAAGCCCCATGTGGCGTAAATGCCGCGATTCGCTCATGGTGGAAGCGCTGCAGAAAAAAATCACGGCGTTTTACAGACAGAGCAAAGTGGATGGGATTCTAGTGAATCCCATGCCCACTTTGCAGAAAAAAACACGCTGCGGACACGCGGAGATTTCCAAAACCGGCACGCCATAGGCTCTTACCCTCTGGTTTCTACTCCTTCATTGACAGACTAGTGTAGCATCCTGCATTATTATGTGCAAAACTAACTACTGTACAAATTAGGACATTAACTATAATCCATGACTATATACAATGGGGTTGAGCCTTTTTTAATGTAAATTGGGCCTTTTTGAGGCCTTTTTCTACCCTACACTTCATTTATGAAGCATTTATGCCTTTTTTCACAATGTAATGCTGCTCTCGCCACTTTTGCTTTTTGGAGAGAAAAGGGGTCGTTTCTTAAATGGAGATCCTTTTCATACTGTATTTATGACTTGTACCTTTTTAAAAAGGAGCAAAAAAAGGCACAAATGCGCTCCAGTCCATCGGCAACGTAAAAAAGCCCATCAGTTTAGAAAGCATTAAAAAGGGGCAATTGCACAATTTTTTAATAATTGCGCCTTTTTAAACAAAAAAGGGGCAAAGTGTACATGGCCAAAAACGGCACATATAAACTAACCAACTTGTGCACAACATTTATCAAGGAGGTGCGCAGACATCATAAATAAACACCACAGTAAAACTAGTCTAAAAAAAGCAGCAACTGCAAAAAGTATGGCCAATAAAAGGGGCAGATGATAGATAACCCCCAATGACTAAATACAATGCATCCTTTTTAAAATTACCCCTATGAATGAGATTATCTCTATTACCTTATAGGGGAATTCCAAAAAAATGGCTGAGGCAGAGGTCAAATATTTTTTTAGGCTAAGGCTCCACGTAGCGGGACGCAGAGAAAAAGCGCTACGGGAAAAACCATCACGGTTATGCACCATGGTTTTTCCCGCAGTGCTTTTCACAGAAAGTCCGCAGAGGTTTCCTCTGCAAACTTTCTGCTTCAATTATACCTATAGGGAAACCGCCAGTGTTTCCGTAGGTATAATTGACATGCTGCGATTTCCAAAAACACAACGCTTTTGGAAATCACAGCATTTCTGCTGTGCATATCTGCAGTGTGAGGATGTGATTCGATGTGGTTTTTGCCACATTGTTTCCGACATGCGGGGTCCTGGGCTTAAAGAGATATTCACATTTTGGTATTTATGCCATAAGTGTTTGATAGATGCAGATTCCACATTGATCAATCATTTATGGCATATTCTGTGGCTATAGCCATAAATTAAAAGACAGGAATACCCCTTTAAGCTCAGTCTCTGCATTTGGGCCAATTGTTTTATAAGACGAACAACCCCTTTAAGTGCCTAGTGTAAGACCATTTTTGTTTGAAATACGGTGGGGATATCACAATATTCAATGCCTATAGGCTCCACCTGTGTAAATCTGAACCTACTGAGTTACTGTATGTGCTTTTGGGCTTAATAATACCGTAATAAATAATACAGTAATAAAAGTACTAGAGTGTTTTCACATGACACTCTCTACTTGTGTGTTTATATCATGTTCTCGCTATAGTAGTTTATTATAAGAAGCAATTACTTTATGTAGGTTTAGTCTGAGATAAAATAGTGGAATCACTGACTGCATCCCCTGTAAATGAGAATTTTGGGTATTCAGATGTCTTTGCGCTTGTGCATTTCAATGACATAAGTCATTTTTGTAACGTATGATCTTGGTGGATACATGCCTATTTTATCCAGTCTACTTTGACCTCCTACACAAAGTAGGACATTTGATTCTCATTAAGTAGAGCTAGAAGATATGCTGGCTCTCATCAATTCATATAGAAGTAGGCATCCTGCTGAAAAGGGTCATTTGCCGTTATATACTTTAGAAAAAAAAAGTTACTGGGCTATTGCAGAGCAAAGAGCTGATTCTGTATGCATGGCTGACTGTCTTCTGCTCTTCTACCTGCTTGCCTGCTACATAATATATAACACTCCTGGCATATGTTCTAGTTATTCTCTTAATATTTGGAATAGATACAAAGAACACCGGTCAAGTTGCTTAAAAAGTCCAACTTTCCTGATTCCTCCAGGCACATTATCAGTAATATCTATTGGTTGTACCTTATTATTTATACACAGATGGCAGCTCATTACTGCTATCTATAAACCACAGTAGAGCAATTTGCAGTGAACGGAGAAGTGCATTTTTATTAACTGACTTATTTTCAATTGCTGCCAAAGGAAAACACGAGTAGATATTAGTGGAAGAAAAATGCTGAAGACTCCTCCAATTAAGAGCGCGGCACATTTAGCATAGTAATCAGCAAACTTTTAAATAAATGGAGTTTTGTTAAATAATACTCCAGGTGCCTGGTGTACTGAGCGGGGTCTAATGAAATCAGTCAAGCACCGCGTTCAGACACACTAATATAGTTATTCTAACCATAATCTCTGTGGGTGATGCACACTGCAAGATGAATGCTAATGCACACAACATATACCAATTCTCATTTCTCCACTGTTAGTTTTTGATTCTTCTTTTAAAGGAGATAAAAAAAATTTGTTCCAATTTGCATCCATTTCATAGCAAAAAGAAAATGATGAGGTATGGTACCACAGTCACAAGTATTATGCAACGACAGATCTGCTGTTAATACTTTAACGGGAAAGTTCACTTTGGACCACCACATCAGTTTTTATTCTAAATAGGTCCAAATGCTGAGCTGATGCATTTCTTAATATTTGTTTATAGCGTTCAGAGCTGAGATTTGCTCAGACAGCACTCCAGATTCCTTGCATAGAAATATAGCTAGTGTTAATGCCTAGTGAAGCCTTTAGTTACAGATAGTATCTCCAGGAGTGTGAATCGCAAAGTTGTGATAATCTGATTGTTAGAAACAGTAGCTGACCAAATCCCACTCTGGTGCCCTATATTGGTATCAATGATTGGCAGCAATATAGGGCACCACTGGCATGTTCACCTGACTCCAACCTCACTACCACAACACATAGGACTGTCCCCCACAATCACAAGCTTCAAGAAGACTCACATCTTCATGAACACCTACAACCTTCAATAACACTACTGACACCACACCACCATCTGAACAGCTTCTACCCTGATCTACAGTCTCTATCCCCCTTCCCTCATAGATTGTAAACCCTTGCAGGCAGGGTTCTCTATTCCAATGTTCCAGTTGGTCACTGTTAGTATTGTACTTGTTTTATTTATTTTATGTATTGTATGTAAACCCTCAAATGTACAGCACCATGAAATTAAAAATAATAATGTACAGCACCATGGAATTAATATAATAATGTACAACACCATGGAATTAAAAATAATAATGTACAACAGCATGGAATTAATATAATAATGTACAACACCAGGGAATTAATGGTGCTCTAAAAATAAATAATAATAATGAAAAAAAACCTCCGGTATTAGAAGTCAGCCATCTCTATCTAGCCAAACAAACACTAATGCATTAGCCTCTCCTATGTGCCCCTGGAGGTTAGAAAGTGTGCCAATTTCATTGGGGGCTACATTTCCGTAAATGTATGCTTGTATTGTATGTCTGGTGTATCTGTAAATGAGTATCACATGCGTAGTCGTATGTATTTATATGGATAATGTATCTGTAGGCTGTATGGTGGCATTAATTGAACAACGGTATGTGGGATATTTATATATAGTAATGTTAATTGCTGTGGGTGGTTTACGGTAAATAGGCAATATATTGTGGTTCTGAGTACTATATGGAGGTATAAAATATGATAGACGTGACTTCAGGATCACAATATTAATTGGGTATTGTTGATAGGTATGGTTACATGGTAATTCGATATTTTGCTCAGTCAAAGCCATCAGGGTATTTGATTAAAATTCCACTGACTATCTTTACCTTTATTTTTAGGGGTATTACTAGGGCACAGTCATGAAAATATACTGTGAACAGTTATATATTTAAAGGTGTTCTCCAGGATATTTTTTATGGCCTATCATTAGGATAGGCAATGAATATCTGATTGGTGGGGGCCGACAGTCAGCCCCCACATGTATCAACTGTTTGGGGGTGCTCTTGTCCCTGCACTATACAGTTCATGGGACTGGGAGAAAATAACAATGGGAGCGACACTCGGCCACTACACAGGGCATGGAACTACAGGACATAAAAAAAACATTCCAGGAAAACCCCTTTTGAGGTTGCCTATAAATTTGTAGTACATTTGAACACTATAATTGTTTTTCTTGATATTTTTGGACTGGAAAAGTCTGCTGCGGCACTCTTCAACTAGCACAAATATACAATTTTTAATGGGTAGGAAACCTGTTATTAAACATTTTAATCCCACCCTTCCATTTGATAATGTATAAGATTATATATTTATATGGTTTCAGTCTCCAGTTTTCTAAGTTGATGTTATTAACATGACTCATCTGAAGTTTTTGTGTTGCTACAATAAATGATAAAAAGCAGCATTTAAAGCACATTTTATGCTCTTATTTTTCGTTTTAGTTCAGCTGAAAAACAGCTATTGAGAGTGATTAAACCTCCCTTTCTGACAGGAGTATCTGTAATAACACATTGATTTGTATGGAGGAGCTTTTCACATGGCAGTCAAACATTTTAAGGCCTGCCAGGATTCCTCTCTGTAAGGTCTCAACAAGAAGAGTTTATTCAATACGCAAAGACAGAAGATCCAAATATGTCTACAGAATATGACACAGCAAAATAAAAGGATGTTGGGAATTATTAGTTAGGATAACCTCCACCTTTAAGAGATGTTTTTACCAATGTTTCGAAAACCTATATTTTTATCAAGTTTATAAGAGAAAGAAAACACATTATAAACTCACTATATGCTATACTGTATTAGAGCCCTAAGTAGTCATTGCTAGCAAACAACCCCTGCATTTAAAGGGGTTGTCAGTGGAGTTGTAATTTACTTAGCTTATCCAGGGTTTGCTGATGATGGACCCAGGGGTTCTGGCCACGTCATGATCGATGGGTCATTTGATCTGAAGCAGCATTCCTGGGTCACTCTGCTCTATCCTCCTTTCCTGATCTTACAGGTAATTGATTACCTGTGCTATGTTGCTGGCTTCCTGGGGAGATATCCAGATATCCATCATCAGCAATCTCCAAACCAGGTAAGAGAATGACAACTCCCTGGACAACCCCTTTATACACTATATTAGTTAGAGCTCATTCACATGGTAGGGACCCATGCAAAGAGGCTGTAAAGCAGTACAATGAGGCTGTATGGCTCCTAGTATAGTATGGAGTCATACAGCCTCTGTATGCTGCTATACAGGTTACCTTAGGTGTTGTATGCCATGAGTGAATCCTGAAATTGGGGGAATAAAGAGGAACAGTAGAGTCCTCCTACATTTTGTTAAATAAAATGGAGCCATAACATTTTCTTAAATAGACAATTAAACTTTATTTGTGATGACATCATGTGTTTATGAAGAATTGGTCACAGTAACAAATAACAGTTTATTAACTATTATATGGCATTGATAAGCATACAGGAGCTTAAAGTTTAGGCCCCCATGGTGCGGAAAAGCAGCAGAAAAAAAAATCTACGTTTTACAGTAAATTCAATGAGATTCTGGCTAATCTCATCCACACATTGTAAAAAAACTCAGCATGTCAATTTTACCAGCAGAAACACAAGCGTTTTCCTTATAGATTTAAAGGGATTGGCCACTTTCAGGCCAATATGTTTGTATAATAAAAAGTTCTACAAATTTCCAGTATACTTTCTGTATCAATTCTAGATCTCTGCTTGCTGTCATTCATTCTGTTTACTCCCAATGGATAAAAATCAGTCCATGGTCATGTAAGGTACCCACAGGTGCATAGCTCGTTACAGTCATAGCACAGTAATGAGATATCTGCCTGGTAATGTGCTGTGCCCCTGTGTGTACATCACATGACCATGGACTGTACATCACATGACCATGGACTGTACATCACATGACCATGGACTGATTTTTATCCACTGGGAGTAAGCAGAATGAATGACAACAAGCAGAGATCTAGAAAACCATGAGGAATTAATACAGAAATTATATTGGATAATTTTACTACTTTTTATTACACAAACAATAACATTTGTCCTCAATATTGGTCTGAAAGTGGCCAACCCCTTTAATAAGGGAACAAAAACACAGCAAAAACACAATATGTTTTTTTCCCTCTGCATTTTTTTGATGCGGTTCGCTACGTGGGGCCTTAGCCTAATGGGGTTTAATGGGCTAAAAATATTGATAACTTATCCTAAAATAGGTCACTAATATCAGACCTATGGGGGTCTGACATCCGACATCCCCAGCGATCACCTGTTCTCAGCAGCCGATACATAGAGAATGGAGCAGAAAGCAGGCAGCTTTGTTCCCTTCTTGTATTTTACATTGGCCAGTGCACAAATAAATCATGTGAAGATGCAAGTGTTGACACAAAGTTGATATTCAGTTACATCCAGCTGAAATTTATCCAGGTAACAATATAAAAAATAATTTAAAAGGAGTTAAAAAAATAAATATTTTCATAGGCAACTGCTCCACATTTTCTCTTTACAAGTTTTTGACTACCATTGTATTTTAACTTCTCAAAGTTCACCAAAAATAATGGTCTTGCTTTACACAATTTTGTGTGGCTTCTTCTGTACCAGTGTTCAGAAATGTCAACATGAAGAAAAAGTCTATTTTAATCAAAATTGTCACTTGTATTTTCTTCACTCCTAAAGAACATGTGACAGTGCGGTACATTGTATAAAACAATCCTGAACATTTTCTCTCACCAGAGGTAACCTGCACGACCCACAATTCTCTTAACTGAACAAAAGAGTCGCTGCACTTTATTGTTGTAAATGTAACTTTGCTGTAAAATTATATTCAGCTTAAAATGTTGAAGGTTTGACATACTGATATTGATGTATTTTTTTATGCGGCAAACTGCAAGATTCAGTAAATCAATCTCAGATTTTGATTTTTTTTTCTTATACATTTTATTGCAGAAGAATTTATTTCATTTTTACTATCATATTTTTCATGCTTTGATGAAAACTTACTTTTTTCTTTTCCATATCCGCTAAAAGTTAAAGGCAATTTACTCTTCTTTGCTTATTGCTTTGTGTGCTTTCGGCGTTCGGAATTCTCCCTAATGGACTCATCAGGCTGGCAAGATGTTGCCTTTATAATGATGATGCTGAGGGATTCAGAATTTCATGCAGCTTGGGTTCTTAAGATGGTAAAAGTTACTTAAGAGAAATTTGCTACCACCTGGAGACTTAATCATGAAGCTTTTCCTAGTACGCTGTCACACCTCTCTGATGTGTCAAAAGCATTGACAGTGTTTACACATTTTTCTCAATTTTCCTATATAACCTTCCCTTTTTTACTGTTCATTTACTCAGTAGTCAGTTTAAAGGAATATATCTGTTATGTGATGTGTACAATGTGTAATTGTTCTTAAAGTGAAAGTCCCTTTGTAATTTTTTTTTTTACAACGAGTGCTTTTAGTTTATGTCAGAAGGAAAAGAGTAACTATACCAGTTCTGTATTGGTTTATGTTATTGGTATTGTCACCTAGCAGACAGCAGAGGTGCTGTAGGGTATACATTGATAGCATTTACATCCCGTGAACATTAACATAAAATAGTGTAAACAACTACAGACAGGAGTATAAATAAATTGAGTGCGTATTAAGGAAAAGGCATAGTTGAAAGCTTGAGGCTAAGGCCCCACATAGCAGGCCTCAGCAAAAAAGCACTGTGGGAAAAACCGTGGCGGCAACGCATCATGGTTTTTCCTGCAGGGTTTCCTCTGCGACATTCTGCTTCCATTTTACATATATGGAAACTACTGGCATTTCCGTAGGTATAATTAACATTTTTTCCACAACGTTTCTGAACATAGAATGCTGTACTATTACAGTATGGACGTGGTACCTGCCCAAAAACCTAGCAGGCGCCATATGTAGCGAGTGTCAGCTGTAGCATGCTGCAACCTGAAATAAATTGCAGGTGTTTAAGCCTTTAGATGGTCAGTAGTGACTGAAGCATGTAAGAAGTTTCTGGCACTAACCCCCTGCATCAGCTTCCCCGTGGTGTGATTAGGGGTCTCCAGGTTTGCCATGGTTAAGGCTGTATACACATGGCCATTTTAATAACAATAGCTATGAATGGCTTATTCATTCTTTGCTGGTCCTCTGGTGGGTCATCTGACCAGTTAATCAGACTCGCCAACTGACACAGCTCAGAGATGTCAACCTGGGAGAGTCCTTCACAGGGTGATTCTCACAAGGCAAGACATGGCAAACACGAGAGTGGCCTAGATATAATTATGTAATAATAAAAAAAATTGCTAAAGCCTTATTTTAATATTTTTTTTATTAGGTATGTTTTTTCTCATACCAAGCTTTTTCTTTCCCTGCATATGTATGATATATAGAGAAATATATCTATGCTTAGACAATATATTGTTAAGAATACAGTGTACTGGCATATAGAGATATCTTTATACACCAATACATTATGTAGGGTTAGTAAAATACTATTGCAGCTTGGTATAAGAAAAAACCTCTAATAGAGCTTGTGGCTTAGTCAGTAGAGTAACTGCTTTGCACACTCTGTTTCAATGGTTCAAATCCTTGCAGATACCTTTAATAAACTTTAAATTATTGTAGGATCTCCTGGCAATCTCTTGCGCTGAGGTGACATCACAGTGTAGTGAACACTAGTGAGTCGGCAGCTGGGTGAAAGTGGCTATTCATCGGGTCACCAGGTGAGGGGAGCTGAAAGCTGGGAGTTGACATGTCTGACAGCATCTTATGTGTATACATGAAGTCACTTCCTCAATTTATTGCTATGACATCCTCAATGTGAATTTCATAGAAATTAATGGATCTGTAGAAAGGTCATATGTGCTTGGTAAAAAGGTGTTTTATAAGCAAACTGTCATGTTATGTATTTAGTCCTACAGGATCTGTGGGCAACAACTTAGGTGCAGAAATAACTGTTAAGCTATATTCACACGATGTCTTTTTTTTAATGGCAGCATTAAATTCAATGCAAGTGAAAGGGGGCTATTCACATGGCCTTTATTTTGACAGGCCATTAAAATATAGGTCATGTTCTATTTTTGACCATTTTTACGGATCCTACCATACATTCAAATGTATTCGGGATCTGTGAAAACGTATGCCCTTCTTGTGCAAGACAGCTGTGAAAAATAGCCATTTTGCACCGTTGTGTGAATATAGCCTACATCTTTTAATGGGACCACCCACTGGGATCCTAAACATAGAAAAAACAGGAACTTATATGTACAATATAATATATATATATATGTACATGTTATACTGAAACTTCTCCCACAAAGCCATATTTCAGTCTTCTCAGCTCCTTCTGCTCTATACCTTGCCTTGCTGCTGACAGATAAGATACCACTTAGGCTTTGTTCACACGGAGTTTTTTGGCAGCGGATTTTGACACAGAATCCGCCTCAAAATCCGCCTGAAAAAACTCCTCCCATTCATTTCAATGGGAGTCAGTGGCGTTTTTTTTCCTCTAGTGGCTTTTTTCCGCTAGCGGAAAATAAAACCAACATGACCTATCTTGCCGTGGATTCCGCCCGCGGTGTCCGCGGCTCGAACCACGCTCCTGATTAGGCCCATTCATTCAGGCTTAGTCAAGAGCGGTTAGCCACAATGGAATGCTGATGCACGGCATCAGAATCCCGTCATGGCTGACTGCTGCGAAAACTTTCCGCCGTGCGAACACAGCCTTATATGACAAGTTTTCCTTAATGTGAAGCAATACACTGGAATGAATTAATTCATGGAAAGACCACAAGATAAGACCACAAGATATTCAATGAGGCTGCACTATTTGATGATGTGATAGCTTAACACTGAATTTTTATTATTGGATATTGATAAAGAAATATTTAAAGGGAAATTGAGCTCTCATTGCTGTGTATTTTGTTAAATGAAAGATGTTATGCAATGAACTGTGTCTACCTGTGCCCTTCTTTAGGGTAAAAATACAAATTCAGGGTTTCGAAGCAGTTTTTGAAGCCAAAACCAGGACGAATTTAAAAAAATAAAAAATAAAAAAAATAAAAAAGCCCATCTGTTCTTTATAAGTTCTCTTCCTTTATGGTCCACTACTGGTTTTGGCTTCAAAAACTTCAAAAAAGGCCAGAACTTGAGTCCTTATCCTCATTGTGTGCATTCATTCATATATCTTTCTTTTTCAGTTTTCTTTTTACAAATATATGGAGAGTAAATGAGGCGAAAACAAAGTAAAAGAACTTGAAAAGGGCAGGCATCTCAGAATCTAGCCCATACAAGTAGAAATCAATATCCTTCATGTATAAGTTTCTTGCAAATTCACACGACCAGTTTTACAAAGTGTCACTCAATAGTTTTTCCTAAGGCAAGAATTAAATAACTTTCAATTTAGCCTGTATTGATTTTTGGGTCTGTATATAGAACAAGTCTAAGACTGGGTCTATAAATGTTCCTGGCCTGAGTATTCCCAGACTGGTAGGCTCCCATCTCCATAATGTCACATTATATCACAATCCTTGCTTCTCCAAATTGTTCTTAGATGAATTTGTAGTCAAATAATAACATCTGCCATAGAGTTGTACCATATATGACCAAGTATGTTATGTATGACTCTATTAGAATTTACACTGTTTTTTAATCTCACTAGGTAGGAATTATACTGTATGAGCTTTAGCTCATTTATTTAATGTTTGCACCATATTTTATCTGTTTTTTTATAGACTTGTGTTTTAGGCTAAGGCCCCAAGTAGTGAGCCGCAGCCAAAAAGTGCTATGGAAAAAAATGTGGCAGAAACGCATCGCTTTTTTTTTTCCGCAGTGCTTTTCACAGCAAGTCTGCAGAGTTTCAATGGTCCAGACATCTTTTAATAAATAAGGTCATATAACTGAAGTTGTTTAAGTCCATAACCAGCTGGTTTCTGTGAATACAGATACTAAGTGCATGGAGTGCAGAGTAACTTCTAGATGTACCGGACAGGTTCTGAGGAATAGAGTAAAAAGGATAGCTTATGGCGAACCTATGGCACGCGTGCCAGAGAGGACACGCAGAGCCCTCTCAGTTGGCACGAGCGCCGTCGCCATGATCGCTCACTAACGGGGAATCCGGTACAGGATTCCCCGTTAGTGAGCGATCGCTTCATTCAGCTGTATGTGCAAATGTACATACAGCTGAAAGCTGTCACTGTAGGCCGCGGTACGCGGAACCGCGGCCTACACTGACTGCAGAGTGTGACCTCTGCCCCGACGCTTGCGCGATGACGTCATTCATCAGCGCCTGCAATCAGAAGGAGGAGGAGGACGCTCTTCGTGGGACTGGGTAAGTAACATAAACTATTTTGTGGGGGCTTACTGTGAAGCATATACTACTGTATGGGGGACACTGAAGCATCTAATACCGTGTGGGGGACACTGAAGCATCTAATACTGTGAGGGGACACTGAAGCATCTAATACTGTGTGGGGGACACTGAAGCATCTAATACTGTATGGGGGACACTGAAGCATCTAATACTGTATGGGGGACACTGAAGCATATACTACTGTATGGGGGACACTGAAGTATCTAATGCTGTATGGGGACACTGAAGCATCTAATACTGTATGGGGGACACTGAAGCATCTAATACTGTGTGGGGGACACTGAAGCATCTAATACTGTGTGGGGGACACTGAAGCATCTAATACTGTGTGGGGAACACTGTGAAGCATATACTACTGTGTTGGGGCCCACTGTGAAGCATATAATGTGGGGGGCCCAAAGTGGAGCATATAATACTGAGCGGGGCCTCTGTGAAGCATATAATACTGTGCGGGGGCCACTGTGAAGCATATAATAGTGTGCGGGGTCTCTGTGAAGCATATAATACTGTGCGGGGGCCACTTTGAAGCATATAATACTGAGTGGGGGCCACTGTGGAGCATATAATACTGTGTGGGGGCAATTCTGGAGCACATTGTACTGTCTGGGGGCCACTGTGGAGCGCATTGTACTGTCTGGGGGCCACTGTGGAACGCATTGTACTGTCTGGGGGCCCTCCACTATTTATATCACACAGTATCTGTTTTATAGCAGACATGTGATATTATTACAGGCTGTAATAACATTGCACGGTCAATATAAAACAGATCCTGGTTAAATTGCCGTGTTGGCACTTTGCGATAATTTAGTAGGTTTTGGGTTGCAGTTTGGGCACTCGGTCTCTAAAAGGTTCGCCATCGCTGGCTTAGGATATGAAATGCTTAGTGTGATGAAGTGTAGAACAATGTGATGATGTCATGTGATAAACCTGCCTAAAAAGATGTGATTATAGGGCATGTTTGAAGCTGCTGTAGTTGTGTATTAATTTAATTGTCCAGGATAGAGTGCTCCAGAGCACTGATGCAGCTCGAGAATCTTGAAGTCGGAAGTGGAATGTTCAAATGACAGAGGATACAAGTTTAAGGTCATTGGCAGAATGGAGAGAACAATTAGGGTGGTATAGTGATATGGGAGGAGATGTAGGGAGGTGCAGTGCTATGGATGGATTTATGAGTGAAGGGTGATAATATTAGATTGTATTCTGTGGTGGATAGGCAACCAGTGCAGCGATTGATGCAGGATAGATGAATCTGTGTACCTGTTTGACAGAAAGATAAGTCTGGCATCCCGGACAGATTATAGAGGGGAGAGTTTAGTAAGTGGAGGGACGATTAGTAGAGAACAGCAATAGTCAAGATGAGAGTGAATCAGAGCGACCATGAAGGTTTTTGATGTTTCCACAATGGAAAATGGAAGATTCTGGAGATGTTTTTGAGTTGCAGGTGACAAGAGTGTGTAAGTGTTTGAATCTGTGGGGTGAAGGAGAGATCATAGTCAAATACAACCTTGAGATAGCGGGCATGCTGCTTTGGTGATATAGTAAGACCACAGACAGAAATGGAGATATCAGGGTTGGGTTGGTTAGTAGATGGACGGAATACAAGAAGTTCATTTTTTAAAGATTGTGACGGTGTTCTGTAGTAGTGCAGGGGTGAAATCACAGGATGAGGTATATACTGAAAGCCAGATCTGGTGATGCTTTGTCGAACAGGGACTGTGTAGGGAGGGAAGAGGAGGTGGCCTATGTCTGAGCCCTGAGTAACCCCAACAGCAAAAGAAAGAGGAGAAGAAATAGCTCCAGTGATTGCTACACTAAATGAGCGATCAGAAAGATAGAAAGAAAACCAAGAAAGAACAGTGTCCGTAGACTGCAGACCTGCTTCAGGGAAGTGCAGTTTGCAATACCATGCATAGCCCATGGACATGGCGTTGTTTCCGAGAAGAAAAAAAAAAACAATCCCCCTTTTTCTGATCTTGATCCCTTCAACATATTTGCTCATTATGAGTATCACACTGTGTCATTGAGAATGATAACAAATGACATGGAGCCTACAGAAGATAAAAATGGCAAACTACAGTATTACTACATAAGAGATCATACTGAGTAAATGATACTGTATAGCAATTCACACATCCAAGAATAAAGCAAAGCACGCAGAACAGAGCAAAATGTTTCACTGCATGTATTCTATGCCATGAAGCTGGCAAAATACTGCAATTTTATCCCTGCTGGTCGCATAGTTGATGTGAAGCATTCTATCCTGTCATTGCTACAAGATGCTCTTCTATCCATGGTTTTTAGGCAGTTGTGTGTTAGTCATTGAAACGACATTCCAAACATATTAACAGATTGTCATAATACAGGGGTTTGGCTATGAGATATGATATTACAATATGAAATATTGCATTGTATTGTGGGCTCCTAGAGAAGCATGTTGAGGCATTAGTTTAAGGTTGAACTTTGTGAATCAAGAACAAGTTTGTCAGGTATATTTGTTATAATTTATATAATGCATATTCAGTAGTTCAACCTATGTCAACATTGGGCAGATTAGGGGGGGGACCCTTTTTTTTTTTTTTTTTATATATATATAGGGTCAGGTTCAAGAGGTGAAAATGAATTATCCTGTGGTTATGCTAGAAATGTCTTAAATGGAAATGCCCTAGTTGAAAACTTCTGTGCAAGGAATGACAAGATAACTCTTCCATGTAAGGAGCTGTGCTAATGATATTTAAGACCATAACTGGATTCATATACCAGTACGTGTTGTTTTTTTAAGACAGCCATGAGTGATGTGCTGTATGACAAGCAATGTGCTTTTATCAAGCAATTGGATAACTAGGGCGCATATACTGTTTTTGTGCAGGGGCCTTGAGTGACGTGCAATGTGACAAGCAAAATGCTTTTAGTAAGCAGCTGGGGAGCTAGGACCCTATACATTGTTTTTTCTACATGGGCCCTCTACTCTTAAAACACACACCTATCTCCATCATCTTCTGCACTAGTTATAGTGTACCTTGAATTATAAAAACACTTTCCATAAATGAAGAGTGCATGTGAATATATGAAACTTTGTAATATATCTTATTAACAAAAAGTTTCCTTCTTTCCTTAATAGGCTGCTCTCATCCTCCTTCACTCAGACTGAGTATTTATATTGAATCTGTCTCACACATATAAGTCTGCTATACTGTGAGGGAGACAGCTCTTCTGACACTGCTATTATTCATGATAAGACTTTGCCACTACACATACTGCTAAATAAATTTATCAGGCTATTTAACTCCCATTTTATATTGTGTTTTTTTGTTTGTTTTTTTTGCTATTGTGTCAGCAGGTGTTTTAAGTACAATTTTGTAATATACTTTATTAACCTTTCAAACTTTATTTCAATAGAAAACAGGCTGTAAAGTTTCCATTAGCAATGCTCTAAGCATTGTCAGTGAGACTCTATCTGTACACCCGTACTCAATGCAGCATGTAAACTGAAGCATATACCAAACGGGGATGGTCACTTCAAATAGCTGTATCTTCAGTTTTATACCGCCTACAAAAATGGTTCTGGTATTGCAAGTAAGCTGAGATTTAAGTACTAGCTGTAAAAGAATATCACTGATTGAAAACTCAGTCAAGAATGTGATTCTATATGCAGCATGAATTAAAAAAAAGTGTATTACAATAATGGTCACCAAACACCCCCACACAACAGCGAAAAAAAAAAAAATGGGAGTCACACATTAAGCCTCAAAGTGAACGGCCCAAAATTTAGAGGCATAGCAAAATTGCTATTTTTTTATTCCTTCCCAGAAAGAGTTAATAAAAGTTAATCAATGAGGTTTATCTACCCCCAAATAGAGCCAATAAACACTACAATTTATTCTGCAAAAAACATGCCCTCATACGGTTACATTGAAGGAAAAATAAAAAAGATTTAGGGCTTGGTAGGTGATGACGGAAAAACGCACATAGTGGTTTGGTCGTCGAGGACTAAAATAGGTTGGTCACTAAAGGATTAAGCTTGCCTGGGACAAACACATGTCTGTCCTAAGATAAAATGGAAATAATATAAGGGCAGACTAGATGGACCATGTGGGCTTTTTCTTCTATGTCTCTCTGCTTAGTTCAGACAGTCATGACTGTAATATATAAATATTTTTACTATCTATGGAATACATTATTATTGTATGAAACATTAAAGTAATATTCATTATAGTTATAATATTCTCTGATTGTTTGCAGGAGGACCTTCTAGATGGCCATCCACTCATTGTGACTGCTGCTGTAAAAACACAAAAGGAGACAAGGAGGGTGAAAGTGGAACATCTTGCAATGAACTCTCTACATCCAGCTGTGACAGCCAATCAGAAGCCAGCTCTCCTCAAGAGACAGTGATCTGTGGTCCAGTGACTCGCCAGCCCAACATACAGACTCTAGACCGACCAGCTAAGAAGGGACCAGTGCAGATTCTGCAGCAGTCCGAAATCCGACGGAAAAGTGACCTTTTACGAACTTTAACAACTGGCTCTAGAGAGTCCAACTCTAGTAAAAAAAAAGTGGTGAAAGAGAAGCTCTCTATTGAAGAAGAGTTAGAAAAGTGTATTCAAGATTTTATGAAGATAAAAATACCAGAAAGATTTCCTGAGAGAAAATACTCTTGGCAATCAGATCTGCTACGAAAGTATCATCTATAGAGAGGATGGGGGGGTGGGTTATTATAAATCACAATTCTATGGTACATGAGACCTATTGTTCATTTGATAGATTGCCATGTCCACTAAAACTACTGCCTATATACATAAATCACACAAACCTCATTGCTGCTGGATGGACCTGTTGCCCCGTCTGCTATTATTGACTGGTTCCAGCCAGCAGCATTGGTGTTACCATTACTAGTTACAGGGTATTATTTTTCTTTTCTCCGTGGAAGCACAATGTATTATTTTTCATTGAGATGTAAAATGGTTTCTGCAAACATTAACTGCACAAGCATAACAGATTGGATGAACATGCTGATGCGATTGTCATTTTATTTTTTTAACATTTACTCCTATTATTATTATTACTGTTTTTTTGTTTTTGTTTTTTTTTTTAGTTTTTTTTGTTATGTCAGTGTTTTTGTTTTTTCTTTCATAAAAGTTAATGGAAGAGTGTCACTTCAAAAATGCATGTTTCCTTACTGGAGAATTGAGGTTACATGAGTGAAATAGAAAATAAATATATCATGATGGTTTACATTTAGTGAATATATTACTGCATAAATTCTTGGTCTTGTTATATCCTTGTTACTCTGCACTTTCTTTCAAGTTCAACGGCTGCTTTTTGTGGTCATATAATCTGTGGCTGCTTCATTATCTCTATTTTTGTAGGATTCTGAGATGTGTGGATGGTGTTTATCACAGAGAAATAAAAGCCCTTCCCTTATTTTAGTCTACAAACATCCGTCATCTATGTGGACTCCAAGTAGGGAAACATTCCTGTTCAAATGGATACTCGGCCTTGTCAGTAAATACTTACTGACCAATGTCTGCAAAATACAGGACTTTTGTGGTGACAAATACTGTGTAAAAATCATAGATGTACAAGTGCATAATAAAGTCTTAAGTGCTCATTCACACAATAAGTGTTTCGTTTTTGCCCCGCTTTAGATAAAGTTTGGTTTCAACAATTCTGGTTGCAGGAAAGACCAAGAAAACAATCTGAACGGGTTGTCCAAGTGATGTAATTTTATAATGGCTTTTACCACTCGATATGCCGTATAATATGTCTTAAATACATGTGTTTATTATTGTTTATGTGCTTATTATTTTACGTTCATCATGAAGCATCTATTTCTTAGAAGTCTGCTGTGTTGTTCCTTTCTTATTCCTCCTAGAAATCTATCAATTATTTGACCACTGTTTGTTACCATGCCCCTCAAATGGGTTTGTCTCTACAAAGTCTGGCATTGTCAGCAGAGATTGGACAAAGTAAGGCTAAGTTCATATCTGTGCCAGAGTCTCTGTTAGAGACTCCGCCGCAGAAACCGCCTAGAACCAGCAGAGAGAAAAGTCCTGCACAGACTCTCTCTGATGCTTTCTGTATGAAAACCGCAGATTTCCTGTGGATCCCATTATAGTTAATGAGGTACGCCGGTGTCCACGTGTAACCACTGTTTTAGCGGTCCAGCTCTCCATTGTTCGGGTCCCCCAGAGGACCTGAACGAAGGAGAACCGGGCGTAGATGTGAACCTAGCGTCAGTGTGTATGGGGACAAACCCCCAAACACACAGTTGTCAATTTACTCCTACATGTCTATGTGGAGTAACAGAGGATAGCACAACATCCAGTTTTAAGGAAAGATGCTCCAGAGTTATTATATCACAGGTAATATAGACATGCCA
The DNA here is from genome assembly GCA_947044405.1 of Leptodactylus fallax. Classification (NCBI taxonomy): domain Eukaryota; kingdom Metazoa; phylum Chordata; class Amphibia; order Anura; family Leptodactylidae; genus Leptodactylus; species Leptodactylus fallax. The sequence goes on from CAMRHE010000150.1 coordinate 1,924,710, forward strand.
GGCGTGGTGATAGGTCTGCTTTATGACAAATTATAGCGCCAGATACAGGACCTAGATCATGACAACAATACTACAGTGAATGCATATAAATACAGTCTGCATTTCCTCCGCCACTCCTTGGATAATTTATTGTGCAGATTTCCTTTCCTTAAACTATTAGTCTATTTACGATACACCTTTCTGACTACTTCCGGTCATTGCAGTTATTGTAAACCACATACATCTTATATATGTATCTGACATGGCCACTCCAAGAAAGAAATAATAGCTACATTTATAAATAAAGCATACATTATTTATTTTTAGTATTTTATTCCTTTGCAGGCTCAACCTCTGATTTACAATTGTCTCTGAGCTGGTGGATAGACAAAAGCTTCTCTTGCCCAGCCCCTGCTCACTCCTCCTTCTTCCTGCTCTATAGACTTCTGTTGTAAACACGTGAGCTGTAATCATGACACCTCTGTGACCAGAGGTGTAACATGAAGCTCCTGGATCCCAATGCAAAATATGTAATAAAGTCCCTTAATACTATGTGCCATTTAAAATAGTGGTATATTTTATTTGGCAGTCGGACCTTTAGGCCTCTTCAGGTTCTAGAGCCCGGTAGGGACTGCTACCTCTGCATCCCCTATTGCTCCATCTCAGTCTTTGACCTTCTGTCTTTCTTGAAACTTCACGGAAAAAACAGCAGCGTTTCACACTCAATGCAAGGTGGATGGGATTCTAGCAAATCCCCATCTTCTGGAAAAATATGCGCAGCGGACGCACTGCAATTTCAAAAACAGTCGCAGTCCTGGAAATCGCAGCATGTCAATTATGCCTACAGAAACGCCGGCGGTTTCCTTATAGTTACAATGGAAGCAGAAAGTTCGCAAAGGAAACCTCTGCGGACTTTCTTGAAAAAACTGCGATGCGTCTCCGCCACGGTTTTTCCCGTATTGCTTTTTTGCTGCGGCCCGTTACATGGGGCCTTAGCCTAAAAGTCAGTTTAGCAGGGAGGGAGACAGGAGTCATATAAGTGAACAAACAAGCTTTTTCTTAGATATAATATATTACAAAGTTTCATTTATTCACTTGTACTATTGATTTTTGCAAAGTTTGTTGAAAAGTCAAGAGTTGTTTAACCAAATTTAACAGTGGACACAACTGTATAACCCAAGGCAGAAACCCCAATCTTTTGTATTTTGTGGCTGGAAACCTCATGCAAAAAACAAATAAATAGTGGACAGAAATTTTAAAGGTGAAGAGCTATCCGGGGCTTGCAAATATTTACATAATTATATACATATATATTTTTGCATAACATTTGGCATATAAGAATTATATTGTACCATCTGTAGGTTAGTAATATTGTCAGTGTGAATGTGCATATGGAGATGTGCATATGGAGATGTCTAAAGTCTCCTATGGTGATAACAAAAAAAAAAAAAATCCTGGATAATGAATGCAGGGCCAAAAAGTTAGTAAATTGCCTGAATAGATTAAAAAGCAATTCAGTGCAGATTTTTTTTTTTTTTTTTTATAGTGGCAAATTGAGGTTTTTCTGTTGGTTTCCACATGAATCTGACAGAAAAATATGGCTTCTTCCATATACTTCAAACATACAATACCTGATGGAGCCTGTATAGCAGTACAAAGAGAATGCCTGTTTCCATACTTTGTAACTATACAGTACAGTCACCAAGCAATGCCGTACAGGTGTCCTTGTGTACCGTTCCTATAGAAAATGACAGCATCAATGCTTTTTATGTAACAAATAAAGATAATTTCTATATTTCAGTTTACAGTAGTTAAACAAATTTCTACTACAGTTAAGTCATCATTATGGCTGTCCCTATTATATTTGCCATTGTTCCTAGGATATAGCAATGAAAATAATACATACAGTATAGTAATTGCATCAATGCTTCATTGTCTTTCTGTAAACCCGCATTGGCTTAAACAGATACAGGATTTCTTGGGGATTCACATAAATACAGTATGTGAAATAGCTTGGTTTTGTATTAGGATGAAAAAGCAATATGTGTTGTAAATACTATATTTCTGTATGATAAGATGCAAACCAAGTTTAGAAAATGTAAGAAAATTTAGGAAAAAATGTTTCAAATTAATGTATCTTTGGCTTGTGGTCAAAGAGAGTAGAGGGATCACTGTCACTATCTGGTATGCTAGAGAAGGTAAAGGGGTCATTAGCTAACAGATAAGTATAGTGTCCTGTTGGTGCCATGTTAGTGCCCCCCATAGTATAATGTTTCTTAATGCCCCCTACACAGTATAATGCCTCATTAGTGGCCTTCACGTTATAATGAGCTATTGCTGCCCCCCTCACAGTAATTCTCCTTAATGCCCCCACACACATAATTCCTAATTAGTGCCCACATAGAGTATAATGCTCCTGAGTGTACCCCACAAAGAAGTGACATTGACAGTAGTTGGGAGAAACACTTACCTGACTCCTGCCTTTTTAGCAGTAATACGTTACGATAGAGGCAACAGGGAGTCGTAATTGTCCCTGATGCTTACACAGAAGCATAGCTATGTTACTCCTGTGTAGGCAAAAGGGATTATTACCGATCCCTGCTGCAGCTATTATTTGCGAGTACTCAAGGGGCAGCAATCGGGAGGTGAGTGTTTCTCTTGACCACTGTGATTATGAAGGGAAGCAGGGGCAGGACAGATGGAAGTCATGGTCTATGTTCAGACTGCAGCCCACCTGCTGTACTTTGGAGGAAGCAGCTTCCTCTCTCCTGCCCTGCACTGATCTAGCAGATCGATGTGAGGCAGGGAGTGCAGGTGCACAGTGATGTTGGCACTGTTGTATGGTTTCTCTTGATGACATATAAAACACAATTATCTCATACAATACTTTACCTCAATACCATCTTAACTGCTAGTTACCTATATCATGGGGGCTGGCTTTACTATTATAGTTATGTATGCTACTACAAGTCAAACAGCAAAAATTATTTTACCCAACTTGAAACATGATGTATTTCAGCTACTGCTATTTGTTCAGTCCACAGAAAAAGGAATGTGAATGGCCAGAACTGGTAAACAGAGGACTTAAAGGTTATTTCCATCTGGGAATAATATGGGATATCCACAGGTTATGCCATAAATGTCTGATGGATCCAAGTGACACCTCTCTACTTGACTATTCTTGGAAGTCCCATAAATGTGAACGGAGAGAGACGCGCATGTGCAGCATAATCTCTGCTCAGAGCAGTACAAATAACAGCAAGATAGATGAGATTGTCACAAATCTCATTTACTTACTGAGAAGATTTTCCATACAGAAATTGACATGCGGCACAGATTTTTAAAACCACAGTTTGTTGATCTTTCCTGTGGATTCCATTTCTTTCATTGTACAGGGAAAAAATCTGCAGTGAATGTGCAGTAAAATTCCTGGGGATTTGCCATGAATTCTGTTTCCAGCATTTGCAGCGTAAAAAATCTATCTCATGTGCAGGTACACTAAAAGCTGTGTGCATCTTTGCAACCATGTTTTTAATTGCTTTGTTGCACTTTAATACATATGTCTTACCTCGATGTATATGCAGCTCATAAACAGTGCTATGTTTCGTTTTTATACTGATACCATTGGAAACCGGCGTTTTCTGTGGTGGAGCCTCCAACAGAGACTCTGGGACAGATGTGAACCTAGCCTTAGGCTACAAACAAACCCTTCAAGTAATCTTATCCTGCAGCGATGTGCTAGAGGCTGCCACCTTTCACAAATGTGGTCTTAGGTGGGAGACCTAGTATGCTGTGTATATGCATGTGTCCTGGTTGTACATTACATCTATGACATTTAATCACTGTGTATACTGTACATTTGTATATGTTGCTGTCATTGAGATGTCTTATTGTTGAGTGTTTCATAATACTGACAATTTACATATTTGCTTTCTCCGTCTAGCGTTTTCTGAAAGTGATGTGATGATGCTTTTAAATGGTGAAACCCAGTTGTGCCTTTTGGTTATGCAGTTGGCAGTGTTCTTTTCACGCTACCCATAGTACAGCATTCACACTTTACTGAATGACACTTTTTGTTCATACCGTATGGGAAAATAAAAGGGGAGTTTTCCCTGTGCCTTGGGGTCTCTCTTCCAAACTACACTGCAACCATTGCAGTAGCCCGTCCGTGTTGTCAGTTTCCATGACAGTGCAGGAAACCTGACTGCAAATGCAGACAAGCAGAGTAAACCTAGCATAGGAAGTGGGACCTGGTGGAGCTGAGTGCAAACCCTTGTTAGAACTGTGCAATCCCTGTTTATTGCCATGGGAGAAGGTTATATTGCTTTCCAAGTAACTACTGTTAAGGTTGAGGCACTGCCATGTACTTCTGTTAAGTGGTTAAATGCAATTGCTGTTAACCACTTTTGTGTCAAATAACTGCTACCTTAGTAAAAGGATTGGTGATAACCAGATGAGTGGAAGTGTGTGTGGTGTTTCTTGGATGAACTACAAGACACAGAGAATGGGGTTATGGTTACCCTGTCCTTCAGTAGGTTGGTGAAAAGTGGGCTAGTTTACCCCTCGGGGTATCCACCTTACATGCTTCTCCATCCCACTTCTTGTAGACCTATAAGAAAAAGGTTTGTTACTTGCTTTTATCCACAATGTATATTCCCCATGGCGACTGAAGATGAGTATTCAGCAAAGAGAGCAAACCACCTGAGTTTTACAAGGGGCAAAGTTACAGTTTGCCGCCCTGTATAAAAACTCCCTGGCTAAGGCAGAGTGGATTTCCTAGTACCTAGGATCCAAGGCACATGTATCACCATGCGCCCAGCAACATGCCACAGTAGTTTTCAGCCATATCCTATCTAGTCTCCTTTACTACTATTTCACTAATTCATTCATAGTACTTTCTAATACAGAATCCTCAAAGGCACCAGCAAAATTTAGACAAACCCCATTACGATTGGTATCAAGTCCTCCAATACTTTTTCTTGCATTTGTCTCCTAATATTAGACATGTGTTTATTGAATTAATACAGTTGTTCCAGGATTAACATTAATAAACCTTTTCCCCCTAAGGAAATGCTGGTGAATATTTTCTCCTTTTGTCAGATAAGACCAGGAGCAGCAACGTACCCAACAGTGCATATTGGAAAATGCCCAAAGCAATGACAATTATTTTATAAAAGGGTCAGCGATTATATTAAACTGTACATCAGTCAATTGCCATTGGGGGATAGTGGTGCATATTGTATAAAATATTTGGTACTGGTATATCTGGTTGTGTGGAGTTATTACTGAAGTAAATAATTCAGTTTTTAATATTGTGTAGCACAGAGATCATGCTCTATAAATCCATTCATGCCCTCTAAACACATTAAAAACTCACAGAATCCTGTCAATAATGCAACCAGTGAAATGTGACTAAAATAGGCCCACTGGGCCTACAGTGTTGTCAGAACATTACCAAGCTCATTGCCGAGCTGGAGAGTGATTAATATGTGCACAAAGGCAATGGCGAATGAAATGCACAGTAATAGCCTTCATTTACAGAGCTTTCTGCACACATATAAATCTTGAGTATTTCCTCCTTACAGGAATGGTACAGTGAAGCTTTTTGTAAATAAAATGCATTTCTTTTAGAGAGATCAATAAGTGTAATTTTCCCAGTATTACATGCAGTGGCATATACAGAAGATCAAAACAGCCTATTGTGTTTAATGTTTTAAAATGATTATACTTGCTTACAGGGGTAGATTAAGGGTACCATGGGCCCCCTATTCATGCCAACAATCCCTGTGACAGTATAATGTTCCATGCAGTATTATCTCCTATAGCAGGCCCCAGACAGTGTAATGTTCCATAGTGAACCCCATGCAGTATAATGTCCCATAGTGGCCTCTCAGCACAGTATAATGTCCCACAGTAGCCCCACCACACAGTATAATGTCTTAGAGTGACCCCTATCATAATTAAATAAAAAAAATAGCACTTTTCCAAAATGTTTGGGTTCAACCGAAGCCCCCAGAATATAATTATTGGAGGCCCAGGGAAGGTGAGTACAGCAAACAGTGTTATTCACTTCCTCTGGGCTCTAGTATAGGTCCCCATCCTCTGATGGGGCCTCAGTGGTCACGTGGGTCACACTGTCATCTATGCGTCATGATGTTGGCATGACCCACAGGACTGCAGGGGCCCAATCACAGGCTGTTGGGCCCTTTGCAATCACCCATTTTATCACTTATTATAATCCTCCCCTTCCTGCTTAGGTTGAGACTAGATTAAAAATGTATTATGAATTGGACAAAATCTGACTTTCTTAATCTGAAGCGGTCCCTGATTACATGGGGGATATACAGTACTGTGCTTTTTCACGTCTTCAACCTGGAACCTTAAAGGAATTCATTTTTAGTTTTGTTACATAATCCATGTTTTCTATTCTTGACATAATAGCCCACAGTTTCTCTATGGAGTTCAGATTTACCAAGTCTCCAGGTTACTTCAATAATGAAAACTTTTGTTTTGCGAAAACCTCCTTGGTGTACCTGCAATTATGGCAAGGTGCTAAATTTTGCCGGAACATGCCATCACCACCTGGAGACCATTTTTGCAGTGTTGGCAGCAGTTTTGTCTTCAAAATGTCCACATATTTTTTACTGTTCATCAGGACTTCTGTAATGCACCCCAAAAACATCACTTCTGGGTGAGATGTCAAGCTATGCAATTCAATATGAGTTACAACAGGTAAAAAAAATTGAACTTTTCCACAATCCAGTGTTGAAGTTTCTTTGACCATGACAAGTGCTTCTTCATTACGGCAGTTAAAAATTGTTTCTTGACAGATCATCTAGTCTCCTTCCAGAAAGTTGGCGGTGCACCAATGAGGCGCGGACATTGACCCCTACCGAACCCAGATGCCATTTCTTTCTTGATATCCTCGCTTGTCTTTAAAAGGTTGATATTGCTAATTCTCTGAGCATCATTATTATATTTTATTATTGTTTGTTTATATAGCACCATTAATTCCATGGTGCTGTACATTTGAGGGTTTACATACGGTACACAAAATAGACAAGACAAATATAATACTAACAGTAACCAACTGGCACAGTGGGATAGAGGGCCCTACCCGCTAGGGCTTACAATCTATGAGGGAAGTGGATTAGAGACAGAAGGTGAGGGAAGAGGCTGTTCAGGTGGTGGTATGGAGACAGTGTTATTGGAGATTGTAGGCCTTCCTGAATAGGTGAGTCTTCAGGCCCTTCTTGAAGCTTGTGATTGTGGGAGACAGTCTTATGTGTCTTGGTAATGAGTTCCAGAGTATGGGGGATGCACGGGAGAAGTATTGGAGATGGTTGTGTAAAGAGTTGATAATAGCAGAGCGGAGTAGTAGGTCTTTGGAGGATCGGAGGTTACGTGTGGGCAGGTAGCGGGAGATTAGGTCGGAGCTATATGGAGGGGACAAGTTGTGGATGGCTTTGTATGTCAGTGTTAGTAATTTGAACTCTATACACTGGACAACAGGTAGCCAGTTAAGGGATTGGCAGAGGGGAGCAGCCGATGAAGAACGGGGTGAGAGGTGTATTAAGCGAGCAGCACAGTTTAAGGTGGACTGGAAGGGGGCGAGAGTATTTGTTGTGTTACAGTAGTCTTAGAGAAGAGAGATTATGAGGGCATCGACTAGCATCTTTGTAGTTTCAGGGGTGAGGAAGGAGCGGATTCGATAGATGTTCTTGAGTTGGATTCTGCAGGGGATGTTGAGGGTTTGGATGTGCGGCTTGAAGGATAGGTCAGAGTCTAAGGTTATCCCAAGGCAGTGGACCCAATGCGACTGGGGTAAGTGTGGTTCCATTAACTTTGATAGATGGGTCAGGTAGAGGGGCCATGCAAGGTGGAGCAAAGATGATGAACTCCGTTTTCTCCATGTTGCGTTTGAGAAAGCGGGAGGAGAGAAAGGAGGCTACGGACACTCTGGAACTCTGGACAAGAGAGAGGTAATGTCTGGTCCAGAGAGATATATTTGAGTGTCATTAGCATAGCAATGGTAATGAAAACCATGAGATTCTATGAGTTGGCCAAGGCCGAGGGTGTAGATGGAGAACAGTAGGGGTCCTAGGACGGAGCCTTGGGGGACACCTACAGAAAGAGGGCGTAGCGGGGGAAGTGGTGTGCGAGTGCGAGACACTGAATGTGCGGTTGGTGAGGTATGAGAAGATCCAGGAAAGGGCCAGGTCTGAGATGCCAAGGGATGAGATCGTTTCTAACAAGAGGGAGTGGTCGACTGTGTCAAAGACGGAGGAGAGGTCAAGGAGGAGACAGAGTAGTGACGCTTGACTTTGGCAGTTAGAAGGTCATTAGCGACTTTGGTTAGGGCAGTTTCTGTGGAGTGATGGGGTCTGAAGCCTGACTGTAGTCTGTCAAAGAGCACATTGGACGAGAGATAGGAGGATAGTTTGGAGTGGACGTGTTGTTCAAGCAATTTAGAGGACAGGTCGAGGGACGGTTTCTTAAGTATAGGTGTATTGGTTAGGGATAGGTTGAAGAGATGAGTTAGGGCCGGAGTAATAACTTCTTTAGGATGAGATATGACTGGATCGGGTCAAGTGCGCAGGAGGTGAGGTGGGATTTAGAGATTAGGGTGGAGAGCTTTTCATCAGTGATGGTGGAGAAACAGGTTAAAGATGAAGAGCACCAAGCAGTTGGGTAGGGTGGTTGTCGGGGTGTAGGGTGTGACTGTCTCTGATGGTGTCAATTTTGCTTTTGAAATAAGAGGCAAAGTCATCAGCTGTGATAAGTGATGTCAGAGGGGGCACAGGAGGACAGAGAAGGTTGTTGAAGGTAGTGAATAGCTGTTTGGGGTTGTGGGATAGGGCAGATATGAGTGTGGTGAAGTAGACCTGCTTTGCAGAGGTGAGTGCATTCTTGAATGTGAGAACTGCCTCTTTATACCTGATAAAGTCCTCCTGGGAGTGGCTTTTCTTCCAGAGGCGTTCTGCAACCCGTGAGGCACGTCTCAGTTTTTTAGTCAGGTCAGTGTGCCAGGGTTGCCCATTGATCGGTCGGGCTCTGGTGTTTGTGAAGGGGCTCACAGAGTCAAGGGCTGAAGTAATGGTGGTACTATAGAAGGCATCAGCGGCATCTGAGTCCTGGAGTGAGGATATGTCAACGAGCGGTAGGAGAGAGTCTGAGAGTGTGCAGATGTCCAGGAGATTAAGGTTTCTACAGGGGCGTGTTGGTTTAGGGGTTGGAGAGTCTATTAGAGAGGAGAGGGCAGAGAATGTCAGCAGGTTGTGGTCAGAGAGTGTGGACAGAGAATTAGGTTGACTAGAGAGCAGAGGAGGGCGAATATGAGGTCCAGCATGTGCCCCTTTGTGTGAGTGGCAGAGGAGGACCATTGGGAGAGACCAAAGGAGGCAGTGAGGAACAGGAGACAGGAAGCAAGGGGGGGGGTTGTGTTAATGGGGATGTTGAAATCACCCATGATGATGGTGGGGGTGTGGATAGGAAGTGCATTAGCCAGGTGGTGAAGTGGTCGATAAAGGCAGCGGTAGGTCCTGGCGGTCGATATATGATGGCCAATTGGAGGTTGGAGGGCGAGTAAATGCGAACAGAGTGTACTTCAAAGGAGGGGAGTGTGAGAGCAGGTAGCGGTTGGATTGGAGCGAAGGAGCAATTGTCAGACAGGAGTATGCCTATGCGGCCACCAGGTTTATTGTTGGGGCGGGGAGTGTACAAGAATTGCAGACCTCCATAGGGTAGGGCAGCAGGGGAGGTGGTGTCTGAAGGTGTCAACCATGTTTCTGTGATCATCTTATGTAGTTATTTTCCCTTTTCTTACACAATACCGATTCTATTTTAGAATGTTTTATTGTAATCAACGATTTTCCACTCAGTTTCCCTAAAACCCCCACTTTTGCTATTTCTATTTCAGTATTTTTTTTCAAAGTAATAATTTTGGAATGCTTTCGGGGAAGATAGTCATCATTACACCACAAGGTAAATGACAACCTTATTGAGAAACAACTTTAGTCAGACTGGAATAAAAAAGAAAATTAAGAAAAGAGTGTAATTGTCAAATAGCCATTGACAAGACACAAGACATGCACCTGCCAATGACAGAAAGGATGAAATAACATTCACTTCCACAATAATTGTATAAATTTATACAGTCTTAGTACTGTGTATATATACATCTTATATATATAAAAATGAGTTTCTGTCTGTCTGTTCTTTATGCGCAACCAAACGACTGGACCGATCCTCACCAAATTTGGCACACAGGTACATCAGGTGTCCGGGAATATTTTAGACTGGGTCTTAGCTCTAAAGGATGTACCATTCCTGAGATACAGTATTCCCAAACAATTACCAGCATTAGCTAATACAAGCCTGCAAGTCTTTCACTCATATTCCAACTGCCATACACACGGTCACATGTCCCTTATCAGCCAATAGAAGCTCGCAGGTGCTTAGTCTCCTCAGGCACACAGGTTTCCATAGCAACCAAGCTATTTATGACCTGTATTAGTCAATAGCAGTTCGCAGGGGACCCCCCAGGCAACGGAAAACTCGGTATGTCACAGACAACAGCGAGCTGCTGAAACAACCCAGCAGACCCAAGCCCATCTCCAATCTGATAAGGCATTGTCAGCCACATGCACACAGCTGCACTCCATGTTTCCATAACAACCCAGCCATTTTTATTCACTGCTGTAGGTCAGCTTTAAAGGGGCAGGGCGCTGTGGATGACACTGTTACACAAGGTCACATACACACCGCTTTACTCCAGATTTTCCATAACAACAAATCGCAGGTCTTTCACTGATATCCAAACTAAGATACACATGTTCACATGACATTTATGGACCAATGGAAAATCACAGGTTCTTCAGTCTTGACATACATACAGCTTTACACCAGGTTTCCATAGCAACTAAGCTATTTATGACCTGTATGAGTCAATAGCAGTTCACAGGTCCTTAAATATTCAGTCATATGACGTGCATCAGCCAATATAAGTTCACATTTCATTTACCAGGTTTCCATAGCAACACAGCCATAAATAGACTGTACCTATACTGGACTACCATACTGGATGTGAAGTGCAAAACTGGCCAATTCTTATGGGGCCACTACACAAACAAAAAATGAAATGTACCCGTGCGAAGCCGGGTCCTTCTTCTAGTATATATATATATATATATATATATATATGTAGTACTAAGACTGCATAAATTTGCAACACCCATTTTTTAAAATTCTTTTAAAAGCAATGTTATAGTAATAGATTTTTTTTATTAACTTGAAGAATATGCATGCCCCCCCCACCACCCATGAATACTCCAGGAATGATATGGTGCTACTTAATGTAGTTTCAGACTGGTTAGTTGATGGTTGCTTATACCAGGACTTGTCCATGGACATAGTCTCATCACAACAAAGTAATGATGGAACTACAATTAGAACATATGGTGCAGTGATCTCGCAATATGAAGTTGTACGAAGCCTTGTTATCGGATGAAATTATTAAAAAAAAAAGATGATGAGTAGATGATCTGAAGCTGCATTTTGCTATTATCAACAAGGAAATGAATGTAGATAAGGTGTGGCTAGCAAACAAGGCTTTTTATTAAGGGAAGCTTTATTACATTTTCATCCAGACAAAAGGTAACTTTAAAGGGTTTATTGAGCCATGTAAATTTATTATAAAAAGTACTGAGAATGCTTCAAAATAATAAAACGAATAATACTCACCTTGCTGATCCCCTGCCACACCCTTTCTTATATTCAATTAAAGGGGTTAGCCACTTTAAAACTAGTTTACCTTAATGCCCTTTACTAATAGTATTACTGTATATCACTCATAGGTACTCCTTGCAGCATTTCTAAGATTTCATAAGCCATACCCTCCACAGTTCTGCTGGCCCCTGTCTTGTCTCTACGGAGCGCCTGTACATAACATGGAGCCAGGTGGAGGGGCATGGGACTCTTAGGTGACTCAGCCTTCTCTATACTCCCTGTGTTCCAGAAACAAGCACAGGCACAGTAGAGGAAGCTGGATGACATTTAAGGTCACATGCCACTCTATCTGCCGCCATATTATTGATGGGAGCACTGTGCTGACAAGTTGGGGTCCAGCAGAGCTATGGAGGTTGTGGCTTATAAAATGTAGAAATGCTGCAGAGGTCCCAGAAGCTAGTAATGCACTTTTTTCACACTAGAGACACAGCAGGGTGAATTAGTAGCTACAGGTGCTTATCCCAAATGACCACTAGGGTCAGATGTTAAGCCACTTTTTCTATCAGTATATATTTTGGCATGTGGGAGGAAACCAGAGTATCTAGAGAAAACCCAAGCAAACACAGGGAGACTATGCAATCTCCATGAAAATGTTGGCCTTCATCAGATTTGAACCAAAGATCCTAGTGCTGCAAGCTAACTACTGAGCCACGGTACTTCTGCTGCCCACTGTGGAGGAAAATTGAGAACCAGAAAAGACCCAAATTAGCACAGGGAAAACTTGTAATCAGATACAAACCCAGGACCCCAGCACTATAACAGTGTTAACCAGTGAGCCAACATGTCATACCACCATGTCGAATGCGACTATTAGGTCCAGTTCACACTCCTGAGGTGGATTACACGTCAAAATCAACTCCAAATTCTGCCTGAAATCTGCCTCTCATTCATTTCAATGGTGTCATGTGTGATCATCGGGGAGAAGTGAATGTAAGGAAGAAAAATTCTGCCTGGCTGGTGTGGAATTAGTAAATTCCACTGCGGATTCCATGGCCGATTGCATGGCGGAATTTAGTCAACAGAAAAATTCAGCTTCAAATCCTGTTGTGTGAATATACACTTACATGGTACCCACTGAAATGAATAGATGAATGTTTAATACATTAATGCATTGAGTCTGCTAGAGTAGTGGAATCAACCAGATCGAAAACGACTATCTGCTCTGGCTGATGTTGAGTGTGTAACCCCATCTATGATGTCCATACTTCTTAATATTGCATGTGGAAAGAGGCTGAATAGAATAATTATGAGAAGGCTACACTTATATTTCTTTAATTTAAATAATATCAGGAATGATCAAAGCTGATACAAATATTTCTGTATGCAAGATTTAGGTTGTGACTCATATATACCAATGTGCACTCTCCGATTTAAGCAGTCAAACCTATGGTAAATAAGTTTAATTTTGGGATATGTTTGTCCAGTATTCGGTATATATTTGACACCCCTGGATTCTTTTCAGTAACACTTGAATTTTACAAACAACTCTTCAAGGACACAAATGTCACATAGCAGATTCACAGAACGTATCTGCAGACCCTGAGTATGATTTTTAGACCTTTAAATCCTTTTCTGTTGACATTCACTCTATATTACTGTGCCATGCATAGCGCATACAAATAAAGTAGCAAACCAAAATAATGTTCAGCCTTTAGTTTTAGCAAAATATTTCAACACCAGACAGAATCCATTCTCAAAGCAGTAGCTACTTTATAGAAAATGAATGTCTGAAATGAATGACATTATTTTGCTGTCAGAAATAACCTTTCCTGGTAGCAATGACACATGGGTTATTCATGTATAAAAATGGATTGTTGAAAGCATATTATTCCTTAACTTTCACAATCTTTAAGCAAATCATCAGTCAGTCCTACAAAGCAAATAAAAATAAATTATTGCATATTTTCTAGAAATACCCAGAGACATCTTTAAGTTGATTTGCCCAGGAGGTATATTTGTATTATAGCTTACAGCGTACCTTTAACTGTATTTTAATAATGCTTGGACCTGTCTTAAAGGGGCTGTTGCAGGTAACAACATATCTCCATATGTCCTGTACTGTATATACCGTATTTTTCGGACTATAAGACGCACTTTTTTTCCCCCAAATTTGGGAGGAAAATGGGGGTGCGTCTTATGGTCCGAATGTGAGGTGTTTAAGCGGTGGGGGGGGGGGGGCGTAGGAGCGGTGTCGCAGCATCGATCCCACTCCTGCAGCCGCTGGCTTGATGCAGCGGGAGGAGTGGGGCGATGTTGCGGGCCTTGCAATGAGAGGGTGTCCTGGCGGTGTGAACCTCCCGGCATCTGCTGTGCTGTTACGGCGGATGCCGGGTCTGTGAAGATGATGGCATCCGCTCTGCTGCAGAGCGGTCGCCATAGCAACCGGGCCTCCGCTGTAATGTGGAGACCCAGAGCTAACGCCCGCGATCACTCTGATCGCAGGCATTACTACATGTTAGCCCCCTAAAGGTAATAAAGCTGCCCCGGGGCCGGTCCCCACTGCCCCCGTACCTTTCTTGTTGAAGAACGGCTCCCACACGGCGTGATCGCGGGAGCCGTACTGTTCCTATGACAGCCGGGAGCCTTATGAAGGCCCTAAGGCCTGTCATAGGAAAATTACTATTGCGGCTGGTACAATAATAATGTACAGAATCTCCCATAGACTACACTTGTATTGCAGTCTATGGGACTTGCAGTCAAATGGTTACAAGTTCAAGCCCCCCTGGGGGGGGGCTAATATAATAGTTTAAAAAAAAAAAAGTTAAAAATAAATATATATATATAAAAAAGATGTAAAGTTCTAAAACACCCCCTTTCCCTAGAATACATATAAAAGTAGGAAATTACTGTGAACACATACACATTAGGTATCCCTGTGTCCAAAAAATGCCCGGTCTACAAACTTATAAAAATATTTTTCCCATAGGGTGAATGTCATAGCGGGAAAAAAAAATCAAAAGTGCTGGACCACCGTTTTTTTCCTGTTTTGCTTCTGATTTGAATAAAAAGTGATCAAAGCAATAGACATTTCCCAAAATGGTATAACTAAAAAGTACACCTGGCCCCGCAAAAAAAGATGCTCTTTGCATCCCCATACAGCTGCAGGGTCACCTGTCAGTGTGGCCTTGCAGCTGTTGCAAAACTACAACTCCCATATTTTAAATATGTTATCACATTTTTTTGCTTCAAAGTTTTTTCCCTATTTTCATCCTCTAAAACCTAGGTGTGTCTTATGGTCCGGTGCGTCTTATAGTCCGAAAAATACGGTAGACATCATAGAGAAAATAATTGATGTCTATCAATTATTCATGTCCTTTGCTATACAGTATACACACGTGGACAAAATTGTTGGTACCCCTCGTTTAATGAAAGAAAAACCCACAATGGTCACAGAAATAACTTGAATCTGACAAAACTAATAATATATAAAAATTCTATGAAAATGAACAAATGAAAGTCAGACATTGCTTTTCAACCATGCTTCAATGGAAGTTTTAAAAAAAGAAAACTCATGAAACAGGCCTGGACAGAAATGATGGTTCCCTTAACTTAATATTTTGTTGCACAACCTTTTGAGGCAATCACTGCAATCAAACAATTCCTGTAACTGTCAATGAGACTTCTGCACCTCTCAGCAGGTATTTTGGCCCACTCCTCATGAGCAAACTGCTCCAGTTGTCTCGGGTTTGAAGGGTGCCTTTTCCAGACGGCATGTTTCAGCTCCTTCCAAAGATGCTCAATAAGATTTAGGTCAGGGCTCATAGAAGGCCACTTCAGAATAGTCCAATGTTTTCCTCTTAGCCATTCTTGGGTGTTTTTAGCTGTGTGTTTTAGATCATTATCCTGTTGCAAGACTGAGACCAAGCTTTCGGACACTGGGCAACACATTTCTTCCTAGAATCCCTTGATAGTCTTGAGATTTCATTGTACCCTGCACAGATTCAAGACCCCCTGTGCCAGATGCAGCAAAGCAGCCCCAGAACATAACAGAGCATCCTCTATGTTTCACAGTAGGGACAGTGTTCTTTTCAAGATATGCTTTATTTTTTCTGTCTGTGAAAACAGAGCTGATGTGCCTTGCCAAAAATTTAAATTTTTGTCTCATCTATCCATAGGACATTCTCCCAGAAGCTTTGTGGCTTGTCAACATGTAGTTTGGCAAATTACTTTTGTCAGATTCAAGTTATTTCTGTAACCATTGTGGGTTTTTCTTTCATTAAACGAGATGTACCAACAATTTTGTCCACGTGTGTATACATAATACTGATTGTAATATATAAAATAGCTAAATTGAATCTTGCTATAGCAATTTATATAGAACAGCATAGTGTCTTATTAATAATAAGAATAATAATATTAATAACAACAGAGCACTAAACAGAAAACAAAATCAGAAATCACCGTGACTTGGGGGCTTGTTCACATCTACGTCAGAGGCTCTGTTAAAAATTGCAAATGAAAAATTCCTGCATGTTAATACCATAACAGATGATTTACAGACCCCATTAAAGCCAATGAAACCAGGATTTCTGTTTTTCTGAAATATCCAATGCATAGCCATATCCAATACAGATGTGAACTTACCCTAAAAAAAAAGAAACCTATAAACAAATGAGTGTACTGTGTTATGCCTCTAAACAGGTAACATCCATAGAGGTGACAGGTTCTCAATACTGACTTTGTCATTTTCAAGTAGGTTCGGCATCATAAAGGAAACTGGCCAAGATTTGCTAATAGTTAGACAGTGCAAACTTAGGAAGCCTGAAAATTCGTCCAATTTATCACAATGGTTGGTGTTGGATAATAAATCTAGCATATCTTTAGACTGTCTAAGTTTATACCACTTTTTAGCCAGAATTTTACAATACAATTTTGGCATATTTCTGGTGCATCTTGGTGCATTTAAGCTGCACCCCTTGTTCTGAGAATCCACACCTACATCATCTAGCAATTCGAAAATTTTTGAGCCCTAACTATAGGCAAAAAGAAGCAGCAGATTTCACTGCCCTGTGTTCTACATTTGCTCCATGTTCTAGTAGGAACCACAATAGTAAATCTGAGCCATATTTGCTGTATTCTCATGCCTGTATGGATTCATGGAGCTCAAGACATTCTCTGGAGAAGCCAGGATGGCCAACCCCACTGGCTTGATTAATGTCCTGCAGACTGGGTAGTGTACCTCACTAGAAGTCTTATTGGGTCTCATGCATCGGATGAGGCTTCTGATGAAGTAGCCAACCTGTAGGACATCAATCAAGCCTGGCCAGTGCCAGGCAACCTGACTTCACCAAAGAGTGGCTCTGCACTCTCTCTAGTTCAGTTATATATAATAATAGCATTATTGTGCTGAAATTAAGAGGACTGATGGGTCAAGAATGGTGGGGTCTAGAGAAAAAAAAAAATCGTATCAGTGGATCGGCGTCAGAGATGTAACATGACGTTCCTGGGCCCAGTGCAAAATCTGTAATGTACCTTGTGCCATTTAGAGTAGCAGTATATTTTTTTGGAGCAGAGAGACCTTTGAGGCCCTGTCATGGTCTAGCACTAGTATCAACTTTTACCTCTTCACCCCTTATAGCTACGCCCCTGAGTGATGGCTAATGAAGTTAGAGTTAGTGGAAGTAGTGAAAGGTCCATTTTAATACCTACTCAATAAAGGAGAGGAGTGTTGGACAAGTATTATAATTATCTTGATTTTATCTGTACAAGGAATTTAACCCCTTAACGACCTTGGACGTACTATTACGTCCTGGGCGCTAGGTACTCGCGCACCAGGGCGTAATACTACGCCCGAGGCCGACCGCCGCTCAATATCTGAGCGGGCGGCATCGGAACCGGGTGTTAGCTGTAACTGACAGCTAACACCCTACTCCATAACTGAGTTCCGATTGGAGGTTTTAACCCTTTGGATGCCGCAGTCAAACATGACCGCGGCATCCAAGGGGTTCCGCCATCTTGCCGCCCCCCCCCCGGGCACCCCACGCGGCGTGATCGGGGGGTGCCGATATGTATAATCTGCAGCCCGGGGTCTGCCAAGTGACCCCAGGCTGCCTGGAGGTCCCACTACCTGGTTGATCCTGCCGAGACCTGCGGAAGTCAGCACTGTGTTTCCATAGCGCTGACTTCCTGTATAGGCTGCAAGCCACTTGCATGCTCGTGTCTTACAGTCTATAGTACTGAGCCAGAGATCAAAGCATCTCTGGCTCAGGTGTCCTAATGGGACACATGAAAAAGTAACAAACGTGAAAAAATAAATAAAGTATGTGAAAAAAATTAATAAAAGAATAAAGCCCCAAAAATTCCCTTTTCCTATATAAAATGAATTATATAAAAAATAAACCTAAAAATTAATAAAAACAATACATATTTGGTATCGCCGCGTCCGTAACAACCTGTACAATAAAACTGAAACCATATTTAATGTACACGGTGAACGTCGGGAAAAAAAAACCGGAAAAAACCCGTCAAAAGTAATGATTTTTCGCCATCTCACCTTACAAAATATGCCATAAAAAGTGATCAAAAGTGATATGTACCCCAAAACAGTACCAATAAAAAGCACAGGTTGTCCTGCAAAAAATAAGCCCTAAACCAACTCTATAAACTGAAAAATAAAAACGCTACGCATCTTAGAAGATGGTGATGCAAAAATAATTGATTTATGTCCCCAAATGGGTTTTTGTTCTGCAAAATTGGTATTGCATAAAAAAACAGTATAAATGAGGTATCGCCGTAATCGTACCGACCCGTAGAATAAAGGTAACATGTTACTTACGCTCTATGCTGCATGGTGAAAAATTTAAAAGGTAAAACGCAGTGCCAGAATTGATGGGGTTGTTTTTTAATCCACCAAGAAAGAGTTAATAAAATGTATTTAATAAGTTGTAGGCACCTAAAAATGATGTAATTAAAAAATACATCTCATACTGCAAACAACAAGCCCACATATGCCTACATCACCAGAAAAATAAAGAAAATATAGCTCGTACAATGTGAAGACAAAAACTCCAAAAATCGCCAAATCATTAGAACATAACTGGCTGCGGCAGGAAGGGAATGTATAAGCTGTACGAGCGTATATTAGGGTACAAACCAGATTTAGATCTTATGAGGGATAATAAACCAGAAGTGACCCCCAGAATGACCTCCCCAATAATAGGAACTACTGGGGATATAGTAGGGAATTTAGTATACCCAATGTACTACGCACAGCTTACATATTCATTCACTTTTCCCCATCCGCTGTGCAGTCACGTCTGGGATACTAATGTTCACTACACCCCTTGATAAATTCTTTGAGGGGTGCACTTTTCAAAATGGGGTCATTCCCTAGGGGATTCCACTTTACTGGTACTTTAGAGGCTCTGCAAACATGACATGGCATCCAGATCCCAAACATCTGAATCTGCGCTCCAAAAGCCACATAGCGCTCCTTCCCTTCTGCGCCCTACTGTGTGCCCAAACTGCAGTTTATACCCACATGTATTACACTTGTCATTCCCAAAATAACGTACTTAATGTCATATGTGGGTATAAACTGCTGTTTGGGCACAGCCGAGCACAGAAGGGATGGAGCGCTATTTGGTTTTTGGAGCACAGACTTGGACGGTTTGGTTTTTGGATGCCATTGCACTTTTGCAGAGCTGAAATGCCAGTACAGTGGAATCCCCTGACATGTGACCCTATTTTGGAAACTACACCCCTTAAGGAATTTATCCTGGGGTACAGTGAACATTTTTAACCCCCAAGTGTTGTTATCCATAAATGAATACGCAGCTGCTGGTGAAAGGTGAAAATGACAATTTTTCCAGGAATACGCCATTTCAGTGCATAATATGTTGAGCCCGGATTGTATCAGAGATGAACGCTCCAAAAGCTGTTGTGCCCGGGATCCCCGCTCAACAGTTTTTGGAGTGTGTGTCTGTGCAGACATAAACTGGGCACAACATATTGGGCACTGAAATGGCGTATCTATAGAAAAATTTCATTTTTAACTTTTCATTATCAGCTGTGCATTCATTTCTGGAAATTAAAAGAATGCAACACTTAAGGGTTAATAATGCTCGCTACACCACTTGATTAAATCCCTTGAAGGGTATAGTTTCCAAAATGGGGTGACATGTCTGCGGATTCCACTTTACTGGCAATTCATGGGCTCTGCAAAAGTGGCATGGTGTCCAAAAAGCAAACTGTGCTCCAAAAACCAAAATAGCGCTCCTTCCCTTCTGTGCCCGGCTGTGCCCAAACAGCAGTTTATACCCACATATGGCATTGTTAAGTACGTTATCCTGAGTACACCAGTGTCATACATGTGGGCATAAACTGTCATTTGGGCACACAGCAGGGCGCAAATGTGAAGGAGCGCTATGTGCTTTTGGAGCGCATATTTAGATTGTTGTTTTTTTGCACGCCATGTCACATTTGCAGAGATCCTAAAATTGCCCCTACAAAATGGGGGTCACTTCTTGGGGAATTCCAATTTACTGGCACCTCCAGGGCTCTGCAAAAATAACATGGCGACCAGAAAGTACTCCAAAAGCTAAAAAAACACAGTGCTCCTTCCCTTCTGAGCCCTGCTGTGTGCCCAAGCAGCAGTTTATACCCACATATTTAATTTTTTTTGTCCCCGGGATAGCCCACTTAATAGTTTTAGGAGTTCATGTCTCTGATGCCACAAAGTGGCCGCAACATATTAGGCACTGAAATTGGATATTTCTTTAAAAACTTTAATTTTCAATTTGTACATTAATTTTTGGGAAGCATTTTTAGGCTCAAAATGATAATACCCCTTGATACATTCCTTGAGGGGTGTAGTTTCTAAAATGGGGTCACTTTTGAGAGGTTTCCATTTTATTGGTACTTTAGGGGCTCTGCAAATGTGACATGGCACTCAAAAACTATTCCAGCCACATCTGCCCTCCAAAAGCCAAATAGAGCTCTTTCCATTCTGAGCCCCACCATGTACCCCTACAGCAGTTTATGACCACATATGGGGCATTTCTGTGTTCAGAAGAAATTGTGTAACAAACTGTGGGGTGTTTTTTCTTCTTTAACCACTTGCAAAAATTAAAAATATGTCGCTAAATGGACAGTTTATTGGAAAAAAGTAATTTTTCATTTTTACGTCCCTAAGTCAATAAAATCTGTGAAACAGCTGTGAGGTCAAAATGCTCACTATACCCCTAGATAAATTCTATGAGGGGTGTAGTTTTCAAAATGGGGTCACTTTTTGGGGGTTTGTATTGTATTGGTACTTTAGGGGCTCTGCAAATGCGACATGGCACCTGAAAACTATTCCAGCAAAATCTGCCCTCCAAAAGCTAAATAGCACTCTTTCCATTTTGAGCCCTGCCATGTACCCATGCAGCAGATTACAACCACATATGTGGCATTTCTGTGTTCAGGAGAAATTGTGTAACGAACGTTGGGGAGCTTTTTCTCCTTTGTACTGTTGTGAAAATGAAAAATTTGGTACTAAATTGACGGTTTATTGGAAAAAAAGTAATTTTTCATTTTAATGTCCCAATGTAAATAAAATCTGTGAAACAGCTGTAGGGTCAAAATGCTCACTATACCCCTTGATATGTTCTGTGAGGGGTGTAGTTTTCAAAATGGGGTCACTTTTAGAGGGCTTCCACTGTATTGGTACATTTGGGGCTCTGCAAATGCGACATGGTACTTGAAAACTATTCCACCAAAATCTGCCCTCCAAATGCCAAATAGCGCTCTTTCCATTCTGAGCCCTGCCATGTACCCATACAGCAGATTACGACCACATATGGGATATTGCTGTGTTCAGGAGAAATTGTTTAACAAACT
This sequence comes from Leptodactylus fallax, assembly GCA_947044405.1. Taxonomy (NCBI): domain Eukaryota; kingdom Metazoa; phylum Chordata; class Amphibia; order Anura; family Leptodactylidae; genus Leptodactylus; species Leptodactylus fallax. Next base: position 1,946,295 of record CAMRHE010000150.1, read on the forward strand.
ATGGGGTCCTTTTTCTCCTTTAACCCCTTGTGAAAATGAAAACTTTGGGGATAAAGTGACATTTTAGTAATGTTTCATTTATACATCCCAGTGTTAGCAAAATCTGTGAAATGGCTGTAAGGTCAAAATGCTCACTATACCCCTTGATGAATTCTGTGAGGGGTGTAGTTTCCAAAATGTGGTCACTTTTTGGGGTTTTCCTTTGTATTGGTACTCTAGTGGCTTTGCAAATGAGACATGGCACCTGAAAACTATTCCAGCAAAATCTGCTTTTCAGACGCCCAGTGTCACTCCTTCCCTTCTGTGCGCTGCCATTCGCTCAAACATCAGTTTACACCCACTTGTGGGGTATTTCCGTGCTCGGGAGAAATTGTATAACAAACTGTGAGATGCATTTTCTCCTTTAACCCTTTGTGAATGTGTTAATTTTAAGGCTAAATTAAGGAATTAGTGGGAAAAAATTAAATGTCTAAATTTCACCTCCATATTGTTTTAATTCCAGTGAAATGCTTAAAAGGTTAACAAACTATCCAAATGTTTTTTTGAATTATTTGAGGGGTGCAGTTTTGAAAATGGGGTGATTTATGGGGGTTTCTAATATATAGGCCATTATAATCCTCTTCAGAACTGAAGTGGTCCCTAAAAAATTAGTTTTGGAAATTTTCTTGTAAATCTGCAAAATCGCTGTTACACTTGTAAGCCTTCTAACATCCAAAATAAATTACAGGACGATTAAAAGATGATGCCGATATATAGCAGAGATATGGTAGATAATATATATTAATGTATTTGGGTGGTATGACTATCTGTCTGAAAAGCAGAGCATTTCACATTTTGAAAATTGCGATTTTTTTTCCAAATTTCCATCAAATTTCCTATTTTTTTATAAATAAATACAAAAATATTCATTAGTGTTTACCACTAACATGAAGTACAATGTGTCACGAAAAAACAATCTCAAAATCACTTGTGTAAGTTAAGATGTCTCAAAGTTATTACCATATAAAGTGACACATGTCAGTTTTGAAGAACGAGGTCTGGTCCTTAACGCACTTTTGGGCTGGGTCCTTAAGGGGTTAAGGGCATTGGTTTTGCGGTCACTGAACAACAAAGAATTATCTAGAGTCAAAGGCATAGGCCATTTGTAGGGTGATTGCATTCTCCTTTCCTGCAGTATATGTGATAGTTCTGAGAGCTACCATTCAACAAGGAAGTACTTGAAAAAAAACAATTTTGTTATCTTCCCAAAGCCACAGTTGCATTATGGTACAGATGTGTCCTTCCTTACCCTTCATCTTAGCTCAACATGTCCTGAGATGTGTGTAATGAGATGACCAGCTTTTTTAAAAAAACGCAATTTTGAAATTTTCATAAAGAGGACCTTTCACCACTTTCACCAAATTCAGCTCTTTGCATCCTTTAATAGGCTCTGCTCCACTTATTCCAGTACAGTTGGAATCTCTAGCCCTTGCTGTTTCTGAGCAATAACTGCTCTCAGTATTGGTGCCTTATACAGTATGCTATTTAGGCTCTGTATTGTCAGAAGGGCGGTGTCAAGCAGGAGCAGGCAAAGGGTCACTTTCCACCTCTGGTTGGAGCTCTGAATCACCCTCCCTTTTCTCCTCGTGCCTGATGTGCCCACCTGACAGTACAGAGCTTAGGTAGCATATTAGGCTACAAAAATACCTGCAATAATGGCTCAAAAACAGTGGGGGCTAGAGAAAAGATTCTAACGGCATTGGAATCAGTGGAGCGCGCCTATTAGCAGATGCTAAGAACTGGAGTTGGTGGAGGTGATGAAAGGTCCTCTTTAATTTTATATTTACAAGCTTATAAATATTTATTCTATTTAATCAGTATCAGTATCAATATCAGTATTTCTTCTCCTTCATATTTACCTTAAACAAAGATTTGGGGTAATTAGATGCTCAGTTTCCATAATCCTTAGGATTTGGGAAATGAAACTGTCCGCCCTTTAAAGAATGGCACAATAAAAGTATTTTACTGCTTTGATATAAAGCTGTCTTGGTGTGCGGCTTATCGTGCCAAGTGGTTGATTATTTTGGACATTCCTCAAATTAGAAGTGGTGGTTTATCTGTGACATTTTCTTGAGTTACATTTGCAATTCTTCAACAGCAAACATTGCTTTCAGCTACACGGCAGCTTGATGATGAAAAGGGACGAGATTTATATCTATAGGATCTTTGCCCAGTGTCGTTTGCTTTACATGGTGGGAATATATTCTAGCATGTGAGTACTGAAATCTAGTGGCCAAGAAATACAATCATATCAATTCATGGTATGTCACAAATTACTTTACAGGGTTATCTGACACAAAAAAACTATTTATTGATAATAAAATATAAGATAAAAAAACTTATTAATATACTTTAAATATGATAATTGCACTGATGTTGCGGCTTCACTCCCCATGTATAGGTCCCAAAAGTGAAGCTCCAGAAGGCCAGGAGCCACCTGTGACAGAGAAGAGGATTGGCTTATCTAATACACAGAGCCAGGCAGCCTGCCCCTTCATAGCCCCACTTCTGGGCCCATCCAAAAGTGAAATTGGGCCATCTAGATAGATTTGAAAAGAGAAGTATATTAGTAAGTTTTTTATTTTATGTTTGGAAACAGAGAACATTTTTATGGCATTGGACATCTCTTTTAATTCACAGTGTACAAAAATATACTTACCTTTACTGACCTTCACTTATTCTATCTGATATATAACTTATTCCTGCTAAAGAAAATTTATCTCTGCTTACCTTCACTTGTTTCTATCTGATATATAACTTACATTAAATAGCTCATAGATATATACAGTGGGGGAAAAAAAGTATTTAGTCAGCCACCAATTGTGCAAGTTCTCTTTTTAAGTGGGAGAACTTGCACAATTGGTGGCTGACTAAATACTTTTTTTCCCCACTGTAGCTCATTACTACTAAAGTACACTTATGTCTACTTACCTTCACTTACTCTTAATGTATTTTAGCTATGGCAAACGTAAATCTACTTACTTTTAAGTATTCTGTCTGACATACAACTTATTTCTAATAAAGTACCTCTATTTGCCTTGCCCAGTTTCATATCAAAACTTGGAGACAAATATTATTGTTTGTACAATAAAGAGTCATTCATTTTGCTTACCTTCAGTGGATAAAAATCAGAACATGTGTTAAATGTTATTAGATTGCAATATTCATGACCTGTAAGGGTTAAGTTTAGTTGCTGACAACACTCTTGGTACATGGGTGAAGACTTTAATAAATTTCCATGTTTTTATAAGAAGCCGAGTCCTCCAATAATGTTACCTTATGGGTCAACACGTGAGTAAGAATTCACTAAAGTATTTTACACCATGGTCATGTGATATACAGTCCATGGTCATGTGATGCACAAACAGGTGCACAGCTCGTTATAGTCACACTACAGTTATCAGAGATCTGCCTGGTAACAAGTTGTGCACATGTGTGTTCATCACATGACCATGAACTGATTTGTATCCACTGGACGTAAACGGAATGAATGACAGCAAGCAGAGATCTAGAAGACTGTGAGGAATTGATAGATAAAATATATTGGAAAATTGTACAACTCTTCATTATACAAACAATAATATTTGTCTCTTAATATTGGTCTGAAACGGCAATTTTCCAGTTTATATGGAACGCTAAGCGTCATCGTATCCCCCATTCAGTGATGTTGGCTGGTAAGGCTGAGGGGGGGTTTGGCGGTGCCACATATTTTGCACTACTACTGGGCTGCCCATCTTCGGGTCCTCCCGTTTTGGGCAGCGCCCTGGGCATACACCGGGTGGGTTGAAATAGAGAAGCTTTTGGTTGGCCCCAGTGCACCCGAATGCCTTCCTGTGGTCACGCTACCACCCCCCCTCGCCTGCTACTTCTCTATTGGGACCCATTAAGTTTACAAGGGCAGCTTCTCGCTCCTCATCCATGATTTTGTTTCTCTATAATCCGCTCCTCCCGGAGGGACTTTCTTCTGCTATGGTCCACCCTTGGAGCAGGCTAGGTCTGTTCCACATCGCGGATCTGGTCGACCCTTTGACCCTGGAGCTCAGACCCTTTGATTATTTTACTTCGACCTTGCACTTGCCAGCTACGGAGTGGTTTCATTATCAACAAATAACACACTTTGCTCGGGCTCAACTTGGGTCTGGGCAGGTCTCACTACCCACAACTTTTGAAAAGCTGTGCCGAGCTGGCACTTCTACAAAGGGACTTATATCTAGTATATATAAAATTTTGTCCTCCCCTGAGGGGCGACCTCCCCCTGACACACAGATACATGACTAGATGGGAACAAGCTTTGCATAGGCGGGTCTCACCTGGACAGTGGCAGACCATATGGTCCCAAGCCGCTAAATCTTCATCTTGCATTACATTCCGTGAGAGCCAATATAAAATACTCATGCACTGTTATCACACACCTGCACTGCTTCATACCCTTAATCCTAATATTCCCTCCTCGTGTTGGCGTTGTCAGACTTCGCTAGGTACGGTGTGTCACATTTTTTGGGATTGCCCCATTATTTGTACTTTTTGGACGGAGGTGCAGCTCCTCACTGAGGAACTTTTTACACAGGGGGTTCCTTTGGACCCCATGACCTATTTGCTTAACCTACCTCCCAGACATTTGGGCGGGGGGGCATCTAGGCTGTTTTTATACCTATGTACTGCGGCGAAGACTCTGATTGCCCGCCATTGGAGGGAGACGCTCCCTCCCACGGGGACTGAGTTGTGTGCCCGTATGAAGGGCATCCGCAGTCTTGAATTTTTGACAGCTACTCTAAACCATACTGTGGAGGCCTTTAACTCCATATGGTCGTAGTGGGACTCCTATTCTATTTTACATGGCCTCTGACTCCAACCGAATTGTCCCCCCTCCCCCCCCTCCTTCCGTTTTTTATGTCTCTCTTTTTTCCTTCCCCCTCCTTGTCTGATGTCTGTTCTATTTACTGTTGATTTTGGAAATCTGTATTTGCAAGGGATTTTGTTCTTGTACAGTTCCATTCGATGTGGTTTTTCCTCTTAAATGTATGCCTTATTGAAAAATATTTTAATAAAAATGACAGTTTAAAAAAAAATATTGGTCTGAAACTGGACAACTCCTTTAACTCTACTTACCCTTAAATTTTCCTGATATATTTATCCCCTTTAAAGTAAATTTACCTCTACTTACCTTCGCTTACAGAACACCATATCTGATATACAATGTATTCTTGCTATATTACACTTACTTCTACTTACCTTCACTCATTCCTGTCTGATACCCTGTTTCCCCGAAAATAAGACAGCGTCTTATATTAATTTTTGCTCCTGAAGATGTGCTGTGTCTTATTTTCAGGGGATGTCTTATTTTTTTTTTCAATGAAGAAGAATTCACATTTATTGCTGAACAAAAAAATGAACATTTATTATATACGGTACTGTACAGTAGTTGTCATCAAAAACCAGCATAACCAGACAAACTGTGAATCCTATCAAGAATTTCTTACTACTACCGTACCATTATTTCCATGTACAACAATTAACAGTATTGTACATTTACCAATATTTACGGTACGAATAGAAAGTAAAATTTATTCAATGACAGTTATGTCATCTTCTAGGACATCATCATAACAATCCAAACCATTAATTTCCCTGTACACAGTATCATGTCCCATAGTGGCCCCTGCACACAGTATCATGTCCCATAGTGGCCCCTGCACACAGTATCATGTCCCATAGTGGCCCCTGAACACAGTATCATGCCCCATAGTGGCCCCTGCACACAGTATCATGCCCCATAGTGGCCCCTGCACACAGTATCATGCCCCTTTGTGGCCCCTGCACACAGTATCATGCCCCATAGTGGCCCCTGCACACAGTATCATGCCCCATAGTGGCCCCTGCACACAGTACCATGCCCCTTTGTGGCCCCTGCACAGTATCATTCCCCATAGTGGCCCCTGCACACAGTATCATTCCCCATAGTGGCCCCTGCACACAGTATCATTCCCCATAGTGGCCCCTGCACACACTATTATTCCCCATAGTGGCCCCTGCACTGAGTATTTTGCCCCATAGTGGCCCCTGCACACACTATTATATGTCCCATTGTGGACCACCCATGAACAATTATTATACTCTGGGGTCTTTTCAGACCCCAGAGTATAATGATCGGAGACCCAGGGGAGGATAGAAACATAAAAAAACAACGTTGCTTACCTGTTCCTCGCTCCGGTCCACTCCAGGCTATTTCACCCTTCTTCAATGTTGGACCAGGCCGGCGTCACGTGACGAGGGCCGACGTTGCGACGCAAAATGACGTCCGTTGACGTCTGCGACGTCACCAAACAGGCCCGAAGCCTGGAGAAGCACAGGAGAGGTAAGTACATTATTTTTTATGTTCCCTCACCTCCCCTGGGCCTCCGATTATTATACTCCGGGGTCTTTTCAAAGACCCTGGAGTATAATGATAGTAGAGATTGTGGGGTTCAGCCCGCAGCCTCACATACCATATATACCATATGTTCTGTTCGGGAACATACGTCTTACTTTTGGGGGATGCCTTATATTGGGCAATTCTCCGAAACCTCTCCTATGCCTTACTTTCGGGGGTGTCTTATTTTCGGGGAAACACGGTATAGAACTTATTCCTGCCACATTACACTTACTGCTACTCAACCTTCACTCATTCCTATCTGATGTACAATACACACCAAAAGTTTGGACACACCTTCTCATTCCAAGAGTTTTCTGTATTTTCATGACTATAAAAATTGTAGATTCACACTGAAGGCATCAAAACTATGAATTAACACATGTGGAATTATATACTTAACAAAAAAGTGTGAAACAACTGAAAATATGTCTTATATTCTAGGTTCTTCAAAGTAGCCACCTTTTGCTTTGATTAGGTGGCTACTTTGAAGAACCTAGAATATAGACTCTACATGCCTGGTTCCCACCGTGAAGCATGGAGGAGGAGGTGTGATGGTGTGGGGGTGCTTTGCTGGTGACACTGTTGGGGATTTATTCAAAATTGAAGGAATACTGAACCAGCATGGTTACCACAGCATTTTGCAGCGGCATGCTATTCCATCCGGTTTGCGTTTAGTTGGACCATCATTTATTTTTCAACAGGACAATGACCCCAAACACACCTCCAGACTGTGTAAGGGCTATTTGACCAAGAAGGAGAGTGATGGGGTGCTATGCCAGATGACCTGGCCTCCACAGGCACCAGACCTGAACCCAATCGAGATGGTTTGGGGTGAGCTGGACCACAGAGTGAAGGCAAAAGGGCCAACAAGTGCTAAGCATCTCTGGGAACTCCTTCAAGACTGTTGGAAGACCATTTCAGGTGACTACCTCTTGAAGCTCATCAAGAGAATGCCAAGAGTGTGCAAAGCAGTAATCAAAGCAAAAGGTGGCTACTTTGAAGAACCTAGAATATAAGACTTATTTTCAGTTGTTTCACACTTTTTTGTTAAGTATATAATTCCACATGTGTTAATTCATAGTTTTGATGCCTTCAGTGTGAATCTACAATTTTTATAGTCATGAAAATACAGAAAACTCTTGGAATGAGAAGGTGTGTCCAAACTTTTGATCTGTACTGTACATTGTATTCTTTCTATAGTACGCTTACATTTACATACATTAACTTATTCTTATCTCATCTGCAGCACACTCCTATTAAATTATACTTATCGCTACTTATTGTTGCTATAGTACACTTTCCTCTACTTATACTTATACTGGACCCACCAGTAAAATGCATTGTGTTGGCCCACTGTATAGCTGTTTGCACATATTACCTGACACTAGAATGTCGCCAACATCAATTCATTTTCCAGTAGTAGATTGATACCTAGCCCTTGCATTTGATTGATTTTGTCTTGGGTTCTGATAGAAGCTTGCTGCCAGGTTCCTGCCTGGGGCCATCTTAGCTGTGGGAGCCAGGGATATGTGCCCACACAGTGGCATGCCTCAGGCAGCAGCAAGATGCTACAAGATGACTAGTGACTGGGGCCCCTGCAGTGTGATTGAGAAGATGGGGCTCAGGGAGGAAAATACTGGTTAGCCTGACTCTTCTCCTAGTTTCTTATATAATATACCCAGTATGGGTTGCTTGTTATTAGCCTGCTTGAGATGCTGTAGTTTCTGTATGAAGTACATAGAGTATACTGTGCCATGGTAGGGTGAGCTGGGGACCACCCGTTTTTGGAAATCCATCGGGTGATTCACCTGTGAGTCTGTTCTTATCTAATTTGCATTATATTCTTTCTATAGCACACCTACCATTAGTTAAATTTTTTCTTTCTAATACACAATTTATACCTGCTAAAGTACACTTTCCCCTACTTACCTTCTCTTATTCCTATCTGATATACAACTTATAGTACATTTTCCTTCACTTACCTTAACTTATTATCAGATCTACAGCATATTCCTGCTAAAGTACACTTAACTCCACTTACCCTCACTTATTCCTATCTGAGCTATATTGTATTATTTGTGTAGTAGTACACTTACCTCTACTTACCTTCATTTACTTCTATTAGATATACAAATTATTCCTATTATTTTACACTTACAACTACTTAATCTTCAATTATTTGTATCTTGCATGTGATGTATTCTTGCCACAGTATACTTAACTTCACTTATTTCTTTCTGATATACAGCTTATTACAGCTAAAGTACACTTACCTCCTTTTACCTTCACTTATTCCTATATGATTTATGTGGTATTCTTGCTATAGTGTACTTACCGCTACTTTCCTTAATTTATCCCAATATGATATACAATGTATTCTTCCTATCACAGACTTACCATTACTTACCTTAACCTATTCCTACCTGATTTATAACATATTCCTACAAAGTCCACTTTCTTTTATGTATTCCTACTAAATTACACTTATTACTACTTAACCTTTACTTATTTCTATCTGATCTGCATTCTATTCTTGCAATAGCATATTTACTTCTACTTAACTTCTCTATTTCACTTTCCTCTATTTATCCTTAATTTATTTCTATCTGATATATAGTGCACTTACTATAGTGCACTTACCTTCATTTAATTGTATCTCATGTCCAACTTAATCCTACTATTGTAAACTTAACTCTACTTACCTACATTTTTTCCTGTCTGATGTAGAACTTATTCCTGCTAAAGTTCCTGTACTTCACTTTTTCTTATCTTGTAAATAACTTATACCTGCTAAAGTAGACTTGCCTTCACTTATTCCTATCTGATATACAGTCATGGCCAAAAGTTTTGAGAATGACACAAATATTATATTTTCACATGATCTGCTGCCCTCTGGTTTTTATGTGTGTTTGTCAGATGTTTTTATCACATACAGAAATAGAATTGCATTCATATTATGAGTAACAGAAGCTTATATTGACAGTTAGAATGAGTTAATGCAGCAAGTCAATATTTGCAGTGTTGACCCTTCTTCTTCAGGACCTCTGCAATTCTCCCTGGCATGCTCTCAATCAACTTCTGGACCAAATCCTGACTGATAGCAGTCCATTCTTGCAGAATCAATGCTTTAATTTTGTCTGAATTTGTTGGTTTTTGTTTGTCCACCCGTCTCTTGATGATTGACCACAAGTTCTCAATGGGATTAAGATCTGGGGAGTTTCCAGGCCATGGACCCAAAATCTCTATGTTTTGTTCCCTGAGCCATTTAGTTATCACCTTTGCTTTATGGCAAGGTGCTCCATCATGCTGGAAAAGGCATTGTTGAGCGCCAAACTGCTCTTGGACGGTTGGGAGAAGTTGCTCTTGGAGGACATTCTGGTACCATTCTTTATTCATGGCTGTGTTTTTAGGCAAGACTGTGAGAGAGCCGATTCCCTTGGCTGAGAAGCAACCCCACACATGAATGGTTTCAGGATGCTTTACAGTTGGCATGAGACAAGACTGGTGGTAGCGCTCACCTCTTCTTCTCCGAATAAGCTGTTTTCCAGATGTTCCAAACAATCGAAAAGGGGATTCATCAGAGAAAATGACTTTACCCCAGTCCTCAGCAGTTCACTCCCTGTACCTTTTGCAGAATATCAGTCTGTCCCTGATGTTTTTTCTGGAGAGAAGTGGCTTCTTTGCTGCCCTCCTTGAGACCAGGCCTTGCTCCAAGAGTCTCCACCTCACAGTGCGTGCAGATGCACTCACACCTGCCTGCTGCCATTCCTCAGCAAGCTCTGCACTGCTGGTAGCCCGATCCCGCAGCTGAAACACTTTTAAGAGACGGTCCTGCCGCTTGCTGGTCGTTCTTGGGCGCCCTGGAGCCTTTTTGGCACCAATGGAACCTCTCTCCTTGAAGTTCTTGATGATGCAATAGATTGTTGACTGAGGTGCAATCTTTCTAGCTGCAATACTCTTCCCAGTTAGGCTATTTTTGTGCAGTGCAATGATGACTGCACGTGTTTCTTTAGAGATAACCATGGTTAACAGAAGAGAAACAATGATGGCAAGCACCAGCCTCCTTTTAAAGTGTCCAGTGGTGTCATTCTTACTTAATCATGACAGATTGATCTCCAGCCCTGTCCTCATCAACACCCACACCTGTGTTAATGGAGCAATAACTGAAACGATGTTAGGTGGTCCTTTTAAGGCAGGGCTGCAATGATGTTGAAATGTGTTTTGGGGGATAAAGTTCATTTTCTAGGCAAATATTGACTTTGCAAGTAATTGCTGTTAAGCTGATCACTCTTTATAACATTCTGGAGTATATGCAAATTGCCATTAGAAAAACTGAAGCAGTAGACTTTGTAAAAATTAATATTTGTATCATTCTCAAAACTTTTGGCCATGACTGTACTTCTCATAGAACTCACTGCACATGGTCAGTTATGCAGTCAGCTCCCAAACAGCCCAATCGCTACAGTAATGAAGTGACATAACGCTTTTTGTTCCTTACTGTAGTGATCGGGCCGTTCAGAAGCTGACTGCAAAACTGACTATGATGCAGTGACTCCTATGTGATACAGTTCAATGTTGGTGTGAGCAGCACTCTCCATAGACTGCAGCTCCTTGCACCTTGCTGTGTGAGGGAGCACCTCTATTCCCACGTCTCAGGCCTGACGAAATGTTTTGCTCTTGGATCTTGAATATCTACATTACATTTCTATGAAACCTTGTATGATATATTGTGGTTGGTACCACTTGTTCTAACATGGAATGCGTGTTCTCCTATCTGATACAGTACATATCTTATCTTTAATCTTTCCATATATACATACATTATTCCTGTCTTGTATGTAGAACTTCTTGTGTTTCCGCAGATCAGTCACATGACACACATTAAATATTTATCTAATATATTACTAACCTGTCATTGCTAACTAATGTACAACTTATCACTTCTAAACACTTACCTGATTTGCAACTTATTCCTACTAAAATACTCTTACCTCTGCACTTTTATTTTTGAGATATGCAACTTAGTCATTCCTACATACACTAACTTCAAATTACATCCACTTATTCCTATGTAGTATACACTTTATTTCTTCAAAGGTACACTTATCTCTACTTACCATCATTTATTCTTACCTGATATACAATTTAATCCTACTTAGGTACACTTACCTCTACTAACCATTTTGTGTTTCTGTCTGATATACAATTCATTTCTATGAAGGTACAGTTGCTTATTTTCATCTATTACAATTTGATATATAACAAATTCCTGCTAATGTACTCCAAACTTGACTTACCTTCCTTTGTTCCTATCAAATATACAGTGGTGGAAATTTATCAAGACTGGCATTTGGTACAGTAGTCTTAATCAATTACCCAGCTGTCTTGAGAAGTGCTTCAATTTTTAAGGGGCTCTGCCCAATTTTCTGGTGTGAATTATAGTAAATTTGGTGATCAGGGCGCAGAAAGATCAAAGTGGCGCATCTTGGGTACCAAAGGTGGCTGTAGCCAGAACTACTCCCATCTACACCAGTTTTCCATTTCCTCAGTTTATTATTGCTAGGGTACACTTAGGCTTTATGCACGTTATGGGCGTTCCCTTGTTTCACGGATCTAATGTCCGTGAAAAATGGCTGTGTCTGTCCTTGCAAGTGCACGGACAGCCTTTATTCACATGGCCATCAATAATGGCCATGCAGCAGACGTTTTTGAAATGGACATCGCATGGCCGTGAATAGACCCATGAATTTTCACATGGCGCTATGTCATGTTGTAAAAGGGCAGTATTTTTTTGATGGTTGTGAAAAACAGGCGACCGAAAAAACAGCCTTGTGAATATATACATTGACTTCAATGTGTTATCAAAACCACTGTTTGACAGCTGTTGCAAAAACAGCCATCAGTTGGCAGGTTTTCACAGCCATGTGAATAAGCCCTTTCAGTACATCTACTTATTTTTACTTATTCTTATACATTCCCTCTTCCTAGGGGGGTGCATTTACTTCTCTTCACCTTAACGTATTCCGACTAAAGTACAGTAACTTCTTTTATTATTATCAGATTTATAAATGATTCCTGCTAAATTACATATATCTTTTGTTAAAGAGAATCTTTCACCAACTCCACAACTCCAACTTTTTCCATCCTTCTATAGGCTCTAGCCCTCACTATTCCTGAGCAATCCGTGCTGTTAACTTCAGCATCCAATATGACAATTAGGCTTTCTTTTGCCAGCTGGGTGGTCCTAGTCTGGAGCAGATAGACAGGGACCACCCACCTGACAACAGAGAGCATAATTATCATATTCGGTGCTGAAAATAACAGCACTAATTGGTCAGAAACGACAGGGGATTATAAAAAGATTCAAACTGTGCCAAAATCAGTGGAAAGGCATCTATTGCAGAATACACATAGATGGAGTTGGGGAGGTAGTGAAGGGTTTTCTTTAAACTTGTCACTTATTTTTTAATGTGATATACAGTATAATTCTGCTATAGAAAAATATATATAAGATATGAACTCATTAAACAGGGAGATCCAAATCTTATTACGATGGTGCCAGAAGGTATCAGAAAAACCGTCGCAGATTTTTATATAATACTTCAGCACTCCAAAGTAAATTATCAAAGAGCTGTATTCCCTATTTTCATAAAAGGACTTGATCACACAGCAGAAAAAAATAGTATATTAGTAGATAGTCGATATCAGTGCCCGAATGTTTCGGTCCTCCGTGGACCTTTGGGACATCTGAAAGATCAAATACCAGGTAAGTATACAATACTGTTACCTACCCCTTGGCTTGCTCACTCTGCTTCTGTGTTGTTTTGTCTTGTCCTGTTCTGTGTGTCACTTATATTTGGAAGGCACTGGTCAACCAGTTGCTGGCTGTCGCCTAGGACAGATTGGGCAAGTTAGCCAGGGACAGTGGGGAGATTCAGCTTAGGGCTCACTGTCTTGTTGTGCCCCTCCCCCAGGGTTCTGCAGCAGCACTGGGGAATTTTTCAACTGGCAATTCCCTTACAGAATAGCAAGCCCTAAATTACCTTCTGCCATTGCTTCCCTCCGGATCAGCATGGATCCTATCCAGGGCCTTGCAGCCAAGAAGGAGGGTTTGGCAGGCCTGTTAGCTGAGCTAACTAAACAGGTTCAGACCCTTACTGAGGCTGCTGCAGCATCCCCTGCTGTCTCTGCCCTTCCTAGGGTGAAGATGTTACTCCCGGATTGTTTCTCGGGGGGCCGAGAAAAATTTGAGACTTTCCGGGAGTCTTGTCGCTTGTTCTCATGCATCACAGGCCCAAATGATGGGAGTAGTTATATCCCTCCTACAGAGGGATCCACAAGCTTGGGCCCTTAAACTCCCTCTTTTGGCTGAGGAGTGGTCGGATTTTGAAAAAAAATTTTTTGTCTCTGGGGTCTGTCTATGCTGAGCCAAACCACATTGGGCTTGCGGAATGGCAACTCTTCACCATGTGGCAGGGCAAACGCTCTGCTGAGGAGTACTGCTCAGAATTCCGCAAGTGCAGTGTAACTGCAAGTTGGTGTGAGTCGGCTCTAAAGGCTCACTTTAAACAAGGCCTATGTGACCATGTTAAGGAGGTCTGGGTTGGTCACCCAGGTCCCCCTACTCTTGAGCAGGCTATGACATTGGCTGTCCGTATTGACTGTAGAATCCGGGAAAATGTTAAAGAGAGAGTAGGGTCTGTTTCCTCCAAATTTTCTGTCTCTTCCTTTCTCTCTCTCCTGATAAACCCACTTTTTCTCCCATCACTCCTGGTGAGGAACCTATGCAACTGGGAGCTATGGACACCAAGACTCGACGAGAGCATCGTCTTAGGAATAACCTTTGCCTGTACTGTGGTACTTCAGGCCATATCATACGAGACTGCTCGATCAGACCCCATACACCAGCGGAAAAACTTCAGTGCCTGAGTGGTAGTCGGAAGAACCACTCAGGCAACCAGGTATTTGTCGGAAATAACAATAAGATGTTGTTATCTGTGTCTCTGTCCTCTAAGCACAGTTTTTTTTTCTGACCAGGCCTTAGTTGACTCTGGGTCTGCTGTAAACTTTGTCACATTCTCGTTTGTCTCAGCTTTAGGCATTGAGCTTTTGCCACTTGCCACTCCTCTGTCTGTTACTGGAGTGGATTTTGCCCCACTGGCCAGGAGTAAGGTCCAATTCAAGACCCCCTTAATCATGTTGCAAGTGGGTTCTGCTCATTCAGAGGTCATGAGCTTTTTTGTTATGGAGCATCTGTCTTCCGATATTATTTTGGGGCTCCCCTGGTTGACTCTCCATAACCCTATTTTTGATTGGGGTAAAAGGGAGTTGGTAAAATGGGGAGATCAGTGATCATCCCACTGTATTGTTTTGCACACCTTAGATTGTGTTAGTGAGGAGATGGTCTCGGCTGTAAAGGTTGGAAATGACAGGCGAATAAAAAAACGTTTGCTTGGTCCACCAGCGCCTGTTGTTGTTCAGGGAGATCTTGAATTCAAGGCAGAAAAAATTCTGGGTCCTTTTAAAACTGGTTTGTCTGGTGAGGGTCCGGTGGCCCCTCATAAAAGGGGAGGTACTGTAACATCTCTGCCTGTTCAGGTCTCTGCACTAACCTCCACCCGCCCGCGGCGGCGCAGCAGGCGTGCTCAGTTTGATTCCTTGTTTAACATTCTTGTTGCTCAGTCTGAACACTGTCCTAGACTATGTAATTGATTTTCTACCACACCCGTCTCCTTCACTTTGGTTTTCCTCTGCTACATTAATAGTTAATCTCAGCCTTGCCTGTATGATTGACAGCCTGTCTACCAATCCAGTCTGGGGCAGGTCCTGACTTTCTATAAACAGGTTGTCAGCCCTCACATGCTCGCTGGCTATTGATTCTGTCTTGTGACTTGTCCCTGCTAGCTTCTTTTCTGCTATTCCCTGTATTCCTATTTCTGACCACTTGGCTTGCTGACTCTGTTTCTGTGTTGTTTTGTCTTGTCCAGTTCTGTGTGTCACTTATATTAGGAAGGGACTGATCAACCAGTTGCTGGCTGTTGCCTAGGACAGATCGGGCAAGTTAGCCAGGGACAGTGGGGAGGTTCAGTTTAGGGCTCACTGTCTTGTTGTGCCCCTTCCCCCAGGGTTCTGCAGCAGCACTGGGGAATTGCTCAATTGGCAATTCCTTTACATAAAGCAATGAATATCTATTACCTCCTGGCAATATATGGACACGCACTGCGACCTCCACTCTGAGCCCCAACGTACGTTTCGCACCCCTCTTCGTCAGAGGGCTACAGAGTGGAGATCGGGTGGTCACATTTTATAGTATAACCATACCTGAATCTAATCAGTTCATCAATGGCGCCAGTGAAACACCTCCTGTAGTGCTCCCGCGATGAAATATCGCGAGATGCACACGAGATGATGTCCTAACTACACCAAAAGTACCGCGAGATCATCCCAAAATATTGCACATGCGCACTGAAGCAAAAATACGCATTCTACATCCTATATATACAAAGAGTCACCAATTCAACCCACAACTCAGTGCGCATGGGTGAATGATCTACACAGTACCCAAAAACAAAATATGATGTCGTTACGAGCGTCTAACAAAAACAATAATCAGGAGGAGTGTATATAAGAATATATATGAGAGAAGGAGATAAACCATGTTAAAAACTATGAGAAACATATTCTTAAGTCACGAATGCCATCTGCATTACTTATCCCAACAGTGAAAGGGTTAAATGCAGGACTATATCTCTGAGGCATAGGACTTAACATATAGCCCATACACACATGGACAAAATTGTTGGTACCCCTCGTTTAATGAAAGAAAAACCCACAATGGTCACAGAAATAACTTGAATCTGACAAAAGTAATAATATATAAAAATTCTATGAAAATGAACAAATGAAAGTCAGACATTGCTTTTCAACCATGCTTCAATAGAAGTTTTAAAAAAAGAAAACTCATGAAACAGGCCTGGACAGAAATGATGGTTCCCTTAACTTAATATTTTGTTGCACAACCTTTTGAGGCAATCACTGCAATCAAACGATTCCTGTAACTGTCAATGAGACTTCTGCACCTCTCAGCAGGTATTTTGGCTGACTCCTCATGAGCAAACTGCTCCAGTTGTCTCGGGTTTGAAGGGTGCCTTTTCCAGACGGCATGTTTCAGCTCCTTCCAAAGATGCTCAATAAGATTTAGGTCAGGGCTCATAGAAGGCCACTTCAGAATAGTCCAATGTTTTCCTCTTAGCCATTCTTGGGTGTTTTTAGCTGTGTATTTTAGGTCATTATCCTGTTGCAAGACTGAGACCAAGCTTTCGGACACTGGGCAACACATTTCTCCCTAGAATCCCTTGATAGTCTTGAGATTTCATTATACCCTGCACAGATTCAAGACCCCCGGTGCCAGATGCAGCAAAGCAGCCCCAGAACATAACAGAGCATCCTCTATGTTTCACAGTAGGGACAGTGTTCTTTTCAAGATATGCTTTATTTTTTCCGTCTGTGAAAACAGAGCTGATGTGCCTTGCCAAAAATTTCGACTTTTGTCTCATCTATCCATAGGAAATTCTCCCAGAAGCTTTGTGGCTTGTCAACATGTAGTTTGGCAAATTACTTTTGTCAGATTCAAGTTATTTCTGTGACCATTGTGGGTTTTTCTTTCATTAAACGAGGTGTACCAACAATTTTGTCCTCGTGTGTATGCATAATACTGATTGTAATATATAATATAGCTAAATTGAATCTTGCTATAGCAATTTATATAGAACAGCATAGAGTCTTATTAATAATAATAATAATAATAATAATAATAATAATACTAATAACAACAGAGCACTAAACAGAAAACAAAATCAGAAATCACAGTGAGTGGATATTGCGTGGGAACCATATAAATATGTATGTGTGTACGGGGCTAAAAAAACGTGTGTGTTTTGTGAGTGTTGTGTGTGTCAATATACAGTCATGGCCAAAAGTTTTGAGAATGACACAAATATTATATTTTCACATGATCTGCTGCCCTCTGGTTTTTATGTGTGTTTGTCAGATGTTTTTATCACATACAGAAATAGAATTGCATTCATATTATGAGTAACAGAAGCTTATATTGACAGTTAGAATGAGTTAATGCAGCAAGTCAATATTTGCAGTGTTGACCCTTCTTCTTCAGGACCTCTGCAATTCTCCCTGGCATGCTCTCAATCAACTTCTGGACCAAATCCTGACTGATAGCAGTCCATTCTTGCAGAATCAATGCTTTAATTTTGTCTGAATTTGTTGGTTTTTGTTTGTCCACCCGTCTCTTGATGATTGACCACAAGTTCTCAATGGGATTAAGATCTGGGGAGTTTCCAGGCCATGGACCCAAAATCTCTATGTTTTGTTCCCTGAGCCATTTAGTTATCACCTTTGCTTTATGGCAAGGTGCTCCATCATGCTGGAAAAGGCATTGTTGAGCGCCAAACTGCTCTTGGACGGTTGGGAGAAGTTGCTCTTGGAGGACATTCTGGTACCATTCTTTATTCATGGCTGTGTTTTTAGGCAAGACTGTGAGAGAGCCGATTCCCTTGGCTGAGAAGCAACCCCACACATGAATGGTTTCAGGATGCTTTACAGTTGGCATGAGACAAGACTGGTGGTAGCGCTCACCTCTTCTTCTCCGAATAAGCTGTTTTCCAGATGTTCCAAACAATCGAAAAGGGGATTCATCAGAGAAAATGACTTTACCCCAGTCCTCAGCAGTTCACTCCCTGTACCTTTTGCAGAATATCAGTCTGTCCCTGATGTTTTTTCTGGAGAGAAGTGGCTTCTTTGCTGCCCTCCTTGAGACCAGGCCTTGCTCCAAGAGTCTCCACCTCACAGTGCGTGCAGATGCACTCACACCTGCCTGCTGCCATTCCTCAGCAAGCTCTGCACTGCTGGTAGCCCGATCCCGCAGCTGAAACACTTTTAAGAGACGGTCCTGCCGCTTGCTGGTCTTTCTTGGGCGCCCTGGAGCCTTTTTGGCACCAATGGAACCTCTCTCCTTGAAGTTCTTGATGATGCAATAGATTGTTGACTGAGGTGCAATCTTTCTAGCTGCAATACTCTTCCCAGTTAGGCTATTTTTGTGCAGTGCAATGATGACTGCACGTGTTTCTTTAGAGATAACCATGGTTAACAGAAGAGAAACAATGATGGCAAGCACCAGCCTCCTTTTAAAGTGTCCAGTGGTGTCATTCTTACTTAATCATGACAGATTGATCTCCAGCCCTGTCCTCATCAACACCCACACCTGTGTTAATGGAGCAATAACTGAAACGATGTTAGGTGGTCCTTTTAAGGCAGGGCTGCAATGATGTTGAAATGTGTTTTGGGGGATAAAGTTCATTTTCTAGGCAAATATTGACTTTGCAAGTAATTGCTGTTAAGCTGATCACTCTTTATAACATTCTGGAGTATATGCAAATTGCCATTAGAAAAACTGAAGCAGTAGACTTTGTAAAAATTAATATTTGTATCATTCTCAAAACTTTTGGCCATGACTGTATGTGCAGAAATATACTGTGATGATAGTGAAAAACAAATGTACATGAGATACAATATAATCCTATGTGTGTGTCAAATGTGCAAAGAAAAAAAAAAATGAAATATATGTATAATTAATTAAATATTATGTTTTGAAAATGTGTGATGAATTTATTAATGTGAATAAATGTTATGAAGTGTATGAAATATGCGTGAAATATGCGTATACAATATAATATATAGTGAAACAAGTCTATTAAAAACAGAACTATAAAGATAGCTAGACAAAGCAACATCAGAGGAACAGATCAACCAGAAGATCATATAAATAGACCACATTTGTATTAAGGAAGGACAATGCTTTATATCGTTTTGTGTAGATGGATTTGAATCCCATAAAGATCACATGACATCAAAAAGACTACATACATAACATGGGGTATACAGTGAAACACATAGAAAATAGAAGGATATAATATCACATCAGGGGAGTAGACAGCTAAAAGAGCCATTGATACTACTAACAGTTGGTAACATACAGTACCTGATGAAATATGATGATGAGAGAAATGCTGTGCATAGCGTTTCAATGCCTATCCACAGTTAAATAGCGTGAAGGTGCTTGAAGATGACATCATGAACAGCGCCAACCCGGGGTCACGTGATCGTGACAACAGCGCCAACCCGCAGTCACGTAATAGTGACAATTCGCTCATGCGCAATGATTAAAACTATACATAATGATGGCAAAATAGGTAATTTCCCTTTTGCAGAAAGTCACCTGGCTCAGGAAGTGTGCGCGCATGCGCAGTATCGCTCTTACTATAGCACTGGAATCTGTCCCAAATGACACACTGATTTCTGAGCTAAATTAAAGTATATTAAAAAAAATTGCTGACTACGTATAAATGAAACCACAATACCACATATTATGTTGTTAATCATGAATTAGTATCGACATGCATGGTTATTATGGGGTCCTATATAGGGACTCATGTTGACACAGGAAGGTTGGATCAAGTGAAACAAATAAATGTTAATATAATTAGGGGAAAAAAAGGGGGGAATCCTACCCGCAAGCGACAATCAGGATCTGACCTACAATACAAAAGTACATAATGATTGTTATTACATGTCACACCAAAAATGTTTAACTATACAGTATGTAAATACAGTGCAAATGGTCAAAATATAAATAAATCACATTCGCGATTAAGGCCATGAGGAGCAAGGGTCCGCAGAGTATGAATCCAGTATGATTCACACTGTTTCAGTCTGTGAACACCTCCTCCCCGTAATATAGGGACATGTTCCAGGACCTGAAACTGCAGTTGCGATCCTGTAATGGAAGCATAATTTTTCCACAGCGAATGTCAGATTTATGTTTAGAGATGTGGTCCCACAGATGTTTGGTGGTCTCCCCAACATATGCAAGACCGCATGGGCATTTCAAAAGATATACAACATGAGTTGTAGAACATGTGTAGAAATCCCGTACTGGAATTACGCGACCCGTATGAGGATGTTGAACTTGATCACCTCTAATTATACTATTGCACTGTGGCCACAATGGAGACAGGAAAACCTGTTGCTGTAAAGGTCTATGTACTGGGCCAAAGTCTGCATGGACCAAACGGTTCCTTACATTCTGTCCCCGCTTGAAACAAGACAGTGAGGGATTATTACATTCCGAAATATCGGCATATGCCATATGGAGAAGTGGCCAGTGTCTCCTCAGGATTTCACGCACCTTTGAGATCAGAGGATGGTAAGTATTGACACATACAAGTCTACTTGGCTTTTCTATTACTATTCAATTCATGCATTTCTTTTTGCAAGAGAGAGGTAGGATAACCTCTGTCAAAGAACATTTCCAGCATTTCATGTGCCCTAGATTTCTGTAAGACAGGATCATATACGATACGATTCTTTGAACTCTGTGCAACTGAGATCTAGGGAGGGCATTTTTTGCAGTTTTAGGATGGCAACTTGTGAAGTGTAACAGACCATTACGGTCAGTTGGTTTTCAATACAGGTCAAAAGAGACGATGCCATTGGCATCTAATTTCACCAGCGTATCGATGAAGATAACTTCATGAGGGCTGCTATGAATAGTAAATGTAAGGTCAGCACACCTAGTGTTCAAAAATTGGAAAAATTCGTCCAATATGGTCGCCGGGCCCCCCCATATGCAAAAGATGTCATCGATATATATCGATACCATGCTATTACATATCGTGAAAAAAATTTGTGAGCGGTACCCTTGCGCTGAATGTAAAAATAGTCCCCAAAGAGAAAAAAAGGAGGGAGACATGAATGAGCTAGTTACATGTAAACCCAAATTATCAGTTGATAATGGGTTGGTTGTTCCTTGGCTCTCAACTAGGGAGTTAGGGGGCATAACCTCTGTATTGCCAGGCTGAAAATATACTTTAATGCGAATCGTTCTAAAGAATCTTTTCAATTCTTGTTCCAATTTATAGAGGTCAAGGGGTGAGGAGGGGTAAAAGGATATACCTTTTTGTAAGACAGATAGTTCTGCTGGAGACAAATTTATTGATGAAATATTAATCACCAGGTTATCTTGGTTACTTGAGAACGGATTACAACTCAATGTACATCTTGTCCTCCTACGGCCCCCTCGTCTGGTTGGTCTTTTCTGTAGGTTCCCCTCCTGGCTCGTCCTAAAAAGGATGCCTGGGGGCATGTGAAGACTCACTCCCTGAACTTGAGGTCCCCCTGTCAAGGGAAGAATTGCCAGATCTATTATAATAACCATGGTTATTGGTATCTTGCCATTTGTATACCCTCTTGAATTGGTAGTCCTCTGCATCTCTCATGAATTTTTGACGTTTAAATTGTTCAGATTGCCGTCTGAAATCCTGCATGGTCTTGGAATTTTTATCACATATTCCAGTGTCATGGTGGATGAGAATTGAGCTTCAATATTGCGGATTTTCTCTGTTGTCTCAGTGATCAACTGTAAAAACTCAATAGTTAACAATATCAGGTCTTCAGGGTATACGCCCACTCTCATGATATTCAGAAAGAGGGCTTCAGTGAAGTTCATGGCTCACAATCCTTTTGTATTCCCTTTCATAGTCTCGAATATGTAGTTCATGACCTGAAACTTGTAAAAAGTCAGTAGATAAATTGACTTCTGCCAAAATAGATGTCGCCATTTGTTCATCATATGAAAAAGTACTGGCCATAATAGTAGAGGTGCAATTTCTTCAATAATCATTCAAATACTTATATAAGATATGCACTCATTAATCCTGCTATAGTGCACTTACCTCTACTTACCTTCATTTAGTTATATCTGATATGCAACTTATTCCTATGAAAGTACATTTTCCTCCACTTATTCCTATCTAATATATAATATTCCTACTAAGGTACATTCACCTCTACCTAGTTTCCCATATTCCTATCTGAGATTGAACATTTATTCCTGTCACTAAAGTGCACTTATCGCAATCATTCCTATGTGATATGCAACTTTTTCCTAAATTCTACTTGTCTTTTTTCTTTTCTTTATAAATTCTTTATTAAAGAAATTACAATACACAAAGAACATTGTATGATTAACAAAGAACATTGTATGATAAACAAAGAACATTGTACGAAAAAGCAGAAAGTGAACAAAACGCGCTGGGTAGCACCAGTGTCAAATACAGACAACAGGGTAACTATGGGTTACATATATATAAAATTAAGGCAGAAGTAAGGGGGGTTCTAAAGACAACACAGATGATTACAATGGAAAATGACTTAATGGGGAGGGAAGGGAGGAAAGGAGAAGTGAGTGAGAGGAGAGACCAGGATTCCTCTCAGCTAGCCTCCCAGTTATCCTCAGTACCTCATAAGATCTCCGTAGTCCTGCGTGCCCTGAAATATTTCTCTTCTTCTTATCTCATATAAACTGTATTTATTTATGTTATTTTAATCTTACTATATATACTTTACTCCGGTCTTGTATGTACAGAACTTCTTGTTTTTACTTACCTCTGTTCACCTTAACTTGTTTGCAAAAATACACACAAAATAACTTACCAAAACATGATCAGGAAGGTTTGGTGCCATCATCTTGACAATCTACCAATTGCTCCGTGTAAACACATTGCTGCAGTTGCTCTAAGCTGCAAATTCAAATGCTAGCATTCCTAGAGTGGGCAGGTGCCAGGGAGTGACCAGTCACATATTAGTCACATGCCAGTCACATGACCTCTGTACTGTATTCAATTGACATCAAATATGTACATTCAATACTTTTCTAATATATAATTTACCTGTAATTCATATTTATTGGATAACTATTCCCTACAAAATTATACTTACCTCTGCATACCTTAGCTATACAATATATTTTTACCTTTATTTGTGCTCACTTATTTCTATCTAATTTGCAATCTATTCCTGTAATAGCACACCTTTTTACTTATATACTTTTCTTTTTACTTATATACAACTTATTTCTACTAAAGTACACTTAGTACACTACTTATTTTCAGGTATTCCTATCTGATATATAATTTATTCCTGTCACTTAAGTACCAATATTAACTAAATATGAATTCTTAGTGAATCTGCCCCAGTGTGTGTGAATCCCCCCTGGCAATGCTTAGTTAGAGCATTGCTAGGGAAAACTTTAGAGTCTGTTTTCTAGTAAAAGCAAGTAAAATAGGTTAAAGGGGTATTCCCATCTCAAGGATCCTATCTATATTGCTAGCTTATGTAGATTCAAAAGTTTTCCTAATTTCCTAGAAATGCAGCTTCATTTGCCTGCTATGTGAAATTATTCCTCCCATTGTTTACATGTCATTTCCTTGGTCCCAGTCCTGTATCTGATAACAGATCTGAGGATGACTCACTGCTCTGTGGGGAGCTAAATTCTCCAGATTGGGTTTGCTTCCTAAGCTTTTATAAGCTGCTGGCAGGACAATCAATTCAGATAATTACAAGTCCGTTCCCTCCTCTAAAGCATTTAATTTTTTTTTTCTCTCCAAACCTGTGTAATGTGATATATTTATGGTGCATATTATTTGATCTGATCTCATGGTAAAGGCAATGTCTATATCTATTAAAGTATTGAGGAATTTCATAATGTCCTGTCCATTAAACAGTCAAAGCCACCAACCAGCTTGCTGAAGAATACAGGAAGTGAGAAGAAGAGACAGCAGGCACAGTAGAAAAAAAAAGTGAAACTACATTACACTTAAAGGGTTGTTCCATTTAGAGCAAGTTACGTCCTATTCAAAGAAGAGTGGTATCTTTCTGATTGGTGTTCCCCACCACTGGGAACCCCACTAACCTCAAGAATTGGGGTGTTTTTAACAAAGTTAGTATCTATAGTGAAAAATTTAGTATGAGTATGGGGAGCATTTACAAGAGCATATAGAGTATTATAATGTAGTGCTGTGAGCTTATGTAGGCTCCCATACTGTAGAAGTACCACAATGTTAGCAGAGGTGTTTGAAAGGAATGTTGTTGTGTTTTCTCTGCTGCAAAGAAAGTATATGGACATGCTTTCCTATAGAGTTCATGTACTTATAAAAAAATATATTAATGGATTAAATATATTAAAAATATAAATATATAAATCAATGAATAGGATCGAACAAATACTCATTTACAAATCGTCAGTCATACAAATAGTCAATCATTTGGGTCAGTAGGTTGTACAGTATCATGTAAAGTACCATAATCACCAACATTTAAGTCAGCCAGGAGATACTATAATTGGCATGTGGTAAACTTTAGGGTATGTTCATACAGCAAAATTTGGCACTGATTTTGAGGTGGGTTCCATCTCAAAATCAGTACCAGAATCTGCCCTGATTTTGCTTCCCATTTTTTTCACCGGGGAGTTCTGAGTTTGAAGCAGGATGTGGCAAAAAAAAAATTAGCATCAATGTGAGACACTCAGCTGACCAGCTCCATTAATTTGGAAGTCCGCCTCAATTTCTCCTCAATTTTCCATCGTCTGAACAGGGCATTAGTTTCAGTGCTAAGTTACCATCCCTGTCTTGTGGAAGAATGGTTGCTACGGATACAATTTGGACATACTTAATTTGAATTTTTGTGAAATAATGAAATAAAAGTTGTTTATAATAGAGAAATAAATCATTTCAATCTTGTGTTACCAGGGAGATGACATCTACTGTGCTCTACTTTATTTCACTATATGTTGCTTGACTGTGAGCTAGAAACATTGAGATTGTTTTTGTGCTATCACACAATGTGCATTTTGACCTAGTTTTCAACAGTCGTGACATCTTTTAGAGTAACATGTGCGATGCTTTGTTCTTCTTTATGGTTCAATTTTACCTTCAGTGAGGGGTTGAAGATTTTTTTGAAGTTCATCCACCTCAACCTTCAAGGACTTTGCAACTAAATATAGTATTTGATGAATATTAGATATGTTTACCTATACAGTCATAAACGAAACTGAAATGTGGCAAAGCATATTGTAGATTTATGTTACTATATATTTTAGGACTTTTAAGGATTTTGCAGCCTTTCCTAAATAGATCTTAAGCATTTATAATGAAGGTTTATTTAACCAAACTATTATACTATTATACTTTATACATTTTTAAGAATTTTACTGTTGGTGAATTTAACTCCTTCCAGCACCATGATGTAATAGTACGTCTTGATGGCTCCTGAGAGGGTTCCATCAGGAACATATCATACAGCTGACACCTATCTGTAACACCCACGATGACCACGGATGCATGATATAACTGACAGGCTATATACTCTGCAATACATGTAAATTGCAGTGTATATTATTGAACTAGCGATCAGAAAATACTGGTTCAAGTCCCATAGTGGGACAAAAAAAATCTTCATACGTACTTTGTAGCTAAATAAATAAATCTCCATAAAATGTCCTTTTCCCATATAATAAGATTATGTAAAAACCTCTAAAAATAAAAAAAAAAAATACATATTTGGTATTGACATGTCTGTAACAATCCGTGCAATAAAACTAAAACATCATTTAACCAAGACAGTGGACATCTATTAAAATAAAACTAAAAAATCCGCTGGAAGTAATGATTTTCTCACTATCTCGCTTTACAAAATGCAAACTCAGAAGTGATCTAAAAGTCATAGGTACGCCAAAACAGTACCAATAAAAAGTGCAGATCATCACTCAAAAGATAATCCCTCATCCAGCTCTGTCAACAGAAAAAAATATGATGTCATAGATATATATATATATACTATACAGTGAACAGCAAAAAAAAATTAAAATGTTAAAAATTCAGAATGCCAGAATTAATGTTTTCTTTTACTTCCACCCCTTTAGAAAGAGTTAAGATAATGTAGTCAATAATTTATAGGCACCCCAAAATGGTGTCAATACAAAATGCATATCATCCCACAAAAGCCCTCATTTGGCTGCATCACTAGAAAAATAAAAAAAAAACTGTAGATTCTACAAAGCGACAACAAAAAAACCCTAAAATCAACACATCTTTAGGGCAAAACTGATTGTGGCAAGAAGGGAAATATGTAAGCTGTGAAAACATACATAAGGGTATACTCCAGGTTTAAATAAATAAGCCACCCCAGAGTTACCCCCAATCATAGAAGCTACTATGAAAATAGTGGGGAATTTGGTGTGCCCTATGTACTCTGCACAATTTGCATATTTATGTTTTTACCATCCACAGTGCATTCAGATTTGGAAAAATAATGCTCACTACATCCCTTGATAAATTCTTTTGGGTATGCAGTTTTCAAAATAAGGTCACTTTCTGGGGGGGTTCCCTGACACCTCAGGAGCTCTGAAAACGTGGCACCCAAAAACCAAACATCTAAATCTGCGCTCTATAAACCAAACCTCACTTCTTCTTTTCTGTGCCATGCTGTGTGCCCAAACAACAGTTTATGCCCAATTACATTGCTGTACCCGTGATATATCACTTAATATTTTAATATGTGGGTAGAAACTGCTGATCAGGCACACAGCAGGGCACAGAAGGGAAACATCTCTATTTGATTTTTGGATCCCATGCCACCCACTTTTGCAGAGCACCTGAAATATCAGAAAAGTGGAATTCCCTGACACGTTACCCCATTTTGGAAACTACACTCAAGAAATTTATCCAAGGGTGTAGTGAGTACTTTTACTGTCCATGTGTTGCATTAACTTATTTTCAAGAAATGAATGTGCAGCTGATGATGAAAAATCAAAAAGGCAATTTTTCCAGAAATACGTCATTTCAGTGACCAATATGTTGTCCATGGCTTGTGTCAGAGAAGAACACTCCAAAAGCTTTTGTACCCAATTTCTGGAGCGTTGTCTCTGCTGATAACATATTGGGTAGTAAAAAGGTTTGCCTCTGGAAAAATTGCCGTTTTCACTTTTCACCATCAGCTGAGCATTTATTTCTCTAAAAAATTTAAGTTAACACTCAAGGATTAAAAATGTTCGCTATGACCCTTGATACATTTCTTGAGGTTCTCTCTGTAATGCAAAGGTTGAAAGTTGAGGGGGTCCTGCAGATGAGCCACATAAAAAATGATCTACTTTCGTTCACGGAAGATAAAATTATATTTTGTAATAACCTAAACAACTGTGTGTGTTTTAATGAATATTAATATTTAATTCACTTATAGCAACCAGGGATCTTGAAAATGGTTGCAACTATTTATCTCCAGTAACAATAACACTTTAATATGTGCTGCCATATAAGCCTTTTTGCAACATACAGTCCTTTATTAATGGACCTTTACTCCCATTAAACTGATCCACCTAGGACACCTTCTCGAAACAACCGGTTCCCTGGGCATATGCACCCACCATGTTCCTCATTCTCTTCAAAAACGTGTTCTGCAGGGACCACCAAGTGGATAGAGATATCATGTAGATATCTGAACTGTCATTCATAATGATCAAGTAAAGGTAAATTCCTCTAGTGAAGTATTTTGCAAAGCAACTTCTACTAGTGCCGGAACAAAATAATATTTATTTGTAGATGGATGTAATGTATGCTTTAAGCTTAATATACTAGAGCATCTCAATAAATTAGAATATCATCAGAATTACCCTCCATGTGGATTGTGTCAATGACTGCCTTCTGGACATCTGTCAAGTCTGCAGTCTTCCCCATGATTGTGTCGCCTACTGAACCAGATTAAGGGACTTTGTAGCTGTTTTGCGTTAATTATTCTAATTTTCTGAGATAATGACTTTTGGTTTTCCTTGGCTGTAAGCCATAATCATCAACATTAACAGAAATAAACACTTGAAAAAGTTCACTCTGTTTGTAATGAATCAATATACAGTGCTGGCCAAAAGTATTGGCACCCCTGCAATTCTGTCAGATAATACTCAATTTCTTCCAGAAAATGATTGCAATCACAAATGCTTTGGTAATAATATCTTCATTTAATTTGTCTTCAATGGAAAACCACAAAAAGAATTGTCAAAAAGCCAAATTGGATATAATTCCACATCAAACATAAAAAAGGGGGTGGACAAAAGTATTGGCACCCTTTAAAAAATCATGTGATGCTTCTCTAATTTGTGTAATTAACAGCACCTGTTGCTTACCTGTGGCACATAACAGGTGGTGGCAATAACTAAATCACACTTGCAGCCAGTTGAAATGGATTAAAGTTGACTCAACCTCTGTCCTGTGTCCTTGTGTGTACCACATTGAGCATGGAGAAAAGAAAGAAGACCAAAGAACTGTCTGAGGACTTGAGAAGCAAAATTGTGAGGAAGCATGAGCAATCTCAAGGCTACAAGTCCATCTCCAAAGACCTGAATGTTCCTGTGTCTACCGTGCGCAGTGTCATCAAGAAATTTAAAGCCCATGGCACTGTGGCTAACCTCCCTAGATGTGGACAGAAAAGAAAAATTGACGAGAGATTTCAACGAAAGATTGTGCGGATGGTGGCTAAAGAACCTCGACTAACATCCAAACAAGTTCTAGCTGCCCTGCAGTCCGAGGGTACAACAGGGTACAACCCGTACTATCCGTCGGCGTCTGAATGAAAAGGGACTCTATGGTAGGATACCCAGGAAGACCCCACTTCTGACCCAGAGACATAAAAAAGCCAGGCTGGAGTTTGCCAAAACTTACCTGAGAAAGCCAAAAACTGTTTAGAAGAATGTTCTCTGGTCAGATGAGACAAAAGTAGAGCTTTTTGGGAAAAGGCATCAACATAGAGTTCACAGGAAAAAAAAAAGAGGCCTTCAAAGAAAAGAACACGGTCCCTACAGTCAAACATGGCGGAGGTTCCCTGATGTTTTGGGGTTGCTTTGCTGCCTCTGGCACTGGACTGCTTGACCGTGTGCATGGCATTATGAAGTCTGAAGACTACCAACAAATTTTGCATTATAATGTAGGGCCCAGTGTGAGAAAGCTGGGTCTCCCTCAGAGGTCATGGGTCTTCCAGCAGGACAATGACCCAAAACACACTTCAAAAAGCACTAGAAAATGGTTTGAGAGAAAGCACTGGAGACTTCTAAAGTGGCCAGCAATGAGTCCAGACCTGAATCCCATAGAACACCTGTGGAGAGATCTCAAAATGGCAGTTTGGAGAAGGCACCCTTCAAATATCAGGGACCTGGAGAAATTTGCCAAAGAAGAATGGTCTAAAATTCCAGCAGAGCATTGTAAGAAACTCATTGATGGTTACCGGAAGCGGTTGTTCGCAGTTATTTTGTCTAAAGGTTGTGCTACCAAGTATTAGGCTGAGGGTGCCAATACTTTTGTCCGGCCCATTTTTGGAGTTTTGTGTAAAATGATCAATGATTTGACTTTTTTTTTCATTCTCTTTTGTGTTTTTTCATTGCAAGCAAAATAAATGAAGATATTATTACCAAAGCATTTGTGATTGCAATCATTTTCTGGAAGAAAATGAGTATTATCTGACAGAATTGCAGGGGTGCCAATACTTTTGGCCAGCACTGTAGGTGTTTCACTTTTTCAATTGAATTACTAAAAAAAAAAAATAACTTTTTGATGATATTCTAATTTATTGAGATGTACAAGTATGTAATACTTTACATCCCCTGCAATACACATTAATGCTCCTGATACTGATGTATCGTCTATGGAAAAATCTATGTTAAAATCTAACCCAATACAGACAGACAAGCATTCCTTTTATTTAAACAATTTGTAAAGTAGAAATTATAGGAAGGTAAAGAAAGCAGAAGGAACGAAGAGAGTTATCATAGGCTTGTATATTTCTTATGAACATCTTTTTTTACCTGTTCTTAAGAGTAATGCTTTGGACATACTTTGGCACCTTGAGAAACACAAAGTTGTTTGTTTGTGAGTGTAATAAATAGGTTATAGCCACTGAATTACGTTTTACTTTGTTAAACATATCATCAAGCAGATTATTCAAGTGGATAAAGTACTTTGCTTCTCTGCAACATGAAAGATAGGAGTGGGGCAAAGTAGCCACGGGCAATGGTGCTTTAAATAGTGCATCTATTTACCGCAGATAGTAGAAGCGAGAGAAGTCATGGGAAATTTGATTTCCATGCAGCTGTTCTATCCGATTACCTGACTTTTCCTGTTCATAAAGTATGAAATTCAGGTTATCTGTAAGGGTATCAGTGTATTATTGGTATACTAGGGAACTGCTGATAATGCCATCGCCAATATGCAAACAGTTTTCAAAGACCACCCTTAATTTTTAGTACACGTCTGTGAAGCGAGCGACATGAACTAATCTTTGGAAAGGGATGAGAGCAATTTGTGATCAGAGAAAATTGGTATACAAGAGATGATTGCTTATGTGAATATTATAGCCACTATATGGGTCAGACGAATTACAGATGCATCACTGCTTCTTTTGAGAACAGCCATAAAAAAAATCTGGGCTAATAGTTAAGTGTTAGCATTTCTCCATAATTTATTAGATATGCAATGAAATAGGGCATCCCAAATGCCCTTATCTAATGCACTTTACCTTCCTGACCTTTACAAGTATGAACTTTTTAGGGCTAACATCAGGGCTAACATCAGATTATTCTCATGTTGTCTGTTGATGTATCTGTAAATGACTAGATGGCTGTGTTCCTGTAGAACACAAACGCACTTAGTGGACTAAGAGCTTCGCATGACTGATGAGGGCTGTAACTAGTGCATTGTGTAACTTGGCATGCTAAAAATTTGGTGACTAAATTCTATTATATTTCTATTCTATTAAAACAGATCTGTCACAGATTCATACAGCCCTATCAGGGCATCTTAAACTATAAGACTGAAGTAGCATGGTCTTTCTGGATCTTATGGTTCTGAGGGGTCTCTACCCAACTATGCAGAACAAGGGCATGCTCCTTGTTAATTGTATTGTATACTCAGCCCATTCCAGCTATAAGGGTATAAAAGTTATTTCCCCATTAACGCATAAGCAAGTTATATACTCTTTGCTGTTGACAGGACATATTATAACGTCAGTGCCTGGCCCTACTGGAGGTCTGACCCTGGCAAAGTTTATAAGAACAGTTAGCTTCTCATGCCAACTGGTCTCAGGCTGACAACTTTTTTCTAGAGGTAGGCGAACCTCTGAAGATTTGTTTCACTTTGGTTTTGGATAGTTTGGACCAAAGATTAATTTTGGGTCGCATACGTTTGTCTGGAACTGGAAGTAAAACTATTACTGTATACTCTGGGGTCTCTAGGGCTTCAGTGGTCACATGTCATGATGCTTGTATTTTGGAAAATTTTGGCCAAATCTGGTTCGTTCCAAACTAGTTCACTCATCTCTACTTTTTACTTGTTAGCAGGTACAGAAAGGTGTCAATAGCTAAAACAATAAAGGTACATTATTGTGATTGACCCTATAAGTTATTCTCAATAACTATCAGAATACATAGTAGAAGTGCGGTAGTCTATTATTATAAGTAGTCTTTTAAGCTTATAAGCAAGTACAGGTTTGGTGACAAGCTTCACTAAGGGGGCATTCACACTACCGTTGGTGACCGTCAGTAGTGTCCGTTGCTATTGTCCGTTACAAGATTTTAGCATCGGACACTAGCTGAACCGTCAGAAATCTGTTAAAATTTCCATTCATTTCAATGGGTTTTTA
The DNA here is from genome assembly GCA_947044405.1 of Leptodactylus fallax. Taxonomy (NCBI): domain Eukaryota; kingdom Metazoa; phylum Chordata; class Amphibia; order Anura; family Leptodactylidae; genus Leptodactylus; species Leptodactylus fallax. The sequence continues at coordinate 1,978,333 of CAMRHE010000150.1, forward strand.
TATTGTGTCCGTTTGTGTCCGTTTACACCAAATCCGTCAGAAGTCTGTTATTTTTTCGGGGACAAAAAATCCTACATGCAGGATTCTTGATGGACAGCAAGTTATTTTTTTAACATTGCAGTCTATGGGTAACGGACTTATAACGGACAGTAACTGATAGCCATCAGTTACTGTCCCGTTATTTTATGTCCATTTTTTTCCTGTGCATGCTCAGAAAAAAAAAAAACGGACAGTGTTAAAAAACGAACACTAACTGATGCTAACTGATGCTAATGTGTCCGTTTTTTTAACTAATCCAATAATTGGATCAGTTAAAAAAACGGACACATTAACATCAGTTAGTGTCCGTTAATGTCTGTTATGATAGGTGTCCGGGTTTTTTTTGTTAACGGACACTATCAGAACGGACATCAACGGTAGTGTGAACCCTGCCTAACAGAAGGTTCTTTAGGATGTCTGTTTAGTATAAGCTTTTCAATAAAATAGCAACCAGTGTAGTTGGCCCTGGCAGCCAGTCTTTACTTCTGTATTCCATCAGAGCATGCATAAGCTAAATAAAATTCACTCCAATGACAGATAAACAACAGTTCAATTGTATTTGGTCTATCTCTGTATCAAAGAACATTAATCTGCCGATGCTCAGTGTCTATTAACAGCTTGACAAGAGGCAAACTTCTGCAGTAACAGGGAACACTAGGGTTAACTGTGCACAATCTTCAACAACAGTTCCCAGCCATTGGTGGAGACAACCTGAACACTCAGAGTTTTAAGGAAGGAAAACTTACAGGCAGCAGTTCCATTGCACTTGCTTTCCTGAATGCAGTTGTAACTGGAGCTGGTGCACTAATGGGGCTTTTGTGCACTTCTCTCTCTCTCTGAAACTACCATTTCTTCTCGATCCACTGCAGCCATCTATCTCTCCCTTTTGCCTCTGACTGTGCTGCTGATTCGGGTATCCACCCCTAGGTTTCTCGTTGCCCCAGGTTTCTGTAACTCTAAACTCTCTTACTACACAAAAAGGACACTCTTTCCTATCTGTCTGTCTGCAGTTCTTGTAACACAGATTCTGGCACCCCTTGTTGGAGTGGTGGAGTATTGACGCTGCATTCGTTACTGACATGTCAATACATGGCATTGATGAGTGTATGCCCATTGAGACCGCACAGTCACTAAAATAAACAGGTCATTGTAAAATAAAGTGTTTTTGCTTCCAAAGGAAGGCTTGTTTGCATAACTTAAAGGGTTTTTTCCAGCTGAAGTACAGATGTTCTATTCACAGATGGTGAGGGTCCCAGCAGCACATCAAACGATCTGCAACTTATCCCTTTCCCTGTGGTAATTTTCTGAGATGGAAAAACCCCTTTAAGGCTGGGGCCCCACTGCAGTGTTTTACAGTCTGGTGAATCCCATCCACACATTGCAGAAAAATATGCACAGGGGAAATGCTGAGATTTCCAAACCCATTGCGGTTTTGGAAATCGCAACATGTCAATTATACCTACAGAAACACCAGCAGTTTCACTATAGGTATAATAGAAGCAGAAAGTTCGCAGAGGAAACCTCTGCAGACTTTCTGTGAAAAGCGCTGTGGGAAAAACCGTGATGCGTTGCCACTGTGGTTTTTCCTGCAGAGCTTTTTTGCTGTGGCCTGTTACGTGGGACCTTAGCCTAAAGAAAGAAAGCTAAGACATGGGCATATGGGCAATGGATATAGAGGTTATAGATATAGCAGTTGTAGAGATAGAAACAGTCACAGATTCCTTCTACCACATAATAACACACCATTATTATAAATGGAACATGGTATGTGGTGGGCCATGTTACACATTTTTTTGACCAATGCCTAGTCCTCTGATATGTCCTCTTCAGTCTAGTCATTGTTGGGGTCCAAGCTCAGGGGTCCCAACTGATACTGTTCTCCGACATCGAAAACTAAACTTAACCTAGCAAGAAACTTGTTTTGTTTGCTTTAATTTGTCATTTAACATTGTCATTTAATTTGTTTATAAAGATCTTACCAGTGTTTACCTAGTATCTGGTTGGACCAATATGTGCCAGATTCCTTCTGTTTTGGGGCATATTGGTATCTCCTTTGTTATGTTGCTCATGTCTGGCTATAATAAGATAATAAGATAATGTTTATGCATGTATTATTTTATATACATCATATTCTTTACACAGAGATAACAGATTGTTTCATATTCCACATTGTAACATATTTGGATTCATGAATGTATTCAAGAATCTTACCTAAAAATAGCACAGTCATTATAAGCAGAGATGACTGTATTTTAATTGATAGTTTAATTGTTGTTTATACAGTACTTTACAATATTTGAAGTGTCATTTCAATGGTAGGATTCTTTAGTAATGCACAGATGCACTCTTATGGCCACTCATTATTTACTATCATCTATGTTCTTTTGGTTTTTACTGTATTTTAAGTAGCACTTAACTCTAGCTATATAAAACAGACAGAAAATTAATCATAAGATGGGATAATTAACTAGTTTGTGTCTATTCTACATTAATCACTATGTCACCAGATGGCACTACAATATGGCTTACATAATAGATAAAAAAGTGTTTTTTAACTGACAGGTCTAAAAACAAATCAAGAGAAAATACAAGTGCAGCAAGTTATATGTAGATTGAACAATAAGTAAAAGCTCTTATCAGCCATAACATGAAAGGCACCAGCCTTCTTGTGCCTTCAACAGAGCTCTGACCCATCGAGACATGGACTCCACCAGACCTCTAAAGGTGTACTGTTGCATGTGGCACAAAGAGGTTATCAGAAGATCCCTTTCAACTTTCAAAAGAGGGACAAAATGTGCGAAATACCTCTCATAATGTCTCACTCATTGTTGCCCCCACAGTATAACGCCTCCTTCCTTGTGTCCCCCAAAGAAAATGCAAAAACAGAAAAAAAGTAATACCCACCTCGCTCCATTCCCCCCGCAATATAATGACTTCACTACATTGCACCTCCCTGATTCAAAGCTGCCAGGAGTGGAGGCAGGGGATGAATGGTGAAGTATGGATTGGATGGCTCCTTGTTTCACCATTGCACTCAACTCCATTTGCATCCAAATGTAGGACGTAGGTGAGGTTGTAGCTGGAACATACAGTGGGGAAAAAAGTATTTAGTCAGCCACAAATTGTGCAAGTTCTCACACTTAAAAAGATGAGAGGCCTGTAATTGACATCATAGGTAGACCTCAACTATGAGAGACAAAATGAGAAAACAAATCCAGAAAATCACATTGTCTGATTTTTTAAGAATTTATTTACAAATCATGGTGGAAAATAAGTATTTGGTCAATAACAAAAGTTCATCTCAATACTTTGTTATATATCCTTTTTGGCAATGACAGAGGTCAAACGTTTTCTGTAAGTCTTCACAAGGTTGGCACACACTGTTGCTGGTATGTTGGCCCATTCCTCCATGCAGATCTCCTCTAGAGCAGTGATGTTTTGAGGTTGTCTCTGGGCAACATGGACTTTCACACCCTCCAAAGGTTTTCTATGGGGTTGAGATCTGGAGACTGGCTAGGCCACTTCAGGACCTTGAAATGCTTCTTAGGAAGCCACTCCTTCGTTGCCCTGGCGGTGTGCTTGGGATCATTGTCATGCTGAAAGACCCAGCCACGTTTCATCTTCAATGCCCTTGCTGATGGAAGGAGGTTTGCACTCAAAATCTCACGATACATGGCCCCATTCATTCTTTCATGTACATGGATCAGTCCTGGTCCCTTTGCAGAGAAACAGCCCCAAAGCATGATGTTGCCACCTTCATGCTTCACAGTAGGTATGCTGTTCTTTGGATGCAACTCAGTATTCACTCTCCTCCAAACACGACGAGTTGTGTTTCTACCAAACAGTTTTACTTTGGTTTCATATGACCATATGACATTCTCCCAATACTCTTCTGGAACATCCAAATGCTTTCTAGCAAACTTCAGATGGGCCCAGATATGTACTGACTTAAGCAGGGGAACACGTCTGGCACTGCAGGATCTGAGTCCCTGGCGGCATAGTGTGCTACTGACGGTAGCCTTTATGTTAGTCCCAGCTTTCTGCAGGTCATTCACTAGATCCCCCCTTGTGGTTCTGGGAGTTTTGATCACCATTCTTGTGATCATTTTGACCCCACGGGGTGAGATCTTGCGTGGAGCCCCTGATCGAGGGAGATTATCAGTGGTCTTGTATGTCTTCCATTTTCTAATTATTGCTCCCACAGTTGATTCCTTCACACCACGCTGCTTGCCTATTGTAGATTCAGTCTTCCCAGCCTGGTGCAGGTCTGCAATTTTGTTTCGGGTGTCCTTCCACAGCTCTTTGGTCTTCACCATAGTGGAGTTTGGAGTGTGACTGTTTAAGGTTGTGGACAGGTGTCTTTTATACTGATAACAATTTCAAACAGGTGTCATTACTACAGGTAATGAGTGGAGGACAGAGGAGCCTCTTAAAGAAGAAGTTACAGGTCTGTGAGAGCCAGAAATCTTGCTTGTTTGTAGGTGACCAAATACTTATTTTCCACCATAATTTGCAAATCACTGAATGGTTGGACCAGGGGAATGCAGTGGACATAGTATATCTTGACTTTAGTAAGGCATTTGATAAAGTATCACATAACATTCTTATTGAAAAAATGATTAAGTATGGCTTTGATAAAAAATCAGTGAGGTGGATTCACAATTGGCTTAAAGATCGGGCACAACGAGTAATATTAAATGGCTATACATCAAATTGGAAGAAAGTAAAAAGCGGGGTGCCACAGGGCTCTGTCCTGGGCCCAGTACTTTTTAATATTTTTATAAATGATCTGGACGATTGGATTATTAGGGAACTCATAAAATTTGCAGATGATACAAAGATAGGAGGAATAGCCAACACTAGTGAGGAGAGAGAGTGTATTCAAAAGGACTTAGACACACTGGAACAATGGGCTGAGGCAAACAAAATGGTATTTAACAGAGACAAATGCAAAGTCCTACATCTAGGTGCGGTGACCAGATGGAAGGTAACGCTGCAGTTGGGATTGCGGGGTGCAAACAGCGCAGACTTGTCACGGTCTCTGGGCACGAGGGTGCAGCGCTGGTGCTGTCCCACGTTACCACCACTGGTACCGGTGATGAGGGGGCTGCACAAATGTTGGTGGTGATTGTTCCCCCGGGGCGCTTCCCCTATACTGTGCCGACTGGTGGTGTTTGGGGCGCCCTGATGTTGTCGGTGCAGAGTCAGACACAGAAACGGTTGTAAAGTTGAACTTTTACTTCCATGGGTGTGGAGGCACAAATGCTTAAACAGTTTCTTCAATACAAAACAACGGGGTACGCCTGGTGACACAGTAAAGTCCTGGGGTGCAGGGTAGACTTGATGAAAGGTGTTCCTAGCCCCTTATACTTCAGTGTTACAGCCCTAAGGTGCGTCTGAGCTCCTATTTGGCTCATAGGAGGATGCCCACCATGATACTAGTACATAATATTCCCCACTCACGTTATGTGGTCCTGATAGCTCAGAGTTTCGGGGTGCAATAGTCAGGGTGGCAGGATATTCCACAGGTCTGGCCTTGGCCCCTGGATCCTGTGATACTGGCTATGGAGCACGTGTTCCAGAATGTTCTCTCCACAGTCTCATGCTGACAAGATAATGATGCTTGACTTCCTTCAGGGCGATGGCTAGGCAGACAGGGGACAGGATCTTCTGAATAGCTGGAGTATGTCAGCTCTCCAACCTTCCTGGGCCTGTCTAGGACTTGAGATTCCTGCACTAAACTCACTGCTTTCTTCACAGGACATCACACTTATCTCCTTACCTCCTCCTCCTAACACTCCACACTTCTAACTCCTCACACGCAGGACCTTCCTGCAGGGGTGTTACCATGGGGACCCAGTGATCAGCTGACTCCTCCCCTTTTCCCAGGCGATGTCCTCCCATTGGACATTTGGTTACTATTCAATCCCATGGGAGGTGTAATGCATGTGTGAGGCTCACTAGGTGGCGCTGTGTTGTGTGAGACTCAGGACCCCCTGCTATGTCACACAGGCTATGAAGCAACAGGAAATAATACAATGCACAGAGATCACCCTCAGCCCAGCCATAGCCAGCTCTGGGATGCCACATAGGTAACAGAAATGCAAGAAGCATATATAGTATGGGAGGAATAGAACTAAGTGATAGCACAGGGGAAAAGGATTTGGGCATAATAATAGATCACAAATTCAACATGAATCAACAGTGTGGTGCTGTTGCAAAAAAGGCTAACACAATTCTGGGATGTATCAAGACAAGCATTGAATCTAGATCAAGAGAGGTAATTATTCCGCTGTACTCTGCCCTGGTCAGACCCCACCTGGAATATTGTGTACAGTTCTGGGCGCCTCAATTTAAGAAAGACATCGATTTATTGGAGCAGGTCCAGAGAAGAGCAACCAAAATGGTGGAAGGTCTGCAAACCATGTCCTACGAGGAACGGCTAAAAGAACTGGGATTGTTTAGTTTGCAGAAGAGAAGGCTAAGGGGAGACTTAATAGCGGTTTACAAATATCTGAAAGGTAGTCACAGTGCAGAGGGATCTACCCTATTCTCATTAGTGGAAGGAAGTACAAGAAGTAATGGGATGAAACTAAGGGAAAGGAGATACAGATTAGACATTAGGAAAAACTTTTTAACAGTGAGGGTAGTGAGGGAGTGGAATAGGCTGCCATGGGAGGTGGTGAGCTCTTCATCAATTGAAATCTTCAAGTGGAAACTGGATAAATATATAGCTGGGATGATTTAGGAAAACCTGCTTTTGCAGGGGGTTGGACTCGATGGCCCTTGAGGTCCCTTCCAACTCAAAAAAAAAAAAAAGAAAAAAAAATTCTTAAAAAATCAGACAATGTGATTTTCTGGATTTGTTTTCTCATTTTGTCTCTCATAGTTGAGGTCTACCTATGATGTCAATTACAGGCCTCTATCATCTTTTTAAGTGGGAGAACTTGCACAATTGGTGGCTAACTAAATACTTTTATTCCCCACTGTACCTCCCACCATACAGGACAGTGGGACAACACCGAAAATCTAGTACTGTCCCACTGAATCAAGGACAGTTGGGAAGCATGTTTGTATGTATGGTGTGATGGTGGCCTTCATGAACTGGCCTTGTTTTCACAGCAAGTCCCACAGATGCTTGATCAGAATGAGATCTACAGAATTCATTGTCATGTTCAAACCATTTATGAAAAATTTTTGCTGTTTGGTATAGGGTACACTATCCTGCTAAAAGAGGCTACTGCTTTTAGGGAATATCGTTGCCATAAAGAGAAAGCATTTGGTCTGTAACAATGTTTAGGTAGGTTGTACGTGTCTCCCTGCAGAACATTGCCCAGTGCATCTTACTGCATCTGCTGACTTTTGTTTTTACCATAGTGCATCCTGATGCCAGCACTTTTCTAATGAACACCTCAGACTATATCCAAGAAGCAAACAGGCAGTTGTCAAATCCCATCCATTACTCCAAACTTGGAAGTGATCCCACAAAGGCCTATATGAAAGAACTAAAGAGTATGATCAAGAAGTTTCCAATCCAGATCCAGAATCAGGTAAAAGGGCTTATCCCAGAGGATCCCAGGCCGGGCTGCTTCTATATGCTCCCAAAGATACACAAAGATGGCAACCCTGGGAGGCCTATCATTTCTGGCATTGGGACACTGACAGAAAACATCTCAGGTTGGGTGGAAAATCTCCTAAAACCCCTTGTCAGGGATACTCCAAGCTATATCCAGGACACCACTGACCTTCTTAACAAACTGAATGCCCTGAGCCCACTACCTGAGGATACCATTTTGGCCACCATGGATGTGGAATCCCTGTATACCAACATTCCCCACAAGGATGGAGTTGCAGCATGTCGGGTACACCTGGAAAAACAAAACCTCCCAACAGAACCAGTAGCGCAACTCATACAATTCCTCCTTAGCCACAACAACTTTACCTTTGGAGAGGCTTTATATCTACAGCGAATGGGAACTTCAATGGGGATCAGATGTGCACCCCAGTATGCAAATCTCTTTATGGCAGAACTGGAAGGAGCATATTTATCAACATGCGCCACCAAATCTATGATTTACCTTCATTATATCGATGATATCCTTGTTATCTGGACTGCAGGTGAGGAGGCCCTACTTCAATTCCATAATGACTTCAATGACTTTCACCTTACCATCAACCTTAAACTTAGCTATTCAGAGAGTGAAATTCACTTTCTGGATACCACAATATACATCAAAGACCACCGGCTACTCACATCGATATACCACAAATCCACAGACAGAACGGCCTACCTGAGAAATGACAGCTTCCATCCCAAGCACACAAGACAATCTATTATTTACAGCCAGGCTATACGATACAATCGTATTTGCTCCAACAAAGCAGACCTGGACAAGCACATCCTGAATCTGAGGATGAAATTTCTCCGATTGGGATACAAACCAAAAGTGACGGACAACCAATTAAACAAATCGGCAGCCATTAACAGAGACAGTCTGCTCACATATAAAGAGACCCAGAAAGATGCCCGAGTGCCCCTAGTTGTCACCTACAACCCACAGCTGGAGATCCTACGAAGGATTGCCAAGGAGCTCCAACCTGTGCTACATAGGGACAACAGACTCAAGGACATATTTCCAGTCCCCCCTCTCCTTTCCTTTCAACAACCACCAAACCTGAGGTGTATTATTGTCCGGAGTGCCCTGAAGGCCCTAACTGAAAATGGCATCTCACCTTGCCTAGAAAAAAGGTGCATGACCTGCAAGGACATCCACACCACTGACAGTGGACAGGGGACATTTTCCTGCAGGTGTTCCAATGTGGTGCATCTCATAATGTGTGTGTAATATCCCACCACAGGCGTCTATGTGGGAGAAACGGGGCAGAGACTTAGTCAGCGCATGAACTCACACAGATTCAACATTAATAACAGCAGAACAGATCTCCCAGTGGCCGCACATTTCTCCGGAGAAAACCACTCTATTGAAGATTTGCGGGTTGTGGTTTTAATGGGACATTTTAAGACGCAGTAGGAGAGGAAAGAATGGGAGTACAAGTTTATGCAAAAATTTCAAACTCTGCAATTTGGACTTAATATTCATGCCAGCTTCATGTCACACTATGTACAGTATGAACCGTGATTTGGACTTAATATTCATGCCAGCTTCATGTCACACTGTGTATGAACTGTGAGGGTCACAAATCACTAGCTCATTGCAAACAGATAACAGTAAATAACTTCTCTACTTAGATTGCATTTTGTTGATTTTTTTAAGGACTCTAAAATCCTTTGAAGACCATGTGTATAGGGTATAAAAAATCTGTGAATTTTCAGTTCTTGTATAACACCATGTCTGATGAAGGAAGCTAGTACTTCCGAAAGCTTGCCATCAAATATACTCAGTTAACCTCTAAAAGGTATCGCCTGATTTCTTCACTCTTCCACTACTTTCAATGGCTAACACGGTACAACATTATACTAGCACTTTTCTATATAAGTGATGCTCTTAACTGTCCAAATGAAGTTAAAGAAAATGTGATTCCATTACTCCATGGGTCACTTCTAATGAATTGGAGTTCTTACTCTTCCAATATGAACTCCATTTCACTAGTTCAAAGCGACATAGGTCTGCATGCCTGAATAAATGGGACTCTTGGAACAATCTGTCACATATCCAGCTGCTCCTCTGAAAGCATCATATCAGTTTATAACATACTTTGCTATAATCCACCTCCATAAATAACTTTGGTTTATAATTTAACCTGCTTTTTGTAAGCATGTATAGTTTGCTTCAACACTACTGTTCTAGTCTTTCACAGTTTATGTATTCGTATTGTTGTCCACTATGACATGTCTGAGATTCATGTATCTAACTTGATTCTTATATTGATATGCTTTGTAAAAGCGGGTTAGACTACTGTTATACAGGCTATGATTTTTGCCAATGTATGAATCTTGGTTTATTTTTTCTTTGTGGAAACATTTTATATGTGGGACGTGTTCCAATATATTTACTTTGCTAGTTTTAATTTTCCACACACATAACTGAAATGTGGGCTGTAATAACTCCATCGCTGGTTTAGTAGTTCACCTTCCTTGGATTACTATTAGTATGTACTAACTATTCCATACCCACTCCACATCTTCTGTATCCCATTCATCTAGCCATCACAATATGGCCTCATAACTGATTTTGTGTATGTGTATGTTCATCAAGGTCTCAGGGGAGATGTTACTTCTTTAGGCCTTATGACAACTAAAATAGTGCTATATATGTAAGCAAATCATAGAATGTAAGCTCTTGCGAGCAGGGCCCTCACTCCTATTGTATGATATATTTATATCTTTGTCACATTGTAATGTCTCATATTGTCTGTTCATGTGTCCTATGATTTGTAAAATGCTACAGAGTATGTTGGCGCTATATAAATAAAGTTATTATTAATATTATTATTATTATTAATAAATGCTGAAATCTTGTTGAAATGCATGATCCTTGTAATACAAAGGGTATGAAATCAGTTTATTTCTCGGCCTGCTGAAGAGTTAATAATGCATGAACGGAGCAGTCACACTGTCTTTTTGGCCCTGACATGGTTCAGCTCTTGTTGCGTCTTTGTGGTGGTAATCTTGAACATGTGTGGTCTGCAGTAATAAGCTGAATACTCTAGCTTAAAATGTAAGTATATTTTTTATCATAAATCCATGGTGCATGTGACGATAACCTTGTAATATAGTTTATTAAAGAAAATCCAGTTTCTTCACTTATATGCCTCCTTTTCCTACTGATCACATTTGTAAAATAGAAGTTTATGGAGAAGGAGGAGGAAGAAAATAGAGAGCTCCTCAAAAGAGACCATTCTCATTCACAACACAGCTGGGCTGTCAGGAATTACTAACCAGCCTTCCTGAAAGAAATGATTTATTTAATATTGTAGACAACCTGATATCTCTTTCTTTTTCCTTCTCCTGCTCCTTCTCCATAGACTTCAGTGTAAACTGGCACTGATAGTGTATGGAGTATGGACTGAAATCACGGAGATAAGTAAACATGGATGTAATTTTTAAAGACACCTTTTCTTTAGTAAAGTATATTGCAAATTTTGTTCCCTTCACCTACACTACTGATGTATGAAAAAAATAAAAGTTTATTTTACGTGTAGACAAGTCTCTGTTAATGTACCAATATTGAAAAATCTATTGGCTCACAGTATCATTTGATTATGTCCCTAATGTCATTTCTGATAAACTCCCCCAAAATCCCTCTATGCAACCAAGTAAATGTAATATATTTGTGTTCAAGATAATTTTTCGGTGTCATTTGCATGAATAGTGGAGACGGTTTTATTAAAGTTTTACCTTTGCAGTAATAAGATTATAGATAAACTCACAGTGCTTTCTAGAAATAAAAATAATAATAAAAAAAAGTAAAAAGTAGTACTTCAAGTAAGCTTCAAGATATGTCATCAATAAATAACATTGCTGTTCAACAATCTAGCCTTGAGGGCTGATGTGTTAGTTGCATATTAGAGAAGGATCGAAGGCGGGATGACAGTTTATTATTGATTTAAAGCACCAGCCCAGCTTTGTAATGCTCAAGCAGCATTTGTTATTGACAAATGATCAGCGCGGTATTAACACTGCTAATCTCTATTAGTCACAGCAACAGTTCATGATTTCATCTGTACATTTTACTGTAAAGATAGGACAAGATGGAACCGAAAGATCAGAATATCCCATATGCACATGGGTGTATTTAAGATCCATATTACATGGATTCTATATACAGTAAAATGAACAAATGGTCCAATATTACAGCAAAGCTGTCCCTATAATATGATTCCTATAAAGTGATCCTGATAAGTTCGGTTTATGCTCTATTTGATAGCAGTATAAGATAGAAGAAAGAAAACTGAGATTTGTGATGCATAGGTATATAGGATACAGAGCAAGATTTCCAAGTAAAAAGCAGAGTAAATCTTGACAGGACTCCTAGGAGAGACAGACTTATTTTTTTCACACAAAATAATGGATAACCTTCTATGTACATACCCAAATACATGGAAAGCTCACAATCAGCCTGTGTGACCACAGCTAGTGCGGCACAAATGTCCTTAATGAGGATCTATCAGTTCTGATTTGTCTGTTTTTTTTTTTTGTTTTAATACTTGTATTTTCCTTTAAGTTGCAATACTGAAGATATTTTCTTGGAAATCTGCATTGTTCTGTCCCTCTTTTATTTCTCCTACAAATGTATAACTAAGTTGACATCTGGGTGTGGCCATTTGGGGGGTGTCCCTGCATAGGCTGACACTGTTCAGTCAGTGCTGACAGTGGCAACCTGTTGTGTAGTGGCAGTCTGTACTTTACTGCATACCTCTTTGACAAGGAAAATAGTACCACTCAGTTTAATTGGCTTCAGCAGTCACATATGTACACAATAAGTCGTTGCTGGAGACTGGGAAAAAACGGTGGGGGACTATGTTAAAATCAGTACAGGATGACCAAGGGAATGATGGGTAAATACAGTTTGCTGCTATTTATATTTTACATGATTATATGGGGAAAATACACACACACACCAAAAAAATGCATTGTGTGTAAAAAATTACAAAATTTACAATGCATATGGATGAAGTTTGTTACAAAGCATATATTTATTTTCAGAAAAAAAAATCCCAAAGCCATATCTAAAAATTTTAAAAAAATATATAAACAATATAGACAAATGTTTTTGTGTCTATATCCCATCCTAGGCAAAAGTTTTGCTCTTCTTTAAATACATATTAACTTACACTTTATTGATATTTTTTTAATATCGTATATATATATTATTCATGTAGCTTCACAGGGGCCCAGTAGGTCAGGGGGCCCTGTCATCGTAGAAGCAACTTTCTACTTTATATTAGATTGCATGTAAATTCCTAAGCGAATGCATTTTGTGGCTAACAATTACTATAGGATTGTTAGAGAGACATAAGTGTCATAAGGGTGCTTTATGCTGAGATAATAGAAAACAAGGAGCCCGTATCTGTTCTTGCACAAGGGCTCTCGGCTGTCTGTGCCTGCCTATGATTAGTTCTGTTTGTGAACTAGATATTGGCATAAATGTATACAACTTATATATTCTCTGTACCTAAAATCAGAGTTTCACCTTACTGGTTTTATACTTCAACTTAAATTTTATGTTGTAATATGACTTGAATTGACTTATTTTGTCACAGACTGATGCAAGGAAAAATGCTTGTTTGAAATTGTTACCTTTCATATAACCTGGATACATCAGTTAAAAAATTGAGGAGAAATAATTGGAAGCATCAGACTTGTCGACATTTTGGTTTCCACTTTATGATTAAAATAAAGATGCTTGAAGATAAACAATAATAGATAAGAACACCGTCTAAGACCTGGGGGTACACATTGATTGGAAAAGAGGAATAAATGACTTTGACTGTGCTTTTCACAGTATAAAAGAATGTCTCATCTCCCACATGTTTAGATGGCAGAATCAATAAAAACTGTTATTATAATACACTGCAAATGTCTCTCTTTCCATTTTTATCTTCTGTTTGAACAAAGGGAAGCATCACGACTTTCAGAGCCATAGTCGAAGCTTTTGACACAGCCTTTTTCATTTTCTTTTCACTTTTAGCCAATTGAAATGCCAATTAAAATGCTGCCGTTAGAAAAGCAAATGATTGTTTAGATGAGTTCACACATGTTGCCCTTTTATAGTTTATGGTTTGTATTGACTGCCTTTCTAAAGTTATTAACAGGTTCCACTATAAGGAATCATAAAAACTCCCTGTGAATTTCCATTTAACTTTGCAGGAAATTTATATCTATCAAATAATGCAAGTAATACTTAAATGAAAATATACAAGTGAATAAGCAGATACTAACTTAGAATAGTATCACATAGTCTTGGTTATTTTAGCCAAAAGGTCATTTTTATTTTCTATTAATATTCTTAATATGAACCCATCCTAACGGATTAAAAACTATTCATTATTCACCTATAAATAGGTCATCTGTGAGATACCTTTATGAAGACAAAGACAAGCCAAAGGGGACTTCTACCTATGCACGAAATTGAGATGTAAACTAATCACAGTAGCTTGTAGGGCTGTCAGCACAGTTTACAATGATATATTTCTTATTCAGGACTTCTACACCATTCTTGTAAAATCGTCCTTTTATTCCTATGCAAATGAGCAGAAAAGGGCTTTAGATACATGGCTTTCCATCAATGGGCTTCACTATCTGCTGCTGCTAACTGCTTCTCAGCCATGTCCCCGCTAGTTGACTGACATCTCTCTCCTCTGCCTCAGCCCTCAGTACTAACTGTACTGTGCTTGTCTGATGATGTCACACTGCACCTAGAGGTGAAGGAAGCTGTCTGGAATTGGTGGAGATGATTAAAGGTCCTCTTTAAAAAATGAATTCATTTAAGTGAGTTTATCACCTCTACCAGCCATTTTAAACCACAGGTATAGCAGTGTAGAGGCTCTCAATACAAGACAAACCACACCTTATAATATTGATGAGCCCATGGGATGCCTATAAAAAGCCATTTTAATGTATATGCAAATGAGGTCCATAGAGGAAAGGTGATTTGTCTTCAATCCTTGAGCACAGCGGCATCATCAGTAAACAAGTCCATCCTGACTTTTAGAGTTTGTCCTCCTGGGCAGTGGCAGATCATTGCCATAGAGCCCTGGCATCACTGACTACCACGTTGAATTCCTGCACATGCGCTGTATGCTTTTGTAGACCAGGACGTGCCTTATTGTGTGCATATCGATTGAATTGTCTTTTTACACACATTCCATTGGACTCAACAACATTACAAACGTACTGTTTGACTTGTATTCAGAGCTTCTACAGCACTATACCGGTCTTTTAAAGTGTTTGAAGAAGGTGATAGGCTCCCGTTAAAGAAATATATTTGTTTCTACTTTTTGATCTCCTAGCATACTGCCACAGGGAGAAGTATCATAATACAGGCACCTATACACTTAAGTAGATGCACACAGTCACATATAATAATACACAAAAATTTTAGGCAGGTGTGGAAAAAATGTTAAGTAAGGATGCTTTCATAAATAAAAGTGTTAATAGTTTAATTTTGCCAATTAATGAAATGCAAAGTTAATGAACAAAAGAGAAATCTAAATCAAATCAATATTTGGTTTGACCACCCTTTGGAGAAGAAGTCCTGGAAGTTAAGTTAAGGTGTATTCCCCAAAAAGACCTGACCTCAATATCATCCAGTCTTTCTAGGATTACATGAAGAGACAGAAGGATTGGAGCAAGCCTACATCCAAAGTAGAATTGGCCTTAGTTGACCAAGATGGGAGCAACCTCTCTGCTGAGTTCCATCAACAACTGTTTGCAAGTGTACCTAGAAGAATTGATGCTGTTTTGAAGGCAAATATTGATATGATTTAGTTTTCTCTTTTTTCATTAATTTTGCATTTTGATAATTGACAAACATAAACTATTAAAGCTTCTATTTTTTTAAAGCAATTTTTGCACAGTACTGTATTATTGCACTTAAAGAGAAGTTCATGTAATTCTCTGACACCGTACACTTTATATGGGTGGTGGTGGTGCTAGTCGAGGGGTTCTCTAACCCGTTCCATAATATTTCAAAATCACCGCACACACCGTACGGTTCTTTAGTGAAATAGTGCAAGTATTTATTTTCCGTTTTTACACAGTTTAGGCAAGATATTCCATACATCACAACGCCATGTTGGTTTTAGACACAAATTATTGTAGGATCAAAAGTAGCATGCAATATTTTGTTCTGAAATATGAACTTCATCAGGCATGATCCTAAGTGCAATGATAAAATAAACAGAAGTACTATTTATAATGTTATATGTAACATATGTGCGGTCAAAAATATATGGCTGATAATGGACATGGTAAGTTGGCACATAAAAAATGAAAAATAACAGTTGAAAGTATATAGGTGATTTATACAAGGGGAAGCGGGGGAGGACAAGGAAAAAATAAGTAAAAAGCTAATAATATTGAAGAAAAGTAAAGATTCAAGGTTAGAGGCATATAGGTAGGGACATGTATACAGAAGTATATGATTGTATGTAGAGAAAGGGAAGAGCATGGAGGGAAAAATATCTAATAATAGGAGACAAAGGAGACACAATAGGGATGATTTAAAGGTAAGGTAGGACACACATAAAATGCATAATGCAAGGTTATGATTAAATGATTAATGTAGTCACTAATGAAGTTTACATACCATTGGTGGTGCAGTGGAGATGCATAAAGGCGTTGGTGGTCTAGGGAGCTTGTATGCAGGAGGCTCTTAAATAGGAGTTTCTGAACAGAAAGAGTAGTTTCTTCTAAGTAGGCTGGGAACAAAATTTCTGCAGATGTGTTTGGGAAATTTCCAATAAATTAATTTAAGCATACCTGAGATAAACACATGTCTAACTTAAGATAAAATGGGCAGACTAGATGGAATATGGGGTCTTTTTTACCATCAATATTCTATGTTACTATGTGTGGTAAAGTGTATCGTAAAATTGTGGACGGAGTGTACATCTCACCTGGTTCCCTCAGCCAGGCAGGGCAGCAGAAATCCAGAAGGATACATGTTGCTTTAGCAGAACGTAGTCTGCTAGGGCTCTTTGTTCGTTACATGGGCTGGATTTCCTGGACTGGAGGACAGGTTGGCAGTGGGAGTCTTCCAGTCCACACCCCTAGTCCACTACTGGTTTTTCCCTAGTCCTGATATTCATTACTGGGGAAGGAAGCCTGATAAAAGGAGGGTTGATAGGTTTGCAGCCTGAGAAAGAGAGCACCCCTGGAGTGGGTGCTGTGGACAGTTGCTACTGTGTTTGGTGTCAGGTATTAGGCCTGCACTGAGTTAGTGAGGCATCCTGTTGTATTGTTAGAGTCAGACAGGCTTGTTTTGTTTGCACAGTATTTTTGTGCTGAAACATTTGAATAAAAGCACCCTTGGAGTTTGAAACCCGTTGGCTGTGTGAACGTTGTCATTGCAGACCTCCACCGTGTGAGCTGATCCCTACATATGATAAAAAGGAAATGCTGCATAGTTCAGTTCTGATGCTTTATGTCTACTGTCAATGCTTCCAGTTAGGGTGAGCATGTGTAGTCAGTTTGCAGCTATGTACTGTACAGTATTCCTACACACCAAGTTGTGATGCACTGTATCAGTGAGCTTGGTACAAACACTATTCTGTTGCCAGTTAACTGGTTATCCTATTTTGGACTACCTGTCGTAGTTACTAACTACTGTATACTAAGAACACCTTGACATTTAATTAGATTCTCTGATGCTGTGACTAAGTTGTCTGCACATCACAATTTGGCCTTAGTTATTCACAACATTACGCTTATATCTCCCTTCTTGACTGGTGCTGTCGTAGTTTTAATATGATAGCTGATCAGTGTATATAGTACCAGCAGAGGCGTAGCTAGCGAGGGGGCAGAGGGGGCGGCTGCCCCGGGCCCACTAAATTTTTGGGGCCCACCCCAGGGCCTCCATTAATACATCCTTTATTTCTAACTAGATCGGTGTCTGCAGACACCGATCTAGTTACAATGCTTCCTGGTGCTTAACTGTCTTGTAAACCGCAAGCCACTTCAGGCCTGCGGTTTACAAGACGCCGAGACTACAGACGGATGTCTGCTTCTCAGCACGGGCGGCGCGATGACGTCACAACATCGCGCTGCCCGCACTCAGATACAGACGTCATGCGCGTGGACTGGGAGGAAGCGGCGGCGGTGGCTCCATTCAACATCATCGCTGGTGAGTATGACTTTTTTTTTGTGGGTATATTAATAGAATAAGGGGTGGTTAGGAGGGGGAATATAACTAGAAAGGGAGGATTAATTAGGAGGCATTATGATGATGGGGGGTCATTTATATAAGCGTTATTAGGGGGTATTATGAATACAAGGGGGAGGTTATTTATATAAGGGGCCATTAGGGGGCATCATTTATATTAGAAGGCATTATGAACATAAGGGGTGGTCATTAATATAAGGGGTCATTAGAGGTGCAGTATGTATGTCAGGGGGAATCAGGGGCATAATATGAGGGTCAATTAATTTAATTAACGTTGCACTTGCACCTTATTAAGAATAAGGCCCCACGTAGCGGGCTGCAGGAAAAACCATGGTGGTAACATTGTGGTTTTTCGCGCAGCGCTTTTCACAGAAGGTCTGCAGAGGTTTCCCCTTTTCAATACACCTATATGGAAACCGCCAGTGTTTCTGTAGGTATAACTGACATGCTGCAATTTCCAAAACCGCAACGGTTTTGGAAATCGCAATGTGTCTGCTGCATGTATTTTTCCGCAGTGTGTGGATGGGATTTGCTAGAATGTTGTGGTTTTTTTTCAGTGGGTTTTCGCCACATGGAGCCCCCAACCCTACTTTGCAGTATAATATGCACAGCGGATAATCTGCGATTTCCAAAACAGTCGGTGTTTTGGAAATCGCATCATGTCAATTATACCTACAGAAATGCGGGCGGTTTCCCTATAGATATAATTGAAGCAGAAAGTCTGCAGAGGAAACCTCTGCGAACTTTCTGTGCAAAGTGCTGCTGGAAGAACCGCGATGCATCGCCGCCGCGGTTTTTCCCGCAGCTCTTTTTTGCTGCGGTACGCCACGTGGGGCCTTAGCCTTAAGGCGTTTTCCAGCTCATTTTTATTGATGTTCTATCCTCAGAATAAAACATCAATAAGAGATAAGTGATTTCCCAATGATCAGCTGTATGAAGGGGCTATGGCGCCTGTTTATAACATACACTGTCTGTTTATAGTGACCGTGTGATGTCATTCCAATCTTGTCACATAGATGTGTATAGGACGAGACTGTAGTTACATTACATGGCCGCTATGAGATGAATGACACTGTGCAAACAGAGAAGGGGTCACGGCGCTTACACAGGTACTACGGGTCATTCAAACAGTTGTTCCTTGGGGGTCCGGGTATTGGACCCCCAAAATTTTTTTTTTCCCTTTTTTTTCCTTTTTAATTAGGAAACACCTGGGGCATTATTAATAAGGGGCAAACTATTTAAAGAGGACCTTTCACGTCCTCATGTTTATGCGGTTTTACATACCGCTAGAAAGCCGACAGCGCACTGAATTCAGCACACTGCCGGCTTTCCTGTTATATGCCCCGGGGCTGGAGATATCGGGGTCTAAATTTCACCATTCACTGTCAGAAGGGCATTCCTGACTGTCTAGCTGCGCTGTGAGGAACGCCCTCCCTGACTGTGCTCGTCCATAAACTTGTACTAGGGGGGGCGTTCCTCACAGCTCAGCGTCATCACTGGGCTGAGTACACCCCAGTACAATTCTATGGACGGGTACTGTAAGGGAGGGCGTTCCTCACAGCGCAACTAGACAGTCAGGAACGCCCTTTTGACAGTGAACGGTGAAATTTAGACCCCCGATATCTCCAGCCCCGGGGCATATAACGGGAAAGCCGGCAGTGTGTTGAATTCAGCGCACTGTCGGCTTTCTAGCGGTATGTAAAACCGCATATACATGAGGACGTGAAAGGTCCTCTTAAAGGGGTGCAAAGGGAAGTTATTAGTTTAAAGATGCACTTGGGGGTATTATTCATTATGGGGGGTTATATTATATATTTTATAATTGGGGTAGCAGCAGGATGGGGGCTTTGTGCAATGTGGGTCAGGTGCCTGGAAAAGTGAGGAGCCAAAGATGTTTGTGTTGCAAACGTTACAGAGACTGGAAGAAGTGGTCATGGCCGTCCAGATGAAAGAGATGCGGAATATGAACGATTAGTCAGAGACGTCACCGGTAAGTCACTAAATGCTACTGCCCTGTATTCACCTAAATCGTCTGCAGAACCCACTATATACCACTATACGCTCACCGTATACTGATAGTATCGGTATACAAACATGTCCAAGTAGGGGGCCCACTTGGACATGTTCGCCCCCCCTGTGCTAAACCCCTAGCTACGCCTCTGAGTACCAGTAAAAGTTTGAAGGTACCTACATAAAGAAGATTTTATTCTCATGTCTACAATATGTTTATAACCAGGAGTTATAATGAGGATCATGCAGGTGTTTTCTGCCCTGTTGTGTAGACATGGTGTGTCTGAGGACATTCTGACAATATACTACTGGCATCTATATCTCAGGGCTGCCATCAGCTCTTCCTCGCCATTGTTTTTTTGCATGCCTCTGTTAGGGTGGGGACTAAGATCCCTGGGTTATGTTGCTGTAGTCCTAATTGATAAGAAGTTACGAGCTCGGGAAACAGACAAGCTGACACACTGAAAGTATCATGTGTTGAATGCTTCGATTTATTGGTTGGCAGAACAAGTTTATATAGGAAACACAATAATCTATATTTAGTCTTCTGTTACGCTGTTCTATACGTCCAAAAAACGGTTTAGACCAATCTCAGGGTTGTGCGTCAAACAGGGACATTTCTTAAGGTCAGCAAAAGGCCACATGACATCTGGGGTCAAAGATTAGCTTTTTTGCAACATAAACATAAGCATGTCTGCATCCTGTGCAGACATTTGATCCGGAACTCATAATGAGCTTACTACACTCTTTTGTTCCTTTGTTTTCCTTATCTATATGTATATAAATATATACATTTTAGCAAGTAAAACATGTTTAACCCTTACATTCTCCCCCATTTTAGACATCTAATAACTTTTCCAATGAGTACATTCACCTTTAGGTGCCAGTCCAGCTGGATTCCCCATTGGAGTTGTCATTAGGTGTCTACCACTTATATTTATCACGATTACAGTGATTAATACAAATAAAAACGATTTTTACAAAGCAATATATCAGTAATATAATCATTGCTATTTGTATGACCATCTGGATCAATCCTGCCACCCACCCACCTATACCTTTAAACCAATTGACTGGATTTAAGAATGAAAATGTTTCAGACCACCAACTGTCTTTGTTCTGAACATTCATCCTCTCATACTCTTTTCTTAGCCTGTATACTTCCTCCACTTTTCGTTTTTCTTTGATATTACCTTCTGGGTCAATGTAGTGGCAGCATGTAGGTCCCACTATCTGGCACATTCCTCCCTGAGCTGCAGTTATATAGTCTAATACCAATGTGTGTTGTTTAGTGACTATTATCAATTGATTCTGTACTGCAATAGTGGTATTAACTATCCCCAGAATTTCCCATATTTGATCATCGAGATAGTCAGTACTTTGCACTAGCTTGTCCCACATCTGCATTATCGTAGGATATATGAGTATTGTGCTTATTATCTTATTCCCAGTGCTTGACTGTACCAAGTGACGTCTACCACTTTTCCTAGGGGTGTTGTCTGCAGCTCTCTTGTACAGAGTGTGTTTAGGTATGGATTTCGTATTTAATTTATCAACAACAAAGGTAGCAGGAGTAAGTCTTACTATTGTACATGTGCCCTTCACTCCCACTGGTAATCACTTATACGCTCTGCTGCCACATGCCCAATACATCTGAGGAGGTAAATCGTATAAGGCTGAGTGTTGCGTAATAAGTTTGTGCACAAGATCCACAAAGCCAGATACATTCTTTAGCATACACCAAGAGGGTAGTTTACCCAGTGCTCCACAGTACCCCAGGTCTCGATTTCCACAAACAAATGAAAAGTTCTTTTTCCTGTAAAGCCTTTCTTCAACCATCTTACTCACACACTCTATGTTCCCGGGTATCCCTTTACACGTATGATTGTCTCCCTCTACAAATAGGTGTGCATATTCCCAGGAAGTATTGTGTACTGTTCTTTCTATGACCCAAGGTGCCCAAAAATCACTTCTTTTCTGTCCATCATTCCCAAAACTTATCTGTATCTTGGTCTGGGGAATTTTACCCAATATGGTGGCAGTGGATCTATTCCTAAAAACCCATCTTTCCCCACTATATGCTACGTATTGGATATTCTTATTGTTTCCAGTAAGGTTACCTTGCCACCACGGATAGTCTGTCCACCCCACTATTGGTATCCCCACAGTAACATTTGCCCATGACCTGGTCTTGAAGTCACCTGCAACATTATCTAGACACCCTGGCCACTGCAGTAGTTCGTCAATAGGGACAGGTATGGCCAGAAAGGGTAAGCTAGTGGAGGTGATAGGAGAGTGTGTACAGATCCAGCAATCCTTGAGGGTATAGTTAAACCCTTCCATCATCACAAGATGGTGTTTAATAAACTTATTGTCCACTTCTTTAATTCCCTGAAGGGATTTTCAGGTCTCACCGATTGTGAGTCCTCTTAGAAGGCACAAAACGAATAATGTCCATTTCTTCATCCTTGCTCACGTTCAAGGACCTTTTTACAATGAGAAGCGTGTATCCAGTTAGGCTTTCCTTCTAGTTTGACCGAAGTGGCAGTTGTCAATAGTACTTGGAAAGGGCCATCAAATCTAGGTTCAAGGGTTTTTCTGACGTGTCTTTTCACAACCACCCAATCGCCAGGCTGCAGGCTATGTGTCCCTGAAAAATCAGAAGGGTCTGGAATAGAAGAGAACACTTGTTTATGTGTTACTTTCAGTCTTTGACACAAGCTCTGAACATAGCTGGCAGTGCTGTCATAATTGAGTTGTAAAGTCTGAGGAAAATACAACCCTAACCTAGGCACACTTCCAAACAATATCTCAAATGGTGATAACCCTGTCCTCCTGTTAGGAGTAGTCCTTACTGAATATAAGGCTAAGGACAGGCATTCGGGCCAGGGCTTTCCTGTCTCTGCCATGGCTTTTTGAATCTTCAACTTGAGTGTACCATTCAACCTTTCCACTTTGCCTGAACTCTGAGGATGGTAGGGTGTGTGGAAAGCTTGCTCAATCCCTAATGCAAACATTATTTCTTTCATTATCTCACCTGTGAAATGTGTACCTCTATCAGATTCTATCACCTCAGGTATCCCGAATCTACACTCAAGCTCAGACATCAATTGCCCTGCTCACAGGGTAGGCCTCAGGCCATCCTGAAAACAAGTCCACACATACCAATACGTATTCGTACGTTCCAGACTTAGGCAACTGTATGTAATCTATTTGTATTCTCTGGAATGGATACAGGGATTTTGGTGTACATTTGGTAGGTGTTTTAACTACCTGTCCTGGATTGTGTAGAGCACATATGTGACATGCTTTTACGTGATTACTAGCAGCCCTTCCAAAACCTGGGGCAAACCATAATTTACCCACTAATGACTCCATGGCATTTCGAGAGGCATGCACCTTACCGTGGGCCAAACCAGCCATTTGGGGGTATACTGCTGCAGGTAGACACAGTCTATCCCCCATTTTCCACGTTCCTTCATACTCTCTGGCACCAGCCTTTTTCCATTTTTCAGTTTCCACACTGGTTACATTAGAGTACAGCCCCTTGGGGTCTGTTAGGTCAATGTTCATTTTGCTCACCTGGTTGAGACCCTTCCATGGCAGCAGTGCTGCTGCTTTGGCTGCTGTGTCAGCCTTCTCATTTCCAATACTTTCAGGGTCTCTTCCTTTTGTGTGAGCTCTGACTTTCACAATTGCCAACTGCTTAGGGAGCGATATGGCCTCCATCAATCGACTTACCGAATCTCCATTTTTGATTGGCTTGCCCTGTGCCGTCAGGAAGTTTCTAGACCTCCATATAGGACCATAATCATGCGCAATGCCAAAAGCATACCTGGAGTCAGTGTAAATGTTTGCTGTGCTATCTTTAGCTATTTTGCAAGCCTCTGTAAGGGCTTTCAATTCAGCTTCTTGAGCTGACATGTGTGGTGGAAGGGCTTCTTGTACTATGATGTCGTGTGTAGTGACTACAACATACCCTGTAACAAATTTGCCTTCATCTGTTAAGTACCTAGAACCATCCACAAACATCTCATAGTCAGAGTTCTGTAATGGGATATCCGTGACATGGCTGAAGCCCACCGTCTCTTGGGACATTAGGGCCACACAGTCATGCTCATGTTGACTGTCAAACAAGTCATCTTCTGAGAGGGAGTTTAAAAATATCTCATCATCTACTCCCCCCTTTGAATCATGAACTCCTACTGGTAGAAGAGTTGCAGGATTCAAGGTCAAACAATGCTGAAATGAGATGTTGGAGGAGGATTACAGAGCAAATTCCATTTTGCTCTGTCTTGCCAAGGAAAGATGACGTCTGTCTACCTGTGTGAGGATTGCATGGATGTTATGTGGTATATATACCACCAAGGTGTGGTCTAGGACAATGTCTGAGCTCTTTCCAAGAAGGGCTTGTACTGAAAGTACAAGCCTTATACAAGAGGGTGTTCCTCAGGCTACGGCATCTAAACGTGCACTACAGGATACCACGGGACACTTTCTATCCCCATATTGTTGTGTGAGAACTGCAGTAGCATGTCCCATCATCTCAGTGACATAAATTTGAAAGGGCTTCTGATAGTCAGGCAGGCCTAGGGCAGGTGCACTAACTATCTGGAGCTTAAGTTGATAAAATGCATCCAAAGCCTCTGATGTCAGACTGAATGGTTTAGAGAAGAGACAGTCATACAAGGGCTGCATGGTCAGGGATGCAGATCTGATCCATGGCCTACAGTATGGGATGGGATGTTGGTACTTGCATTTCTCTTACCACTTTGGTTCGTTCATCTGAAAGATGTTTGGTACCTTGGCTGAGACAGTGACCCAGAAATACCACCTTTTGCTTGCAAAATTGCAGCTTGTCCTTACTGGCCTTGCAGCCGCTCTGGCAGAGGAAACACAACAGGCTTATGGAAGCAGCTTCACATGTCTGTTTATCTGGGGCACAAAGAAGAAGGTCATCAACATATTGCAACAATACAACATCATCAGAGGGAGGGCCCCAGGCATTCATGATCAGAGTGAGACACCTTGTGAACTGATTTGAACTATTTTGCGCTCCTTGTGGTAGGACTGTCCAGGTGTATTGTTTACCTCTAAAGGTGAAGGCAAACAGGTACTGGCAGTCGGTATGCAAGGGCACACTGAAAAATGCATTACAGAGGTCCACAACACTATAATATGTGGTCTCTGTTGGGACCGCAGACAACAAAGGTATGAGGGTTGGGCACTACCGGGGTCTCTAGCAAGGTCACTTTGTTTAGTTCTCTCAGGTCATGGACCATATGGTAAGTATCTGGTTCGCCCTTTTTGCCCTTCTTTTTGACAGGGAACAGTGGTGTGTTGGCCACTGACGTACATTCTTTTAAAGCCTTAGCTTTTAACAATTCTACTATAGTTACGGCTATAGCATCCTCTTGGGCGTGTGTCAATGGGTACTGTTTGATTCTAGGTGGCTGTGCTCCTGGTTTCAAGTTTACCATAACAGGAGGGACATCTAGTTTACCTAGATCTGTTTTACTTGTTGCTCACAAACTTTCCGCGACCTGAGACAATAATGCATTTTCTTCTTCAGTGAGAGTGAACACCGAATGTGGAGTATTCACTATCGCAGATACTAAACAAAGTATCTTGTGATTGGTATGTGTGGTTTGTACATAAGCCTCACCAGAGGGGTGCAGCATGATGTTACAACCCAACACTCCCATCACATCGGTACCTAATATATTGTCTGAGGTGTTAGAGACAAGGTATCTAGTTAGAATTCTACATCCTTGAAATGATGTCTCTATGGGGTCTGTTTGGTCAAGGGTAACAGGGAGACCTGACACTCCCTGAACCACCTGGCTATCTCCTGACAATGGTAGGTTAAATTTGTTAACGATGTCTTTACTGACACAAGATTTTGTTGCCCCAGTGTCTATTAGGAACGGCACCTCCTTTCCATTAATCAATACAGGTTGGAAAATTTGAATGCCTCTCTCTGCTGAAGATAAGAGGAACACTGTGGCGGGAGGGCCTGACCTTCATTGTGAGTTATCCTGGCCTTGATTAGGGAAAGGCAGGCAGCTTCTAGACTGTCTTTTGTTATTGTCACTTTGCTTGGGACACCAGCAATCTCTAGCCAAGTGTCCTTGTTTTCCACAATTAAAACACTTCCTATTTTCCCTCTGTCCCTACCTTCAATTAGGGCATATATTCCCCTTTGTAATTTGTGCTCCTGGATTTGTCCTGCATGGTCTAGTCTCTATTGGTCCCAAAATTTACTATCAATCAGTCCTGTCTTGTGAACCCCTGCTCTTTTAAAGATCATTTTTACTTGGGCGGCAACTTCTTTCCCTTCCCTTATCTCTATTAGTTCATATGGGGTGTACCATATCTTAGAGGGTCCCTTCCCCATATTGGCTGGTAGCTAATCAGCCGTGAATTCCCACTCCTCTAGGGCAATTAAGACAATAGAGGGTCACTTTGACTTCTCTAGTGGGAACTCCCAAACAGACACTCTGTTTTCCTTGAACTAATTCTTAATGTGCAAGTTCTGGTGTAGTGCTCAGGGCAAAACCTCAATTGGTTTCCACAGACTGAACTTTCTGCCTGTGTCCCCTTACCGAAACACACCTGAATTATTGCACGTACCTGCGCGGATTCTACTCAGTCCTTCGTGCTACTATTCGGGTCTCATTCGACCCTGACCGTCCAGACACAGCTGGAGGCTAGTGTTCCAAAACAAGGACTTTTCAATCACTCAGTACTTTTCTTTCCGGACCTTGTCCGCAACTCTAAGGGTTAAGGATGGAGAATATCTCTCCCTTCTTGTGCCGCCTTATACACTTTATAACAGATGTAACAACTAAATGACAGTATGATCAATAGACAAAGACTGATGTATACTATCTCCCACTCCACTACAGACAACATACCCTTTAGTTAAGGTTCTTCCGTACTATATAACATGGCATCAAGTGTCACAAAAACATGCAGCAACTAACCTCACCCATCGACACACAGGATCAAAGACACGTAGGAGCTCAGATAAGTTATTTGGCAAGACAAGGGCTTACCTTACAGCGCTGTTTTATTTATCTGAGGTCCTCCGGTCCCGTCTCCAAATCGGTCGGTGAGTGGATTGGCACGCTATCGGCTGCACATCGGACGATTATCGATGCCCCACGTTTCTGGGCATCAGTTGTTAGGGTGGGGACTAAGACCCCTGGGTTATGTTGCTGTAGTCCTAATTGATAAGAAGTTACGAGCTCAGGAAACAGACAAGCTGACACACTGAAAGTATCATGTGTTGAATGCTTCGATTTATTGGTTGGCAGAACAAGTTTATATAGGAAACGCAATAATCTATATTTAGTCTTCTATTCCGCTGTTCTATACGTCCAAAAACCGGTTTAGACCAATCTCAGGGTTGTGCGTTAAACAGGGACATTTCTTAAGGTCAGCAAAAGGCCACATGACATCTGGGGTCAAAGATTAGCTTTTTTGCAACATAAACATAAGCATGTCTGCATCCTGTGCAGACATGTGATCCGGAACTCATAATGAGCTTACTACACTTTTTTGTTCCTTTGTTTTCCTTATCTATCTATATGTATATAAATATATACATTTTAGCAAGTAAAACATGTTTAACCCTTACACCTCTTTCTCGGATTCAATAAAAGCTTTTACAATGTTACAATCTCATATTTTTTTTATATACCGTATTTTTCGGACTATAAGACGCACTGGACCATAAGACGCACCTAGGTTTTAGAGGAGGAAAATAGGGAAAAAAAATATGGAAGTAAAAAAATGTGGTAAAATATTTAATATGTGGCAGTTGTATTTTTGCCACAACTGCAAGGCCACATTGACAGGTGACCCTGCAGCTGTATGGGGATACATAGAGTATCTTTTTTTGCGAGGTCAGGCGTACTTTTTAGTTATGCCATTTTGGGGAATGTCTATTGCTTTGATCACTTTTTTTTTCAAATCAGAGGTGAAACAGCGAAAAAAAACGGTGGTTCAGCACTTTTGATTTTTTTTTCCTGCTATGACGTTCACCCTAGGGGAAAAATATTTTTATAAGTTTGTAGACCGGGCATTTTCGGACACAGGGATACCTAATGTGTATGTGTTTCACAGTACTTTTCTACTTATATGTATTCTTGGGAAAGGGGGTGATTTAGAACTTTTATTTTTTTTATTTATTTTTTTATTTGTTTTACTATTTTATTAGCCCGCCCTAGGGGGCTTGAACCTGCTATCATTTGCAAGTGTATTGCAGTCTATGGGAGATTCGATACGTTATTATTGTAATGACAGGCCTGGGAGCCTTCATAAGACTCCCGGCTGTCACAGGAACAGAACGGCTCCCACAACAAGAAAGGTAAGAGGCCGGTGGGGACCGGCCCCGGGGGCAGTTTTACTACCTTTAGGGGGCTTACAGGTAGTAATGGACTCTGATCGCTGGCATTAGCTCCGGGTCTCCGAATTACAGCAGAGACCTGGTAGCTATGGTGACCGCTCTGCAGCAGAGTGGCCGCCATCATCTTCATAGACCCAGCATCCGCTGTAACAGCACGGCGGATGCTGGGAGGTTCACACCACTGGGACACCCTCTCAGCCCAAGGCCCGCAACATTGCCTCACTCCTCCCACTGCAGAAAGCCAGCGGTGGCAGGAGTGGGGCGATGCTGCGACCCCGCTCCTCTGCCACCACCCCCACATTCGGACTATAAGATGCACCCCCATTTTCCTCCCAAATTTGAGGGGAAAAAATACGGTAGGTTCCATCAGGAGTATTTAGTGGGAATTTCTGGGTAATGTGGTTTCTGCCATTAGAACAGATGTCATTTGACATGTCTGTTTTGCATTGCAAAATGTCAGTACTTCTATTGCAGGCTGCTTAGAGCAGCCTGCAATAGAAGTAAATGGCAGACAAACCTGGGAGCCTTCAAATTGCTCCCAGCTGTCATGTCAATGGGACGCCGGCCCTGGAGCTTGCTCTGGGTGCCAGTGATCCCCGGCAAAATCGCGCCTTGGACAGCTTTGGACAGCTTTGATTATTTAAACATGGAAGGGGTTAATTGAAATGCTGTGATTTTTAAAAATGCAGGCGTTTTTGAAAATGCAGCTTTTCCACTGGGTTTTTTTCTGTAATGTGTGGATGGGATTAGCCAGAATCTCATTCATTTTGTAGGTACTGCAAAACACTGTATTTTTTTTTTGCTGCTGCATTTCCACAATGTGGGGCTATAGCTTAAGGCTAAAGCCCCACGAGGCGCAAACACCATGGAAAAAGTCGCAGCCTTTTTCAGTCAGAGCAAAGTAGATGGGATTCTATTGAAAAAAAACGCGCTGCAGACATATGGCGATTTTCAAAAGCATGTCAATTATACCTGCGGAAACACCGGCGGTTTCCCCATAGGTATAATTGAAACAGAAAGTCCGCAGAGGAAAACTCTGCAAACTTTCTGTCTAAAGCGCTGCGGGAAGAACTGCGATGCGATTCCGCCGCGGTTTCTCCCGCAGCGCTTTTTTTGCTTTGGGACGCCATGTGGGTCTTAGCCTAAAAGTGGGAAAATGCCTTTAAATGTGCCTTTAATTTGATATAAATTGCAAATAACCCATACACATTACACCCTCTTTCTCTAGACTTCACAGTAGAACCCACACATCCTTCCAGACATCATTCATTTATATTCTCAGTGTCTAATAAAGACACAGTGGTTCGAGACAAAAATCTCAGATTTGAGCCCATCAGATTTGCAATGGTTTGATGTCCACTGTTTGTGTGCCATGGCCAAAGCAAGTACTGTATCTACCCCTTATTTGTCGCTGTGAGTACTGGTTCTTCCATGTAGACCTGATTCACATATTAAGGTTGATCTTAAGATTTGTTTGTAGCTTCACTTAATTAAACATTTCATTTCACTGTAATGCTAGGGGTGGGGGACTTGCATATAGTTGTCCTGGGCAGTACAAGTAACTCTTAGTCTGCCTTTCCTGTGTTGATCAATAGAACCTTTCATCATAGTACTTAATGTTTTTTGACTGCACTTGAAGTTTTTAAAGTAATTTGCCATATTGACCGACCTGAATTTCTGATTTTTAAGTAATGATCACTTGTCTTTTTTCTTTGCTTAGTTGAGCTGTTTATAATGACTAATTCAGGTTTAACATTTTCCACCTCAAAATATAACAGAAGTTCAAAAAGAAATTGAAGCATTTAAAAAAAGAACATTCTCGTTACAAAACTTACAATTTATTTATACAAACATGAACTACAGTGATTATATTTGTGGAAAATATCATTTCAAACATTAAACACCTTAAGGACTTGGCCTAGATTGGCACTTAAATAGAACCTTTCACCATCTCCACCAAGTCCAGCTCTTTGCATCATTTAATAGGTGATGTACCGCTGTTCCACTATTCCCACGCAGTTACATTTTTGTCTCTAGCCCCCATTGTTCCTGAGCAATAAGTGCAGTTAATGTTAGTGCCTCATATACTATTTAGGCTCTGTAGTGTCAGATGAATAATCTCAGACAGGAGCAGGCAAGGTGTGTGATTTTGAGCTCTGATACTGCCCGCCACTGATTGGAGCTCTGAATCTCGCCCCCTTGCCTGTTCCTGTCTGACACTTCCAAGCCTGACAGTAGAGACTCTAAGTAGCATATCAGGTAACAAAAATAACTGGATTGATTGCTTGGGAACGGTGGGGACTAGAGACAAAATTCCAACTGTGCTGGAATCAGTAGAGCAGTGCCTATTAATGTATGCTAAGAAATGGAGTTGGTGGAAGGTCCTCTTTAAGGGCAGACTAATGATGCTGCATTTTAGTTTGACTTTTCATTGAAACATTCTAAAATTGATAACTTTTTTATTGTTTTGTAGCTATATGAGGGTTTTTTTGGAGGACGAGTTGTATTTTTCAATGGCATCATTCTGGGAAACATAATGCTTACTGGTTAAATATCCTGGACAGGATGAAAAAAACTGACATTTTGCCTGATTTGTTTTTTCCATGATATAAACTTTGCACTGTGCTGCGATTAAAGTGAAACAGAATTTATATTTTACATCATACTACTAGTGTACAATAAAAACACCTATTTTATTAAGCATAAGTAAACTTTGTTTTTCATAAATCCGTAGTGCAGATGAAGATATCACACTTTGCAAAATATCTTCTCTATAAAAAGTTCTATTTCACAACACAGCTAGCTTCTGGGTATTAGAGCACAACAGCCCAGCCAGAGATCTGTTTGCATCTCTGATAAGCTGGAACTGGGAGGGTTAGTGAACAGTTAGTAACAGGTGGATGAGCAACCGCCAAATCTATAGGGACAGATGAGGTCTGAGACTACTAAATATAGCTTGGTGAGGATCGTCTGATGACCCTTAGGCACTAGAACAGGCTATAAAAAGAACAGAAACAAAGCTGCTTGACGTGGAGTGGAGTGACTATAGGAGAATCCTGTAAGAATCCATTTGTCTGGAAAGGACCAAAAGGGTATCATTTTATGATGACATGGCTCATTTATACTTCTCAGGAAGTGACATCACATTCGTTGGTCAGATAGCCATGCTGCAGGTCAGTCTGATTAATTTTAATGAGACTGAGGTGTAGCATTGCCATGTGACCAACGGACATAGGGTCACTTCCTAAGAAGAAGATAGCAGCCATGTTTTCTAATCCAACGCAACCCCTTTAATGCATTATGTGTCAAATTAAAGTTTTCTATAGATGTTTGTCATGGAGCAGTAAGCAGATCACCTGTTTCCCATGCCTGATACAATTATACGTCATACTTTAACCATACAATGAAATACTCACTGAATTCCCTATGAGGATAGTTGTCAGGGACATCTACTGTACAGTAGTTGTCACTGTCGTTTGATGGGGGAATCAATCACAGTGAGGGGAAATTTATCAAACTCTCTACACCAGCTTTCTGGCATAGAGGGGTGAAAATGTGTTGCATCTTTGGTGCACAAAGATGCAACACATCCCCAATGTGCACCTCGCTCACCACTTTCTGGAAAGTGAGTAGGACAGGGATGCCTCGGTCAAACAAATTCATTATAACACTAGTTTTCTGGCATGAGTTATACTGAAAATCTACACCAGTTCCTAACTTGCATAGATCTCCATTCTGATGCAGCGGGCATATGATTGATTATAAATCTGCCCCTGTGTTCCTGGGGAGGCAAAAGAAAAGTAAAGAAAAACAGTTTTAAACTGCATGGAATCAGAATAAAAAGTTGGTACATGACTGTAATCTGTTCATTACTGGGATAGTTGTTTAGGAGAACTTGTCATCTGTTCTCCCTGTCAGAAAGATAAAATAGCTTGCTGGCTACCCCTGTGATCCCCCTACTTCCCCATATACTTCTCTTGCATACTTGTTCTATTATTATATAAATATGGTATAACATTTAGATAGCAATTGGTACAGGATATTAGGTGTAGGTCATGAGTGCTAGGTTAGTGTTAGGTGAGGTGGTGCCACATGAAGTACCTGATACAGCTATAGCTGAATTCAGTCCCCAGGCAATCGGTGCATTCACTTTTCAGCTTTATATCATTACTGACTTGTGGTAATAGGAAAACCACCTGTCCAGTATTCATATGTTGCTGAAATTACAATAGGAAAAGGAGAAAGCAACTTAAAGGGTTTTTCCGGGAAAAAAATTGTTTTTTTTTTCAAATGTCTGTTAGAGCTATTAATGGGTTAATAAATGCATCCATATACCTTTAGCCATGTTTTGGGTGATTTCTGGGTGTTTCTGGGAGCTCCTGGTATCTCCTGCATTTGTTTACATGGTTCAGCTTCCTGCTATGTAACTTCCACACTAACCCCTCCCACCTCATTCCCCCATCCTTCCTCACTCACCCCTCCTTCCTTACTCTCTCTCTCTCTCACCCTCCCTCCCATACACCCCCCTCCCTGTTTCTCTAGCTATCCCGCCCTCAGGGCCGGTTTTAGACAAAGTGGGGCCCTGGGCAAAATTAAAAGCGGGGCCCCAAATGCTGATATGCAAACAACACCATCGTCTTGCAGTGGTAACCCCTATAATAAAGCCTCCTTTCTGCCAACAAAAAAGTAATAACAAGCCCCATTTTACCACACACAATTCAAATGAGCACCTTTGTACCACCTAATAGATTTTTGCACCCAGTCATCAGTTATTATAGCGCCTCCTTATAAATAATAGTCTCTGCTTATAAATAATATTACACATTATCAGTAATAGCTCCCTTATAAATGATAAATAGTGCCCTGTATCAGTAATATTCCCCTTTATCAGTAACAGTCACCCCGTAAAAATAATACTGCTCCCTTATAAATAATAGCCCCCTCATACTTAAGTTTCCCAATTATATATAGTAACACACCCTTATATATAATAGTTATCCGTTATACAGCTTCCTGCTAATAGTCTACACCACGGCTCCTTCACTGAAGTCTTACATATGTGCTGACTATCTGGTGTTACTGAGTATATTCCCAGTATAGTCAGCCCCTATAGTACTGTTCAGGCCCCAATAACTCCATGGCCAGTTCATGCACAGCACTGTATGGGGAATGACATGGCTATGGAGCACTACACATATGTGCAAGATTATAGTGAGGGAGCTGTAATGCAGACATAGCACACAGGGCTACCAGCAGGAATTGTGAGTCCCCCCCCACACAGTATAATGCTCCACATGGTATATAATGCTCCACAGTATAAAATGCTCTCCTGAGCCCTCCAGTTTCCCCACATGGTATATAATGCTCCACAGAGACCCCACACAGTATAAAATGCTCCCCTGAGCCCCCCATAGTGGCCCCACATGGTATGTAAGGCTCCACACAGTATAATACTCCACCAGTGGCCCACACAGTATACTATCCCTTAGTAGTGCAATATGCTCCCCAGCAGCCCCACACAATATAATATGCTCCATACAGTATAATATGCACCCCACAATACCCCCCAGTATAATGCTCCAGTGGCCTAACACAGTATAACATGCTCCATAATGACCTCCACACAGTATAATATACTCCCCAGAGGGGTTCCCCAGTATAATGCTCCACAGTGGTCCCCCACAGTATAATATGTTCCCCACAGTCCCCCCCAGTATAATGCTCTACAATGGCCCCACAGAGTATCATATGCTCTCGAAAAGCCCCACACAATATAATACACTCCACAGTGGCCCCACACAGGATAACAGGCTCCCCACAATGTCCCTTCCCCCAGTATAAAGCTCCACAGTGGCCCATAGTATAATATGCTCCCCAGAGGGCCCCCGCTAGTATAATGCTCCACAGTACCCCCTCCAGTATTTTGCTCCACAGTGGCCCCACGCAATATATTATGCTCCCCAGAGCGTCCCCCCAGTATAATGTTCCACAGTAGGCCCCACACAGTATAATATGCTCCCCACAGGGCCCCCTAGTATAATGCTCATTAGTCCCCCCGAATAATGCCCCACAGTGGCGCCACGCAATATAATATGCTCTGCTGATGGTCCCCCCAGAATAATGCACAACAGTGACCCCATTCAGTATAACATGCTCCAGAAATGGCCTCCACACAGTATAATATACTGCCCAGAGAGGTTTCCCCAGTATAATACTCCACAGCGGCCCAAAACAGTATAATATGCTCTCCAGAGCCCCCCCAAGTATAATGCTCCACAGTGGCCCCGCACAGTATAATATACTGGAGGGCCCCTCTGCAGAGCATATTATACTGTGTGGGGAAACCGTGGAGCATTATACTGGGGGGGAGCTCTGGAGAGCATATTATACTGTGTGGGTCCACTGTGGAGCATTATACTGGGGAGGGGGCCCTCTGGAGAACATGTTATATTCTGTGGGGCCTCTATGGAGTATTATAAAGTGGGGGGCTCTGGAGAGCATGTTATATTCTGTGGGGCCACTTTGGAGCATTATACTGGGGGGCCCCTCTGGAGAGCATATTATACTGTGTGGGGCTACTGTGGAGCATTATACTGGGGGGCCCCTCTGGAGAGTATAATGCTCCAAAGTGGCCCCACATAATATAACATTATCTCCAGTATCTCCCCCCCCCCCACATTATAATTTTCCACAGAGGCCCCACAGAATATAACATGCTATGCAGAGGGCCCCTTCCCCAGTATAATGCTCCACAGGGGCCCTACAGTGCTATTATTATATTATATTCTGGGGTCTCTTCAGACCCCAGAATATAATAATCGAAGGCCCGGGGTAAGTAAGGTAAAATAACAAACAGTTATACTCACCTTGTTCCTACCTCTGCTGGGCCTCCTCGCGCTGCCCCGTTATCCCCGCCGGCGCTGGCTTCTTCTTCTCTGCGGCTGACGTCACGCGTTGTGGACGTCACCGCTGAGGCCTGTGATTGGGCCTCAGCGATTACGTGAGGCATGCTGTCAGCGGTGATGTCCGGAACGCC
The DNA here is from genome assembly GCA_947044405.1 of Leptodactylus fallax. Lineage (NCBI taxonomy): Eukaryota > Metazoa > Chordata > Amphibia > Anura > Leptodactylidae > Leptodactylus > Leptodactylus fallax. Next base: position 2,013,677 of record CAMRHE010000150.1, read on the forward strand.
AGAAGATGATGTCGGACGCAAGGACAGGTGAGTAAAAATGTTTGTTATTTTTACTCAGCACGGAAAGGGGCCCTGCGGTCCCTTTCTGTTATTGATTTGTCCGGGCCTGACTCCGGGATCCGGAGTCATCAGGTTCCGGATCCCAGGGGCCCCTTTGGAGACGGGGCCCTTGGCAATTGCCCAGTTTGTCCCCCCCCCCCTAATGCCGGCCCTGCCCGCCCTTCCCTACCTACTTAGCCCAACCCCTGACCCCAGTATATACTGACTTTCCTCGCTTCTTCCTGGGGGACAGCCCCTCCTTCTTTACTGATTCCGCAGGCGCGCACTCTTCTCCTGTGCTGATCCACCTCTACTGTGCATGTGTGGAAGCTGCGCAGTAGAGGTGGATTATCGGCAGCAGTGCGCAAAGCAGCACATGGACAAGAAAGCGTGCCTGCAGAATCAGTAAAGAAGGAGGCACTGTCCCGCAGGAAGGGGGAAGCGTGGAATGTAAGTATAATGGGGTGGATGGAGGGGGAGTAGTAGTGACGATCCTTTTCCAGAAAATGTCCCAGGGATATAGGTAAATATACATTTTTGATTAATTATGTTATTTAGAAAGTAGGAGGGGGGAGGGTGTTTAGATTAGTGTAGGGATTTCCAGTTATCCCGGACAACCCCTTTAAAGAGGACCTTTCATGTCCTCAGGCACATGCGGTTTTACATACCGCTAGAAAGCCCTCAGAGCGCTGAATTCAGCGCACTGCCGGCTTTCCTGGTATGTGCCCCAGGGCTGGAGATATCGGCGGTGTTAGTTTCACGGTTTACAGTCAGAAAGGCGTTCCTGACAGTCTAGCTGCGCTGTGAGGAACGCCCTCCCTGACAGTTCTTGTTCATAGACTTGTACTGGGAGGGCGTTCCTCACAGCTGAGCGTCATCGCTGGGCGGTAAGGAACACCCCCTCTCTCTGTACTTGTCTATAGCCCTGTACTGTCAGAGGGGGCGTTCCTTACTGCCCGGCGATGACGCTGGGCTGTGAGGAACACCCCCTCAGTACAAGTTTATGAACGAGAACTGTCAGGGAGGGCGTTCCTCACAGCGCAGCTAGACTGTCAGGAACGCCTTTCTGACAGTAAACCGTGAAACTTACACCGCCGATATCTCCAGCCCCGGGGCACATACCAGGAAAGCCGGCAGTGCGCTGTTGGCTTTCTAATGGTATGTAAAACCGCATGTGCCTGAGGACATGAAAGGTCCTCTTTAAGGCTAAGGTCCCATGTTGCGGAGACTGCTTTTTTTTGTTGCAGATTTTGCTCAGCTTTTTTGAGCCAAACCTAGTAGTTGCTATAGAAGGAACGGGAAATATCTAGGAAGTAAAGTATACAGTCATGGCCAAAAGTTTTGAGAATGATACAAATATTAATTTTTACAAAGTCTACTGCTTCAGTTTTTCTAATGGCAATTTGCATATACTCCAGAATGTTATAAAGAGTGATCAGCTTAACAGCAATTACTTGCAAAGTCAATATTTGCCTAGAAAATGAACTTTATCCCCCAAAACACATTTCAACATCATTGCAGCCCTGCCTTAAAAGGACCACCTAACATCGTTTCAGTGATTGCTCCATTAACACAGGTGTGGGTGTTGATGAGGACAGGGCTGGAGATCAATCTGTCATGATTAAGTAAGAATGACACCACTGGACACTTTAAAAGGAAACTGGTGCTTGCCATCATTGTTTCTCTTCTGTTAACCATGGTTATCTCTAAAGAAACACGTGCAGTCATCATTGCACTGCACAAAAATGGCCTAACTGGGAAGAGTATTGCAGCTAGAAAGATTGCACCTCAGTCAACAATCTATCGCATCATCAAGAACTTCAAGGAGAGAGGTTCCATTGGTGCCAAAAAGGCTCCAGGGCGCCCAAGAAAGACCAGCAAGCGGCAGGACCGTCTCTTAAAAGTGTTTCAGCTGCGGGATTGGGCTACCAGCAGTGCAGAGCAAGGCCTGGTCTCAAGGAGGGCAGCAAAGAAGCCACTTCTCTCCAGAAAAAACATCAGGGACAGACTGATATTCTGCAAAAGGTACAGGGAGTGGACTGCTGAGGACTAGGGTAAAGTTATTTTCTCTGATGAATCCCCTTTTCGATTGTTTGGAACATCTGGAAAACAGCTTATTCGGAGAAGAAGAGGTGAGCGCTACCACCAGTCTTGTCTCATGCCAACTGTAAAGCATCCTGAAACCATTCATGTGTGGGGTTGCTTCTCAGCCAAGGGAATCGGCTCTCTCACAGTCTTGCCTAAAAACACAGCCATGAATAAAGAATGGTACCAGAATGTCCTCCAAGAGCAACTTCTCCCAACCGTCCAAGAGCAGTTTGGCGCTCAACAATGCCTTTTCCAGCATGATGGAGCACCTTGCCATAAAGCAAAGGTGATAACTAAATGGCTCAGGGAACAAAACATAGAGATTTTGGGTCCATGGCCTGGAAACTCCCCAGATCTTAATCCCATTGAGAACTTGTGGTCAATCATCAAGAGACGGGTGGACAAACAAAAACCAACAAATTCAGACAAAATTAAAGCATTGATTCTGCAAGAATGGACTGCTATCAGTCAGGATTTGGTCCAGAAGTTGATTGAGAGCATGCCAGGGAGAATTGCAGAGGTCCTGAAGAAGAAGGGTCAACACTGCAAATATTGACTTGCTGCATTAACTCATTCTAACTGTCAATATAAGCTTCTGTTACTCATAATATGAATGCAATTCTATTTCTGTATGTGATAAAAACATCTGACAAACACACATAAAAACCAGAGGGCAGCAGATCATGTGAAAATAGAATATTTGTGTCATTCTCAAAACTTTTGGCCATGACTGTACTTCTTCCTTATGCTCAATCCATTCCTATCTTTTGGCCCAAAAAAAACGCAGCAAAATTTGCAACAGAAAAAGCTACGTTTCTGCAATGTGGGGCCTCAGCCTAAAAACAGCGCACATCCCATATAAATCAGATCTTTATTGTAAACACAATTAGAGAACATAATCGTTCTGATGAAGTTAATCGGCGTTTTACTCACTGAGAAGTAAAAGCATTGGTGGACTGAGGAATGAATACAACTATACAAGTACTATAAGTGTCAGTTCAACTGTGCTACATTTTTACTATTAACGTCCTTTGTACTTCTGAAGGAGGGACCACTGCTTAATGATAAAAAAGCAGCAGCTCTTCATCATGGCTCTGCCTGTCTGTGTATTTCATAGGCAACCATGTATTTAAAGGGAGTCTGTAAGCAAGAAAATTAGTATCAAACTAATGATCTTACCTTGTAGAACGGCTTCTACACTTTCCAAAGATGCCTTTTTACTCTGCATTGCAGCTCCATTTTCATGAAAATTAGTGTTTTATTCTTAGGTAAATTAGCTTAAATGGCTTCACTCTCTGTTCTAGATAATCGCCCTTAACCTCGACAAAGTGCGACAAAATGAAAGATGGCACTCAAACAATGGGGGGAACACAGAGTTGGGCGGCAGTCAGGGGCAGACAGTGTAGCCATAGCAGGAGAATAAACCTGTATGTATGACCAAAAAACCTTGTGAAACTTTGTAAAATTGTCAAGTATATCAAATATTTTTCTAATAAGATCAGAATGAGTTAAAATATAAAAGAAGCAATACTCAGCTCACCAATCCCTGCTCATCTCAATCAGATGCTTCCCGGGTTCCCTATGAGTCTCTTCATCCCGATCCCTCTTGACACATGTGAAATGTTGCTCAGCCAATCACTGGCTAAGACGGGTCACCACTCCTGTCAGTGATTCTCTGAGTGTTAGAACTGAAGAGGATCAGTGATGTGAGTATCTCTGAAAAATTTCTACCTGCTGGCCAACTCCTTTAATGCTTAAAATACTCTGGTTTCTAAAGGGTTTAAAGCATAGGAAATAGAGAAAACCTTTAAGAAAACGTAATAAATTAGCTTTTCAATAACAGTTTATGGAATAAATGAGTTATTACGTCTGTGAACAAAGTGACTGCGTGTTGTATTTTATCTGAAAGCAATCGTCCAGCACAAACAGGCTCAATAAAAGAAAAAACTAAATGCATTAAAGAAATTATAATTTCATTACACCAAGTGATTTAAAGCTTTTAATTTTAATAAGAGCTCTTTAAGTTTTATTTTCCTAACAATATAGTGTGAACATGGAACATTACCAGAATGCTACAAAGCCTTCTATAATTATACCAATAGGATGATTCAGAAACACAGCGCTACAAACTAATAAAACCACGCTCAAAGCTTTTTTGTGAATAGCCTATGCCACTTTATTTTGCAGCAATTACCTTGTGTTACATTAATTATATGTACTGAATCCAGAACTGGCTTTACACATTGCATTAAGAGCAGTTACCATGCATTCGATCAGTCTTAAATTAGGGCATGCACCAATTTTGACCATGAATTTGACTGGCTGAAATGAAAGATCATTGACATGGTTAAACCCTTAGTGACCGCATATATATATTTTTTTTATACAGCAGTCACATACTCCTTTTTATTATGTATGTATATTAGCTTAACAAGAAATTAGCATAAAAAGAAAGTTCTGGGCCAGGTAAGATGGTATTCAACTCACAGTTGGGCATCTGCTCTTAATATCTAGAACTGGAAAATCTCTGCTCCTTAGCGTTTAGCCCTTTAGATGCCACAATCAATAGTGATTATAACATTTAGGCTGAGGCCCCACGTTGCAGAAATGCAGCTCTTTTTGTTGCAGATTTTGCTGCGGTTTTTTGAGCCAAAGCCAGTAGTGGATTGAGCAGAAGGTAGAAGTATAAGAGCTTCCTTATGAATTCCCTATTCCTTTTGTAGCCATTCTTGGTTTTGGCTTAAAAAAAAAAAAACTACGTTTTTGCAACGTGGGGCCTCCACCTTAAAGGGTTTCAGGGGGCTCACTCTGTCAGTGCTGACACCCATGCAAACGTGATTACAGGGTTTCAATGCCATTAGATGGGAGTGGGCATAGTGAAGGCCCTCAGGTCTGCCTTCAGTATATCCTTATACACTGCCTGTCAGTTCACCACTGAAAGCATACATTCATAAGGGTTGGTTCACACTTGCGACTTTAAAATAGATGATGCTAAAAACATCTATTTTTTTAATAAGATGTTTCTTTATTGTGCAAAAGTAGTAACAGTTAAAGAAATAGATATTTTTTTTATAATTGTTAATGTATCGACCATGACAATAAATATATCTTGCTATTTAAGTCTCCGACTAAATGGTGCAAAATTGAAAGTATAACAAGACATTGGTAAAATTGCTGTGCTTTTCCTGTCGGTTTCCTTATAGGTATAATTAAAGCAGAAAGTCTGCAGAGGAAAATTCTGCTGACTTTATGTGAAAAACGCTGCGGGAAAAAACACAATGCATTTCCACCGTGGTTTTTCCCACAGCGCTTTTTCGCTGAGGCCCGCTACATGGGGCCTTAGCCTCAGGCACTTATGGTATAGCACTGAAGGGGCAGAAGTGAAGTTGTGAAAATGTGCAAAAAGCTGCAGCAAAATTTTGCCCCAAAATTCTGGCAAAAAGTACTGTAAAATGTACCAAATTTCTCATCCAGCAACTGGATAACTCTTGCACATTTTTAGGCTGAAAGCCAAAATTTTGCTGGGGTTTTTTGAGCCAAAGCCAAGAATGGCTACAAAAGGAACAAGAAATATATAGGAAGTACTTATATTTCTACCTTCTGCTTAATCTACTCCTGGCTTTGGCTCAAAAAACACTGCAAAATTTGCAACAAATAAAGCTGCGTTTCCGCAACGTGGGGCCTCAGCCTTAGACTGTCTAGTGTAGATATTTACACTGTCTAATATTAAACAAGTTTAGTAAATCTGCCCCCATGGTGTTTTTACAACAATTTTGCATAATCACAGCATTTTTTACATTTTGCCAGATTGTGTATGACAGAAAAGTGTCCAAGTATAGTAGTGTTCAAAAAAACAAAAATTGCAGTCCAACATCATTAACCTGATAAATCAATGTTTTCCTTAGAAGTGATATTTCTACATAGCAAAAAAATATACTTGAAAGTACAGTAGATAAAACAAAGCCAACAATACAGACATGCATGAGTAATTGAATCATTCATTGAAAGGCGCTAGTTCGAAATAATACGAGTGAGTTAAATTGGTTTAGTCATTCATTCTGTGGAATAACAGGTGTCATATTTGGCCCTTATTTAAGGTAGGAGGTTGGCTAATGTTACTTATAATGGTTATAGCGTATTTCCTGCTGAAATATTGGGGAAAATGGGTCATTCCAGACATTGTTCTGATGAAATACATACTTCGATTAAAAAGTTGAAGAGGTAAAAGCAGATAGAGAAATCCCTAATAGTGACATTTCGTCATCAGAATGTGATACATCAGATACTGATAGGGCAACCAGAGATATATCTGGAAGATCAAAGAACCGCATTCTGAGAGCTGCTGCCGGCGTCCACGGCGAGGCCTGGCTGCAGAAGCAGCTGGCTGACATTATGCAGCCTTCTGCCCCACCCATTAACCCTTCACCACCCCCTCCCCCGGAGGCGTCTGAGCGGCGGCGGCCACGCAGGACTTGCCCACCAGCACGTTTGAGCCCTGATGAGTCCCCTAGGGCCTGGCGACATAGGAGTCCCTCTCGGGCCCCTCCAGGCCAGGCACCCCGCTCCACTGCTGAGGAGCGGAGGTCCCGGTCTGGGAGGAATCCTACCAGTCGCCTGGCCCCTGCGGATGTGGAGATCCCTGCCACTGGCCCTGGGGTAGGGACCTCCACACCCAGTCACCATATGGCCACAGCACGAGATACCTCGGTCCCCTCCTGTGATGTTCCAGCAGGAGGGCTACTGGGTCTGCCAGTTCCGTGGTTCCGGCTTTCCAGGCGCCCTTGGTACCGGAGCGAGGAAGTCTGAACGGCGGGGAGCACGGCGTTGGCTCCTCCTTCACAGCACCACAGCCCAGGTCCGAGGTGCATCCAGTGGTTGCAAGTACGTACGCGGTTGCAGGTCAACCTTCCCAGGGATGTCGGTCGTGCTGCAGCTGCCAGCGGGATGGTTCCCAACAGTCAACAGGCGCCAGCGTTCTCCTGTATAGTGACCCAGGTCATCAGGATGCAGGACCGTCGACTGGTGTGCCCACAGCACCTAAGCAGTCTGTTGAGTACCATTCATTGTTGTGTACGTTTCCTCCTATTCTAATGTCACAGGGGTTAGGGATAGATAGGCTGAAGTCCCCAGTGGGTGGCAGTGTAGCTTCTGAAGGGATTAGGGAGATATTGGGTAGCATGAGGGAGCTACTGTCGCGCTGCCAACAAAGTGTTAGCGGTTCTCCGGTGGCGGCGTGGGTCCCTCCAGCAGTCCAATCGGTAGAGTCACAGAGTGCGCCGGTGGTAGAGGGTCTGGCAGGTGTCACAGTGTCTGTGCAGACAGAAAAAGAGAAGGTTGACTCAAGTTGGACGACAGGGCTCGGGGAGAGGTCTATGTTTGTTTCGAGGGTCCTCTAGGGGCCCATTTAAAAAAGGAAGTGAAGGAGAAGATTTGGAAGGACGAGTACGTCGAAATCTTCTCCTTGCTCCTTTTAGCAAAATTTAATTTAGACAAGAGTAAGAATGAGGATAGCAAAAAAGAGGAAGAAGAAAAACGTAGGTGGCCCCTGATCCCACAGACTTTTGCTAATTGGCTTCAGGCCTTTGCCATTTTAGCTAGTGTCATTGGTGAAAAAGCCCCCGACAACTGTTCGGGCCTTTTTTGCTATCAGGACTCCATAGGTGAGGCGTATCGGGTCTATGGGAGTTAGACATGGCTACGGTATGATGAGCAGTTCCGTCAGCGTAAGGCGGTTCGGCCCAGCATACGGTGGGATCAGAAGGATATAGGGATATGGCTTCGGGTTATGGCGCCAGCTCCAGTTGGAGACAGGTCACATGCCCAGTGTGTTATGTATGGGAACCCTTTATCCATGACATGGTTATTAGCAACTGAGGGTATTCAATTTAGGAGAGTGATTATTTTTCTATATATATATAGCTCTCTTTAAGGGGTTTTTGCTTTATTTCCACTGATCACAACTGTCCTACTAGGGAATAATTGATTATCTCCTACCCTATTTAGGTTATTATATTGGTTGTGGATGTCATTCTGTGGTAGGGATGACATTAAGCCCTTTAATAATATCCACTGCTGTGGATTTTTGGTGCCCTTGACATCAGGGACATATGTATTATTTTATTTAGGCAGGGAGCCGTTATATAATTATTACTTGGAGTCTGATGTCAGTTTATTACTCCAATACGGACATCTCTGACCACCATTATTATAGTTTGCTTGCACCTACTGTACTAATATACAACTTTTATCTTTTTATTAATAAAGGTTAAGTTTTACGTTGGGGAATTTTTTTCAGTGATATCAGATAGAGAAATGAAGCAAAATGTTCAGCTAAAATGATTTCAAATTCCTTGAAGTGGCAGCCAAAGTCTGAAAGATGTAGAAAGAAAGTGCAGAACTACTATTCAAATGGATTGAAGAATACACAAATAGCAAAGGCTCAGCCAATGATCACCTCCAGAAAGATCAAGGAAGATCTGAAGTTACCAGTGAGTACTGCTACAATCAGAAGGCAATCACATGAAGCCGACTTACCGGCAAGAACACCCCGCAAAGTCCTGTTGTTAAAAAAGACGTCTTGAATAGGTTATAATTTGCCAAGGAATACATTGACTGGCCCAAAGAAAACTGGTGCAACATTTCATAGACTTATGAAAGGAAAATTTTTCTTTTTGGGTATGGTGGCCACAGACCTATGGATCACAAAAAAATATGGACGTCTGTTTAAACACATTGGGATTTATCTATCATCTGCCCCTTTGTTGGTCATATTTTTTCAGGTGTGCCTTTTTTAAACTAATTTTGCTTTGGTGTCTATTTATGATGTAGGCACCTCCTTGTTAAATGATGATGGCAGCATAACATCTGGAAAAAAAAGACACAAATGCAGGGCAGAAAAAGACCATAAAAAGGTGAGATTTACACCAAAAAGGCACAAATATTATTAATAGATGTGCCCCATTGAATGGATGGGTGTGTATGGTGTCTGCGAAAAATGCGGATGCCACACATATGTGATATGCAGACATGTGAATAAGCCTAAGAGAACAGCATCCTGGTTAAGAGAAACAGGATTGAGGTAATGGAGTGGCCAGCGCAATCCCCTAACCTCAATCCCATAGAGAACTTTTGGAGTAACATAAAAAATGAGGTTTAGGAGGAAAAACTCAAAAATGTAGAAGAACTGTGGAATGTAGTCCAATCTTTGTGGACTGGAATTCCTGTTCTGATGTGCCAGAAGTTGGTGGAAGTAGTGGCAGAAACAAGGTTTATGCCCCTAAATATAAAAAACCCACTTCAGACTAAGGCCCCATATTGTGGAAAATCTGCTTTTTGTTGCAGATTTTGCTGCATATGTTTTTGAGCCAAAGTAAAGAGTGGCTTGAAACTGAATGGGAAACATAAAGGAAACTCTTATACTTCTAACTTCTGTTAAATACACTCCGGGCTTAGGCAACAACAAAAAAAAAAACTGCTTTTCTGCAGCATGGGGTCTCAGGGTTCTTTTGCTGACTCCTATTTGTTTCAATTGGAATTTCACCTGAATATGGGACAGGATGCTTCTTTTTTCTGCTAGCTGAAAAAAATCTGCTAGCATAAAATATCTGCCACTCACTCAAATGAATGGGAGGAAGATTTTGAGGCAGAAAATGCCCTAAAATATGTTCCAAATAACTCCATGTCAACATGCTCTAATTATACAGCTTCCTGACAAATAAACTGCAGCAGTAGACAGTAGCCAAGTGGCAGATAACAGTATTCATTGTGCTGGGGGTGTACAAGGGGTGTAAGAATAGAAAAATTGTTTCATATATTACAAAAATAGGACAAGCATGGTCACGATAACTTCTGTCCATAGACAAATGGTACACAAGGTATCAGTAATCACACCACCTTCACTATGTGTCTGCATAGCACCTAATATTTGTGCAATTTGACAATTTTGGATTTTGGTTGTTTTGTTAATATTGATACTGATCAGTATTGAGCAAAGCCTTATCTGTGAGTGTTTATGAAGATCCAATGTACTTCCTAATGAATGTAAGTTGTAAACTTACAGTATTAGTAGCCATTTTGGTGGTCCTTGCTAGTTTCTGTTTATTGTGAAGCAGAAATTATATCCAATGTTGTAAAATCCCCTAGCACCTAGCCTGTAGCCTTCATTTGGCTTATTTATCAAACGACTTGTTTGTCTATCTAATGTACACACCTGCTACTGGCAACATACTGTAGCATACTGCGGGTGTTGTTACTGTGCTCATATACGCTATAAACTAACATCCACATAAAATATTTGAACTTGAGCCATTCAAATAAATATGTGTGGAAAGACAGAGCAACACCTGCGGTTTACTCAATAGAAATACCTAGACTACCCATACTATGGCTGAATTATAAATAAAGCAACTAAAGGTCTTTTTTTTTCCTTATCTGGCCATACAATTACTATTATATTAGTCATCAAAATAGAAACTCATAAGTTGTTATACAAAAAAACTAAAGGTATAGTTGAGGTTTGCAGACTGATTTATGGAAGAGGGGAAGGTCAACCTTATCCTTATGGTTTGCTCCATTTAATAGCAGCCCTTTCACCATCAGGGTTAGAGTGCTGTGTTTCTATAAAATAATTTCTTAATTTTAATGCATAGTCGTGAAAAAGAAATGTTATTATTTATACCCATTTTGTTTTCCTATTCTTTCATTAATCTTGAAGGGAGTCTGTCACCAGAACCCAGCATATCAACCCCTCAGATTTAGTAAAATGTGACACTGAAGAGGTATTTATCGGGCACAACCATTATAGTGCTGTGGACCAATTTTTTCAAGTCAAACAGAGACCGCAGCACATTGAAGCTCATAGATCCAGATGCAAAGGAGAACCAGCACTGGCAGCTTCCTTATATACTAACATGCTCTAATATAGTGCTGTGCCTATATTGTTGTTGTGAACCCCACAACCATTGTACTTTATTGTGCATATATTGATCGCATTGCATTTAACCAATGTAGTGCTGTTTTGATCTTTTTTTTTTTTTAGTCATTACTTCTATTAGTTGGAAACTTCCTTAAAAAAATCCTTATTGTTCAAGCTCCTTATACTCATTTATTTTATCTTCCTAAATGCACAAAGTAAAATTCCCATTCTCGATTGTCTTCCATTTCAGAATGACTTAGTGGGAATCAAGCTGTAATACAAGAAAACATTTAGTAACCTACCTTCTTTGTTTTTTGGAGTGAGAATGATGATAGGTGGTAAAAGCTTCAGATCTGACATATAAAGAAATTGATTAAGTGCCTGTAGTTCCTCAAGTAGTATACACTTTTATTGCCTTCAGCATCCTGAGTATATTAAAATATTCTCCCTGTGTAAAACTTTGCTTCTAGAATTCCTTTCTCCTTGCGTGGTAATTGTATCCTCACAAGAGCTTGTCAAGAACTGAAGAGATTGATATTCTCTTTTAAAATAAGCAGAGAATGTTCAATACAATATCAGCCGCTATGACAGGACACATAAATAATGTTTCTTAGATGATCTGCATTAAATAGATTTTCTGCTTAAACTTTCTTCAACCGCAGTCCAGACTCAATTCATATTTCTTAATCATACTTGTGATTAGAGCTGTGTCAACCTCCTGTAAGTCATTATGAGAATATCATAGCTGATATCGGAGCCATTGATAACATCTCTAACTTAATCACTACAGTATGGAGGACAGCAGATTTGTAAAAGTTTCTAGTGTAGGTGAGACAGATATGTATCATTAAAAAGCTATTTGATCCTGAAAAAAAATGTCTTATTTGCAGGATTGGTGCTGCAAACAGTGCTAAGACTCAGCTAACTGCTAAGAAATTGCTTAAAATGTAAGCAGCAGAGCCATTGTAATTGCTATGACTTCAGAACAATGTTCCCTAAAAACCTTTGTGGTTAGTGAGTTGGGAACTTAGGGACTTGGGATCCGGAGATCCCCAACTCTAGGATCTAGGGGCAGAGAAGGGATTCATGTCTGCAACTCTGTTTATCCATTGCAGTGAAGAGGTTAATGTCATGTATCTCATGAACTAGGGAAAATGAGGGGTTAATGTCTGCATCCTGGTGGTCTAGAGAAAAAAGATAATGTCGCAAATCTAGTGTCCTGTGGGTTTCTCTCCCCTACTCCGTAGCGCATCTTACATGAGGTGACCTGAGGTGATGGCCTCAGATGGCGTCTCATGGAATAAACTGGAGGCGGCATTGTTTTTTTAATCGGCCTCTACGTATTGTATTATTGCAATAGGTAGTGGCCGATAAGTTTTACTCATCTTTTACCTATCCTGCTCCAGCGAAGGCTGGCCTGGACAGGAACATGGATGGATGAGTAAATATTATCGGCAGCTACCAATTTCAATAATACAATAAGTGGCAGCCAATTAAAAAAAAAACTGCTGCCCCCTCCCCAGTTTAATCTGTTAACATATCACTGTGTGGGGTCCATAAAAAAGATGGGTCATGTCCTGGGAGGGGAAAAAAGAGGGTCATATACTGGGGGGCATAAAAAGGGGGTCATATACTGTTAGAGGGGTTATATACTGTGGGGGGCATAAAAAATGGGGTCATATACTGTGGGGGGAGAAGTTATATACTGTGGGGGACCAAAATGGGGGCCATATACTGTGGGGGGCCTAAAAAAGGGGGTCATAGTGCTTGGGGGCCAAAAATGGGGTCATATATTGTGAGGGTCATATACTGTGAGGGGCTAAAAATAGAGGGTCATATACTGTGTGGGAAGCAAAAGAAAGTTGGTCATGTACAATGTGGCAGCCAAATGAGGGGATTTTTTTAAATCTGCAAATGGGGGGGGGGGGCATGTCCTACAATTTTAAATTAGTGGGGCCCCAACAAGCAACCTAATAATATAGCTGGCTTGTATATCTTTCTTTTTTTTGGAGGGGTGCCTTCCTATAGTTTGCCTCACAGACTGCTCCCCTCTGTCACACAGACTACTCACCATGGTTCTACCTCTGTTATACATATCACTTTCCATGCTCCTGTCTCTCTCACAGACTGCTCTCCATGGAATCCCCTCTAACAGACTCTTCCATGTAATCCCCATCTAACACAAACTTATTATGTCCCTTATCATAGACTTCTTTACCTCTTCACACACACTGCTTTTGCTCCAAATCTCACTCATTTCCCTCCAGTCTGTATGCAGGTCTGTATGTGTGCTTAAAACAAAATTAATGTAAGTTGTATTAAAAGAAATATAGCTGACATTAATGTAAATGGAAAAACATTTAGGAATACTAACAAGATATGCTGGGATGAGTGGTACAAGATGGCTAGTGTTTGCAATGCTCTTAATGCACAACAGAATGATGCAAAACTTTTTTTCCATAAGGGATTATTTCAGCGCACTTATCACAGGAAAGGTAGAGTAGGGCACATATCTATGTACATAGAACCACTAGAAACAGTTTAGGAGCTCTCTGTATACTATTTGAGTTGTAACACTTGGTAAGCTCCTTGTAGTACAGTAGTAGCAGCCAGAGTTGTATTGAAAGGGATTTTCCAGGAGTTCTGAAATCCCTATCAAGTGATGAAAATCCTCTTCTTGTTAATATTGTGAACTGTTGGTTTTAAGGCATGTCAGAACTAACAAAATTAGTTACAAAATTGATGTATTGGCTCCCACAGCATGTTTAGCATCTCCTAACTAAGAGGTGTTACCCTCTCAGTACACCTGGTAGCTCTTAGTATACCCAGCATACCATGCAATTTCATAATTTCCCCTCCTTCATAACCCCTATGATTCTGACCATCCTTATTTCATTTATGACTGGGCTTGTTCATAGTATCTAATCAATTTATGCATAGTGCCAGCCATAGAACAGCAATTGTGCCTGCCTGTTCACTTGTCAGTGCTGTAGAACCAGCCTGGATAGATCACTAGCGGAGATCTGGTCACATAAGACATCTCTGATCACGGACAATGCCACAGAACATCAGACACCCAGCAGCTATGACTCCACTCAGCTTCTGAGTGGGCACCATAAATACAGACATCCACTTTACAAGATGTTCATAAGGGAGTTAAAGAAGACAATCCTTTATCTAAAGGTAGCATCAATGTCTCACCATGTAATATATAATTGGGTTGGGTCAGAAAAGGTAGAAGCCTCTTAAGTTGCAGCTCTCTGATCTGGCTCATAGATGTTGCACCTTTTGTATGATTCCCATATATCCTGGTAGAGGATATGGACACGGGTAATTCTTAGGAATGTTTTTTGTTTACTTGATTTTCATATTAAGTATTTTCTCAAACTATGAAGGGGGTTCACTTTAAATTCAGCAATTCAGTTTCCAGACAGAGAAAAATACATGTAAATAAGAAGCACTCAGTTCCAGCAGATTTCTCAATCCTAAGATTTATTTATGGCATATCTGATGTAATTAGTGGAGACAAGTTTACTGTGGTTTTATTTCCTGCCTTCCAAGAGAAGTTATGAGACATAGCAATGTCAGCATATCTTGTATTATTCCATATAAATCAAGTATAATCAATATGCAGGCTATGATGGATTTAAGAAAAGTATGATGTATCGATAATTACAATTCACGTCCTATTTACCTAGAATTAATTTGCTCATTGCAAATGGAAAAAAATCTGATCCATTTCCATTGCCTTTAAATAAACATTAACTATTCCCCCTTTTAAATCCAAAACCAAGTTGATTATAAAGTCCATTACAGATGTTGGTTTTGAAGTGGTGAAATGCAGAGATGTACAGAACATGAAACATCTCCGTCTCCGCACCTGAAACAGGTCCCACTTTTTCTGAAGTCTGTGCAGAGCCCTTTGTTGGCTCAAAGCAACATCTTATAATTGGCTCTTCAGTGCAAAATCAGATTTGTTAGTTAGCTCAACTATTTATGAATCCAGGATTATGCAGAAACCTGTGTACATTTTGTCTGCTCCATATTTAAGTCCTTTCTCTATTCATCCAGAACCTCATCAGAACAGATAATAAACCACTTCATGAACAGATGTGCCACTTATTCATCTAGTTCTGTGACGATAATGAAGGAAATTTAATCTGGAGTAGCTACGGAAGATGATCTGAAAGACAGATTGATATGAATAATAAAGACTTAACATTGAAAAAAATGAAAAGACGATCATTAACTGTTATGTAAAATGATATCTGAGAGACCATTATAAAATATACGATCCTATGTTTTGGACATAACTAGAAGGTGGTTGGCACAGAAGTAATTGTTGAAGTAGAGATTAACACATGATGATTTATTCTACTTGGGTAACTCACTGTCGACAGCTGTAAAACTAAGTTTTGTGATCATAAAATTTGTATTATGGTAGATCCGAAGACAGACAGGTATTCTACAGTTATTGGATAGAAAGGTTTTAAGTGATAAGACAATAAAACTCAATAACAGAAACATGAAGATAAATTCTCTGCCCAGCCTTACCTTGAATTATATTGCAGCTGTATGACACTGTAGAGAGGTAATGAGTAACATCACCAATGTCTAGTAAATGCAGCTCATATTTTGGATATTCTACACACTGTACATGGCTCTCATTGTTTGCTGGAAAGAAGCAGATTAACCTCTTGAGGACAGTCGCATGTACACCCGGTGCCAGATAGTTAAAAGGGTATTCCCATGAACATAACCATTTATAAAATTTTTAGATAATTAAAAGTTAAACATTTTTGCAAATATAAGTGATTAAAAATCTTGCAAGATTTTTTATAAATATCTTGTGGTCACAGTCTTGTTGTCTTGATCGGTTGTCAATGGATATGACCATGAATGCAGGAACTTTCTAAGGTCAGAAAATCAGCAATAATTTCCATATTGTGCCGGGTTATCTTCTCATAGATGTAGAGTCCCTGCCTGATAACCTATCCACAATAAGAAAATCATGGCTGGGTTTTTGGCAAGTCCCAAACCATAGAAAATTTCTGCATTCGTGGTTGTATCCGTTGGCAACCAATGTCACCACTAAGGTAGTTAGAGAAAATCCTTAAAACTCTGCAGAATTTTTAGCTACTTATATTTCCAAAAATGTTTAAATTTTAATTGTCTGCAAATATAGTTATGGTTATGTTCATGGACATACCCCTTTAAGGACAGTTACCATACATGTATGGAAGTGTAATAGTGCAGATTCAGGAGATATAACCACCAAGATTGGAGATAACTTTGATATTTAATTCCTTGTATGCCACAGTTAATGTATGTATGCCAATGTACTCACATGCATGCTATGTGAGAACATTTATTAATACATTATACTACATTGCCATTCAGCAAACTTCAATTAGCTGAACGGCAGAGCTGTAGATAACAGTGAGAGCAGTGAGTGATGTCACTTGTCCTATCACACAGGTCTGGCGTTATGGAAACACTGTGTAAACAATGGGAGATATAATTTCACATAGCAGGAAAACAAAGCAGGATTGCTAAAGCAATATATTTAGGAAAACTCTTCAATTTACATAAGCTGTACTAGCAAGTGAGAAACTTCTAGTAAGCCCAAGATCTGACAAAATAATGCGATCCAAACTTCAGTCAAATACAGCCTTATTTGTATTAAAAGTGGATATGCACATGTTTTGTTAAGATTGAGGCTTGGTCATCAGAATAATTTCTCTGATGGGCTCTATGAACCCTAGTAAGACAATGGTTGTACATTGAGAAGAAGTAGTCTCTCGAGGTACAGGTTCATTCTACCATACCATCATCCCAGAAAAAAGTGTGGAACATATCATTTTTTCGCATTCCAGCCACCGAAGTCTACAGAATTTTGCTTTCTACAGAATTTCTAATATGAGCCCAAGACAAATCTTTCTTAATTCACTAAGTTACTATAGGACTTTTCTATTGGCCACATTGCAGCCTATGAGATAAGTGCAGGACACATTTGTTAGTTACATCCTCGGACACCTAGGGCAACAGTGGCCTTTACCATTAAGTAAATAAATAGGTAAAGAAAGATTGAGGCTAAGGCCCCATGTTACGAAAAAGCTGCTTTTTTGTTTCAGAATTAGCTGTGGTTTTTTGACTCAAAGCCAGGAATGAGTTGAACAGAATTGAGAAGTATAAAGGATTTATAATTCCTTTTATAGCTACTCCTGGATTTGGCTAAAAAAAACACAGCAAAATCTTCAACAAAAAAAGCAGCCTTTCCGCAAAAGGGGGCCTTAGCCTGAAAAAGTGTCTAAAGTTTGCATATCTATCCATAGTATCATAGTACAAAGTTCTAGACTAAGCATCTAATAATCTAAATTAATATACCAAATAACAGACAAATTGGTGATCTTTAGTGAAAGACTACCCCGCTATGATGTCCCTATGAAATAATAGGTATATAAACTGGGGTTGTCTGGTTGGAATAAGTCAATGAAATTTGGGGAATTTATCATTTATTTTCTAATTAAATAGAGATACTGAAACATATTCTTTTCTAATCTGTTTTATTGTCTTATTGTAAATTTTTTTTTCTTCTACTTTATTTACATTATATAATATTATATTATTTACATTTTATAAGCTTAGCTAGCTTGCCTGAGCTACTGTACTGCTTTGAGGTATGAACAGGTTTACTGGAGCCACATAAACATAATAAACTTCAGTCAGATAATGACTTGTTAAAGGGCATGCCTTCAACACTTACCCATGTGCAGAGGTCACTGTGCAGGAAGTGGAAGTATGTGAGCTGTGTTCACTGCCAGTTGTGACTGTTGTGATAATGTGTTTGCTGCCCCCAATCTATACAATAGTGTTGAAATTTACAAAACAGGAAATGTCAGTCTGTTGAGAAGTCTATGTGGCCTCCGGGAAAAAAAAATCTTGACAGTTTTTTTTTTTCCACCAAAGTTTAAAAAAAGATAATGTAAAATAATGTTTGGAACAATAGGTCATTCTCTATAAATCTATAACAAAACTAAATGGTGAAGTTATTTTTCTGATCTGCATCATATGTATTGTACTTTTTGTGCATTAAGTGGAAGGTGGTAGGTTCTATATAATAATGTCAATACAAAAATGTTTTTTGAAATGTTCTATTGTTATTCCAATGCATCCGATGTATATATAAATATATATATATATATATATATATATATATATATATATATATATTATAGAGAGAGAGAAAAGAAAGTCCAAAAAGCACAGCAATAAAAGGTATGGGTGCAAAATCCTAAGGGAGCTGGCTACTTCCAGTACATACAAAAGATAAAAGTTGCCAGCACTCCAAATCTCAAGTGGTTAGTGTTTCTTTATTCCAAAGTGACGTTTTGGTTCCATCTGGAACCTTACTCAAGCAACAATGAAGTGACCACAGCAACATTATATATCATATTCAAAATTCTAGGTGCATTACATCACAATTAATATCAATCAATCATATACAAAAAAATTGGTAATGGCCTATTAAAAAAAAAAAGCAGCAGGGGCCCTCTGCGCCCCCTAAGGTCACGGGCCTTGTGGCAGCTGCTATGGCAATACTTACACACTGGATGCAATTCATAATTGTGAAGGGTTATTAAGAAAAGTACATTCACCCTATTTTTTACTCACACAAATCGCCTAAGGACCGCATGTATGTCCACTGGCATCTGAACCACACTAGTGTGCATGCGCGCACCACTCCTAGCTATTGTAATAGAAGCACATCGATTGTGCATGCGTGCACATGTGCAATATAATATAAGACCTCTATGGTGGCCATCTTACTAAAGGTAAATTACCAAATCACAATTGCTTAATTGTGCATGTCCCCCTTACCATCGTGGCCTAATTTCTCACGGGCATGTTGCCCAGAATAGTCAGTATACTAACTAAAACTATTAAATATAAAGAAAAACACTTTAGGCTAAAGCCCCACATTGCGGAAACACAGCTTTCTTCCCATTTCCCATTCCTTTTGTAGACATTCTTGGCTTTGCCTACAAACGAAGGCACTTATTCCATTCTTATAGAAAAGCAGCACACCTATAGATCCTGTTACAGAACAACATGCTTATATCCCCATTGTATGAGCTTCACATATCACTGTTGACATTTAATGTCAACCAGGCCATGTTCTGAACTGTATCACATTACTGGAACACATGCTCTAAGCACATAGGTCCATGTGGTAACCGCATGACAGTAGTGTGCACTGAGCCCACAGGCTATTGGGAGTTAAAAATTGCCTCATATGCATATAAGAGAATTTTGCCTCATATGCATATAAGAGAATTTGTCTCATATACATATAATAGAATTTGCCTCATATGCATATAAGAGAAAAATTCAGGATAAACACTGTGTTTCCTCAACATGGGGCCTTAGTCAAAGGTAGTCTTGGGTATAGATCCTCTTTAAAAAAAAAAAAAAAAAAAAAGTTGTCTTATCATAGCAACCACTTTACAGTCCAGGGATCATTATGAGCCTGGCTTTAGGAACTCCCAAAAAACTGTTTCTTCTCAAACCAATGGCCATGCAAAGTAGTATATTGATAGGTTGGGTCATTTGGGCATGACTTGTGAAGTGGAGTCATGAGCTGAACACTTTCAATGACCTCCAGAAGCCCTAATAGGGTATATGGTTAAGGGTTACAGTAATGTGACAATCCCTTTTATGGTCATGATTTGTGTATTTTATAACTATGCGTCAATCTCTGTTCACTCTGGTGTCAGACATAGCGGAACTGTTATGATTTACGTGACAGATTCATTATGATATGTTTTAACGATGGAATAATGCAACATGCTATGCCATTCTGACAGTCAAAAAGCAAATGAAAATGATCAGAATAGCATTAACAAAAGTGTAAATGGAGCCCTATGCTAACTTAACTGTTAAAGTTATTGAATGTAGATCATGCTGTTTCTTTAAAAATCTAAATCTGCAAATCTGTAAGATCTGTCTTTATAAAAACTAGTAAGCATTTCTTTCCAAAAAAATGGCAATCATAAGCTTTATCTATCTATGACCAGATGTGGAAGGCAGGCAGCATGCATGAAATCTAGAAAGATAAGTTTCACTTGGCTATAATTCATATACCAGACAAATAGGGGTTTTAAGTGGGATTCATAGAAACCCACAGTGATCAGCCATAAGCCAAATCCGTGGTGTCTGATATTTCTCAGTTTCAGCTAGCTTTGCAGATTAGGGGAGATTTGCAGAATGTATTATTGTTAGCAGTGTCCACTGGAACAAACAGAATATCTCTACAAGACACTGCCTTTATCACAGGCGCAATAAATGTTACCTAGAAATGTTTCCCAGTTGGAAATCAAATGATGCTTTGTCCTGTGTAGCTATTACAATATCACAAACAAGATAAAAGCATAACTAGTTATGTTTATATTTAAAGGGAGTCTGTCAGCATCCATAGGTATTGTGCCCTGTAGGGTAATTACATACCAGCACCATCATACCAGTGCTCTGTATTTTCATCTACTCAATACCGAGAATTTGTACTTTTATTCTATATGTAAATTAGGTACCCAGAACACCAGTAGTGTGTATTCCTGGGCATGAGAACCATCAGTTACGCTGTCTTGCTACCCAAGCCTGGCCTGTTCCCCTTAAAATGAATGTAAAGTCACATTATCCCCTGCATTTAGCATGAGGTAGCTCTAAGAGTAGGACCGGGCTAGGTGACACAGAATGATTGATAGTGCTCGGACCCAGGAATACATTACATATAGAATAAAAGTCCAAATTCTCATTATTGGGTTCATGAAATTACAAAACACTTGCATGATACTGCTCGTGTTTAATTACTCTACATGGCACAATATCTAGTTTAATAATAATTTGGAAACTAACAGCCTCCTTTTAAAGGAAGTGATAGTACAGGTAACTCTATGGAGAGGGGAAGGGGGAGGAGATGGTTGCTGGAAAGGACACAGAAATAACTGCAAATTATAAACTTTGCTACACTGTGAATCAGGTAGCTCTTTTAATACAAGTATGCTTCAAGAGTGTACCACTACACATAATTAGGCAATAAATCAAATCACATCCTCCTCCCCTCCCTTCTTCATAGAGTTCTGTGTGTGAAGTTAATACAGAGGCAGATTCTATACTGATAACAAGTCTGAGTGAAGATAAGCAGGGGGTAGCAGCTTAAGAAGAGGAGACGGAAATAGTTTTTTTTTTTTTTTTGTAATAAGATATAATACAGAGTTTTCTATATTCACCTGTACAGTTGATTTATGGAATGTTGCTTCTGAATTGCAATATGTTTTAAGTTCAAACATAGGGTAATGCAGAGCCATTCATAACTGCACCTGTGTGTGCTGCTGAGAGCCCCAGTTGCATAGTCACTATTCCTTTTAATAGAGAAAGTCACTCAGGCTGCACATGTACTGTAAGATCAGCGTCTCAGGGTGGGTTCACACCTGCGCTTCAGTCCGTCCGTTGCCAATCCGAGTGAAAATCTCGGCGAACGGGATTGGCATCGGATACAGACAGGTCAGTGATGCATTGGTTAAAAACCCATTCATTTGAATGGGTTTTTAAAGCAATGCGCGGGTGTGCGATTACACCCTCTGCGCTGCGAAGCCGTTTTTTTTGTCGGACACGAAGTCCTGCATGTCCGACTTTGTTTCCCGACGAAAAAAAAGGATTCGCAGCGCAGAGGGTGCAATCGGACACCCTCGCATTGCTTTAAAAACCCATTCAAATGAATGGGTTTGTAACCAATGCGTTGCTGACCTGTCTGTATCCGATGCCAATCCCGTTCGCCGAGATTTTCACTCGGATTGGCAACGGACGGACTGAAGCGCAGGTGTGAACCCACCCTCAGTTGTCATGTGATTTGCCATCAAATTGAATGGAGATTGTCATGGTTTCACTGCAGCTATAGAAGCCTAAGTGGGACAAATGGCCTCAGGCTGCTGACTATAGATATCTTTAGTGCTTGTTTTAAGAAGAAATAATGGTAATTGTTCCCATCCAATTACAATAGGATTTTAATGAGTGTTTGGGTGATTCTTGTGTCAATGAGTTAATTTTAATGTGTGGGCTTCACGGGTCCACAATTCTGTTGGCTAATTCACAGGGAATTCAAAGTTGGCATGATGTACTATATAAATTCCCTTTTTTGGAGGCTTGATCTACACAAATTATCTGATTGTCTCTATAATTTCATTGAGGTCCTTATCCATCTGCTACAACAACTGAGATCTGTGATATAAATTTCAGCCATGTAACCTTTTAGATGTTGCAGTCAATAAAGATTGCAATATCTTATGGGTTTGTGAGTGTAACTGTCTGCCCATGGGCACCCATTAAACTCAACTACAGTGTGCTGTTTTGTTGCTATATAAACAGAGGGCTTTGTGAAGACCTCCATAAAAGCTGTAACTGTCAATCATAGGCTCAATAGTATAATGTACTGCAATACAGAATTTAATAAATATGTTAAAAAATTTGAAATACAATGTTTAAAAATATTTTAAAAAGAACAATCCTCCCTTTCAAATTAAATAAGTTAAATACTTAAAGAATGAACAACAATTAAAAAAAAACTATCCATATTTGATATTGACGTGCACATAACAACATGTGCTATAAAACTAATGCATCAAAAAGTTCTACTGTTTACACCATAAAATGGTACCTACAGAAATTATAACTCATCCTGCAAAAAACAAGCCCTTTCGCAGCTTCATCAAAATAAAAATAAAAAAAAATCTTCAAAGTAGTGCCTAAGTGGTTGGCAGAACTCAAAGTTGAAGTGGAAATAGTTAAAAATTCTAAATTAGAGAAAATATTAAATAATGAGGGCTGTCAGTCTATGCATTACAAACTGTAATACATGTGTATTGCAATTTCAATAATACTGAATAAGCAATTAGATGATTGCTTGTTCAAGTCTCATAATGGGACTAAAATAAGTTGAAAAATATCAAATAAATAAATAACAGCAAAAAAGTAAAAAAAATCATACATATTTGGTATGACTACATCCAATAACAACCTGTACAATAAAACTAAAGCATTATTTAACCTGCAAGGTAAACAACATAATGATATTTAGTTATCTTGCCTCACAAAAAAATGGATCAAAAGTCAAACAGTATATAGCTTAGAACTGGTACCAATGATAAATACATCTCATGTACTTATAAAAATATTTTCCTGTATGGTGAATGCTGTAGCGGGGGAAAAAAAAAAATCGAGTCCCAAACTGCCGTTTTTTCGTTGTTTCGTCTCTGATAAAAATTTGAAGAAAAAGTGATCAAAGCAATAGACATTCCCAAAAATGGTATAACTAAAAAGTACACCTGGCCCCGCAAAAAAGGACGCCCTATGCATCCCTGCACATGGAAATATAAAAAGTTACAGGTGTCAGAATATGGTGACTTTAAGAAAAAAACATTTTCTGCAAATTTTTGGATTTTTGTTAAGGGGTTAAAATGTTCATAAAACTATATAAATTTGGTATCCCTGGAATCATACCGAAACATAGAAAACAGGTGACATGTAATTTTGGCTGCAGAGTCAATACCATAGAAACCAAGCCCGTAAGAAAGTCACACAAATACACTTTTTCTCCAATTCTACCCCATTCTGAAAATTTTCCCAGCTTCCCAGTATATTGTACAAAATAGTAAATGGTACCATTTTGAAGAACAATTTGTCTCACAAACATTAAGCCTTCATATGGCTCTGTGAATTGAAAAATAAAAAAAGTTATGGTGTTTGGAAGGCAGGGAGTCAAAAACGAAAATCGAAAAATGCTACCAGCGGGAATGAGTTAATCATGGCAACATCATGAGCAGAGGCAGCGCAGAAAAATAATAAACTCTGATACTAACCTTCCCTGCAATTTACTGGGCTCCCTCAAGGTTGTCTTCTGGCCTCTTGTGTGATGTTATGGGCCTAATGGGACCACTGAGGCCCAATCAGAGAGCAGCAGTCAGTATACTGGTGCAAGTATTTTGATGCCTGATGTTTGCACATACAGCAGTTTACACCCACATGTATGACATTTTTGTACCTAGGATAATTTGCTTAGGGGTGCATGTCTCAGTTGACACAACATATTGGGAACTGAAGTGGTGTATTTATTTAAACATTGTATGGTTAATGTACCATTTATTAAAAGCTATTGTAACATCCCTGCCTGTTCAAACCTCTGCGCCATCCTCCGGCCGCATGCTACGGCTCAGGAGGCGTGTCCATATATATGCTCCTGTTGCTATAGCACTGCTGAGGATTCATTGCAGTGTGCCAGCTTAGCCAGTGCTATTTGCCCTCTGCTTATTATGGAGTTAACTCTTGTGTGCTGGTGATTGACAGCCTATCTGCCAGTCAAGCCTGGGGTGGGTTCTGGACTTCCTTTAAATGGCCATCAGTCCACACATGGTTGCTGGCTGTTGTGACTCTTGCTAAGCATTTCTCCTTGCTCTTTATTGCATTACTGACCTCTGCTTTTTGGGTTTTGACTACTCTTTTGGATTGCAATTTGGTACTGATTTTTCTCTCTGGCTTTGACCCTTGGCTTGCTGACTCCTCTTCTCTGATGTGTTGTCTTGTCAGCGTTTTGTGTTTACACTTATCTAGAGAAGGGACTGTCGCCCAGTTGTCCCTGTCATTAGGACAGTTGAGGCAAGTAGGTAGGGACAGAGGATGGGTCAAGTTTAGGACTCACTATCTCTGTCATTCCCTTCCTCCCAGGTTTCAGCATCAGCTACTGGGGAATTGCTCAACAGGCAATTCCCTAACAGTTATATTTTAGCGTGCTTTTTTATTCATTCGGTTTGAAACAATATTAGGTACCTCCTTTCTGGAAGTTTTAAGACAAGTAACATACTATATATAATAGTAATAGTAATGGTCTCCTGTCTCATTCCTGCACCACACCAGTTAGGGCTCCCCAACCACCATCAGGCAGGAGATATCACACATGCTGTAGCCAGGGGAAACAACCACCATCACCATCATCAATAGTGCCAGCCTCTTCATCACTGCAAACCTCTTAGGAGTTTGGGAGGTTTGTTGGAAGCAACCCTAGCCACTGTGAACATTGTGACAGAGGACTGCTATATTTATTCTCTCATTCTCTGGTTGCGCCTCCTTGGGTTGCAGCATCCACACTTTACCTTCAGGCACATATATTGTACATACTAGAAAATCAACATTCACCATTCACCAGAGGATTTGATGGGTATAGAGCCATTTTCTTCAGACTTATCCACATTTTCATCTCTTTAAGGGGAATTTTATTACTCTTAAGATAATTTTGTATAAAAGTTCCACATCTTCCATACATATTACCTGATATAAGTTTAGATGCTAGTGTTTTAATAATAAGGTATGACAATGCAACTGCTAATTCTGCACACCAACCAAGGTCCCTATTTCCTCTGTAACTTATGGGCACCCAAATGTATATTTAGCTTTTTTGTGCCATGGACTGCATCTTGTGCTGTTTCTAAGATTGTGAGAGACTTATTCATTTTCAGGGGTAGGGAGAGAAGTCATAGAAGATGCCTGGGCCTATTCTTTCTCCTGCTTTTTCCAGGTCCTTCAAGCAGAGATCAAGCAGAAATCTAGAAAACTGTAAGTATGTTGAAAAATTGTATAACTTTTCACTATAAAAACAATTATTTGCTGAAACTTGACAACCCTTTTAATACAATCTCTTCACTGGTCGTACTCTTTTAACCTGAAAATATTATCCCTACAACTCTACACTTACATAGTGGTGGTGCCATACAGTATTTGGCATACAGTAACATTCTTGACTGGCTATATACTTACAAGATCCTCCACCAACATTTGGATGAACTGTTGTGAACAATCGAATTTTGTCAAAAATTTGGGACCAAACAAAAATTTTCTCTCATTTATATCTGCATGTTCTGAACTGAGAAGAGAAAAATAATTAGTTTTATTTAGCAATAGCTATTTGTCAGGGTAAAGTTCAAGCCTTTGTGTTTACAGCACATAAATCTAAGGAGTTCTGCAATTTTCCTATAATTGTAGATAATTGTACCAGAGTACATAAAGTATGCCATAATGTACGGTCCAGAAAATGACTGAGGGTAGAAAGAAACAAGAGCACTCAGGAAGTATCTTGCCCTGAAAATATCTGTTGCGTGACTGTCTTTTATTGAGAGTCTTTGGTTTATGAGAAGACACATCAAAGCACTGAGTTCTGCAATTCTAGTACTGAGGTTAACTCACAGAAAGAAAATGGGTGCATTAAATAGGTTGGACAGAACATACAAAACATTGCTCTTAATCGGTCTAGTGTAATTAACTCTCTTAGCATGGAATATATCTGCACTTCAGTAATGCTGAAAATATTATATAGATGCTTACATTATTACATTTTTTTTTTTCTATTTTTATATAGACATGGCTTATGTCTACAGTAATGCTGAAAACTTGTTAAGGTTTCGATTTTTTTCTGCATTCAGGATTCCCAAAAGTATCATGTATTAGACAGTAAGCATGCAGAATAGAAATGTGTTTGTTATGTAACTAAATAGTTGGGGACGGCCATATTGAAGGCACAAATGTCATGTCCCACAACGCCACCATTTTTGGGTAAAATGTTGGGAAATTACCGGACTGATGGTGCTACTGTTTTATAATGTTCTATGTTTGTGCACTTTCCTGTGACTTTAAAGGGATAAAATGTCATTTCATCTTTTCTTTTTCATCTTTGTAAACATAAGTAGCAAAACTTTCTTGACCGTGGAAGGATTTAGCTGGCAACTTATCAACCCCTCTTAGCCAATCTAGGGCAGTTAGATAAAGACAGCTTTGTTTATGTAGGAGAAGAAACAAGTAGGAGCTAATTGTTCTCCTGTTTTAGTGGCAGATAAGACCAGGAACCCTGAGACATGCTGCTCCAAATCACTGGGCTTCAGAAGCTTGCAGAAAGTAATCTTTGATGCTATTTAGACTATTTCCACTGCTACTCAGTGAAGAATGAATGGTATCCACTGCTGAAATGAGCTCTATGTTTTTCCAAGGACCAAGTTTGTCCCTTATTTGTCTCAGTGGAAATGGGCAGAGGGTTAAGGACTAGAGGTGGGACAGAAGAACAGACACCACTCCTGTCCATGTTGTAGAGAGCCCTGGTATCTGGATTCTGCATTTCTAAGTTACTGTACCTCTGTTATATGACTTCTGTGTCTTCATTTGCACTTCACATCACGGGTGCCCCAAACACCTTCAGCGAGGAGACCCATACCAGGGTGTGAGAGGGAATTACTACTACCATCAGCTACATCGGTGCTTCTCTCTCATAACTGTGTATCCCTATGGCCTGTGAGAAGTTTGGCACAAAATTCACCATGACCAATGTGAGGAAAAGACGAGCCACCACCTTGGATCTATTCCTCCCTTATACTATGACATCACTTTCCCCATAGTGTTGCACAAACATCTTTCCTCTACTATATGTATAGACTGTAAGGTAGGGTATGTGTGCTTTATGGCAACTGCAATTGGATAGGGAGTAATGTTTAGAAAAATGTGCCTTGTTGATAAGAAGCCTTACCTATGCCTCCAGATATTATTAATGAAATGACATGACTGGTTCTGCCTCAATTTACACAGTGAAGGTGAAAAATTAGCTGCAAAAAAGAATTGTGGATAGATGTATTAATCCTGATATTTAGACAGTGTAAACCTAGACATTCAGGGACAGATTTAACATTGTGGTTGCTATTGGGCCTTGGTGTAATAAACTCCACAATCTTGCACAATTTGGCACACTTTTAGTTCATTTTGATGCATCTAGTTGAAGAGCAAGCTTTTCCAACTGACTCAAATAGGTATGCCAAATTGCACCCAAATTTTGAAGTACTGTAAAAGTATGTTTCATTCTCTATTAGTAAATGTCACCATAGCCTTAAAACGTGATAGATGCAGAATGATCTAATTTATACTTATACCTATTAGTTGGCCTACATTGTGACATAAATTTATAAAAAAAATTTGCACAATTATGACACACCAGACACCAGTCAGACAATGCCTTTAAATTGAATGCAGCCACCACTAGAGGGAGGTCAGGAGCTTACTGCATACTGTTTATCTATTAAAGGGAATCTGTCAGGGCAATTTGGGACACTAAACCACCCACATGTCCATATGGACCTGTTATAACGCAATCCATGGCCGCATTAAATATAAAAAAGCTTTATACTCACCTTGCCGCTTTACTTTCTGCACCTGCGCAATTCTTCAATGAAGCCAGAGGAGTACTCCTTGGCTTCAGTGTGCATGCCCCGCAATTGCGCAGTGAAGCCGGGGTGTCCATCTTTGAGTTCACTAAAGAACAGCGCAGGCAACGGGAGGTGGTTTAATTTCCCATATTGACATGACAGATTCCCTTTAAACTCAATAATAATGGTATAATAAGGGTATATAGTAAGTTACTGTTTTTTTTTTTTTCTGCAGCACACCCATCAAGAAAAAAAGATGCCGATACAGCTGATATATAAAACATCAGACTATATTAGAATTAGTTAAAAAGACAAAAGTCCAACAACTAAAAACACCAAATATGTAATAATGTAATATATAGCCCATACAATACAATACAAGTAGATGTTAGTATTAGTATGCTGTTGACCAAATAGTAAAAGTATAGTACATATAAATAATACAGATACCAGCCACAGGCTAAGGAAAATATAACACAATTAGCCCAAAGTATAGTAACCCATAGTAGTTGACCACACAAAATGGCATCCACCACAACACGCATTTCGGGATGTAAACCTTTATCTGGAGCCACGCAGGTCATTGGTAACTGTATTATTTAGAACAAAATCAAATAAAAAAAAAAAAACCCTGGTCTTGTCGCTACACACATCTCAGGATAGTTTCAGGAAAGGAGAAAAGGTAAGGAAGGACACATTGGTATGATATCCATTTGAGATGGAAATCATACCTTTTAAAGGGAGTCTATCAATTCCTTTTAAAGGGAGTCTATTAACTCATAAAGTATATTAAATTGTCACAACCATGCTACAGGGCATATTACAGTAATAAACAACAGTAATAAACAAAATACCTTTGTTAGATATGTCACTTCTATCAATTTTGAGAAAAACAACTTCAGCAATCACCTCATTTGCACCCCAAATACACCAATCAACTCCTGCCTGCATCACCCCGTTCAGTGAGAGTTGATCTTACTGCTAAGACATCTACATGAGTTCCTGTTGCACTGGGGGCGAGTTTTCAGCTCTATTATTTGCATAAACCTTCAAAGTTGTTTTTCTCCAAATCTAGTAAAGTGACAAACATAATAGAGGTATGTTGTTTATCGCTGTATTGTGCTCTGTAACATGGTGGTGACAGTTGAATATACTTGGGGGTGGTGGTAGACTATCTTTAAAATGGAAATGTCAACATTTCCTTTATTAATAGAGCCCTGATATATTGTCAAGAATATATTCCTACTAGTTTACAGGTAGCACACAGAGAAAACTTCAGCATGAATAGAGGAACCAATCAGTAAGGTAATAAAATGTGAAACTCTATATTCTTGGGGTAAGGGTGCTAACTGTTATTCATTTGTATTATTTGTATTTATAAATGCTGTCCCTGTTAGATAGCAGTATGTTCTGAAATCTAAAGGCCTTCCATTCAGTTTCTATTTCATTGTCACAGGTAGCATGCGCTACATTATATAGCATTGTGCATTCCAAAACACATCAATGTAGAAGGTCAATTCAATTAAAGAACTTCAGAACATTTCCATGTGTTCCTGAATGAAGGAGAGGTAAAAGTAATGAAATTGTGTAAATGCAATGTTTTAGAAAGGATTTACATGCATTAACCAGTTATTCATAGGAGGAGAGGTCATATTCTCAATTCCTTTCCATCGTAATCACAAAGAACCCTAATGGTTTATGGCACTTCAGCACAATGTAGCATTATATGTTTCACATCTTATTCTTTTAATAAATGGCTATTCTCGATTGTTTACTACTACATAGCATTGTAGGGAACAACTTATAGTCAGTTATTTAATAAAAGTCATTTCAATTGCTTGGCATCTTACTTATATGATATGTTAATGAGTTCTACAGCTTAAGAAACTAAACTAAGTTCAGTGTACAATAAAAGGGCACTTAATTATCACATAGAAGTCTGTATGTCTAAACATACAATTTTATAGAGCTTAACATAGAGGGGTCTGGAACCTGGAACCAGAAGCATTCACGTGACTGGGAGCCGAGCTTTAACAGCCCGGACAGTGCATAGTATAGGGAGTTGATTAGTGGGGATGCCAGGTGTTGACTTCATATTCAAGATTTATCCTAAGGCTATGTATATCATCTCTTGGAGAAACCGTTTAAGGACTACAATTTCAATATCACAGTATGCAAACAAAACCCATACGAGGCTGCAATTAACTAAACAACTATGGGTAGCCATGCATATACACACAGAATACCACTTTGCGATATAATATTACAAAACAGTATTGTCTTGAGAAGCTAACTGTCTCATGACACACATATATGGGGCTGTCTAGGCAAATAAAAGTCAAGGGAGAATACATCTGTATATGTGTCTGTGGTACAAACCAAGATCCACAGATACATTCTTTGTTGCCTCCCCTCTTTGCTGGATATGTCCAAATATGTATATCACAAGATAGGCAGTTTATCTACAAAAAAAATGCTTTTGTGATAAGTTATCACCAAGTGATATGCTCATTATCCAATTTGTGTCAATGTGCAGCCACCCAAGGAAAATGCGTGAACAGAGGGGTAGCTAACGAGGGAACTGACTTTGTGGGGCCCATTTGGGGCTGCCACAAACACACAAAAATTTCAATTGTTTCAGCATCTATAAGGCACTGATACATATTACTAAAAAGGACAAAATATACAAAAATAATATTACAGTAAAAAGGCAATTCTTACCCAATATCAGATGAAATATGGCACTGTGCAGGATGCAGACAGGCCCTTGCAGCCTATGATAGAAAGAGCATATGGATTGTAGGTGTGTGAGTTGGTGCTTTATTAGCATTTTGCACCAGTGTAGGTGAGAACAATGTGGGTCAGGTGCCTCGAAAAGTGAAGATCCAAAGATGTGTGTTTTGCAAACTTTACAGAAACAAGTCATGGCTAGAAGAAGTTGTCATGGTGGTCTGCTCCAGATAGAAGGGACAATAATTATGAACAATTAAAGTCAGAGACATCAACTATAAATTGCTTATGGTTCCCTCTACTGTATGTACAGAAATGGTCTGCAGAGCCCTATGTAGAACCAGTATCTAACACAATATGGTCACTGTATAGTGATAATATTGGTATAACTGGTTTGGGGCCCACTCAGATATGTACCAAGCCCCTAGATACACCTCTATGTGTTAACAATAGTCTCTCAAGGCTTTTGTTAGTATGCTGTGATATTGTGTTTAATTGGGTTCATGAAAAACGAGTCTTAACCAAATTGGAGATCATTCAACACAATGGGGCAGATTTCTGAAAACTGTCTTGAAGAAAAATTTACTTAGTTGCCCATAGCAGCCAATCACTGCATCTCTTTCATTTTTGAAAAGCACTATAAGAAATGAAAGCTGTGATTGGTTGCTATAGACAACTAAGACAATTTTACTTTAAGCATGGGACCCCACGTGTCCACTGCATTTTACAGTCACAGCAAAGTGACAATCAAACCCATCCCCACTTTGCAGAAAAATACGCGCAGTGGACAGGCTGCAATTTCCAAAACAGTTGCAGTTTTGGAAATCATAGCGTGTCAATTATACCTATGGAAACACTGGTGGTTTCCCTATAGGTATAATGGAAGCAGAAAGTCAGCAGAGGAATCCTCTACAGACTTTCTGTGAAAAGCGCTGCGGGAAAACCGCAATTTGTTGCTGCTGCAGTTTTTTCATTTTTACACGGGGCCTTAGCCTAAGACAGTGTTCATAAATCTGTATCAAAGTTCTTTCTTGTTAAATGAGCTGTATTTAAAATAAAAGCTAAAGGTACTAGGTAGTTACTTGAGTTGGGTGACCAGGACCTCTTTTGTGCCTGAAAACTTAGATGGGGATGCAGCACTAGAAGAGCAATGCAGCCAGGACTGGTGGGGGCTGGTGGGGGCCCGGGAGTCAGACACCACCAATCATGTTACCCACGATTAAGGGTTCCAGTTTCTTGTTAAAACCAATTCTATATAGAAAAATATGAATTTCTTTAAATAAAAAAGCTGGTCTTGTCACTACACACATCTCAGGATAGTTTGAGGCTAGGTAAAAAGGTAAGGATGGACTCATCGGTATGCCATTGGTTTGAGACTGTTCGAACTGTCATTTTTCAAGATTTTTTTTTAGCATGTTGCGATATTGTGTTGAATTGGTTTCATAAGAAACTGGAGTCATTCACCTTTACTAATAAAAATGTGTCAGAAATTGTTACTAAATAAAAGAGATGGACATGACATGTAGGTATATTTATTAACACCTTCAACATATTACAACTACATTTCAAGCAATACAGTTGTCTTTCTTACAGTACACACTGTGTATTTAATGGTACAGTGCCTTGCAAAAGTATTCGGCCCCCTTGAACTTTTCAACCTTTTGCCACATTTCAGACTTCAAACATAAGGATATAAAATTTTAATTTTTGTGGTGAAGAATCAACAACAAGTGGGACACAATTGTGAAGTGGAATAAAATTTATTGGTTATTTTAAACTTTTGTAAAAAATGAAAAACTGAAAAGTGGGGCGTGCAATATTATTCGGCCCCTTTACTTTCAGTGCAGCAAACTCACTCCAGAAGTTCAGTGAGGATCTCTGAATGATCCAATATTGTCCTAAATGACTGATGATGATAAATATAATCCACCTGTGTGTAATCAAGTCTCCGTATAAATGCACCTGCTCTGTGATAGTCTCAGGGTTCTGTTTAAAGCGCAGAGAGCATCATGAAAACCAAGGAACACACCAGGCAGGTCCGTGATACTGATGTGGAGAAGTTTAAAGCTGGATTTGGATACAAAAAGATTTCCAAAACTTTAAACATCCCAAGGAGTACTGTGCAAGCGATCATATTGAAATGGAAGGAGTATCAGTCCACTGCAAATCTACCAAGACCCGGCCGTCCCTCTAAACTTTCATCTCAAACAAGGAGAAGACTGATCAGAGATGCAGCCAAGAGGCCCATGATCACTCTGGATGAACTGTAGAGATCTACAGTTGAGGTGGGAGAGTCTGTCCATAGGACAACAATCAGTCGTACACTGCACAAATCTGGCCTTTATGGAAGAGTGGCAAGATGAAAGCCATTTCTCAAAGATATCCATAAAAAGTCTCGTTTAAAGTTTGCCACAAGCCACCTGGGAGACACACCAAACATGTGGAAGAAGGTGCTCTGGTCAGATGAAACCAAAATCGAACTTTTTGGCCACAATGCAAAACGATATGTTTGGCGTAAAAGCAACACAGCTCATCACCCTGAACACACCATCCCCACTGTCAAACATGGTGGTGGCAGAATCATGGTTTGGGCCTGCTTTTCTTCAGCAGGGACAGGGAAGATGGTTAAAATTGATGGGAAGATGGATGGAGCCAAATACAGGACCATTCTGGCAGAAAACCTATTGGAGTCTGCAAAAGACCTGAGACTGGGACGGAGATTTATCTTCCAACAAGACAATGATCACAAACATAAAGCAAAATCTACAATGGAATGGTTCACAAAGAAACGTATCCAGGTGTTAGAATAGCCAAGTCAAAGTCCAGACCTGAATCCAATCGAGAATCTGTGGAAAGAGCTGAAAACTGCTGTTCACAAACGCTCTCCATCCACCCTCACTGAGCTCGAGCTGTTTTCCAAGGAAGAATGGGCAAGAATTTCAGTCTCTCGATGTGAAAAACTGATAGAGACATACCCAGAGCGACTTGCAGCTGTAATCGCAGCTAAAGGTGGCGCTACAAAGTATTCACTTAAGGGGGCCGAATAATTTGGCACGCCCCACTTTTCAGTTTTTTATTTTTTTACAAAAGTTTAAAATATCCAATAAATTTCGTTCCACTTCACGATTGTGTCCCACTTGTTGTTGATTCTTCACCAAAAAATTAAAATTTTATATCCTTATGTTTGAAGCCTGAAATGTGGCAAAAAATTGAAAAGTTCAAAGGGGCTGAATACTTTCGCAAGGCACTGTAAGTGTATTTACAATGCAGCTCTCAGGTTTACGATAAAAAACTTAAATGATGCACTGTTAATTCCTGTTGTCCTCATCTTTACATTTTCTGGTGTGATTCTTTCTATTCCGGTCATCCCTAAATTTCTGAAAAAATGGCCTTACTATTCTGAGTGGCAAGTCATGTGTGCTGTGGTTTTCTATTACATCATCCATCAGTCTCAGCGTGGTAATCAAGATGTGGAATCTGTTGTTTTTCCGCGACCCCCTGTTGCATTAGTGAGAGTTACCTTTAAAAAAAAATATCCTACAGACATATTTGGTGGTCTCCTCCAAGGACCTGTCCCTGTGGTCTACTGGCACTGCATACAGTACTCATTGATTTCTTTCTAATGCTCATACAGACAGTCCAAGGTGGTATTACAGCAAGTTTTCATTTCACATATCAAGTGGTGCAAAGGCAGACCATTCTTAAGAAAAGCTTAAATGCCGTGACACATTCTTGGCCATGTGCTGCATCTCATTCAAACCATTATATGATTTTATAAAATGTCATACCACCCAATTTATAACATGCACTATGTAGGGACAATGTGTTATTTTACCCAACTGCTGGGCAGCCACAACATTTGTGTCTTGTCACTCACTGTGTTGCCCAATTGGAGTTGGCGGGGGGACATACACCGGGAAGTTTGCTACTAGTTGCAGAAGAGCAACTCCACCACTGTGTAGTTTTTTTTGCCCAAGCTCATCATCTGTATGACAACTTGGCAACGATTTAGCTTACATATATGAAAGGAAGGAGGGGGGCTGAAAGCTACAATCTTCCCTGTTGCTGTTGGGGATGGGGATAGAAAGATGTCCATTAAGAAAGAAAGGGAGGAGGTGTATAGGCACCGTCTGGTGTTGGAAGATTCATTTACCAGGCTAGCACAAATGATGGTGTCATTACTATCTCAGGTAAATATATACAAAAATTGGAACATCTCACCCACTATGGATATATTTCTCCAGGTTGTTGGCAGCACCATTGTAGGACTATGGTTATCTCCAATACCATTGCAGGACATAGGAAAATTTTCATCAATCCAGCACCATTAAAAATCCAATATCTTTATTTCACATGTTTAAAAATGTATTGGTACATGAATTTACTAGCACCAGACCTTGATTCAGTCATACACTGTCAATGCCACTCAAAACTAAACCTAATGGGCCTTGAAAGACATGTACTGTCTTGTCTATAATTTCTGGTTCAAGTGTCTACAGTAGTGTGTACCTTGCCAAACTATTCTGCACTGTGAGCTTTGTGTCAGAAAAAAATCTAAATCACTGTTTCTTGGTCACACTCCCCCACCAAAAAAATGTCACATGTACCCCATAATGATCATTAAATCAATAATGAATCAATAATGAATCATTAAAAAATAAAATTAAAATACAAGGACAGAGAATCGACATGCCTGGAAAAACCCTTTAAATTGAAAGTGTCTGATCCTGCAAGTGGATATGTGTGCTCTGTGCAATAACTACAGCAAAGATGTACAGCTCATTTTAGGAAGGGCTCCTACCAAAATAGCACCATATTATTACGCTTGGACATGACTACAAAATTATTTTAATACCTTCAATAATAATGATTTTAATACAGTCAATAATTATATTGTTGCCATCTATTTCAGGCCGTTATGTAGCTGACTGTAATGTTCTTCAAAGAGTGTGCAGGCAGAAAGCGCAGAAGGATGGCTGACCCAGCATATGAAATCATATGACTTGTTTGTATTATGGCCTCTCTCCCTCAGTAAGCAGATGGACATCGATAAGATGGTAACAAAGCTCAGACAGAAGGATTACATTGGTGAATATAAAGAGGCAGAACGTCTGCAACTGCTGATAAGAAT
This sequence comes from Leptodactylus fallax, assembly GCA_947044405.1. NCBI lineage: Eukaryota > Metazoa > Chordata > Amphibia > Anura > Leptodactylidae > Leptodactylus > Leptodactylus fallax. Next base: position 2,049,864 of record CAMRHE010000150.1, read on the forward strand.
TGTTTTATGTGACAGTGGTGAATTGTTGGGCGAAAAGCTGGAACCGTATCCAGAGCTGATATTCTCTCTAGAACACACAAAGAGCTTTCCCATCACTGCACAAGATCCATAAAACAGTTCAGCTAATGTTGCATTAACAACATGATCAATTAATGGTCACCATGCAGGACTTATTTCCAATTCTTGAGAATGCCAACTCACTATTGTGGCCTACTATCCAATGCTTTAAGCTTAACCGCAGGGTCTAGAAAGCCTTTGAAAATGTAATTTATAATATACAGTAACTTTCTTCACCACTTATAAAGAGTCAGGACACTGAGACAAATCTACTAATCCTGTTCAATCCATAGACTAAATGTCTGACCGTAGTGTGTTTTTTGCTGTCCGCAAAAACACATCTATTTTCCACAAAAAACATGTCCGTATTTTATCAGTATGTCATCCGTAAACTCTGATCTTCAATTAGACTTGAATGATCTCGTACCCTTTTACGGGTGAGTTTGTGCCGCAAACACAGACAGGAATAGCCCCGTTCAATATTTAGCAGATGGTTTCTTCCCACTGTGTTAGAAAAAAAAAAAATGGTGCCCATTAACTGGATGATTTTGGTGAGACCAGCTAACTATCTGATGTGTATAGTGGTGTTCCGACTCTCCCACAACAAGGGAAAAGAAGTATTGGGCAAATCGAGTCTTACATGCCTTTCATTCTCAGGGGAGATAAGCTTCCAACAGAGGTGTCTAGCAACAGCTTAGTACCCTATACCCATTCAGGCACGTGTAAGTGTATGCATGTATGTGATGTCTGGAGAAACATCTGGCAGCCAAAAAAAACATTCCTGGATGAACCCTCCCCCTATAGCAGTTCTCCTATCAATATAAGAAGATACTTCTTGTACAATAGGTTGGAACTAAAAAGTTGTGCTAACATGTTTATCTTACGTTCTGGCATATAATGTACATACACCATATACAGTAGCACAACCCAAATTAAAAAATATGTAAAATGTAAAGACAATAAGAATGCAAAGATTTGGAAAACTCCTATGACTATATTTTATTCACAATAAAACATAGAACACATATCAGAGCCCAACAGTCAGGGTCATGCAGTTAGTTTAACTAAATCTGTATATTGCTGTTTTTGTCAATGTGTAAATGAGTTCTTTGAAGCAATGAGGCCATTGCTTTTCTCCAAAGAGTTTATTTGTATATGGACAAAAATGGTATTTTCTCGGAAACGGAGACATTGATTCACAAGGGGAAAACACTGTTTGATTCAGGAGATCCTAATCCATCTGTGGGATTGATATGCTGGGTTCTAATGACAGACTCCCCTTAATGCTTCAACATTCCAAGACATTTTGGACAACTTCATTAGGGATCCAACTCTATATTAATGCCATTAGGATTTAGAATGGGATGTCATTAAAAACTCCTGTAGGTGTAATGTGTATCTTTCCCAATGCTTACATCCATATAGTGTCCATATATTCATTATTCATAGATCATTCAATTCACGGTCAGTTTCTAGCAAAATTCCACTTGAGTATCCTTCACTCTAATTTAGACACGTACATGAAGTAGAAAAATACGTTTCAGGAAAAAGACAGCAGAGATTCATAAATGTTTTAGATTTAATAGACTTTTATTTTGTAATGTCTTACAATGGTTCTATTCCCAACAGGACTGTTGAGATTACATTACAGATGTGCATGCTCTTGTAATATTGAAATGCTTTTCTAGGGGAGAGATCCATGGTATAATAATAGTTCAAGATTTACGGTGTTATAAAGACCTTGAGGCAGACCAAAAGGAAGACCATTCATGCAAGGAAGAGCAGACAGGCAATTGATTATTATTTGACTGCCTGCCCACTGGGTTTTGCTTTCAGGTGCTCTTAACATGCAGTTCTATAAGCTCTGGCAGTGTTGAGAAACAAGGAGCTCTGTTTCCAAATTGATTGCTACTGAGAATAAGAAACCTTCCTTCCCTTTGCTTTATCATGCAAATACTTCAGAAAATTACGGCTTAATGCAATAATCCCTTTAGTTTTTTATTTGTGTTAATCAGGGTGTATTGATTCTATCAAGTAATAGGAAGTATTCAAGTATGGATGAAATAGACAGTTTGGGAACAAGTACATTATAAATTAAGTTTCTTTTGTATTCACATATATTAATACAAAGTCTTGCTCATTATTCTAGCTCATTAACTTCGGTTGGGTTAGGCACAATTTAATGGCTTGGAATTGACTATATGGGCTCATGCACAATGCAGAGACTGTGCACACAGCCTGTACAACATAGCACAGAGGGTATGCAACTCTTTAGCTCAAAGCTATAGACCTTCCAGTGTTGTACTCCATGTGCACTGAGTTATTCCCCCCTAATAGTAATACTTCAAAAATACTGTATGTAATGTGATCAAACACACCACAATTTTTAAAGGTCATATAGAAAAGTAACAATGAAAAATGGAGGAAATGAACTCATGTGAAAAGGCATTTCAATCATTCCTTTACAAGGTGTAAAAACTACAGTGAGAATCTTCAATTTACATATTATCCACAGTGTTTTTTTAATGTTGTATATAACTGTAGATAGTTAAACCCCATCCATTTGTACATTGTTGCAGAGCTTCCACAGCAAATATATAATGAATGAATATACCCTAATGCCAGTGTCGGACTGGGATGTCTAGGGCCCACCAGTGGAATTGTTTCTAGGGGCCCACCATCAGGACCCTTGCAGATCAGTGGTAGCGAGACAGGGCAGCTAAAGGTAATAACATGCCGGGAGCCATGCTGCTCACCCATTATACCATGTGCACCACTGCACTACCTAAACCTACTGCTACACCTTGTATGGCAAGTGAACAGCGTGGCTCCTAGAATTGTTACCATTACCTGTAGCCGCACTGTCCTGGAAAAGCTGATCTGCAGAGGTCCTGGCTGTAGTGTCATCGCAGATGTAATATTGATGGCCTATCCTAAGGACAGGCCATCAATATTAGAAAGATGGATAAATCCTTTAAAGAGGTTGTCCAGGAATTGGAGCAACCCATGTAGCTGGCGGGAGGTGTAAAGTAAAAAATAAGTAAATTAAAAGGCATACTACTTTGTCCCCGGTGCTCCATTGTCCACTGCCAGGGTCCATTCAGTCTCGGCGACTCCTTGCTGGGAGTCCTGCACATCATGTGATCGCTAAGACCAATTAGGTACAGGATTTCCAGAAATGAGGCGCCGCCATGAGACCGAACAGACACAGGCAGGGGACAACGGGGTGCTGGGGACGGGTGAGTATGTTGTTTTTTTTAAAATTTTCTTATTTTTACACCTCCCTGGCAGCCGACACAGTGGTCGCTCCAGTTTATGGACAACCTCTTTTAAGGGGTTGTCTGGGTCAAATTTTTCTATGGTCTCTTCACTGGTCCCCCCACTTAGTGGCCTCTTCACTGGTCCCTCATACTGTATGGGGAACAGTGATGGGGTCATTATATTGTGTGGGAGCAGTGATGGGGGCTAACATCCTGTGGGGGGACATTAAACTGCGTAGGGAATATTAAAGGGGTTGTCCAGGGTTAATCTTTTTTATGGCCTAAGCTCAGGATAGGCCATAAATACCTGATCGGTAGAGGGCTGACACACGGACCATCAGCTGTTCAGAGCCACTTCCGGCGCCCGTTCTGTACACAACACAGGGCCGGAAGCAGAAAGCTCCATCCACTGTATAGCAGCCCGGCGCCTTCTCTGCAGCTCAGCTCCTACTGATTTCAATAAGTGCTGAGATACAGTGAAGGTGCCCAGCCCCTATACAATGGACAGAGCCTTCTGCTTCTGGCCCTGTACGGGCATCAGAAGTGGCTCCGTACAGCTGATCAGTCCTGGGTCAGCCCTGTACAGATCAGGTATCTATGGCCTATCCTGAGGATAAACCATAACAAATTATGCCTGGACAACCCCTTTAATATACCCCCCAGGGCCCCCCTAATGCGCCACACTTTAAAGAGGTTGTCCAGTATAATTTTTTTCTTTTTTATAATTAGTCCGGAGGAGGTGAATCCCCCCTACCCCCCCCCCAAAAAAAAACATACTAAACATACTCACCTGTCTTCGGTGCTCCGGTGTCCCTCCCAGCACGGTCCGGTCCTGCAGCTCCACTGTCTTATTTTTGCCGGAATTCCTCACTGGCTGTGACGTCCCAGGTCCCTTCCCTTAGGTTGCTGATTGGCCTCAGGGGTCACGTGACATCACAGGTAGTCACGTGCAGGGGGAACTTCAGCTGGAAGAAAACAACAGAACTGCAGGACCGAACTGCGCTGGGAGACACTGGGGACAGGAGAGAAAGTTTGGGGGGGGGGGGGTTTGTTTTGTTTTTTTCACCTGCCCCGGCGTAATTAAAAAAAAATGAAGGAGCCACTGTATAGAGTATATGCTCCACAGTGGCCCCAACCCAGTATTATAAGCTCCACAGTGGCCCCCACACAGTATTATATGCACCCAATAGCCCCCCTCCGCTTCAGTGCTATTACTATACTCTGGGGTCTCCTCAGACCCCAGAGTATAATAATCAGAGGCCCAGGGGAAGTGATTAAAAATAACAAACACTCATAGTCACCTTGCCTTACCTTTCCTTGGCATCCTTGCTCCATCCTAGCGTCTTCAGGCCCTTTTCCGACGTCACTGCTGAGGCCTGTGATTGGACCTCAGCGGTCACATGGGGGCGCACTGACGTCATTATGTGGCCGCGGCCCATGTGACGACTGGGGCTTAATCACAGGCCTCAGTCACATGACGGAGGAGCGCCAGAGAGAACGCTGTGCCCCGAGAGGTGAGAATATCAATTTATTATTTTCAGTCACCTCCTCTGGGTTCCCTGCCCTGCCATCTATTGGAAAGGGGCCTGCAATATGCCAGGGCCCCTTTCCAATAACAGTATGTATAGCAGTCGGGGAACCAGGCTTTCCCCGACCGTTATCATAGTGGTCCAGGGCCCCGGACATCTCCAGCTGGCCACGGGCACCATACCCCGCCGAGCCCGGTCGTGGTCGCACCCCATGCAACCGCGATCATTACGCCACTGGTCAGGGGCCCGATCGGGATGGTCAGGATCCCGATCGGACCCCCATGACATGAGGACTAATAGTCGGGGCTCGGGGCCTACCAGTGGATTCACCGGTTCCCCGGTGGGCCAGTCCGACCCTGCCTAATGCAGTGGTCAGCATCTTCGACATTTCAGCTATTTGAAACTACAACTCCTAGCATCCTTTATTTACATCTATGGGAGTTCCAAGAACAGCCAAGTAATTCTGCATGCTGGGAGGTGTAGTTTCACAAGAGCTGGAGTACAAAAGGTTGCTGATCTTTCCTTACCTATCCTCTTGGCTGGACATGTCCAAATATGTTTATCACAAGTTAATGGGCTGTTCTATACAGTTTCTGTAACTCTCATAGAAGTAAACAACACAATGAGCTAATCTGTTTCTGTAATTCCCAAAGTGATGCTACACTGTTTCCGTAAATATTAGTTATCTGTATTGGAGTTACAGAAGCAGTGTACAACACCAGCATTCAGACATTTCTTTAACTTCCAACCTGGTGTTTAGGAGACATGTATTCCCATCTTGGCAATGCTTGGCTGAGATAGGAATACCACTTTAACTGCCATTTGAAATTTTGAGATGGAAATACCCCTTTAACTGTCATTTATTTATTTATTTTTGTAAATGAATACTTCAGGTGAATTTAAGAAGCTTTGTAATATATCTTTTCAGAGGAAAAGTTCTCCTATCTCCTGTTATCTGCTCCTCTCCTGTCTGGTAAACTGCTCATTTCATTAGGAGATCTGTCTTCACTATGAAGATGGTTTAGCTCACTCACAGCTCAGATTACATTGAAGTCTATGGGATGAGGAGGGGGAGGAGAAGGAGGAGCACTGTGAGGCCAAAGCTAGCAAAGAGAAACAAGCTGCTAGATGACGTAGTAACATTTGTTAACACTTTTTATTACAGTTATTCAGCAGGTCTTAGCAAAACTGAGTTGTATAGATATGAATAAAGCTTTGGTGAGAGAGAGCGAGAGAGAGAGAGAGAGAGAGAGAGAGACCAGGATGTCTGTTCCTACATCTCATTCACTTCTCTTCCTGCTCCCTCCTCCCCTTTTCATAGGATTATATGCCTGTCTTAAATGAAGAAGGGTTTGTTTCACTGAACTCAGCAGTTTGCCAGGTAGTAGATTAGCTAATAACAGTAGATAAAAGACTTTCCTCTGATAAGATTTATTACAAAGTTTCTTTGCGTGACCACCCAGTGGGTGAAGGTGAGTTGCTGCCTTTCAAGGTTTTTGTTAGCATGTCTCAACCTTTGTTAAAGTAGGTTCATGAGAAATTTGTAATCCTAAACCAAACTGGAAATCAATTAAGTGTGGTCACATCCGTAGCTTTAGTTTGGTACAGGATTTCCAATACTATATATGTGTGCTAGAAACGTGTGCATTGTTAGTGTGCTAGTTGTGTTTTCAAGGCTAGCACACTGACCTATTAATTTCTATGACACATGTGATATACAGTACACACAGCTGTGTATTTTCATGATCCCGTGTATGAGCCCAGGGCAGATCTCAGGGCCAGTCTTATTCCTGTCTGTTTTGCGGCCTGTGCTCTCTGACCTCAGTGAATGGGGTTGTGTAGGCATGGGCGGCACATGGATGTTATCCATGTGCCATCTGTGCCATTTAATCACGGCCCAGCAACATGCACACAGTCAAGGTAGGAAACATCTGTAAGGTAAGACAAAACTAAAACACCTCATAAGTCATAAATAATATATTTTATTGTGCATTTTTGTTACAATTGATGAACATGAGGCTGAAATGTTATAGATTAAACAACCTTTGAGTATGTAGTATTTTAATAAAAATGTTGTCCCAATAACATTGGAAAGTATGAATGCAACATCTGAGCAAACTTGGATATATGAATATTTTATTATAATTTATTTCCATTGCTTATATAGTGCCAAGATATTCCACAGCACTGTACAGAAATTGTCGTTACTTACTGTCCTCAGTAGTGTTCACAGTGTAAATTCCCTGTCCCAGGGTTCTCAGTATGTCTTGAGAGAGTGGGAGTGAAACCATGATACCCATAGGAAACCCACACAAACACTGCAAGGTCATATAAACTACATGCACATGTTGCCTTTGTTCTTGAACCAACACATTTTAAGGGTGAGGTTGAGTTACAGTAGTGAAAAAAAGTATTTAGTCAGCCACCAATTGTGCAAGTTCTCCCACTTAAAAAGATGAGAGAGGCCTGTAATTGACATTATAGGTAGACCTCAACTATGAGAGATAAAATCAGAAAACAAATCCAGAAAATCACATTGTCTGATTTTTTAAGAATTTATTTGCAAATTATGGTGGAAAATAAATATTTGGTCACCTACAAACAAGCAAGATTCCTGGCTCTCACAGACCCTTAACTTCTTCTTTAAGAGGCTCCTCTGTCCTCCACTCATTACCTGTAGTAATGGCACCAGTTTGACATTGTTATCAGTATAAAAGACACCTGTCCACAACCTCAAACAGTCACACTCCAAACTCCACTATGGTGAAGACCAAAGAGCTGTGGAAGGACACCAGAAACAAAATTGTAGACCTGCACCAGGCTGGGAAGACTGAATCTGCAATAGGCAAGCAGCTTGGTGTGAAGAAATCAACTGTGGGAGCAATAATTAGAAAATGGAAGACATACAAGACCACTGATAATCTCCCTCGATCAGGGGCTCCACGCAAGATCTCACCCCGTGGGGTCAAAATGATCACAAGAAAGGTGAGCAAAAATCCCAGAACCACACTGGGGGACCTAGTGAATGACCTGCAGAAAGCTGGGAGTAACGTAGCAAAGGCTACCGTCAGTAACATACTACGCCGCCAGGGACTCAGATCCTGCAGTGCCAGACGTGTCCCCCTGCTTAAGCCAGTACATATCCGGGCCCGTCTGAAGTTTGCTAGAGAGCATTTGGATGTTCTAAAAGAGTATTGGGAAAATGTCATACAGTCATATGAAACCAAAGTAGAACTGTTTGGTAGAAACACAAATCGTCATGTTTGGAGGAGAGTGAATGCTGAGTTGCATCCAAAGAACACCATACCTACTGTGAAGCATGGGGGTGGCAACATCATGCCTTGGGGCTGTTTCTCTGCAAAGGAACCAGGACGACTGATCCGTGTACATGAAAGAATAAATGGGGCCATGTATCATGAGATTTTGAGTGCAAACCTCCTTCCATCAGCAAGGGCATTGAAGATGAAACGTGGCTGGGTCTTTCAGCATGACAATGATCCCAAGCACACCGCCAGGGCAACGAAGGAGTGGCTTCGTAAGAAGCATTTCAAGGTCCTGGAGTGGCCTAGTCAGTCTCCAGATCTCAACCCCATAGAAAACCTTTGGAGGGAGCTGAAAGTCCGTGTAACCTGCTTCTCAAAAAAGCATAATTTTGATATCCTGTCACAGATGTCTATCCTGCTCTATATGCATCCATATGTAACCTCCCAGTGGTTGTGTTGTGAATTGCAGCTATCAAGATTTTTGCTAGCATGTAGCAATATTGGATTTAAAAGGTTTCATGAGAAATTTGAGACTTTAATCAAACTGAACCTATGGTACAGATGAAGCAATGTTTATCATTACAGTTAACTCAAATAAACAATTGAAGCACTCTTTAATTTGACTTTCTCAATGGATGTCAAAGGCTTCAGATTCAGATTTAAGACAGCTACATCTGAAAGATTTACTAACAGCATATTTTCTCCACAAATCCTTTTCGTTTAGACTCTAAGCGATAGATATAGATAGCAATATTTAATTTGCTAATGAAATACTAGGGAATGTTTTCCTTTTCCTTGTGTAATGATTGAATCCTCCATTTCGAGAACTTTTAACTTAAGGTCCTATTAGACCTAAAGATATTTCTAAACAAGCTTTGATCATCTACAAAACGTGCTGTCCAGTGCTCATTTTGCTAACGCAATCGTTTCCCGACATATACCTTCATTGTCCGTTGGCAGCAGAGCCCTTATTAGACAGGGTGATATGTTGCCACAAGATGATATGTTGATCTGCTGAAATCAGTCAACTAACCAATGAATGAGCAAACGGTCATGATTCTCAGTCGTGTTTCTCAGGTGATTGTCAGCATTATTAGACAGGCCAGCTGTCAGTAACGAACACTTGAATGTATGTACGTTCCTGACAATTCACTGTTAAATTGTCATCACTAATAGGACCTGTAGATCTACTTTGGTTAAAAACTCTAATTTCTCATGAGACCAATTAAATACAATATTGCTACACAAGCTTCAATTCACAACACAGCCACTGGGAAGCCACACATAGAATCATATGCAGTAGGATTGATAGGATATGATAGTATATCATGAAAAGCAGCTAATCTCATGACAGTAATATAGTATATGGACTTGTTCAGCCAAGCGAAAAGGTAGAAGCCCTTTCTAATATAGTAGAGAAAAGATTGTATAGTCTGATATAGCCAAATTTATATGGCCAGACCAGACTTCATCAAATACAGTACATACTTTTTCTTTGTGACTAAATAGCTTGAATAATTTCCCAACAAAAAATGTAGATTTGTAGCGTGTGTAGTGTTAGAGAAGCCTTTCTACTGTAAACCCTCTATAATTCAATATTGTTACAAAAAGTCCAGTGGGGGAAGGGGGTTGGATACTTTTTCAATTACAGGCACTCATACTCATATACTGTGAATGGAGTAGAATTTAATATATTGGATTTCATCCGTAGGACACTACATTCTGTACTTTAGAGGCTAATCTGAAATATAATTTGGATTTTGCATAGTAAATGATTATGGATTTTTATACTAGTACAGTATGTTTTATATACTACATCAATAAATAAATCGTAATATAACTGAACAAGATTTATTTTGTCTGACATTTATATAATAATTTTGTTTGTCCCCCATAAATGTATAGGGGTTTATAGATCTGGAATTGGTAGCTGTAGGCAAAGAGTTTATTTATTTCTCCCATTACATGTATAAATCTGTGAATTGCTTGAGTGACTTTCTGTTTAATGATTTAGAGATACCAATGCATGAACTAAAGTAAGTGCTTGGTCATCACAAGTGTTAGGTTACTTTGTATTTCTTATTTTACTGTGGAACTACTGAATTGAACAGCAGTGACAGAAATGGAAATCTAATATTATATTGCTTAATGAATTTGTACAACCCTCAGAGTTTATACTGAGTTTATACTATACTGTGGGGTTCTACAGAGACATACTATGCCAGTGGGTTTACTGGTGGCTTTGTATGATTGTCACATTGCAAAGATTATCTTCCATACAAGCTTTGCTAACAGTGGCTCAATAATAAGCATTGCCCATAGAAATTGCATGCATGTTAAAGGGGTTGTACCAACTTTTGAAGCTATCCCTCATTGACAGACTAGGAGATAACTTCATGATCAATGAAAGTCCAATCCTGAAGATCCGGGGGGTTCAGCTTCCCCCATCTTGCAGCAACTGCAGTCACTCCACATCTCTCATGCCCCACCCCACATTCCCTTTGTCCCCTTTGAGAGGGGGAAGGGGGGCATGGGAATTTGCCTCGACCATGCTTCCTGCCACTTTTTTTATTATCTGGCAGTGTCGGAGATAGCTACAATAAGTGCTGTACATGGCTCTTCCATTGAGAATGAATGGAGTGGCAGGGCGCATGCTTGGTCTGCTGCCCTAGCAGGATGGAGCAACCAGACCCTTATTCAGTGGGGTTGCTGTGGTGATCCTAAATTTAAGGCATAACATCCAAAGTTGCCTTAGCCTGAGTGATCCAAGATATCCATGAGTTACAATTTATGATTTCCATGGGATCTGTATAATGCTTTTTTCCCTGTGGCCATGTTGCAGCCAAATTGAGCACCTGGTGCCAGACTCCAATAGAGATTACATACGATGGCTGAGGGTCTCAATAGCAGATCATTTTTTATGTAGTTATTTACATTTTAAAACAATAATAAGTACACCAACATACATGGAAGCCCTTCTAACAAAGAGGGATTGTTCAAAGCACATTGCTGTATTGCAGATATGTTTTGTAAGTAACCATACTAGGGCATCTTCAAATGTTCATGAGAGGTACTTCCATATGCCTCTGATACTATACAAAGTTTTTTTCTGTTTGATCTCATATGGTTCCTAAAGAAAGAAAATTGCAACATGACCCATTGGACTCTATGTACACAAGTATAATCTACAGAAGTAGTGTCTATGAAGATGTCCACTATAAGTAATGAGTCTGATGAAGCCTAAAGGAGCACACTGCGCCATTCTGCGTGAGCCCTATGATTGTAAAAATGAAAAAGTAAAAAAAGATATACTACAAAATAATAAAAAAAGATTCAATTACATTACATCGAAACAATTGTGAACAGAGAAACGCAGACCCTCCAACAGGTTACTACAATGTAGAGGATATTATTATTTCCAGGTAGCTTTCGTTACGCTGTACTATTTATTCAGAAAATGTTAATTGAGGGCAGCGGCTTCTCAGCAATATTAATTCAATGAAAGGCTTGTTGTATGCTCAGATTCTTTCCACATAGATTGGTTGTGTTATTCTAACGTGTGCAGTTAGAAGAGACAATTCTAATTATATGTCTTACTTAACCTGTTGAAAGCAATGATGACCTAATCTACGTGTTCAGATACAAGCTCCATGGTCACAGTGATTGGAGGCAAAGCTTCAGTCCCATAGTTGCCATTATCTGATCACCTTTTCATTGGATATTTCCCAACTGAACATGAAAGAAGAGATGATTTTCAATGATAACATAAGCCGCAGACAGAACTTTTTATTATATTTCAAACCCTACAAGATGTTTGTTGAGGTATGATGTGTGCATCATATTACTTTTCTGTAACTGTAGCCACATGAACTCTTTTTTTTGCAGGCAAGTTATATTGTCAAATGACGCCATTCAATTTTCCATATAATGTATTTTGAAACTAAAAAAAAAAAAAAATTAGACGAAAACACACAGTTCTGGCATTGTTTCTTGGGTTTTCTTTTCATGGCATGCACTGTGTATTAAATATGACATATTTACTTTATTCTACAGGCCAAAGACACCACACTTATATCGTTTTTTAGGTAGTTTATTAAAAACTTTGAAAAGAAATTATTTGCATCATCATATTCTTGGACCTATATGCAGCTTTGTAAGGGCTCTTTTTTGCACAGGACACTGTACATTTTATTGATACCTTTATGGGGTACATAAAGCTTTTTGATCATGTTGTTTTTCATTTTGGGGCAGGTGCAGAGGTGACCAAAAATGTAGAAACATTGATTTATCCCTAAAATTGTCATAGAGTCCTAGAGTATATCAGTTCTGAGAGCCATCACAAGGTTTACAGATGCCATGACAACAGTTTAGGACCCTGATATGAGCCATTTAGACATGGAGGCACCCATACAAACTAAGGGCTTAGATGCTGTCATAGCAGTTGGTTAAACATAAGCAATTGTCACTATAACCAATTCAATTGTTGTCAGCCGTGTAACCAAGCAAGCAGCTGCAATATATGCTCCAGTGACACCTGTAGAACATGCAACGCGGATGTTGCTCAGTGGTTAAAGATCAGATTTCAATTAAATTCTCTCCACAATCTAGTTTATATATTATAGGGTAGATACAATAACCAGAGATTTACAGACTAAACAATGTTTTCTTTATTTATTTTTTTGGGTATACATATCACAAATCATAGAAAACTATTTCTTAAATACTTCCTGTTTTGTGCAGATTACTTTTATCTATATATACATGTATACCCTATTAGTTCTAAACACACAGTATAATGCCACTTTAGTGCCCACCACACAGAATAATACCCCATTAGTACCCTCCACAGTGTAGTTCCTTCATACAGTTCAATGTCCCATCAATGCCTGCCAAACAGTATAATGTCCCCATCTGTGCTCCTATACAATATAATTCCCCATTAGCACCATCATACAGTATAGTGCCCGATCAGTGCCCTCTTACAGTATAATATTCCATTTGTGCCCACCATATAGTGTAATGCTCCTTAGTGCCTGCCACACTGTATAATCCTCCATTATAGTGTGTGGAGGCAACAACAGGGCATTATACCATGCCAGGGTCACTAATGGGATTTTTTGTGCATGTATCCTTTGTGAGTAGCAGGAGCTGCTTGGAATGTTATCTAATAACCCCCTTTCCTTAACATGTTAGTGACACTGACATCTCTAATCCATTTGTCCACCAGGGAAGGTTAAATTAATTTGCAATATTTTTTCCTAATTTTTCTTACTTAAACCTGGGATGTGTCTTATAGTTATACATGTTATTGTCTGAAAAATGTGTCTGATATTTCACTGGGCTTTTCAGGCTGGGTGACAGATCCTCTTTAATACAGAAAAGTGTAAATTCCTCCGCTTATCAAACCCATTTTTCCCTTTCTTTGCCTCATATACCGATTTTTACTGATTACTCATTCTCAATTCTCAATAAACTTCGTACGCATAAGGAAGAGATGAGACAGATTATCTTCTTCACTGAGAAATTACATTACAGGTGCAGCCAGTAGATGTCTATGAAGAGGAGAAGGGAGCTGCTGCAGAATGACAGAGAAACACATACACACATACAAACAATGCTGCATTGTAGCAAGTATTCTGCTATCTTATGCCCGGTTCACATCTGCGTTCGGGGGAGTCCACTTGGGGATTCCCCTTAATGGAAACCAATACGCATAAAAAAGCGGTTTACCTGGGAAACCTGCAGACCCCATAGACTATAATGGGGTCCGTGTGGTTTCCTCTCGGTTTCCGCACAAAACATGCGGAAACATGCGGAGAGGAAAGTGCTGCTTGTAGAGTTTTCCTCTGCGGACTTTCTGTTTCAATTATACCTATGGGGAAACTGCCAGTGTTTCTAAAGGTATAATTGACATGCTGCAATTTCCAAAACCATGCACTAGAATCCCATCCACTTTGCTCTGTAAAACGCCGCGATTTTTTCCCCCGGCGCTTCCACCGAGGGCGAATCGCGGTGTTTACACCACGTGGGGCTTCAGCCTTAGAGTAGAATAGCCTTGGCCAACCTATGTGTGCTGTATATAGAAGAGAACATAACAGCTAATCTCCTCCTCTTCTAGAGCTAAGTTTAGAGAAAGGGCATGCAGAGGAAAAAAGTGATGATAAATGCAAAACTCAAGTCACATTGTAGTCAGTAATATTATTATGCATGTACACACACGATTCCAAAAATTTACTTGAAATGACAGGAATGCTTCAAACGTGTTTTATGGTTTACTGGTAATAAAAGTATATAATTATACAATGGCTGCAAAAAAATGATGCTAAGGACAGGTGGAAACTGATGAACACAAATTTTTTAGACACCTGAAACCTGATGGGGTCCTTCAGGCTCCGTATGTAACCACGCTTGTTCCGGTCTGCCTGTTTGTTGTTCTGGTTCTCTAACAGACCAGAACCAGTGACCAGCTGGTGCAGATGTGAAGTCAGCCGGAGTCTTCATTACCTGATACTTTTTGCTTTAGCTTTATTTGTTTCAAAATTGTAAGAAGCACATAATCCTGAAAATAATGAATCGCCACATTACAGCTATATTTAAAGGGATTGGACACTCTCAGTCCAATATTGAGAGACAAATATTATTTTATAATGAAAAGTTATACAAATTTCTGTATCAATTCCTCATGGTTTTCTAGATCTCTGCTTGCTGTAATTCATTATGCTTACGCTAAGTTCACACTTGCGCTTGGGTTACCATTCTTCGGGTCCGCTTGGGGACCTGAAAAACAGAAACCCAATCCGCTTAAAAAGGTTACCTGCGGAAACCCGCGGACCTCATAGCCTATAATGGGGTCAGCTTGGTTTCCACCCAGTTTCCATCCAAAAAATACATAGAGAAAAGTCCTGCTTGCACTCTCAGTGGATAAAAATCAGTCCATGGTCATGTGATGGACACACAGGTGCACAGCTCACTGTAGTCATAGCACAGTAATCAGACATCTGCCTGGCAATGATCTGTGCACTTGTGTGTACATCACATGACCATGGACTGTATGTCACATGACCATGGGCTGATTTATAACCACTTGGAATAGGGAAAGATGAATAAATGAATGCAAGGAAGAGAAAGAAAACTATGAGGAAATGATACAGAAAGTATATTGGAAAATTGTACAACTTTTTATTGTATAGACAATAACATTTGTCTCTCAATATTGTGTAAAATATCCAAGAAGAAGAAAGACATAGACCGCACATCCCAATCTTATACATTGATCATGTGCTTCTCAGCAAATTCTACAATACTGAACATGAGGTTCTTAATATACATATTGATCAAGGTGTATAAGCCTACTAGCCACTTCACAGTGACCTCTTTATAGTGGGTCCCTACAATACTGGGTGCGGTGCCACCACCACAATACAGCGTCCACAGGGAGAGCGACCTAGCAGCCCAGCAACACCACTGCCGCCAGAGTCTGAAAATGGTCTGAAAATGGTCTGAAAGTGGCCAACCCCTTTAATGGTAGTCTGTTAGGTCTAAAATGCCTCCCAAAATAGTGATAGCGCCATATTGGGGCCTTCAATGGGGGGGAAACATACCTTTTTGGCCTGTAATCTAATAAAACAATGCAGAGATAACCATAATCCATAATCATTTTATGGATATGCAAATCAGCCTGAGGCCTCAGTCATATGTCCGCATCCACTATTCGCAGACAACACTCCTTGTTTATTTGCGGGTGGTATGATGTCTATGATTGATCCGATTATTACTCCTGTGAAAAGCAGATCAACTTTTTTTAAAATTTCATTTTCTATATTTTGTATGTTTTTGAATCTGTGAAAATGGATGACACGCGGACCCATAGACTTTCATTGGTGTGATGTATCCATGATGTATCAACATCAGTGAAACACGTTTCTGATGTTATGATCCACAAAAAGGCACAGATGCCTGGATAAACACTTCAAAATTAATTGGTACGTATGACATCCGCAAAAAATGTGGACGCCACTTGTACGTGATACTCAGATGTGTGAATAAGGCCTGAAAGTGCATTGAGGGTGGTCCAGACAACTGCAAATGCTCCAATTTTATTAAAATCATCGACACTGTCTCCGATTTAGCAATTATTACCATTTTCAGTCTTTGCCTATGTAACATACAGTGGGGAAAAAAAAGTATTTAGTCAGCCATCAATTGTGCAAGTTCTCCCACTTACAAAGATGAGAGAGGCCTGTAATTGACATCATAGGTAGACTTCAACTATGAGAGACAAAATGAGAAAGCATATCCACAACATCCCATTGTCTGATTTTTTAAGAATTTATTTGTAAATTATGGTGAAAAATAAGTATTTGGTCGCCTACAAACAAGCAAGACTTCTGGCTCTCACAAACCTGTAACTTCTTCTTTAAGAAGCTCCTCTGTCCTCCATTCATTACCTGTAGTAATGGCACCTGTTTGACATTGTTATCAGTATAAAAGACACCTGTCCACAACCTCAAACAGTCACACTCCAAACTCCACTATGGTCAGGGGCGTAACTACTGGGGTAGCAGTGGTAGCGACTGCCACAGGGCCCGGAACATTACGGGGCCCGGAGCCTTGTGGCAGTCGCTACTGCGAACCCCACAATCACTGTTATCGTCTTGTGAGACCCCGGAGTATAACGATCTGGGGCCCAGGGGAGGTGAGCGAACATAAAAAACACTGTAACTCACCTATCCGCTGCTCCGCAGGCTTCGGGCCTGTTTGGTGACATCCCAGACGTCAGCCGACGTCATTATGCGTCGCGACGCCGGCCTGGATCGCGCGAGATCCGGTCCGACATTGAAGATGGCCGAAGTAGCGAGTAAGTAGGAGCGAGGAAGAGGTAAGTTGCAGTGTTTTCTATGTTTCTCTCCTCCCCTGGGTCTCTGATCATTATACTCTGGGGTCTGAAAAGACCCCAGAGTATAATAATCGTTCATGGGTGGTCCACTATGGGGCATAGTACTGCGGCTTTGGGGGGTTGGGGGCGGCGGCTTTGGGGGGGGGGGCCCCATGTCAAATGTTCGCCTTGGGGCCCAGCCATTCCTAGTTACGCCACTGACTATGGTGAAGACCAAAGAGCTGTGGAAGGACACCAGAAACAAAATTGTAGACCTGCACCAGGCTGGGAAGACTGAATCTGCAATAGGCAAGCAGCTTGATGTGAAGAAATCAACTGTGGGAGCTATAATTAGAAAATGGAAGACATACAAGTCCACTGATAATCTCCCTCGATCAGGGGCTCCACGCAAGATCTCACCCCGTGGGGTCAAAATGATCACAAGAATGGTGAGCAAAAATCCCATAACTACATGGGGGGACCTAGTGAATGACCTGCAGAAAGCTGGGACTAACATAGCAAAGGTTACCGTCAGTAACACACTATGCCGCCAGGGACTCAGATCCTGCAGTTCCAGACGTGTCCCCCTGCTTAAGCCAGTACATATCCGGGCCCGTATGAAGTTTGCTAGAGAGCATTTGGATGTTCCAGAAGAGTATTGGGAGAATTTCATATGGTCAGATGAAACCAAAGTAGAACTGTTTGGTAGAAACACAACTCATCATGTTTGGAGGAGAGTGAATGCTGAGTTGTATCCAAAGACCACCATACCTACTGTGAAGCATGGGGGTGGCAACATCATGCTTTGGGGCTGTTTCTCTGCAAAGGGACCAGTACATTAAAGAATGAATGGGGCCATGTATCGTGAGATTTTGAGTGCAAACCTCCTTCCATCAGCAAATGCATTGAAGATGAAACGTGGGTGGGTCTTTCAGCATGACAATGATCCCAAGCACACTGCAAGGGCAATGAAGGAGTGGCTTCGTAAGAAGCATTTCAAGGTCCTGAAGTGGCCTAGCCAGTCTATAGATCTCAACCCCATAGAAAACCTTTGGAGGGAGTTGAAAGTCCGTGTTGCCAAGCGACAGCCCCAAAACATCACTGCTCTAGAGGAGATCTGCATGGAGGAATGGGTCAACATTCCAGCAACAGTGTGTGCCAACCTTGTGAAGACTTACAGAAAACGTTTGACCTCTGTCATTGCCAACAAAGGATATACAGTCATATGAAAAAGTTTGGGCACCCCTATTAATCTTAATCATTTTTAGTTCTAAATATTTGGGTGTTTGCAACAGCCATTTCAATTTGATATATCTAATAACTGATGGACACAGTAATATTTCAGGATTGAAATGAGGTTTATTGTACTAACAGAAAATGTGCAATATGCATTAAACCAAAATTTGACCGGTGCAAAAATTTGGGTACCCTTATTATTTTATTGATTTGAATACTCCTAACTACTTTTTACTGACTTACTGAAGCACAAAATTGGTTTTGTAACCTCACTGAGCTTTGAACTTCATAGCCAGGTGTATCCAATCATGAGAAAAGGTATTTAAGGTGGCCAATTGCAAGTTGTTCTCCTATTTGAATCTCCTCTGAAGAGTGGCATCATGGGCTCCTCAAAACAACTCTCAAATGATCTGAAAACAAAGATTCTTCAACATAGTTGTTCAGGGGAAGGATACAAAAAGTTGTCTCAGAGATTTAACCTGTCAGTTTCCACTGTGAGGAACATAGTAAGGAAATGGAAGACCACAGGGACAGTTCTTGTTAAGCCCAGAAGTGGCAGGCCAAGAAAAATATCAGAAAGGCAGAGAAGAAGAATGGTGAGAACAGTCAAGGACAATCCACAGACCACCTCCAAAGAGCTGCAGCATCATCTTGCTGCAGATGGTGTCACTGTGCATCGGTCAACAATACAGCACACTTTGCACAAGGAGAAGCTGTATGGGAGAGTGATGCGAAAGAAGCCGTTTCTGAAAGCACGCCACAAACAGAGTCGCCTGAGGTATACAAAAGCACATTTGGACAAGCCAGCTTCATTTTGGAAGAAGGTCCTGCGGACTGATGAAACAAAGATTGAGTTGTTTGGTCATACAAAAAGGCGTTATGCATGGCGTCCAAAAAACACAGCATTCCAAGAAAAACACTTGCTACCCACTGTAAAATTTGGTGGAGGTTCCATCATGCTTTGGGGCTGTGTGGCCAATGCCGGCACCGGGAATCTTGTTAAAGTTGAGCGTCGCATGGATTCAACTCAGTATCAGCAGATTCTTGAGAATAATGTACAAGAATCAGTGACCAATTTGAAGTTACGCCGGGGATGGATATTTCAGCAAGACAATGATCCAAATCTACTCAGGCATTCATGCAGAGGAACAATTACAATGTTCTGGAATGGCCATCCCAGTCCCCAGACCTGAATATCATTGAACATCTGTGGGATAATTTGAAGCGGGCTGTCCATGCTCGGCGACCATCAAACTTAACTGAACTGGAATTGTTTTGTAAAGAGGAATGGTCAAAAATCCCTTCATCCAGGATCCAGGAACTGATTAAAAGCTACAGGAAGCGACTAGAGGCTGTTATTTTTGCAAAAGGAGGATCTACTAAATATTAATGTCACTTTTCTGTTGAGGTGCCCATACTTTAGCACCGGTCAAATTTTGGTTTAATGCATATTGCACATTCTCTGTTAGTACAATAAACCTCATTTTCAATCCTGAAATATTACTGTGTCCATCAGTTATTAGATATATCAAATTGAAATGGCTGTTGCAAACACCCAAATATTTAGAACTAAAAATGATTAAGATTAATAGGGGTGCCCAAACTTTTTCATATGACTGTATAACAAAGCATTGAGATGAACTTTTGCTATTGACCAAATACATATTTTCATCCATAATTTGCAAATAAATTCTTTAAAAAACAGACAATGTGATTTTCTGGATTTGTTTTCTCATTTTGTCTCTCATAGTTGAGATCTACCTATGATGTCAATTACAGGCCGGCCTCATCTTTTTAAGTGGGAGAACTTGCACAATTGGTGGCTGACTAAATGCTTTTTTCCTCCACTGTATACCTGTAGAAGAATCTGGCAAATCTGTCCAACCCCGATGCACTGGCAGGTCCTAAACAGATGACTAGCGCTGCATTGCTTCAGTTTGTGGCTACAAAGATATATGTTTGCTCCTACTAAAAGCCCCTATTTGGCATGGTTACTGATTTCTGAGGCATTTTGGACCTAATAGACTTCCTTTACCAAACAAATATTATAGCATATGCAGAATACGTGCATGCAATGGGCAAATACTCATGGCTCTTGGTTAAAATCCCAGTTAATGTCAAATCTAAAAGGCTTAAAATTAATTTTTGTTTTCACGGCTTTGACAAAGGCATTTAGGTCATTTGTAATAACAAAACACGTTTAATGATGTGCTGGGATTTGTCCAGAACTGGCTAGCCATGGCATCAGGAACAAGATTAACTAACACTTGCACACACCAGACCATGTATAATCCTTAGTATTATAAAGAGATTTATTTCCTGAGAACACTAAATTAATACTGTTTACAAATGGTGATTAAGTCACTCACATGGAGTATAATTCACTTTAACCTTATCCATGATATTTATATAGTAATGTATACAATCCACAAAATATCTGTAAATGGATGATCCTGAAATGTATGGATCCAGAATCCAGAGGCATAAATGCAAGATGTAGAAAATGTCAGGGGTCACCTTCTAAATGTGAGGAATAATTGCCTTTGTGGAATTATACTTCTAAGTTTGGGAATCCTGTATGTTCTTTGATTTTGTGTATATGCTAACATATGTATTGCTACAATGATATGCAATATATGATTTTGGAAAGATACATACAAATGTATTCACAGTACACACTGGACAGTCTCAAATTGCCTGTAAATACATTTGTGAAACTAGGTACAAGATACAAGTTACAGATATGGGGATTTATCTCCCTGAGCTGTAGATTTTCTTATTTCAAAGGGTTTTCCAGGAACTGAAGGTAATTAATATTGATGACCTATCCACAGGATAGGTCATCCTTAGTATTAGATCAGTCAGGGTCCGACACCAGAACCCATTTCTTTCATCTATTTCAGTCACCAGAAGTCATATACTAGATGTACGACTGGAATCAGCCCTGCTCCTAGTCAATAGATTTGTGCTCACAATACAGACACTGAACAAAAGATTTACTATTTGATTTAGCATAGTTAAACCATAGTTAGACCATGTCACAGGTCCTAACCCCACCCCCAGCGGCACAATATGTGTCACTTTCGTAAAAACTACCATAAGACAGGCAAAACTATTTTACATTTTTTTAGTAGCACTTTGTGCTATTAAAAAAATATATTAAATTTGTGAAAAAAGACACGTTTCTCATCCTTTTTTGTTTACATTTTCTCAGACATTAAAATAAAGTAAAAAAACATGCAAAAATAAAAATATTGAAAAATAATACCCTATGTATCAAAAAGATGAAAAAAAAAAACAACTGAAAAAAGACCAAAATAATAATAACCCAAAAGAAAAAAAAATAGCCCTCAAAACCACATATATGAAAAAAAAAACTTAAAATGTGTCCAGACCTGATCCAGGAAAAATAGCCCAGTCGTGAAGTGGTTAAAATGTCTATTGGGAAACAGATGATAGGCAGTAGATAGTGATTGTTCAACCATACATTGAACTGTGATCTTTTTTTGCTTTTTAAAATTAAAAATGCTCCAAAAATTTGTCTGTTTTGAGGAAAGATTTCTTCACATGTTTTTTTTTCACTTACAAACAGTGTTTTATTTAAAGAAATTACTTTTGCAAGTGTTCCAAAAAATATCCCATCTTCAGGACTTGCAAGTGCAGCAAGATTGTTATTATGAAGAAAAAGATGTGCGTATGCCTGGTTGAAAAGTGATGAAGAAGTGGCTTTAAAAAAATACCCCAAATTACACCTTCATGGGAACAGATACCACTCCAGCATGGCATTGTCTCACAGAGGGTTCTACACCATTCCCTATTACTTCATATCTCACAGAAAATAAATGGTTTCAAACGATAAAACTTAACTTTTAATATTTTAAAATAAAAATTGCACAAAGGACGTCCACTAATCTACTAAAAGACAGATCAATATGGTCTGTGCCTGCCTATTCAAAGTTTATTCAGGATTTAAATGTTAGACAGTATTCACACTCTCCAACTTTCCACTGGACCTAGGGTGTAATAAGATACTTTCACCACCCTTAGACTAAGGTTATAGTATCACGGCTGCACACATACAACAGGTCAGTATTTTGTCAGTTGCTCTTAGTGCTAGGAAAACCCAAACACCTGGTCCCCACACACATAATTTGTAAAGCCTCACTGACTAGACTCCTGCACAGCCATGATATACCTCCACAACCCTAGTCTGTAGTATGTACATATGCCAGTAATCTAGGTACAGGTCACAGTAACTTCATTTCCTGTCATTAAAATGTTATGAACATAAGGGAAACTATGATATTCTGACCCTTATACTCAATAAACCCTTATATTGCAGCCATTACTGATATCCCCTATGTTGACTCCAGGGATATACAGCTACCATTTCCATTAGTGACTCAAGTTCCACCAACTAATCTCCAGGCTAATCAGACTGCCCCAGTCTCCTGTCAGTCCTTCATGCCCCCAAGTGGTATGGCTTGTGGTCAACTAACTCAAAAATAGAAAATAGAAAATAAACTTGTTCTACGCGTTTCCCCTGTGTTATCTATATCAGGTTCATCAGGAGCCAATGCTAATAAACTAATCAGTTGGTCTAAGCTGCTATAAATATTTATCAAAAATGCAGTTACAACTGCAGTTCCTGGAGCACTGATGGTGTGCTCCAGTGTATAGAGTAGCCGACGCCACACTGAGCCTTGCCTGCTTTATAAAGGTCAGCCCATTCATTCGGTGCCACCCCCTTTCCTAATGCTGTCTGCAGTGAGCCAATAGAAATCACTAGCTCACTCCACCAATCATGCCTCCTAGGGGGTGTGTCCACCTCAGTCCTCTACTGTGTTCATGTGACTGCCGATCATGTGACCACTGAATGTAAACAATTACAGTGATCCAGCGCTAGACGGTGAATCTACTGATTCACATTTGATTTTCACCTCATCTACACAGGCTGCTGATCATCTGGCTGCTGCATCTCAGCCATTCCGATGATCAAGGGCCAACTAGTAATTTTGTATACTTAACCTCCATTCCTCCATATACCAGGTCATAAACCCAGAGGGGAGATATCCAAAACAGAGTTAAATCCGGATCCATAGTATCCTATCACAACCGTACTCTAAAGGAGTCGGAGGTTAGGTCTAACCCCAGACCGTGACAGCGGATGGATCATAAATCTACCTATCATAGTTCACATACAGTGGGCTCTCCCTTATTGTTCCCCAAACTATAGATAACCTAACCATCCCACTCAGATCCATTTGCATACCTCCTAATGGTCAATCCCTACAACTCTAACTCTTTTCTATTTCTCAACCCTCTGATTGCGTACCAAAACTACCGTACATCATAGCTACGACCCATCAAACACCACAACATTATATTGTAAATCGTACCTCACCACCTAGATTCAGGCAATGCAAAAGATAACGGAAGAGAGACCCCTAAACGTCTACCCATCTAAATACGGGGCGATAAATGACACGATACACCTCCCATATTTCTCACCCCTATTTATCTTTCTTCAATAAATGGCGCAAAGGATATAAAATCATTGAGGCCTCTAGGTTTGACACAGTTAAACCTAAATATCCATTCCGCTTCCTTCCTCAAAATTGCCCTATCCCAATCTCCTCCTCGTGGTGATTTGCGTACTAACTCAATGCCCTGAAATCTCAATGTAGATGGGTCACCTCCATGTTTGCTCCAGAAATGTAAACTCAGGGGACGTTCTTCTCTCCTGTTGATATATCCAACATGATCTAATATCCTACGACGTAATTCCCTTTTCGTTTTACCCACGTAGTTCACTGGGCATGGACAGGATGCGACATATACCACACCCACAGAGCGGCAATTAATGAAATCTCTCGTATAATATTTTTTACCCGTAGCTGCCGCCGTAACTTCACGTCCCTTCAAAATAAATTCACAGGCCCTACAACCACCACACCTAAATGTGCCTTCCGGTCTTTCACTCCCCAACCAGGTACCCCCAGACTCCTCTGATTCCAGATGACTATGAACTAGTCTGTCTCTGAGGTTACGGCCTCTTCTGTAGGTGATTGATGGATATTCAGATACCCTATCCCTTAAATCAGGGTCCTGTCGCAGGATATCCCAATATGACCTCAATATGTCAACCACCATTCTGGAACCTTGATCAAATGTCCCGATTAATCTAGTGATATTTTGGGGAGGCGGTTCATCTTTTGGTATAAGTAATCTTTGTCTGTCACATTCTGTCGCAAAACGTCTAGCATCCTGGAGCACATTTATCGGGTACCCTCTACTCCTAAATCTTTGTTCTAATAACTGAGATTGAGCATTAAATTCCTGGACTGAAGAACAGTTTCTGCGTACACGTAAAAACTGTCCCTTGGGGATCCCACTACGAAGTGGTCTCGGATGGGAGCTTTCCCACCTCAAGAGATTGTTTGTTGCTGTCTCCTTACGATACAAAGTGGTGGATATATTCCCATCACTCCCAATTGATATACTACGGTCCAGGAAATTAATATTGTTTTGACTGATGGTCGCTGTGAATTTCAAGTTCAAATCATTAATGTTCAATTTCCTTACAAACTCCCAGAAACATTCCACTGAGCCAGTCCATATTAACAATATGTCATCAATGTATCTGAGCCATAGGAGGATGTGTCTAGTCCATTCCTCCCATGCCTCAGAAAAGACGTGACGCTCTATAACCTTAGTCTAAGGGTGGTGAAAGTATCTTATTACACCCTAGGTCCAGTGGAAAGTTGGAGAGTGTGAATACTGTCTAACATTTAAATCCTGAATAAACTTTGAATAGGCAGGCACAGACCATATTGATCTGTCTTTTAGTAGATTAGTGGACGTCCTTTGTGCAATTTTTATTTTAAAATATTAAAAGTTAAGTTTTATCGTTTGAAACCATTTATTTTCTGTGAGATATCCAGCATGGCATTGGTATTGGAAGAAACAATATTTTTAGTTTTTGTTTTATTTTTTGGCAGCGGCAAGTAGCAATCGCAGAATATGAAGAAAAATCTAAATTATGGTGCAATGGCAGACCGGCAATGCCAGTGTGAAAATGGAAATGGCTTTTTGAAAATGCCACATCTACATGGTGTCGGTATTGGAAGAAGCAATGGCTTTTTTGTTTCATTATGTTTTTTTATTATGCTACAGTGTGTTGGTATTTAGGTTAGGTAATGTAAAAATGAAAATGTGTATCTGTATCTGTTCTATTTTGCTCCTCTGTTAATGTACAGTTCAAGATGGATGGTTGTGTCCTATTGGAGCTGGTTAAACTCTAATTTCCCCGCTGGAATTAATAAAGTATTTTAATATATATGTGCAGTGTGGCTGCTGTGAAGAAATCAACTTTGGGAGCAATAATTAGAAAATGGAAGACATACAAGACCACTGATAATCTCCCTTGATCAGGGGCTCCACGCAAGATCTCACCCCGTGGGGTCAAAATGATCACAAGAATGGTGAGCAAAAATCCCAGAACTACACAGGGGGACCTGCAGAAAGCTGGGGCTAACATAACAAAGGCTACCGTCAGTAACACACTACGCCACCAGGGACTCAGATCCTGCATTGCCAGACGTGTTCCCCTGCTTAAGCCAGTACATATCCGGGCCCCTATGAAGTTTGCTAGAGTGCATTTGGATGTTCCAGAAGAGTACTGGGAGAATGTCATATGGTCAGATGAAACCAAAGTAGAACTGTTTGGTAGAAACACAACTCGTAGTGTTTGGAGGAGAGTGAATGCTGAGTTGTATCCAAAGACCACCATACCTACTGTGAAGCATGGGGGTGGCAACATCATGCTTTGGGGCTGTTTCTCTGCAAAGGGACCAGTACATTAAAGAATGAATGGGGCCATGTATCGTGAGATTTTGAGTGCAAACCTCCTTCCATCAGCAAATGCATTGAAGATGAAACGTGGGTGGGTCTTTCAGCATGACAATGATCCCAAGCACACTGCAAGGGCAATGAAGGAGTGGCTTCGTAAGAAGCATTTCAAGGTCCTGAAGTGGCCTAGCCAGTCTATAGATCTCAACCCCATAGAAAACCTTTGGAGGGAGTTGAAAGTCCGTGTTGCCAAGCGACAGCCCCAAAACATCACTGCTCTAGAGGAGATCTGCATGGAGGAATGGGTCAACATTCCAGCAACAGTGTGTGCCAACCTTGTGAAGACTTACAGAAAACGTTTGACCTCTGTCATTGCCAACAAAGGATATATAACAAAGCATTGAGATGAACTTTTGCTATTGACCAAATACATATTTTCATCCATAATTTAAAAGGGACCAGTACATTAAAGAATGAATGGGGCCATGTATCATGAGATTTTGAGTGCAAACCTCCTTCCATCAGCAAGTGCATTGAAGATGAAACGTGGCTGGGTCTTTCAGCATGACAATGGAAGGGGCTCTACAAGTAAGGTGACAACCCTTCCCATGAGCCTTGTCTGGAGAATACATGGTGTGCCAGGGTCTGTGGGAGCCAGAACTTCATGAGTTGGTGAGAACCACTGTTTATGGAGATACTGGGTAGTAAGCCCAAGGTCTCATAGTGAGGGTGTAACGTCCTTGCCTGTCCGGGCTTTGGGGCCATCCTCCGGGCGCACGCTGTGGCGCAGGAGGCGTGCCCGGTTGTAATTCTTTCCTTTGGGGTTTGCTTGTATTGTCTGAACACTGTCCTATTCCCTCACCTCCTTAATTGATTTTCCACCACGCCCTTCTCCTTCACCTTGCTCTCCCCCTGCTCCACTAAGAGTTAACTTTAGTCCTGCCTTTGTGATTGACAGCCTGTCCTCCTATCAAGTCTGGGGCGGGTACTTTCTCCCTATTTATTGTTTGCTCACTTTCCCATTGGCGCCTGCTATTGCATTTCGCTTACTGGCTATACTCCTTGTTACCTGCTCTTCTGATTTTCTGGCCACTGGCTTTCCTTTGACTATTCTCTTGGATTTTGATTCTGTACTGCATTGCTCAATTATTACCGACCCCTTGGCTAGCTGACCTCCCTTTGTTGTTTGTGCGTCCTGTCTGCGTTCTGTGTTGTCACTTATTCAGAGTAGGGACCGGCTCCAAGTTGTTCCTGTCATTAGGACAGTGAGACAAGTAGGTAGGGACAGGGTCTGGGTCAACTTTAGGGCTCACTGTCTCTGTATTCCCTTCCTCTCAGGTTTTTGCAGCAGCACTGGAGAATTGCTCAACTGGCAATTCCCTTACAGAATAGCAGGCCATAAAAAAAACAAAAAAAAAAAAAAAAAAAAACTTGAACCCTTCTACTCATTACTGGCATGGCTTCTATTCATGACCTTGTGACTCGAATGGAGGGCTTGGCAGGTTTGGTGTCTGAGCTGGCCAATCAGGTACACGCTCTCACCCAGAATCAAGCTGAGGCCGCTGCTACACCACCTGCTGTCATTTCCCTTCCCAGGGTTAAAATGTTACTCCCGGATAAGTTTTCAGGGGACCGAGGTAAATTTGAGACGTTCAGGGAATCATGTCTGTTGTATTTTCGCATCAACCCTCATGTGTTGCAGTCTCAGATGGTGGGGGTGGTCATTTCCCTCTTACAGGGGGATCCACAGACTTGGGCCCTTAAACTCCCCCCTGAGGCAGAGGAGTGGAAAGATCTGGAAAAAAATGTTAAGTCTTTGGGGGCCATTTATGTTGAGCCTGATCAAATTGGACTTGCCGAGTCCCAACTTCTTACCCTCCGGCAAGGTAAACTATCCGCTGAAACTTACTGCTCTGAGTTTCGGAAGTTGAGTGTAACAGCAGGTTGGTGTGACTCCGCTTTGAAAGCTCTTTTTAAACAGGGCCTGAATGATTCAGTGAAGGATGTCTGGGTAGGTCACCCTGATCCCCCTACCTTAGAAAAGGCCATGACCTTAGCCGTCCGCATTGACAGGAGACTCCAGGACAGACGTAAAGAGAGGGTGGGGATTGGTCCCACTAAGTCTTCTGTCTATCCCTCTCTTTCTGTTAAAAAATCTGTTTCTCCTTCTATCACCCCTGGAGATGAGCCTATGCAATTGGGAGCACTGGATACCAAGGCTAGACGAGAATATCGTCTCCGGAATCATCTCTGCCTGTATTGCGGCAAACCGGGTCACTTCATCCGAGACTGTTCCATCAAACCACGTACACCAGCGGAAAACTTCAGGGCCTGAGTGGTATTCAGAAGAACCACTCAGACAGTCAGGTATCTTCTGAAAAATCTCACAAATTGATGTTACCTGTGTCTCTGTCCTTTGGGGGCAGATCTGTTTCTGGGCAGGCCCTAGTAGATTCTGGGGCTGCCACTAACTTTGTAAAATTTTCGTTTGTTTCTGCTTTACGTATTGAACTTGTATCATTAGATACTCCTCTGTTGGTTACAGGGGCGAATTTTACTCCACTGGCCAGGGGTAAAATTCATTTTAAAACCCCCTTACTCTCTTTGCAAGTGGGCTCAATACATACGGAGCTCATGAGTTTTTTTGTTATGGAGGATCTCTCGTCTGATATCATTTTAGGGCTTCCCTGGCTAGACCTCCATAACCCTACCTTTGATTGGCCCAAAAAAGAGTTAGTGAAATGGGGGAATCAGTGCTCCTCCCATTGTATTGCTTTGCATGCCTCCGATTGTCTCAGTGAGGAGACGCTTCTTCCTGAATTTCTGTCTGATTTTCATGATGTTTTTGATCCTAAAGCTGCTGAAGTTTTACCGCCGCATAGACCTTACGATTGTGCGATTGAACTCCTTCCCGACTCCAAATACCCTAAGGGAAGGATCTTCAATCTTTCTGCTCCAGAACGTGAGGCTATGCGGGATTACACTCAGGATAGTCTTCTTAAAGGTCACATCCGTCCGTCTCAGTCTACCATGGGAGCTGGGTTCTTTTTTGTTAAAAAGAAAGATGGCGGACTGCGACCATGCATTGACTATCGAGAATTAAATAAAATTACGGTTAAAAATCAGTACCCTCTTCACCTGATCCCTGATCTTTTCAATCAGATTGTGGGTGCCCGCTGGTTTTCTAAAATTGACCTCCGTGGGGCATACAATCTGATCCGGATTAGAGAAGGAGATGAATGGAAAACTGCGTTCAACACCCCGGAAGGTCACTTTGAATATTTGGTAATGCCTTTCGGGTTATATAATGCACCCGCAGTATTTCAACACTTTGTTACTGTGCCTTGCGAAAGTATTCGGCCCCTTTGAACTTTTCAACCTTTTGCCACATTTCAGGCTTCAAACATAAGAATATAAAATTTAAATTTTTTGCTGAAGAATCAACAAGTGGGACACAATCGTGAAGTGGAACGAAATTTATTGGATATTTTAAACTTTTGTAAAAAATAAAAAACTGAAAAGTGGGGCGTGCCAAATTATTCGGCCCCCTTAAGTTAATACTTTGTAGCGGCACCTTTTGCTGCGATTACAGCTGCAAGTCGCTTGGGGTATGTCTCTATCAGTTTTGCACATCAAGAGACTGAAATTCTTGCCCATTCTTCTTTGGAAAACAGCTCGAGCTCAGTAAGGTTGGATGGAGAGCGTTTGTGAACAGCAGTTTTCAGCTCTTTCCACAGATTCTCGATTGGATTCAGGTCTGCACTTTGACTTGACCATTCTAACACCTGGATACGTTTATTTGTGAACCATTCCATTGTAGATTTTGCTTTATGTTTGGGATCATTGTCTTGTTGGAAGATAAATCTCCGTCCCAGTCTCAGGTCTTTTGCAAACTCCAACAGGTTTTCTTCCAGAATGGTCCTGTATTTGGCTCCATCCATCTTCCCATCAATTTTAACCATCTTCCCTGTCCCTGCTGAAGAAAAGCAGGCCTAAGCCATGATGCTGCCACCACCATGTTGGACAGTGGGGATGGTGTGTTCAGGGTGATGAGCTGGGTTGCTTTTATGCTAAACATATCGTTTTGCATTGTGTCCAAAAAGTTCGATTTTGGTTTCATCTGACCAGAGCACCTTCTTCCACATGTTTGGTGTGTCTCCCAGGTGGCTTTTGGCAAACTTTAAACAAGACTTTTTATGGATATCTTTGAGAAATGGCTTTCTTCTTGCCACTCTTCCATAAAGGCCAGATTTGTGCAGTGTACGACTGATTGTTGTCCTATGGACAGACTCTCCCACCTCAGCTGTAGATCTCTGCAGTTCATCCAGAGTGATCATGGGCCTCTTGGCTGCATCTCTGATCAGTCTTCTCCTTGTTTGAGATGAAAGTTTAGAGGGACGGCCGGGTTTTGGTAGATTTGCAGTGGACTGATACTCCTTCCATTTCAATAAGATCGCTTGCACAATGCTCCTTGGGATGTTTAAAGTTTGGAAAATCTTTTTGTATCCAAATCCAGCTTTAAACTTCTCCACAACAGTATCATGGACCTGCCTGGTGTGTTCCTTGGTCTTCATGATGCTCTCTGCGCTTTAAACAGAACCCTGAGACTATCACAGAGCAGCTGCATTTATACGGAGACTTGATTACACACAGACGGATTATATTTATCATCATCAGTCATTTAGGACAACATTGGATCATTCAGAGATCCTCACTGAACTTCTGGAGTGAGTTTGCTGCGCTGAAAGTAAAGGGGCCGAATAATATTGCACGCCTCACTTTTCAGTTTTTTATTTTTTACAAAAGTTTAAAATAACCAATAAATTTTGTTCCACTTCACAATTGTGTCTCACTTGTTGTTGATTCTTCACCAAAACATTAAAATTTTATATCCTTATGTTTGAAGCCTGAAATGTGGCAAAAGGTTGAAAAGTTCAAGGGGGCCGAATACTTTCGCAAGGCATTGTAACGATATCTATAGAGACTTGCTCAGTCGTTATGTAATTGTCTACCTGGATGATATTCTAGTGTTCTCTCCTGATTGGGCCACACATATTGAGCATGTTAGGAGTGTTTTGCTACTGTTGCGTCAAAACTCTCTCTTTGCCAAACTGTCCAAATGCCTGTTCGGAGTCCAAAGGGTCACCTTCCTCGGTTACGTTATTACTCCCGATTCTTTTTGTATGGATCCACTAAAAGTCATGGCTATTAAAAACTGGAAACGCCCCTCCAACCTTAAAGCCCTGCAACGTTTCTTGGGGTTCTCCAACTATTATCGAAAATTTATTAAGAATTTCTCTTCTATAGTGAAGCCATTGACGAATCTCACAAAGAAAGGTGCCGATGTGACCAAATGGACTCCGGAAGCGGAAGAGGCTTTTGTATATCTCAAGAAATGTTTTGTTGAGGCTCCTGTATTAGTACCACCAGACTATGATCGCCCATTTATTATTGAGGTTGATGCCTCTGAAGTGGGGGTTGGTGCCGTGTTGTCTCAGGGTTCTGAAAATTTTACGTGTTTGCAACCTGTAGCCTTCTCGAGGAAATTCTCTCCTACGCAGAGCAACTATGACGTTGGTAATCGAGAACTCCTAGCCATTAAATGGGCATTCGAGGAGTGGAGACATTTCCTCGAGGGGGCCAAACACCAGATCACAGTATTCACCGATCATAAGAACCTACTATATCTGGATAACGCTAAGCGACTGTCTCCTAGGCAGGCCCGCTGGGCGCTATTCTTCACATGTTTTAATTTTGTGGTGACTTATCGTCCAGGCTCTAAAAATGTACGGGCTGATGCCCTATCTCGCACTTTTAATCCCAGCAGTGCCCCTAAGGATGTCCCAGATAAAATCTTGTCTCCCGGAGTGGTTCTCGACATTATTACTCCTGATCTTGCTACTTTAGTGGTTAATTCACAAGATCTTGCTCCCAGTAATACTCCCACTGGGAAACTATTTGTACCTCCAAATCTTCGTCTTCGTGTTTTGGAAGAAATTCATTGTTCTACCTTAACGGGACATCCCGGCTTCGCTGGGACTAAATACCTTCTCTCCCGCTCTTACTGGTGGCCGTCCTGGTCTCGAGACGTATGTGAATTTGTTGCTGCCTGTGAGACATGTGATAAGATGAAGACTCCTAGGAGATTACCCGAGGGCCTTCTTCATCCCCTTATTATACCTAAGAGACCATGGTCCCATTTGTCAATGGACTTCATTACTGATTTGCCTTGTTCCCAAGGGAAGACTGTGATTTGGGTTGTTGTGGATAGATTCTCCAAAATGTGTCATTTTGTACCCCTAAAGAAAATTCCTAGTGCTCCACGTCTAGCCTCGTTCTTTATTAATCACATACTCCGCTTGCATGGTGTACCGGAAAATATTGTATCTGATCTGGGTGTACAATTTGTCTCTAGATTCTGGAAGGAATTTTGTGGTCGTCTGGGGGTCTCTCTGTCTTTCTCTTCCAAGTTCCACCCTGAGACCAATGGCCAGACAGAGAGATTCAACCAAACTTTGGAACAGTACTTAAGGTGTTTTCTGTCTGATGCTCAAGAAAAATGGAGAACCTTTCTTCCTCTAGCAGAGTTTGCAATAAACAACAGGGTTAACGTCACCACTAAAATGTCTCCGTTTTATTGCAACTATGGTTTTAACCCCAGGCACTCCTCTCTCCGTAGCACCGAGTCTGTTAATCCCACTGCCGAACAGACTTATCAGCGACTGTGCACAGTCTGGGCCCAGGCTCGTCTGAGCCTGGTTAAAGCCCAAGAATATCAAAAACGGCAGGCAAATAAAAGACGCTTACCTGGCCCTGAATACAGAGTGGGAGATCGAGTCTGGCTGTCCACTAGGAATCTGTGTCTTAGAGTTCCTTCGGGGAAATTTGCACCACGTTACATTGAGCCCTATGTCATTTCTGAACTCATAAACCCAGTATCTTTTAAATTACAACTTCCAAGTTCTTTTCGTATCCACAATGTCTTCCACAAGTCGCTTTTGAAGAAGTATATCTCCCCTGTCCTTAATTCTTCCAGTCCACCTGTGCCAGTGGTGGTCCAAGGGGAACTAGAATATGAAGTAGAAAAAATTCTGGATTCCCGTCGGGTGCAGAATGCTGTTCAGTACCTCGTGCACTGGAAGGGTTATGGCCCGGAAGAGCAAACGTGGGTTTCTGGTAGGGACCTACATGCGCCATGTTTAATTAATCTCTTTCATCTCCAGAACCCTTCGAAACTTGGTCCATCTGGTGAGGGTCCAGAGGCCCCTTGTAAAAGGGGGGGTACTGTAACGTCCTTGCCTGTCCGGGCTTTGGCGCCGTCCTCCGGGCGCACGCTGCGGTGCAGGAGGCGTGCCCGGTTGTAATTCTTTCCTTTGGGTTTTGCTTGTATTGTCTGAACACTGTCCTATTCCCTCACCTCCTTAATTGATTTTCCACCACGCCCTTCTCCTTCACCTTGCTCTCCCCCTGCTCCACTAAGAGTTAACTTTAGTCCTGCCTTTGTGATTGACAGCCTGTCCTCCTATCAAGTCTGGGGTGGGTTCTTTCTCCCTATTTATTGTTTGCTCACTTTCCCATTGGCGCCTGCTATTGCATTTCGCTTACTGCCTATACTCCTTGTTACCTGCTCTTCTGATTTTCTGGCCACTGGCTTTCCTTTGACTATTCTCTTGGATTTTGATTCTGTACTGCATTGCTCGATTGTTACCGACCCCTTGGCTAGCTGACCTCCCTTTGTTGTTTGTGCGTCCTGTCTGCGTTCTGTGTTGTCACTTATTCAGAGTAGGGACTGGCTCCAAGTTGTTCCTGTCATTAGGACAGTGAGACAAGTAGGTAGGGACAGGGTCTGGGTCAACTTTAGGGCTCACTGTCTCTGTATTACCTTCCTCTCAGGTTTTTGCAGCAGCACTGGAGAATTGCTCAACTGGCAATTCCCTTACAGAGGGTCACTGAATGTGTAGTCAGTAGCCAGACGGCTGAGGATTTATTTTGTGCTGTGATGTTCATGCTGTTTTGCTGTGAAAGCAGAAGAATAAAGCTGGCTGGAGTCAGTTTTGAAGCAAATTCATTGGGTCGGAGTAAGAATTTATTGGAGATTTCAGATGTGCCAACCATCTTGATGAAGAGATGGTGATCCCATGAGCTAAAATAACCCCCCAGTTGTCACAATACATACAGTAGTATATATGTGTAATAAATAATACATGCACTACATAAGCTATCTATACATACATTGAGCAGGAGAGAGATACAGACAGTCTGCACAGAACTCAAAATGCTTTGCTGTTAAATACTGCGGTGAGTCCCTAGTGTTATCAGCCTTTACTCAGTGTCTTCGCTTTGTTCATCTGAAAAATAATTCTCACAGGGAAATCTGCAGCTCTCATAATCTTTGCATTTCATTGAACTGATTCATGCTAAATTGCCTTCAAAATATGAACTCTGCCTATAGTCAGTTTTTAGTTGCTCTGGCGGCTGAATGAAATGTGCACAGCTGCTTTGTCCACAGATGTTCTATTAGCATAACATGCAAATTTCATGCTTTTCTCCTTTTTGCTTCCACAGAATAGAATCAGTGCTGCCAAATGAATGCCAACTTTCAGTGTTCCCATGCTGTGAGGAACTGCTGAGTCAGTAAATGTCAGTAAATACAAGCACAAATGCTGATCTAACTGAAACCTGAACTTGGTAAACCTGCTATATAAAATTTGTTTTATACCTTAAACCAGTGGTTTTCTATGCCTCTAACTGGGACCCCTGAACGTGTTCATTCCCATTCCAGGTAAAACCTAGCCTGACCTAGCCTAAGGGTTAGATGTACTTTTTGTCATCTGAGCTCTTTGAGTGCAGCAGGATCGCCAGACCATCTAATGTGTGGCTTCCTAACTTTCCCCTGACAGCAGAAAAAGAGAAGTATTGGGCATGTTGGATTTCAACAACCCATGTCCAATGGTTTTGTTCTCTGAGAAAATAGTTGACACCAGAAGTGTTTAGAAGTGGTTTCCCCTATCTTGCTATTCAGAACATATGGATGTGTTCACCCTTAACTATTCTCCAATTTGGTCACTATAAAGTGCAGACTGATAAGTAGTGAGTGTGAATGATAGATAAATAAGACATAACTTGTAAACTGTACCATTTTAAAATGAAGACTAAGGATCAGCCTTTAGTCTCTGCATTTAAAAGGTAATTCCAAGGGCTGATCTAACAGGATTATACATAGGGCCCTATAATTAATCCAACCCCTACAAACCCCCAAAGACATACAGTGGGGAAAAAAAGTATTTAGTCAGCCACCAATTATGCAAGTTCTCCCACTTAAAAAGATGAGGCCGGCCTGTAATTGACATCATAGGTAGACCTCAACTATGAGAGACAAAATGAAAAAACAAATCCAGAAAATCACATTGTCTGAGTTGTTAAGAATTTATTTGTAAATTATGGTGGAAAATAAGTATTTGGTCAATAACAAAAGTTCATCTCAATACTTTGTTATATATTCTTTGTTGGCAATGACAGAGGTCAAACGTTTTCTGTAAGTCTTCACAAGGTTGGCACACACTGTTGCTGGTATGTTAGCCCATTCCCCCATGCAGATCTCCTCTAGAGCAGTGATGTTTTGGGGCTGACGCTGGGCAACACAGACTTTCAACTCCCTCCAAAGGTTTTCTATGGGGTTGAGATTTGGAGACTGACTAGGCCACTCCAGGACCTTGAAATGCTTCTTATGAAGCCACTCCTTCATTGTGTGGCAGTGTTTTTCATGCTGAAAGACCCAGCCACGTTTCATCTTCAAAGCCCTTGCTGATGGAAGGAGGTTTGCACTCAAAATCTCACCATACATGGCCCCATTCATTCTTTCATGTACACGGATCAGTCGTCCTGGTCCCTTTGCAGAGAAACAGCCCCAAAGCATGATGTTGCCACCCCCATGCTTCACAGTAGGTGTTCTTTGGATGCAACTCAGCATTCACTCTCCTCCAAACACTACGAGTTGTGTTTCTACCAAACAGTTCTACTTTGGTTTCATCTAACCATATGACATTCTCCCAATACTCTTCTGGATCATCCAAATGCTCTCTAGCAAACTTCAGAAGGGGCCCGGATATGTACTGGCTTAAGCAGGGGGACACGTATGGCACTGCAGGATCTGAGTCACTGGTGGCGTAGTGTGTTACTGACGGTAGCCTTTGTTACATTAGTCCCAGCTTTCTGCAGGTCATTCACTAGGTCCCCCCGTGTGGTTCTAGGATTTTTGCTCACCGTTCTTGTGATCATTTTGACCCCACGGGGTGAGATCTTGCGTGGAGCCCCTGATTGAGGGAGATTATCAGTGGTCTTGTATGTCTTTCATTTTCTAATTATTGCTCCCACAGTTGATTTCTTCACACCAAGCTGCTTGCCTATTGCAGATTCTGTTTTCCCAGCCTGGTGCAGGTCTACAATTTTGTTTTTGATGTCCTTCCACAGCTCTTTGGTCTTCACCATAATGGAGTTTGGAGGGTTTTATACTGATAACAATTTCAGACAGGTGCCATCACTACAGGTAATGAGTGGAGGACAGAGGAGCCTCTTAAAGAAGAAGTTACAGGTCTGTGAGAGCCAGAAATCTTGCTTATTTGTAGGTGACCAAATACTTATTTTCCACCATAATTTGCAAATAAATTCTTAAAAAATCAGACGATGTATTTTTCTAGATATGTTTTCTCATTTTGTCTCTCATAGTTGAGGTCTACCTATGATGACAATTACAGGCTTCTCTCATCTTTTTAAGTGGGAGAACTTGCACAATTGGTGGCTGACTAAATGCTTTTTTTCCCCACTGTACACAACAGTGTTGCCTAGCAGAGCTTTTCTATTAGAATTAGTCTATGCTGTCGTTCACACATTAAATGTCTAGATATAAGCTTAACTCTTGTGTGCCTCATAGAGATAATAGATACTATCTACGAAGTTCTCACTCCTCACTCAGACTCCATAGAGATAATAGAAACTATCCATGAAGTTGTTAAATGCTCCATAAAGGTAATAAACAATGCTTATGAAACATCTCTCTCATACTCCATAGAGATAAAAGACACTATGTATGAAGTCCAAACCCCTCTGTCAATGCGTTTCACCTACATTAGAAGTCAGTGAGGGCACATCACGAGATAAGAGTCACATTTTATTCAAGATATTGCAGCTATAACTGCATTTCTCAGCACCCTGATAGTGGGAGCTGGTACTATCACATTCAGCCACTGTCTGCAGCCCCACGCCGAACCTATAAAACCTAATCACCAGCTCTGGTACCTTGACCACACCCACATGCCCCACCTCCACCTAACTCCCATTGGACCATGAGGGTGTGGTGGATGGTCATGGTAGCAAGGCTCCATCCATGTGTCAGAGTCGCTGGAGGATCCACTCATATCCGTTGGGTTATTGAATAATATAAATTGCCGGATAGAGCAACATATGACATAGCAAGCACCTCAAACTGAGGGCGTCATACTGTATTGCTACATCCTCTAAGGGGTTTTACTTTAAGCCACTGGCAGAGAGATAGGTAGGCGTAGTCAAAAGGGTGTTTATTAATGCCACTGGCAGAGAGATTGGTATGCATATATATTCACCAGATGATGTCTCACTGCAATCATAATAGAAACAACATCCCCCAGATCACATAATAAGTAGCCTAAAGGCTGAACCTTAGTCTTTCTTTTTATGTGATACGGATTAAAAGTTATGTTTTATTTATCATTCACACTCACTAATCCCACACTTTACAGTGACTTGGATACTTTGAGAAAGTGGAATTTATCCTCTGTGAATTTGTGTTTGTCTGTTTTGGTTTTAACTATATTCATTAGACATTTAAGTATCCTACCAGTCATTGATGTCGGGTTTTCTATTCACCACACTTGACCCAGATAAATGGCTAGATGAAGCCGAAATGGTGTTTTCTGAAAATGAACTACCAGCTGCTGTACAGTTGATCTCAATTAAATTGACAAAAGTATATCGGAACTGTGTACGTTCATGGTGAGAGTTCCAAGGGTTAAGAAAATACCTCTAATATAAAACAGTCTGTGGAGGTCTCAGGAACCCTATTTTACCAGTCATGCGCCCTGAGCGTGACATCCCTGTGGGTGTGATCAAGGTACTGATGGGGCTTAGGTTTTATAAGTTTGGAGAGGGGCTGCAGACTCAGGGTGCCGAGAAATGCAGTTTTAAAAGCAATATCCTGAATATAATGCAGTTTTAACTGCTCCAGTGTGGCTCTTATCTCCCGATGTGCCCTCACTAACTACTAGTGCAGGTGAAATGCATTGCGAGGGGTTTGGACTTCATACATAGTGTCTTTTATTTCTATGGAGTATGAGAGAGAAGTTTAATATGCGCTGTTTATTACCTTTATGGAGCATTTAACAACTTCATGAATAGTTTCTATTATCTCTATGGAGTCTGAGTGAGGAGTGTGAACTTCATAGGCAGTATCTATTATCTCCATGAGGCACACAAGAGTTAGGCTATCTTATATATAGACATTTAATATGTGAATGACAACATAGACTAATTCCATCAGAAAAGCTCTGCGAAGCGACCCTGGTGTGTATGTATTTGGGGATTTGTAGGGGTTGGACTAATTATAGGTCCCTATGTATAATCCTATTAGATCAACCCTTGGAATTAACTTTTAAATGCGGAGACTAAAGGCTGGACCTTAGTCTTTATTTTATTGTGATATGGATTAAAAGTTGTTTTTTTTTTTAATCATTCACACTCACTTATTTCACACTTTTCAGTGCTTTGGATACTTTTAGCAGGAGGAATTGATCCACTGTTAATTTCTATCCCATTTGGTTATTAAATTTTTCTTGAAACCAATTTAACAAAATATTATGATATGCTGACAAAAACCTTGAAAGGCTGCAGTTCACCCTCCTACACTGGGAGGTCACACATACACCCAAATAACATAGGTAGCATATCATTGTGTTGAGAAAGGTTCATAGAAAGTACATAACTTGTGACTGGAGATGGGCAAATTGGCTTGTAACAAGCTGGGTACTTCCCGAATATTCCAAATTGTTCGGTTTTAAACTGAACAAATGGCGAATTACTTTGGATGGACAAAAATGGCCGCAATACAAGAAAATGGCCACTGCAACATCTTAGACAAGAAAATACAATGCAGACAATGTCATGTGTGCAGTGACTCACACATCACGTGATAGTAACATCTGACACCCTCTCAGTCAATAGACAGTGGTAGGTGGACCTTACAATGCTAATATCATGTCATGATGTACACTATTTAAGCTTGTGTACTCATGACCAGCCTTTATTTACTGTAATGGTGGAAATGCACACACATCTATCTCAATACATCTCATAGCTAATGCTATGCTATTAGCTAGGCTATAGGCAGCACAAATCAGAAGAATTGAAAACTGAACAATAGTCATATGAGTACTATGAGAGAATCAAGCAATATACACAGGCAGATTAATAGTGTTGTGCTAGAATAGAATAGAATAGAATAGAATAGAATACAATACAATAGAATAAGCAGACATAGATATACAGGACAGTTCAGTCAGTGAGTCTGGATAGCAGACAGTTAACCCTTTCATTACCAGGCAATGATCTATATTGTCTGATAGTACTTGTAATAGAACACTTTCATCTCTTCTCTATACACAACACATTCTTTCTACCATTGTAAATCTGAACAAAATATTTTAATCCTTTCTCTGTATGCACAAGTGCACTGCATGTGCATATGTAATTTTAGTTATACTGTATGTTACACACAATAGTAAAGTATTAGTTGTGGACATGGTACTACTAGTATTGCATCCTTTGGTAGTGTAAAAAAAAAGAATCTCCATTATTTTGGTGTTTTTTTTTTTTTTTTTTGGTGTATTCACCCTATATAGTTTAGCCTGCTGTAATCTTAAAAAACACATTTAGGAATAGGAATTTAAATTTTTTTTTCCACTCTGGTCTGGTGTCTGATCCATACACTGTGTGAAAGAGGCAGAGCATTGTTGTAAACTTGAGCAAACTATTTTAAGCATTTATCTATACACAACCTGAGCATATTTAATTCTAGATATACATCACACACAATAGTAAAGTAGTAGTGGTGGCTGTGGTACTACTAGTAGTGCACCCTTCACTAATGTAAGAAAAGAATCTTCGTTGTTTCAGTGTTTTTTTGGTTAATAATTAATCATTGTGTGCATTAAAAAAAAAAAGAAAGGAAAAAAACAGGGCAGGCAACAGACAAAAGGAGGGGGGAGGATAAAACACGTACTACCACTACTAACAATAAAAATGTAGGTGACAAGAGCCACACTGCTTTTAGTTTTGGTGGCACCGCCAGTAGCCACAGAATTGTTGTACTTCCTGAAAAGTTTTGTTGATGAAGTTTTTGAATATCCGAAAGTCAGGCTTCTGTGTGTCCCTCCTCCTATGTAACACGTAATTTACCACAGGACCTTTCTAGACTGTCAACTGTGTCTCCTTCACTTTCTTCACTGACAGAGGTCCCTGGTAGTGATGTGGCACCTGCTGAGCAATGTATTTCTCCTAATCAGAGCAGACTTTCTCCTCTTTTTGATGAGCTGGATGAGAACAGTCAGCATTGTATGCCGGCAGAGGAGTAAGACATGTTGACTGTTGGCATTAGAGGCCAGGGATGTGGTACTACTACTAGTGGTAGTCATTCTGTTAGGGGAACTAGGGGGATATCTGGAGGTAGACATTCTGAGGGTGTCTTTGGTTATTATGATGTGTTAGAAAAAAGTGGGGAAGAAGATGATGA
Organism: Leptodactylus fallax; assembly: GCA_947044405.1. NCBI lineage: Eukaryota > Metazoa > Chordata > Amphibia > Anura > Leptodactylidae > Leptodactylus > Leptodactylus fallax. The sequence continues at coordinate 2,090,753 of CAMRHE010000150.1, forward strand.
CATTGCCAATGATGATTCTCTAGTGCTTCTTTTGCATGAACAAAGGCAGGGAAAGCGAGCAAGGCTGTCCTCCTGCTCCTGTGATCTTCCTGGTAGACAGACCACCTCTCAACGTAAAACTAGCACATGGTCATCGTTATCAATGTCATCAACTTCCTCCTCTTCTTCCACGCCAACATCAGTCATCAGTGAAAGAATATGTGCCCAGGAGACAGCAATATGTGTCCAGTAATCTGGCAGTTTAGCAGCTTAACTAGCACCTAGCCAAGATGCTAGTGGAGCAGTTGCTGCCGTATCACTTAGTGGATTCCATTGTGATTCGACAACTGATGGCATGCACTCAATCTTGATGGAGAATACCTAGACACCATTATTTCTCTAGGAAAACTGTCCCTGATTTATATCGTCATGTGTCAGTAATTATGAGCCTTTCCTTGGATACGTCAGTCTGGGGGAAAGGTGCATGCCACTGTTGACACATTCAGCAGCAATTATGGATAATGAAAATGCATGGCTGCAGCGGCAGTGGCCATAATCAAGAAACGCAGCAAGGCCAGGTGCTAGTTCCACCACAATTGTGCAGGATGCATGCAGGGCCCATCTACCTCCTCTGGATCCTTCTCTCTGGACCATTTCCTGCCATCATCTTCACCAGGTCAAGCCATCGCTTTCACTCCTCTTCCTCCCCCTTCCACCTTATTTCATCGGTGTAAGGCGAAGCTCTGCCATGCGGTTTTGTAATTAATGAGCCTGGATCAGAGGAGCCACACAGTGGAGGGGCTGCATTGCTGTATCCTGTAGCAAATATCTCACTGGATGTCTCCTCACCAACTCTAACTGGGCAGCAATGCCAGTGACAATGGTACCAATATTATTGCTGAGCTGCAATTAGGATGAATAACACATTGTCCCTGTATGATGCATGTCCTTAATCTGGTGGTTCACTGCTTTATTAACCTGTATAGTGGCTTAAAAGAGGTGCTCCTCATGGTCAGAAAAATCTCTGCACGTTTCAACCATTCTTTATTTCGCAAAAAACACCCTGCTTGATTTGCAGCGACAAAACAGTCTGCCCTTGTACCACCTTATCTGCGATGTTCCAACTTCGTGGAACTCCACCTTAAACATGCTGAAGTGTCTGTGTGAACAGCAGAAGACAGTGAGCGATTATTGCATGCAGCAGACCACAGCGACAATGTGCTACCTTGAGATATGTCATTGGAGGCTCATGAGCGAAGTTTGCCAGCTTCTCAAGCTTTTTGAAGAAGCCACCAAATTTGTCATCAGGGACCATTGCAGAATCAGGGATGTGATCCCTCTATTTTATATCTTACAGGAAACCCTTATAGTTATGCAATGAGGGGTGGAAGAGGAGGAACAGTTTCTACTTCCTAGTCAACGTCATCGCCCTGTGTTGGTAGAGGAGGGTGAGGATCTGAGTCATTATGATAGAGGAACTGAGACTCCTAGACTGGAAGAGGAAGAAGACTCTCCCTAGGATGCAGAGGGGGCCTTTGATATGTCACAGGCACAGCCGGGGGAGGGTGGGCTAACCCTTATCTGTTTCAAGAAGAAGATGATGATAATGATGACGACGACCACGCTGGCCAAGAACACAAACCATGGCAGGCTCCTGGGTTTGTGCCATACACTGGTGAGCATGGCAGGCTGTATGCTCTGCTGTTTACACTGCAACAAATGTATTGTTATATAATATAATGTTATAATATTATCAGGATAGGCTGTATACCCAGTTTGCCGCAGTATTTAGGGAGAACACTACAACTTCCAGTTGCAGGCGTTCCCAGATGACCTCTGTCCATGCCCACCATGTCCATCTCACTCAGCCAGTGCTCCACCTCCTCCGCCAATGCCACGTGTCAGGAGGAGTAAAAGCAGTAGCAGCAACTAGGCCCAGTACAGTTTCTGAAAGATGATGAAGCAAAAATTTTTCAGCTTGCAGCACCAACCAGAGCAAAAACAGGCAACTGACACCCACTTCCTGCACCACAGATACGGCTCATACCTAGAGTAAACCTATAGTCCAGCAGATAACTCTGACTCCATGGAATTGTGGGCCAATAGGTTACAGCAGTGGAAAGAGCTGGCCCAGTTTGCCATGGGAGTTTTATCTTGTCCGGCCTCAAGTGTTATGGACAAGAGAGTATTTGGTGTTGCCGGTGGCATTGTAGCACCTAAAAAGATTAAACTGTCCACAGGTAGAGTGGAAAAAAATTACTTTTTTCAAAATGAATCAGGAATGGATCAAAGAGGATTTTCAAACCCCATCCAACTGATGCCTCCAAATAGTGGTGTAACATCTCTCTTTGTCATCATCTTCCATTTACTGTACTGCTGCTGATGATATTACTAAATAGCTTCAAGTACCACCACTGCCACCACTCAGGCAGACATGTCCTGTGGTCTGGTCCAACATATTATGCCCTGCTGTACTGCCACACATGACGCCACAGCTGCCTAGTGCCTACCACCCCTGCCACCACTCAGGCAGACATGTCCTGCTGCCTGGTCCATCATATTAGTCCCTGCCACATTACCACACATGTTGCCACAGCTACGATCAATCGAGCAGATGTTCCTCATGTCTTAAAAAGTGGTAAGCAGGACTGAAAATCGTCATAGTGGCATTTCTTTGGCACAAATTGAGGACTATATGCCAAAGATGCACCACTTGTATTCCAATTTTCTGGTATAGGTCTGTTAGTATATTTCCCCCATATCATGAAAAGCAAACAAAAGCCTTGAAAAGCTGAAACTCACTCTCCTCAACTGGATTGGTACATAAAGATAAAAATAGGATAGTTAACATACACACGTGGACAAAATTGTTGGTACCCCTCGTTTAATGAAAGAAAAACCCACAATGGTCACAGAAATAACTTGAATCTGACAAAACTAATAATATATAAAAATTCTATGAAAATGAACAAATGAAAGTCAGACACTGCTTTTCAACCATGCTTCAACAGAATTTTTAAAAAAAGAAAACTCATGAAACAGGCCTGTACAGAAATGATGGTAACCTTAACTTAATATTTTGTTGCACAACCTTTTGAGGCAATCACTGCAATCAAACGATTCCTGTAACTGTCAATGAGACTTCTGCACCTCTCAACAGGTATTTTGGCCTACTCCTCATGAGCAAACTGCTCCAGTTGTCTCAGGTTTGAAGGGTGCCTTTTCCAGACAGCATGTTTCAGCTCCTTCCAAAGATGCTCAATAGGATTTAGGTCAGGGCTCATAGAAGGCCACTTCCGAATAGTCCAATGTTTTCCTCTTAGACATTCTTGGGTGTTTTTAGCTGTGTGTTTTGGGTCATTATCCTGTTGCAAGACCCATAACCTGCGACTGAGACCAAGCTTTCTGACACCGGGCAGCACATTTCTCTCTAGAATCCCTTGATAGTTTTGAGATTTCATTGTACCCTGCACAGATTCAAGACACCCTGTTCCAGATGCAGCAAAGCAGCCCCAGAACATAACAGAGCCTCTTCCATGTTTCACAGTAGGGACAGTGGTCTTTTCAAGATATGCTTCATTTTTCCGTCTGTGAACATAGAGCTGATGTGCCTTGCCAAAAATTTCAATTTTTGTCTCATCTGTCCATAGAACATTCTCCCAGAACCTTTGTGTCTTGTCAACATGTAGTTTGACAAATTCCAGTCTGTCAGATAAAAGTTATTTCTGTAACCTTCGTGGGTTTTTCTTTCATTAAACGAGGGGTACCAACAATTTTGTCCACATCTGTATAACTTTTTGATAACTTGTCACAAAACCATGTTGTGCTTAGAGAAGCTGCTCAACTTGTGATACACATACCTGAAAATATCTAGCCAAGAGTGCAAGTGGTAGCCATCTTTATATCAAAGTAATATGATAGGCAACATGAAGCAGTTTCCTCTGTCTGTAGCTTCTTAGTACTAGTGGACTGACCATTGTGATTTACAGCTCAATGATAAATATGCTGCTCAAAGGCATTATGTGTCACTGGTTCAAGTGTATTATTACCAATTATCAGTCTGTTTCTGCCTTTAGGTGTTAGGCCAGACTTCCTATGAGAACATAAAGTAATAAGAGACATTAAGATATTGGTGAGATAACTTTAGGATAGGTTATCATTATCAGATCTGTGGAGAGTCAACACCTGGCAGCCTCTCTGATCAGCTATTCTTAGGAGCTGCCAGCACCAGAACTAACTGAGAGAATGGAGCAAACACACAGCTTTATTCTCTGTGTGGTGGTCATAGCAGTTCTGCTCACATTCGCTCAGATGGGAGATGAACTGCAGTACCCTGACCTAGCCATTACATAGGGAATGGAGCTGTGCTTCTGTCTCCGTCCTCTGTGTTAGTTTCAGTGCCAGCAGCTAATTTGTGGGGATGCTGGGGATCAGATCCCTACCAAACTGATACCATTATTTGCTAACAAGTAAAACCCCTTTAAGAAACCAATGTAAAAAAAATCGCCTTATTTACCTGGCAACATTTCCTTTTAACATTATAAGCTATAAATTGCCTATTTTAATTTAACCAACAAATCCTATAACTTGCTAATGTTGTTTAATGTGAATAATAGGATTTATATTTTAACCTAATATTTTTTTCTAGACACCCTGAGTTGGAATGAAACACTATAAATTAATGACACGATAAGATGAAATGAAGTTCGGGTAGAAGCTAGACATTTACATATTCTTCTGAAAATCTCTGTATGCATTCATTGTACTTTTATCTTTTGGTTTATCGTACCTATATTGCTATAAGAAGACTTTCCTCCACATTGAGGAATTATAGGCACTTTAATTAGGCGCTTCCTCTTCTGCAGAGAGATATGATTATATATTAATGCAAGCAAGTTATATATTTGATTAAATAGTGACATTGATGGATGAACCTCTCCAAACATCTTGTATATGTTGATGTGAGAAAAGAGAATTCATTAAACTCGCTTTCCCTCATGAAAATTTACAGTGCGAGGATAGTGTGTTATATATTTTCTTTGCTCAGTCATTGGTAATTTTCTTGGATATTCCTAGGATTTGACCTGCATAAAACAATCAAAGCATATTTCTATTCAAGCATAAAAGTGCCCCTTCACCTAAATTCATTTTATAAAGAAATATCCCTAGCTAGATATGGTAGTAAACAGGGCTGGGATTCAGATTTCTAAAAGCAGGTTACCTACTTTGTTGAAAAACATGTATGCACAAAGCCTGTGTAGTAGTGTGCCATGGAAAATAGCAAATAAGCAAATCAAATAATTCCAATATTCCATGATAGATGGATAGATAGATGGATAGATAGATGGATAGATAGATAGATAGATAGATAGATAGATAGATAGATAGATAGAGTTTTGCCCTAAGACACTGCTAGAAATAAATTTGTTGTATTAGTGTATCACATGTTTTATGATATTTTATACTGTTTTGTGCAAATTTCCAGATTTATGTTGCTTAGTAGAGATGAGCAAATCGAAGCTGGCAAAGTGGAATTCGAACTGAACTTCAGGAAATATTCGACTCACATCGAATCCGGATTTCCTCACACTTCGTGGTAATGAATCGCATTATTTTTAAAATGGCTGCTGCACATGTTAGGACATGGGAAAGGAACTCTGGGAACGCGGGATCACCCACAATGCTATGTGTGCAGCCAATCAGCAGCCAGCCTGCCCTGTAATGTCACAGCCCTTTAACCCCTTCCTGAGTGCCCACGGCATCGGGAGCGGGTGTTAGCTGTAACTGACAGCTAACACCCTGCTCCATAACCGATCGGGGGTTTTAACACCTTGAATGCCGTGGTCAAATATGACCACGGCATCCAAGAGCTTCCGCCATTTTGCTGCCCTCCCGGCTCTCTGCAGCCAGGAAATAGCAGTTTTTTTAACGCGATTCGCCGCGATTTAATTTGGATCGAATAGAATCGTATCTGAAAATTGGGCGAAGTTGCCGAATTGAATTTTTGAAAACTTCACTCATCTCTACTGGTTAGTAAAGATTTAATCAGCCATTGCTTTGCTGTTGTGTAAACAGAGGTGGTTCTTGCTCTGAGTTTTCTAGAAGGTAAGAGGAATTAGTTGTTTCTTAGGGACACCAGCCTTCAGACAGTGTTTGGGCCTGTTTCAGTTAGCCTGAAGTTAACTGTGGTTGAGGACAGTAGTTTTGTTAGAGAACACCTTCAGGTCTCTAAGTTAGTGACAGGCAGTCCCACACCAATGGACCCCAGCACTCACAGAAAAAGTCTTCTTTTGTAAACATTAATTTACTGAAGTTGGACAACCCCTTTAAACCCACTACACCTAATAAATGGTCCTTCAGTCCTTTGAATAAGGTAACAATTCTCTCTGACCACAACCTGCTGACATTCTCTGCTCTCTCATCTGTAATAGACCCCCCAACCCCTAAACCAACTCACCCCTGCAGGAACCTTAATCGCCTTGACATCCACACGCTCTCAGACTCTCTCCTACCGCTCACTGACATATTCTCACTTCAGGACCCTTATACCGCCACTGACTTCTACAATACCACCATCACTTCAGCCCTTGACTCTGTGGCCCCCCTTCGCTAACACCAGAGCCTGACTGATCACTAGACAATCCTGGCACATGGACCTGACTAAAAAACTGAGACATGCATCACGGGTTGCAGAATGCCTCTGGAAGAAAAGCCACTCCCAGGAGGACTTCCTTAGGTACAAAGATGCAGATCTCACATTCAAGAATGCACTCACCTCTGCAAAGCAGGTCTACTTCTCCATACTAATCTGCCCTCTCCCGCAACCCCAAAGAGCTATTCACTACCTTCAACTCCCTTCTCTGTTTTCCTGTGCCCCTTCCGACATCACTTACCACAGTTGATGACTTTGCCTCTTATTTCAAAAGCAAATAGACACCATCAGAGACAGTCTCACCCTACACCACCGACAACCATTCTATCCAACTGCTAGGTGCTCTTCTTCTTTAACCTGTTTCTACAATGTCACTGATAAAAAGCTCTCCACCCTAATCTCTAAATCCCAGCTCACCTCCTGTACACTTGACCCGATCCAGTCACATCTCATCCCCAAACTCTCTGAAGTCATTACTCCTGCCCTAACCCATCTCTTCAACCTATCTCTAACCAATGGATCCTTCCCTTCTACCTTCAAACATGCTACCGTCACACCTATACTTAAGAAACCCTCTCTCGAGCCCTCCTCTCCAGCCAACTATCGTTCCATCTCACATATGCCTCTAAATTGCTGGAGCAACACGTCCACTCCAAACTATCCTCCTATCTCTCGTCCAATGTGCTCTTTGACAGACTACAGTCAGGCTTCATACCCCATCACTCCACAGAAACTGCCCTAACCAATGTCACTAATGACCTTCTAACTGCCAAAGCCAAGTGTCACTACTCTGTCCTCCTCCTCCTCAACCTCTCCTCTGCCTTTGGCACAGTCGACCATTCCCTCATGTTAGAAACACACTCATCCCTTGGCATCTCAGACCTGGCCCTTTTCTGGATCTCCTCATACCTCACCAACTGCACATTCAGCATCTCCCACTTGCACACCACCTCCCCTGCCATGCCCTCTTTCTGTAGGTGTCCCCCAAGGCTCTGTCCTAGGACCCCTCTTGTTCTCCATCTTCACCCTCGGCCTTGGCCAACTCATAGAACCTCATGGTTTACATTACCATTGCTATGCTGAAGACACCCAAATATATCTCTCTGGACCAGACATTTACCTCTCTGTTGTCCAGAGTTCCAGAATGTCTAGCAGCCATAGCCTCCTTTCTCTCCTCACACTTTCTCAAACTCAACATGGAATAAACAGGGTTCATAATCTTCACCCCTCCTCGCACAGCCCCCCTACCTGACCCATCTATCAAAGTTAATGGAACCACACTCACCCCAGTCACACGGGTCCGCTGCCTTGGGATAACCTTAGACTCTGACCTATCCTTCAAGCCGCATATTCAAACCCTCAACAACTCCTGCCACCTCCAACTCAAGAACATCCATCAAATCTGCTCCTTCCTCACCCCTGAAACTACAAAAATGCTAGTCCATGGCCTCATAATCTTCTGCCTAGACTACTGTAACACCCTTCTCCATGGCCTCCCAACTAACACTCTAACCCCCCTCCAGTCCATCTTAAACTGTGCTGCTCGCTTAATACTCCTCTCCCCCCCGTTCTTCATCGGCCACTCCACTCTGCCATTCCCTTCACTGGCTACCAGTTTCCCAGTGAATAGAGTTCAAATTACTAACACTGACATACAAAGCCATCCACAACCTGTCCCCTCCGTATATCTCCAACCTAATCTGCTATCTGCCCACACGTAACCTCCGATCCTCCATACTCCATTCTGCTCTTATCCGCTCTTCACACAATTGTCTCCAAGATTTCTCCCATGCATCCCCCATACTCTGGAACTCATTATCAAGACACATAAGACTGTCCCCCACAGTCACAAGCTTCAAGAAGGCACTGAAGACTCACCTATTCAGGAAGGCCTACAACCTCCAATAACACTACTGTCTCCATACCCCCACCTGAACAGCCTCTACCCTCACCTTCTGTCTCAATCCCTCTTCCCTCATAGATTGTAAGCCCTTGCGGGCAGGGTCCTCTATCCCACAGTGCCAGTTGGTCACTGTTAGTATTATACTTGTTTTGTATATTTTGTGTACCGTATGAAACCCTCAAATGTAAAGCACCATGGAATTAATGGTGCTATATAAATAAACAATAATAATAATAATAATAATAATAATAATAATAATAATAATAATTCTAATTGTCTGGAGAGATGGCTTTTTGCATTGGCATAAGAACTCAGGCTCCCTGATATTACTTCTAATCTAGATATACTGTACTTTATGTGTAGTATAATGAGCTTCTAAACATGTCCTCCTTTACCTATTCTCTCGGCAGGACATGTCCGACTATTTGTATAAAAAGTTAAGCAGCCTTTCTAAAAACAACATGGTTTCATGATATGTTATCACAGAGGTATACAAAAACCATCCTATTTGTGTGAATTGCAGCTATTTAATGCTTTTTTTATTATGTTATGAAATTGTGTTGACAAGTTGGAATCCTTTTCCAAATGGAGATCAGTACATTTGGATGTATCCTTCTTTATGCTTTCAAAAACATTCTATCCACCTTCATATACTGTAATACTCTCCAAGCTCCTCGTAGGCCTATAATTTTAAACTGGCTTTATCTATCCAAAAATATGGGAGACAGCCAACAGGTAAATTATGTTCTCAGATTTAATGTGTGTTAACAATGAAAATTACAAACTGCAAGAATGAATTAAGTTCTGTTATTCACAATCAAACATTGAGTCAAAATAATATGAAAAAGAATAAATTATTCCTCATAATGTTACCTAATAAATCTGCCAGGTTCATCTAAATTTGAGATATATTTAAGTACAGTTTGTCCTTTTCCAATTTAGAAGGAAATAGAAATTCACCTTTAAGTTAACTATTATATGCATTCTTAGTAGCAGCAGAAATAGTTAAAATGGACCCCAAATAAGAGAAATGATAAACCATGCTAGAGGAAAGCATAATGCCCCTTCTTCTATTATGTATATGTAACAATATACAGTATTTCTAGCAAAGCATTAATGGACTTGGACGTACATTGTTTCAATGTAGATCCACGTCAATTAATGCCTTGCCAGAAATACTGTAAATGTAAAGGGAACCCTAAAATCTACAGTCATGGCCAAAAGTTTTGAGAATGACACAAATATTATATTTTAACATGATCTGCTGCCCTCTGGTTTTTATGTGTGTTTGTCAGATGTTTTTATCACATACAGAAATAGAATTGCATTCATATTATGAGTAACAGAAGCTTATATTGACAGTTAGAATGAGTTAATGCAGCAAGTCAATATTTGCAGTGTTGACCCTTCTTCTTCAGGACCTCTGCAATTCTCCCTGGCATGCTCTCAATCAACTTCTGGACCAAATCCTGAGAGATAGCAGTCCATTCTTGCAGAATCAATGCTTTAATTTTGTCTGAATTTGTTGGTTTTTGTTTGTCCACCCGTCTCTTGATGATTGACCACAAGTTCTGAATGGGATTAAGATCTGGGGAGTTTCCAGGCCATGGACCCAAAATCTCTATGTTTTGTTCCCTGAGCCATTTAGTTATCACCTTTGCTTTATGGCAAGGTGCTCCATCATGCTGGAAAAGGCATTGTTGAGCGCCAAACTGCTCTTGGACGGTTGGGAGAAGTTGCTCTTGGAGGACATTCTGGTACCATTCTTTATTCATGGCTGTGTTTTTAGGCAAGACTGTGAGAGAGCCGATTCCCTTGGCTGAGAAGCAACCCCACACATGAATGGTTTCAGGATGCTTTACAGTTGGCATGAGAAAAGACTGGTGGTAGCGCTCACCTCTTCTTCTCCGAATAAGCTGTTTTCCAGATGTTCCAAACAATGGAAAAGGGGATTCATCAGAGAAAATGACTTTACCCCAGTCCTCAGCAGTCCACTCCCTGTACCTTTTGCAGAATATCAGTCTGTCCCTGATGTTTTTTCTGGAGAGAAGTGGCTTCTTTGCTGCCCTCCTTGAGACCAGGCCTTGCTCCAAGAGTCTCCGCCTCACAGTGCGTGCAGATGCACTCACACCTGCCTGCTGCCATTCCTCAGCAAGCTCTGCACTGCTGGTAGCCCGATCCCGCAGCTGAAACACTTTTAAGAGACGGTCCTGCCGCTTGCTGGTCTTTCTTGGGCGCCCTGGAGCCTTTTTGGCACCAATGGAACCTCTCTCCTTGAAGTTCTTGATGATGCGATAGATTGTTGACTGAGGTGCAATCTTTCTAGCTGCAATACTCTTCCCAGTTAGGCCATTTTTGTGCAGTGCAATGATGACTGCACGTGTATCTTTAGAGATACCCATGGTTAACAGAAGAGAAACAATGATGGCAAGCACCAGCCTCCTTTTAAAGTGTCCAGTGGTGTCATTCTTACTTAATCATGACAGATTGATCTCCAGCCCTGTCCTCATCCACACCCACACCTGTGTTAATGGAGCAATCACTGAAACGATGTTAGGTAGTCCTTTTAAGGCAGGGCTGCAATGATGTTGAAATGTGTTTTGGGGAATAAAGTTCATTTTCTAGGCAAATATTGACTTTGCAAGTAATTGCTGTTAAGCTGATCACTCTTTATAACATTCTGGAGTATATGCAAATTACCATTAGAAAAACTGAAGCAGTAGACTTTGTAAAAATTAATATTTGTATCATTCTCAAAACTTTTGGCCATGACTGTACAATCTACTAGTAAAAATGGTGTCCAATACATTTAGTCCTTCTTATGTAGCCCTTGTATGCCTGACACCATTCTTTTTTCTGTCTACTCTGGTCAAAGCTGTAAAGCCCTTCTACAAGGGCAGATGATCGGGTGAACGAGTGTTATTACCCAATGTAAACATTCTTTTGGGTACTCAAAGTAGGGTGCAACCTAATAATGACTTTTCAAGTGTCCAAAGATGATTTGCACTCAGGAAGTAATGTGGATGCCAGTCAACAGCAGTAATCCATAATAAAATAACAGGAAAAGACGACACGTCATGAAGATCAGGTGCAAGAGAGTATATTAAATCCAATAAGTTTAGGCTAGTTTCACATCTGCATTGGAGTCTCTCCACCAGTTTCGGTATTAAAATGGTGTAAACCCAACGCAGGTGTCTGCAGGTAACCGCTATTTTAGGAGACCGGCTCTTCAGAGAGCCCAGCGCAAATGTGAACCTAGCCTTTAGTTGGATAAACACAGTGATATTCCAGAAATATGACACAATTAAGCAACAATTTTAATGGATGTTTCGGCCCTCCCGGACTTTGTTCTCCAGGTCACTGTAGATAAAAAAAATGACAAACTTGTAACAGAACACCATATCAATAACATAACAGAAGGCTATATACAAAAATCCAAGGATGGGGCTTAGCCTTACTTCTGGGATGCTGCGTACTTATGCTCCTCACGCATCTCTTAGGAAATTTCCTCTGTTGCAGATATCGTGCTATTTTTCTACATCTAGATAAGCTTTTCCTACAGCAAGAGAATTGACTCACCATTTACCTGTGACCTTAATGTATATTACTTGAGCCTTCCTTTTAGTTAGTGTCTTAGTTTTGGTATATATTGACATTTTGAGTGCAATATGTGCCATATATACTAAATGGGGGTCTTCCGTCTCTTATGTAACTATTGTTGCTCAATTGTGTCATATTTATGGAATATCACTGTGTTTATCCAAATGACTTTATTGGATTTAGTAAGCTCACTTGCATGTGATCTCCATGGAGTGCTGTCTTTTTCTGTTATAATATTGACCTTTCCACAACAGGAACATATGCTTCTGACTGTCATAACTTGGGCAAGGGTAAATCCAAAAATTAAAAGAGGGTTCACAGAGGAAAGGGTAAAGGTCATGGAAATTTATCGCACCATGGCTAGGATTCAGATTTTTTAGACCTGCTTGTAATATCTACAGTGAATCGCAAATCTAGTTCAACAAGGTCAGTAAATTAATGACCTTGTATACAGTGAAAGGAGGGTGGGTAGGTTAGCTGGCCTCAAATGTGAATAATGGCTGTCAAAGTTGAGGGAGCGTTAATGCTGTTGTGTGACTTAGTGTTCATTGGGAGACCTAGTTTGCAGTTTACTTGGTGTCCAATAAAGGTGATGTACAAATAAGTTGTCCAGATGTATAGTTAAGGGATTTTTCCAGGTTACAGGTATTGATGTATCTGTAACCTGAAAACCCCACTATCATAATCTCCCAACCAATGTGCTAAGCAAGTTGGTTAACGTGCTTGTCATGCTTGTTAAAACTAATGGCCTATCCTTAAGCTCAAGATCCCTGCCAGTCAACTGTTTGAAAAGGTCACAGCACTTTGTCAGCAGGGAGGCCTCTTCATTGTTTATGTTGGGTACCAGTATTGTCTGTATTCAAAATGTCTTACCTTTAGTAGTGGATGTTATGGATATTGCAGTACAATACTGAAATATTTTGAAGAGTTACTACAAAAAGTGTGGACAGCACTAGCACATGTTATAAACAAGGAATAGGCTGCAGCTCTTGAATGAGTGTCACAATCCCTTCAAACAACTGATCAGCGGGGGAGCTGAGAGTCAGATCCTCCCCAATCTAAAATTGATGACCTATCCTAGGTTGGATAACCCCTTTAAAGAGGACCTTTCACCACCTCCAAAAAGTCCAGCTCTTTGCATCATTTAATAGCTGCTGCTCTACTGATTCTGGCACAGTAGGATTTTTTCTCTAGCCCCCCAACGTTCCCGAGCAATCAATGCTGTTATTTTTGGTGTCTGATATGCTATTTAGGCTCTGTATTGTCAGGAGGACACATTAGGCAACAGAACTAACTGCATTGGTTTCTCAGGAACGGTGGAGGCTAGAAAAGAATTACCACCTGCGCTGGAATCAGTGGATCTGCGCCTACTAACAAATTCTAAGAACTTGAATTGGTCAAGGTGGTGAAAGGTCCACTAGATCTACAGCTGCACAATCATTTTTTACTGCCTAGGTGGAATTTATTTTTATAAATAAGTTTAGTGAAATAAAGCATTTTTAGATGCTTTTTTCTTCCTTTCATATTTTAGCCCAGATTATAGCAATAATTCTTTTTTAAACTACTTACTTACTAGTCTCTTTTATTGACTATAGTAGGAACAATCTTTCTATATTGTTTGACCTAACAACAACAGATATCATATCACTAATAAAAGTAGAAATTGTAAAGTTAAATGAATGTTATTCAAGCTGCGTACAGGATCATCTACATACTGGTACGTCTCATAAAACGGCTGCTCCATTAGGTAAGTGTTCCATTGTACCATGTTAGTCCACAATGTCAATAAGGCACAGCAGAAATATCCATTAATGTTTAATGGCACACAATTCAAGTGCAGCAGATGTGGAAGTACTGCTTTGATTTTGCATTTCTGCACTTGGTTTCACATGGAGAAGTTTATTTTCAGAAAAGAACGTTACAAACAAAACCCTGACATGTGTAGCTTTAGCAGTGTCAGTCGCCCTTACTAATTCATCTGGTGTCTTCAAATGGATAACAGGCTGCTGAGCAAGATAATGCTTCCTGCATGGACCAAGATAATGCCTCTTGTCTATTCAATGCCCCTGGGAAAAATGATATGAAAATTATGTGTGAAGCATTTCTTTCATCCTAATTACAACAATAAAAGATGTTTTTGCTGTTTGTAGTAGTCTGTCATATGTAGCATCAACATTTTGGTTCTGACATCAAGAAGTAAATCAGATATCTATATTTTTATAATGCTGTTTTATATGTGTCATATCCTGCTGTTAAGGATTGGCAGAAAATAATTTAAAGTAGTCTTCTATCCTTGACAGATCAGGGTGATGATGATGAGGATGATGATGGTCTAAGGACTGCTGATTGCTGATTCTTAAGCAGCGTCCCCATTGAACTGCAGTTGGTATTACAACACTGTAGCTGACTAGATCTCTCTAATAATACTTTGCCCCAGAAAGATGAACTCACATGTGAATGGCCGCTGATTATTCTTAGGTAATTCTACTTAGTGTAGGATAGCCATGTACATATGTACAAGTGCTGCATACAACATAATGCTGTCTATCATTGTGTGGGGGTGGAAGGAGGGGCCTTTCATCTTATGGGAACATCAGACTCCTAACTTACATCATTCTACTGTATAACAGTAAGCTTGTCGATGTAATCAGCAAAAGGGGGCTAACAGGTTCCCTTTAAAGTCTATCTAAACTTTTAACACCAAATTAAGAAATTATTATTCTTATTATATATCAGAAAGCCCTCCAATGTAAAGAAGCAATCCTTTATTTCACCAATGCAACATATCAGGTCATTCACAGCCATTCTCAAACATGAGCTGAAATGTCGCATTGGTGGAATAAAGGATCACTTCTTTATGTTAGAGTGCTGCCCTCTATATTTCTTTATTTGGAGTTAGTAGGACACTATATCTGGCATCCACCAACTATATTTCCCCGTGCTGCTTATTCACATTTCATCTTGGTCCATGTTGGTCCAAAAGTGTGCTTATTATTATTTTATACTAGCAGAAGGACCCGGCTTCGCATGGGTATATTTCATTTTTTGTTTGTGTAGTGACCCCATAAGAATTGGCCAGTTATGCACTTGACATCCAGTATGGCAGTCCAGTATAGGTATAGTCTATTTATGGCTGTGTTGCTATGGAAACCTGGTAAATGAAATGTGAACTTATATTGGCTGATGCACGTCATATGACTGAATATTTAAGGACCTGCAAACTGATATTGACTCATACAGGTCCTAAATAGCTTGGTTGCTATGGAAACCTGGTGTAAAGCTGTGTGTATGTCAAGACTGAAGAACCTGGGATTTTCCATTGGTCCATAAGCGTCATGTGGTCATGTGTATCTCAGTTTGGATATCAGTGAAAGACCTGCGATCGGTTGTTATGGAAAACCTGGAGTAAAGCTGTGTGTATGTGACCTTGTGTAACAGTGTCATCCATAGCGCTCTGCCCCTTTAAAGCTGACCTACAGCAGTGAAGAAAAAATGGCTAGGTTGTTATGGAAACATGGAGTGCAGCTGTGTGCATATGGCTGACAATGCCTTGTCAGATTGGAGACAGGCTTGGGTCTGCTGAGAGTTTTCATTAGCTCGAGCAGCAGCCATGCATTTTGCTGCAGGGGGCATAAGTAATTTAAAAACGTTTCAATTTATAAGAATGCTGAAATCCAGTATGGCAGTCCAGTCAGTGGCATAAATACTGGGGTAGCAGTGGTAGTGGCTGCCACAGGGCCCGGGACATTAGGGGCCCCGGATGTTTGTTTTTTTAATAGGCCGTTACCTGCTGGTGTAACACCAGCAGGTAAAGGGCCCTATTTACTTACCGATCACCGCTTCTGCTCATGGCCATCTGCGCTTCACCTTCTGCAGAGGCAGCTGTGAGCAGGAGTGGGGATCTGTAAGTAAGGCCTGCGGGCCGTGAACCCCCACAAACACTGCTATCATTATACTCTGGGATCTTTTCAACAGGCTTCGGGCCTCCTTGGTGACATCCCAGACGTCGGTGGGCCAGTCCGACATCATTATGCGTTGTGATGCATGCTTGGCTCACGTGACATCTGGTCCAACACTGAAGAGGTAGTAGGGAGTGCGCATAATACTATATGAAGGGGCCACTATGATACTGTGTGCAGGGGCCACTATGGGGCAGAATACTGTGTGCAAGAGCCACTATGGGGCCTAATAGTCTGTGCACAGGCCACTATGGGGCATAATAGAGTGTGCAGGAATGCAGTTTGTGCGGGGGGGGCGGTTTACGGGAGGGTCCCATGTCAAATGTTCACCTTGGGGCCCAGCCATTGCTAGTTACGCCACTGAGTCCAGTATAGGTACAGTCTATTTATAGCTGTGTTGTTATGGAAACCTGGTAAATTAAATGTGAACTTATATTGGCTGATACACATGATATGACTGAATATTTAAGGACCTGCGAACTGCTATTGACTAATACAGGTCATAAATAGCTTGATTGCTATGGAAACCTATGTGCCTGAGGAGAGTAAGCGCCTGCGAGCTCTTATTGGCTGATAAGGGACATGTGACCGTGTGTATGGCAGTTGGAATATGAGTGAAAGACTAGCAGGCTTGTATTAGCTAATGGTCATTTTTTGGGAATACTGTATCTCAGGAACGGTACATCCAAGAGAGCTGAGACCCAGTCTAAAATATTCCCAGACACCTGATGTACATGTGTGTCAAATTTGGTGAGGATCGGTCCAGTCGTTTGGTCGCGCATAAAGAACAGACAGACAGAAACTCATTTTTATACATATATATATATATAAGAGATATAGCTTATAGCTGTAGGAATGCTGTTTTTCTATAATACAGAACTCCAGTAGTGGAAGCTCTGCACTGTGCATATGGGGTGAGAATGGTGATGGTTTATCTGTCAGTCTGTGCTAAAGTAAGATATACAGATGTAGCAGAGTTAACCCGTACTTCTGTAATTGGTTAAACTTCTGTTGCTTGATATCTTATCATGGAAGACAACAAAAACCCATGAAAAGTCATTGAAAAATGTGTCGCTAATGACATTTCATTGTTTTTTGTTATCGTCTGTGATAAGATATCCAGCAAAAGCAGTTTAACCAATTGCAGAAGTTCAGCTTAATTCTGCTCTGTGTACTACTACACACTCTCTCTCTCTCTCTCTCTCTCTCTCTGCCTCTGTCTCTCTCTCTCTCTGTCTCTCTGTCTGTCTGTCTGTCTCTCTTTCTCTGTCAGTTTACTCAGGATTCCTTTGTCAGTCCTGCGGCATAACAGAGTCTAAACTCTAAGGTCTGAAATGACCTCAGATTCCCCACCAATGGCACTAGAGTGTTGAAACTTCTCCTAGTAGTTATCAGCAGCGTACCTCTCCCTGTCTCTGGGCTGCAGCTCAGGTAACATAAGGTTCTCCCCTAGCAATCCTCCCACACCACCTCTCAGTCTGGAAGCTCACTGACGACTCTTAGTCTACTCCCACAAACCAGAAATCTGCCGGTTGGTCTAAACACTATTTAACACCCCCATCTCCAATGGAATAGCCTATAAAGTGATCACATAACAGGTGCATATACAAAACTACATACAAGTGCCAAATATATAGAATAAACAAATTTGCAGTGACCACTAGGATGCTGCAAATGCTCCATCTGTTAGGACGGCACAGGCATGGTTATGTAGCTCTGATCTAATAAACAGCTATAAGGATAAAAAGGAGAAACTGCTTGTCCTGGACAAAGATGGACTACAGTATGCATCCATTGGTAACACTGCTCAAACAATGGAAAAGAAATGAGGGAGTTCCTTGGGCTTTTTTTAGTGACAGATATAACCAGTCTACTTTCAATGGGTGACAGTGATTTTTTGCAAAGTATTTTTGCATGAAATATTATTGTTTTATGGGAATACCACTTTATGCATTATTACCCTTTATTTTTATTCCAGTTGTTAAAATGTTCATAATGCCAAGGGAAGTTCTGTATCTTCAACTGAGCTCAGAGACATTATGTAGGTACTGTAGCTTTTACTATGAAACTGGTATAATATAGTCACTATGGATGATTTTTTCATTGGCATTGGCTAGCATTACATCAGCACTTTGCTTGACACTATGTATGTAGTAATGATGACACTACTAAATATGCACTGACATGGTGATTATTTTATACCTTTTATGCAAATAATAAACTATCTTGTTTGCTTATGAAAGTTCAATGCCATTGCTGATAAAGCAGTACTGCCACAAATTGTCATATACATTGTCATACTTCTTAGTATTCATTTTTTTTAGTCTGCATATTTCTGCATAAATAGATGTTTGACTTTTGTTCAGCTTGTGCAGTAACATTTCACTACTCCAAAACTTTTTTATGGAATTATTTTTGTTGAATTCTATTAGTTTGCAATGCCGCTATGCTTAAATTTCTTGGTCTTACGATTCTGCTTATCAAAGGATTGTGTCCCTTTGTACTCTCAACATAGATTGGATAGAGTTAGACTGTGTAGGGACGCACCCCAACATTAATATACATTAATACACCCAGTTATTAATGTATATTTATAAATTTCTAGGAATACTGTAGCTTAAAGAAGTCTATGAAAATATTGTCCATATGGGGTACAATTTGGGGTTATTACTAAGGATGGTTTCACATGGACTGTAAGAGGTTTGGCTGAACCAAATTCAGCATGCCAATACATGAACCTGCCCAAAACATGAAGATTTGAAACAGCCTTAAAAAAGTCATGCCTGGAGAGAGAACAGGTTCTCTCAGGATGCAGCAATTTTTATTATTTTTCATTTTGTTATATTATTAAAATATTTTTCTATGTAATCATATAAGAACTTCTTTTCTTATGGTAAGAGTTGTACAGCATTTTGTCTGGCACCATATTCGTGTGCATACAATACCATCCACAGTGGCGACAGCCACAGCTCCCCTTCACCATCTGTTTAAATGTATTTGATCTGTAATGTAGATCGGAGACCCGGTGCTACTGCCCACAATCAGAATCCACAGTGATTGCAGGCATTGGATACTGATCCCCCCCCCCCACCCTCAAGTTAAAATATTGTCCTGGAGGCTGTCCCCACCGGCCCCATAACTTTGACGTTGCAGGCCAGCTCCTGTGCAGCAAGACCACAGGAGCCAGCCTGTTCCTATGACAGCCAATAGCCTTCTGAAGGTTTCCAGGCTTGTCATAGTAATATTACTATGACCCCGTAGTCAGTCGGGGTGGCGAATGCCAGCACTTTTTGGAATTTATTTTAACATTACTCTATTAAAAGTTACGGGTTTTTTTGGAGACCATTTACTCTGTGATATATAAAATTTATGGAATGGTTATACACCCTCTGTGATTGTAAAACACAAAATAAGTGTCATAACAGAAATAACCAGATAAAACAACATGAGGGTAAAATCAAAGACACTGTTGCATTGAAAATGAATCGAGACAACATTTTTAGGAGTCCCATTAAATGCTTATAGGCAATTTTTAAGTTACAGTATTAGTTCATCTTAAATTTATAGAGGAAAAGTACATTTGGTTTGGTCAGTGAGTCAAGAAGAAAAAAATTATATACTAAAATGCCAGTTGATTATACACCAAACAACAAATAGTGCATAAACTTTCAGTAATGGAAGATAAGTTCCTGATATTTAAGCCTGCAGGAAACCAAGTATAGAGATTAAAAATCCAAAACGCCTCCCTGTCACAAAGGCATTGCTTTAGATCCCCTTCCCTTGATGGATTTTAATGTTGCTCAATGCCATAAACTTTAAGTGAGTTGACTTTGCCATTATGGTAAAAAAAAAATGAAATGTGTTGGTTTTCATTAGAAATGTTGCACTTCTTAGGACTGTTATTGTTGTTTCAGTTTTATAAAAGACAGACATTTCATTTCCTAACAGGGGTACGCCTTGGAAAACTTTTTGCGTGTTGAACATTCTATAATATAAATCACATAGTCGCTCTTACAATTAATAAAGTCCTTTGTGGGAAACTTATTATTACCACTTGAATCAGTGACTATTTTCTATTAAATTGCAAATATTCAGGTTTATGCGGGAGACCCTCATATTAAAAAAAAATGAAGCGAAGTTCTATTCTGTGATCCTGATTTGGAAAGACTGGGAAACAATGGATTTCTAAGGGTGAGAGCTCTGTAAGAATCTATTCTACAGCCATTGCTTGTAAGAACAAGTATTTTGTTACCATCTTTTTGAATTAAACTAGAGGCTTGGTGCTCTGTCTAGGTATATGTTTTTACTTTCCAAGACAATAATGAATCCCACGTTCAATGTAAAGCACCTCCTGGGAATGCTAGAGCTTCCGACTTAGGTTAATCACAGTTCCTTAAATGAATGTGAATGTTTGGTGAAATGTGTGTCAGATTTGGTGGGTATTCAAGTGTACTGTATGTCTTGACACTTGTCTATTTACTATAACTATACTATTTAGACATATTATAGTTACTCAATAGGTAGTTCTGGGTAAATTGTTAAACTTCTTATATTTTATGTACAGTATATAGTATTTTAAGGGTTATCGGCTGCTAAGATGGGAATAACTGCTTTCCCTTCCCAACCCCTGTAGTCAAAACTTAGTGTACCTTGGCAATCTAATGGACCATTATATCTCTCACACAGTACAATGTCTTCTTAGAGGCCTCCATACACTGTAATGCCCCTTAGTGGCCCATCACACAATAAAATTCTCCCTCAATGACCCCCGTGCAATATAATTTGCCATCAGTGGCCATGCTGCCCAGCATACCTCCCAACTATCAGATAATTTTAAGAGGGACAAAATGTGACAAACTCTGATATACTCCACCCATGCCCATGTTGACTCCACCCAATCCCCCATTTTACTGTGCACACACACATTATAATATCCCTTTAGTGACCCCACATGGTATAAAGCCCCCTTAGTGCTCCTATACAATATAATTCCCCACCTGTGTGACCCTGCACTATATTGTGTCCCCTTGTGGTTTCCAAACAGTATATGTCCCCTCCCTGTGACCCAAACACTGTATTATGTCCCCTTGTGGCCCTCACAATATATAATATATATTAACATATAATACCTTCTTCTTGTTACCCCATGCAATGAATGCAAAAAAAATGTATTACATACCTCACCCCACTCATCTAGAGTCCATTGCAGTCTCTCAGTAACTTGGAGCATCAGGTGCAATGTAGTGACATCACTACATCACACCTGCCTGCATGTAAGATACACACAGCAGTATGGATGGTGAATGGTGAAGCAAGGAGATGCAACTCTCTGCTTCACTATTGCACTTAGCTTTATATTTATGCAGAAAGAGTTGAGATCAGGACATAAAGCCTGCCACCCGGGACAGAATCTTCGAAATCTGGAACAGTTGCAAGGTATAGATCAGTGGTTTTCTGGGGAACAGATACCCTATAATCATAATCTTTTTTAAGCCAAAAAAAGACTGCCTTGGGTGGCATTTACTAATACTGGTCGACACTGAGCAGTCTACCTACAGTTTTTCTCTATGTAACATTAATGATTTCCCTGTGCAATAACCATGAATATAAAGCCATTCCCCTATTTTCTTGACATTTCAATACTTTCGCAAGTGTTGAAATGAAGGGTTTGGGGGTTAAAGTGGTTGTCCAGTTCTAATACTGATGGCCTTTCATTAGGATAGGTCATTGCTATTAGATCTGTAGGGGTCTGACAGGCGAGACCCCTGCATGTCATCTGTGAGGGGACAGCGCAGCTCCTGGTATTGTTTACTTGCTGGGAGCCACAATGCAGCGGGTTTTCGTACTGCAGCACTGTCCCATTGAAGTCTATAGAGCAGGGCTGCAATACCAGAGCCCCCTGCTACAAATCGTATGACAAATGAGCAATGTGTCCACCGAAATGTAAACAATACCCAGCTGTCGGAGGTTTTACTGTCGGACCCTTGCGGATCTAATATTAATGACCTATACTAAGGATAGGCCATCAATATTATAAACTGGATAACCCCTTTAAGCTGCTCACATGCATAAGATATTTATCTCCAGGCCTTTGGCTGATCCAGCAAAATTTGATTAAATCTGTTGAGAATCTGATGTCTGTAATGGTCATACACATAACATTAACAGCAAATGCTAAATCTGCCAATGATCCTCTCATGTGTATGGTCGGTGTAAGTAAATATGGCATTTAGCCTGAAGTCCATTCTTTTTAATGCAATTGCACCAGGGAGATACAATATACTCCTCACATTTTGAAGCAGATAAGAGCAAATGTATGTATAAGAAAGTATAATATATCACCTAACAATGTTAAACAATTGCAATTTATATCCAGATGTGACAATAGCTTTTAGTTCTGCTTATAGCATATACATACACTAAATCATTATAGTATATGTTTCATGCTAATTATTATGCAAAGCAACAGTATACTTGTATGTTCTCAGCTTCTCCCTATATGTGCACAAGTGCTCAAACAGCTCCCTCTGGTGGATCAAGTTTAAGAAATTCAGTCAAATTACCAAGCAGTAGCAGTCAGAGAAGTATTACATTATTTTCTTAATAAGAACATTTCTTGCTTTTTCTTACTTCTACTCCAACGGCACAAGTTCTAAAGCAGATCGTCTGTGAGACTTTTCAAGCAAAGATAGCATTCTAAGAAATGTGGTTTGAGATACTGCTGTTAAGATAGCAGACTAAAACATCTTGTAGGCTGAATAGAATTTAGCAGATGTGTGGAGGACACCTCAAAAATTTGCATCAGTTACATATCTTCAAAGATCAAAGAGATTTAACCCCTTTAGGACACATCCCAGTTTGCACCTCATTCTAAAACATGGTTTGTTTTTCTTTTAACTTCCCATTAACATAGAAATATATTTTCAATTAATTTATCCCTATATAATGTATTAAGTTTTCTTTTAAAATATTATTTAAATATTTTTTTTAGGTGGGGGTGTTTTTAGGATGGATATGAAACAGAAGTTACTCCATTATTCTTGTGGATTTGTTTTTACAGCATTCATTGTCTGGTACAAATAATATATGCACTGACCTCATGTCCAACAAGTAACCTAGTTTGACAAGGCTTAGCAAGTAAGCAGGCTTAGTGGAAAAGGAGCAGGGCAAAAGATGGGGGAATGTGCTCCAGAATTGCACCAGATTTCTGTTGCAAAGTAGGCCAACTAATAGGTGATATTACCGTAACTTAGACAGTCTGAAGAGGAAGCAGACTTATCATCCAGCATGCATCACTGTGATACATAAATCTGTAACTTTTTAGGATTGTCTAGCCTGTCTAAAAACATGATTAGTAAATCTGCTGCATTGTTTATGGGTTTTTTTGTTTACTATTTTTGCTATCATGTTATTTTTAGCTTTTTTTAAGCTAACGGGCCCTCGTGCATAGCGACCCAGCAGCACCCTGAGATTAGGTACGGGTGCTGGTGGGTTTACAGAGGAAACCCCATCCCTCTGTGAAACTGTTTTGATGCAAAAGTCAGTAGTGACAGAGTGTCTGAAGGTATAAATGGCCATGATCAGAGTTAATCCTGAGCATTGAAGCAGGGTACCTGCTGTATACCACACACTGTGCTTGACCAAGGCATTCTGGTTTCCATTTATAACAGAAGCCCTGATGCTGTCCTGCATGCAGTGGGTGATTTGGAATAAAGAAGGGGATATTCTCTCTTGGAAAGGGTAAATGGCATGGTATTGGAAGATCTGACCCATTTTAAGTGCTCGCACTAGTGGTGATTGTCGGATTAGATCACAATTGGATTTGGTTAGTTTATTTGATCAATGTTTGTATTGGATTTTTATTGTTATAAAACCTTACAAATAAATGTAAAACATCTGGGAAAAGCCTGTTTTTTTGTGCATCACAACAGATTGCTATGAGTCCACAATATGCCTCTGTGTCCGTTTGATTTTATATTGATGCATACAGAGGCATCTTCTCAATCAAGCTGTTCCTGTACTATTATCTGTGGGGGTTAGCTGTGATTTACAGAGGGCATCTGATGGCAATAACTGAGATCAGATATAACTTTCATAGTATGCCTTTTAACAGCTTACATGCCATGTAAGACATGTAAACAAAGGGATCGACTGACATTTGCAAAGACCAGAAGTTAAATAAAATTAAAATTAAATATTAATATATACAATTGAGTTTAAATGTATGATGAGATTTCATCATTTGGTCTATGTATACCAGTACAATGAATGTAAAACAAAGCCATTAAGATGTGACTAAAGTGTAGAATTCAGTTATACAATAATGCAAGGGGTTTTACAGAAACATGATGAAAACTTACTTATTTTCCAAGTACTTCTGTAACTCTAACAATGCAAGAACTGGTGCTGATTTTAAGGCAAATTCCACCCTAAAATTAGCAGCATGATGTTTTCAATATGAGGCAGAGATTGAATCAGGACATTTAAAATATAAGTGTCCTGCTTGATCTTGCGGCAGATTCTGCTGCTGAATCAGCTGCAGAGTCCGTGGTGCAAAATACTCCGATGAGTAGACTCATTCATCTCAGCAGCGCAGTTGGTGCTTTGCTTGTCATGGCTGCTCCAGATGCAGCAGTGGGGGGAGATGTCACCCAGGCAATAAGGGCAGAGCTGGGTAGCAGTTAAGGCCAGTTATCTAGCAGCCCTGGCAGGAAAAGAAACACCCCTAAAATCCTTTTCAACTAATATACATAAGAATAAAATGCTAATTTTTTATGAAAATGGAGCTGCAATGAAAAATATGAACGGCACCTTTGGAAAGTAGAAGCAGTTCTACAAGGTACCATCATTAGTTTGATAAAGATTTTCCTGCTGACTTTAATTCAGCAACACTGGTTTAACTTAGCAGTGACATAGAATTATGTTTTTTCACATTACATTGATTGATTGTATTATTTTATAGACCAGAGATTCATTTTCAGAGAATTTTTTTCAACATCCTTATAGAAGAGCTGCGGTGAAATGAAGCAGACAGGGATCATATGTTACTAATGCTCCATTTTTTCTGGAGTCAATTAAACTTGCGCATAAGGTTTTTGTCACTGTAGTTTTTCTTCTCATTCAAGTGTAAAATCAATTATGTTTTTAAATGGCTGGAATATGCTCAGTAACCCGTAGATAATGGAGGTCAGCAGGTAATGGCTTATTACTACATACCGCCTAGGAAGTTAGGCACATCTGATTATAAGACCATTCTAATTAGATAAAACAACTAAAGAAACAGATACTGTGACTTTCTCCTATGGCATGTCTATTTATATCTGTGTTGTTACTGTTTACATATTTAAAACAAGCTGTAAGGAGATAGAAAAGTATTCTAGCAGTAAAACTGAGCAGATAGACACAAGATTGCTTGCCCTATGGACCAAAATAATCCTCTATCTGATGTTATGTTACAAGTAAGAGTGCTTGGTTGTACTGTACTGCAATCCACCAATTCCCAGAATTACTTTAGTTGATCTCCTCTGCATGCTTCAGTTCAGCAACACATAGCTAAGAGTTCAAGGTAATGACTTGGCTTCCAAATTCTCCAGATTTTAGTCTGATTGGGCATCTGTGGAATGTTTTAGACAAAGCAAATCTGATCCATGGATGCCCAACCTTGCCACATACAGAACTCAAAGAAACATTAAACATACGAAAAAATAAGTATCCCACTTCTTCCCTTCATGCTTTCTACCCTTTGATCCTAATTCCCTCTTTTAAATACAGATGTAGCAGAGCTAACCCGAACTTCGGCAATTATTTCCACTGTTGCAGTGTGATATCTTATCATTGAAAAATGTTTTTCCAATTACTTTTCATTGGATTTTGTTGTCTTAAGATAAGATATCATGCTGCAGAAGTTAAACCAATTGCATAAATTCAGGTTAACTCTGCTACATCTCTCTCTCTCTCTCTCTCTCTCTCTCTCTCTCTCTCTCTCTCTCTCTCTCTCTCTCTCTCGATATATATCTATATAAATTAATAAATTTGTATGTCTCCCAAAAGGTCAGTGATGTTCCTCCTTTTCCTTCACACTGTTTTGTATTTGGATGAATAACAACAGGATGGAGCAGGAGTCTCCCTGCTGTACCCTATCTGTTGTAGGATTAACAGATTGTTAAAACCTGCCCCTGTGGTCATGCTCCACCTCCTCAATCAGTCTGTAGCTGCAGATTAAAATTATGTGTTAAACTCCTGTGTTCTCTGAAGCATTTCAACAGGACTATTTGGTTCAGGAACACACAGAAAATTATCCAGATTAACAATGGAGGCAATATTACCGACTTTTATTATTAATGTCTAGGTTTACTGTTCCTTTAAAGGATCTTTTGCTAACAGCTTGGTGCTAGATACAAAAGGACTCCTGTAGAGATCTTGTGGAGTCCAGGCATTGACAGGTGAGAATTTCTGGATATATGCACCACTATGATCATAAATTTTCATTAGCTAAACCTATTCCAAAAGGAATTGTTGGAACTAGAGATGAACGAATCGATTCTGCAGAAGTGGAATTCGATCCGAATTTCAGGAAATCTTCGATTCTCCACGATTCTGGATTTCCTGATGCTTCGTGGTAACAAATATTTAGTAAGGACCTTTGTGACATCAGACGGTCACAAGATGTTTTCTAGTGATGTGATTGGGTAGACGTGTCTTTGCTTGTTAGCAGATCCTTCCACATGAATAAAACTTGTCCGTGCTGGAGAGAGAGAGACATGACTGCGGCATCCAAGGGCTTCGCCATTTTGCCAACCACCTGCCCACCCCAGCTCTCTGCAGCCCGGAAATAGCTGTTTACGGTATTTGCCGCCAAGTAATTCTGATCAAAGCAAATTTTTTTGGAACTTCGAATCGAATTGCTGAATTGAACTTTTGAGAAATTCGCTCATCTCTAGTTAGAACCATGCTCTAGGTGCACATAACCTAGGTATTTTTCTAATACAGTTGTCCTTTTCAGTTGTATCTTAAAGATGCTAAAACCATTAAAAGCTAGCAGGGAAAAAGTCATGACAATTTACCCATTTGTTAGTAAGTTACAGTTGGGAAAAAAAGTATTTAGTCAGCCACCAATTGTGCAAGTTCTCCCACTTAAAAAGATGAGACTGGCCTGTAATTGACATCATAGGTAGACCTCAACTATGAGAGACAAAATGAGAAAACATATCTAGAAAATCTGATTTTTAAAGAATTTATTTGCAAATTATGGTGGAAAATAAGTATTTGGTCACCTACAAACAAGCAAGATTTCTGGCTCTCACAGACCTGTAACTTCTTCTTAAGAGGCTCCTCTGTCCTCCACTCATTACCTGTAGTAATGGCACCTGTTTGACATTGTTATCAGTATAAAAGACACCTGTCCACAACCTCAAACAGTCACACTCCAAACTCCACTATGGTGAAGACCAAAGAGCTGTGGAAGGACACCAGAATCAAAATTGTAGACCTGCACCAGGCTGGGAAGACTGAATCTGCAATAGGCAAGCAGCTTGGTGTGAAGAAATCAACTGTGGGAGCAATAATTAGAAAATGGAAGACATACAAGACCACTGATAATCTCCCTCGATCAGGGGCTCCACGCAAGATCTCACCCCGTGGGGTCAAAATGATCACAAGAACGGTGAGCAAAAATCCCAGAGCCACACGGGTGGACCTAGTGAATGACCTGCAGAAAGCTGGGACTAACGTAACAAAGGCTACCGTCAGTAACACACTATGCTGCCAGGGACTCAGATCCTGCAGTGCCAGATGTGTCCCCCTGCTTAAGCCAGTACATATCCGGGCCCATCTGAAGTTTGCTAGAGAGCATTTGGATGTTCCAGAAGAGTATTGGGAGAATGTCATATAGTCCGATGAAACCAAAGCAGAACTGTTTGGTAAAAACACAACTCGTCGTGTTTGGAGGAGAGTGAGTGCTGAGTTGCATCCAAAGAACACCATACCTACTGTGAAGCATGGGGGTGGCAATATCATGCTTTGGGGGCTGTTTCTCTGCAAAGGGACCAGGATGATGGATCCGTGTACATGAAAGAATGAATGGGGCCATGTATCGTGAGATTTTGAGTGCAAACCTCCTTCCATCAGCAGGGGCATTGAAGATGAAACGTGGCTGGGTCTTTCAGCATGACAGTGATCCCTAGCACACCGCCAGGGCAACGAAGAAGTGGCTTCGTAAGAAGCATTTCAAGGTCCTGGAGTGGCCTAGCCAGTCTCCAGATCTCAACCCCATAGAAAACCTTTGGAGGGAGTTGAAAGTCCGTGTTGCCCAGCGACAGCCCCAAAACATCACTGCTCTAGAGGAGAACTGCATGGAGGAATGGGCCAACATACCAGCAACAGTGTGTGCCAACCTTGTGAAGACTTACAGAAAACGTTTGACCTCTGTCACTGCCAACAAAGGATATTTAACAAAGTATTGAGATGAACTTTTGTTATTGACCAAATACTTATTTTCCACCATAATTTGCAAATAAATTCTTTAAAAATCAGACAATGTGATTTTCTGGATTTGTTTTCTCATTTTGTCTCTCATAGTTGAGGTCTACCTATGATGTCAATTACAGGCCTCTCTCATCTTTTTAAGTGGGAGAACTTGCACAATTGGTGGCTGACTAAATACTTTTTTCCCCATTGTACATTGGAGCCCCATGTCTTTCAGAGTCTAGTGGCATATAGAAAAAGTATACCACATAGCATACTATTTTGCATTGGGAGTTAGTTTCAACTACATATTCAACTACACAATACATGTTCTTCCATGCCTCTTTTCATGCAGCCTTTGAGTTTATTTGCTTTGGCAGCCAATGACTGGATCAAGTTGTTTATTGTCTACAGTTATCTGATTTGTCAGATTTATTTCTGATTTTACTATGCAATATATTATTTGTCAACCATATTCACTGCATTATGCATATCCATAGAATATCCTATGGACAGATGAGACAAAAATCGAAATTTTGGCAAGGCACATCAGCTCTATGTTCACAGACGGAAAAATGAAACATATCTTAAAAAGAACACTGTCCCTACTGTGAAACATGGAGGAGGCTCTGTTATGTTCTGGGGCTGCTTTGCTGCATCTGGCACAGGGTGTTTTGAATCTGTGCAGGGTACAATGAAATCTTAAAACTATCAAGGAATTCTAGAGAGAAATGTGCTGCCCGGTGTCAGAAAGCTTGGTCTCAGTCGCAGGTCATGGGTCTTGCAACAGGATACTGACCCAAAACACACAGCTAAA
Source organism: Leptodactylus fallax (assembly GCA_947044405.1). Taxonomy (NCBI): domain Eukaryota; kingdom Metazoa; phylum Chordata; class Amphibia; order Anura; family Leptodactylidae; genus Leptodactylus; species Leptodactylus fallax. The sequence goes on from CAMRHE010000150.1 coordinate 2,120,125, forward strand.
AACACCCAAGAATGGCTAAGAGGAAAACATTGGACTATTCTGAAGTGGCCTTCTATGAGCCCTGACCTAAATCCTATTGAGCATCTATGGAAGGAGCTGAAACATGCGTCTGGAAAAGGCACCCTTCAAACCTGGAACAGTTTGCTCATGAGGAGTGGGCCAAAATACCTGTTGAGAGGTGCAGAAGTCTCATTGACAGTTACAGGAATCATTTGATTGCAGTGATTGCCTCAAAAGGTTGTGCAACAAAATGTTAAGTTAAGGGTACCATCATTTCTGTCCAGGCCTGTTTCATGAGTTTTCTTTTTTTTTAAATTCTGTTGAAGCATGGTTGAAAAGCAATGTCTGACTTTCATTTGTTCATTTTCATAGAATTTTTATATATTATTACTTTTGTCAGATTCAAGTTATTTCTGTGACCATTGTGGGTTTTTCTTTCATTCAACGAGGGGTACCAACAATTTTGTCCACGTGTGTAGGTAAAATAGTAAGAACCAATAATGTGCAATGTCTTGTTGTTCTGCTTATAACATATGAATGACATATTTACTTCACAGACATGACGATTTGGAAATGGGTTTAGCAAGGTCAAACCCAGCTGATACATAGATATTAGCTACTTTGTCACATGGTACTAGCTATTAGCAGTGCCCAGCTTCTGGAAAATTGCAACCTGGTGCTTAAAGATAATAAGCAATAGAGCAAATTGTTATGTAAATTGACTGAGTATAGAACATCATCAATGATAACAGCTGCTGCATATTAAATTGGACCTTACTATAACTCTATCTCCAAGTCGTAATAGGTTGGGGAAAGCCAAGCATGAATTGTTGGCTTTCTGTGGTCATATACATTTAAACACAAGATTTAGAATTTTCAATCTGTATGTATGTTCTAAATAGATTCCTAATTCCCATTCTATATAGTAATTGGATTTTGTATATGGATTTTCTGTATAACATTTATAGTGTTGTGTATTCAGGATAATGATATTGAGTGGTAATATTAGTTTTTGCTTTTTTCCTGGTTCTAGATTTTATATCTATTTCCTAAATTATAAACATTCTTCATCCTAACTGTAAATATTTTTGTATCGTCTGATTCAGTTTTCTGCCTACACACTCCCACTAGGTGGTTACCCATTGACACAAATATGATAGCATATCACTTTCTGATGATTTGTCACATAGCCATGTTGTGCTTTGAAAAGCTTGCAATGCACATATCTCAATATGTCTTGCCAATAGGACACATAAGGGAAGGCACATTTATTAACAAAATACTATTTCTGTGAATCCAGACTAAACCTAACCCATGATATAACCCCTTAAAGACTATTTTGGCCTTCAGAATACATCGTTTTTTTTTCCATCTGAGAGCCATATTCTGTTTTTTTTCAGATTCATCATTCAATATATCTAACACTATAAAGTAACACTTTATTTAGTAGGTCATTACCAGATATCATATATATAGTTTATTTTATATTTTACTACTCTTATATTTTACTACTCTCATATATGCTGAAACTAGAGATGAGTGAATTTCTTAAAAGTTCGATTCGGCAGTTCGATTCGAAGTTCCAAAAAAATTTGCTTCGATCCGAATTACTTTACGCCGAATAAATAGCTATTTCCGCTTTTCAGAGAGCCAGGGTGGGTGGGTGGGCAGCAAAATTGCGGAAGCCCTTGGATGCAACGGTAATGTCTCTCTATCTCTCTCCAGCACGGACAACTTTTATTCATGTGGAAGGATCTGCTAACAAGCAAAGACACGTCTACCCAATCACATCACTAGAGAACATTTTGTGACCGTCTGATGTCACAAAGGTCCTTAATAAATATTCATTACCGTGAATCATCAGGAAATCCGGAATCGTGGTGAATCGAAGATTTCCTGAAATTCAGATCGAATTCCACTTCTGCAGAATCGATTCGCTTATCTCTAGCTGAGACTATAACTTTAAAATTTTTTTTTTTTTAATCAAAATATCTTTATAAGGGCTTTTTTGTGGGGTGTTCAATAGATCTTATTGATTCAGTTTTTCAAATTTTTTAGGGGGTTATTAAAAAGTCAATTTTAATTCCGTCATTTTGAGCTTTTGTACGTTGCTAAATATGTGGTATAAATAACAGTCTAACTTTATTTTTTTATGGTTCATTATGAATGTGATAATATCAGCTATGCAATTTGTTTTATAGATATCTAATTTTGCATTATAAGAAGAATGAAATTAATTTAATTGAAAAAAAAAATCTCTGTATTTTGAACTTGTTTGATCACTTCTATGGTATGCTACAATACTCCTGTATTGCAGTGTATTTTTGGCTGCCAAGGTTATAATGGCAGGCGATCTTAAGGCTCTTCTTTAGATACTGTCATAATCTTCCCCATTTCTGTAATACATACTTAAGTGTTTTTTTTTTCACAATTAGAAGTTACTCCATTATAGTATGAAAGGAAATCAAGACAAAAAGAGAAACAAGCAAACAACTTATCAGAGTGCACAGAGACTCACATCTACAAAAAACCATGTATTACAGGAAAAAGAACACAAAGATTTATTAAACACAAAGTGGTTATTAGTAATTCACCGGGGACTGTTTTCTTCCATACAAGCAGTTCTTTTTATGAAATTAAGAATAAAAGTAATTATGATTAAATGAAATCCAGCTGTATCAGCATCATTACTATTATAATTACTACAATATTCTCTTCCTTATTATACACTACATGTTGAATACTTTATTCCTTCAGTCTCATACATTCCTAGAACTCACTCTTAATGGAATTCCATTACATTATGCAATGCATTAGATCTTGCGTTTAAGCCTACACTTCCTGTTTGTGTAATGAATCTTGAAAGTAGATATATAGAAATATCTTTGCATCGAGAGCACAACTTCCTATTTTCAGCACCATGGACAGCAATCAATGAACGTTATTAAGGACTTATTCACTTATATGAGAGTTCTTGAAGAAAGCATCAATGAGTTTTCAAAGTATGGCACATTTTAGGCTATCAAGGTGTTTTAAATAGAAAGTATGTAATTGTTTAAGCCTATATCCTCTTTTTCTGTTTAAATCACATCTTAGATTCATGTTAAGATTTAAAACATCCCTGTAAACTGTACCTGTACCACTTTTCAACATTTGCAGTTTTTTTCCTTGTACTATAATATTTTAAATGTACAAATACAAATGGTGGCATCAGCAACATGTGTCAGCTGTAATATATAGCTATCATCCTGCTGGAGTGATGAGGCTACAATCCTCATGGCTGCCAAGGCCTTTGGGGTATTAACAAAAGCCCTCAGGTCTATTTTAAAATCTAGAAAACACATGTTTTGCTGAAGTCTCCTAGTAGCACTGGCGTAAAAAATAAAAACTAGACATATTTGGTTTCATCGCAAATGTAACAACCCATAGAATAAAGTGTTATTTATACTGCCCAGCAAATGACATAAAAACAATGGCAGTGGTTACAGTTGGAAGTTCTTTAACTGGTTAGGGACCAAGCTTTGCATACATACAGCCCTTGGTTCTGGGTTTTATGCCAGCACCATTGTAAATGTACCTGCTAGACTTAAATTTCCTGCAATCTTTCAGGATCAGGTTGGAACTTCAGCTGTCAGAGTCAAGGTGGGGACCCAGAGTAGAAAATAAAAAATGTCCATAACTGCTTCTGTCTTCTCTTTTTCACACTACATAGTGCCAATGAGCACTGTGCAGTGAATATAGAAAGCATCAGAGCCGCCAACCTCTATTGGACTCAGAGATCATGCGCCCCCTCTCTCATAGCTGGCATAGACTTCAGGCATCATTTATGCCAGCAAAGTCTGCACCCACTAAACAACCCCATTCCCTCTTCAGAAAAGTGGTGGGAGCTGCATAACAAGAAAAAAAAAGTCGCAAATTTTACCCACAACCCCTTAACGCAAAATCACACATGTGGGAGGGATACTTAATAAAGAATGTTGTACATGTATATCTTGCTGGTAAAGGAACTGTGCTAATGAAAGCACATTGGGAGCCCAACCATAACAGACAGCCGGGCTCTTGCTATAGCAGCCATGATTAGTGATAGCACCAATCACGACCTCTTAAGCCCTAGGTGGTACAGTTATTATCTATTGCTGAATTTGGTCCGTATTTGCATCTACTGTGGCATTCTTAATGCCCAAGAAAATGAAAGTACACATATTTGTTACCACAGTTCGAAACATTAAATCACCACATTATTTAACACATATAGATGCTATAAAGGAAAAAAAAGTCAAAATAGCTTTTTATGCTCATCCTTGTCCTAAACAATGTAATAAAAAGCAGTAAAAATGTCCTATGTACCTCAAAAATGTTACCAATAAAAATTCATTCTGCAGAAAAAAAAAACACAGCTCCAACCACGAAAAAAAAAAAAGACAAATTATGACAATTATATTATGGAGATATAAAAACACATATTTTTTTTAAAAAAGGGTTTTAAAGGGGTTTTTTTTTTCTACAAATCACTGGTCTGGCATTAAAGAAATAAAAATCCTTCATCCATACTACTGCTTTCCTGTCCATTCCTGTAATACATGCTTTACACCAGGACCCACCCCTAATGTTTTCTTATCAGCCTTTTTCAGCCTTCCCTGGATCTTCATTCAGGACATGCCTAGCCTGAGGAAGGGCAGTCTTGCCCGAAACCTTGCGGTTTTTTTTTATTATTATTGCCCTTCATGTACCAACTTTTGAATTGGATGTTCTATATCTGAATCTATTACCGCATGTGAGACACACATGGGTGGCTAATATTTTTTGGCTCATTATTTTATATGGATCTCAGTATTATTGCACATAAGTAAAATAACTAGCAATTATATTTTTTGTATATTTGATTTGTTATATATTCAGTTTGTGCACTGTTTTACTCTGTATGGAGATACTAGTTCATTACATATATTTTTCTCAGTATAATAAGAGTTAATATCCTATGTTATTTCTGATATTTAGTTTTTCCTAGTAGGTACTGCAGAATTGTTTTTTGTTTTATTGGATTTTAACTCCACCCTGTGAAATAATCATTTTTTATTAAATTACTTTGTATCATTATGGTTCAAGGCTTAAGAAAGGGAACATTGTAAGTTTCCCAAAATGCGTCACCTTGTGCATTGTTTTTTAATATACTACCCCAATAAAGGGTAATTATATTCTTAGTAGCACTCTGGATACCTGCCATTTTTTATCTGTATATATTTCTTCTACTGGAGAAGGACTTCCCATTACAGCAAGTTAGAGGACAGGGAGACACCTAGTAGTCAGCACTTTTGAAGTATTTTTTTTTTTTAAGCATGAAAACAACATTTTGAGTAAATAAAGTAATTTGCCCTTTTGGTAGTGTTCATATTAGCCATCATGTGAGTACAAGTTAGTTTAAATGACAGTGACCATTTCAACTGGTAAATAAGGTATACATATTTAAGATGGCTGGCATTTCCAGCTTGCAATGCTGGTAGGATACCATAATACCATAATGTATAATACACCCCATCCTAGGACAGTATGTGGTCCTTAAAGGGGTATTCCCTCATACATAACCATATTTCAATTTGAAAACAATAAAAAGTGAAACATTTTTGCAAATACAAATAATTAAAATTTTTTCAGAGATTTTCTCTAACCATCTTAGTGGAGACAGTCTGTTGTCTTGATCAATTGCCAATAGATATGACCATGAATGCAGGAATTTTCTATAGTCTAAAATCCAGCCATGATTTCCATATTGTAGCTAAATTATCTTCTTGTGGATGTTGGGTCTCTCCTTGATAACCCGGATACAATAAAGAAATCATGGCTGGGTTTCTGACAAGTACCAGACCACATTCATGGTGTATCCATTGACCACAGATCTAGACAATTGACTGTCAACACTATGCAAAATGTTTAATTTATTATATTTGCAAAAATGTTTAACTTTTCATTGTCTATGGATTTATATATAGTCACGTTCATGGGAATACCCTTTTAATTCCTGGAATGAACATCTTCAGTATTGTAAATCCTTTGTAAATAAATCCCTAGGACTCCATAGCAGTAAATAGGACACAGTGGGGGATTTGTCTTTCTTTAACACCAGACCAATGATTTGTTAAATTAATTGTATGCATTATTTGTATTATATTGCCCTTAGCTGGTTCTGTCTGCCAGGAAATATATTATTTTAATCAAACAGGAGCATATATGTCCAAATCATTAGAAATGTTTAGTGACTGCACATTGCTGCCCATTGCAGACTCTAGCTACTAAATATAGAAACGGCTAAAAATGACAAGATGTTCTGCATTCTCATGTCTAGATACATATCATATAACAGTTATCAGACATTTCATTATATGCACCCTACCATCTTCCAACTACTTCTTCTTTCCCTGGGTTATTAAGAAGCTAAATATCACACTGACTTCTTAATAGTAAAGTGACACAACAAATTGTGATTTAATTGAAATTGTTCTTGCTGCTGCCTTATGACCAAGAGGTCAAATTGGTAGAAAACTATCCTACTTCAGTATATTAAATAAAGAAGAGGTGGTTGTAACGATCTGCATATACAAGCTTGTTGATCTACAGATGCGTTATACACTTAACTGGTCTACAATTTGGGGTTAAAGGGTTAAAGGTCTTTTCTAACAAACATAACCATATTTAAGTTTGTAGATAATTAAAAATGAAATATTTTTTAAATATAAATAATTAACAATTTTGCAGTGGTGACATTCTTGTTACTTTGCCAATTGTTATGACCATGAATAAAGGATATTTCTATGATATATTTCCACAGAAACAGACCACGATTTTCTTATTGTGACTGGATTATTTTCTTGTGTTTGCCTCGTCCCAGTCTGCTTCTGTGTAAGAAATAAGAAAATCATGGCTGGGTTTCTGACAAGTGCCAGACCATAGAAAGTTCCTGCATTCATGGTTTAACCAATTCAACGCAATATTGTTATATGTTAACTGCACCTCACACACTCCTCTGGATGGCTGCATATAGACATTTTTAAGATAGCATATTACTCTACCGATATCTTATCTCTCCCTGCCACAGCTCTCACTCACCCTGCCATGCTCTCTGTATCACCTGTGTTACTGTGGAATTCCAGGCACATTCTCCTATGGGAAGGTGTCATAAAAATGTGGTTTCTAGCTTGCTAGTTTCCAGTGAATGTATATTTACTTCTGTGTTCCCTGGTTACCTATGTGCCTTTGTCTGTTTAACCAACTCTGAACCTGATCTGCCTACCCTGACTTCTGCCTGACTAAAATATTGACTCTATGAAGTGTTGAATTAAGGTTCCATGGGACCATCAGATTAAATGATTTTAGGGGCCACCCTCCAACAACTGCCAGGAAATATACCATAGTACCCTTGAAATTTAGGTGTCTTCTGGACCAATAGAGTACTCCCAAAAGAATCTGTGGGGAACCAAATCCATGTCAGGGTCTTAGGTGGAGGCAGGGCTAGGATTAGAAGTAGGCAGAGGTAGGAGCCAACCTAGTGTGCCATCCTGCAGCAAGCATTTAGGGGTGTAATTTAATAGAAAAAAATATGCCTGATGTCATTGTGCTGATGTAACTACCCAGACAGGGCTAAATTATATCAGCTCAGCCACAATGCTGTAAAGAAGGGGCTCCATGGAGATGATATGGGCCATCTGTGATCAGTAGACCTCAACCTCCCTGTAATTATCATCCTCTCTACTTATGCTGACTTCTTGTTAGTGCTTTGGCTATTGTCACTAATACACTTAAGATATGTCTCTGGGCAGTCAAGAGGGGCACTTCAGGGGCTCTTCATGTACAGGCAGCTTTTTTTTTCCAGAGCTGCAACTGCAAATGATGACCATGATGTGTATAATTTGTTCTGAGAGGTCATGTATTCTGAGAATGCATGACCTCTGATCTGTCCAACTGAGTCCAGTGCCTCTCCAGCCATTATTGGTACCTTCTTCTGCTATCTCCAAAGATGAGGAAACAGAATTTGATCCAAAATAACCAATTGGGGGCACCATTTCAATTTTTGTCTCAGACAGCAAAAAAGCTAGATTTGACCCTGAATATACCTTCCTGTTTGCCTGCAGAAAAATGTGAAAATATTAGTGCTTTTGTCCTTTTTTTTTTATACAGCTCTTATTGTGCCCTACTGATTATAGGGTAGAAACAAGCCAAGAGTGTTGTCTAATCCTACAGTCATGTGTTACTTTCATTCAACTGCCTAATCTAAAAGTAGGTTAGCATAACAGGAGGCAAATGGAAAGGACTGACACAAATGCAAGAACAGATCAGATTTGTAGTCTGTAGTCATGGAGAATCATTTGTCTGTATATGAGGTATAAACAGAAATATTGGAAAAAAAAAATGTAATAAAAAAAACTATTTGCAAAGTTGCTTCTTTTTCAATTTAGATGCTTTGAAATATCTTTAGGGAGTCTTAAACCACCAAAATTGGTTCTAATCCAATTATATGCTGGTATATGGGCTATTAGTAGTGTCAAAGTGAAATCGTGCTGCTAAGAAAAACATTATTTAACTAATAGGCAAATAAGCTGTTTGGCGAACCTTGGTTTTGTCTGTGGTCATACTTAACACCACCCCCTTTTAATGCATACACAAATTAAATGTTTGGTGCACCTGGTGCATGACTAGACCTGCTGGGGCATCTGTTTTTTTGCCTGTGGTTGCTGCACATTGGGACCTGACAATATTTTGTTAGGGGGTGGCGCCATGCCCTGGTTGCATGAAACAGCTCATTTCCATATGAATTAAAAGCTCATTTCTGTGGCGGTAAGATTGCACTTTGATACAAAAAAGGTATGTTCAATATAACACTAACAACCGCTATAACAGTATATAAGTGGTTTAGAAGTGATTTTGGTGGAGTTGGTAGACGCCTTTTAATTCAATTTAAAAAAATCTAAACTCTGAATGTTATTTTCAGGGTAAAGACTACTGATTTATGTTAGTAAAACTACCGAGAATTGATAATAATCTGTTGATGTTAATACAAATGTATTAGTAACCTAGTGATCGGCATCCTTTGTCACCACAGCCCTCTCTATTAACTTCTATGGAAGTTCCAACAACAGCAGAGCAGCTATGGATACTGGGCATTGTAGTTTTACAACAGCTGGAGTGACGAAGGTTTCTGACCCCTGCAGTAAACTATTAACAGATCTCAACAGCAGGTTCCAGCACAAGGAAATCCTGAGTAGGTACCAGAGTTCACTGATCTTGGACGGCCAATCCTGCTCTGGATAAACAAGCTCTATAACTGACTAGCCAAGAGTGGGATAGCCAGGGATGTGCTGTGACTGTGCTACTCAGTAATTCATATTATCTTGGAGTCTTTCTTGATTGTCAGCTTGAACTGTAGAGCTATCCTTTAAACATTGGTTGGCCAGATAGCTTAATTTAAAAGCATTTTACAGTGCTGGCCAAAAGTATTGGCACCCCTGCAATTCTGTCAGATAATACTCAATTTCTTCCAGAAAATGATTGCAATCACAAATGCTTTGGTAATAATATCTTCATTTAATTTGTCTTCAATGGAAAACCACAAAAAGAATTGTCAAAAAGCCAAATTGGATATAATTCCACACCAAACATAAAAAAGGGGGTGGACAAAAGTATTGGCACCGTTTGAAAAATCGTGTGATGCTTCTCTAATTTGTGTAATTAACAGCACCTGTTACTTACCTGTGGCACATAACAGGTGGTGGCAATAACTAAATCACACTTGCAGCCAGTTGAAATGGATTAAAGTTGACTCAACCTCTGTCCTGTGTCCTTGTGTGTACCACATTGTGCATGGAGAAAAGAAAGAAGACCAAAGAACTGTCTGAGGACTTAAGAAGCAAAACTGTGAGGAAGCATGAGCAATCTCAAGGCTACAAGTCCATCTCCAAAGACCTGAATGTTCCTGTGTCTACCGTGCGCAGTGTCATCAAGAAGTTTAAAGCCCATGGCACTGTGGCTAACCTCCCTAGATGTGGACGGAAAAGAAAAATTGACGAGAGATTTCAACGAAAGATTGTGCGGATGGTGGCTAAAGAACCTCGACTAACATCCAAACAAGTTCTAGCTGCCCTGCAGTCCGAGGGTATAACAGTGTCAACCCGTACTATCTGTCGATGTCTGAATGAAAAGGGACTCTATGGTAGGATACCCAGGAAGACCCCACTTCTGACCCAGAGACATAAAAAAGCCAGGCTGGAGTTTGCCAAAACTTACCTGAGAAAGCCAAAAACTTTTTGGAAGAATGTTCTCTGGTCAGATGAGACAAAAGTAGAGATTTTTGGGAAAAGGCATCAACATAGAGTTTACAGGAAAAAAAAAGAGGCCTTCAAAGAAAAGAACACGGTCCCTACAGTCAAACATGGCGGAGGTTCCCTGATGTTTTGGGGTTGCTTTGCTGCCTCTGGCACTGGACTGCTTGACCGTGTGCATGGCATTATGAAGTCTGAAGACTACCAACAAATTTTGCAGCATAATGTAGGGCCCAGTGTGAGAAAGCTGGGTCTCCCTCAGAGGTCATGGGTCTTCCAGCAGGACAATGACCCAAAACACACTTCAAAAAGCACTAGAAAATGGTTTGAGAGAAAGCACTGGAGACTTCTAAAGTGGCCAGCAATGAGTCCAGACCTGAATCCCATAGAACACATGTGGAGAGATCTCAAAATGGCAGTTTGGAGAAGGCACCCTTCAAATCTCAGGGACCTGGAGAAATTTGCCAAAGAAGAATGGTCTAAAATTCCAGCAGAGCATTGTAAGAAACTCATTGATGGTTACCGGAAGCGGTTGTTCGCAGTTATTTTGTCTAAAGGTTGTGCTACCAAGTATTAGGCTGAGGGTGCCACTACTTTTGTCCGGCCCATTTTTGGAGTTTTGTGTAAAATGATCAATGATTTGACTTTTTTTTTCATTCTCTTTTGTGTTTTTTCATTGCAAGCAAAATAAATGAAGATATTATTACCAAAGCATTTGTGATTGCAATCATTTTCTGGAAGAAATTGAGTATTATCTGACAGAATTGCAGGGGTGCCAATACTTTTGGCCAGCACTGTATATGTTTTTAGGATTTTTCTGGAAACACTTTATTCAGCTGTTTGAAATGAGGACTTCTGGCTTCCTGGCAGGTACTTATGCAACTGTTTTCCTCTTCAAATACCTTGTAGCTTCTCTCTAATGGCTTTCTAGCAGCAAGACATTTTTCTACTTTGCATAAAATGTGTCTGTTTAGATGAACACATAATCAATGAACAGGCTTACAAAGAATGAAGCACCCCTTTCTTTTATAAAACTGTGCGCACTTTTTTACTTCTTTAGTATTAATCTGACTGTAGAACTAAGCTTCTTGATAGATGTCCTAATTTCATCTGCAGCCCGTGATATTAAAACATTACTTTATTTCATCAGTAAGTGAAGACATTTCCCCAAAGAATGTAACAAAAGAAACTCTGAAGTTATGCTATTCATTATTGAGATATACAATAAAAGATTCCAGCAGAACATTTAATCTCTTCTCAAGGAATTCATACATAATCAATATTTGCATAAAGAACGCTCCAGACAGATGTGAAACTAAACATACCAATATAAAATGTATGGTTATGGGTGTAATCTTTTTCTTTTTCTAAAACATGGGCAGACGAGAGATCACCATTACCTGCTTGCAACATTTACACCAAGTATGTTGTACTAGTGAGTAGTAACAGTTTTCATGTTCTTTTAGGATAACAATTGAATGATTATATGCAATCAACCAGGACACAATATCCAACCAGGACACTACATAATGAAGATACAATAGCCCAGTATAAATAAAGGGATTACCCAGGGGTATTTTGTAAATAGCAATTCAGGTAGTCTTCCTACCAGAAGGAGCAAGTCACATCACTGTAACTCTCTAAAAGATACAGTGGGGGAGATTTATCAAACAAAATGTGCCAGAATTTTGGTGTAATTTGCACCAAAAACTGTCTAAAATGCTGTGCACCACATTTATCATGGTTTTTACGACTTAACAAAAGGGGTGTGGCTTTATGAAAAGTGGCATGGTCTAACTCTGTAAGGAAAAAAATTCTCCAAGAACTTTTAATTCAACTAATAGGAGGTGTAAACTTAGACTAGACAGTCTAAAATACTGTAAGGGTCTTGCCAAACGTAGCAATACCCTGACACACTGCAGGGGTCTGGGAGGAAGGATAGAGACAAGTGAGCCCTAATCTCACCCCAGCCACTGTCCCTTCCTACTTGTCTCACTGTCCTAATGACAGGAACAACTTGGAGCCGGTCCCTACTCTGAATAAGTGACAACACAGAACGCAGACAGGACGCACAAACAACAAAGGGAGGTCAGCTAGCCAAGGGGTCGGTAACAAACGAGCTATGCAGTACAGAATCAAAATCCAAGAGAATAGTCAAAGTCAAAGCCAGTGGGTCAGAGCATCAAGTAACAAGGTAGCAAGGAATATAATAAAGAGAGCAGGCAAACACAAGTGCAATAACTGGCGACTTGCAGAGAAGTGACATCCTGTATAAAGAAAGTCTGGGCCCAGCCCCAGATCAGATAGGTACACAGGCTGTCAATCACACAGGCCAGGAAGAGATTAACTCTATACCGTCCAGAGAGAAATGTTCAGAATACGGGTGGGGCCGGAAATCCATTACACTGACTAGGACCATGTTCAGACTGAGCAGCAAGAAACTTACACAAAGAACCAAACTGAACACGCCTCCTTCGCCACAGCGTGCGAGCAGAGGGCGGCGCCGAGACCCGAAATGGCAGAGACATTACAAATACTCTAGATTAATTGAACAGCATCAGACACTTTGATAAATTGGGGGCAAGTTTAAGACTGTTTAGTCTAAATTAGCACTGTCTAGCTTTGAAAAAAATGCAGCATTTTGCAGTCACAGCAAAGTGTATAGGATTCTAACAAATCCCATCCCCACTTTGTGGTAAAATATACACAGGGGACACGCTGTGATTTCCAAAACCGTTGTGGAAGCATAAAGTCCGCAGAGGAAACCTCTGTGAACTTTCTGTGAAAAGCGCTGTAGGAAGAAACGCAATGCATCGCAGTCCCAGTTTTTACGAAGGGCCTTAGTCTTAGACAGTATTGGTAAATCTTCCCCAGTGTCTTTAGTTGCAGACCAGAAGTCTATCTCTCTATGCATATCTATTGTGTTCCCATTGTGAATCTAACTGACATGAACAGGGCTTGGGCAGGCCTTAGGTTGGAAGGCACCTTGTGCAAGATCCTCTTGTGGTGCCCACTATTGACCTTAAGGAAAACAGCTTATATATAACCTTAAGGTCTGGCTTATTTTGCCTCTTAAGGTCTAAGCATTTTTTCATCACTGAATTTTAGAGATGGGTGAACCTCTAGAGATTAGTGTAATATCAGGTTCGGGTGGTTCAGTCCAAAGATGTGTTTGGATTTGGGTGACTCGGGTCCAAGATTAATTTGGGTCAAACAAATTTGTCCTGAACTACATCTTAAATTGGCTTAAAGTATAGAACACTCTCAGGGCTCCTAGGACTCTAGTCAATTTCTAGCTCTCTAAGCTGATTAAAGCTGAAGTTATCAGTAAACTTGACATCTATGTAAAAACGGGTGGTAAGCAGTGGATACAAACTTTGATACACTGCACCGTACTCGCCTTTACACATTTGAACATTTAAAATTATCAAAAAATTTGCTTGTTTTTGGGGGAAGGTGGTTGTCTGTGGTTTTCTATACACATATTAGATTAGATTGATTTTATAGAAACATTTATGGCAGTGTGTCTGGTTGAAAAGTGGTGAAGAAGTGGCTTTAAAAAAAAAAAAAACAGAAAAAAAAAAACGCCTACAAAAAGGATCCCTTTATGGAAGCAGAATGCAGAACCAACATAGTGTTGGTACTGGAAGAAGTAATGGTGGGGTTGTTTGTTTTATTTTGTTATTATTCTAACAGAATGGCAATGGCAAGTGACAACTACAGAATTTGAAGAAAAATTTGTGACACACTGTCAATGTGCCTGCTAGTTTAAAAGTGCCAAAGAATTGACTTTATAAAAAAGTCACCAGAAGTTGCCCGTTTATGGGAGCAGATGACAGATGTGACACTAAAATGGTGTTGGTATTGGAAGAAGCAATAGCAAGAGACAAAGTGGACCATTAAAGGTGTTATCCAGGATTACAAAACATGGCTGCTTTCTTTCAAAAAGAACTTATGTCCTCTTCTCTGACAATGACATCACTTTCGTAGGCTACTTGACTACTTGGCTACTTGACTGCAGCTCAGTCCCATTCAAATATAGCCATGTGTATGAGTGCTTAAATGTACAGAATGTTTCTCCTAATGAATGGTGAAATTCATTAAAGCAGAGAGTTCAGCTTTCCCTGGCATTGCTACTCGTACTATATGTCTTTAACTCTCCCTGCTCCAATATTGTTACATAACTAGGTACATTTGCTGTTTATGTCTCCAGGAGATTTAGTGTAGGAGTTGTAATTTATCATGCTGCTTGTGTGCCAGCTTTCCCAAAAATATAACTAAATGATGTGTCTAAGAAACAACAGAAATAAATGCAACAACTTGACTGACATCTCTGGACTCATATTTATCATTTATTCTAATACTAATTTCAAAGGGAAACATTCTTTGACTTTGACACACGTAAAACTTACAGAAGATTCCCCAAAAAATGTGTGGTGCACAGTATAAGGATTTCGATGAGACTATCTGAGTCTGTTTATACTGTATATACAGTGGGTACGGAAAGTATTCAGACCCCTTTAAATTTTTCACTCTTTGTTTCATTGCAGCCATTTGCTAAAAGCAAAAAAATTCATTTTATTTCTCGTTAATGAACACTCAGCACCCCATCTTGACAAAAAAACAGAAATGTAGATATTTTTGCAAATTTATTAAAAAAGAAAAACTGAAATATCACATGGTCATAAGTATTCAGACCCTTTGCTGTAACGCTCATATTTAACTCACACGCTGTCCATTTCCTTCTGATCCTCCTTGAGATGGTTCTACTTCTTCATTGGAGTCCAGCTGTGTTTAATTAAACTGATTGGACTTGATTAGAAAAGGCGCACACCTGTCTATATAAGACTTCACAGCTCACAGTGCATGTAAGAGCAAATGAGAATCATGAGGTCAAAGGAACTGCCCAAGGAGCTCAGAGACAGAATTGTGGCAAGGCACAGATCTGGCCAAGGTTACAAAAGAATTTCTGCAGCACTCAAGGTTCCTAAGAGCACAGTGGCCTCCATAATCCTTAAGTGGAAGAAGTTTGGGACGACCAGAACTCTTCCTAGACCTGGCTGTCCAGCCAAACTGAGCAATTGTGGGAGAAGAGCCTTGGTGAGAGAGGTAAAGAAGAACCCAAAGATCATTGTGGCTGAGCTCCAGAGATGCAATAGGGAGATGGGAGAAAGTTCCACAAAGTCAACTATCACTGCAGCCCTCCACCAGTCGGGGCTTTATGGCAGAGTGGCCCGAAGGAAGCCTCTCCTCAGTGCAAGACATATGAAAGCCCGCATAGTTTGACAAAAAACACATGAAGGACTCCCAGACTATGAGAAATAAGATTCTTTGCTCTGATGAGACGAAGATTAAACTTTTTGGCGTTAATTCTAAGCGATAGGTGTGGAGAAAACTAGGCACTGCTCCTCACCTGCCCAATACAATCCCAACAGTGAAACATGGTGGTGGCAGCATCATGCTATCATGTTTTTCAGCTGCAGGGATAGGACGACTGGTTGAAATTGAAGATAAGATGAATGCGGCCAAGTACAGAGATATCCTAGAAAAAAACCTCTTCCAGAGTGCTCAGGACCTCAGACTGGGCCGAAAGTTCAACTTCTTACAAGACAATGACCCTAAGCACACAGCTAAAATAACAAAGGAGTGGCTTCGGAACAACTCTGTGACCATTCTTGACTGATCCAGCCAGAGCCTTGACCTCAACCCAATTGGATATCTCTGGAAAGACCTGAAAATGGCTGTCCACCAACGTTCACCATCCAACCTGACAGAACTAGTGAGGATCTGCAAGGAAGAATGGCAGAGGATCCTCAAATCCAGATGTGAAAAACTTGTTGCATCATTCCCAAGAAGACTCATGGCTGTACTAGCTCAAAAGGGTGCTTCTACTCAATACTGAACAAAGGGTCTGAATACTTATGACCATGTGATATTTCAGTTTTTCTTGTTTTTCTTTTTTAATAAATTTGCAAAAATATTTACATTTCTGCTTTTTTTTCTGTCAAGATGGGGTGCTGAGTGTACATTAATGAGAAATAAAATGAACTTTTTTGCTTTTAGCAAATGGCTGCAATGAAACAAAGAGTGAAAAAATTTAAAGGGGTCTGAATACTTTCCGTACCCACTATATAATGTAATAATCAGTTCACCATAGAATTAATAGTCCATCCAATTCAGAACTTTTGCCTTTGTTTATTAGTTTTTGACATTTGCATTGAGTGTATCAGGATGTATGTAGAAGGCCACATTTCAATGGAATTGAAATATCTATAATGATAAATACCTACATTGCAGCTTTTATTTATGCATTTCTACACATTTTAATTTATATGCAAAGTACCTACTTAAACAGTAGGATAACAGGTACATTATCATTACCTGAACACAGTACTTATACTAACATAATAGGAATCCATCTATTCAGTACTGAGTGGAATATTAGTATTAGAGGTTTCAGAATTATCCATGCAAATCTGTAAACATTATGATTATTGCTGAAACAGGGCAGGAGGTTAATGCTTATAATCTCTTTATACAATGCTAGCACACATGGATAGGGTACTTATGTGAAAATTATCCACTTTTTTGGTTTCATTTTGGTATGTCATCATGTTCAATTGAGAAAATTAATTTGTATGGCTGAATTATGGCATCATATATCTTTTGGAATGTCAATGACTGCACTTACTGTCTCCTGGACTCTCTTTAAAGCTCGCAGTTCCAAAGTAAGTTATCGGTATTTGAATAGTAAATGCAGAAGTAGGGAGAATGTATTCAGGGTAAAGAGGCCTGAACTCATGAAGAAGAAAGAAAACTAAACTAAATGAGCAGTGCAAGCCATTGGCTCTTTGATTTTTACAACATACTCTCACATTCCTGATATCCAAATAGTGTATATAGTTTTAGTGTGTGGTTTCTTTTCTTGCAGTCTATTCAGAGGCGTAGCTCGCAGGGGGCAGAGGGGGCGGCTGCCCCGGCCCACTGATTCTTTGGGGGCCCAACCCGGGGACCGTCATTAATACATATTTTACTTTTAACTAGATCGATGTCTGCAGACACCGATCAAGTTAAAACCCATCCTGCAACTAACTGTCTTGTAAACTGAAAGCCACTTCAGGCCTGTAGTTTACAAGACACCCGACACAGGCGGCACGATGACGTCATAGCATCGCACCTATGCCGAGACGCAGACGTCCTATGCGTGAACCCTGCGCATAGAGCGTAGCACCAAGAAGAGGAGGTGGCGGTGGCTCCATTCACCAAAGGATCACAAGTAGGTGAGTATGAGGATTCATTAGGGGCATTATGATGATGGGGGGGTCATCTATATAAGGGGGCATTGTGAACATAAGGGGAGTAATTTATATAAGGGCTATTAAGAATACAAGGGGGGGAGGTTATATAAGGGGTCATTAGATTGTATCATTTATAAAAGGGGTCATTAGTGGTGCAGTATTTACAGTGGGGAAAAAAAGTATTTAGTCAGCCACCAATTGTGCAAGTTCTCCCACTTAAAAAGATGACAGAGGCCTGTAATTGTCATCATAGGTAGACCTCAACTATGAGAGACAAAATGAGAAAACATATCCAGAAAATCACATTGTCTGATTTTTAAAGAATTTATTTGCAAATTATGGTGGAAAATAAGTATTTGGTCACCTACAAACAAGCAAGATTTCTGGCTCTCACAGACCTGTAACTTCTTCTTTAAGTGGCTCCTATGTCCTCCACTCCTTACCTGTAGTAATGTCACCTGTTTGAAATTGTTATCAGTATAAAAGACACCTGTCCACAACCTCAAACAGTCACACTCCAAACTCCACTATGGTGAAGACCAAAGAGCTGTGGAAGGACACCAGAAACAAAATTGTAGACCTGCACCAGGCTGGGAAGACTGAATCTGCAATAGGCAAGCAGCTTGGTGTGAATAATTCAACTGTGGGAGCAATAATTAGAAAATGGAAGACATACAAGACCACTGATAATCTCCCTCGATCAGGGGCTCCACGCAAGATCTCACCCCGTGGGGTCAAAATGATCACAAGAACGGTGAGCAAAAATCCCAGAACCACACGGGGGGACCTAGTGAATGACCTGCAGAAAGCTGGGACTAACGTAACAAAGGCTGCCTTCAGTAACACACTACGCTGCCAGGGACTCAGATCCTGCAGTGCCAGACATGTCCCCCTGCTTAAGCCAGTACATATCCGGGACCGTCTGAAGTTTGCTAGAGAGCATTTGGATGTTCCAGAAGAGTATTGGGAGAATGTCATATGGTCAGAGGAAACCAAAGTAGAACTGTTTGGTAGAAACACAACTCGTCGTGTTTGGAGGAGAGTGAATGCTGAGTTGCATCCAAAGAACACCATACCTACTGTGAAGCTTGGGGGTGGCAACATCATGCTTTGGGGCTGTTTCTCTGCAAAGGGACCAGGACAACTGATCCATGTATATCAAGGAATTAATTTGGCCATGTATTGTGAGATTTTGAGTGCAAATCTCCTTCCATCAGCAAGGGCATTGAAGATGAAACATGGCTGGGTCTTTCAGCATGACAATGATCCCAAGCACACCTCCAGGGCAATGAAGAAGTGGCCTAGTCAGTCTCTAGATCTCAACTCCATAGAAAACCTTTGGAGGGAGTTGAAAGTACGTGTTGCCCAGCGACAGCCCCAAAACATCACTGCTCTAGAGGAGATCTGCATGGAGGAATGGGCCAACATACCAGCAACAGTGTGTGCCAACCTTGTGAAGACTTACAGAAAACGTTTGACCTCTGTCATTGCTAACAAAGGATATATAACAAAGTATTGAGATGAACTTTTGTTATTGACCAAATACTTATTTTCCACCATAATTTGTAAATAAATTCTTTAAAAATCAGACAATGTGATTTTCTGGATTTGTTTTCTCATTTTGTCTCTCATAGTTGAGGTCTACCTATGATGACAATTACAGGCCTCTCTCATCTTTTTAAGTGGGAGAACTTTCACAATTGGTGGCTGACTGAATACTTTTTTTTCTCCACTGTATGTCAGGGGTAATCAGGGGCATAATATGAGGGGGCAATTAATTTGGGCTTTAGTGAGACTAAGGCCCCACATAGCGGGCCGCAGCAAAATAGCGCTGCAGGGAAAACCGCGTCGGTAACAAATCACATTCTTTTCCCGCAGTGCTTTTCACAGAAACCTCTGCGGACTTTCTGCTTCCATTATACCTATAGGGAAGCCTCTGGCATCCCATCCACTTTGCAGAAACTGTAAAAGGCTGCATTTTTTCCGCAGCATTTACACCATGGCCACACCACGGCATTTATGCCACGTGCGGCCTCGGCCTTAAGGAGTTTTCCACCTCATTTTTATTGATGATCTATCCTCAGAATAGATCATCAATAAGAGATCAGTGCCCCCCCCCCTCTGATCAGGCGAATGAAGGGGCCATGGCGTCTGTTTATATCACACTCTGTCTGTTTATAGTGACCGTGTGATGTAATTCCAGTCTTGTCACATAGACGTGTATAGGACAAGGCTGTAGTTACATTACATGGCCTCTATGAAATGTATCATACTATATAAACAGAGAAGGGATCACGGCACTTAAACAGATACCACGGTCCATTCAAACAGCTGATCCTGGGACTCCCGGGTATTTGAACCCCACAAACTTTTTTTTTTATCTTTTAATTATGAAACACCTGGGGCATTAATAATAAGGGGGTACAAAGGGAAGTTAAAGATGCACTTGGGTGTATTATTCATTATGGGGGGGGTTATATTATATATTTTATAATTGGGGGTAGTGTTAGGATGGGTGTGCAGGTGAGGACAATGTGGGTCGGGTGCCTGGAAAAGTAAGGAGCCAAAGATGTCTGTGCTGCAAACTTTACAGAGACTGGAAGAAATGGTTATAATGGTCCAGATGGAAATAAAATGGAATGGAAATTAGTCAGAGACGTCACTGGTAAGTCACTAAATGATACTGCACTGTATTCACCCTGTGTACAGCCGATATATACCACTATACGGTCACTGTATAGTGATAATATCGGTATACCTAAGTTGGGGGCCCACTTGAACATGTTCTCCCCCCCTTTGCTCAACCCCTAGCTACGCCTCTGAGTCTATTACTTTCTCTAAGTACCAGATTTGATATATCTCAGGTTACTGTACTCCCAGAATCACTTGCATATTGATCCCCTCCAAGTGAAAATTCAGTCCAAAAAATCATTCTCCCTATGGAAATTAATTTGGATATTCTACTTGCAGAAAATTTATATTATGGAGAAAGGACCAAATGATATACAGTATATATACATATTAAATAATGACTAATGGATCAAATCCCATCTACTATAATCCAAGCCTGATCTTAGGAAGTATGTACTTTGCCATGGTAGGACATGTTTAGGGCAAATGGGGAAACCTATGAGTACCACCAAAGTTCACTACAAAGTGTCAGTGAAGCTGTAATGGTTGAAAAAGAAATCCTTATGAAGCTGTGTTTCTCATTAATGTATGTATACATTAGTGAAGTAAAATGGTATTCATATGCTACCTGTAGGGAGGATTTGACAAATATTATTTTTCAATCTTCCCTGACTGCTGACAAGAAGAATTGTGTCCATACAGAATCTGGTTGAATCAGCCAAAATTATTTTCATACAAAGTTACTTGGAAACGCCTTCATGTGAAAGGTATGGCATGGAGGTACAGAAACCTTGATAGGGTAACATTAGCACCATCATAATGATACACTTGCCATTCAACTGGTACAGATCTGTAAATTGGTACATAAATGAACTACAATAGTAATGTTTTTAAAGTAGAATCTCTTTCTGTAGGTAACTCATTAAGGATACAGACAGTTTTGTCCATTTTAAATTTTTTTTTCATTCTCATGTTCTGAAAGGTATATATATTTTTTTTTTTTATGTAGCTGAGGACTTGTTTTTTGTGCCGAGTTGTATTTTTCAATTCGAACATTTTGGGATGACTAACTTATTCACTAAATGTTATTACATTTATATTTAAATTCATATTTATAATTTTTTTTTTTTTCTGCAAGACAAAATGTGCTTTCTTTGGTAAAATTCAGGGGTACCTATGACCTTTGGATAACTTTTTTATTTAAATATTTGGAGGCATGGTGACTAAAAGTTTCTGGTATTTTTTTTTTCTATTTTTTTTCATAGCATTCACTATGTGGGGTAAATAATTCATTATATTTATGACATTTGTCTTTACTACAGCAATACCTAATTTATATCTTTTTTGGTTGTTTGCATAATTATATACTATAAAAACCCTTTTTTTAAAAAAAAAAGACAAAACATTATTTTTTTTGCATCATCACTTTGAAAAAGCTGTTTAAGGCTAAGGCCCCACGTATACCTATAGGGAAACCACTGGTGTTTCAGTAGGTATAATTGACATGCTGCGATTTTCAAAACCGCAATGGTTTTGGAAATCACCGCTTATCTGCTGCATATATTTTTCCACAATGTGTGGATGAGATTCGTTAAAATCCCATCCACCTTGCACTGACTGTAATGCGCCACATCATGTAAAATACCCAATTTATATGTTCATTTAAGTTTTTCTATATAATAAAACACTTTAAAAAAATATAATTTGCTTTTCCATTGCCATTTTCTAAAAGCCATAACTTAAAGATTTTTCCATGAACGGAGCTAGTTGAGGGTGTTTTTATTGTAAGACAAGATGTACTTTCAGTGCTATCATGCTGGGGTACATATGCTTTTTTGATCATGTTATTTCAAATTTTTGGAGGCAAGGTGACCAAAAGGAATTTTTTCAATTATTTTTTATGATGATCACAGAGTGGGATTAAAGAATCCATTGCATTTGTGGTATGGGTTGGTTCAGATGCAGCAATATTGAATTTATATATATTTTTTTATATTTAGATCATTTTATACAATTAAACCCTTTTTTGAAATCATAATTTGTTTTTGTATTGCTATCTTCAAAAAAGCAATAATTTTTTTTATTTTTTAACTGACAGAGCTAGATAAGAGCATGTGTTTTTTATAAGATAGTTTGTACTTTTTATTGGTACCATCCTGGGGTACATGAGACTTTATTTTATCTCTTTCTTTTATTTTTTTTTGTAGGTGAGATTACCAAAAAGTAGTATTTCTGGTGTTGTTGTTTAGCTCTTTTTTAAGGTGTTAACTTTTTTTTTGCTCCGGGAGGAGGTTAGTCTGCAGTCAATGATTAATGATGGCAGTGCTGGAAGCCTAGACCACGCCATGGAAGCACAGCTGTTTCCATCAGATCACACTGACTCAGGTAATTTAATTGTTGGAAACCCTTTACATGCAGCAGCTGAAGGGTTAAAAATCCGATCTCCAATCATGAGTCTTTCTTCAAGTTGGTGTCAGCTGTATTTTACTGGTTTGGGTTAATTCCCAAATTATGCTATTGGGTTTCACGAAACCCAGGCATTAATCTATGGAGAACTGACTTCTAAAAGTTGGTGCTAGAGAAATTTCCTGTTTTCTACCAAAGAGTTAAACTTTTTGTAAGGGTATTGTTGAGGTCATTTTTGGAATGATTGTCCATGTCAGTATCCATAGATTATTTGCTGATTCAGTTTGGCCAGGAAGACCATCTTCATCCTTTCACTGGCTGGAGCGAATATTCTTTTGATGAGTAAAGAAAAAATTTAGTTTTTGGGCAGAAATTTATTAGGATAGTGAAACTTTTGTATGTCTGCCCAAGGGCTTAAGCATTTATGGGGATGTGACAGACCAGAGTTGTCCTCTCTGCCTGCTACTGTTTGCCATTTTTAAAGAGCCTTTGGCAGTGGCAGGGAGAGGGATAATATCCTGCTGTATGCATATGGCATTTTATTATGCTTAGTGGAGTCAGGAAAAACTATTCCAAGGGTTATTGAAGTGAGGAAAAGTAATAAAGAATATTTTTTTAACAAGTATCTGTATTAACAAAACGAAAACCATGAAATCTTGCAGTGTTCACCCTGGCCATAGAGCCTTAAGATGGAGGAAATCATTTTCAGCATTCATCTAATTACTACAACAGGAAGGATTGCAGTGAAAGGTGTCGCCTCTTTATAAGCTAAGGGAGATAACACAGCATCCAGTATTGATGATATTTCACTCAAAACTCAAAAAGTTTCATACCACTGTATCAGCTTAGGCAATACTGCTGCTTCATAATCATGTTCAGAAAGTACCATTTTAAATCTACAATCATAGAATAAAAATAAATATGAGAATAAAAAAATGCTGTATGTTTCACTATCTGGTTTTAGTAAGTAAAAACTATGAAGGTACATACCCCTTAAGCACACCATATTAATTACTTATTTAACGTGTACCTCAAGTTATAAAACACTTTTCATAAATGAATAGTTCAAGTGAATATAATAAACCCTGTAAAATATCTTATTAAAAAAATATGTTTTCTTATCTACTTTTCAGGCTACTTTCTACATATTAGTCTATAAAGAGGGAAGTGGGAATGAAGAGACTGCTAGAAAAGACTCTCAAATAATTGCTGCTGCTACACTCTGCTATTCTGTGCTCTTTTAACACTGCTTGGATTGTAGGTAAGAGTGCACAGAATGAGGAAATCTTCCTACTCCATCCCTACCTTCTCTGAATACGGAGAGCAATCTTATGTAAACAAGCAGTCAGATTGAATATAAGGAACAGGAGAACAGCTTAATGAATGGAGAAGGAAACATATATCGTTAATAAGACACATTACAAAATTTCTTATATTCACATGCACTACTTATCTATGAAAAGTTGTTTATAACTGGTGGTATGCTTTAAGCCCTCCCATAAACAATAGCACTGTAGTTATTTTGCTGTGTAGCTGTTGTATATTTAGAAATATCCTTTCCTACTATTCTTAGCAGCAGTTTATTTCTAAATAAATAATTAATTTTACTTTAAACCAACTTAAAATTATTGTTTGTTCACTCTCAGTATACCGACACAGGCCTAAAGTCCAGATCTATGACCATGAATAAAACTAATTTAATTTTCTAAATGGAGTTCAGCTATCAACTAGATCGGTAAATCCCAGTCAAATCACAAATTCACTAAGAACACTGTACCAATTATTTTCTTTGATTCCAACCGCAGCTTACATTTCAAACTGTGACAGCTCAAAAATAGATAGGGCATGTCCTTGATCTTATTGAAAAATGAAAGCTTTGAACTTCAAAAATGCTATATGAATATGGCCATCTAGTTCATTTGTATGGCATAGAGGTCACAAAATACTTGAGACAGAAAATATGTATTTGTGAAACTTGAATAGACTTTATAGCAACACATATATATTCAGAGTTGTATGTTTTCTAGGAATATGAACACTTACCAAGGCTTGAATGAAGCTGTAACTACTTATAGTGCTGCCTAGTGTTAGCATAATAGTGATCCCTAGCCTCTACATTATATAGGATATTACATTTTCACATGAATTAAAGGGTTTGACCAATTTCTAACTGCTTGCTGTATTATGCTGCAAACAGCACATTACACGAATTACTCATATTACGTTCACTAGGTACAGCCTATCTCTTGTCAATTTTAGACGACAACCATATTGTTTAAAGATGACCTTTCATGTCCTCATGTATATGCGGTTTTACATACCACTAGAAAGCCGACAGCGCACTGAATTCAGCGCACTGCCGGCTTTCCCGGTATGTGCCCCGGGGCTGGAGATATCGGGGGTTGTAGTTTCATGGTTCACCGTCAGAAGGGCGTTCCTGACAGTCTAGCTGGGCTGTGAGGAACGCCCTCGCTGATAGTACTCGCCCATAGACTTGTACTGGGGGGCGTTCCTCACAGCTCAGCGTCATCGCTGGGCTCTAAGAAACGCCCCCTCTGACAGTACAGTGCTATGGACGAATACAGAGAGAGGGGACATTCCTTACAGCCCAGTGATGACGCTGAGCTGTGAGGAACACCCCCCCAGTACAAGTCTATAGACGAGTACAGAGAGAGGGGGCATTCCTTACAGCCCAGTGATGACGCTAAGCTGTGAGGAACGCCCCCCCAGTACAGGGCTATAGAGGAATACTGTCAGGGAGGGCGTTCCTCACAGTGCAGCTAGACTGTCAGGAACGCCCTTCTGACGGTGAACGGTGTTACTAAGACCGCCGATATCTCCAGCCCCGGGGCACATAACGGGAAAGCCAGCAGTGTGCTGAATTCAGCGCGCTGTCTCCTTTCTAGCGGTATGTAAAACGGCATATACATGAGGATGTGAAAGGTCCTCTTTAAAGAGTTAAAGAGATTCTATCACTGGAGAAACATGTTTTTAACTGAAGCCATGTCGTAATAGCCTTTATAAAGGCTATTCTTCTCTTACCTTAGTTGTTTCGCTCTTAGCTGCCGTTTAGAAGAAATGTTGTTTTTTATCTTTATGCAAATCCGTCTTCAGAATGCACAGGGGGCGTCCCCTGTGCTCTCCTCAGATGCATTTTTGAACTTACCGTGTCACCTCTCTTCTTCTTTAGCAGATGGCTCTTCTTGATGTCATCCTTGTACGAGTCTTCGTTCGGCCATTTTCCTGTGACCTATCACATACAGTGCATGCAGTACGCTCGTGTAATAGGCCACAGGAAAAGGGCCGAATGGACATGCGCAGTTGGTGCATGTCTCCCGAACGAAGGATGATCCAGCCTCTGTGTCCCTGTTTCCTGCACTGCTACCAAGCATCTACCTGAGCGGTTCCACAAGATATTTGATCCATGTGCACATATATAATATGCGCTACATCTGTACAATGTACACTCCTTTCAGTATGTAGCAATCAAGCCATGTTAAACCCGTTAGGCCAGATGCATATTTTTATTTTTATGAACAATAAGTGACTCTTATTTCTATTATCTTTGCTATTAAATATTTTTAAGGCCTTTTTTAGGTTTTGTTTTTAGAAAAATGGCACTGCCGTTTTTAGAAAAATGGCACTGCCGTTTTTCCCATTAATTTGTATATAATAAACATGAAATAGAAAAAATAAGGAAGAATAAGGAAGATAATTATGTTTTTCCAATATACAAAACATTATAATGATATAAAATTTATCCAATAACAACCCCAGGAGAGAAAAAAATGGGGGAGGGTGGGGATAAAAAAGCAAGGGGGGGGGAGTATAAGTTCTTGCTTTATATTTCCTATTCCTTTGAGATGTAATTCTGTGTTTGCCACATAAAACTGCATGAAAACTGTCACACTAACTGTGGCTTTTTTGCCAAATAAAGTTAGGTGTGAAACTACCCTTACGCAAACTTGCTGAATCCTATGAAGGAGCGCTTACAGATAAGTCATTTTACTTAAACGTAAATAACATTTGTTACTATTATTCCAAATGCCAAATCAAGAACCAAATACAGAGCCACAGAGTACTTAAAAGGAATTTGTAATAAAAAATGAACAACGTAAAATGTATTCCAAATTATCTTTTAATTGTAAACTTCAAATGTGCCCTTTTAAACTGATGAGTTTTACCCCTTTGACTCTAAAAAAATTAGAGAATACAAATAAATGAAAGGTTAATGGATCTATATTTTTCTAATTTAAATGAAAAAAACACAGAATAACTGGTGACCTTTCCATTCTGATCCACTTTGTAGTTATGTTGGCTTAAACTGCGTAATATGTGGTTTTATTTAGTTTGAAAAGCCATGTTCTGTATAATTAGTATCAGAAGGTCTCTCTGCTTGACATCAAGGCAGCTTCTGCTTTACTCTTTACCATCTATGCTTCAATATGAAGTATTCAAATTGTACTTTTATCCTTAGATTACAATAAAAGCTTTCAAACACTTATTTAACCTTTCATGTGAAACAAAATGGCCTTGATCAATATTTTAATGTTGCAGTTACAGTGACAAAAAAAAGTAAATGTTTTACGTATTTTATATTCATTCATTATAAGTGTATCTTCAATATAGGAATAACGTTGTAGATTTGTGAAGGCTGTCCTGGCTAACACCCTGTATTGCAGAAAAGCTGTTTTGTTCATTTCAAAATTCCATGTGTTTTTTTTTTTGTTTGTTTTTTAGCAAAAGCCAAGAGTTGATTGAACAGAAGGAAGAAGTATAAGAGCTTCCTTTATATTTTTCATCCCTTTTGTAGCCACTCCTGGGTTTGGCTCAAAAAACAAGAAGCAAAATGTGCAACGAAAAAGCGAGTTTTCCACATCGGACTGGGGCTACACATTGCGGAAACGCATCCTTTTTGGTTGTTGCGGAATATTTGTTTAATCTCAGCCACAGAAAAAAGCAGTATGTTAATTTTAACAACAGAAATGCAGTGTTTTCCCCATCGACTATTCCCCGTGCCCTATCCTGAGGCAGAAAAATGCTCCAATTCCGAATTAATTTAAGAAAATGCTTAAAAAAAGCAAAGCTTCTGTTTTTTTGTAGCTTGACAAAAGAATTAGTAAGAATTTAACGAGTATATCACAATTTTTACTTTTCAAAAGCTTTACACGAAATTAAAGCTTTGCTGTGATTGGTTGCTATGGGTTTTCTTTAAGACATGTATCATATATCTGACCCACTTTGTACAGTTTTTTTTATTTTTTTTTTTTGTAAATGGAATATCTATTTTTTTTATTTTTCAAATTTCCTTGGAGGTGAGCATATTGGAGGCATGCACTTCATTTGTGTATCATCTTTATAGACAGGGCAGTAGGGGGACTGTGCTTTATAGCAAGTGAAATCAATGGGAGTGAGTTGAAGACGTTTCATAGACTATTACGGTGTTCAGAAAGTCAGATAGTATAGCCCACCTGGCAGAGACTAGGACGTGGAAAGAGAACATATTTTTTTCTGTATAATGTTGCTATTCTAGCTTAAGACTCTAGCAGTACACTAACATTGTCATAAATTCACACACTTTCTAATAATGAGGATGAGATAACTCTACTGAACCTTTGCCAGTCTATACAGTAAAGCTGAGAAGTGGGCTACAGATACCAACAAGCTCCTCTTCATTTTTTACGCAGATAGTAAAAAACAAACAAAAACATAAAACGGTGTTCTACAATATGCAAGCCATGTAAATAACCATCCTGTCTCAGCTTCCTAGAACCAAAATATGACTTAGTCTGGAGCTGTTCTGACACTGATCTAAGCATCACAGGTAAATAAGTCATACAATACTAATACTGGAAAAGTTAACATTTTTAGCTGTCACAAATTTTTATGTTTTATGACAGTATCAACTTGTGTATTGTAAATGAAAGACTCAATGCTGAAACCTACCATACAGCACCCACATTCTACTGCATTTATAAGTACAGTATCTGACTTACAGGATATAGTTCTCTTTCAAGTGAAGAATTAGGTAGAATTATAGTATTGGAGCCTTGGCTTAAATCTGTGACTTACTGTTTACCCTTTATTATTAAGCAATCAATAAACATTGGTCTTGTCAATATGGCTGCAAACAAAGCTTATCCAGCAACAGAAGATTAAGCAGAAGATTTATGTAGCTACAGCAATAATTTGCTAACGAGTTATTGATTTTTTAATTACAATCTTGCATATGTCA
The DNA here is from genome assembly GCA_947044405.1 of Leptodactylus fallax. NCBI lineage: Eukaryota > Metazoa > Chordata > Amphibia > Anura > Leptodactylidae > Leptodactylus > Leptodactylus fallax. The sequence goes on from CAMRHE010000150.1 coordinate 2,149,002, forward strand.
TATTTGTAATCCTCACCTATTTATCATTAATCTAATTAAAAGAGGAAATAAACCTGAGACTACTTGAAATTGTCACATATCCTCAGGGCATTGTACAGTGATACACACCTATTACGAAAAACAAATTAGATTATTTTTGTTATTTAGGAAGTCACTTATACAACCCAAATGATAAGAGGGCTCATAAATAAAAATTGCAAGTGGATTATAATATAAGGCTAAGGCCCCATGTTGCGTAAATGTATAATTTTTTGTTGCAGATTTTGTTGCCTATTTTAAGCCAAAGTCAGGAGTGAATTTAACAGAAGGAAACGTTAAAGTGCTTCCTTTATATTTTCCATTTTGTTTTCAAACCACTCCCGATTTTGGCTGAAAAAAACCACAGCAACATCTGCAACAAAAAAACGCTGCGTTTCAGCAACATGGGGCCTTGGCCTAAAGCTATTGCCCCTTGTAGCAAGATGCAGCTAAAATATACTGCGGAAAAAAACACAGCGAAAACGCATTGCATCTTTTCCCACAGCTTTTTTCATTTAGTTATCGCTAACATTTTCTTCCCCAATTAAATGTATAGGGAAAATTTCTTGTGATTCAGCAGCTAATATTAACATACCGCATTTTTCAAAAACACAGCTTTTCTGCAGCTGTTTTTTCTCCCACAATGTGTGGATGAAATTAATCTGAATTTCATTCACTTTGCTGGTACTTTTAAATACAGTGTTACTTTCTGCTGCCTTTCTTCAGCAACCCAAAAGCTGCTAAAGTCTAAAGCCTAAAGTGAATGTTGACTAAGGCTATATTCACATGACCAAGGTACAAAACGGCCCTGAAAAATGGACAGTTTCAAAGCAATTTGGCATCTGAGGGCACCTGTTTTCATGGATCCTTCATACATTTCAGTATATTGAGGAACCTGTGAAAATGATCAAAAATAGAAAAGTCATGTGGTTATCACCATTCACATTTATTGCATTCAATGTAGCTAATGTAGCTTGTATGAATTAGGCAAAAGTGTCACATAGCAAAACCCATCTAAAAATGCAGAGGAAAAAAACGTATTGTACTTGATGTGTTTTCATATTGTTTTTTTTTCCCCTATTAAATCTATAGGGAAAACAATTGCAATTCTGCAGCTAAAATTAACATGCTGCAATTTTCAAAAAATTTTTCTTACAGTGTGTGAATGAGATTAAATGAAATTTCATTCACTTTGCTGGTACTGTAAAACGAAGGAGCCAAAAATGCAGCATTTCCGCAACGTGGGGCCTGAGCCTCTAAGACATATTATTAATTTCAGATGTAATAGTAATCATTTTGAGGTCCCAAAAGCATTGGTAATAAGATTAAATAATGTTTTAGGGTGTTGTAAGTATTATCTAATGGGACACATTCTTTATTGATCCTTCTCATAAGGCTGTTGTACATAAGCACCAATTTTTTTTATCACACTTCATAACATTTAAATCCCCATTTGTGGAAGAGTTTAAGCTTCTTCCTGGAAAATAGGGGCAGCAATGTCACTATATTACTTTGCGAAGTTATCAGTCTTTGACCAGTCACAACAACTGGGGCTGTTGATTTCACCCAGGAGGCCTGAAGAGACAGGAAGATGCCGGAAAAGAAGACCAGATGCTGCAGCAGAGCCTTAGAGAGCTGAGGAAAGGTGAGCATGAGCTGTTTATTTTTCAGGCCTCCAATTATTATACTAGGGGATCTGTAGGTGGTGAACCCCAAAAATCTCAGGTTCGGCTGCAAAGTGATATTTAAAGTCTGTTCAGAACTTGCCACTTGCCTGCCATTAGTTAATTGATACTAGTTAGGTTCATGTGTGCTGAAGAAATATGTTAGTTTGCGGTACTCCTGACCTTGGTTTGTTTACTGGATATCCACTTGCTTACTGATTTTGCTTTGACTTTAAACTCTCGGATTTGACCTTGGCTTGGACACAATTATACATTTGATTCTGATCTCCTGGTTTGACCTGCATTGTGAGTATTGCTGTGGGTCCTGGTTTGATTTCAAATTGTAGAGCATCTATTTCTTAAACTAAGCTTCTGGGGCAATAACCTGGGTCCAAATCCAGCTCATGTCCAACCAGCTTTGCGGCTGGCTCTGGTGAAGACGTTTAGGTTGCCTTAGTCCTATCTCCCAGCACAATGTGAGTGTTAGGTAGCTTATTCTAATGCTCTCTGGTATCTGCCAGTTTCTGCACTTTCTGGAAATTGGTCCTTAGGCAATATAATAACACCTCCATGTTGTGTGACCAAAAGATTATTTTAATGCGGTTGTCCAATTTCAGCAAATAAATGATATTGTTTGTGTCAGGATTCTCAATTCATCAGCTTTACCTTTAAGGTTACCATGTCAACCTGGGAAGCTTCTGCAATTTCAGAAGTTTCCTGGGTTGGTCCAATTAGCAACTGAGGAGGCACATATTAGACCCCACCCTCCTGATACAGGGCACAGACTAATTTAGTTTCTCTAGTTTGGCTACCTGGTCGTGTGTGTATTTGATTGCTGTACTGACCCTAGGCTTGTTCTTTATATATCTCTTTTGCTTGCTGATTCTGCCTTTGACGTACCTGTTCGGATTTGACCCTTGGCTTTCTACTGGATATCGCTTTTGTCTCCTGATTCTGCCTCTGCTGTCTTCTCTTGGTTTTGACCCTTTGCCTGGATGACTGTTCTCCTGTTTCTGAACTGCCCTGTAAGTCAATTGTGGGTTCTAGTTTGGTTTCAGTTTTGTAGAGCATTTATTATCTGTACAATTCCTGGTGGTGACAATTCAGACCCCCAGATTCAGCAAAAGTCCAAATGACCTTGTGGTCAGTGCTGCTGAAGCGTTTGAGGGTCTGTCTCTGGGTCGCAGCACTGTGTGGATTTTTAATAGCTTGTTCTACTACTCACTGTTATCAGACAGTTCCTGCTTTTGCTTTTGTTTGGCCTTGCATCTCAACCATAACAGTTTGTATAATGAATGTTAAACAATTTTCCAATATACTTTCTGTATCAATTCCTGTCAATTTTCTGCTTTCTTTGTTTATAGTCCATGTTTATTGCCCTTGGTCATGTGACGGGCACACAGGCTGTTTCAAGACAGAGCACTCATTATAGTGCTATGACTGTGCATCTGTGTATCCATCACGTGACCATATACTGATTTTTATCCACTGGAAGTAAGCAGTAAATAAGCAGTGATACAGCGAACTATAAGGAATTGATACAGAAAGTATTGGATATTGGAAAATTGTATCACCTTTTTATTATACAAACAATTTTTATTTGCTGAAACTGTACAACCCTATCTCCTGCCTCATTTCTTGCACATACCACCAAGACCACTCCAACTTCTATCAGTAGGAGACTGATCAGTCCAGAGGTGCCCTGGGTGAACTACCACCATCCTTGCATTGGTACATCTCCCAGTTCACTGTGCCACACTGGGACCTGCTGCCCAATAGATACTGATTATTAGTTATGTCTCTTATGCTGTATTCACATGCCCACATTTTGCAGATGTGTGATGTGTGCTATGATTGGTTGGTTTTTCACATGCATGAAAAACAAATCAATTTTTTTTTAATTTACTGTACTTTCATGGACTGATAGACTTGTATTGATGTAATGCATCCACGACAGTGAGAAAAAACAATTCTGCATCCATTTCTTTTCACGTACTCACGGTCCATGACAACTTTAAATGTATGAATAAATATATTGAAATGAATGGATCTGTGCAATGTCCACAAAAAACAGACATGTGTATATAAATTGTGGATGTGTGAATAAGGCCTTAGACCTGATTAGGTTGGTTTACTTACTAAAACAATTGTTTTATGACTCCATCTCTCTGATTCTTCAGACTGTGCAGGGACATGCCCCTTTGACAAGAGGAATAGAAACATCTAATCTATTTATTCATTAATGGAAATAATAGTGAAACTGCATAATAAGAAAAAATGCTCCAGAATTTGTTTTTTATGGGAAATAGCAGTATTTTCTAAACACTTTTCTGGAGTGCTGACAGGTCCACTTTAACCTATAAAATAAGTGAAATGAGGACCATAATAATATACCTTTTTATTGCATGAATGGGCAAATCAAGCAATAATATGTTCATTCATCCTTGTATGGACTGCTTGAAATCATCTAAACAGACAAAACTATAACCATTCAACATTTATGATAAAGTAAAAAGAACTTAACAACAGCTGCATGTAAACGAAAGGACCGGATGAGTGAATTGTCTACCACCACATATCCTTCTATGAATGTGAAGAGATGAACCAGTTACACTGCAAAGGATAAAAATGAGAGATAATTAAATAGGCTACTTCTTTACAAACAGTTGTACGGCTCAATCTGAAGCTGCAAACCGAATTGTGAGAATTTCAATGTTCTGCTCTATAGGGTAGGTATAATTGTTCAGGTAGAAAATTCTGCAGAAGTGTATTGATTCAAGGACTAAAGCTTTCTTTCTGAGAAAGGGAAAAGAAAACAACTATAGTGTGAATAAAATCCACTTGCAAAGAATTACATTGAAAAGTGTTTCGTCTCATAATTGCAGAGCTACGCTTCAAGTGGGAAAAAGATATTTTCTAAGAATGGACAGAAATCTCAGTATTTTTATTTTCTTTAAAAAAGATCCTTTTTTACTTTGCTTTGGATAACTTATCTGTAAATATACATCATACCTAATGAAAGTCAATAATGGACAAACCTGATAAAGGTAAAGAATTATACCTTTCATAGAGGTTTCAGGAATAATTGCATTAATATTACAAATTATAGGGTAACAAAAAATATATTGACTGTATTTTATTGCATCGCATTTTTATTATAGCTTATTCTTCTCAGGACAAATCTTCATTGAAATATTTGATATTGTATTATTTAAAATATATGAAAATAGAGGTTTCTCTAAATGGTTATAAGGACATGTTTCTTATGGATTGCAATGTAATTATCTCAAGGCTTCTAAGCTTTCTAATGTAGTTTAGAAAATTTAATGGGGAGAAAAAACTATGCCTTCTATTTAGAATACAGACCCTATTAAAGGGGTTCTCACTGCTGGGAGCTAGAGAAGTTGCTAGAACAGGTGTCCCAAACCCCTGTTTCTCCTCAATGCATCCCACACATTAAATGGAGAGGCAGTCCAGTATGTTTTCTGATGCACCACTTAAAAGGGTTGTCCAATTAAAGATCCACAGAATAGAGGATAAGTGTCACTGGGGTTCCAATTGCTGGGTATCCCAGAGATCAAGAGATCTAGTGCACTTGCATGACTGGTGCTCTATTAACTTCTATGGGGCTGTCAGAGCTGCAGTAGGTTGCGGTCCTGGAAATCCCTTAGCAGTGAATGGAACACTGGTCTCACAAGCGCATTGGTGCTTCATTTACAGGTAGGCTGCAGGAGGACTTTCATTCAAACCCCCAGCGTTCAGACACTTACTGTAACTCCTATCCTAGCTATATAGCTGCTGGAAAGTGACAAGACCTACACTTGACTTTCTCCATAAGTCATATACATGCCAAATGGAGCGGTACTGTGTATGGTCAACTGCTGCTCCAGTCACATTACTGAAGAGGAACATGAGGCTCAGGATATGTGATTAGTTGGGCCCTCAGCTTATCAAATTATCATCCAACCTATACGTAGGCAATATGTGTCCATTTTGGGAAAACCCCTTTAAAACTATACCACACTGTAGAAACTGTACAACTTCTTTCAAACATATCCCACATGAAAATGACATTCACTGTTTAAGATCATAATTGAGAATCTGAATGTAAAGCAATACGTGAATGGTTGGGTTTCAACCCCGGGACACTTACTTATTAAAAGAACTTGAGCCATATGACCCACATTATGTGCTTGGGAAATATAGAAAACAACAATGGCTGTCACACCTCCAGTGATATAGTTTTACTGCTATTTTCAAAGACTTCAATGGAGACAGCTGTATGGCCTTGAGCCAAAGATCCTAACCTAACATAACTTATCAGGTATTTATAACACATAAATACTCATGATGGGAATACCCTTCTAACTACAATGTAACAAGTTATGTTTTCTTAGGTTATATGTCCTTTCTTCTCCAATGCAATCTATTTTTTTTTACAGAAGAATTCTTACAGTAGAAACCAAAGAGTTCTAAGAACTGTGCACGCATTGAGGACCTTAGGTGTGGTTAACTATATGAGGACAATTTAATATGGGCCATATAAAAATAGACAGATTTTATTGTGTATTATCTTTTAAGGTAAGTATTTCTTCATGTATGATTGTAGAGTTTACGGATTGCATTACGTTGCCAATTATTGGAATTTAGTGGTAGAGCTTTAGTAGTCATTATTTTTTTAGAGGTAAAAATTAAACCTTGGCTGATGTTGAAGCTATTGATATATTACTGTTGGCATTTTTTATGGTGATTGATAAAGTTCTTTGATGCCCTTATGTTATAGATAGTTTTATTCATTTTATGTACCACAAAGTATTTCAGATGACTAATTTAACCATCCAGCACACTGAGAGAGTGTAGCACATTTGAGACTTTTTAATACTTAATAGCATCAGCAGGTTAGGATAGCTTTTACACCTTACTTTCTATAGCTAAAACATAATTATCATAATTACCTTTATTTTTTTTTTATTGTCCTTCTTCAGACTTCAATAAAAGTGGGAACCAAACTGTTCAGTAAATTATGGCATATTCTGTAGACATGCCTTTAATGTTTAACATTAACCCTTTAATTTGTAAATCTATTTGACAAAGTGAGCTACTGAATTTAACTAAATTTGTTGACTGAGGACATAATAACATATATAAATAATAATAGATATGGCATGTTTAGCTAATGTAACTTGGTAGCAAAATGAGCAGAATAAGCTTTTCCATGTGTCATGCTATATTAAGCTGCCTAGTAGTATGGAAAGAAATGTATTAGATAAATATTTCTTCACACTGATAAATTAATCTGGGAATATACTGAATTTATTTTACACATGGATATAATTTGGCTAAAGACCAATACAGAGACCCCTTTCATGATGCGTGTACCCACCTGGAATGATTGTTAGAATTGACAAAACAGACTAAATGAAATTTCTTTATACTGTAAGATGATCAAAGTGATGTCCAATGGGATTTGCAGGATCTCATAATATTCTCTGTATCAGTAACAGATATTAAATTCACAGTACTTCTTCTCCATCTCCTATTCTTATATATAGTCTATATATATTTTGGTCTGTTTTTCAATGGTACTATTCTTCATATTTTGTATTGATTTTGCGATGTAACATAATGTACGCATACTTGTTCTATATTTTCTGTAGAGGTCATTGACACTTTATAGAACTATTGGTCGACGAGTACACATAAGATTCTGCTGCCATACAATTTTGATAATTCTACTTTATTATATTGTATGAAGTGGGACTAAGGGATTATTTTAATAATTGGTGAAGGGTTTTTTTACTTCAGTAGCCATGGACATATGAAATCCCAACAGTTTGCTACCAACAGCAATTTCTTGGGATGTACAACTATTCAGACGTCATATTAAAGTTAAGTGCCACCAAGATTGGCATTCTAGCCATTATAAAACTGGAGATGTAGCTGGCTGAACATACAGTTGGTAGTGAGTGCTACATATATTGCAATCCTTGTGACAGTTGTCAGTATGTGCTATTCTCAGCTTTAATATGAAACCGGACTCATTGTTCTAGGAATGATACAATTGTTTAACATTCCCCCCTTCCCCCAGCCTTGGTCTCCCACTTAAGCCAACATGGAGTATGTGGGAGAAAGCAGGGGGAGCTAACAGCCTGCAGTTATAGAAGCACAAAAGCAGAGATCCTCCTCCTAACTGTAGCTGATAACAGGGGAGGGGGTAACATAAACCTTTGTTCATCTTATCAACATCTGTTACCCCTTTTATCAGAGAGTATGCCTGCTTTCTGAATGTGACCTATGGAGGTCTTTTTTACAAGAAAGACGTGAGATGATAAACACTTGCTTCTCTTACCACTCCTTTGCACCTAATTTTATCATCTGTTGATGCTGTGGCACATTTACCAGTGTCTAGAATAGATTGTAGTGTTGAAGAAGTCACACTTTATATTTTATGATGCCCATATCTTGTCCATACCTGATATTTAGGGTAAAATATGCTGACTGCTACTTCAGTTACAGTGCCTTGCGAAAGTATTCGGCCCCCTTGAACTTTTCAACCTTTTGCCACATTTCATTCTTCAAACATAAGGATATAAAATTTAAATTTTTTGGTGAAGAATCAACAACAAGTGGGACACAATCGTGAAGTGGAACAAAATTTATTGGATATTTTTAATTTTTGTAAAAATTAAAAAACTGAAAAGTGGGGTGTGCCAAATTATTCGGTCCTCTTAAGTTAATACTTTGTAGCGCCACCTTTTGCTGCGATTACAGCTGCAAGTCGCTTGGGGTATGTCTCTATCAGTTTTGCACATCGAGAGACTGAAATTCTTGCCCATTCTTCCTTGGAAAACAGAAGGAGCTCAGTGAGGTTGGATGGAGAGCGTTTGTGAACAGCAGTTTTCAGCTCTTTCCACAGATTCTCGATTGGATTCAGGTCTGGACTTTGACTTGGCCATTCTAACACCTGGATACTTTTATTTGTGAACCATTCCATTGTAGATTTTGCTTTATGTTTGGGATCATTGTCTTGTTGGAAGATAAATCTCCATCCCAGTCTCAGGTCATCTGCAGACTCCAACAGGTTTTCTTCCAGAATGGTCCTGTATTTGGCTCCATCCATCTTCCCATCAATTTTAACCATCTTCCCTGTCCCTGCTGAAGAAAAGCAGGCCCAAACCATGATTCTGCCACCACCATGTTTGACAGTGGGGATGGTGTGTTCAGGGTGATGAGCTGTGTTGCTTTTACGCCAAACATATCTTTTTGCATTGTGGCTAAAAAGTTTGATTTTGGTTTCATCTGACCAGAGCACCTTCTTCCACATGTTTGGTGTGTCTCCCAGGTGGCTTGTGGCAAACTTTAAATGAGACTTTTTATGGATATCTTTGAGAAATGGCTTTCTTCTTGCCACTCTTCCATAAAGGCCAGATTTGTGCAGTGTACGACTGATTGTTGTCCTATGGACAGACTCTCCCATCTCAGCTGTAGATCTCTGCAGTTCATCCAGAGTGATCATGGGCCTCTTGGCTGCATCTCTGATCAGTCTTCTCCTTGTTTGAGATGAAAGTTTAGAGGGACGGCTGGGTCTTGGTAGATTTGCAGTGGTCTGATACTCCTCCCATTTCAATATGATCGCTTGCACAGTGCTCCTTGGGATGTTTAAAGTTTGGGAAATCTTTCTGTATCCAAATCCGGCTTTAAACTTCTCCACAACAGTATAACGGACCTGCCTGGTGTGTTCCTTGGTCTTCATGATGCTCTCTGCGCTTTAAACAGAACCCTGAGACTATCACAGAGAAGGTGCATTTATACGGAGACTTGATTACACACAGGTGGATTATATTTATCATCATCAGTCATTTAGGACAACATTGGATCATTCAGAGATCCTCACTGAACTTCTGGAGTGAGTTTGCTGCACTGAAAGTAAAGGGGCCGAATAATATTGCACGCCCCACTTTTCAGTTTTTTATTTTTTGCAAAAGTTTAAAATAACCAATAAATTTCATTCCACTTCACAATTGTGTCCCACTTTTTGTTGATTCTTCACCAAAAAATTAAAATTTTATATCTTTATGTTTGAGGCCTGAAATGTGGCAAAAGGTTGAAACGTTCAAGGGGGCCGAATACTTTCGCAAGGCACTGTATATCTGTTACATGCTACCATAATGGAAATAATAATTATTATTGCTAGATAGGAATGTCGAATACATTTCTGTGGCATCTAAGTAAATAATTGGCTGGGGTATAAAACATTTTTTAATCTAAGCCATTATAGCAGGAACCTGTCTTCCAATTCTTGCCTTGTTCCCTCAGTGATCATACAGGCACAGAAGCTATGACCATGCTGTCACCATGATATATATGTACAGCATTGTGATTTTACAAAAGACATTCCATGATGTACACGTATGTAAGATTGCACCAAAGGTTCTTTTACTCAGGCAGCTTCTACAGCCATATACTACCTCCATATAACATTACAGATGTGGTAGAGTTAACCTTCACACGATGCATTATCAACACAGAGTGTTATCTTGACTGTTTCAATGATATTTCAATGATCTTGTTAAGATTTCACACTGCAGCAAGTTATCAGTCTACAGAGAATCCAGATTAATTTTGCTACATCTGTATATTTCCATAGAATGGCAAACAACTGTATGCCTTCTTATGGGTTTGGAAGTGTACAGACACAAAGCATACTCCCCAAACATTGGGTGCCATATTATACATACATACTGTATATAATGCTAATACAATACAGTACTCTATGTATCTGCAATGTGACCAGGAACACAATGCTTAATAAAATAGGTCATCTCACAATACATTTTAAATTCTTCTATTTGTATTATTAATGTTTTGTATAAAGTGTACTATAACATGGACCCTGTGTAGCATATACTATAGACTCAACGTAATACAATATACATTGCTTTTACTACAAACATAGATTGAATATTTAAGAGCTTTTGCCATTATAGTAAATTTTATTGTTCCATGCTGTAGATCAGCTGAATGGCTTTTTTCTAGCTTGTCCTTTTCCCAGACTGCACTACATTCACAGATGGAGTTCTGATAGTTTATAGGGCTCTGGTGTATTTCTTATGGTTCATTACTTCCTTAAATCTCGTACAGTTAAATTTACATATCAGGCTTTCTGACAGCGCACATAGCCAAGGGAATACTGTAATCATAAAGGAGTGTCACATTATGATTTTACAATGAAATATTTAGCATTTACCCTGATGGGAATACAGAATCACATTACATCAGCATGACACTGAATTAGTTTTAATTTGGAAAATAAACATCCATTAAAAAATTGTTAAGTGATTAAGTTGTTCGATGACACATTTGGAATTTTGTTATGTATAAAACTTGCTTTTTTTGTTTGCTTTTGCTGATTTGATGTTCCATACTTTAAGTCTGTATATTATTTTTATTAGAGATGAGTGAATCGAAGCTGCCAAAGGGGAATTTGATCCAAATTTCAGGAAATCTTCGATTTGCATCGACTCCGGATTACCTCACGCTTCATGGTATCGAATCGCATTTTAAACTAAGGACACATCGGAATAGCTTTTAGAAAGGCTATTCAACTCCTACCTTTGGCGTTGTATAACGCCCCCTGCAATGTCCTGGTCCTCCTAGCTCGTGTAGTAAAAGAATCAAAATGGCCACCAGGCATGCGCAGAGCCGCTCGCAATAGAATCAAAATGGCCGCTGGACATGTGCAGAGCTGCTCGGAATAGAATCAAGATGGCCGCCGGACATGCGCAGAGCCACTCGTGGTGGCCATCTTTATCTTATTCCTACACGAGAGGCTCTGCGCATGTCCGGTGGCCATCTTGATTCTATTCCAAGCGGCTCAGCGCATGTCCGACGGCCATCTTGATTATATCCCATACAAGACCATTTCTGCACATGTCCGGCGGCCATCTTGATTCTATTCCGAGCAGCTCTACGCATGTCCAGTGGCCATTTTGATTCTATTCCTACACGAGCGGTTCTGCGCATGTCTGGTGGCCATCTTGATTCTAATCCGAGTGGTTCTGCACATGTCTGGCGGCCATCTTGATACTATTCCGAGCTGCTCTGTGCATGCCCGGCGGACCAGGACATCGCAGGGGGCGTGCAAAGGCAAAGGTAGGAGTAGAATAGCCTTTCTGACGTTTGCTTAGTTTAAAATGCATATCCCCATATCCTCATGCTCTCTGCAGCCAGGAAAATAGCTGTTTTTAACGTGATTTGCCGTGAAGTAATTTGGATCGAAGCAAATTGTTTTGGGAAATTCAGCGAAGATGCTGAATCGTATTTTTGAGAAATTTGCTCATCTCTAATTATTATAGTGGAAGGGAAAAAAAAGTTAGCCATTAGTTAGCCCCAGAGACTGAAAGATATAAAGACTGGGGTTCCTCGGGCTCGCCATCCATAATTCAGCTCTCAAGTAATATATCCTAATGGCAAGTAATGGCAAGTAACTCCAAATTTAGCTCCACATAGAGTTGCTTTTCCTGGCTTTTAGACTTACTATTGTGTTACAGCCTGGGTTCAGTAGAGCAGTCCATGAAGCCATGATTACAAATCGAATGAGGGATATTGCCTGACTTAAAGTCTACAGTACAACTATAGTATTTAGTTATGTAGTTATACTGGAACAGAGGATCTATCACTGTGTACTGTACAGATGTGTTCTTTCTGAACGTACCCTGAAATTTGTGAAGGGCTCCATGATACAAATTCAATTCACTCATTCATCAATTCATCAAAACATGATCGCAAGACCCTCAACCCAGGCTGCACATCACAAAACAGCTGAGTGCCCATATATATTCAAACATAGTATATACATTTTTACAGAGTATTGTAAAAAAAAAAAAAAAAAAAAAAAAACCATACTTTTTTTCTTATCTAAAATTTCTTTTATTGATTTCCAAAATGAAACAAGTATAACATGTATAGCCAAAACAGTGTAGTGGAAACTGCTGTAAAATGTTCATAGGTATAGTTGGCCTTTATTTTAGTTCTGTACGTCTCTACTAGATTCTAGGCCTCTAGTAATACAGTAAGTTAAAGAATTAGTTTTATCCCAGGGAAGTCGATTCACTGAAGGATCGGCTACTACCAAGGTTCTTTTTTCATATGTCTGTGGTAAGTGTAGAAGTCTACTGGATTCTGTACTCTACAACTGGTGTAACACATAGTCAGAAAGTCAATATAACCACTCTGTTGGGACTTTAATACCAGACCTATATTATACTTTTTTTTTTTAATTAAAAATTGGATCAAGGCAGGAAGTGTAATAATATAGCAAAAGACTATTATTCAACTGGTAAATCTTTCTCTGCTCCATCGGTCTTTGTTAACTGCCCTATGTTGATGACATACTGGCGTTCTTCACATGACTGATGATGCCAAATGCTGTCTTTAGGGATGATGCCTGCATGTCGGGACACAGGACCGCTAAGAACAGTGATTGGCTGCAGCCAGTGGCGTAACTAGGAATGGCTGGGCTCCAAGGCGAACATTTGACATGGGCCCCCCCCCCAAACCGCCACCCCCCTCCCCCCTCCCCCCGGAGAGCCCCCTCCAACCCCCCCCCAAAAAAAACCCATTCCTGCACACTATTATATGCCATAGTGGATCCTGCACACAGTATCATGTCCCATAGTGGCCCCTGCACACAGTATCATGTCCCATAGTGGCCCCTTCACACAGTATCATGTCCCATAGTGGCCCCTGAACACAGTATCATGTCCCATAGTGGCCCCTGCACACAGTATCATGTCCCATAGTGGCCCCTGCACACAGTATCATGCCCCATAGTGGCCCCTGCACACACTATTATATGTCCCATTGTGGACCACCCATGAACAATTATTATACTCCGGGGTATACTCCGGGTACTCAGAGTACAATGATCAGAGACCCAGGGGAGGATACAAACATAAAAAAACAACGTTGCTTACCTGTTCCTCGCTCCGATGCATGCCCGTGCGCTACTCCGGCCTTCTTCAATGTTGGACCAGGCCGGCGTCACGTGATGCAGGCCGGCGTCGTGACGCAAAATGATGTCCGCTGACTTCTGGGACGTCACCAAACAGGCCCGAAGCCTGGAAAAGCATAGGAGAGGTAAGTACATTGTTTTTTATGTTCCCTCACCTCCCCGGGCCTCCGATTATTATACTCTGGGGTCTGAAAAGACCCCGGAGTATAATGATAGCAGTGATTGTGGTGTTCGGCCTGCGGCCTCACATACCGATCCCCGCTCCTGCTCACAGCCGCCTCCGCAGAATCGGAAGCGCAGGCGGCCGTGAGCGGGACCCCGGGGAACGGTAAGTATATAGGGCCTGTTACCTGCTGGGGTTACTCCAGCAGGTAACAGCCTATATAAAAAAAAAAAACGCATCGTGGGCCCGCGGGGCCCCGTAATGTCCCGGGCCCTGTGGCAGCCGCTACCGCTGCTACCCCGGTAGTTACGCCCCTGGCTGCAGCAGTCATATGCCAAAGGTTGGCAGGCAAGTGGTCTCATTAGAGTGACAGGGGATTTACCAGGTGAGTAATAGTTATTTTGATATATTATTACATTTCATGCTCTGACATAATGTTTTTGAAAATCCTGGACAACCCTTTTAAGACTTCTGTCTAAATCACATAAATGACTTAACCACAAGATAGAATATTGCACATAATTTTCTTTTTGCTTTTACAGATCCTGCTAATGTGGTTTCACATAGAATTAAAAATTCACTTTATATAGGATACATTACTTTGCTGCAAAGTGCTTACATGCCATTTAAAATTAGATAGGTCTTAAATTTTCTTTCATCCTCTCACAAATATCATTATCACTGATAATTATAGGATTATTTCTGTCTTCAATGCCACTCACTTGTCTCCTAACAACTACCGTAACTGTAAGAAAGTCTTAGTATTTCTTTTCACATAAAATATATATTATTAATGATATTAAAATTAATAAGGACAGATAGGTGCACACCTCAATATTTTTTTTGTAGGTTTTTTTTTGTACCAATGCAGATTACAGAATTTATATTGGGGAATTATATTCTATCATGTCACCCTTGGTACAGGCAAACATATAAGAAATGCAAACAAACTGATGCCATTGATAAGGCACATGTATCCATATGATCAAAGGAAAAACATACCCCAGATACTGATACCTGCAATGTGAGATAGATTTTCACTTTTTTTTTCTTAAAACCATCCTCAATCCTACTTTTCATCATGAATCATGTCCAAATCTTTTCCTAGATTGTTCTGTCCTCTCATAGTTATTAAAGTGATATTGCAGTAATTTCAAGTTCTCGTATCCGCAGTGTAGGGGATGAATGTCCCAGAGGTTAGACCTCCCCCTGTTGAGAGAAAAGAGCACTGTTCATCCTATATGAATGAAGATGCAGGTCATGAATTTCTGTTGTTGCTTCATTTTCCTCTTTGGGACTGCTGAAGATTGTGCAGTCCTATAAAGATGCAAGGAGCAGCAGCTATCAGACAATTATCCCCTATCCTATACAAGATTACCCCTTCAATAACTGTGTGGGCTTAGTATCAATATACTATTTCAAGCATGCATATTATAAATGTGCAGGGCAGACGAACATCAATAATGAAATAATCTGAACAGAGCCTACAGTAACAGCTTTGATTACATTTAATATGTACCCACAAGTGTAGTGTGCCTGTGGGACCACTACTGAAGAGTTGAAGGCTGTTTGTATTTCTGCACTTTATTTTGTGTTTTAGAATGTTTACCTGTTTTTAATGCAATGTGAATATTTAATGTAAAACAATTATAATACACCTTAAGGGATTAACCATGTAGATACATGTACTATATAAGTATTCTGAATGAAGGTTGCATTTTGTTGTAGAATTGCATTTTATCTTTGTTTTAAAAATCTTTATATTGAGATATCTTTATATTGTAAATCCATCTAAATGGAGATGATTTTTAACATGCCAGCAACATATGTACTACATACAACTACAAGTACTACAAGTAGGTATGGTGTTCTTTGGATGCAACTCAGCATTCACTCTCCTCCAAACAGGACGATTTGTGTTTCTACCAAACAGTTCTACTTTGGTTTCATCTGACCATATGACATTCTCCCAATACTCTTCTGGAACATCCAAATGCTCTCTAGCAAACTTCAGACAGGCCCGGATATGTACTGGCTTAAGCAGGGGGACACGTCTGGCACTGCAAGATCTGAGTAGTGTGTTACTGATGGTAGCCTTTGTTACGTTAGTCCCAGCTATCTGCAGGTCATTCACTAGGTCCCCCCTGTGGTCCAGAAATCTTGCTTGTTTGTAGGTGACCAAATACTTATTTTCCACCATAATTTGCAAATAAATTCTTAAAAAATCAGACAATGGTATTTTCTAGATATGTTTTCTCAATTTGTCTCTCATAGTTGAGGTCTACCTATGATGTCAATTACAGGCCGGCCTCATCTTTTTAAGTGGGAGAACTTGCACAATTGGTGGCTGACTAAATACTTTTTTTTCCCCACTGTAGATCCATCTAGATAGAGATCATTTCAAAATACGGCAGAGTATATTCTACATACAACTAGATTATCTTCCCTTCTTAGTGTGCAAATTGCGTTTAGGCAAACAGAGTCAAAGTTATATCAAAGTAAAAGTGACATGTATGTCTATGGATAAACAGATGGTAAGCATTTGATACAAATTCAGAGTTTAACCAGGCACAGCGCTGCCACTTGCTTTTATATATTTTAACATTTAAAATGCTCAAACATTTACCCTTTTTGGGGAAAGATCCTTGTCTGTGTTTTTTTTTAGACACACATGGTAGTTATATTGCAAGAAGCAATGGTTTTATAATAAAATGTACCCCTGTTGATGACTTGAAAGTGTAGGCCCGTTGTTATTTGGGAGATAAATGTGTGGCTGTGCGCCTAGTTGAAGAGTGATGAAGAATTGACAAAATAACAAAAAAAAAAAAAAAAACACCTCCTATATTGGAGTCTGCCACACCAACATTGGGTTGCTATTGGAAGAAGAAATGGTGGGGTTGTTTGTGTTATTTTCTTGTTGGTATGCCACGAGTGTGGTAGTGTAAAGTAGCACTGACAACTATAGATTCTAAAGAAAAATTTGTGACACACTGTTAGAATGTCTGGCACTTGAAAAGTGAAGTGATAAAGAATTGATAAAGAAAAGAAACCAAAAATTGTCCCATTATAGGAGCAGATGCAAGACCAATGAGTGACAATTACAGATTTTGAAGAAAAATTGCCAGCTGAAAAGCCTGGAATATACTATGAAATGGAAATTAATTGGATTCTATGACCATGAGAACAGCACATGGGAACCAGAAACAAACCTGGATTATCCTGCAGGTTATCCCTGTATGGGAGCACATGCCACATTATCATCATGCACCATCAGTTTGCCAGACATTTAAAAAATAATAAAGAGCCTCCAAAAATGACCTACTTATTGGTGCACATGCGGCACCCAGCAGTGCCTAGCCTGTCAGCTGAAAAAGCTGTACTATCTTCCAAAAGTGATAATGAGGTAAAAGTTGTTATTCTTCTTCCTCTCCCAGTTATCTACTCCATTGTGTCTGTGGCATGTTGCATGCAGTAATCATTCACCAATCAGCATGTGCCACAGTGCCACTCAGTGTGCGCTTCACCTTACAGTCATAAATTGAAAACAAACGACCTTGCTGCTTGCTATGTTTCTAGACTGTGCCCTCTGACGCACATAACATTGACCCAGCATACCATGAAAGCTAAGTATTGTTCCTGCTTACAATTGCTGCTCCATGTATTGTCATGACAAAGCATACAATGGACATTTACACGGAATAGCACACATGGAGAGATCAATCAGAGATAGCTATCTTAGAGAAAGAATGGTGGCTAGGTAATCTCAATCGAGATTACTCATACTATCAGTTAGAGAAATACAGTTGCACCACCAATAACTTGGCCAGATGCAAGTTAAAGTTGCAGATCAGTTGGATGACTGGGCACAGATTGTTGTGTACTGGACACATTCCTTTATCTATAATGACTGACATTGGTGTGAAGGAGAAGCAGATCTAGATAATAATGATAACAATGATGACCATGTACTGGTTGTGCCAGCCTGCAAAGAAGATCATGGGGAGAAGTGATAGAACAGTCAAGCTTACTTGTTTCCAATCCATTTCGCTAAATTAGCTGGTGACGCCATTTCATGTGAGTACAGAGAGACTTTGTCCCTACACGTGTGTTTGCATGCTCATGGCTAGGTATCCTCTTTCAGATTTTGCACCTTTCCATCGATTTGTCATTTGATAATGTACAAAAAAAATTCCCATATGGGAGATGACCACGTGTAGCAATGGAAATGTGTCTGCCAGTGCCGCCACCACCCGAGCTTGCCTTATATCTACTTCAGGCAGGACTTATGGATATTGGGGCTGCATATTGGGTAGAATTCTTACTATTGCAGCTGCCACAACCCTCTTCCTGTGATGTCGCCTTGTCACCGTGACCTGGTTGCTAGGTCTTATCTGTAATAGAATTATTAGCGGATTCAGTAATGTCATCATCTTCCCCACTTTTCTAAGACTTATCATAGCAATGGGATTTCTCTTTGCCCTCACAATTCCTAACAGATTTCCCCCTAAAGATCCCCTACTAGCATAACTACTAGTAGCACACCCCTTACCTCTACTACCTCCACCAACACTCATGTCTTCCACTTCTACATGCCAATGAAAGGGTTAACTGTCCTTTGTCTGTCTATATTACTGCAGCAGTCTGGTTTACATAGCACAGATATTCTCCCTCACTCCTATCAATGATTTCTATCACTATCTGTCTGTAACTGACTAAATATGACTAAATTTTGTTCTACTTCTCTTACTCCTAAGATTCTCTAGCTTTATTTCAATCTTTGCTGCACTCACTGCTGTGTATTGCTGAAGAAAATTTAATAATTGCTTTGGATCATGCAGTGATGAATAACACATCCATTCTCTACTTCCCCCATCACTGAAATGCCTCATGTTCCTGCACACGACCTTTTATATACTGTATGCGACATTAGCACTGTAAGGTGTACACCTACCACTGACTATTGGCTGAGGGGCTGTCAGGTAATGTCAGGTGACAACAGAACATCATAGTGACTCACAGACATGTGTGTCTTCTGTATTTTCACTGTGAGATGCATGCCCGAGAGGCCATTTTGGTTTGTCTGAGCCGAATTGCCATTTCTTAGGTTCTGTTAAAAACCGAACAACTTGGAATATTCGGGTCGAACCCGGCTAGCAATGAATTGGTTCGCCCATCTCTACTCTTAGTAAGGCATACTGTATTTTAATAAAGCTAAAATAAGAGGGTATTATTTACCCTAGATCACGTAATAGAGACACCATGACAAAAGAGAATGGCTACTCAAGTCAAAATGATACATTTCATCATCTTTATCTATATTCAGTGACTTCCTCATTACAACAGGTGCTGTACAGGACCTAGCTAATATTTTACTTTATACAATGTTATTAGAGGCATAGCTAGGGGTTTGGCACAGGGAGAACAAACATATCCAAGTGGTCCCCCAATGCAGTTACACCGATATTATCACTATACGGTGACTATATAGTGGTGTATATCAGCTCTACACAGGGTTCTGCAGACCATTTAGGTGAATACAGTGCATTTACATTTAGTGACTTACAAGTGATGTCTCTGATTGTAATTGGTAACATTTCTCATCTCTTCCTGTGCTGGGCTGCCTGTCACCTTCACTGCTCTGTATATGGATCAGCTGCAGAAGTGACATCATGTTAATGAGACCTCTACAACCAATTGTCGCCCTTAACAGTACAGCAGTATACAGCGTTTGGCTGCCCATGGTCTAGTCGACATCACCACTGCAGCTGCTCTGTACATACAATGTGACAGCTGACCCAGCACAGGAAAGGAGGGGAGGATACTTTATAACCCTCCCCTTCTGCCTACATGAAAAGTTATGATCTGGGAAGACCTTTAAATTAATAGTGCCCATCAATTAATAATGCCCCCTGTGTTCCCTCTAATTAATAATACTCCTGCATAGCCCCTTAAAGGGGTTGTTCAGGATAAACAATTTTTGTCTAGGAGGCCAGGGAAGGTAAAAAAAAAAAAAGTATGGAGAGTGTTTTTTTCATGTTCCACAAGGGTTTCCGCCATTTTGCCGCCCACCCCGGCTCTCTGCAGCCAATAAATATCTGTTTTTGGTATGCGATTCACTGTGATTTAATTTTGATCGAATAGAATCATATTGTGAAACTCGGTGAAGTTGCCAAATCAAATTTTTGAATACTTCGCTCATCTCTAATGGCTATATATATATATATATTTTTTTTTTTTTTTAGATTCTAGGCTTTCATTTTATATGCTGCAGTGAATACCTTGAAAGATTGTAATTCACCTCTATCCCCACAGGGTGGCCAAGCATAGATACAAATAAGATAGCATATCACTTTGTGATAATGTAATAAAAAATCATGTAGTTTTTGAAACGTTACTTAGCTTGTAATTTACATCGTGAATCTGGACATGTCCTGTCAAGTCAAGAGGACAGGTAGGGAAGGCCAAATCTGCAAAGATGGCTGCTCTATCTGTGTTAGATATAAGGACTTGTTGCATAGTTCATGATTTAGCGTTAAGAATGATTTTACCAAGGAATAGAAGGTGCAGTGTTGATAGCCAATTAAAACTTTGTAGCCTAAAAGTGAGACAGCCAGAAATAGATGGCCTGCTAGGTCAACTATTGTGAAAAGTGGTTTGAAAGAACATCTGCTGGTGAATCAGATCCACAACTCCTACCTTCTTTGAAGAATAGAGGACTGTAGAATAAAGAATAAAACACATATCTTGCAATAAAAACAGTTATTTAATTTCGAGCCCATGCTTTTCAGAAATGTGAAATCTCTTGACATTAATGGAAATGGAAAAATGTAACCTGGATGACATGTATATACCGTATAATGAGGTGAAAGCATAATTTTTATTTAGTATAATTATGTAGAAAGAGTAGCAATTAAAGGGCTACCTGCCAAAGTAACTGCATAGCATAATGAATTAACCTAAAATGTGTCATTTGCATGGATTTTTGCATCCACAAACATGTATGTATTGCCTTATGGAAAGAAAATGACTTGAAATAGCATATCTTTGGAAAGGATTTATCATTTCGCCGGGCATGTCTTTTTTGGTAAATACTTGTATTTCTCATAAAATAACAATTCTGGAGCTTCTTTTCTCATATTGTAATGTTACATTCTCACTGTCTATAGGGCGTAACCTTACATAGCCATATCCATAGCAAAAAAACAGAAAAAAAAGGTAAGGAAGCACTCAAAGTAATAATAGCCATAGCCATAGCCATAGTCTTATTCACAAATCCATTACATATGTTGTCCGTGTTTGGCCATGAACAGCACATGGCCCCACTGATTTCAGTAGACATTTACAGATATCTAAAAAACATGGAGAAATTCTCTATTTTAGTCCATTTTGCAGATAAAACATGCTTATTGAAATCTATGGGTCAATGAAAATCACAGCCGGTACACAATTGGCATCTGTGTGCACTTTATTTTTCATGAATCCAGTACATTGACAAGTATTGTAATTTGTTTAAAAAATGGTTTCTGTTTTTTATGTCAACCATGGGCAAAACCCATCCCAAATCCTAGACCTTTGTGGGCAAAAAAGAGTCTGTATTTTTGCATCCAAAAAAAAAGCCATGAAAGTGTAAATAAGGCCAAGTATAGTTAGCACTGACTGAACAGTGACACTCAGTTGTCACTTTTTTCATAAATTACTAAAAGGATGTAAAAAAAATGGTATGACATTGAGATTCAAAGTTGAAATAATAAATCTGTCACTTCAAACATATAAAATATAGCACTAATCCATAATATTGACCAGCGGCATGACAACCTAAAGCTGATCAATAGATGGTGCTGCACAAACAACAGAGTGCCCATACATTATCTGTATATCATTCAGCAGATAAAATACGTCTGTCATAGGGCACCCGTCGTCTAACAAGAGACACCTGACTGTTATATCTATATGGCACTCACCAGGTAGCCTATATACAGTATATCATAGTGTACTCTTCATCTAATATAAGATACCTGACTGAAAAATGAACGGCACTAAAAAGAAAAAAAAAAAAAACAGGGTACCTGAATATAACCTATATGGCACTGAACAAATAGCGTACGTCTGTCAAAGGACATTTTACAACTACCATAGAGCACCTGACAGCTGACGCATTTCTAGAATAAAAACAGTTTCTAGCCTGTCATCAGAGGTGTAAGATTCACTAAACTAATGTAGCACCATTTTTTTGGGAGTAGAAAGCTATATAGGGAGTAGAAAGCTATATAGCAACTTTTTTGTTTAAAAGTTCCTCCCACTTCCTATTCCTGTCATCAGAGGTGTAAAATTCACTAAACTAATATAGCACCATTTTTTGGCAATAGAAAACTGTGTAGCAGCGTTTTTTGAAGAGCTATAGTTCCCTCCGCTCCCCGTCGGCTCTGATATATGGCCGTTCATTTTTCAGTCAGGTATCTTATGATAGATGAAGAGTACCCTATGATATATGTAGGCTACCTGGTGAGTGCCATATAGATATAACAGTCAGGTGTCTCTTGTTAGACGACGGGTGCCCTATGACAAACGTATTTTATCTGCTGTTATACAAATAATGTATGGGCACTCTGTGGTTTGTGCAGCGCCATCTATTGACCAGCTTTAGGTTGTCATGCCGCTGGTCAATATTATGGATTAGTGCTATATTTTATATGTTTGAAGTGACAGATTTATTATTTCAACTTTGATTCAATAAAGATTTATATATTTTAAATATACCTTATTTGGATAGTGACACATCCCATATTTTCTATATTTGATTTTGGGTATTTATATAATATATTTTTGGTATTTAGTATTTTTGGGACATTGAGATTCAAGATAAGATGCTTTAGAATTGTTATTTCAAAAACACATCTCAGGACAGGTCACAGATTGTTAACTGAGATAGTCTTACATTTTACACTTGTGAAATACACTGTTCTTAAAACATTACATGACATTTGAAGGGACTTAAAGGGGTTATCCATGATTGTTTTGTATGACCTATGTTTAGGATTGGCCATAAATATCTGACTTGTGGGAGCTAATAGCCGGACGCCGCATGAATAAGCTGTTTGGGGGGTTTCTGGTTCCTGTACTATATAGTGCAGAGAGCCAGGAGGAGATAGCTCCGTAAGCTGTTTACTAACTCTGTGCCATTACTGTAGCTCAACTCCTATTGATATCACTGAGAGCTGAGTTGCAGTAATGGCATCCAGCTACTATTCAGGTTATGGAGCTATCTATTTCAAGCTCGCTGCACTATATAGCATAGGGACTGGGTACACCCCCAAACAGATCAGCTGTTTGAAAGTTTGTTGTTGGCCTCTGACAATCAGATATTTACGCCTAGGGATAGGCTATAAAGAAAACAATAATGATAAATCCCTGTAAACTTGTGAAGCTCTAATAGTGAATGAGGATCTCAACATTGTTTTTGATCTTTGCCAGACAGTCTCCAAATACTGTACCTAGTACCTACTGAACTTTCCAAACATGTGCTATTTCTATGGCTTGTGTCAATGAGAGACATGTCTTTACATATTGTATATGAGTTACATTAGGACATCTGTGAAAAGTAGATCAACTTTTTTTTTTTGCTTCATTTTCTATACTTTGTGTGTCTTTGGGACCGTGAAAAATAGATGACATGCAGTAGTCATTCGTTTTTTTTTCTTTCATGGACCCATAGACTTTCATTGGTGTGATGCATCAGTAAAACATCAGCGTAAATTAAAAAAAAGGACATCCACGGCTGCCTGAATAAACACATTGAAGTGACTGGGTGCGAATGGCGTCCGTATAATGCGGATGTGTAAATAAGGCCTAAGTAAGCTATTTTTCATTTATTTTACACATCCCCAGTCTCCCTATGGGTTGTTCCTGGACAACCCATTTAATGCTAAATGATAGAATTGTTGCTTATGGTGAACACTGGGCTTCAAAGTGAGGATAAAGAGAAATGTTAAAGCTGTAGGATACAATAGGTACTATAGAATTGTAGGCATTTAGCTTTGAGGCGGCCATTTGATATGGAATATCATGTCATAGTTTAAGTTGACCAAATAACTGAAACCGAACCAATTAACCAACATGATCTTGTGCACGTTGGTTGTTTTGGTTTGGTTATTACAGCATGTCTCATACTGCCAGGGCACTGCAGGCCGGCAACACTGCTTATTTACTGACTGCTCTGGGCAGCCTGTGTTTCACATATACAGTGCCTTGCAAAAGTATTCGGCCCCCTTGAACTTTTCAACCTTTTGCCACATTTCAGGCTTCAAACATAAGGATATAAAATTTAAAATTTTTGGTGAAGAATCAACAACAAGTGGAACGCAATCGTGAAGTGGAACGAAATTTATTGGATATTTTAAACTTTTGTAAAAAATAAAAAACTGAAAAGTGGGGCGTGCCAAATTATTTGGCCCCCTTAAGTTAATACTTTGTAGCGCCACCTTTTGCTGCGATTACAGCTGCAAGTCACTTGGGGTATGTCTCTATCAGTTTTGCACATCGAGAGACTGAAATTCTTGCCCATTCTTCCTTGGAAAACAGCTCGAGCTCAGTGAGGTTGGATGGAGAGCGTTTGTGAACAGCAGTTTTCAGCTCTTTCCACAGATTCTCGATTGGATTCAGGTCTGGACTTTGACTTGGCCATTCTAACACCTGGATACTTTTATTTGTGAACCATTCCATTGTAGATTTTGCTTTATGTTTGGGATCATTGTCTTGTTGGAAGATAAATCTCCATCCCAGTCTCAGGTCATCTGCAGACTCCAACAGGTTTTCTTCCAGAATGGTCATGTATTTGGCTCCATCCATCTTCCCATCAATTTTAACCATCTTCCCTGTCCCTGCTGAAGAAAAGCAGGCCTAAACCATGTTGCTGCCACCACCATGTTGGACAGTGGGGATGGTGTGTTCAGGGTGATGAGCTGTGTTGCTTTTACGCCAAACATGTCGTTTTGCATTGTGGCCAAAAAGTTCGATTTTGGTTTCATCTGACCAGAGCACCTTCTTCCACATGTTTGGTGTGTCTCCCAGGTGGCTTGTGGCAAACTTTAAACGAGACTTTTTATGGATATCTTTGAGAAATGGCTTTCTTCTTGCCACTCTTCCATAAAGGCCAGATTTGTGCAGTGTACGATTGATTGTTGTCCTATGGACAGACTCTCCCACCTCAGCTGTAGATCTCTGCAGTTCATCCAGAGTGATCATGGGCCTCTTGGCTGCATCTCTGATCAGTCTTCTCCTTGCTTGAGATGAAAGTTTAGAGGGACGGCCGGGTCTTGGTAGATATGCAGTGGTCTGATACTCCTTCCATTTCAATATGATCGCTTGCACAGTGCTCCTTGGGATGTTTAAAGTTTGGGAAATCTTTTTGTATCCAAATCCGGATTAAACTTCTCCACAACAGTATCATGGACCTGCCTGGTGTGTTCCTTGGTCTTCATGATGCTCTCTGTGCTTTAAACAACTTCACAATTGTGTCCCACTTGTTATTTCTTCACCAAAAAATTAAATTTTATATCCTTATGTTTGAAGCTTGAAATGTGGCAAAAGGTTGAAAAGTTCAAGGGGGCCGAATACTTTCCCAAGGCACTGTACCTGCAGGTACACAAAAGTAGCTACACTGCTGTTTCTTGTGGTCCCTGATAACTCTTGGTCCTCAGGACTTTCCCATTGCAGGAGTAGTGTTGCTGTGGTCACGTTACGTCTTCTCTGCATTTGCTCACACAGCCATTGGCTATTAGATAAGTAACTAACTATGTGCTTTCCAATCAGAGTAACTGAACTGTGACAACAGCGTGGTTCTCCGGCAGTGGAAACATAAGTGTTAAGGGGTAAGTAGAATCTACTGATTTCTCAGCAAACACAAGCAACAGCAGTCTAGCTACCTTTTTGTACCTCCAGATATATGTGAAACACAGCTTGTATGGAGAACCTACATTACAATAAATAATCGCCACTGCTGGCTTGCAGCACCCTGCTCATATGCCAGCACCACTATGTGAACATCTATATAACAGCCAGACTGTATATATTACTTTACACAGCATGCTCAGATGCCCTCTATGTATATGATAGAAGAACCAATATGGTGGAATCCAGCAATCCAAAATGAGAAAAGTTCCAGTGTAGATAAAATTATAAAACGTAGCTATTATTTACTCCATACAAAAAAGTATTGAAATATTAAATCATATGGTGACTGGTTAATTCCATAAGAAAGCCACCTACCTGTTTCAGGACTCAAAGGGTCCCTTACTCCCTTACATGCCATGAGTAAGGGACCCTTTGAGTCCTGAAATGCGTAAGAGGCTTTCATATGGAATTAACCTGTCACCACATGATTTAATATTTCAATACCTTTTTGTATGGAGTAAATAAAAGCTACATTTTATAATTTTATCTACACTGGAACTTTTCTCATTTTGGATTGCTGGATTCTACCATATTGGTTCTTCTATCATGTTACAAGTCTCGAACCGAAGAGACAGGTCTCCGTGCAACAAGAAATTAACTCCAGACAAGATCAGGATGCATATACATGTGAGTTGGGCTGTGTTTATATACATATACTGTATTTTTTTGGCTCTCTATGTATACCTGGGGTGTGGCATGTAAAAATGGAGAAGCCGAAAATAATAATTTCTTAGGTAAAATGTCTTAAAAAATCATAGGTAAAATGTCCAATTAATCGTAATTTTGATTTAGGTCATTATTGCCCAGCCCTAGGCATAGCTATAAGATGTGCAGAGGTACAGTAGCAGCTATATCTGGGCTCTCCTGCCTGAAAAGACCCAAAGGACTCTCTACCACATAAAGACATTATGATTATTATTATAAATGGCACATAGTACATAGTTGAAAATTATAGTTCCTTTGAATTGGGGCTCGGGAGATGTAACTCATGCATGGTTGAGATGTAAAAAGAGACGTAACTCATGTATGGTTCAAAGAAAAGGTAAAGCTTGACAGAAGAGGACAGCTTGGGAAATGTATAGACTTTTAATGTTTGGAGTAACACAGTACTACTTGGTAAACATTTTCAACACAACGGCTTCTGTAACAAACCTCTGACATGCTCTGTGCAATTGATGAGGCTATATTCTGAGCTGTAAACTGTTCTCAAAGCTCTATAATGTCTTTATCATGCAAAGACCTCAAGGATAAGCACTTGGAAGGAGAACAATTACCATCAAATTTCAAAACTCAATAAAGTTTCTCAGGTGACTTGCCAAGAGAATCCTTTTGATGAGATTTTCAGCTGGTAACATCTAAACTCTTAATTGGGAAGATAATAAACATGCGAAAAAGCATGCCATTCTGTTAATATACCCCTCCTGAGGGTGGAAACTGCCTAAGCCATGATAACAAATCTGTGCCAATTTACACAGGAACAGCTGGGGTACAAAGATTTCTTTTATTTTAATAATCAAAGCGAGCAAGTGGAAACAGGTAAAAAAAAAAGACAAAAATACACATACAAATGAACTAAAAATTTGATGATCAAATGTATAATGTGAAAATGTTAAATCAAATTTAATATAACTAGCAATGTCATACAAATTATAATAAAACAACTTAATCATATATTTTAGATATTTTAACAAAATGTGACTTTCTACAAAATAAGATTGGCATTGAGTATTGCCCTAGGTAACTTCTAACTACCTCCATGTCTTCTACTGTCTTCCACTTGCCTTACAAAAATGAATGGCACTGGAGTTTTGTTTTCTTGTCTTAAATAAAGATTATTTTTATATCATATTTGAGAACCATCGATAATTCAAGAACTCTAAATGGTTGATCATCTGTGACTTCATTCTTCCAGATGTTACAGCCTTCGGTCACTGTAAAGAATCATTTCAGCAGTATTGGGGAGAAAAAAATGTCTGAGGAGACGTTATAGCTTAGAGAAGTGAGAAGAAGGAAGAGATGAAAGGAATGACCTCAGTGTAGAAGAGATTGATGTCACACTCACAATGTAGTTTGTTATGATGTGACAGTGAACACGCAGAAGAATAGAGCAAATGTTTTAGAATATTTTACTAAATGCACACAGACATTTGTCATATATTCACCTGATAGTCAATCTCTGTTAGGTGATGGCCCTACCTAGATAACCATCAGCTATGTTGAGAACAGGATTGCTGAGATCTATGTCCCACCTGATGAAGTGGCCAACCATGACCACATTGGGATGGGGGAAAAATAGAAAGGTGGACATACAGGCACGTGATTCTCTTCATTTTGCATTGAGAAAGTTAAGGAAACTGACATGAAGCTATGTTTGGCTCTTATAATTCCATTTAAAGGAATGGAGATACAAGGAACATGGACTTCCTCCTCTCTATCCCTTCCCTGCCTGGAAGTGGTTGCCAGAAGCCACAACTCAGATGGATCAGAAAGTATACTCTATAAATTGTCTGCAAACAAAGGCCTAAAAATAAAACAGTACATCGCTGTAAGGGTGAGGAGGGATCTAAGCACAAGAGAAAGCTTTCATATAAAATTAGTTATTGTTAATATGCATATCTGTAAGCAAAATTGTAATCAGTGTCACAGTCAAATAAAGTGGCTTATGGAAAGAAATGAAAGCAATTACACACTTTAACTATTAAAATTCAATTAATTCTAAAAAATACCGGTCTCTAGTCAATCCATACAAAATCCTGAATGAACATTTTTAATCAAAACATTGATTAAAATGTATTTAATTGGACTGGGAGTGCAATGTTGATTGTTATGTTGAACATATGGGACTTAGCAGAGTTGCTTTAGTAGTCGCACATTACCATTTTAATCATTCATGACTGATTGTATTTCTTTGTTTATATTTTAAATATTGACTTGAACAGTATTCGCACTGCTGTTACACTTTGATTTCATAATTTCCTTTAAAATGTGGCAGTGCTGATGTATTTCTTGACATTTTCCTCTCATAAGTTCTGGGCATTAATAATGAGATATTTACGGCTCATGACAAAGTAAGTTGAAACAGTAGTTAAAATTAAATTCCACTTTGATATGACTAAATCTTAGCACAGCAGAATTGTCAGGAGAATTATGGTACTTTTTTTTTGTCCTTACTTCATTATTTCAAGTTGAGATTAGCATTCCACAGACCACTATCCCACCTGATAAGATGGTCACCCAACATCACATCCAGGAGGAGAAGAAATGGAGAGCAACCTATGCAAGTGCATGACACTGTCCATTTTATTCCAAGGGAGTTACGGAAACAAGCAAGCATACTTGGCTGTTTCCATAATTCAAAATTAATTGAATGGAGATAAAATGCACATAAATTGCTTACTTTCCATTGTATTTCATAAAATGTGTAGCTTTATGGGGGGGATATGGTAGTGGAATGGCTCTCTGCAGCACATTTATCACTATGTGCAAATGAGACAACAGTATAATGTTGTACCGTGTTAGCCATTGAAAGTAGTGGAAGAGTGAAGAAATCAGGCGATACCGCCTGATTTCTTCACTCTTCAAATGAGACAACAGCGTTTAGGCTAAGTTTACACTTGCACCGTGGTCTCCATCATTCGTATCCGCTGTGGGACTCGAACAACGGAAAGCCTGCCCATAAAGCAGCGGTTACCTGCAGACACCTGCAGACCCCATAGATCATAATGGGGTCCGCTATTTTTTATACTGAAACTGACGGAGAGAAAAGTCCTCCGTGCAGGACTTTTCTCTCCACTGCTTTTCAGCGGAATCTACGACAGAGTCTCTTATGGAATGTGAATGAAGCCTAAGCTGACAGATTTTCTGTGATATAATAACTTGACTTTTAATATGCTTTTTTTTTAGTGGCATCATCCAAGAAGATATCCTTAACATTACACAACAGTAACTGTAAGACTTACACTATAAATATCCCTACGGATGGATTATACTATAAAGATGCCTACAGATTTCTCTTGAAACCAATTCCAATGCAATATTGTGACCTGCTAGCAAAGCCCTTTACATGCTGGAGTTCACAACACTACTGGGTGGCCATAATTAGACACATTTGGGATAGATGATTGGTGATAAAATATCACATGACCATGTTGTTTTGAAATGCTTGTCATCTTGTGACACACAAATCTGGATATATCCAGGCAAGAGGAGCAACACATATGTTTAGTATATGCATAAATTGATTCTATGTAACATGACACAGGGTCCTACTGGTTACAGTTTATTATGTAAAATTACTATGCATTCCTTTATTTTAGATAAGTATTTAACTTATGTCACTGGAATAACATATTCAGCTTTTTTGTTTAACAGAAATCTCAATAGACAGCTCTATAAAACAGTATAAATTCATTTTTTTTAAAAGGTACAGCTCTATGTACAGGCAATGTATGCAAGGGCACTGCCAAGAGGAAATCTGTCAAAGGTGAGCAATTTCTGTCCTACTGCTGTTTGGATTGTTGCCTAAATGTATTTTTTTTGTTTTGTTTTCACAGATTTATTCTCATCATTTCATATGTAATTGCTTAGCATTCCCTTGGGTCAATGTTGCACACAGGCTGCAGCTTCTTTTTTGGAAATCAAAAGTCGAATTTTCTGCTAGGTTTTATTAGCATTGGGAAAAGGTTGTCTCCCAGCCTGTGCTTTGCAGGTAAATGCTCCAGGCATATGAGATATCGCACTGATTAAGGTGCCAAATGGTCTCTAATCACATTAAAATGAAATGTGACCACTGCTCACCAAAATAGGGACGTAACTGTCACCTTTTCTCTTTCCCAGTAATAGCAATATCTATCTGGTAATGTGACTGTCTATTTATATTTCAGACACAATGAAAAGACTGGTGTTTGACAGATCTCATTACAATATGGATCAGGCTGTCTGGGATTACCCAAAACATCAAAACAAGTATTCTGCATAAAGGCAGATGTATAGATCAAGTACTTTCTCGGTCAAGTACTCTTTAGATATGGATACAATAGCCATTATACAAGAATTGCCCTACTTTTCCCATTTCACAAGAACATTGTTATAATTGTTGAACAGCTGCACATTTCAGAGTTGCAAAATTCCAACAAAACTCTATTTATAAAACCTGCCTTACCATATACAAGCAAACTTGTTTGATGTTCCTATAAAAGTTTGAGTAGGCTAAAGTGAATCTAAAATCTTTTTATTGGTATACATAGAAGACAATGGCCTCATAGCAGAGAGCTAGCTAGAACTAGAGCAGAAGAATTTGATGCCTTTTACTTACTGCCTTTAGGGCAATCCTTCATCCTCTTGTTCCAGTAGACGGTCTGATTGTATGATATGTACATTACACCCTTGATATATTAAAGTTACTGTATGAAGTCTCAATAGGAAATAATTCCGAATTACATTTGATTGTCTAACTTTGTAGGCTATTGTTATACCATTCACCCCAAAATTCACAGAGAACACAACACAGTATACAATAATCATAAACATCTTTATTAATTTACAAAAACCATATTATGCACATACATACATAGAGTTCACAAAAAGCAGCAAAATGTTTAGAACTTGCACAATTTCTTTTTTCCTATGTCTATGGTTTGGTGCATTTGGCACAACTTAAATGTTACCCCATTTTTTCTGATTAAAAATAGTCAGCAAAATGATACTTTCATGCAAGTGCCCAAAGTGTCTACAAAATGCCAGGAGCTAGTAATTGTCTTGTTAAACAATGAGTGAAATGGTTAAGATGGATTATATAGAAGATTTCATATGTCACATTTCATTAGGGGTTTAGCGGGATGAACTGTAGATTGTTCATGTAGAATATATGTGCAGATGATGTTGTGAATTGCTCTGAATGGCCTTAAATTATCATTCAAGATTGCCTTACTCTTTCTATTGATCATATAGAGAATGCAAAATTACATTACAAAAATATATTTAAAAAAAACCAAAAAACCTGATTTCAATTTCTGAAAGAAACATCAGAAAACAACAACATTTGAATATTCCATTTTTTTTTTTACTGTAGCTGAATACTTAAGATAATATGTAAAGATTGAAGATGATTCTGTCAGTGTATTATAAAATCTAAATCACATGCCAGTATTTTCTATGTTGCATCTGATATCCTTATGCCATATAATTTAGTGCCAAACTCCAAAGTGTACTTGGGGACAAAACTATTCCCAGGCACAAGGTTACCTTCAGAGGCTGCACAATGAATTAAACTAAAAGGGGTTCAAGCTAAAGTGAGATTTTGTCAAATTCAGATCATTTTTGCCTCTTCCCTGCTGTCACAAAAGACATGCAATTACAACACTTAGCTCTTTCTTGGAATGTAATGCTTTCTCTGCCACTTTCCTATCTCGTCACAATAGGAAGATTGCTTCCAAATTGAAATAATTGAATGCCATTGCAATTTTCACTTTCATTTTTAGTGTGAGCTAAACAGTATTTAAGTTGGAATACTGCATTTATGTTAAATTCATCTAATATAACAGTTTATAGAAGTGCCTATACTACAATTTTTTTGCTGGTGGAACTGTAGGGGATGCTTTGTGTATTCCAGACTGCAGTGGCCAATGAAGAACTTGGTGTGCAAAATATTACATGTTTGGTATTTTTTTTTAATGGTTGCTTGTTATTTTGATCCAGGTAAGATGTTTGGCCAATGCTGCAAGTGTTACTGGTTGTAGTGAACCCTGGTGGCAAAATCAGACTGGATCCCCAAGAGTACCAGGAGACTAGTACAGGCGCTGTTGTATGGCCACTATACAGTGGTTTTATATGACTATTGTATAACGTTATTATTTAGTCATTGGCTCAGATTTACTAATAGTTAGACAGTGCAAACTTAGACAAGCAGTCTGAAAGTACACCAGATTTATCACAGTGGCTGATGCTGGATGATAAATCTTGTGTATCTGTATACTGTCTAGTCTACACTTTTAGTTAACTTTGAGCCAGAATTTTTTGACACATTTTGGCACATTGTGGCCTATTTAAACTACGTCCTTTTTTCTGAGAATCCACACCCACTCAGTCTAGCATGTGAAAAAAGTTTAACCCAAACAAGATAGGCCACATCACACTAAACGTGTGCCATATTTATGCCAGTGTCTAATTGTAACTACAATAGTAAATCTGGGCAATTATATCACAATATCACTGTTATTATATTACAATTACTTGTATGGCGTTATTTACTATTATTCTACAATATATGGCTGTATTTGATAACTTTCAGGTAAAAAGTGCACACAGTGTGTATATGTGTCAATGCAGTTTTATCTAAAGGAAATTAATTTATGACAAGAATCTGCCAGTTTAATATGTGACCATAATATGTCATTTTATAATGTAGCATAAAAATAAAAAACATATTCTAAAATATATGTAATAGTCTCATAAAATTAAAATAAAAAGTATAAGTTTACTGTGCGTGATGTATCTTGATTTGATAGTTCAGATTGGGTTATACAATGTTTACATCTATTTTTACATGCTTTCTACCTGGGATGTGAGACTGCTCCCTGCTTATCTCTCCAAAGATTTAGAGGTACATCCTTGCATCCTTGAGGGGAAAATGTGTAGTTAAAATAAGTTAAAAGCAAGCCAATTGGGTTAGATTTACTAAAAATATCCAAAAGCAAAACAGCCACAAAATCTATGTCTAAAAATATGTGTAAATACCTTCACAAGGTAGCATTTACTATGCTTATTAATATAGTCAGGGGACAAAGCACTCATCTGCAGTGGAAAGTAATAGGGAATTTGAGAGTTTTCTGTTTTCTTATGTATGTAGCTGATTGGCTGCTGAGCAAATAGAGCAGCTGGTCTTTAGGGTCAGGTGCAGCTTTGCAGAGGAGTGCGTCTTGGTACATGGGGAAGGTTAGCCCAGTGCTCTAGTTCTGTGGTAAGGCTGCTTTATTACTTCTGGATCATATAACATGTCTTTGAGTGATTGTGTATACAAAGTATACAAAGCGGTGATCTGGAAACATTGGGCTCTACTTGAGGCTGATTCTATACTGCATGATAAAGCTGTCACAAAACATCTGATTACTTTCAGACGCAGTCATACTATTAGAGACCAATTGGTTCGTAGTCGTTTCTCCAGAAACAAACTGGACTGGTTAAGTTAATGATACCGTCAGGTAATTTTAGATGTGGCCATTGAGCCTATTGCAGTTACAATTTAAAAACACATTTATGGAGATTTGGAGGAATACAATTTATTAATTGTAAAACTAATTTTGTTGTTTAAATCATTTTTTGCCCATGTGGGTTTTTTTGACATCATCAAGACCATTAGATGATTATATGTGAGATTTAAGGAACATTTTAAATCTATAAACTCAGGAGAAGGTTCCTCCAGACTAATACTACATGTCAGAGAAATAAATGGTGGAAACTGTAAAGTTCTCACATTTTAGGATTTGTAGTATGTTTCCATACCCTCTTTTGGAGGAGATAGACATAAAATATTGTTGCGTAAAGAGGCAAAGTGTATCTTGGGGACTAACGCCCTAGGTCCACTTGGCCTCAATGATAAAAATGACATGAGCGTCTTTTCATAATATTCTATATAACATCTATACCATTTTATAACATTTGTAACATTCCTTTCAGCAGTTTGATGTAACTCCTTTTGAGATTATATTATCTGGTCTTTAGGCTCATCCCTATTACATAGTCCTCTCTTATTTTTACTTTTATACCGTAAAGTTTTTGGCTAGCTCTAATGTTAAGTTATAATTATAAATAATATTGGGTGCAAATGATATTGTTATATTTTTACATTCTGAGTTGAACTATATGTATTAGAGAGAGTGCAGTGAGATACCTTTTGTATTCTTTTTCTTTTACTACTATTCCCCTTATGGTTTGTATTCTCTGTACTTGCACATTGCAATGGTGCATTGCTTGCACATAGTAGTTGCTTATGTGATTAGGCTCCCTGTTGGGGATGGGGTGCGGAGGGGTATGGTATGGCCAGCAGCCGCCTTTGGTTGCTGCGATTTGGCATCCCACATGCCCCCACCCCCATCATACACAGTTGAGTACTTCAACTACCTATATAAGTGACTACAGCAGCTTCCTTGAAGATCTGGTCCTGCATGAGTAGGGCCAGAAGAAGCACATATTGTGTGAAAAGGCCATCACCTTTTTTTGCTGACTTGATCCTCTCTCTAAAAAAGGCCATCACCTTTTTTTGCTGACTTGATCCTCTCTCTAATCTGCTGTACCTTTTACTGTGAGTTGGAATAAAGGATATTTTTTTATTTACCACATTTTTGGTGAGTGCCCATCTTTTTCCTATTCTTGGTTTGTACTGAAAGTATACCTTCTGTTGGTATTCTTATGAATAGTAACAGAAAAATGTTACAGTACAGTATATTGTTTATAACTTACCACAATTTTACTAGTATGGTGTATAATGATGTGTCCTCCCTTACCTGTCTTCTTGACTGGAATGTCCAGGCATGTGTATCACAAGATGTTTACTTGTTAAAGTGACATACTAACTATCATATAGCGTGGCTACCCAATGTGGGTAGTGAATTACAACTAGAGATGAGCGAATGGATTCTGCAGAAGTGGAATTTGATCCGAATTTCAGGATCACAACAAGCCTTTTGCAGTGCAGTACAGCAAAAAACAGTGAATTATCATATACTAATATCTGCACGCATCTGTAAAAAAGCCGTTTTAAAGACTTTTATTATAATGGGCTTATTCACTGTTCTTCCAAGGCATAACATTATTCAGTACTATTGTGCCAAAACCATATCTGCACATATCTGTAAAAAAAAGCCTTTTTAAAGGCCTTTATTATAAGGGGCTTATTCACTGTTCTTCCAAGACATAGCATTATTCAGTACTATTGTGCCAAAGAAAACTGAATTATCATCCAATAATATCTGCACTTATCTGTAATAAAGGCCTTTAACGTGGGGAAAGACATAATGACCATATTCGCAATTTTGTTACCAGTATAAAGTTGCAGGCCATTTTTAAAAACAGAATTGTCAATAATAATTCAATAATTCTTAGCGGCTATCACTTATTTAAAGGTGTTCATTAGTGTCTAAACTATAAAACCATAAAAAGGACCATATTCGCCATTTTGTTACCAGTATAAATTTGCAGGACATTTTTAAAACAGTATTGTCAATAATAATTCAATAATTCAATAATTCTTAGCTGTTATTATCACTTATTTAAAGGTGTTTATTAGTGTCTAAATCCATAAGGAGGACCATATTCACCATTTTGTTTCCATTTTGCTTATGGAGCCGATACTGCTCCTGCCAACCCCACTCCCTCCCACAGCTGCCATGCCAGTGCAAGTTGAGCTCTCAGGGCCCCCCCGGTCAGACATACGAGAGGATGGACGATGGCGCAGATAGGCAGCGACCAACTTGCTACATAGCATGTCTCGATAATGTGTAGGTAGGTAGCAACAGCCTTAGGAGGCCATACAATGAACCCGTGGCAGAGTGTGGTAAAGCAGCATGGGTCATTTAATCTGATGCATCAGGCATTGGTGGCTGGAAATCCTGGCTGATCCACACCTGATTCATCTTCACAAAGGTCAGTCTCTCCAAATTTTGGGTGGACAGGCGAGTTCTCCTTGGGGTAACTATGGCCCCTGCTGCACTAAACACCCACTCTGATTCCACACTACTGGCTGGGCAGGACAGCTTTTCCAGGGCAAACTCAGCCAGGTTCAGCCACAAATCCAGTTTGGCTGCCCAGTAGTCCAGCGGATCTTTGATAACGGGTGGCAGGGTGCACTCTAAGTATGCCACCACCTGCTGGTTCAGGTTCTTCTCTGTGTCTAGCTGCTGATGAGCAGTTTCTTCACTATGCGGCTGAAGAAAGCTGCTCATCAGCGACTCTAGGCTCAGGCTGCTGCTGATGGAGTCGATACTGCTCCTGTCACCCCGCCCCCCACAGCTGCCATGGCAGTGCAAGGTGAGTACTCAGGGCCTGGTTAGACCTGCGAGAGGATGGACTATGGCGAAGATAGGCAGCAGCCAACTTACTACACAGGATATCTCTATAGTAGTTCAGTTTGTTCTCCCTCACAGCGGTTGTTAAAAAGGCCCCCAATTTTTCCCCGGTAGCGAGGGTTTAACATGGTGGAGAGCCAGTAGTCATCCCTTTGCTGAATGGTGACAATTTGGCTGTCACTGCGCAAGGAAGTCAGCATGCTTCGTGGCCATTTGCCCAAGTGACTCCGATGGACTCCCTGCATCCATCTCCACTGCATACTGCCACGGTGTGTCTGGGTCATCTGCCTCATCCTCCTCATCTCCCTCTGGCTGTTCTGGTTGCTCCTGCTCCTCCTCTCCACCCATTTGGATACACATTGTTTGTGCTCCAATGTCCTCCTCATCCTCCTCCTCCAGTTCAGCCCCCACAGTGCTCATGTGGCCTTGAGATGTAGATGCTACATCTCCAGTCCCCTGACCAGCCAGATTGAAAAGCATCTTTTCCAGGATGTGAATCAGTGGAATGACGTTGTTCATCCCGTAGTCCTGGCGACTGACTAACAAAGTGTCCTCCTCAATGGGAATGAGCAAACGGCAGGTGTCACGCATGCCACTGGCTAATGTTAAAGTTACAGTTGTGCTAAAGGCACAGGAAACTTGGTCAAAGTTAAAGGAAAGATGAATGCAGCAAATACTGAAGGCAAATTTGCAATCATCAGCCAGGAAGCTGCACATGGGACGTACTTGGACGTTCCAACATAACAACGATCCAAAGCACAAAGCCAAGTCGACCTGTCATTGGCTACAGCAGAAGAAAGTGAAGGTTTTGGAGTGGCCATCTCAGTCTCATGACCTCAATATTATTGAGCCACTCTGGGGAGATCTCAAGCACGCAGTACATGCAAGACAGCCCAGGAATTTACAGGAGCTGGAGACTTTTTGCCAAGAAGAATGGGCAGTTTTACCAACTGAGAAAATAAAGAGCCTCATCCATAACTACCACAAAAGACTTCAAGCTGTCATTGATGTTAGCGGGGGCAATACACGGTATTATGTTTCTGTGTTATCATTCATATTCTCTGAAAAAAGGCCAAAAAAAACAAAAAATCTGCCGGGGTATGTAAACTTTTTAGCACAACTGTACACAGGGGAGTAACTATGTCCGCTTGGATCCTAAAATCGTTTATGGTTTTTCTTTGTTCATATAGTCGATCCAACATATGGAGGGTGGAATTCCAATGGGTGGAAACATCGCATATCAGCCTATGTTGTGGGAGGCCGTTCTGCTGCTGCAGCTCAAGGGGGGTATGGTTGGCAGTGTACGAGTGGCTGAAGTGCATGCAAAGTTTCCTTGACATTTTTAGGATGTCTTGTAGATGGGTGGAACTCTTAAGGAAACACTTGACAACCAGATTGAAAACGTGCGCCATGCAGGGCGCATGGCTCAGCCTTCCTTGATGAAGCGTCAACACCATGCTCTTCCCGTTGTCGGTCACCATGGTTCCGATTGTGAGGTGTCGCGGAGAAAGCCAGGATTCGATTTCTTGAGGAAGGACACAGATCAGTTCCTCCTATGTGTGACTTCGTTGGCCCAGGCAAACGAGGTGTAGAACAGCATGACACCAATGTGCCCTGCACATGTGGTATGCTGGAGGAGCACTGTGAATTGTCCCTGCAGTGGAGGCTGAGGAGACAGTGGAGGATGAGGCTGACATTGTTGCAGGACCAACGATGTGAGAACGTGGAGGCTGAAGCTGCGTTACCTGTCCAAGTTGCTGGTGTGTCTAGGTAGGCACCACATTAACCCAGTGGGCCGTAAATGACATATATTGTCCTTGACTGTAGTTACAGCTCCACATATCGGCGCTGCTGTGAACTTTGGCAGACAACGACAGGCTCAAGGACTGGCCCACCTTCTCTTCTATATATTTGTGCAGGGCTGGTACTGCCTTTTTGGCAAAGAAATGACAGCTTGGGACTCTCCACCTCGGCTCGGCACAAGCCATGAGTTCTCTGAAAGGTGCAGAGTCCACCACTTGGAAAGGGAGTGACTGCAGCACCAGCAACTTGGACAGGAGCACGTTCAGCTTCTGCACTGTTGGATGAGTGCACGCATACTGTTGTCTCTTCAAAATCGCTTCTATGATGAATTGCTGACTCAATGACTGACTAGGAGGAGGAGAAGGAGCATGAGCATCATGACCAGCAGATGATGGGAAGGACACACAGCTTCCTCTGGCTGAGGTGGTGGAGCCTTGACTGCCTGAAATGGCGTACATGCCTGCAACGGTTGCTGTGGCAGGCTGGACCGCTACATTGGAGCCAAGGCTCTCCCAGGCCACT
Source organism: Leptodactylus fallax (assembly GCA_947044405.1). Lineage (NCBI taxonomy): Eukaryota > Metazoa > Chordata > Amphibia > Anura > Leptodactylidae > Leptodactylus > Leptodactylus fallax. Next base: position 2,188,194 of record CAMRHE010000150.1, read on the forward strand.
TTATAGTAATGTTGCATATGATGATGCAGGGCTGTGGTGCCAACATTGGCACCCTGGCCACACTTCACCTTCTGCCCACAGATTGAACATATGGCCATGTTGACCTCCCCTGGCAGCTTTTCAAAAAATTGCCACACCGCCGAGGAGGTGATTTTACCCCCAACACTCCGTGCTAACTGACTGCTACCGCCACTGCCTCCGTGAACCCCTGCACCACTGCTTTCCAGGCAGGTAGGCTGCTGTGAAGTGGGTGGTCTACCCCGGGCACGTTTAGCTCCTGACCTCCCACTGCTGCCACCCTGCTGATTCCCCCACTGCCTCATGCGCAAGCTGCAACCCTCTTCTCCTGATGACGATGAAGCCCCTCCCAATTACGATTGGCTACATCGTCATCCACTACAGTCTATAGTTCACTGATATCCTCCTCAACACCAGCTCCCATGCCACTCTCCTCATCACTACTTGCCCGCCTACCAGAGGAAGCAGAGGATGTCTCCTCCAGATTTTAGCTGAGCAGTAGCTGCTGACTGTCCCATGGGTCCGCTGCCTTTTGATAACCTTGGACTCTGACCTATCCTTCAAGCCGCACATCCAAACCCTCAACACCTCCTGCCGCCTCCAACTCAAGAACATCCATCGAATCAGCTCCTTCCTCACCCCAGAAACTACAAAGATGCTAGTCCATGCCCTCATAATCTCCCGCTTATACTACTGTAAAACCCATCTCCATGGCCTCCCAGCAAATACTCTTGCCCCCCTCCAGTTCACCTTAAATTGCGCCACTCGCTTAATACACCTCTCCCCCCATTCTTCATCGGCCACTCCCCTCTGCCAATCCCTTCACTGGCTACCCAAGAAGGCCCTGAAAACTCACCTATTCAGGAAGGCCTACAACCCCCAATAACACTACTGTCTCCATACCACCACCTGAACAGCCTCTACCCCCATCTTTTATTATTATTATTATTATTATTATTATCTTCTGTCTCTATCCCTCTTCCCTCATAGATTGTAAGCCCTTGCAGGCAGGGCCCTGTATCCCACTGTGCCAGTTGGTCGCTGTTAGTATTATCTGTTTTGTATATCTTGTGTACCGTATGTAAACCCTCAAATGTAAAGCACCATAGAATTAATGGTGCTATATAAACAATAATAATAAATAATAATAATACCTCCTCCTCACTGTACAGTGGATCTGAGCCCACAGCATAGAATAGTTCTCTAGCTGAGGGAACAGAAAAGGACAGAGGCAAGTTGAGGACAGGTGAGGGCACAGGACCTGCTGCCAACTAAATGTTGTGTCTGACGAACCCACCGACTCTTGGCTGGGGGTGTCTGTTGTGACTTGGCATGAATTGGATGACTGAGTCAACCAGTCTAGAATCGTTGGGTTGCTGGTCAAGACACGACCACTACTTGACACTGGGAGCTTAGACCTCTGTAGCTGACCCCTGCTGCCATGCCCCCTTACTCTGCTGCTACCTGTTCATGCGTCAGAAATATTTAGGCCTGTGGTCCTCCCCTGTGCATGGCCTCTCGCTTCTCTATCTGACATATTGTTCGATGAAAAAACGTAATTGCAAAGGGCAAAAAGGTGTGTTCTTTTCTACTTTGAAGAGAAGGGCAAATATGCCCATTATTTCTTTCCCCACTAACGAACACCTATAACAAAAGCGTGATAAAGGCAGAGATTTGTTGCTCCGAATTATTGAATTATTGACAATACTGTATTGATAAATGGCCTGCAACTTTATACTAGGAACAAAATGGCGAAGTGGGTCACTGTATGTCCTCCTCATGCTGCTTCCCACTGGGTCACACTGTGTACTCCTCATGCCGCTGCCACTGGGTCACTGTATGCCTATCTCATGCCGCTGCCACTGGTTCACTGTATGCTCTCCTCATGCTGCAGCCACTGGGTCACTATATGCCCTCCTCATGCCGCTGCCACTGGGTCACTGTATGGCATCCTCATGCTGCTGCCAACTCCACATTATGTTGCCTTGCCACTCTGTAGACATCTATGTGGAATCTGCAAACAAGGGTGTAAAAGGAGTGCGCTCTTTCATTCTACAGTAGGATGTTGGGCCTCTGCATGGTTCTTTCTACTAGCATGGATCTGTAAGGCTGGGTTCACACTTGAGTTAGTTGGTCAGTTTTGGCCCCGTAACTGTCCAAATAAGTGAAGTGTGCATCAATTCTAAAAACAACGCCTGTCGTGTGCGTGTCATACTGACTCACAGTATTGTTTGACTACCACAGTAGGCTCCCTATGCGTGTTACTGCAAGGCACAGTGTTCTACACCACTATACAGGCTCTCTGAAGCTAGGAAATAGGTGTTTTTAGCGATATTCGCCGCAAAGTAATTCGGATCGAAGCAAATTTTTTTTGGAACTTTGAATAGAAGTGCCGAATCGAACTTTTGAGAACTGTTATGCTATAATATTGTGTTAAGTTGGTTTCAAGACAAATTGGATTTTATAAACAAATTGAGTTGAAACATCTGTACATTGAATTTTGCAGTGCATGCTCATATGTGCCAGTATTGCATATCAGGCTATTGTGGCAAAATACAAAAATGAGCATCAAATTCCCCCCAAAAAAGTGGTGTAGAAGAAGAAATAGAAATGTGATAGGAGGCACTGGATTGCAGCATAGGACTCGGATTCTAGTCTTTGAAATAACATTCATATATACATGTTTTGTCACTTTCCGTCTGATGGTGATTTACAAAAGGCATCTTTTTGACACTTTATAAAGTGAGGTGGAGAATACGTAGCATCCCATGTCTCAGAGAGAAATTATATTTTCTTTGAGGCAGATTTAAAACAGTGTATTCTGATGTGAAGTATTGTAGAAAGCAAAGTTATTATCCAGCATATTGTATACCAATGCCTATTCAGTACATCTTGTATGTGTCTTCTCCTGTCATTATAGATAATGATAAACTTGACCTCTTTTGGAATTCTTTGTTCTCCATCTTATCTATGCTGCATTCATGGTAGACTATTGTACTTGAAACACTTGGATTGTAAGACCATTTGTGAACTGATTTCATCTTTGTAATTTTTCTCATGAAACATTTCAATGAGATTTGAACATACTGCTAAAATATTTGCCACATTGCTGAATGGGAGTTTTTTTAGTTTCTGTCTTTTCTTGTGTACAATGAGTGCTTTTTATGTATGTAGAAAAGAAAAGAAAAATAAGATAAAGATGGAAAACTACAAAAGAAGGATTAATCAGACTTGTCTATTCATGTGCGACATGACAGATGTTCCCTTAGAAGTCACTACTGTGTCTTATGCAACATTATACTTAAGTACCTGTTAGGCATACCTATTTAGATGTAATTATGTAACCCACCATTCTGTTAGCAAGGCAATGATCCACATTTACTATTAGTGATGCACTAAAATTCTAGTGTGAATTTCACCATTCATTTGGCACAAATCAGCTTAGACAAATTTACTATTGTTTTTCGCCAAAATAGATTACCGTGGTCCCTCAACTTACAATGGCCTCGGAATACAATATTTTCAAGAAATAATTGTCTATTCTGGACCATTATAACTTGAAGCCAGTCTCAACATATAAGGCTAGGAGTAAAGTGCATGCACTGACTGCCTGGCTTTACAGTATAGTGCAGAGGTACATGTTCTGTACTTCGCTTTACCTGTGAAAGGGTGAACTGCTCTTGTACACTGGGTAAGAGTCTCCACGATATTTTTTCAAATATACTGTGTATACTTTTGAGGACCCTAAAATAGCATCATAGAATGTGATTTACAGATTCCAGCACCTCTTTGTGAATATTATGTGCCAGGATTTGCTATATCTACATACATTTTTTGGTTATTTTTATTTAACCTCTTCCGGACCGCCCATAGACAATATACGTCCACGCAGTCACTCTCTTGTTCTGCAAGGACGTACCGATATGTCCTTGCAGTTTTCAGCAGCTGCATGAAATCGTACAGCTGCAGAAACGGGGAACTGGCTATGATTACAGCCCAAACTCCCATAGAGAAGGCAGGAATGGTTTATTAAAGTCCCAAATTTTGGTTTAATGCATATTGCACATTTTCTGTTAGTACAATAAACGTCATTTCAATCCTGAAATATTACTGTGTCCATCAGTTATTAGATATATCAAATTGAAATGGCTGTTGCAAACACCCAAATATTTAGAACTAAAAATGATTAAGATTAATAGGGGTGCCCAAACTTTTTCATATGACTGTATGCACTTGGGAGTATTATTCATTATGGGGGGTTATATCATATATTTTATAATTGGGGTAGCAGCACGATGGGTGTGCAGGTGAGGACAATGTGGGTTGGATGCCTGGAAAAGTGAGGAGTCAAAGATGTCTGTCTTGCAAACTTTACAGAGACAAGTCACAGCTGGAAGAAGTGGTCATGGCGGCCCAAAGGGAAGAGAAGGGAAATGTGAAGGATTAGTCAGAGATGTCACCTGTAAGTCACAAAATGTTACTACACTGTATTCACCTAAATGATGGAGGATAAATACCTGAGTGATGGGGGTCTGTCTGCAGAGATCCCCCACTGAGCCTGAGAATTGGGTTTTTTGCCCCCACTGGGTGGGAATTGAGCCTGACCGCAGCCATATAAATAGGTGTGTCACTTGGTGGATGGACGAACCCGCATGGCTCTCATTCACTTTAATGGGAGTGCCAAAGATACCCGAAGTCCAGTACTCAGCTATCTGCGGGGCTCCTATTATAGAGAATGGGGGCCACGTGAGCTCATCCATCCACCAAGCAGAAGATGTGTGAAGTTACTTTCATTGTTAATGCCGTGTTGTTGATCTGATACTGAAGTAATACAGGAAGAAGAATTCTTAAAAACTGTTTTATAACTTTGTGTATTGTGTATATTGTGCGACGATAACAGTGTGTGAAGCTAGTAGCATGGAAACTCAATTTATTTTTTTATTTTTTTTTGGGGGGGGGCGTCTTTCTATAGTCCGCCTCAGGCAGCAAAGAGGCTAGGTACACCACTGGGCCAGAGTATAGAGTCTAAGGCTAACTTCAAAACGTTAGTTGTGGTGGAGCAAAAATCTGCAATTGCAGTGCAAATACCACACCAAAACAGTCAAATAATTCTATGTGCATTTTGGGTCATAGTACAGTGCACACTGTCAAACTAGGTATTCCACTCTCACCCCAGTCCCACAAGCCCGCTGCCTTGGGATAACCTTAGGCTCTGACCTATCCTTCAAGCCGCATATTCAAACCCTCAACACCTCCTGCCGCCTCCAACTCAAGAACATCCATCGAATCTGCTCCTTCCTCACCCCTGAAACTACAAAGATGCTAGCCCATGCCCTCATAATCTCCCACCTAGACTACTGTAACACCTTTCTCCATGGCCTCCTAGCAAACACTCTCGCCCCCTCCAGTCCACCTTAAACTGTGCTGCTCACCTAATACACCTTTCCCCCAATTCTTCATCGGCCGCCCCCTCTGCCAATCCCTTCACTGGCTACCCGTTGCCCAGCGAATAGAGTTCAAATTACTAATGCTGACATACAAAACCATCCACAGCCTGTCCCCTCCATATATCTCCGACCTAATCTCCCGCTACCTGCGCACTTGTAACCTCCAATCCTCCAAAGACCTCCTACTCCACTCTGCTCTTATCCGCTCTTCACACAAAGACTTCTCCCGTGCATCCCCCATACTCTGGAACTCATTACCAAGACACATAAGATTGACCCCCACAATCACAAGCTTCAAGAAGGCCCCGAAGACTCAACTATTCAGGAAGGCCTACAACCTTCAATAATGCTACGGTCACCACACCACCACCTGAACAGCCTCTACCCCCACCTTCTGTCTCTCCCTCTTCCCTCATAGATTGTAATCCCTTGCGGGCAGGGCCCTCTATCCCACTGTGCCAGTTGGTCTCTGTTAGCATTATCGGTTTTGTATATCTCGTGCACCATATGTAAATCCTCAAATGTAAAGCACCATGGAATTAATGGTGCTATATAAACTCCAAATCTGCAAGACACTAATGCAAAACACTATCATGACATGCTAGCAAAACACTCGACAGGCAGCGGCCTACAACACAACCACTGGGTGGCCGCACATAGGAACATGTCAGAAAGATAGTATATCACTTTGTTCTAGAATATTGCAAAAAGTTGATCATCTTGTGACACGCAAATCTAGACATGTACAACTAAGAGAAAGGGGTAAGGAAGAACGGATCTGTATCTACAAAAAAAAAAAAGGAAATAACAAAAAGGGTTTTTTTAGGAAATACTGACACGTTTTGCACATAGTTTCATTATGGCTTTTTTAAAACATTTTACCCTTTTGAGTTCAGTAGGGAAACCACCACTGCAAACAGAACACAAAGTAAAACTTTATATGGATATTTATTGCAATACTTCATGTAGTTTGTTATAAAAAAAAAAACTTCCTAAAAAATGCAATTGCAGCTCAATAAATCACACAAAATACAATGAAATCCAATGCACCACTCACCGTATCTTTTGCTATTATATTTTCTGTGATTTTTATTTATTACTTTCTTTAATGTATTTACTTTTGTGGTACACTGAAGCAAATATCTTCCTGTAAAGTAATATCCTCAAAATAAATATTGTAGCACCTCTGCTGCTGAAGCCAAAGACTGAATGCTGGTGCCTCACCTTTCTCTGCTGCAATGTTCGCCGAAACAATGTAAAGGATCCAGAGGTGAAGTTCCATGTCTTATTAATAATAAAGTAAATAGCAGTTATAAAATGTGTTCCAAGATTGTAGGTTGTGTAATGCCTTGCACTTTGCAGTAAATGAAATTATCAGAGGAGAAGCTGTACAGATTAGGCTTAGCTCATACTTTTTTGCAGTCTGCTTTTGGATACTTGTTTTATCTTATCAAATTGTTTATTTGATACTTAAAAACATAGTAATGGATTGTCAGTGGCTCCTATTTGCTTTTGTTGGATGCAAACCATTGCCAAAGTGCATGAATTTGGAATAGTTGTCATTGATTCCATCATGATCACCTTTGTAGGATCTATTAAACCCCTTTTTTTATCACTGAGGTCGATGGGAAATGGATTAAATCACGAATGCAAACTGATCTCAATTTCTGATGTTTTCTAATCCGTTCAGATCAATTACAGAAGAAAAAAAGCAACAAAAATCTAAAATACAAACCACAATTGTGAACCTAATTGAATTGCCTTATTGTCCATCTCTATTTGTAGTAAGTAAAATGGCATCTTCACTTTTGTCAGACTGCTTTGTATTTTATTCATATGCAAATCAAGGGGAAAGTGCTTTGGCAATGTGCCTTATTTTGCCTTGACTTTTGTCTTAATTCTAGATTCCCAAGCAAAACACTTTTTTGGATGATTTGCATATTAAAAAAACAGCAATTTACATCAAATGGGTCTCCAAAACTGAGTAACAGAGGTATATTTGGAAACTGTAGAATCACCTCTACAAGGTACTGGAATTAGGTTTATAACTACTGACTCCCTTTAACATGGTGCTGGTCTTATTAGCTGTTGTCATGGTTACAGTATCAACAAAAAAAAATATGGGTAACACATGTCCTAGTCTGTGTATATAGTTGCCCTATTAGTAGATAGTAAATAAATTTATAGGATAAACCTGAGTTTTTTGTCATAAGGTATATTGTGTTACATTGACTCTGCATTCATAAACTAGACATACGACACAAATGAGCAATACATTATTGGTCCCTTGGCTAGAATAGGTATTACCACCTGTCACCATAGATCATGTTGTTCTGTTTCTTTCTACTACTTCACAGGCCCTGGTAATCAGAAATTAAGCAGCAGTAAATGAAATTATTTGTAGAATGCTTTGTCGAATAGCTGGAATAAATTGCACAGTGTTGGGACATTTATTTTCTCTCTTATAGTAAGTCTTATTTATTAAAATTCATTAAAAATGACTGTGACAGCAATTGTTCTTTTACGTTCATATTTGCAAGTTGTGTACTTGTAATGTACTCTATTTGTATTGCTTGTCAGATGATAGGAATGCTTAGTACAGAGCAATAAAAAGGACTCACAGATGGGTATAAATCAACCACTATGTCACGCACGTTGGTATGGAAAAAAAATGTAATTATTTCTGCCGTGACCATTTACTAGATAAAACTGTATTAGACAAAGAGATTTTTGTGAGTTTTCTCTTATGCTTAAATACATGCATAAAATATGTATTTAATTATTCAAATATTAAACATTTTATTCCAGGAATTTCATTATAATTTAAATGAATTATTCATGTTGAAGGAGTGGTCTCTTATAGACAACCCCTACACATGCAGTATGCCCTATTAGGATATGTGGAAATCATAAAAGAGGATCCCATGCTCGGGACCCATCTAGAAGCCTGAACGGACAACTGGTCCAGGAGAATGGAAAAACGAAGGGCAATGGATCCTGTAAATTATGGCACAAACAGACATTTTTTTTTTACTGAAATTGTGAGACGAAAACCACATCAGAAACCAGAGGCTCAGCCTTAGATTTCTGTGGTCGCTCATCAGCAAAAATATATATTAAAATACAAGTTAGACATTTTTTTCTGTGAAAAATAATTCAGAATCTACACATGAGCCTTAAGATTTTGTGGTGTGAATATACTTCAGGAGCTGCTCCTTTGAACAAAACTTCTAGTCTGTTTTGACTTTTTCATTGTAGATTTTTTCATTATTTTTTTCTGTACATGATTACAGGGGTAGCCATTTTGCCTAAACTGCTCCTCTGCTCTATTAACAACAGTTGAGAAATTTCTTCACAGCATCCACATGCTCATACTGAGAAGAAACCTGTAGTCTGGAGATGTGCATTAAAATCTATGGGAAAACGTTTTGAATATGCTCTATGATCTATGTAGAGATCATTGCGTAGAAAGAAGTGGAAATGAACTGTGTACATTACCTATGGTGGATTGTGTGTTATTTGCCTCCAGCTTTATAATAGATTTATTAACTGTCATTGTAATTCTATCTGTGTTGAGAAGATGACTGCTAAGAAACAAACTCTACAGAAAGAGAAATGGCAGACTATTATGAGGCTTAATGGCTGATGTGTAAGATCCAAAAACTCCCAAATTAAAGTATGGATAGTGACATGGAAAATGAGAAAAAAAAAGCTAATTTTTTAACCTGAGCAAATGTACATGGTAGAACATTAGATTTCTGAACTGGATAGATAGATTTCACATTTTGACAAGTGATAATCTGTAACTTCATAGCACCATGAAACACATCTTTTAACCCTACTCCTTTCCCTTCTCAAGTTCTCCTCATCTCCCCTTTTGGTCTTTTAGGGGCTGTCTAGTGCATACAAATACATGATTACATGATCTCATGATTACAAGTCTTTTGATGTATTACAACAAAGTTATAATTTAAAAGGGTAGATGTATAAGATGCGTAAAGAAAAAAACACATTTGTAGCAACCAGTCACAGTCCAGCTTTACTTTTAGCTGGTCATGTGATTGGCAAACTGTCATTTTACTATGTAAGTCTGTATGTAGGGCCTGTATGTTATACTGTCATAGATTTTTATAGAAATCAGTAACTTCTGGATGGTGTGTAAATTGGCAGGTCAGTCTGACAATCGCATAACCAGCCAGTGAACCCATTCTGAAGCTGATCTCATCCTTCATTCTAATAGGGTATAGATTGTACTAAAGTGCTGGGGGATGAGGCTTTATAAACTAAAATCTGCTCTGTGATTGCTTGTTTCTTTGTTTTACACATGTTTATTAAATCTGCCTCAATGAGTTATTTTATAGTGACAGATTCTCAATCTATCCCTAAACTATCTTGAAACTAAGCATTTTACAAAAACCTTGCAAAGGTTTGGTATGGTTCTAGTAGATATGCTACCCAAAAGACAGAAAACGCTGTTGATTTCAGAATTAGTATATATTTCCTTAAAACATATGTTAGTCTAGATACTGTTTACATGCAAGAACACAAAATACAAAGTTGAAAAAAAGAGAATCATAATTGAGAAATTTTACAGAATAATCAAAGTATATAGTCATGAATTCTATATATGTTTTATATCGCAAACCAAAAAAAGCATCTGTTTCTTTGTAGGTCTTAAATTCTTAAATCTAGGTAAATATAACAGATCGATAAAAACAACACAATAATATTCACCATGTCGATTTATTTTATTTAACAAAAATAAAGCCACAAGTGTCTAATCTAATGATCACAGGATCAACCTGGGATGGGGTTAAAAAAAGTACAAAAAAACATAAAACATGTTTTTAAGAATATAAAAATATTCAAATCACTGCCCTTTACCTAGAACTCAAATTAAAGAAAAACAAACATAACCAAATAAGGCACCTCGTCATCACAAAATGCCCACATGGTGAATACCCTAGTGGTAAAAAAAAAATCAAAATAACTGAATTGCTGTTCTTTCACAATGTCAGCTCCCAAATACATTTGAATGTCCAACATTCCTCAAAATTGGATACATAAAACTAACATCTTTTGCTGTAAAAAAACAAGATAAAAACATAAAAGTTTTATCGGTGTCAGAAAATGGCAATTGAAATAATGTTTTTCCATTTTTCAAAGTTTTGGATTTTTATAAAGATATTAAAACCCTAGAAAAACTATATACAGTTGAAACCAGAAGTTTACATACACTATATAAAAAAACACATATGCATGTTTTTCTCACTATCTGACATGAAATCAGAATAAACCTGAGACATGTCCTGTGGTCTGACAAAACTAAAATTGAACTGTTTGGCCACAGTTTCCATCGTTACGTTTGGAGGAAAAAGGGAGAAGCTTGCAAGCCTGAGAACACCATCCCAACTGTGAAATATGTGAAGCATCATGTTGTAGGGTTGTTTTGCTGCAGGAGGGACTGGTGCACTTCACAAAATAGATGGCATCATGAGGAAAGAACATTATGTGGCAATACTAAAGCAACATCTGAAGACATCAGCTAGGAGGTTAAAGCTTGGGCTCAAATGGGTATTCCAAATGGACAATGACCCGAAGCATCCTGCCAAACTGGTTACAAAGTGGCTTAAGGATAACAAAGTCAATGTTTTGGAGTGGCCATCACAAAGCCCTGATCTCAATCCTATTGGGCAAAGCTGAAAAGGCAGGTGCGAGCAAGACGGCCTACAAACATGGCTCAGTTACACCAGTTCTGCCAGGAGGAATGGGCCCAAATTCCTACCAACTATTGTGAGAAGCTTGTGGAATGATATCCAAAATGTTTAACCCAAGTCATACAGTTTAAGGGCAATGGTACCAAATACTAATGAAATGCATGTAAACTTTTGACTTTGCAGAAAGTAATAAAAATTCCTCAAAAAATTCTCTCTCTCTCATTATTCTGGCATTTGGCAAATATAAATAATTTTGGTAATCCTAATTGACCTAAAACAGGAATTTTTTTTTCTGATTTCATGTCAGATTTCATGTCAGTGAGAAAAACATGCATATGTGTCTTTTTATGTAGTGTATCACTATGATTGTGCCAATCTAAAGAGTGTAAGGAACATGTAATTGTGTCTGCATAGTGAGTAACGTAAAAACTAAACCTGTAAGAAAATGTCGCAAATGCAGTTTTTCTCTAAATCCAACATATTCTGATTTTTTTTCCAGCTTCCCAGTACATTGTACATAATATTATATCAGAACTTTCTGAAATACAAATGGTTTAGCACAAATAAGCTCTCATTCAGCTCTGAGAACAGCAAATAAAATCTGTATCTCCTATTTCCTGGATTCAAGTTAGCAGTTTTTTTGAAAAAATCCAAAATGTACACATATAAAAATAATCCCAATAACCATGCTAGAAGCAGTTTTGACAACAATACAAATATATTGATGATTGTGGCAAATAATACAATAACTGTGACAAATAACACACTGATGACAATATGAAAAATACAATTATAATAAACAAGTAAAAAGATACTGATGTTAAGTGTTCTTGAGAATGGGGGCACCCCCGCTAATTTACTCCCTAGATGTTATACATTATTACCGATCTGTTATTGCAATAATGAATAGCAAAATTTTGAAATGGAACCTTTATTTTATGTATGGGACATCAATACAGTGCTGGCCAAAAGTATTGGCACCCCTGCAATTCTGTCAGATAATACTCAATTTCTTCCAGAAAATGATTGCAATCATAAATGCTTTGGTAATAATATCTTCATTTATTTTGCTTGCAATGAAAAAACACAAAAGAGAATGAAAAAAAAAGTCAAATCATTGATCATTTACACAAAACTCCAAAAATGGGCCGGACAAAAGTATTGGCACCCTCAGCCTAATACTTGGTAACACAACCTTTAGACAAAATAACTGCGAACAACCGCTTCCGGTAACCATCAATGAGTTTCTTACAATGCTCTGCTGGAATTTTAGACCATTCTTCTTTGGCAAATTTCTCCAGGTCCCTGAGATTTGAAGGGTGCCTTCTCCAAACTGCCATTTTGAGATCTCTCCACAGGTGTTCTATGGGATTCAGGTCTGGACTCATTGCTGGCCACTTTAGAAGTCTCCAGTGCTTTCTCTCAAACCATTTTCTAGTGCTTTTTGAAGTGTGTTTTGGGTCATTGTCCTGCTGGAAGACCCATGACCTCTGAAGGAGACCCAGCTTTCTCACACTGGGCCCTACATTATGCTGCAAAATTTGTTGGTAGTCTTCAGTCTTCATAATGCCATGCACACGGTCAAGCAGTGCAGTGCCAGAGGCAGCAAAGCAACCCCAAAACATCAGGGAACCTCCGCCATGTTTGACTGTAGGGACCATGTTCTTTTCTTTGAAGGCCTCTTTTTTTTTCCTGTAAACTCTATGTTGATGCCTTTTCCCAAAAAGCTCTACTTTTATCTCATCTGACCAGAGAACATTCTTCCAAAAAGTTTTTGGCTTTCTCAGGTAAGTTTTGGCAAACTCCAGCCTGGCTTTTTTATGTCTCTGGGTCAGAAGTGGGGTCTTCCTGGGTATCCTACCATAGAGTCCCTTTTCATTCAGACTCCGACGGATAGTACGGGTTGACACTGTTGTACCCTCGGACTGCAGGGCAGCTAGAACTTGTTTGAATGTTAGTCGAGGTTCTTTAGCCACCATCCCCACAATCTTTCGTTGAAATCTCTCGTCAATTTTTCTTTTCCGTCCACATCTAGGGAGGTTAGCCACAGTGCCATAGGCTTTAAACTTCTTGATGACACTGTGCACGGTAGACACAGGAACATTCAGGTCTTTGGAGATGGACTTGTAGCCTTGAGATTGCTCATGCTTCCTCACAATTTTGCTTCTCAAGTCCTCAGACAATTCTTTGGTCTTCTTTCTTTTCTCCATGCTCAATGTGGTACACACAAGGACACAGGACAGAGGTTGAGTCAACTTTAATCCATTTCAACTGGCTGCAAGTGTGATTTAGTTATTGCCACCACCTGTTATGTGCCGCAGGTAAGTAACAGGTGCTGTTAATTACACAAATTAGAGAAGCATCACATGATTTTTCAAAGGGTGCCAATACTTTTGTCCACCCCCTTTTTTATGTTTGGTGTGGAATTATATCCAATTTGGCTTTTTGACAATTCTTTTTGTGGTTTTCCATTGACGACAAATTAAATGAAGATATTATTACCAAAGCATTTGTGATTGCAATCATTTTCTGTAAGAAATTGAGTATTATCTGACAGAATTGCAGGGGTGCCAATACTTTTGGCCAGCACTGTATGTGGCTTTCCCAATGTATATTTATCACTCACAACCTCCAGGATATGTTCATGGATCTCACCTCAGATAAACAGTTTGATCAAAATACCACATGTATTTAATTTTCTCTCCCTAGACAAGAGTATCAGCTAGTAACTTGTTGTTACTTGCAGTCTGGCATTTCTTAAAATTGAATGTTCTAGCAGTTGGATCAGTGGGTAGTAGAGGAATCAGCCAGAAGTCATTCACCTTAATGGACTCCACTTTTGAGCCAGTACTCAGAGATGTCCTTTCTAAATTCTCAATTCCATTTAGTTCAAGTCAGTATCAAACCAATATCACATCAGATCCATATCTCATTGGTATCGCATCAAATTCAAGCCAGACGCAGATCAATTTATAGTCTGCTTAAATTTCTAAGTTTCAATTTTATTTAATCAGCAGTCTTTTTACTTATATTTAGTTTTTAAAAAATAAAGTTTGGCAGGCATAAAAAATGAAAAATAAAAAAAATGAATGTAGTTGGAATTGGTTAATTTTCACACGCTGCTTCTACATTTTGGCCAAGTAATGTGTCATGTGTTGTTTTTTTGTCCTTATTTTAAGGTCTTCATGGTAATTCAAAGATGTGTACTTTTTTCCTCGTAACTGTATATGCAAGAATTAACAATATGGATTTGACTAGGACCTTCTTTTTCAAGGAGAAAAAAAATCTGAATTTCTGCTTTCATATTATTGACTATAATTCTGTCACTAATCAACTTGGTTGATTAATAATCAGATAATATGAATTTGATTTAATGTACTGTACATTTATAAGACATCATATTTATATAGATTTTCATTGTAACCATTCAAGAAGAAAAAAAATTACCCTCAGCCAAGATACAGTATATAAATAAAGTAACAGTTGCAGAATGGATGCCCAAAGGTGGAAATAAGAATGAAGAAAATATAGTTGGACAGAACAGGCTTGGAAACATAAATGAAGCTACAGAATATCTAATCAGTTTCTGTGAACACAATGACCTTTTCATTGCCAATATATCCTTCAATCAACCAAGGCAATGTCTGTATACCTGTACCTTGACTTAGTGGAGTTCATGAAAATCCAGCAGACTACATTCTCAGTGCCACATGATGGAAGATTTCAAATTTAATATTAAAAACATGGCCTGGAGCAGATCATGAATATCTAATGTGCAAGCTCCAAATTAAGGTGGACAAATTCTCATTAGACTTTCGAGACATATCTAGGAGAACATATCCATTCACAATCTTCAAAGAAAACATCAAAAATAATTTCAGATATTAAAATGAATTGACAGAGAACCAAATGAGCTGTGGATGGAACGTAAATATCATGAAGGAACAATCAAAGAAAAAAGTTGAGAGAACTTTTTTGAGAAAACAAAAGAGAAAGAATGAAACCACAATTCTTGCATGAAAGCATACAAATTAAATATTATTACAATGTTTGTAAAGATGTCAAGGACAAAAACAAATATGGAAAACAGGGATTGTTTTCAAGTAAAGAGATCAAAAAATGTAATCACATATTATTGATAGGGAAGTTGTAATTGATTAAACAAAAGGAGATGAAGAAAAAAAGGTACAATATCTCTACCAAAAAGACATCAATATACAAATATCAACTACAACAAAGAGCCTTTAGTGCAAAAACTTAAACTGGTCCTGGCCAGTAGAAATTATAAACAGATGTAGTAGATAGCAGACTCCAAAAGCAAGAAAGGACGAACAGTAAACCTGCAATAGGGTCAGGCGATGTTCAGATCTGAGTTCTCATTGGAGACTCCATCATAGACTCCTCCTAAGAATCAGCAGGGGAAAAAAATCCTGCATGGAGAATTTTTTCATCTACTGGTTTCAGTTTTAAATTGATGGACACCCAAAGGACCCCATTATAATCAATAGGGTCTGTCGGACTCTGTGTAAAACCATTTTTTTTGCTGTCCGCCTATCTGTTATTCTGGTCCTTCGACAGATTGAACAGTTTGTTACGTATATGGTTGTGTAATTGTAGACCAATCAGAGTGCCCATGCTGACCCTGTCCACTGCTGAAAGCACCTATGGTACATGTACTGTACAATAGGTAAGAGAGTATTAAAACTGGATCATAGGGCAGTGCTAGAGGATGACTCAAAATAGGATAGTCAAAATGAACAACTTCTTTATGATATTCTTTATTATATTTTATATTGTATATATTATATGAAGACCGAAGCTTTTGGAGTAAGTCTTTATCGAAGGAAGAAAAAAAGTAAACCAATAACAAGTGAATGCCCATAATCAGTCAAATTTACATTTTGGAAATCTGCACACAAAAACTTAATTGTAATTGTATAGCTGGTGCTCTGTGTTCTCCAGCATATTGCCTTGCTTAGTAGACCTCTGTGTGTACTCCTGTCCCTTTGAGAATTTATGTTTTCACTTGTTAAACCTCCTTCTGCAAATCCCTGTGTCTGTATGTATCTAATGCCATAGTCACACGTCTGCATTTCATGTACTTACAGACGCCATACGTGCCTATTCATTTCAATGTGTTTATTCAGATGTCAGTGTTTTTTTGTGGATTGTTCATTATGGATGCATCACATCAATAAAGATCTTTGAGTTGGTGAAAAAAAACAGATGACATCTGTGTGTCATCCGCTTTTTTACAGACCCAAAGACAAGTGAAAAGCAGATCAACCACGTCAAGCACATCATCTGCAAATGAGCAGGGTTGGCTGCTGTCCATCAAAAGCATAAACTGTGGATGTGAATGTGTGAGTAAGGCCTAAGTATGTTGCTGTAGGCTGAGAAAAGTGCTCAGTTCCTGCTCTTAATCTGTGGCTTGCATGCTTCTATTTTGTATGATGCTGAGGTCTCTGTCTGCCATGTCTGTTTTATGTCCTAGTCTGGCCTATGACTTCTGTTCTTGCTAACTTTGTTTTGCTCTATCCTGATTCCTGTGTCATGTCCTGACCTGATTTCTGTATTAGACTTGGCTTCTATTATTTGTATAATCTGTTATTAGTCCTGTATCCCTGTCTGTTATTATCCTGTACACATTCTGTCTATACTGGTTTTAGGATTGTTCACATTATGTATTTTCCGTGGCACACTGCACCATAGTCTGGACCTGTCTGGTCATCTGCCTCCTGGGACCCATGCAGGATGTAGGTAGAGGCCTGGTGGAATACCCCACAACAAAGTCCAAATTCATGTATGTTGGTAAGAGGGTGAAAAATAGGTAGTCTAATAGGATAACACTTTTAGAGGTGGCCCCGAGCCAAACCAGTTTGGTAGCACAGTGGGTCCATGATCTGCTGCCCCTTACAGTGATACAACAATATCTTATTTTAAATGTATATAAATGTATAGGGAAAGCAATTTTAAGAGCTTTTGTAATATACCCTATTAGGGAATAAAGCCTATTTCTCATAGGATTAAACCTCTAGTGGCCCCCAACACTTCACTTAGCATTGCTAAGCAAAATCCATATTCAGCGTGTATTATTCAGGATAATTGTGGATAACAGAACATGAAGAGGCAGACTTCTCAGTCAGCCTTTCCTCTCCCTACTCAACTGCCTCCATACATCACTATTTATCTATTTCTGCCATATTTCTGCCACTTTACATTAAAAACTATACCTTCTATGTATTTCATGTGAATTTCCCTTCTTCTTGTGCTGTTACTTGACAGTCCTACTCACTCTTTCCTTCGTCGAGCATCCTGGCTGGAATTGGGGGTTTGGGATGTCAGCAGTTGACACAGACAGTAACTAAAATAATCAGCAATTGCATAGAAGGGAAATTTCACGTGGAAGAATTCTCTTGTTCCGTGCCAGAATCTGTGTTAAATCCATTTCAAATCCGCATCCCATGGGATGTGGATTAGATATGGATTTAAAACAGATTCTGGCATGGAACATGGGAATACAATGCAACTCAGAAATTGTCAGATTCTTTATACTTTGCTATTGTTTCTGATATTTAAAATTGAGAATTACAGAGGAAAGATACTTCAGCAGTAAAAAACCAACTAACAGATTTGCTCATTTCACCCTGACTTATTGCTGTACAAGGGATGCACATGAATTATTAGTCAGGTTTTCCGTTGTCTCACCTTCTCTTAGTGCAATGCTTCACTGCATTCTTGTCATGCAGTATAACTTTATAAAGAGTGAAGCTAATTATATAAGATTTATCTGTACAAAGCCATGAGGATTACCAAGGCACAGAAAGTTGTTAAAATTTATTTAGCAGGCTTATTTAATGAAAAGTAATGAAAACAAGGATTTACAAGGAAGGTAATAATACCAGAGACACAATTCACATAGTAGAAAATACAAACCTTATTAGCACAATTTCATGTAACTATTTTTATGTTGTATTTTATGCATTATTTTTAAACTACTATATTTGTACATTTACTTTATGCTTTTCTTAAAGTTTTGGATATAGTGCTTTTACAAATTGTTAGAAATGTAAGAAGGGTTATCTAATGTTAATGATCCAGTTCAAAATAAGTGTATCCAGATATACGTCATCAATATTAGACATCAATATTATATGAAATATGTTATATTATTATCAGTTATAAATATAGTAAGAACAGAAGTAGCCAAATTGCTACAACTTGGTAAGTCTACACTGGGAAGTGGAGTATAACACATAAAGGAATGACACCCTCAACTATCACATTTCTCAGTTACAGCAGAAATTTCTGCTATACTTGCCTTAAAGGTGGGCCATATTAAATACTTTGCATGGTCAGGTAAGTGCTTCTCGTATCAATCAACTTGTGTGCTAGGGGTTAGCAGAGAAAGTTCTGTAACCTTGAGGTATTATTTTCAGGCGGCACCCTTCACTTTGGGTTGCATAAAGGAAATCACAAGATCACGATAGCTGCAGTGAGGGTCATAAAGGTGTTTCCTACAGTATACGATAATATGACTGCACATCCACATAAAACCGTGTGACTGCAATATGCAACTATATCTAGATTATGGGAAAATCTTTTAGAGATTAGTGTGTAAATGTGCATTGTGTTTAAAAACTTTATATTTCTTTTTGGGTTTAGACATACATTATTTAAATAGAATGTATTATCACTATTGATATATAATTATTATTAGTATTATTCTTTTTATTATTAATCTGTTTTTATTTTCTAATTGTATATATATATTTTTTTATTTTATTTATCATTATTCTGCCAGCCATGTTGTCTGATTTGCTGTAAACTGCATTCAGAAATATGTTGTACAGGAGCTACATGAACCATAGGAACCTTTTAGTTTGGAAAAAACTCATACACTTGCAGCAGGCCGCAGCAAAAAAGCGCTGCGTAAAAATTGCGGCTGCAAAGCATCGGTTTCCTCTGTGGACTTTCTGCTTCCATTATACCTATAGGAAAACCACCGCGGTGCCATAGGTATAATCGACATGTTGCGATTTCTAAAACCGTGACGGTTTTGGAAATCACAGTGTTTCTGCTGTACGTATTTTTCTGCAATGTGTGGATGGGATCTGCTAGAATCCCATCCACTCTGCAGTGACTGTAAAACACTGTGGTTTTTGCCACAGCGTTTCCGTCTCGACCAAACCTCCTGGCCTAAAGGAAAGATTTACCGACATGCCCTGTGTAGAACTAATTCAATTTTTGTGAATGTGGTGATCCTATATTATTTATACAGTGGGGAAAAAAAGTATTTAGTCAGCCACCAATTGTGCAAGTTCTCCCACTTAAAAAGATGACAGAGGCCTGTAATTGTCATCATAGGTAGACCTCAACTATGAGAGACAAAATGAGAAAACATATCCAGAAAATCACATTGTCTGATTTTTAAAGAATTTATTTGGTGGAAAATAAGTATTTGGTCACCTACAAACAAGCAAGATTTCTGGCTCTCACAGACCTGTAACTTCTTCTTTAAGAGGCTCCTCTGTCCTCCACTCATTACCTGTAGTAATGGCACCTGTTTGACATTGTTATCAGTATAAAAGACACCTGTCCACAACCTCAAACAGTCACACTCCAAACTCCACTATGGTGAAGACCAAAGAGCTGTGGAAGGACACCAGAAACAAAATTGTAGACCTGCACCAGGCTGGGAAGACTGAATCTGCTATAGGCAAGCAGCTTGGTGTGAAGAAATCAACTGTGGGAGAAATAATTAGAAAATGGAAGACATACAAGACCACTGATAATCTCCCTCGATCAAGGGCTCCACTCAAGATCTCACCCTGTGGGGTCAAAATAATCACAAGAACGATGAGCAAAAATCCAGGAACCACAGGGGTGTCCCCCTGCTTAAGCAAGTACATATCTGGGCCCGTCTCAAGTTTGCTAGAGAGTATATGGATGTTCCAGAAGAGTATTGGGAGAATGTCATATGGTCAGATGAAACCAAAGTAGAACTGTTTGGTAGAAACACAACTCGTCGTGTTTGGAGGAGATTGAATGCTCAGTTGCATCCAAAGAACACCATACCTACTGTGAAGCATGGGGGTGGCAACATCATGCTTTGGGGATGTTTCTCTGCAAAGGGACCAGGACGATTGATCCGTGTACATGAAAGAATGAATGGGGCCATGTATTGTGAGATTTTGAGTGCAAACCTCCTTCCATTAGCAAGGGCATTGAAGATGAAACGTGGCTGGCAATGACAATGATCCCAAGCTCACCACCAGGGCAATGAAGGAGTGGCTTCATAAGAAGCATTTCAAGGTCCTGGAGTGGCCTAGCCAGTCTCCAGATCTCAACCCCATAGTAACCCTTTGGAGGGAGTTGAAAGTCCGTGTTCCCCAGCGACAGCCCCAAACATCATTGCTCTAGAGGAGATCTGCATGGAGGAATGGGCCAACATAGCAGCAACAGTGTGTGCCAACCTTGTGAAGACTTACAGAAAACGTTTGACCTCTGTGATAGCCAACAAAGGATACATAACAAAGTATTGAGATGAACTTTTTTTATTGACCAAATACTTAGTTTCCACCATAATTTGCAAATAAATTCTTAAAAAATCAGACAATGTGATTTTCTGGATTTGTTTTCTCATTTTGTTTCTCATAGTTGAGGTCTACCTATGATGTCAATTACAGGCCTCTCTCATCTTTTTAAGTGGGAGAACTTGCACAATTGGTGGCTGACTAAATACTTTTTCCCCACTGTATATAAGTGCACTGTATTGACCTTTATTATAAATGTGTGACTTGTGATAATAAGATGGCTACTGAAAATTGATCTCTGTTTAACAGGAAGTATAAAGCTATTGTGAGGACAGTAGCTAGAGTTAAAGATTCAGTAGGTCAAGATTCTTAAAATGAGATAGCTAGTTACATGAAATATGGTCTCCAGAGTTGATGCCCTGACATGGACATATGGTAGCTGCCACCACTCACTGGCCGTAGTGCTAAACTGTCAACACCAGTGAGATCACCACTGCAACCAGTGAGTGGCTGCAGCGGTCATGAGTTAAATTCCAGATATAATCACTGAAGACCAGGATACATAGACCAGCAACGTATTACTTCTTTTATTATATGAAACCATTCTAAGCTGTTTTCATTTTTTTTTTTTTTTTTTGCTGTTTGACAGTCCCTTTAACATATTGTTACGGCTAGAGTAGGCTGTTATCATATTGATATTAACATATTTCTCAAGAAAGAAAAAATAATGAAGATTTTCATGATCAATAATCATTTGTTCAATTAAACTGGAAATATTGACCTTTATTGCTTCTATGTCATGCAAAAGATAACGTGCATCTGGTGTGGCGGTAACAATGTATTTCTGTGCAAACTGGTGTATTATGTTCAAAGATTTCTATGGCCACGTGAATAAACCACATCAATTTTTTTAATAGATGTGTGACCATTGTTTTCAAGTCTCCATTATTCCCAATCTCCACCTTGTAATTCTAGTCTGAAATAGCAAATGCTTTCCTATCAAAATCTCAAATTGCTGACATTTTCAGATAAATAGAAAAACAGCTAATTCTCATCTGCACTAGACTGCATTTTGATTACAGCTCGCTTTTTAGATGTCTATCCACACAGCACTGGCTCAGAGATATGTCAGACATAAAACAGCGTTAATAAAAAAGACAACGTCGCGCTTTGCATGTCAACCAGTGTGTGTGAGAGAGAAGGTTAAGAAAATTCACAGCACATGTAAAATCCTATTACCTCTGCTCGCATTTGAAGCTTCAGCTTAAAACTGCAGTCAAAGCTCATTCTCCAAACAGATTACAGTTTTCTGAGACACTTTTGTCCCCGAGGGCCTGAAGATTGCATTTGCTTTGCAGTCTGGAATAATAACCCTGTTTCTTTTATAAGACACACTACTGCTGCACGTTAAGGTTATATGGAATTTAGTCCTCTAGTATAGCCATAACTAAATTTCAAAGGAAGCTCTCTCTTGGTTGTAAGTAGCAATAATTCAGTCGCACTAAAGAGTTAGCAACCAGAAACAAGATATACTGTACACACAGTATGGTGTTATAAGCAGCTGGAATACTTATAGGGTACTACAAAGACTAAAAATCTTATAACGTGTGATGGCATACACATTTCTCTTCTAGGCATTCCCCAGCAACAGTTGACTTGTCTAAATGGCCACCATTTCAGCACAGGTAGCTAGCTACATGTACAATCTTTGAGTTTTCCTATAACAACCCCTTGCATCTTAAATATAAAGGGTCTGTGTCTCTTAGACAAGCCCTATTTCAAAATGGAACCATTTCAGATTGAGTTTGGTTTCTCACAAAATCTACTGCAGTGGGAAGAAGCTGCTATAGATTTCATCATCTTTAGAGGCCCCTATAGAGAAAATCTAGTATTACATGTAGCCATTCAATTGAATGACCTGTAAGGACCACTTGAGTGTGCCAGTGAAAGCGCTGGTTTCTATGTAAGCATGTGATAGCATAACATCTAGGTTCTCATAGACTTACATAGAAAAAGTGATTTGTGGCTGGTTTGTTAAGCAGCAGGTCAGTCTTCCGATCATATGACCAGACAGGATATCGGTTCAGCAGTGGGATGAAGTGAAGGATGCAACATTACACATCAGTATGTTAGATAATGAATTTTTAAAAAAATGTCTTGGGAGATGTAGTGTCCAAGACAGAACAAAAGGTAAGTATACAGTGGGTGTTAAAATTATTTTAAAACTAAACCTTCAATATCAATTTCTGGCAAATACATAACTTGTGTTGAACAGTATTTTTGAAGCAAATCCTTCTCTGGAAAAATTCCAGTGTCTCAATCTCTTTTGCTATCACTGCACATTAATTTTCCATAATGACCTGATATGCTGCTGCAATAAAAAATACATAAATACAATGTAATAAATACATTATTCTTTACATCCTACCCTTCATAGAGACAACCCACATACAGTAGATTAAGGTTTTGGTCAGTATTTGAACACACGATGATAATATACAGTCTTAGTAACTCATAGCCTAATGCCAACTTATTGCAATGACATAGCTTGGTGATTAGTGTAGAGCTTCTATGTAACCATAATGAAATATTTATGTGCATCCATTTTTCTGAGAAAGTGTGATAATCCTACATGGTCTACACAGTAAAAATTTATGAGTACTTGTTCTATGTTAAGGTAACTGTGACAATGTGCAGGAGAAGAAATGTATATTTTTAACATATCATTAATCAGTTAAATGACCTAGAAATATGTGCTTATATTCTAAGCAGTGCTTGTAAGTCAAAGAAGACCGCAGAAAATGAATAATTCCATAAACACTTACTTTAAGGGAATGTATTATCATAAAATGACTGAGTATTTACATTAAACATTTATTGGAAAAAAAAAATTAGGTATTTTTTAATTGTTCATATAACATTTATGTTAAAAGAATCC
Source organism: Leptodactylus fallax (assembly GCA_947044405.1). Lineage (NCBI taxonomy): Eukaryota > Metazoa > Chordata > Amphibia > Anura > Leptodactylidae > Leptodactylus > Leptodactylus fallax. Next base: position 2,211,850 of record CAMRHE010000150.1, read on the forward strand.
CAAAAATATTGCAGTTTTCATGCTGGCCACTGATCTTTGCAATACGCTGATACTTCCTGCTCTGTGCAGATGTTTTTCAGCAGTCATCTCATTATCATCACAGGCAAGAGAACAATGACAGGTAACACATATCATCAACCTGAAGACTGATAACATGGGAACCACTACTGACAACAGGTAATAGTCACAGAATGCCCCTTAATTCTTCTTGCACAGGTCACAGTACCTAAACACATTCCCATAGCTAGGAGTCAATGGAGCAGATTTGTTATGACTGGCATTTTGTATGCCAGTCTTAATAAAGGCCCCAACAGGTGTAAGATGCTCCTGATTTATTAAGAGTCTCCAGCTTCTTAACAAACCAGGCACATGTCCGTGTGTCAGAATAGAGATCTATACCAGTTAGGAAGTAATATAGATTTCTGGTATAACTCAGTCCCAAAAAATGACATAAGTTATAATAAATATATGTCAAGCCAGGGCATCCTATCCCACTATCCACCCACTTTCATAAAAGGGGTGAGTAAGGCACATAATGGGGAATATTTCACATCTTTGGTGTATAAGAAGATCTTGCATCAAAGATGCAACACATTTTCATACATCTACGCTAGAAAAATGGCGTGGATGTGTTAGCAAATTCTCCCCAATGAGTCGTCTCAAGACTTCTGTATGGATATGTCCATGTGGCTGCTGTATTGCAAATCTCAGAACCGCTGTTAATAGATCAGAACAGTAGCTGAGATAGCTGGTATCATAAACATGTACAGTACAAAAAATAGAGATTTTTATTATATTGCTATAATTAATAAGGAAAATATTCTCCAGCTCAATTTATTTTTACCATTCTTTGATAAATAAATAATCAATATGGAATAGTATAGTTTATAGTGAATCTCTCACCAGGACAGAGATTTCTAAATGAGATACAGTAAGAAAAACAAGAGAAATGGCACATTAGGTTAGCTGTAAAAACAGAATCACAAGTTGAATAATAGCATATATTTTTTTTACAAATGTATTTTGCGTTGGAGAGATTTTTTTTTTTTTTTTACAACCCTTCATTTAAAATCAACAGTTTAGGAAGAAACAAGAGATGTAATATTAAATCAGTACTAGACCTAAAAGTAAACATTAACCAGGTTATAACATGTTTATCATCTAAATTATTTAGGACACTAAATGTTTTATAGCGCATAATAGTTTTTCTGTTTATCAAAAATATGCAGCTGTCAGGCCAGAAATTATTATAAAATATATGGTATAAATGGTATGTCACCAACATGAGAAATTTAAGATTTAGTAAGAAAAAACCATGCTGTATATTTCCACTATTGGGTTGACCAATAAGTAAAGCAATAGACTGCCACTGAAAGGGATGATTAATGATGATCTGTACAAAGTGTGACTGGTTGTAAATATTGCTATATATCTAACCCGAGCCATAGAGTAAGTGAAGCAATTGTAAATTTAATTCTGAAATTTGCTGAATGATGTTTAATAAATTTCTAACACTCCAATTTACCATGTACATCTCTATCTGCACTGAATCATTTGCAAAGATCATAACTATGCCTTGAAAAGATTTGTTAAGAAATGTAAGAGCCTGAGCCTGTAAAACATTCCCTTGTTATGTCTAGTAGAAAGCTAAATTAGAAATACAAATAAAGCGAAGATCACTTCAAGGACGGCAGTGTCTTTACTTACAATAAACCATGTTAATGAGCAAAGAATCTTAAAAGTGCACATAGGCAGCATTTATTTAATTGGTCAGTGCATCAAAATAGTAAAACCACAGGTGGCTTTTTTGCATGCGTAATGTTCTGCTTATTGTGCAATCCATTACTTGAATATTTTCAGTAAATGAAATGATATTCACTTGGTGACTATTAATTACAATAAGCAAATGCTGTAAATATAGTTTATCAGTGCATACAAATCACAAAACAATATTGTAGAGTAGACTTGGGTTGTCGCCAGCGCAATACCACACCTTATTTAGTAAGATTTTTTTTTTGTTTCTTTGTTCATTGATCATAAATCTAAAGGAGAGTTTTTGTAAAATATTCTCAAAATATTCAAGTTAGCTTATACTACCAAATCCAGAGACAACAATCTGTAGACAGCACTGGTTTAGGGGGTTTGCACCTTATCATTACAGAACTGCGCTGTCTTCAAGCTGTATGGTACAGTGCAGGAGGTGTGTCCGGCTATAATTTTATGCTTTTAGTTTTCTTATTGTACTCTGTCTGAACACAACTCTATCTCCTCACCTCTGTTATTCATTCTCCACCAATCTCTTCCACTGTTTGCTTCCCTCTGCTCCTCAAACAGTTAACCTCAGTTTTACTTATGTTTTTGACATCCTTCCTTTCCACTCTTACTTCTCTTGTTCCTTCTGTGATTGATGGGAGATCAGAGTCAAGCCTGGGGCAAATTCCTGATACTCAATAAATAGTTTTCTAAACCACACCTGAGTGCTTGCTATTAGTCTATCTTGAGCATGCTAGTGCTTTCTCCTGTATCTCTGATCGTGTTTTCTCTGACCTCTGCTTTTTGCTGTCTATTCTTCTGGTTCTTATTTTTGTGCTTTTCTGCCCAACAGGTTCTAACCCTAGGCTTTTTCCCTACCCATTCTTCTTTGTTTGTCTTGTCTGCATTTTGCATTTCACATGATTCATAGGAAGGGACCATATCCTAGTTGTCCGCTACCGCCTAGGGTAGCTGAGGCAAGCAGGTAGGGACTTCTGGGTGGGTCTAGTATCAGGGCTCACTACTGTCCTTGTATTCCTTTTGTTTTTCTTCTGGGATTCTTGCAGCAGCCAAAAACCTAACAGGATTCATAACAAAGAGCATGAGAAAAATATGTGTGTCAAGCTATATCATAAAGCTAAATTTGGATGACAGATGGTACAGTGTAGTCAGGACTGACTAAGTTTAAAATATATAAAGTATAAAGTAAGACCAAATAGTGCAATATAAACCAAAGTAGTGAGTTGCAGAGTATGGGGAACACACGGGAGAAATCATGGAGACGGTTGTGTGAAGAGCAAAAAATAGCAGAGTGGAGTAAAAAGTCTTTAGAGGTTCGGAAGTTACATGTGGGTAGGTAACCAGTGAAGGGATTGGCAGAGGGAAATGGTTGCTGAAAAAGGGGGGGAGTGGTGGTTTAAGCGAGCGACAGTTTAGGGTAGACTGGAGGGGGGGTGACCATTTACTGGGAGGGCGTGGAGAAGGGTGTTACAGTAGTCTAAGTGGGTGATTTTGAGGGCCTGGACTACTGTTTTTGTAGTTTCAGGGGAAAGGAAGGAGCGGATCCGATGAATTTTCTTGAGTTTGAGACAGCAGGAAGTGTTGAGGGCTTAGATGTGAATCTTGAAGGATAAGTCAGTGTCAAAGGTTATTGCAAGGCAATGGAACTGTTGGACTGGGGTAAGTGTGGCACCATTAACTTTGATAGATGTGTCAGGAAGGGGGGCCAATCGAGGTGGGGTGAAAATGATGAACTCAGTTTTCTCCATGTTGGGTTTGAGAAAGCGGGAGGAGAAGAAGGAGGCTATGGCTCCTAGACATTCTGGGACTCTGGACAACAGAGCAGTAATGACTGGTCCAGAGAGATATATTTAAGTGTTGTTGGCATAGCAATGGTATTGAAAACTGTGGGATTCTATGAGTTGGCCACGGCCGAAGGTGTAGCTGGAGAACAAGAGGGGTCCTAGGACAGAGTCTTGGGGGATACCTACAGAAAGGTGAGGAGGTGGTGTGTGAGTGGGAGACACTGAATGTGCAGTTGGTGAGGTATACAGTGATCAAGGAGACTTCCATGTCAGTGAGAGAGTTTGTAGCAAGTGGGAGTGGTTGACTGTATCAAAGGGGGAGGAAATGTCAACAAGGAGGAGAACAGAGCAGTGCCACTTGGCAGTTAGTAGGTCATTTGTGACTTTAGGGCAGTTACTGTGGAGTGATGGGGTCGGAAACCTGACTGTAATCTGTTTAAGAGTAAAATGGATGAAAGATAGGAGGATAGTTCAAAGTGGACATGTTGTTCTAATGTTTATGACCTAACATAAGGATATTGTAGGTCATCAAATTTTTTTATTTGAATATGCTATTTCAAATTATCTCAAGTGCATTTGTGACGGTGCTTTGCCATGATTATTTATTTATCTGATACCCTGAACTTCATGCCTTTGTACACATTATTTATTGTTTTTTTCCTGTATTCCCTCATGTGTTTGTTCATTTGTATTTTGTATTTTATTTATTTGTTAATAAACTTTGTTAATTATTTTTACTTTTGTGTGGGCACGATTTTGTTGTTTTTTGATTTATTGCTTGTCCTGCACATTTTTTGTTAATTGGTTATTGGCCCATTTTTTGTTTATATGTAATCTGTTTAAGAGTAAAATGGATGAAAGATAGGAGGATAGTTCAAAGTGGACATGTTGTTCTAATGTTTATGACCTAACATAAGGATATTGTAGGTCATCAAAATCATAAGGCTGGAAAATCATTTTAACAAAATTAGAGTTTAGTTAAGTGTTGACACAACTGTAGCATGGTAAAGACCCATAGTAGAGGTGTAAACTACCCATGCAGTAGTGTTTTAAGGTTTTAAGGTTATGTTGCTGGACCCTGTTGCCATTGACTTAATGTGCAAAAAAAGCAAAAAAAGAATTTAGACAAAAAAAGGAGATAGCATAATTTTTTAATTCTGTTGAATCATCTTATTAGGTTAGTTTTACATTTATATTTGAAGCTTTCCTTTCAGACACACTATTTAATTTATGAAAGCATTTCAGACACCATGTAGAAACCTAACCCTTCCCATTATAAAGATGTGCCCAACATTATGTTAGCTTGAATTTGGTTATAGTCTCTAATTTGTCATGAAAATCAATACAAGATGTTAGTTAAACCTTTTACAGGATGCAATTTCTAGCACAACCATTGGGTGGTAAAATATAAGATAAACTTCTGGTGACAGACTATAACTAAATCACATTGTTTTAAAAAGAACACATCCAGTGAAAATGAACACATCCAGTGAAAAGGAAAAGTATAAGGATATATCCCTAACTTGGGCACTGTTGGTGTCCATCACTGACGTATTTGTCACAGCTTGAATTACATATTTCTGCTCCTATGACAGAATAGAAACATAATTCTTATTGCAGATCGGAACCTAAAGCCAAATTTAACAAAAAATAGTAATTCAATGAAAAAATGTGATGTGAAAATAGTCTTATAAGAACACATGTTGTCAGTATGACTGATTTCTCTTTTCTTTCACTGCTTGGTGGTATTATATTGCCTTTATCAATTTGCTTATATTTCACCTTTCTTTGCAATAGTTAGCATAATTATTTGTTACCACTTTTCATTTAAGAATTGTATCTGCTGAAGGATATATTTGTGTCAATGTTCTCTAAGTATTGATGACTATTACTTTATGCTAAATGTTAATACATTTATTCAGGTTATCTTTTTATGTGCATTGTTAAATGTTGTAAACAGGATTGTATGTACTGTAACTCTGTACTATCATATGATTGAGTAAAGCAAATCCTTCCTTGTTGACTTCTATACATGTATGTTTTTATTGACTCTACTGAATATTTAAAGGAAACCTCTCAGTAGATTCAACCAGGGACACCCACACTGCAAAGAACTGCAGAGAAAATATAGGGGCACACAGGATTTACTAATCCTGTCTAAAATTTCAATAGTGTAGCCTCAAGAGTCTTAAAATGATCCAGATTTATCACCGTGGCTGATGCGGGATGATAACTCTGGTGCATGTTTTGACTGTTTTTTCTACATTTATACCAACACTAGTTGGCCTACTTTGAACCAGAAATGTACTTCATAATTTTGCCACAGTGTTGCACATTGTTGTTAGAAAATGCACAGGAAAAAAAATATATAATTGAAGCGCAGCAGAAAATCGTAGCAAAAATGCTTGCGTTTTTCACTGCTTTTCTGCTGCATTTTTCGTTTTCACCTCCCCAATATAAGTCTATATGTTAACATGCTGTGTTTTTCAAAAATGTCCCTAAGGCCCCTTGCACACAACTGTAGATCGTAACTGTATATTATCTGCAAATATGGTCCATAATTACATGTAATATATGGACCCATTCATTTCTATTGTCCCATACACACATCTTTTGTGTATGGCCCTTAGAAAAGAGCTGCAAAATATGGAGCTGGTCTAATTTCTGTCCATTTTTACAGCTCGGTCCATTCATTCAAATGTATGGTCAGTGAAAAACACAGACAGCACATGGGTACCAATCTGTGTGTGCTCCATTCTGTTTAACGGACCCATACATTGCAAACGGTAGTTTGGATGAATCATAAAACACAAGCTAAATGTGGTACACAGCATGTAGGTACAAATTAAATCAGAATTCTGGTGAATTTAACTCTGTCCATTGTTTTAAACAGAGCTGGGCACAGGGAAATGTGGCCACTGGGTGGCTCAGCTCTATCTACATGCAGGGCCTCTGGCTGATCACTTCTGGTTATATACATTTTTCCAGCACTGCCACACTTGTATCCCTGTCTGTCTGGACCTGTATCTGTCATAATGCATTGATTTCATAATACTATCTCCTGTCATCAGTTGCTATTTAAGAGTACTCCTGGCAACCTGGGGATTCCCTGAACCAAGTCCATTCTCCATTGGGGGGCGTTTTAAGGTGAAGCTTGCAAGCTACCTTAAATAGAGTACATACATTGTGCCTCAGTTTAGCCCAGTCAAATACAAGGGTGTGATCCCATCTTCACAGGCTATTGACTTACTAATGTAATAAATAACAGAACACAAGCTTCAGTTCTGTAAAAAAGAAGAAGAAATTCTAATGAAGAATATAGCAGTAAGAAATCAATCATTACTGTGTGAGCGATTAGCCAGGATGTGTAATTACAGTATGTGCACACCTTTCCTTATCAGGTGCATGCAAATGTGTAACATTTTGTTCTAATGCTCTGTGAGCTAAGAGTTCTGCAGTATAATTAGTTTTTCCTGTAATTGTAACAGTGGCCTGAAGTCAAATGATGAAAAGGGTTGTATAAAAATGTGATAAGTCAATAATCAACAATTGTTTTGTATACTTAATGCTCATATGCTAAATACATGTGTTAATTAAGACTAAGCAGAATTACTGCCAAGGTCTGGCAGCTTTATCCTTATTACAAAATAATGGAAGGAAAACTCATATAACCATAGTATAACTGAATGTTAGCTTACTTGTGGTCATGTGTGGCTTATCAAGAATTAAGATATTATCTATGACTAACATTTTCTAACTATCAAATAAAGAGATTGAAAGATGAATTAGCTAAAAGTCCTGATTTATTATAAATTGACACCATCCAATCAACCTTATCTTTACCTACTCATAACCATCTTAGCCCCCTCCACCAACACCACTTTGAGGGTACCATTATATCACCTGCTTTGGCCCCAGTGACTGTATCAATGCTGCCTTAAAATGACCCATATCTCTTCTGTTAATGCTACAACAAACTGTGCTGCAAATTCCAGAACTCAGAGAAACAGGTCCTTATAATGATGGTGGGAGAATTTCCTCCACCATAACATTGTAGTATGAAAGTTAAGAAACTCCTCTTTCATAGGTCAGCAGAAGCACGTTTCTACATTTTATAGTATAGTAGTATCGCTATTTGAAGTGACCTTCTCCCACCTTCATTTTCTCTTCATTACTCAAAAGCCCATACACCATGAGAAGCAGGGTCAGCTTTCAATAGAGAAGCAAGGGAAAAAAAAAGGAAATGCAGGATTTCACAAAATGGAGCCAAAATTTGTTAATAAAAAATATTATAAAATGTATTAATGACACAAATACTGCCAGAAAATCACAAGTTGTTCAAAAGTTTAGTTGCTCTTTACCCCTTTCCTGACATCCGCCATACTGTTACAGTGGGTGTTGGGTCATTAAATATGGCTGCCACTCAGGACCCAACAGTAATGTTCATGATCAGAGTAGTAAAAAAAATATGAATCTCCTCAAATATGACAAATTATCGGGGTCCCATTCAGCTATTCAGCCAATAAAAAGTATGGAGACAACCCTTATTATCAGGAATAACACTTTATTAAAGATAAATACATACAATGAATAAATAAGTAGCATAAAATGAGAGACTACAGCAAGGGTGCAAGATATCAAATAACACCCAAAATACCTAGTCCCCTCCCCGCAGCTACGCAAGTAGGGATCCCCTATAAATATATAGTCAGAATACCATATCACATAAATGACAATTGTGTTCGCAATGAACAAGATGCAAAATGATGAGAAATAATTAATAATCACAAATACAATTACAGCGTAATTATAGCATAAGCAAATGATAGCAACTAACCACAATGTCATATATGTATTATGCTAAGCCACAAATGAACCACTGACGGAGGATCATAACTAACAATTAGTAATTAGTAAAGCTCACAATGAGCTGGAAGCAAAGTAATGTTTCTAAAAATAGTGACTCTCAGTGGAAGATATGGCTAATGATCTCAATACCAGATATGAAATTTTGGACCCTTTCTGTGAGATCCTGCATTTTTTTCACTCTTTCCCTTTTTTCTGTATTGAGAGCTGTTTCTGCCTCTCACTGAATGTTACTGTGTACAGGAGTATGGACTGTGTAAGAGAATGATGGTGGGGGAGGGTCACTTCAAACAGTTATATCTCAGACACTAATAAATGTACAAACTTGCTTTTGGTGTCATATGAAAGAGGGGATTTTCTTATTTCCAGAGATATCACTGGTTGAAAACACAGTGGGGATTGGGATATTTATATGTAGCTGTATATTGTATATGATTTAAAAATCCCAATCCCGACCGTGTTTTCAACCTTAGTGTCATATGAATTACTTTAATTTTACAATTCATTGCATTAGCACTACAGTGCATTGTATTAGTTATCAGACTCCCAGGAGTTCAAGATCCCTACAGGGTTTAAAAATAAAATAAAATAAAAATTCACCCCTTTCCCTAGATCAGATATAAACATAAATAAACAAACAAAAAAACACACATACTAGGTATCTCTGCATCCATAAATTCCAGAACTACAAACTTGATAACAGTGGTGCACGCCAAACTATGAGACCTTAGGACTTTGGTTTACATAAGTAATCAGAGCGTTATCTCTGGTCGTCCTTGATCTTAGTCATGTTAAATAGAGATGAGCGAATTTCTCAAAAGTTTGATTTGGCAGTTCGATTCAAAGTTCCAAAAAAATTCGCTTCGATTCGAATTACTTCATGGCGAATAAACAGCTATTTCTGGGCTACAGAGAGCCGGTGTGGGCGGGTGGGCGGCAAAATGGCGGAAGCCCTTGGATCCCACGTTCATATTTCTCTCTCTCTCTCTTGCTCTCTCTTCAGCATGGACAACTTTTATTCATGTGGAAGGATCTGCTAACAAACAAAGACACGCATACCCAATCACATCACTGGAGAATATCATGTAACTGTCTGATGTCACAAAGGTTCTTACTAAATATCCGTTACCACGAAGCATCAGGAAATCCGGAATCGTGGAGAATCGAAGATTTCCTGAAATTCGGATCGAATTCCACTTCTGCAGAATCGATTCGCTCATCTCTAATGCTAAACAACAAGATGGAAGTGTACACACTATGGTACATAGAGCACGGCCACAAATAGCTTCATGCAATGGAAAAATGCCATATTCCACGGTTAAAATGCAACATTCCTACTGGTCAGTTTCTCCGCATAAGACGCAACTGCTCCACATTAACCAATTTCGAATAACAGGCATCAGATTTATCAAGAAAATTTAGGAAAAGGGGGTTTCCCAAACAAGTGGCTAGGTAGTTGTTTAATCCTGAACTTTTTGGATCTGCATTCTGATCGTTTGATGGTCAGTTTTTTTGCATTTTATTGACCTCCTTGTAGGTTAGATATTATTCCTACTGTGATTAGGAGGGACACATAATAATAGGTACAGACGTATTGAGATGCCATTGCCTTGATTCAGAAATCTATCTATTTTCAAGTTGCTTTTGATGGCCATGTGGCTGATTTTAAACATATATTTATGGATTAAAAGTTAAGTTTTATTTCTTTATTTTGCACTTCTCACATGCTATACAGTGACTTTTAACATATCATTTTGCCTGCACAGTGAACTCCGTAAAAAGCGACACCTATAAGGATGTTGTACAAATGCAGTTTTTCTCTAATTGCACCCCATTCTGAATTTCTTTCAGCTTTCCAGTACATCATATGGCACCACTATGAAGTGCAATTTGTCCTACAAAAATGATGCCCTCATATGGCTCTGTGTATGGAAAAATAAAAAGTTGTGAGGGCATGGAGTGAAAAACAAAAATCGAGAAATCCTACAAATAACTCTATGGCTCTATACTACAGAGTTTCACTAACCACATGTGACTCTCTATGTTGCTTCTTTTGGCATACAGATGTACAACACAGTCTTAAGAATTTTGAATTATGGCTTTGTATGAAGTCATAATGTGACTGGATATGAGCACTAATCCAGAGTTGTAACATGCATGTTTTTTATTACAGTGGCTGGGTACATCATATCTGTTACAAGCATATGTGGATCCCAACCAAATGTGTTCTGAGAATATGATAAACTGAATGGTCATCAAAGTCCCTTGAATGCCGGACCCTGCAACATATTTACAATATTCTACCAAATGGTCTATAGGCGACATAGGGGATGGTCTGGGCACCTGCAATCCAAGCTACTCTAAATGTTGCTTTACTGTTGCTCTAGTGGAGATATAATAGTGCCTAGAAATGAATTGTGTCTTTATATACTACACCATCAGTGACACTGAATGGTACATACTATATGTTTTGATGCAAATATATTGCCGGCATTGCCATAATATGAAGGGGGCTTCATACAGCTTAGTTTAGAAATCTGTTGCCATGATTTCTCTGCAATCCCATGTACAGTCATTGTATTAACAGCCTTACTAGTAAGTAAGAGTAAATTCTTGTCATGGTTGCCTGCATTCTAACTATGATGGAAATTTGAGAGCAATGCCTCAGTGCTTTTAAAAGTGTCATGTTTGGAGATGATAAGCCAGAAGGCTAAGGCAGTAAGTCATGGTAGTTTATTATTTAGCTTAAGAGGTGAAAATGACAAAAACACACTGACACACAGCACTGCCGATTGCAGCATATTTAAGATAGATCTGTGTGTTTTGTTGCCAAGAATTCTTCATTTAGAGGTTCGTTGTGCAGTGCTGACTTGATACGTTCTGCTTTCAAAGTCTAGAAATCTGAGGCTTCTGAGAAAGCAAAGGACATCAGGTAGTATAATTTCTGCAAGACTATACTTTCAGTCATAAAATGACTTCTTATGATAAATATTGTGTATATTTTTTTTTTATTAAATCTTTTTTAATTACAAATCTTAAAAGAAACAATCAATGTAAACACATTCCAATACCTAAATAATTCTTCCCATATATACATGACAATAAAGGAAACAATCACAAATATATTTTAAGAGGTTATGCCAGGAAATATGTAAGATAAATTGTTGACTGGTGGGGTTCTGACCACTTAGAACCCCACTGATCCTGAGAACAGGGAGTGTTTTACACCCATTGTGAATGTTGTTGCAGGAATACCCCCACTCCTATTCACTTCACTGGGAGCACCAGAGATATCTGATGTACTGTACATGTCTGTGGGGGAATGTCTGTGTCCACCGGTGATGTGCTGGCATTTTATGGGATTTACAATGGGGTTAAAACACCCAATATTCTGAGGATCAGTAAGGATCTCAGTGGTTGAACCCCATGATCAGCAATTTATTCTCTATCCTGTGGACAGAGAATAAATATTTTTTGTGTGGTTAACTCTTCTTATTCCTCATCAGTACCCCTCCCAAGAAATATCAATACAATAAAAGAAAAGAAAGTGTATTACAACAAACCCAAACCTCACCATTCCCTGAATCCACATCTGCCAAATCCCCTCCCACATAAGTAAAAACTTTTCCTTTAAAACTTTATTTTTTTATACTATCTAACCCTAAGAACCAATGCTCCCCACTCTGAAATGTCAGGGTCTTATCTGTCCCCACTCTGAAATGTCAGGGTCTTATCTGTCTTCCATTTTCTGGCAGTCAATAACTTTCAAATAAAACTTGCAGAATTGGCGCCATATGCTTTTGTGCAACGTAGATCCTACCAAATCATCCATACACTGCAAGATCGCCAATAAAAGTATCCTAGTAAGAGACATTTTAATTTTCATCACGCCTCCGAGAACATCACTATCCAGAATAATTTAGGTAGGCCCAAATCTGAAGATAAATACCCACCATTGGGGAATGACGCTTTCAGCAATTTTAGTTATCCCAGAATCCAATTTAATGAAGCTGAAAAGGAGGAAAATACAGCTGGTATAAAACATTGAAGTCTAGAACTTGATGATTTAGACTAACTGAAACCTTCTTGTAATTATTATAACTATGCACCCATTTCTTATGTGAAATTGGCCCCAAGACCCTAACCCATTTATTTTGAAGCTTCAAAAAAATTCTCCCAAAAACACCACTAACAATCTTATATAATCTTGAACAAGTTCTCTTAGCTAATATGTAATTTTTTAAGTGTTTTAGTATGTCATGAGGTAAATTGTAGACGAAGTTTACTCTCATCCACCATTTTAGAATATGCGGGACATACTGTGATTGATTATAAGACCATGTTTTAGCATTTGGTTTGCTATATCACAGAGAACTTTAACTTTCATTCACTAAAGAACAGTTTTATAAAGTAGCGGAATTATTTGCATAGGTACATAGTTACAGATGTGCCCTCCCTTACCTTTTCTCTTGGCTAAACAAGTATAGATATAGTATGCGTGAAAATATTAGCAGCTTTTCACAATACGATTTCACAAAAAATATCCTATTTTTATACCTATTATAAGTCATTATTATTACATTAATTATTGCTGGTCCAAACTCCAGACGGGTCCTATTCCTGTCTGATTTGTGGCCTATGCTCAATAAATGAAATGAATGTGTCCATGGAAGAGGGTACAGATGGCACACAGATATCATCCATGTGCCATCTCCTGACAAACCCCTACATGCATGCATTCACGTGCATGTAGCCTTAACCTGATTTTCACTCTGAAGTCTATCTTCTATATCCATCTCTAGATGTACTGCAGGTCACTTGTCTATAGAAGTTTATGGAGGGGGGACAAAAATGACTGAGCAGAAACTGAGGGAGACAGAAGCAGAGGCACTGGCTTAGATCTTATTCACATGTTACATACCCCATCTCCTAGATCATAAATAAAATAAATTGAAAAATGGCAAGTGGGGGGGGGGGGACAAGAAGAACTGAGCAGGAACTGAGGGAGACAGAAGCAGAGGCACTGGCTCAGACCTTATCCACATGTCCCATCTTCTACCTGGTAGAAACATGACACTGGGGGCAGCCTGATGGGGACATGAAACTGTGGGGACAAACTGAGGGGGAGATGACAGTGGTGGAGGACATGATACTGTTTGGGCAACCTGACAGTGGACATTATGAGGTGCATTATATTGTATGGGGCCACTAGGGAGGCATTATACTGTGTGAGAGCCACTAAGAGGCGTTATATTATGTGGGGACCATTGAGGGGGCATTATAATTTGTACAGGTCAGGTATTTCTAAGTGGTGGTGATAGGGGGGCCCACTTATGAAACCTTTGCACAGGGCCCACCAATGTGTTAAAACGACCTTGCTTATAATACTGTTTTCTGTCACATAATGCTGTATATTGTATAGTCCATAAAGAAGTTCTTGAATAGTTTTCCCACAGTGGATGTTATGCTTATTGGTCTATATTTACCTGGGGAAGACCTAGACCCCTTTTTGAAAATGGGCATCAGTTTTCCCTTGTGACAGCCCATTGGCACTATACCAGTCACCAGAGACTCTAAATATGAACGAGGCGCAGCAATTACTGATCTGAGTACAGTAATGACCTACAAAATTTAATTTACATATTTGTGGTTTGTTTTCTTAATGATGCATGGAGAGAAGATAAATTATATGATGTGAAAAAGAAGATTATAACCATGTACAATCTTTAGGGATTATGTAAATCATAAGGTCGTTCACTGCTTACCAAACTTATAAACACACAAAACATATTAGTGATACAGTATACAGTATAGGTGAAGCCCTACTATAGTGTTCTAGTATGTAAGTAAGTACATTTAAAATAGCTGATGTGCATGTGTCATGGATCCAGAATCCAGGATCCATAGCAATTGTGACTTTGATCACACATATATTTATGCTTCACTGTCCATAATACTTCGATACATTATTACATTTAATAAGACATGCTATAAAAAGAAACCAAAGTGCATAAAATAAACTGCTGCATCTGACCTCTGTTAACCAGCTCAGGTCCGGGCTGTTTGCCAAGGTTCAAGACTGGATATATTTTCAGGTTTTTTCGTATTTGGGGCTTTGAAGGTTATAACACCTTTTCTCCTTTGGGTTATTTAAATAATTTTTGCATGTTTATTCAGGGATAAATAGGCCTTGGTTTTTATGTTGTTTTTTAATTTTTCGGTGTTTTTTCTGTATTTTAATATCATAGAAAATGTAAAGAAAAAGGAGGGAATATGTATCTGTTTTTCACATTTCATGTGTTTTTATTAATGCACAAAATGCTCAAAATTTTTATGTAGGTGACGCTTGTGTCATGGGGGGCTAGAACCTTTGAAGTGGGTGTGGCAGAGGAGTTTCTTTTACACTTTATTTTTTTGTCTTTTCATTTATTTATTTTTTTTACACATTGTGACCCCATGAGGTCATAATAGATCTTGGGAGGCTTTTTTTGTGCTGAAGACACGTAGTTAACCAATAGTGGATCTGCAGGCATCATGGAGGTCACTTCTTATTTGCTTGCATATGCCTCCTAATTTGACTATAGTGGTGACATAGGCTCTTGACATTTTGGTAAGTATGTTAGTAAATGGAAATTGTTTCTCTTTATTATAGAAACTGAGAAA
This sequence comes from Leptodactylus fallax, assembly GCA_947044405.1. Lineage (NCBI taxonomy): Eukaryota > Metazoa > Chordata > Amphibia > Anura > Leptodactylidae > Leptodactylus > Leptodactylus fallax. The sequence continues at coordinate 2,226,936 of CAMRHE010000150.1, forward strand.
AAAATAAGTACGTTAAAGTCAGCTCTAGGTCTATTCTACACCTGTTTTTGTGAAAATAAACTATAACTGGAGGCACTGCTTAAGATACATGGAGAAGATAACTGGGGCAGAATTGTTTCAAGAGGGCATGAAACTCATTCACACTTATTTTCCACAGATAGGGTCAACAATGCAATAATAAAAAAATACCTTAACATAGGTTCCTGTGTCTATTGTATCTGTGCCGTGATGTATTGCAGGTGCTTGGGTACTGTAAGCTGCCATTCTTTAAAGAGGTTGTAAAAGGTTTAACATTTATTTCATATTTCTCTGACCACTGGCACCAACCCTGCTGATAATTATAAAGAAGGGGCTTGGTTGCAAAACCTTAACGCTTAACATTGCTGGTGAATCTACTGCTAAAACATGGCATATTCCATAGATCGGGCACCTCCTTGCAAATAAATGGGTCAAGTAAAAACAATTGATCTTCTTGGGTCCTGACCCACTTTTTGTGATCTGTTATGATGTGAAGAGAATTTCTTAATTAAAGAAATTTCCCTTTTGTTATTTGGGACTTTGTATGGACATATTTTCTTTTATAGTGATTAGAGCTGTCTACTGAAACTTAGGTCAGTTGTTAAACTGGTAATTTTTTTTCTTGCTGGCTAGTATCAAAGATCATTGAACATGTAAAAAAAAAAATTAAAGCCACACAGTAAGACGATTGAAAATTAATGAAAAAAAAATTCCTTGTCAAACTTAAAGAGTTTTTCTGTTCCCAAATCAAGTTTTCATAGTGATGACCCTATCCACAGGATAGACTCCAGATGCTGGAAACTGTTAGTGCAGTGGTGCAGCAGCCATGCATAGTGGTGCTTCTGAGGAACTTGAGCTCTGCTCCTATTACTTGAATAGAAGAGACTGTTGCAACAATTTATCTGTGTATTGTCCAGATCCTATGAATAGGTTATCAGTATGAAAACTCGATTTGGGGTTGGAAAACTCCTTTAAGCGGTAAGCAAGGTAAAAGAAGTGATATGGCTTGGTCACTACTTAAAGAGGTTATCCAAAGATGCACAGACAAGTCATACTTGGAAGATGGGATCCTCACTTATGTCAAGTATAAAAATGATCTGGAGGTAAAAAAATGGCCAAAAATATGTAATTATCTAATTTTCAACTCTTTCCATTGATTTTAAAACAAGCATCTCTCCATTAAAGGGGTGTACCCACAAAAGACATATATGGCATATACACATGATATACTATAAATGTCTGATTGATGTAGGTCCCACCTCTGGTACCAGTACCTATGTTTAACATGAACCCCTTCAGACTCCAGCCCGTAGCTAACCCTCACCTCCTCCATGCTCAAAGTCAAATCCAGAGAAACTAAGAAGTACATACAGGTATGGATATATCAATGAATTGGTTAAAGATTCCTACTTGTCTTAAAATCAATTCAACACAATATTACAACATGATAACAAGATTCCTGAAAGACTGCAACTCAACCTCATCCACTGAGTGGTCACACCAAGACACAAATATTATATCATATGATTTTTGTGTTAACTTGTTATGAAACCATGTTGTGTTTAGAAAGGATGATGAGCTTGTTATATAGATATGTGGACATGCCAGGCCAAGAGGACAGGTTAAGGAGGACACATCTGTACATACAGGTCCCAGAGGTAGGATGTCTTAAGAGTATGACCCTTATGGAATGACTGATCAGCTCTGTCAGCACCTTATATTATCCATGTCACAGTAAGTACGCAATCAAATAGTAATTGACAGGGTCACCATATATTTCATATGATAATATGCATCTGACTATAATAGGCACCCCAGGTTTTGGCAAGAAAAATTAGGAAAAAATATTTCATAATAATTTAACCTTCCATGGTGGTCAAATGGAGAAGTGGGGACAATGTCTCTAACTGGCATGCTAGGGAAGATAAAGTTAGTTAATAGTTGAAAGATAAGTCGCACATACACGAAAGGGCATTAGTGGCCTCCACATGGTATAATGTCTCCACACAATATAATGGAGAATATGTGTGGGGGCACTAACATGGCATTATACCATTAGGGGGTACTAAGGAGCATTACACTGTGTGGAGGCAATGAGAGCAATATTCTCTGTGAGGGCACTAATGTAGCATTATACTGAGTGGGAGCTATAAAGAGCATCATACTGTGCAGGGAGCACTATCATGGTATTAAACTCTGTAGGGTGCACTAATAAGATATTATACTGAGTGGGGGCAATGAAGATCATTATACTATGTGGGGGCATTCATGTGCCATTACACTGTTAAGGGGCAATAAGGAGCATTATACTGTGTGGGGAGCACTAATAAGGCATCATACTGTACGGGGGAGCATTATAATGTGTTGGGGCATTAAAGAGGATTATATTGTGTGGGGATCACCATTAGTGCCCCACACAGCATATGAGTCTTGAGTGTGCTCTGCAGCCGCTTTATAAGAGCTTCTTCCAATCATTAAGATAGTGGCTGGCTCTGCTGGAACCCCCATACTTCAGACTATAAGATACAGTCAATTATTAGCAATGTTTCTCCTTTCCAAAAAGGAATTAATTAAAAAAAATACAATTGACAGTATAAAGGCACTCAACAGAGGTTGTCCTCAATAACACGGTAGTGTAATTTGAAGTTCCTTGTGTCTCCTATGGAACTGAGGCACTTTGTGTGCCATTGCATTGGCTCTAACCCTACATGTGGATACCTTTGGTATTTGTTTCTGTAATGTACTAACAAAAGGAAGGAGTACATGTTCATCATATGTTGTAAAGAGGTTAATCTATAAATAACATTGTGAATTACATAAAACTGCTCAAGGCTACAGAAAAATCTAATAAAACATTATTTGATCTATATCAGCAATGTTGCTGTGCTGTATATTTGTGGCATGTTGTGTAATGTCAGCAGCTCTGTATTGCTGATAAATATCTTCCTCTTACTATTAGGATTAAGAGTCATTTTCAAGATTATGCTTTTGAGGTAGATTTTCTGGTTAAGTGTTCTGTTTCAAACTGTATTGTGTGATTTTTAATGAAATGACACATTTAGAGTAAAACAAATCTAGGGCTGAAGAGCCAACATTCCCTGTCATAATGCTACTGAAAACTTGATAACTATTCTTATAATTTGCTCTCCCCTTTCTGAATTTCCTACCCAGACACCAAGTATCTGTGTTTATATGAAGTTAGAGAGTACCTGGGGATTTCAGCTCAGAATAAATAGCATATCAATAATAATTGATCTAGTGCCTACTTATATATGCATTATTTAACAATTATTTTAATTGACGTCAAGTATTTATTTATCTGTACGCATATAATTTAAGAATAATTGAAAGCAGTTGACACAGAAGAGGATATTGTAATGTTACAGAGGTATTTAGGGAAGCTGGAAACTTGGGCAGGGAAATTGTATACGCGTTTTAATGTGGATAAATGTAAAATTATGCACCTGGGCTATGGAAACCAGTTTTACAATGAAGTATTAAATAATAATATTCTGGGTAAAACTACTGCCAAAAAAGATATTGGTAGACAGTAAACCCTAACTTTAGCAACCAGTGCCAGGCAGCTGCTGCCAAGGCAAATAAAACATGGGTCATATCAAGAGAGGAAGAGATGCTCAAGAGAAGAATATGTAGGAAGCATAGCTAAACTGGTGCGGGTACAGAGAAGGGCGACCAAGGTCAGTGAGGGGATGGGTGGATTAGAGTATAAAGACTATCAAATAGATGATCAAACTTAATGTTGTCCAGTTTGAAAAAGAGACAGCTTAGGGGTAACCTGATTATGATGTACAAATACATCAGTAGAAACTGCAGAAATCTTTACAGTGATCTCTTTAAACCAATGCCTGTATCTATGACAAGGGGGCATCCTCTATATGCAGAGGTACAAAGGTTTCACTATATACATAGGCAGAGCTTTTTTACAGTAAGAGACTATGGAACTCACTGCCACAAAATGTGGTGATGTCTGATAACTTTCTTTACTTTTCTTTGTGACTCTCTCTTTGTCTCACAAAAGTCCTAAAAAGTCATTATCGGAACCCACTCTGTGAGGTGTCCAGTCTATCTAGTGGCACAGGCAGGATCATTGCTCTGAGGCCCATATAACATATCCTCAAATCCTAGTCTGGCACACACTCCCCTGCTTTATCAGTCAAAATAGGGGTAGTCTTCTTCCTCCTGCCTATTACTTGTGTGCAGTCTGGGCTGTACATTTTGTAGCGCTCCCAATGCAATGCTTTACATGCAATAGAAGACTTTGTGCTTTTAGTTGCTTTTCCTGAACAAATGTTCATTAATGCTCTGATGTCCACTGTGCTTCTGTTCCTTCTGATGTTTTCTTGCCAGTGAAGATTTGATTCATGCACTCTTTTTTGTTGGCTTACATTGAACTATATTTGTCAATTGAGCTCAGCAAAGCACAATGGCCCACATTTAGTAAGACTGGTATTTGTTATGTCAGTCTTCTATGGACAGGTGGCTTTCTTCCTAAAAAAATTCAGCCAAATAATTTGAGACCACATCCACTCTATGAAGGATACATCTGCTTTTCTCTGTTTTTCTCTTTTCAAATTTGAATAGTGACAAGAAAAGTCACAAATTTGTGTGCAAATATGTGAGCGCCATCATTTGTGTCTTTTTAAGACACAGTTTATGCCAACAGCTGCTGAAAATGAATTAAAAAATGTGGCACAATGTATGAATGTTGCATTAACACAGTGTTTTTGGCTGCTGTGGAAACGCAGCACAAAAAAAAAAAAATGCATCATTTTACAGTACCAGCAAGTGAATGAGATTTTGCCTAATCTCATTTACACATTACAGAAAATAAGAGCAGCTGCTTTTTTTCAAAATGTGTGTTTTTTTTTTTTTTTAAAACACAGCTTCTTCATTTTAGCTGTGGATTCAGAGAAGGAAAAAAGCAAAGAAAAAAGCAGCAAAAACGGAAAGAAAAATGCTGTGGTTCACTAAGTGGGGCCTTAGCCTAAAAGTTATTCTTAATCTTGATCAGACTTTTTGCACTAATGTTATAAAGATAGGTTGAGTAAAACTATTAAGGATTCTTCCATGTTCATGTTGTATAGAAGGACTGCAAATTATGAAGCATACTGACATGTTTATTGCAGATTGCGGATCAGTATTTGCGGACAGTAAAAACCACTAGGGACGTGTGCTGAGGTCTAAGATACTTTGTGTGCATATATTGGTGCATCCATAATAAAACATATAATAGGTTGTTTGTAAAAGCTGATTCTCTGGTCACATAGAATTTTATGGGTTCTGTTTTACAGATCTATATTATCATCTGAATATATAATATAACCATCTACATAAGCTAATGAATAAAACAAAGTTAAAAAAGTCATAGGTAAAATGGAGTGCATAGTGCCTGGCAACTAAAAAATATAATGTTGAGATGTGACATCTTTTAACTTTTCTCAAATTTAGTTAAAGGGGTTTTACATGATAGCAAGTTAAAGTTACCATACAACAAAATACAGTGGGGAAAAAAAGTATTTAGTCAGCCACCAACTGTGCAAATTCTCCCTCTTAAAAAGATGAGAGAGGCCTGTAATTGTCATCATAGGTAGACCTCAACTATGAGAGACAAAATGAGAAAACATATCTAGAAAATCACATTTTCTGATTTTTTAAGAATTTATTTGCAAATTATGATGGAAAATAAGTATTTGGTCACCAACTAACAAGCAAGATCTCTAGCTCTCACAGACCGGTAACTTCTTCTTTAAGAGGCTCCTCTGTCCTCCACTCATTACCTGTAGTAATAGCACCTTTTTGACATTGTTATCAGTATAAAAGACACCTGTCCACAACCTCAAACAGTCACACTCCAAACTCCACTATGGTGAAGACCAAAGAGCTGTGGAAGGACACCAGAAACAAAATTGTAGACCTGCACCAGGCTGGGAAGACTGAATCTGCAATAGGCAAGCAGCTTGGTGTGAAGAAATCAACTGTGGGAGCAATAATTAGAAAATGGAAGACATACAAGACCACTGATAACCTCCCTCGATCAGGGGCTCCACGCAAGATCTCACCCCGTAGGGTCAAAATGATCACAAGAACGGTGAACAAAACTCCCAGAACCACACTGGGGGACCTAGTGAATGACCTGCAGAAAGCTGGGACTAACATAACAAAGGCTACCATCAGTAACACACTACGCCACCAGGGACTCAGATCCTGCAGTGCCAGATGTGAAGCCAGTACATATCTGGGCCCATCTGAAGTTTGCTAGAGAGCATTTGGATGTTCCAGAAGAGTATTGAGAGAATGTCATATGGTCAGATGAAACCAAAGTAGAACTGTTTGGTAGAAACACAACTCGTCGTGTTTTGGAGGAGAGTGAATGCTGAGTTGTATCCAAAGAACACCATACCTACTGTGAAGCATGGGGGTGGCAACATCATGCTTATTGGCTGTTTCTCTGCAAAGGGACCAGGGCGACTGATCCGTGTACATAAAAGAATGAATGGGGCCATGTATCGTGAGATTTTGAGTGCAAACCTCCTTCCATCAGCAAGGGCATTGAAGATGAAATTTGGCTGGGTCTTTCAGCATGACAATGATCCCACGCACACCACCAGGGCAACGAAGGAGTGGCTTCGTAAGAAGCATTTCAAGGTCGTAGAGTGGCCTAGCCAGTCTCCAGATCTCAACCCCATAGAAAACCTTTGGAGGGAGTTGAAAGTCCATGTTGCCCAGCGACAACCCCAAAATATCACTGCTCTAGAGGAGATCTGCATGAAGGAATGGGCCAACATACCAGCAACAGTGTATGCCAACCTTGTGAAGACTTACAGAAAACGTTTGACCTCTGTCATTGTCAACAAAGGATATATAACAAAATATTGAGATGAACTTTTATTATTGACCAAATACTTATTTTCCACCATAATTTGCAAATAAATTATTTAAAAATCAGACAATGTGATTTTCTGGATTTGTTTTCTCATTTTGTTTCTCATAGTTGAGGTCTACCTATGATGTCAATTACAGGCCGGCCTCATCTTTTTAAGTGGGAGAACTTGCACAATTGGTGGCTGACTAAATACTTTTTTTTCCCCACTGTAATATTTCCGCTACTGAAGGGGTGAGCAAACTGATTTGTAATGAGTTGACTTAATTACAGATTTTTAAAAAATTTCATAATAAGCTTAATAAGTGGAAGGTGCGTAAACATAAGAAGCATCCATACTCACCTTTCCTGGGCTTTAACTCACCTCTTCTGGCCCCATAAATGACATCAGAGACCCCGGGGTCACGTGGGGCTCACCGATGTGACAAATACTACTTAATTTTTTAAAATTTCAGGGAACTGCAGATTACTTAGGTTCCTGTGTAAAAACTAACTGACTTTATGATCTACAGTATTTGTGTCCATTAATGCATTATATGCATGCTATGATTATTACATGTCACTTTTCACAAGTGAAGAGAATCATATCATCATATCCTTCTGTACTACTTCTTATGCTTACCCTATCCTTTAGAGACACCCGTTTCTGCTTCTTGGCTAATAGGCTTTTGATGAGGCAATTTCAGATCTGCTCTGAGATTTATTATAAATTTTAATTTGCTCTGTTTATTTAATGAAACTCATTGTGACTAATCTTCATTTTCGAGCTAGTAATAAAAAATAAAAATAAAAAAAGAGAATGGTGTTGTTTAATTAAAATTAACGACCTTCATGCAAGGAAAATAATTTGAACAATCAAATAGTAGAGCATCCAAGCACATTTCGGAAACATTTCCAGTTCACAAGAAAAGCTAAACTTTAGTCCAATGTTTAAAGCAATGAATTCTTAATTATCTCTATTCTGTGTTTTGCCTACGTTTTCCTAAACCAAAACCTTGCTTACATAACAAAAGGACAAGTGTCATAAGGCTTTCCTTAATTCCTTTCTTCCATTTAGGTTCCATTTGTGAAACACAAAAGAATAAATGCAGCCATGTCTCCTACCAGAAGTTTAAAAGTGACCAGAGAGCGGACAGTCCTATGCACGCCATATGATGCTGGACTCACAATTTAAATGACAGAAATTTGGCTGTTTTTTTCCACTAGGTGAAGCTTAATGTAAAATGGTATATTATGGAGTTCAATATGAACATTGCTTTTTTTTTTTTTTTTTTTTTACAAATCATGTAAAAAGTGTTTAACCGCAGTATAATTTACAGCTTACTAATGTACAGTCTGTGGCTATATGCCTTTCTGATCCAGTCTTGCATACAATACCCCGTAAAGATTATCTCCCATATTCTGAACCCATAGTTATCTCCCCTCTCACCAACACTAATGTGTCATCACACATTCTGTCTTCTTGTCTCCATGCTATCTCCATATTTGCCAAGCTCTTCTCCATCTCTGTCTCTGGAAGGGTGTGATTCGCATGCTATCCTTCTTTATCTTTCCTTTGGGCTCAATATATCCTGAGATGTGTTGTGTGAAATTATAAGCTTTTTAATAAACTATAAAATTAGTCACTATGTCACTGTGGATTTGATAGACCTTTGTGGGACAGGCCAGTCTTGTAAAGGAACATAAATAACAGACTTTATATGTCATTGTATTTTATTAAGTCTCTGTATTGATATCCTATTATAGCAGGTACTGTCATATTGTTTTGATATTTTCCTGAAAGAAAACTCAATAAAACAATTGTCTAAAACATAATTTTTGTAATATTCACTGCAATACTGTAATGAGATGTATAGCCTATTTGTATCTATATGCAACTTGTCAAGACTTTTCCTACTAAGTTGCATTATCATATTGAATTTGATAAATTTAAGTTAAGGTATTGATGGACATATCTGGATTTCTTTTATTAAAAAATAATTGTACCAGAGCAGTGTTTAGTGTCTTGTCTGTGGAGAAAGGAAGTTATTACTTTACTTGATACCATATAATAGAGGTACATGAGGATAGCTGTGAATAGAGGCTGTGTCTGTGAGATTGAAGAAGAATCATGGGAACTGTATTCTTTTACATTTGATAATCCCACCCACAGCAAGCCTTGGTAATATGAAAACAACTGTGCAGAAACCAGCTGGGCAAGATGGTAAAAATTAAAAATATCTACAATGTACTTCTTAGCTATCTGGGCATCACATAGGATAGAAATCTCATGACAGAGTATCTTCTCATGTCACAAATCCATTATTCCAGAGTCACTTCCTTTTATGTCACCTGTGTTCTGTCTAAAACATTACAGAACTTTCAAAACAATTTAGCCAAAATAATTTCAACATGTTTTGTGAATTTAACATAAAATGTTAGGATTGTGCCTATGAAAATATGCCTACAACTTTGGACTGCAGTATAATAGGTGCTATAACTCTTAATTAAAGATTATAATAAAGTTATTTGCACAGTAACTCAACTTTATAGCTGTGTAGGTTATGTATGTACAATGTAATCTAACACTATGACCCTAATTTGGTGATCTTAAACATACGTATTAAAATGATTTTTCCCACTAATATCGCTCCTAGATGTTCGATTGCTGGGGGTCTGACCTTTGGAATCACCACCGATTATGAGAGAAGGCTCCCTGAGTGCCTCATATGGATGTGTTTCATTCACTGCTGTGGGACTGGCAAAGATCTCTGTTATGATAGTTCTGTATTATTGAATGGATTGGTGGCTACATATGCAAACTATTTTTCCATTTATATGAAATACTGAGGAACCCCCTTTTCTACATCTCTGAGGGTCTGATCACTGGATTGAGGAAGGTTACTAGTGGGAAAATCTCTTATGGAAATTTAAGGGGATTTCTTGAAGACTTGAGATGAGACTCCATAGTCACACTTGGCAGCATAGTAACTCAGTGGTTAGCACTGTTTCCCTGCAGTACTAGGATCCTGGGTTTGAATTCAACCAGGGGCAACATCTGTGTAGTGTTTGTATATATGGTATTGGGATGAGTCTCTGTATGGCAACCACTGACTCCACACTTTGAGTCCTTTGTGTGAGAAAAGCATATTACAAATATGTTTGTCACTTCTCATTTTTACACCCCTTGTCACTTCTATATACTTTATACTTGTTCATAGGTATCATTTAGAGCTAGAAATCAAGGCTAAGAAATATATTTTCTTTACAGAAATTTACACTTAGAACTACAAAGTAAAAATAAATAAATATCTTGGAAAAATGTATGACGGGGAGATACGCTTAATTTTGGCTTTCTTACTATCTACATCTAAATTTTATTGCTATTACCATTGTATAATTAGTTTTGCTAACATTTTAGCTTTATAGATATTCACTATTAGCCAACCTTACATTAGCTCATTGCTCTTTCAAAATCACCTAATTAAATTTTAATTGCTCATTATTATTTAATGTATAGAGTAGAATGCAGATACTGTTATAATAGAATAACTACAATATAAAGGAGTATTGAAAAGAAACAGAAATGTGTTTAAATTGATAACTGACTTAGATGAATGAATTAAGATGAACAGTTTCTTAATGTCTTTGTACCATTTGTCATACGATTATGAAACTGGTTCTGTGTAGTCAGAACAAAGCTCCACAAATGTAGAGCATGGGCTCAGCTGCTTTATCTGCATCGTCTGCAGCAGGTGTCAGCTCTAACATACGGCTAAGATTCTGTTGCCACAGATCAGATCCGAGATAATGCTGATCTTGGAGATTTATCATCTTGAATGCAGTGGTCAATAGTAGCCATATCTTCTAAATAGCTGGACAGGGGGAGGATGTTCACTCAGTCACCCTATGTTTTTCAAATTCCAAAAGGTGGCCATGACAGTGAAAATAAGGTATAACATATTGTCATGTACAGTGGGGAAAAAAGTATTTAGTCAGCCACCAATTGCGCAAGTTCTCCCACTTAAAAAGTTGACAGAGGCCTGTAATTGACATCATAGGTAGACCTCAACTATGAGAGACAAAATGAGAAAACAAATACAGAAAATTACATTGTCTGATTTTTTAAGACTTTATTTGCAAATTATGATGGAAAATAAGTATTTGATCACCTACAAACAAGCAAGATTTCTGGCTCTCACAGACCTGTAACTTCTTCTTTAAGAGGCTCCTCTGTCCTCCACTCATTACCTGTAGTAATGGCACCTGTTTGAAATTGTTATCAATATAAAAGACACCTGTCCACAACCTCAAAAAGTTACACTCCAAACTCCACTATGGTGAAGACCAAAGAGCTGTGGAAGGACACCAGAAACAAAATTGTAGACCTGCACCAGGCTGGGAAGACTGAATCTGCAATAGGCAAGCAGCTTGGTGTGAAGAAATCAACTGTGGGAGCAATAATTAGAAAATGGAAGACATACAAGACCACTGATAACCTCCCTTGATCAGGGGCTCCATGCAAGATCTCACCCCGTGGGGTCAAAATGATCACAAGAACGATGAGCAAAAATCCCAGAACCACACGGGGGGGGGGGGGGGCTAGTGAATGACCTGCAAAAATCTGGGACTAACATAACAAAGGCTACCGTGAGTAACACACTACGCTGCCAGGGACTCAGATCCTGCAGTGCCAGACATGTCCCCCTGCTTAAGCCAGTACATATCGGGCCCATCTAAAGTTTGCTAGAGAGCATTTGGATGTTCCAGAAGAGTATCGGGAGTATGTCATATGGTCATATGAAACCAAAGTAGAACTGTTTGGTAGAAACACAACTCGTCGTGTTTGGAGGAGAGTGAATGCTGAGTTGCATCCAAAGAACACCATACCTACTGTGAAGCATGGGGGTGGCATGAAAGAATGAATGGGGCCATGTATTGTGAGATTTTGAGTGCAAACCTCCTTCCATCAGCAGGGGTATTTAAGATAAAACGTGGCTGGATCTTTCAGCATGACAATGATCCCAAGCAAACCACTAGGGCACTCGTAAGAAGCATTTCAAGGTCCTGGAGTGGCCAAGTCAGTCTCCAGATCTCAACCCCATAGAAAACCTTTGGAGGGAGTTGAAAGTCCGTGTTGCCCAGCGACAACCCCAAAATATCACTGCTCTAGAGGAGATCTGCATGGAGGAATGGGCCAACATACCAGCAACAGTGTGTGCCAACCTTGTGAAGACTTACAGAAAACTTTTGACCTCTGTGATTGCCAACAAAGGATATATAACAAAGTATTGAGATGAACTTTTGTTATTGACCAAATACTTATTTTCCACCATAATTTGCAAATAAATTCTTTAAAAAAATCAGACAATGTGATTTTCTGGATTTGTTTTCTCATTTTGTGTCTCATAGTTGAGGTCTACCTATGATGTCAATTACAGGCCTCTCTCATCTTTTTAAGTGAGAGAGCTTGCACAATTGGTGGCTGACTAAATACTTTTTTTCCCCACTGTAGTATTGCAGTGTGTATTATAAAAGCTATAAAATAATCCCATTATCAAGTCCCATACTGAGATCAAATATCTTTTATTTATTTATTTTTTTAAATCTAAAATACATGAAAAACCATCAAGAAACAGATATTCTTACCTTATTGTAAAGAAATATATGTACACATAAAAAGACAACAAGAAACAAGTACAGAGTTATTTCTTTGTTATACCTTTCTCAAGAACAGGAATAAAATGTAATCAATAAGTTTTATGTACCCCAAAATGGTACCAATGAAAATTGAAACTTTTACAAACAAGCCCTCATAAAGTTCCACAGACTGTGTAAATAAACACAAAAACATATCATTTTTAAAGTGTTTTCATTGTGCAAAAGTAGTAAAATAGGAAATACTATATACATTTGGTATTTCCTTGCTACTGGAGGGTGCAAGTTGTTGATGGTCCAAATGAAGGCAGGCTGGGACAGGGATGAGGTTGCATAAACCTTAAAACTTTTATTGCAACCTTTTGTATTTTTAATGCTTGGATATTGGACTTTAGATATTTGCCACTTGGTGGGAAATATCATTTTCAACATTATACGATACTCTATAGTCTGTTATATCTATGTCATTGTAAATGTCCATAGGTTGCATTTTTTTTATATAAATTTCCTACTTTATTCAGTAAAGTAAAACTTTCATTGTACATATACTACATATACTGTACACATAGAAGGGTGAAAACATTATAAATTTTACAGTAACAAGATATAAATCTACACATGCAGCATAGATAGAGTACTATTACATTGAAATCATATCACAAGGCATTATGGGAAAGGAGCTGGGGAGCTCATGCACCCTCTATTTGATGTAACAGATCCTCAATTTGCTTTTGACTCACCGAGCCTTGAGACAGCAAAAGGGATCTTAGCCAAGCCAATTTCACTTATCTGCATACAGCGCTGTTTCCGGATTGTTTTCCTTCATCAGTACAGAGCAAAGTGAATTGGCTGGCTTAGTGGGAGGCAATGAGTGGGTTAGGGACTAGAATCTCTCACATTGAGGAGAAATCATTGAAATCATATACATGAAATACTCAAAGTATTCTTCTCTGAACTCTATGGAGGTTTTATCTTCCCTGCTTAACCACATAGCCCCTCCTCCATCATCATCTGTAGAAAATCCACCCACAAGTGCACGCAAACAGCCAATAACATCAGTCTCCATCTAACACCTCTAGAAATCCAAGTATGCATCACTAACACTACACTGGTCCTACTGACCATAGTTCTACTCCATAGCTGTAAGAAGAACTATATAAACACTTAGGATTGTAGCAACAATCACTTGCTCATACAGTAGGGCAGCATGCAACACCTGGTCACACTACGAGTACATGTACATCTCCAATGTTATCCAAGGTATTCACAGGTCCCTAGACTCACATGGTCTAAACTACCCACAAGACCTAAGACTCACAAGGCCCAAACTACTTACAAGACCTCAGATACACAAGGTCCAAATTACTTTCAGGACCTATGATTACCAAAGCCCAAGTTACTCACAGGACCTAGAATACATCAGGTTCAAGCTGCTCATAGGTCAGCCCACTGTTGTCTACCTCATGGGCAATGGTGTAACTAGGAATGGCTGGGCCCCAAGGCAAACATTTGACATGCCCTCCCACAAACCGCCGCCCCCAACCCACCATAGTGGCCCCTGAACACAGTATTATGCAGCATAGTGGCCCCTGCACACAGTATTATGCAGCATAGTGGCCTTTGCACACAGTATTATGCCACATAGTGGTCCCTGCACAGTATTATGCCCCATAGTGGCCCCTGCACACAGTATTATGCCCCATAGTGGTCCCTGCACACAGTATTATGCCACACTGTGGCCCCTGCACATAGTATTATGCCCCAATGTGGACCACCAATGAACGATTATTATAATGATCGGAGACCCAGGGAAGGATACAAACATAGAAAACAATGCTACTCACCTCTTCCTGGCTCCGGTGCACTCCGGTGTGCTACTTCGGCCATCTTCAATGTTGTACCAGATCTCGCGTGAGCCAGGCCGGCGTTGCGATGCATAATGACGTCGGCTGACGTCTGGGACGTCACCAAACAGGCCCAAAGCCGGCTGGAGCGTAGGAGAGGTAAGTAACATTGTTTTTTATGTTCCCTCGTTATACTCCGGGGTCTGAAAAGAACCCAGAGAATAATGATAGCAGTGTTTGTGGGGTTCGTGGTAGTGACTGCCATAGGGCTTTAGTCTCCGGCCCCTTAATGTCCCGTGCCCTGTGGCAGCCACTACCGCTGCTACCCCGGTATTTACGCCGCTGCTCATGGGCCTGGACCACTAAACTGCCATTGTACTGGCATCTTTTCTCAGTCACCACTACAGAGGGTGGCCACCCAATTCTACTGTCCCTTTACAACATAGCGTCACACCTTAAACACAGGACACCAGTACCAGCCAACAACCAACCACCATACCAACGTCTTACAACCCATGTCTGGCAATGTGAGCACAGATGAAGACAAGCAACAGCAATCCATTCAAAAGGTTGCCTCTGCATCCTTCCAGTGGTGAACCTAGCCTCTTTGCTGCCTGAGGTGGACTATAGAAAGACGCCCTCCCCCCCAAAAAAAAAAAAAAAAAAAAAAACAACTGAGTTTCCATGCTACTAGTTTAACACACTGTTATCGTCGCACAATATACACAATACACAAAGTTATAAAACAGTTTTTAAGAATTCTTCCTGTATTACTTCAGTATCAGATCAACAACACGGCATTAACAATGAAAGTAACTTCACATATCTTCTGCTTGGTGGATGGACGAGCCCACGTGGCCCCCATTCTCTATAATAGGAGCCCCGCATATAGCTGAGTACTGGACTTCGGCTATCTTTGGCACTCCCATTGAAGTGAATGAGAGCCACGCGGGTTCGTCCATCCACCAAGTGACACACCTATATATATGGCTGCAGCCAGGCTGGATTCCCACCTAGTGGGGGAAAAAACCCAATTCTCAGGCTCAGTGGGAGTCTCAGCAGACAGACCCCTATCAATCAGGTATTTATCCTCTATCATTTAGGTGTATACAGCGCAGTAACATTCTGTGACTTACAGGTGACGTCTCTGACTAATCAGTCACATTTCCCTTCTCTTCCCTCTGGACCGCCATGACCACTTCTTCCAGCTGTGACTTGTCTCTGTAAAGGTTGCAACACAGACATCTTTGGCTCCTCACTTTTCCAGGCATCCAACCCACATTGTCCTCACCTACACAAAGCCCCCATTCTGCTGCTACCCCCAATTATATAATATATGATACAACCCCCCATAATGAATAATACCCCCAAGTGCATCTTTATATTAATAATGTCCGTGTGTACCCTGTATAAATAATGCCCCTTATTAATAATGCCCCAGGTGTTAACTAATTAAAAGGTTTTCCAGGTCATAATAAACTAATCAGTGGGCTCAAAAACCCAGGACCCCCACTGATCAGCTGTTTGAATGGTACCTGTGTAAGCGCCGTGACCGCTTCTCTGTTTACATAGTGTAATTCATCTCATAGCGGCCATGTAATGTAACTACAGCCTCGTCCTGTACATGTCTACAGTATGTGAGAAGGCTACAATTACATCACACGGTCACTATAAACAGACAGCGTATAATATAAACAGGTGCCATAGCCCATGTTTATAGCGCCCCATTTACACACACTATAATGTTCCACAGCAGCCCCTGCACACAGTATTACACAGTGTTATGGCCTGCAGCGGCCCCTGCACACTGTATTATGCCTCTCAGCGGCCCCTGCACACGGTATTATGCTCCATAGTGGCCCCTGCTCACGGTATTATGCCCCGCATTGGCCACTGCACACGGTATTATGTTCCACAGCAACTCCTGCACACAGTTTTATGCCCCATATTGGCCCCTGCACACGGTATTATGCTCCATATTGGCCCCTGCACACGGTATTATGCTCCATAGTGGACCCTGCACTGGTATTATGCTCTATAGTGGCCCTTGCACTGGTATTATGCTCCATAGTGGCCCCTGCACTGGTATTATCCTTCATAGTGGCCCCTGCACTTGTATTATGCTCCATAGTGACCCCTGCACCCGTTATTATGCTCTATAGTGGCCCCTGCACTTTTATTATGCTTTATAGTGGCCCCTGCACTCGGTATTATGCTCTATAGTGGCCCCTGCACTTGTATTATGCTCCAGAGTGGCCCCTGCACAGGGTATTATGCTCTACAGTGGTCCCTGCACAGGGTATTATGCCCCATAGTGGCCAACCCATGAACTATTATTATACTCTGGGGTCTTTTCAGACCCCAGAGTATAATGATTGGAGACCCAGTGGAGAATACAAACATAAAAAACAGAGTTACTTACCTATCCTGGACACCGGTGCACTCCTTGCAGCTTTCAGCCCTGTTTAATTGCGCACACACGTCACGTGATCAGGCCGGCGACGCGACCTGATGACGTTACCAGAGGCCTCAAGCCTGCTCGGAGTTACATCGGATCGCAGGAGGTGAGTAACATTGGTTTTTATGTTCCCTCACCAACCCTAGGCCTCCGATTATTATACTCCAGGGTCTGAATAGACCCCGGAGTATAATAGTAGTAGTATTTGTGGCCCGCGGCCTAACTTACCGATCCCCACGGCCGCTCACAGCGGCATCCACTTCCCTTTCTGCGGCCCATAGCAGAAGGGGAAGCGGGGGCGGCCACGAGCAGATGCGGGTAGGTAAATAAATAGGCCCTGACCTGCCGGGGATGCTCCAACAGGTTACGGTCTATTTATATATATAAAAAAAAGCTATACTCACCTGCGATGCCTTGATGCAGCCGCCGCCGCCTCCTCTTCTTGTCCGCGACGTCTGTGTCTCAGCGTAGGCGGCGTGATGACGTCATTGTATCGCCGCCTGCGCTGAGATGCGACGTCTTGTAAACCAGCCCAGGACAGGCCCCGCTCAGCTCTGTTTTTTTTTTTTTTTTTTTAAAGCGGCCTGTCCTGGGCTGGTTTACATTAAATAGTAAAAATGCCGCCCCCCGGACAGTGCCGCCCGAGGCGGCCGCCTCACTTCGCCTCATTAGCGGTGCGCCCCTGCATCCTTCACACGCTGTCCATACCATGCTTTGTCAATAAGTTACCACACACACAACTAGATATGTTATTGAAGCCCTACTCCTTCTCCAGGCCTTCTCCAGTATTCAAGGAGGTGATTTCCACCACCTTGCATTTTATCATAACATACTACAAATTAAAGTTAACTGGTAATTTATCCCACAAGTTGAATGCTGTGAACAAAAAAGCAAAAAAGACGGAATTGCTGTTTTTTTTTAAATGCAAAAAGTGTATAAATGCTTTTTAATGCGCTATTCAGCATATTTTTCCAAATATTTGATGCTAAGAAATAAATCAAGCCCTTCATGCAGCAATATCAATGGAAAACTTAAACATTTTGGTTTTTCAGACTGCAATGCTGAAATACCACCTTCCCCCACCCAATGAAAAAAAATGACTGACTCCTTAAGATCTAGAAGAGTTTAGTAAAGAAGTTTACTCTGTTTTATGGAAGTATTTGAGGAAATCGAATGACGAGTCTTAAAAGGAAAAGCCATTAAAAAGTTATGGAAACAGTCACATTAAAGTTTGCCGCAATTATTAAATGCGTTAAAGCGTTTCTGTCATGTGAATAGAGTGTTGGTATTTATGTATGTCAGTGATCCATTTACTTAGAAAACAATAGTGTGCTTTTGGAGAATTCAGGAAGCTTTCAGGCCCAAACTTTCCTGACGCTGGGGTCCCAGAAGTCTGAATTTCAGAAATCAGACACTGACAGGCCACACAAAATATTTTCTCATTGCTGTGGTTAGCATAATCCAATTCCAGAGGAAATGATTGAAAGCATCTACGAACTACTTGGACCTTAAAGTGTTGATGGACACATTTATTGACAATCTAATCCATATGCTAGACAACTCAATGGTAGTTATTATGGAACAAATAACAGAGGTCAATAAAAATAAGTAATTATACTGAATGAACCTGCTATGTCTAATATGTAGTTTGATCTGAAAGCAGTAAAAAGCAATAGAAGCTGTTAAATATTTAGTTTGTGGGAAATATCATTTGGTGATTGAAATCCCTGCTCATTCTGAGCTCACAAGTCCAGTTGGGTCTCTAATTAATGAGTGACAGCTATGTCAGTGTTCACACTTACAAAGAAAAGACTGTCAATCATTGAATTATTTTGCTTTCTGGAGCTAACTGCACATAAGCCCCCAGTGAGGAACAAGGATTCCTATCAATAAATTACAAGTTAGACCCTGCTCACACTGAAAATCTCCCTATGTATACACTGTGTTAAATGAGTATGTTAAATGGATGCCTAATTATGACATCTGTCACCCATAGGCTATAGTGGCATGTGTTTAATGGATGTGTCATGAGCTTTTCATTACTGTAGCTTTTCAGTACATATCCATTAAACAGATGCCATTATAGTCGTTTAACGCATTCTTCACTAATAGGCTATAATGCCACCCATTTAACAGCTACATCATGAAAAATTATTGTAAAGTTCATCATGTATGTGTTTAAAGGAATCATGTGATGGATGCCACACAATTTTTAACACTTGTCAATGTATAGGATTCATGAAAAATGAACAGCACATAGATGGGATCCGTGCACTGTCTGATTTTC
The DNA here is from genome assembly GCA_947044405.1 of Leptodactylus fallax. Lineage (NCBI taxonomy): Eukaryota > Metazoa > Chordata > Amphibia > Anura > Leptodactylidae > Leptodactylus > Leptodactylus fallax. The sequence continues at coordinate 2,246,081 of CAMRHE010000150.1, forward strand.
ACTGACCCATAGAATTCAACAGGCCAGTAGAGCATTTCTCCATGTTTTTTCTGTGAAATAAAACACGCATATACAGTCATATATATGTCATCTATATGGTGGTTTTCTGAAATGTATTGAGAGATTAAAGTTTACATTTTGATAATATTCAGAAAATAATACACGTTTCTTGCACCAAATTTTTAAAAAAAAACAACTTTAAATTGAGAATGTAAATTGTATGAAAAGTAAAATAGGAAATATTCTTAACTCAATTTGTCATTAAAGTTATCTTTCTATGTTGAAATTAAATGCATGTCTTCCATTTATTTCCATTAAATTTGTTACATTCATTTGTAAGACTTTTCGATGTCTTTGTGTTTAATTAGTTTCTAAAACCTATTCCATTTTATAGTTTTACCTAAATGTTTCACAGATTTTCAGGTTGTACTAGATTGTGAAAAGATAATTTATTAAAATGAATAATGCATGAATAGTACAAATAAATTGAGTTCATTAAAACTACATATATTCCCATCTATACTCCTATCTCCAGAACAGGATTACCCAACATGCTTCTTATCCTGGTTCCTTAGATTGGTTTTCCGTAACTTCAAATAGTTTAGATAAAGGCATAAAGAAGCCTTACTCACCTGTTTGTGCCAGTTTAGCGGATCTGCTCTGGTACTCCTCAACATTTTATTGTTTCCAGTGCTGTAGCTATAACATCCCTGACTACACAACGTGACTACGGAGAACAGTGATAAGCTGCAGCATTCACATGGGGTAGTTGGGCATGTCTGCTGCAGCTCTAGAAACAAAACTGATAGAAAAATCTTAGAACAGCAGCTTTAGCAAGTCACGGAATTAGGCAGGTGAGTAAGGCTAGGGCTTCCATCAGGAATTTAAGGGCCCCATACAGGGCTCCCTTTTTTTTCTTACAGCATATGTTCACTCCAAAGGCACCAATAGTGTAATAGAATTTTACAGATAGATCCCTTGATAATAATTATACCACACAGATAGTACCCCTACAGTAATTAATGTCACACTTAGTACCCTCAGAAATAACTTGGTCAACCAAATAGTGTGCCCTATAGTAATAATGCTCCCCTGGTTTATCCATTAGTACCCCTCATAGTAATATTCCTCCCATTTTCACCCAAAAATTTAATCCATGGGGATTCGGGGGTCACTGTGACACAGTGCAGTGACAAAATTATTTATATAAATAAATATATGTTTATATAAATTAAGTCTCAAATCCTGCCTATGCTCCCTTTGATAGAACCAAGTTCCTTTATGCATCCACAAAGTATAATGCCCTTTAATAGGCCCCCACACATTGCAATGACCCCTCAGGGGGCCCCATTACTGGTTTTCCACCCAGTATAGTGTCCCTCAGTAGTCTCTACACAGTATAATGCCCACAAGGGCCCTTACATAGTATAATGAACCCCTATTAGTCCCCCACACTTGGTATACTGCTCCTTAGTGGCCCTCCACACAGTATGGTACACTCTGCAAATACTGAAAAAATTGATCATGAGGACATGGACTTTCAGGGCACTAGGTAAAATGTCTGGGGACTATGCCCTGGATATTTTTCCCTAGTGACCCCCTGGCTGCAGTGAAGGGCCCTCTTTTGGAGCATTTCTTCTGGGCTTCTGATGGGAGCACTAAAAGTACTGCCCTGATGGCTGGCTTCTTTAAGTATTTTATAACATGTCTTGCCTTTACCTAAATTTAAGGGGACTTTACAAAATACTTTAATTCCCATAGTAATGAATGGAGAAAGCAACTCACATGCATAGTCACTTCTCCATTCAGCCCCACTTTATTGAGTAGGAGGTGGTTTTGGGGGGCATTTTGAATAATAATAAATTAACAAATGGAACGCTTGGTCTATTCTCTGCCACCTCTCTGCTAACTCTCTTCTCGACCCCTTACAACTTACTGACTCTTCACTCTACTGAAAAGGCCCTTAAAAAAAGTCTCCAATGATCTCCTGACAGGTAAATCTAATAAAGACTATTCTCTTCTTATTCTTCTGGATCTCTCTTCAGCATTTGACACAATAGACCACCAGCTTCTCCACAGTATGTTATAGATTGTAAGCCCTTGCGGGCAGGTCCCTCTCTCCCACTATGCCAGTTGGTCTCTGTTAGCATTATCTGTTTTGTATATCTGGTGTACCGTATGTAAATCCACAAATGTAAAGCACCATGGAATTAATGGTGCTATATAAATAAACAATAATAATAATAATAATAATAATAGTATGTTCCAATCTATTAGCCTCATGGGCACACTCTTTCTTAGTTCCCCTCCTATCTCTCAGACTGCACTTTCAGTGTATTATTTGAATGCTCTGTCTCTTCTCCTCCTCCCTTTATTGTTGGGGTTCCCCAGGTCTCAGTCCTAGGTCCCCTATTATCAGGTTTGGCTTTTAGTACAATCTTTATGCTGATGATACCTGACTTTACTATAACTAAGTCACATCACACCTGCACTACTACAAAAAAACTGTAACTTTCCCTCTGCTCCCTCTAATGTGAAGTCTTCCTTCTATTTGAAACTGAATCTTTGAATGACTGAACAACTGCTGTTTCCATCATCTTCTAACCGACCTAACCCTAATATTTCCATTTCATTCTATGGTCTTACTATAACACTGAAATAGCATACTCGCTGCCTTGGGGTCATATTTGCCTCAGAAATAAAAATTAATTGTCCAAGAATATTCTAATATTGAAAAGAAGAAAAACAAAAAAAGACTGTAAAATAGTAAAAAATTTCAGATTATTTTTCCTTCATGGTGAACCCCTTACAAAACATACAACGTCAGAATTACTGTTCATCCAACCACACAAAAAAACAAAACAAAAAAAAACTTAATCAACCCCCTCATTAATGTTGGTATTCTGGTAAAAAAATTGCCCCTTTCCAAAGGATTAGGGGTACTTTGCAGAAAGTAATAAAAATGCCTTAAAAAATTCTCTCTCTCTCATTATTCTGGCATTTGGCAAATATAAATAATTTTGATACTCCTAATTGACCTAAAATGGGAAAGGTTTATTCTGATTTCATGTCAGATAGTGAGAAAAACATGCATATGTGTCTTTTTATATAGTGTATGTAAACTTCTGGTTTCAACTATATGTAGTGTTTTTAGCACTTTCTGCCACCATAAGCAATCAGGAAGAAAATTCTTCTAACTGCTAAAAGACTTAAGGTATTCTTTCCTGTTTTCTCTTTTTCTGTGGCATGGCCGAATATGGACTTGGTAGGCGTGAGTCTGATCTTACACATCCTCTTCAGTCATGTCATTTTCTCCATTTTCTTGTTCAGTTTTATTGACTTTTTTTTCCCATGACCTAATCCATACATGCCATAAAATGGAAACACAACAGCTTTCATACTTCTCCTACATGTCTTAGTTATTTCCAAATTATATTTTAAAGGCAATTAAAGGTTTTTATCAAGGGATGTATTTCCAATGTCACGCAGCTCTCCTGTCCTCAATGCACCAGAATGTGATACAATTTGGACCATAACAGATTGCTTTGTTGATCTCTAACTATAAACAATATAAACTATCCTTTTGGTGCTGAAATGAGGTTTTGGTGTCTATTAAATTGATCTATTAAGTCTTAGGTGGAAAGCAAGTCCCTGTGTAACAGTCCTCATTTCTTACAGCTCTAGCTTCAGTTTAATATGATGTTTTCCTGCTGAGAAGAAAACAGCTGCATATCTGATTTGTGGCAGAGAAATGGGAAAAAAACTTTGATGGTTTCCAAGGCCATAAGATTTGGACATCGAGGGAATACACCAAATTAAACGGTAATAAAAAAGTATCTGAAAATAAAGCCTAAGGTCAATTTGGAGTGAAACACGCTTGTAAATTTCCAAATGAAGTCAAATGAATATCGCATTTTGATTTTATTAGAGGAATATACATATAATAATACTTTAGGGAGCACATATAACCTGTTTATGTTAGATTTTTGGAGCCCATGCGTATTTGAAGGCTTTATTACATAGTACACTATAAAGAACAGTAATATAGCTTGTTAATTATCTGTGGAACACAATGTTCCAAGGTTCTGAAGTAGATCACCTCAAGGCTCTGGTTTAGAATGACTGCAAGTAGTACATAGGCAACTGTATATCTATTTCATTTACAGAATTAAATGACTACAATACAATGACTGTCATTGTTAGTGAAATTTACCATTTGACTTTGTTACATTAAGTTTAACCACAACTGCAATATTAAGCAAAATAGCCAATGTTTCAAATTAGAAAGGGGCACATGTAATGATTTCTGTGCAACAATGTCAATGTCACCTATTTCTAATGTATTCTTTAACACAATCCATCAGCCATTAGAATTTCTACAGTAGAAAGGAAAGTGTACATATGGTATAGTAAGCAAATTTGATTACTCCGCTATTAACTAGTAAAATGAGACAGGTAACGTTTCTGGCTTGGGAATGTTTTTAATTTTGGTCAGGAGAGTTTCTTGGGACAGCTAGTTAAATATCCATCTTGAAATTGTTTTCTGCTAATACAAAGCATTACTTACATAAAACACTGAAATCAAGGGGAACATGGGAAATCAATGTAATGACTTTTGATTTAAGCTAAGAAAAAAAGTGCTTGTTGGCATAAGAAAACATTTAATGGTCTTATATTTAATGTTAAGAAGAGTAAATTTGCTATGTTGAGGTCAGGAATCCAGCGTGGACTCTGGAGTCCTGGAGAAGTTGAAAAAAGATTTTAAATAAATATTCTTCCATAATTATTCCTATGAGGAGCAGGAGTAGGGGGTCATAATAAATAACAATTGCCACTTGTTACTGTTACTGAATGTTTACTTAATAGCTACAGTGCAAGGAAAGCAAAAAAGTTGCAAAAACAATACGAGTGTGTAATTATAACTTGCTTACCTATTACATAATTTACTGGTTACAAAAACTTTAAAAATTTCACAAATTCTTTAAAAGAATCCTTAGAACTTGACCTGAAGATGGCATACTCTACAATATAAGCATAAATAGTATATAAAATACAATGGTACACTATTATACTGTATATCTTTACTAATAACTGCATGCAGTTGTTTATGCAGCACTTTCCAAGAGCACCATTTAATTCTTTACCAACCAGTTATTTTTTTCTAAATGGTAAAAAAATCACTGCCTTAACAAATTGGGTTGTAGGCACCCCCTGTACTCAAGACACATGATCCAATAACCCCCCCCCCCCCTTCCATGGCTATACCCCTGATAAATTGAAAAAAAAAAAGTTTGGTTCAGCCAAGAATTATTCAGAGACCACTGCATTGGTGCTGTGCGTACCCCAAAGAGAGTAATCATTTTAAGCTGTGGTAAATCAAAATTTTATTTAAAAATTCAAAATGTTGAAGGAGTTTCACCTAATCGATATTTACTAACCTTTAGTTTCTTAGAAATCTGATTTTATTTACTGGTAGACACACCCGATGTAATAATATGAAGATTTCCACCAAAACCATGATACAGATCTTAATCCTGAAGGGTTGGTACCAAAAGAGTGCCTCTTGGTATATATGATTTATGTGTCACTGGAGACAAAAGTTTACCTCCAGGCTAATGGTAGATTAAGATTCCAGTTGACTGTCTATAGGAGTTTACCACCTTTTTGCATACTTTATTTAAGAACTGTTTTCTTAAAAAGGGCTTTCCTGTAATAAAATACCATCCCGAGGGAACTTTATTGTCTTATATTAGACAAAGATACCTCAATACAAAAAATGGGCCACAAGCTCCCTGCTCAATCAAGATTATACAACGAAAACCACCAGAAGCAAAATCATATAAAAAATAAATGTTTATTACCAAAAATATATAAATACACTACCATTCAAAAGTTTGGGGTCACCCAGACATTTTTGTGTTTTCCATGAAAACTCACACTTTTATTTATCAAATGAGTTGCAAAATGAATATAAAATATAGTCAAGACATTGACAAGGTTAGAAATAAAGATTTTTATTTGAAATAATAATTTTATTCTTCAAACTTTGCTTTCTTCAAAGAATGCTACATTTGCAGCAATTACAGCATTGCAAACCTTTGGCATTCTAGCTGTTAATTTGCGGAGGTAATCTGGAGAAATTTCACCCCATGCTTCCAGAAGCCTCTCCCACAAGTTGGATTGGCTTGGTGGGCACTTTTTGCGTACCATATGGTCAAGCTGCTCCCAAAACAGCTCAATGGGGTTGAGATCTGGTGACTGCACTGGCCACTCCATTACAGATAGAATACCAGCTGCCTGCTTCTTCCCTAAATAGTTCTTGCATAATTTGGAGGTGTGCTTTGGGTCATTGTCCTGTTGTAGGATGAAATTGGCTCCAATCAAGCACTGCCCACAGGGTATGGCATGGTGTTGCAAAATGGAGTGATAGCCTTCCTTATTCAAAATCCCTTTTACCTTGTTCAAATCTCCCACTTTACCAGCACCAAAGCAACCCCAGACCATCACATTACCTCCACCATGCTTGACAGATGGCGTCAGGCACTCTTCCAGCATCTTTTCAGTTGTTCTGCATCTCACAAATGTTCTTCTGTGTGATCCAAACACCTCAAACTTCGATTCGTCTGTCCATAACACTTTTTTCCAATCTTCCTCTGTCCAATGTCTGTGTTCTTTTGCCTATATTAATCTTTTCCTTTTATTAGCCAGTCTCAGATATGGCTTTTTCTTGGCCACTCTGCCCTGAAGGCCAGCATCTCTGAGTCGCCTCTTCACTGTAGACGTTGATACTGGCGTTTTGCGGGTACTATTTAATGAAGCTGCCAGTTGAGGACCTGTGAAGCGTTGATTTCTCAGACTAGAGACTCTAATGTACTTGTCTTGTTACTCAGTTGTGCAGCGGGGCCTCCCACTTCTCTTTCTACTCTGGTTAGAGCCTGTTTGTTCTGTCCTCTGAAGGGAGTAGTACACACCGTTGTAGGAAATCTTCAGTTTCTTGGCAATTTCTCGCATTTGAATAGCCTTTATTTCTAAGAACAAGAATAGACTATTGAGTTTCACATGAAAGTTCTCTTTTTCTGGCCATTTTGAGAGTTTAATCAAACCAACAAATGTAATGCTCCAGATTCTCAACTAGCTCAAAGGAAGGTCAGTTTTATAGCTTCTCTAACCAGCAAAACTGTTTTCAGCTGTGCTAACATACTTGCACAAGGGTTTTCAAGGGTTTTCTAAACATCCATTATCCATTAGTATAAATAATATAGCCATCTTACTATTGAATTACAGGACCCATGGAAACAGAACAAGGGGGGATATTAGACTATAGACTCAATATTCTGAATATAAAAATAGCATGACAATGCCAATTATAACATGTCTGCAATTCCCATAAAAAGGTATTACGCATATATACAGCATATATATATATATATATACAGTACAGACCAAAAGTTTGGACACACCTTCTCTTTCCAAGAGTTTTCTGTATTTTCATGACTATAAAAATTGTAGATTCACACTGAAGGCATCAAAACTATGAATTAACACATGTGGAATTAGATACTTAACAAAAAAGTGTGAAACAACTGAAATTATGTCTTATATTCTAGATTCTTCAAAGTAGCCACCTTTTGCTTTGATTACTGCTTTGCACACTCTTGGCATTCTCTTGATGAGCTTCAAGAGGTAGTCACCTGAAATGGTCTTCCAACAGTCTTGAAGGAGTTCCCAGAGATGCTTAGCACTTGTTGGCCCTTTTGCCTTCACTCTGTGGTCCAGCTCACCCCAAACCATCTCGATTGGGTTCAGGTCTGGTGACTGTGGACTCCAGGTCATCTGGCGTAGCACCCCATCACTCTCCTTCTTGGTCAAATAGCCCTTACACAGTCTGGAGGTGTGTTTGGGGTCATTGTCCTGTTGAAAAATAAATGATGGTCCAACTAAACGCAAACCGGATGGAATAGCATGCCGCTGCAAGATGCTGTGGTAACCATGCTGGTTCAGTATTCCTTCAATTTTGAATAAATCCCCAATAGTGTCACCAGCAAAGCACCCCCACACCATCACACCTCCTCTTCTATGCTTCACAGTGGGAACCAGGCATGTAGAGTCCATTCGTTCACCTTTTCTGCATCGCACAAAGACACGGTGGTTGGAACCAAAGATCTCAAATTTGGACTCATCAGACCAAAGCACAGATTTCCACAGATCTAATGTCCATTCCTTGTGTTATTTAGCACAAACAAGTCTCTTCTGCTTGTTGCCTGTCCTTAGCAGTGGTCTCCTAGCAGCTATTTTACCATGAAGGCCTGCTGCACACAGTCTCCTCTTAACAGTTGTTGTAGAGATGTGTCTGCTGCTAGAACTCTGTGTGGCATTGACCTGGTCTCTAATCTGATCTGCTGTTAACCTGCGATTTCTGAAGCTGGTGACTCGGATGAACTTATCCTCCACAGCAGAGGTGACTCTTGGTCTTCCTTACCTGGGGCGGTCCTCATGTGAGCCAGTTTCTTTGTAGCGCTTGATGGTTTTGGCCACTGCACTTGGGGACACTTTCAAAGTTTTCCCAATTTTTCGGACTGACTCACCTTCATTTCTTAAAGTAATGATGGACACTCATTTTTCTTTACTTAGCTGCTTTTTTCTTGCCATAATACAAATTCTAACACTCCATTCAGTAGGACTATCAGCTGTGTATCCACATGACTTCTGAACAACACAACTGATGGGCCCAACCCCATTTATAAGGCAAGAAATCCCACTTATTAAACCTGACAGGGCACACCTGTGAAGTGAAAACCATTTCAGGTGACTACCTCTTGAAGCTCATCAAGAGAATGCCAAGAGTGTGCAAAGCAGTAATCAAAGCAAAAGGTGGCTACTTTGAAGAACCTAGAATATAAGACATATTTTCAGTTGTTTCACACATTTTTGTTAAGTATATAATTCCACATGTGTTAATTCATAGTTTTGATGCCTTCAGTGTGAATCTACAATTTTTATAGTCATGAAAATACAGAAAACTCTTGGAATGAGAAGGTGTGTCCAAACTTTTGGTCTGAACTGTATATATATATATATATCTATATATATATATATATATATATGGGAATGTATGCACAAAATGTCATAAATTGCACATAGAATAAATAACAATATAAATGAACAAAATGTTCACACATATCCTATACACAGCAGGAAAATAGATCATTATATAAAAAATAATGTATTTTAAGTAATCCAGATTTCTAATCTAGTTTATTGTCTTATACAAGTCACAGAGTTTGTAACATTTTGACTTGGATATTTTTAGCCTTCTTCAGGCATACAGAGAAAAAATTATAACATATGTATAAAAGGAAATTAGTCATTATTGTTTCATATGCAAAAAGTGTTGTATAAATGCATATAATAGATAAAACTTTGCATATTCAGTTGGCAAACTGGACAATATCTCAGGCTAAGGCCCCACGAAGCGAAATGAGGCAAAAAAAAAAAAAACTGCAGAAAAAACCACAGCAGAAATGCATCGCAGTTTTTTCTACAGTGTTTTTCATTGCGTTTTTGCTGAGTTTTTCTCTGCGGACTTTCTGCCCTTATTATATCTATAGGGAAAACGCCAGTGTTTCTGCAGGTATAATTTACATGCTGCAATTTTCAAAAATTCAGGTGTTTTTGAAAACAGTTTTTATGCTGCAGATTAATTTCTGCAATGTATGCATGGGATTGGCCAGAATCTCTTTCACTTTTTAAGTACTGTAAAAAGCAGCATTTTTGCTGCAGAGTTACCACAACGGCAAAAATGCTTCATTTTCGCAACGTGGGTCTTCAGCCTAAGGGTTTTTTAATGTTCATCTGAACACAGCCATAGAGATCATCCTACAGCATCATGCTCAAACAATATCAAGTCTAGATTATTAATTCAAGAGACATGTACCTATATTTTAAATCTGCATACCAAAAACATCCCAAAATCACTTACCAAAAAGATATATTTCCTTGAGGCAGGCAGTTTCTGCAGGCAGAACTATCTGGCAAGGTTTATGTAGTTGGCTTCATCATGAAAATTTCTGTTGCCATTTAGAGATAATGAATTGACTCATCTAAAGTTATTTCATTAGGGAAAAATATACAATATTTGCTTTAATACAGTACATCTCACACAAATTTTCCTGCATGGCTGGTTTAGTACCATGTACCATAAAACCCTATTCTCTATAATAATACATAATGTGAGTAAAACAATAAAGGACCTGATGTTTCATAGAATATTCAACAAAAGGAATCCAACCGTTTTGGCACAGATTTTGTGCTATTGAGTCAATTTAGTCATAAAGTTTTTAACAAAAATTATTTGTTGGTGTGGTCAGAAAATTAGGATTTGAAAGAGGATCAAGACAGTTTAATTCAGATTCTATTATGGTCTAATGTCCTGAAGTTGGTCTACTGTGAATAGAACAAAGATGTTGCTAATGGTCTATTTTTACATAAGTTTGTAGCCATGACAAGGAGGCATCCTCTACATCTAGGAGGAAAGAAGGTTTCTCCATAATCATAGATGCAAATAAAACTATGGCTTTCTTGAAAGTAATAATATAAAATATTATGGGTAATAGGTTTCTAGAAATACAGTAGGTCATTGATCCAAGGAATGTATTCTTATTACTATATTGGGGGGGTGTTATCCCAATATGGGGCAATTGACATTCACTTAATGGAGGTTTTTGCTCTCCTCTAGATCATAGGATTGTGGATTGCACAATCCTATGATTTATAAAATACTTGATGGTCTTGTATCTGTTGTCAACATTATCAACTACAGTGCTGTAGGTAACTATGTATCAAGGAGAATTATTCATTGAGAGTCTTAAAAGATGCAAGCTAGGTCATCAGAAGTAGTCATTCACTAACCCTTATTTTTCACATATTTTGTAGACATCCTGGTTGTGTGTTGTGGTCCTTAGTTTTATTGAAAACAAATTGAGATGCCAAAAAGGAACAAAACAGTATTGTATGTCACAGCATTGCCATGATGGATAAGTGTGGATAAAGCATGATGGATAAAGTGTACCTCCAGTTATAAACAACTTTTCATAAATAAATAGTACAGGTGAAAATACTATGTAATATATCATATTAAAGGAGATCTGTTTTTTTCTCTCACTTATTAAGCTGTTCTCATTCTCTTTATCTTCAATCCGACTGCTTTGCTTACATTATTATTGTAAACCTATAATTCTCATATACTAGGTACCATAAATAACAACGATGCCTACCAAAGAAACATGAAACAACCTATTAGGAATGGCGATACCATAAATAAATAACAGAAACACCAAATATAATGAAAGTATCAAAAAGTCATTTTATTTCATACAAGAAAAGACAAAAAGTATTACTTAAAAACACAATGTGTCCTAAACACAGACAAGAGGAAAGGTCACGGCTTTCCCAGGCAGGCACATCACAAAGGGAAAAAATAAATAAATAAATATATATATATATATATATATATATATATATATATATATATGTATGTATCACAACATATGCAAGAGTCCAAAAACATATATATCATATCATGCACAATGCACAAAACATAATTACTGGACAAATGCATATATATGGCAGATCAGAAACATTATTTCAAGATACTCCACATAAATAACATTCACTGGAAAGACATGTCAGACATATTTCAGTAAATAGTATATATATATATATATATATAGAGAGAGAGAGAGAGAGAGAGAGAGAGAGTAAACATTAGTCACCAAAATCAGACAGTCTTACAAATATGAATATGCAAGGGAATGCCGTGACCTCCACCAACATCCCCTACGTACGTTTCGCCCCCACTTCATCAGGGGGCTGCACAGTGGAGGTCATAGACAAGGATCCTTATATAAGAAAAAAGCCACCTGAACACAATTACCTTCCGATAAGGGCGCCATTATCCCCACAGACTGGAATATAGCGTCTCTCACTAGAGCATGCTCACTCAAGTCTCGCACCTGTGCAGTTGAACCCATTAGACACAGCATCATGGAGGAGATTTCAATCAGCAGCAAAGCAAACTCACATCTCGCGAGACTAGTCATACTTATGTAAGAAACGCCCATCACCCATTCAAAGACATACAGCTATACAGAAACATCCTGAGAACAGTCATTAATCCAAAATAAAAGCAGTCATACCAAGGTAAAACACACCCATCTCTCACTCAATACTGCACACCCCTCCATCAAGGCCATGCAGAGACATCCACAAACAACCATTAATCCGAGATAAGGGTGGTTGCACAGACAAATGCCCATACAGCACACCAATCTCTCATTCATTGCTACATAACTCTCCATTAAAGTAAAGCAATAACGTCTAAATTGGGATACACTGTCTAAATGTATATATATGAAAATGGAATTAAAAATAATGGGACAATAGAATAAATAATGTTCCTATATTAGCCGGAAAAAAATAAAAAATGTGCTGACATATGAACACAAAAAGTGTATATAGTAGTAAACACTACTGAACAGAAAAATGTAAAAAAAAAGTGTGAATATATGAATAAGTGCAAAAGCTTAAGGCTAATAAATGCAATAATGATGGTATAATGTGCTTTTTTTTTTTTCTTCCCTTTCTTTTCCTTCTCCTTTTCTTCTTTTAAGACATAAGATATGATACAGTGAAGTTTATAAGACATATCAAAGATATGATATAGTGAAAAACAAAATATATATATATTTTTCTAGCAATATATTCCGATATAGGTAATGATGTCATCCTGATCCTTATCATCCCATGAAGATAGTCTCAAAGTTCCAGCAAGTTAAAACTATAAAGAGGGGAAAAACAAAATAAGACTATACAGTAAATATTGACCATAAATAAATATAGAGAGGCTTTGAGATCATCGATCCATAGCCCTCCCATATTAATAATACCTCTACAATATCCCCTCACAGCATCTTAGAATCCTAATCCCTCATAAACCGCCCCCACCATAATATTGATAAAATAAGTTGAATAAATGAACCAACCAGTATTAACCGTAAGCCAAATACCTAGGTCCGGCCATCAGAGGTGTCTACAGAAAGCATCCAAAACTTAATTTGTCATTGAGACCATGGGGTGACATTGTGTGCAGTGTCACTATCCATTTGGTCTCAATTTGTAGGAGCCTAGTGACAATATCACCACCCCTATTTCCCAATCAAACCTGATCAATAATCCTTACCTTTACATTATCAGCTTCATGTATATGATATTCTCTGTAATGTCTCGCCACAGGTTTCAAATTTATTGTAGACAATTGATGTGATGGTTCTATCGCCTTTCGGATGTCCCTCACATGTTCCAGGATTCTCATCCGTGCTTCCCGAGACGTCATTCCAATGTAAATTAGTCCACATGGACATTCCAAATAATAGATGACCCCTTTACTTCTGCAATTCATAGAGTGTAAAATTTTATATTGTTGATTTCCTTGGGCGTTGGTAAATGTTAGAGTTTTCACCACATATCTACACGCAGAACAGTTATCACAAGATGATGAGCCCCACTTAGGACCCCTATCAGAAAAAATAAACTTTGACACAGGTGGTATATAGTGGCTCTTAAGCAGCATATCTTTCAAATTCTGACTCCGTTTAGCTGTAATTCTCGCTACTTGCGTTAATAACGGTCCTAAATCCTTGTCTTCTTTAAGAAGTGGCCAAAATTGATCCACCACTTGTCTGAACTCTCTCCACCGACTATGAAAATTAGTAATCAGCCTAACCTCTGTTTTCTCAGAATCATGTTTTTTAAAATTAAGTAGATATACTCTACTAGAATTCTTTGCTCTTTGATATCCTTGCTCTATATCGGTCACAGAGTATCCTCTTCTTAAAAACCATTGTTTCAAGTCTTGAGCCTGTGCCTCAAATTCCTGTTCAGTGTCACAGATTCTTTTCGATCTAATAAATTGCCCTGTAGGTATGGCCCAAATAATATGTTTAGGATGTGCAGAGGAGGCATGTAGAATTGAGTTCACACTGGTTTCCTTTCTATATATTGAAGTATGAAGTGATCCATTTGGTTCTACTTTGATCTTTAGATCCAGAAATTCCAGCTCACTCCGAGTAACAACATAAGTAAGCCTGATGTTCCATTGATTGTTATTTAAACTTGCCAAGATAACATCCAATTGTATCCTCATGCCCTGCCAAATAAACAGAATATCGTCTATAAATCGCATCCAAGAAATGACCTGACCACCTCCATTGGGCTCATGCTTGACCGACTCTCTCTCCCAGAACCACAAAAATAGGTTGGCATATGAGGTCGCACAAGCCGCCCCCATATCCACACCTTGGGTCTAGAGAAAGAAGCGGTCCTTGAACAGAAAAAAAATTGTGTGTTAGCACAAATTTCAACAATATTAGGATTAAGTCCATTAATGCTGGATCCATACCGTTATTAATCAAGTAGAATCGTGTTGCTTGTAATCCCAATTGATGTGAGATCGAGGTGTATAACGATTCAACGTCGGCAGTTACAATATACATATCCTCTTCTAATATGATACCATCGAGCCTCTGCAATGCCTCTGTTGAGTCACAAATAAATGAAGGCAAAGTAAATACTATAGGTTTTAAATAGTAATCTAAAAATCGACATAAGGGTTCACACAATCCTCCTCTCCCAGACACAATAGGTCTTCCTGGAGGGTTATTTTTATTCTTATGCACCTTAGGTAAGAAATATATTGTGGGCACTATTGGATGTTCTACAATCAAGCCCTCATGTATATGTTGAGGAAGAATGTGTTTACCAAGTGCCATCGCCAAAATCTCCTCCAATTCCTTTTTAAATATTTCCATAGGATTCTTATCCAGTTTCCTATAACAACTAGTATCCAACAACTGGAAAAAGGCCTCCTTTTCATAAAATTCAACTGGCCAGTCGACCACATTCCCACCCTTGTCCACAGGCTTAAAAACCACATCCTTCATCTGTTTCAATTCTGCGAGGGCATGACGCTGATAAATTGATAAATTATGATAACTCCGCCCCATAGGGATTTGCGTGATGCCCTCAAAGACAGACTTTACAAATATTTCAATGTGTGGACTGAGGTTCAAGGGTGGGAATGCGGTCGACTTTTTCTTAATGTAATCTGGAAATTTACTCACCTCAACACACTGTTGTTCAGTCAAGAGTTCCTCTAAGACCTGGAGGGCCTCCAATTCCTCCTGGGCTGTAAAATTGAATAAGACGTGATCTTTAGAAAAATGCTTTTTTAGGAGGAGCTTGCGAGCAAAGAGAAAAACATCTTTAATTGCACTGAATCTATCAAATTGTGCTGCAGGACAAAATGTCAATCCCAGTGTTAGCACAGATATTTGAGGTTCAGTAAGCTCATGTTTTAAAGATTAATTACCTTAAGTTCAGCTCCCTGGTCTTGGGTAACATCCTCCATTGCTTTTCTCCTGAAGGAATTATGTCTGGTACTATAGATCTTTCTATTCTCTTTACTCTTAGGATTAGTATCTGATCGATGGGTCTCTGTGCTTGCATTGGAGTGTAGGGATGCTGATCTTTCCCCCATACTTTTCCTCCATCTATACATTCAATTATTCACATGGTCTTGAAGATCACGATGATATTTTTTTGTTTTTAAATCCTGAATCTCCATCTCCCATTTCTTATAATCTGTTTGTAATTGTTGATCCCAATTCTTAATATCATCGGACGCGGCAAGAACCTTCATTCTATCATACAATTTAGAGATTTGTTCTTCTAGAGAATCCAAAATCTTATGATCATAGCCAATCAATAACTCAATAAATGTTTTGGAGCAGCTATTGCATGACTCCTCCCACTTATTTTTGTGGCCTTCATCCTCAATGGGAAAAGAGGGAAAAGTATAAATACGTAAACCCCTTGGAATCATATTTTTAATAATATATTGCTTTGTTCCACCATATTCTTACCCTTTTATGTATTAATTCACGTAATTCACACTGTAAATCTTTTAATTCTATAGACACATCTGATGGCTTAGAGCTTACTTCCATAAAAATATTAGACAACTGGTTGGTCCATTCACTTTCCTTGTTACGAAAATCCATTTAGAATATTATATTGTCAAGTTCCAAAAATAAAACCTAGTTACAAGACAAAAACACAATAGTAAACCTATAATTCTCATATACTAGGTACCATAAATAACAACCATGCCTACCAAAGAAACATGAAACAACCTATTAGGAATGGCGATACCATAAATAAATAACAGAAACACCAAATATAATGAAAGTATCAAAAAGTCATTTTATTTCATACAAGAAAAGACATAAAAAGTATTATTTAAAAACACAATATGTGACGAGACCTGGCTATGGCGGAGTGAGGTTGCTGTCTCCTCAGCTCCTTCCCCGACTCACCCGAATTTTGCTGACCGGCACCCCTTCAGCCCACCGGACTATGGGCAAATCCCGGCGGTATCCTCCTAGGTCCTCCTCCACTCCTCCGAGGACATCCAAGGGGCCCACTATGGATAAATTCCTCCGGGGCCCGGGCGCCTCCGGATCTCAGTCTGCGCCCTCCAAAATGGCGCCCAACATTACCGCTCCACAGCGCGGCTCATCTATAAGCGCCTCGCCGGCGCACGTAGCCGCTGCAGCAACGGAGGCGCCCCTATCCCCTCCGGTGTCTGGGGCCTGCTCCCTTAGCTTCCCGGAGCCATGGATTGTACAGGAGTCTGGGCCCCGCTCGGCTCCTATGTCGACGGGGTCAGCGGCGGCGCATGAGCAGGACTGGCCGTCGCTGACGCCGTCCCCCTTGCCTCCCAGGTGCCAGCGACCAACGGAGGCTACCCCTGCACTGCAGCCCAAGGGACCACTAGGAGGTGAGGGGACCCCCATCCTGTCCTTGCCCTTGGCTACTTCCACTCCCACTGCAGACCTGTGCTCCTTATTGAGGGCCCCTCTGTTAGCTCCTCCTGGCACTGGACTAAGGTCAGATCCACCTGCACCTGGTATTTTCTCCACCTGTGGTATCCATCCAGCACCTACCTCAGCACCGTCGAGTCTGCTCTCTGTCACGGCGGCTCCATATTTGCCTCAGGCTTCTCCAGTTCCTCTGTTAACTCCTCCTGTCGCAGCCTCCGCATCCGCTGCCGGAGCGCGGGGGCCCCCTCTGGGACTGCTGCTAGCTGTACATTAACCCCATCTGCTACCCCCTCAGATACCCTGGCTGAATTACGCCAACTGAGCGCTCATCTCCGTGCCATCCCTACAAAGTCTGACATGGAGGAATATGTGGCATGCCTGGAACAGTCCTACAAATCTGAACTGTCTGCTGTCCGTTCCACTGTACAATCACTGGAGGGTAGGGTGGATACCCTGGAGGCCGCTTCTACCTCACTTTCTACCCAGTTGTCCGCCCATGACTCTGTACTGGTGTCCCACACCCACCAATTACTTCAACTGACGGACCTTATGGATGACCTGGAGAACAGAAACAGACGGAACAACATCAGGGTACGGGGACTCCCTGAAGTCATCGAACCCCAGCAACTAGACGCTACTCTGCGTACCATCTTTAACAACCTCCTGGGGGTCCCCCCTGCCTCTCCACTTGAACTGGACCGGGCGCATCGCTCCCTAGGCCCACGCCCTCTGGACTCTGCCAGCCCTAGAGACGTCATTTGCCGAGTTCACAGGTACCAGATAAAAGAGGCTATCATGCGGAAGGCCAGGGAAGCCCGCCAAGTCGAATTCCAGGACTCATCTATCAGCCTACTCCCAGACCTGTCCAGACTCACCCTCGCCAGACGACGAGTCCTGAAGCCTCTCCTGGACCTCCTGATCCACCACCAGATTCCGTACTCTTGGGGATTTCCATTCCGCCTGCAGGTCCGGCGAGATGGCCAATCCCTCTCCTTGTCTCGTCCAGACGACGTCGCTGCCTTCACAGCTGCCCTTGTACTTCCGGCGGTGCAGATCTCGAGCTGGCCGCTGCTACCTGGCGCCCCAGAACCTGCCCAGCTGGCGCGGCCGCAGCGCCGCTCCAGACGACGTCGCCGTGATAGAGCTTCCTCCCCTGCAGCTCAGCAACGGGACCACCAAGCCTCCCCAACCTGAGGACTGGAACTCTCCGCTCGCATGCCAGCGAGATTGCCACTCTGCAACCTTTAGGGGTTCTCATCCGCCTCATGCGGGGCCGTGAAATTCTGTCTTCCTCTCCCCTCCTTTCCATATAATTTCTCTTCTTTTCTTTCTTCCTCCTTCTTTTTTTTTTTTTTTTTTTTTTCTTCCTCTTTTCTCTCTCTCTCTCTCTCTATCCCTCCATTTTGTCCTCTCCTTTTATATGCCCTGGTCTATCGAGTTTCACATTGATCGTGTTTTTTGGTCAGCATATCTTGTTGTTACAGTTTGTCTCATAGTGGCGGGCTCGGGGGTCCGGGGGGGGCGGCTCCTCTTCGGAAAGCTTGTTCCCCACTGGGGTCTCCGTGCTGCATTGTAGCACGTGTTTTGGCATTGTTTGCCTTTTCCCCACCTGTTTTGGTGGTGGCTTGCCCCATCACCTTGCTGCTTAGTCAGTTAAACATTTGGTTCTATAGTTGTGTTGTGTTGGATTACGTTTGTCTCCCTCTTTCCTAAGTGTGTGTCCCTTTTGTGTCTTCCCTCCTCCTACCTTGTCTAAATATGTCCACTCTGAATGTTTGCACCTTAAATGCAAGAGGACTTAACGTCCCACAGAAGTGCAGCCAGATATTGTACCAACTTCATAAGAAGCGTTCTCATGTCCTTATTTTACAGGAGACTCACTTCAAGGAAGGCCATGTCCCGGATATTCGTAGCTGCCACTTCCCTGTCTGGTTCCACAGCGTCAACCCGGCTGCCAAGTCCAAGGGAGTATCTATTGCTTTGCATAGATCTCTGCACCATGAGGTAATAGACACCCTGGTAGACCCTGAGGGTAGATTTGTCTTTCTCAAACTGCGCATCGCGGGCACTGTCCTCACTATAGCCGGTTGCTATCTCCCTAATCAGGGGCAGCTGCGATACTGCAGGAACCTAGTTGGCAAACTTTCTGACTTTGGTGAGGGGGTCACGATTCTTGGGGGCGATTTTAATTTTGTAAAGGACCCTATGACTGACTCTCCCCCCCCCCCCCCCCTCACTCTCAGTCCCAGCTGCGCGGGCTTAAGACTGCCCTCCACAATTCCCAATTGGTCGACGTGTGGCGCATTCTGCATCCCAATGAGCGCGACTACACATACCACTCCCCTGCGCACAACTCATACAGCTGTATCGATTTTTTTCTGATCAGTCACCACGCCCTTTCCTGGGCCCCTACCGGACAGATTGGCTCTGCCCTTTGGTCAGACCATTCACCCGTATTTTTGTCAATGGAGGTACCAGGCCTTGCACGCCGTCCTTTCACCTGGTGTCTGAATGACTTGAACTTGCCGGACAGATGTTAGCGACGCGATCAGGAACTTCGGTCTCGATCATGCCCGGGACTCCACATCGTCTCCGCTACAGTGGGAGGCATTAAAATGCGTGGTTAGGGGTGTCCTGATCAGGCATGGAGCGCGCCTCAAAAAAAGAGCGAGCAGCGTGGGTTTCCTCACGGTTGGCCAGGATCCATTCTCTTGAGGTGAAGCACAAGCAGTCTTGTTCTCAGGCGGACTTAAATGAGCTCCTCAATGCCAGAGAGGAGCTTCGAGCCCATCTAGATGAAACATCCTTGCTTTTCCGAGACCGTGTCTGGAAACATTATTACGAGTTTGCGGATAAGTGTGGTCGTTCCCTCGCGCGTCGCTTGCATCTCCGCGGCTCCCCTGCGTACATCCCTCGGATCAATAGAGGCAATGGGCGATCAGTCCATAACCCTATAGACGTTGCAGAGGCATTCCGCTCCTTCTACCACGATCTGTACAATATTCGTGGACAGTATGCCGATCTTGCCCCGGGTTCTCTTGAAGAGAAAATCCGGGAATACGTTGTTGAGACCTCTCTCCCCACCATTGCCCCCTCAGACAGGGCACTTCTCAAGGACCCTTTCTCCGAGGAGGAGGTATCCCTCGCCAGTCAATCTTCACCCTCGGGCAAATCCCCTGGCCCTGATGGGTTCACTCCTAGATTCTACAAGACCTTCCAAGGCCTCCTCTCCCCTGTAATGGCCCGTGTCTTTAACAGCGTTGATGATTCCACTCCATTTGCCCCTCAATCTCTATCAGGTCTCATTACAGTTCTTCCCAAGCCAGGGAAAGACCCATCCTCCTGTGCCAGTTATCGCCCGATCTCCCTGCTCAATATCGACATCAAATTATTTGCCAAATTGCTGGCCAATCGCTTGTCCCCCCTGATGCCGGGCCTGGTCCATACTGACCAGGTTGGCTTCATTTCGGGTCGAGAGGCCAGGGATAACGTATGCAAAACACTGCTGGCGATCTCCTCAGCCCGCAATACCAATTCCCCGGTGTGCTTGCTTTCTGTGGATGCTGAAAAGGCGTTCGACTGTGTACACTGGGGCTTTCTACGGGCCACACTCCAACAAATTGGGGTTGGCCCAGGGTACTTGGGCAAAGTGCTTTCTCTTTATGGTGACGCGTCGGCACAGGTACGGGTCAATGGGCTCCTCTCCAACTCTTTCCCGGTCCGGAATGGCACACGACAGGGCTGCCCATTATCTCCTCTTTTATACGCCCTGGTCATGGAACACCTAGCGACGGCCATATGGAGCTGTCCTGGTATCCATGGCCTTCAGTTGGGTAGCCGTCAGGTCAAAGCGGCCCTATACGCCGACGACCTCCTCCTGTATGTCTCTCAGCCTCGTATTTCTTTCCCGTCTATCTTACACGAATTTTGTCGCTTTGGCAATTTGAGTAACTTCAAAGTGAACCTCTCTAAGAGCGAGGCCCTCAATATCACCTTGCCTTCAGCAGAGGCAGCCCGCCTTGCAAATGACTTCCCCTTTAAATGGCATCCTACCTCCATCAAATACCTCGGGATTCATATCCCCACGGACCCCTCCCTTCTCTACCGCCTTAATTACCTCCCGATCCTTGAATCACTCCAGATGGATCTACGGAAATATAACTCGTTCATGCTCTCCTGATTTGGTCGCATTAACGTGCTGAAAATGGATGTTATGCCCCGATTACTATATGTGTTCCAAGCTTTACCCATCCCCGTTCCGCGCCCCTTTTTTGCCCGCGTTTAGACCTTCTTTGGGAGGTTCGTGTGGGGAGCGGCGCGGAGCAGGCTACGTTTTCAGACGCTGACGCGCCGTAAGTGTCGCGGAGGCGCAGGCCTGCCAGACCCCAGGCTATATTACCACGCGACAGTACTGTTGCGCCTTTTTGATTGGCGCTATCGCGGGGTGGACAAGCAGTGGGTCTCCATAGAGGCCGATTTACTTTCGGCTCATCTTCCCTCCCTGCCATGGATCCCGCCTCATTTTCGCCCTAGCACTACCGAACACTCTTTTCTATCCTCCCATTTCCTCAAGATTTGGGACTCTACAAGCACGGGCGGTCACGTTGCCAGGGTCCCTGGCCCTCTCAGCCCTCTGTTCCAAAACCCCATGTTCCTCCCGGGTTGCTCGCCTCACAGATTCCTTTGCTGGCAAGCGGGAGACGACGTTCGCCTACATCAGGTCACAGATAGTTCTTCTCTTCCCTCTCTGTCGCAGCTACAAGCCTCCCACCCCAACTTTCAATTGTCTTGGTTGGAATATGGCCAGCTTTCGGCCTTCTTGCGTAAATTTTCCCTGCTCTTCATGCTCTCATCTCCTTTAACCGACCTGGAATCTGCCCTCTCACATACTGACACCACCCCACGTGCCCTCTCCCTTCTCTATGGCATCCTTCTCCAGGACTCCACGCCTGGGCTCCCCTCTTATACTGGCCCCTGGGAGTCTGACCTTGGTAATAGCCTCTCCATTGCTGACTGGGATAAGTCCTTCCTGTATACGCATAAACTCCCGATGCCCTGCGGTGCACAGGAAAAGAACTACAAAATTCTGACCCACTGGTACCGCTGCCCTGACCTTCTGCATAGGATCTACCCTGGTGTCTCGGACCGGTGTTGGCGCTGTGGCTCCGAAAGAGGCACTTTGTATCATATCTGGTGGGATTGCGCCATCATCAGGCCTTTCTGGGAGGCAGTCTTCACGCTATATGCAAAAGTGAGCGGCAGATCTGTTACGCCCTCACCCCATCTTGCTCTCCTTTCCGTTTTACCGGGAAGGGTTTCCGCTGTTAAGGGGGACCTCCTGCGACATTTCCTCACTGCCGCCAGAACAGTCATTCCCAGGCACTGGCGCAGCACTGCCGTGCCCACCCTTGTCGAGCTGATTCAGGAGCTTCTCCTTATTAGGAGAATGGAGGCCCTGGTGACTGAGGACTCGCCTTACTTCTCTAAATTTGAGTCTCTCTGGCGGCCGTGGGTGATGTTTCAGGACTCTCCGGAGTTTTCTTCCCTCTTTGTCTGACTGGGACACTGTTCCCCTGTTGGTACGGTGTCTGGATACTTTTTATTGCCAACTTTCTCTTTCCCTCCCCATCTTCCCTTGTGTGTCCCTTCCCGTTTTTTTATGTCTGTGTCTTAGCAGGTCTTCAAGTATCCGTGTATTCCTTGTGACCCTCCCCCCCCTTCATGTTTGTCTTTCATACTGATAGGTGGGTGGCATCGTGGCGGCTTTTTACAGTTTGACATTTGTTTACCTGGCTACCACTTCCCTAATAATATAGTTTTTATGTAGTTATACTACACCACCCACCGCTGATTTTCTAGTTATGGGCCTTAACAGCCCTTTATTCTAACCTACTTTGGTGTCTCATCTATGCTTTGGGCAGCTCATGTGGCCCTCTATGTTTTATTTGATGTTTTTGTCTTAGCATTGTTCCCTCCTAATTTAAAAACCTTAATAAACTCGATTAAACATAAAAACACAATGTGTCATAAACACAGACAAGAGGCAAGGTCACGGCTTTCCCAGGCAGGCACATCACAAAGACAAAAAATATATATATATATATATATATATATATATACAGTCATATGAAAAAGTTTGGGCACCCCTATTAATCTTAATCATTTTTAGTTCTAAATATTTGGGTGTTTGCAACAGCCATTTCAATTTGATATATCTAATAACTGATGGACACAGTAATATTTCAGGATTGAAATGAGGTTTATTGTACTAACAGAAAATGTGCAATATGCATTAAACCAAAATTTGACCGGTGCAAAAATTTGGGTACCCTTATCATTTTATTGATTTGAATACTTCTAACTACTTTTTACTGACTTACTGAAGCACAAAATTGGTTTTGTAACCTCACTGAGCTTTGAACTTCATAGCCAGGTGTATCCAATCATGAGAAAAGGTATTTAAGGTGGCCAATTGCAAGTTGTTCTCCTATTTGAATCTCCTCTGAAGAGTGGCATCATGGGCTCCTCAAAACAACTCTCAAATGATCTGAAAACAAAGACTGTTCAACATAGTTGTTCAGGGGAAGGATACAAAAAGTTGTCTCAGAGATTTAACCTGTCAGTTTCCACTGTGAGGAACATAGTAAGGAAATGGAAGACCACAGGGACAGTTCTTGTTAAGCCCAGAAGTGGCAGGCCAAGAAAAATATCAGAAAGGCAGAGAAGAAGAATGGTGAGAACAGTCAAGGACAATCCACAGACCACCTCCAAAGAGCTGCAGCATCATCTTGCTGCAGATGGTGTCACTGTGCATCGGTCAACAATACAGCACACTTTGCACAAGGAGAAGCTGTATGGGAGAGTGATGCGAAAGAAGCCGTTTCTGAAAGCACGCCACAAACAGAGTCGCCTGAGGTATGCAAAAGCACATTTGGACAAGCCAGCTTCATTTTGGAAGAAGGTCCTGTGGACTGATGAAACAAAGATTGAGTTGTTTGGTCATACAAAAAGGTGTTATGCATGGCGTCCAAAAAACACAGCATTCCAAGAAAAACACTTGCTACCCACTGTAAAATTTGGTGGAGGTTCCATCATGCTTTGGGGCTGTGTGGCCAATGCCGGCACCGGGAATCTTGTTAAAGTTGAGGGTCGCATGGATTCAACTCAGTATCAGCAGATTCTTGAGAATAATGTACAAGAATCAGTGACGAATTTGAAGTTACGCCGGGGATGGATATTTCAGCAAGACAATGATCCAAAACACAGCTCCAAATCTACTCAGGCATTCATGCAGAGGAACAATTACAATGTTCTGGAATGGCCATCCCAGTCCCCAGACCTGAATATCATTGAACATCTGTGGGATAATTTGAAGCGGGCTGTCCATGCTCGGCGACCATCAAACTTAACTGAACTGGAATTGTTTTGTAAAGAGGAATGGTCAAAAATACCTTCATCCAGGATCCAGGAACTGATTAAAAGCTACAGGAAGCGACTAGAGGCTGTTATTTTTGCAAAAGGAGGATCTACTAAATATTAATGTCACTTTTCTGTTGAGGTGCCCATACTTTTGCACCGGTCAAATTTTGGTTTAATGCATGTTGCACATTTTCTGTTAGTACAATAAACCTCATTTCAATCCTGAAATATTACTGTGTCCATCAGTTATTAGATATATCAAATTGAAATGGCTGTTGCAAACACCCAAATATTTAGAACTAAAAATGATTAAGATTAATAGGGGTGCCCAAACTTTTTCATATGACTGTATATATATATATATATATATATATATATGTATCACAACATATGCAAGAGTCCAAGAAGCATATATATCATATCATGCACAATGCACAAAACATAATTACTGGACAAATGCATATATATGGCACATCAGAAGCATTATTTCAAGATACTCCACATAAGTAACATTCATTGGAAAGACATGTCAGACATATTTCAGTAAATAGTATATATATATATATATATATATATATATATATATATATATATATATACAGTCATGGCCAAAAGTTTTGAGAATGATACAAATATTAATTTTTACAAAGTCTACTGCTTCAGTTTTTCTAATGGCAATTTGCATATACTCCAGAATGTTATAAAGAGTGATCAGCTTAACAGCAATTACTTGCAAAGTCAATATTTGCCTAGAAAATGAACTTTATCCCCCAAAACACATTTCAACATCATTGCAGCCCTGCCTTAAAAGGACCACCTAACATCGTTTCAGTGATTGCTCCATTAACACAGGTGTGGGTGTTGATGAGGACAGGGCTGGAGATCAATCTGTCATGATTAAGTAAGAATGACACCACTGGACACTTTAAAAGGAGGCTGGTGCTTGCCATCATTGTTTCTCTTCTGTTAACCATGGTTATCTCTAAAGAAACACGTGCAGTCATCATTGCACTGCACAAAAATGGCCTAACTGGGAAGAGTATTGCAGCTAGAAAGATTGCACCTCAGTCAACAATCTATCGCATCATCAAGAACTTCAAGGAGAGAGGTTCCATTGGTGCCAAAAAGGCTCCAGGGCGCCCAAGAAAGGCCAGCAAGCGGCAGGACCGTCTCTTAAAAGTGTTTCAGCTGCGGGATCGGGCTACCAGCAGTGCAGAGCTTGCTGAGGAATGGCAGCAGGCAGGTGTGAGTGCATCTGCACGCACTGTGAGGCGGAGACTCTTGGAGCAAGGCCTGGTCTCAAGGAGGGCAGCAAAGAAGCCACTTCTCTCCAGAAAAAACATCAGGGACAGACTGATATTCTGCAAAAGGTACAGGGAGTGGACTGCTGAGGACTGGGGTAAAGTCATTTTCTCTGATGAATCCCCTTTTCGATTGTTTGGAACATCTGGAAAACAGCTTATTCGGAGAAGAAGAGGTGAGCGCTACCACCAGTCTTGTCTCATGCCAACGGTAAAGCATCCTGAAACCATTCATGTGTGGGGTTGCTTCTCAGCCAAGGGAATCGGCTCTCTCACAGTCTTGCCTAAAAACACAGCCATGAATAAAGAATGGTACCGGAATGTCCTCCAAGAGCAACTTCTACCAACCGTCCAAGAGCAGTTTGGCGCTCAACAATGCCTTTTCCAGCATGATGGAGCACCTTGCCATAAAGCAAAGGTGATAACTAAATGGCTCAGGGAACAAAACATAGAGATTTTGGGTCCATGGCCTGGAAACTCCCCAGATCTTAATCCCATTCAGAACTTGTGGTCAATCATCAAGAGACGGGTGGACAAACAAAAACCAACAAATTCAGACAAAATTAAAGCATTGATTCTGCAAGAATGGACTGCTATCAGTCAGGATTTGGTCCAGAAGTTGATTGAGAGCATGCCAGGGAGAATTGCAGCGGTCCTGAAGAAGAAGGGTCAACACTGCAAATATTGACTTGCTGCATTAACTCATTCTAACTGTCAATATAAGCTTCTGTTACTCATAATATGAATGCAATTATATTTCTGTATGTGATAAAAACATCTGACAAACACACATAAAAACCAGAGGGCAGCAGATCATGTGAAAATATAATATTTGTGTCATTCTCAAAACTTTTGGCCATGACTGTACAGTGCCTTGTATTCGGCCCCCTTGAACTTTTCCACGTTTTGCCACATTTCAGGCTTCAAACATAAGGATATAAAATTTTAATTTTTTGGTGAAGAATCAACAACAAGTGGGACACAATCATGAAGTGGAACGAAATTTATTGGTTATTTTAAACTTTTGTAAAAAATAAAAATCTGAAAAGTGGGGCGTGCAATATTATTTGGCCCCTTTACTTTCAGTGCAGCAAACTCACTCCAGAAGTTCAGTGAGGATCTCTGAATGATCCAATGTTGTCCTAAATGACTGATGATGATAAATATAATCCACCTGTGTGTAATCAAGTATCCGTATAAATGCACCTGCTCTGTGATAGTCTCAGGGTTCTGTTTAAAGCGCAGAGAGCATCATGAAGACCAAGGAACACACCAGGCAGGTCCGTGATACTGTTGTGGAGAAGTTTAAAGCTGGATTTGGATACAAAAAGATTTCCCAAACTTTAAACATCCCAAGGAGCACTGTGCAAGCGATCATATAGAAATGGAAGGAGTATCAGACCACTGCAAATCTACCAAGACCCGGCCGTCCCTCTAAACTTTCATCTCAAACAAGGAGAAGACTGATCAGAGATGCAGCCAAGAGGCCCATGATCACTCTGGATGAACTGCAGAGATCTACAGCTGAGGTGGGAGAGTCTGTCCATAGGACAACAATCAGTCGTACACTGCACAAATCTGGCCTTTATGGAAGAGTGGCAAGAAGAAAGCCATTTCTCAAAGATATCCATAAAAAGTCTCGTTTAAAGTTTGCCACAAGCCACCTGGGAGACACACCAAACATGTGGAAGAAGGTGCTCTGGTCAGATGAAACCTAAATCGAACTTTTTGGTAACAATGCAAAACGATATGTTTGGCGTAAAAGCAACACAGCTCATCAACCTGAACACACCATCCCCACTGTCAAACATGGTGGTGGCAACATCATGGTTTGGGCCTGCTTTTCTTCAGCAGGGACAGGGAAGATGGTTATAATTGATGGGAAGATGGATGGAGCCAAATACAGGACCATTCTGTCTCTCGATGTGCAAAACTGATAGAGACATACCCCAAACGACTTGCAGCTGTAATCGCAGCAAAAGGTGGCGCTACAAAGTATTAACTTAAAGGGGCCGAATAATATTGCACGCCCCACTTTTCAGTTTTTTCTTTTTTCCAAAAGTTTAAAATATCCAATAAATTTTGTTCCACTTCACGATTGTTGATTGACCAAAAAATTTAAATTTCATATCCTTATGTTTGAAGCCTGAAATGTGAATGCTCCTGCATGGATTCTGGTGAGATAAAGATCCAAGGGGAAGTGAGTACCCCCGGGAACTTTGTTGTGGTTGTTCCAGTATTAGTGACTGAACTGTTGCTGTGTGGAGTTCTACGTTTTATACCGTTTATGTGCACCAACGATTGGGCCCCAACGATTGAACTGTGACAATACATGGTGGCCTCTCCTTTCAGTACTGCAGATAGCTAGATAGAGAGTGAGTCACTTACAGACATTCTGCGATAAGTGTGGCCTGTCATTTGCAGCAAGACCACTAGGGGGAGTGTGTTGGCACTATAATTGTTTATATTTCTGCATTACTATTAAATTTTAGTATTTTGTGTAAAATGGTTGCATACCTGTGTCATCCTCAAATTGGGGGAGTATGTATTAAGGTCGGGCAGGGGTCTCCCAAGTCAGCCACTGGCAGAAGTACTACAACTGCCTGCATTCCCGGAGAGCTTCAAGCAAGATTTGGGTGGAGGCACTGCGCTATAGAGAGGTGAGAACAAGCACGTACACCCCAGGCAAGGCGGGTGGCAAAAGGGGTGTTACATTTAAATAATACTTTTTATGTCTTTTCTTGTATGAAATAAAATGACTTTTTGATACTTTCATTATATTTGGTGTTTATGTTATTTATTTATGTTTTTGCTTACATTCTATCTATCTCCATATTCAGTCTCACACATAGACCTCTATGGAGGGTGTGGAGGGAGTGAGATTCTCCTGCCAGATGGTTAATTGATTTATTGCCTCATTTTGTGCTCTCACAGACAGCTATCTACACCTTAGCAGTGTTAAAAAAAGAGCAAGGAACAACAGAGTGTACCAGCAGCAATTATTTGAGTGTCTTTTTTAATCCCCCTCCCCTCTTCATAGATTAATGTGGAGAACGTAACTGTCTGAAAAGTGAAGAAGAAAGCATATTTCTTTAATATGATATATTACAAAGTTTCATATTTTAACCTGTACTATTAATTTATGAAAAGTTGTTTATAACTGGAGGTACACTTTAAAGAATTTTTCTGGTTCTCTGATTTTGATGATTTCATTAGGATAGGTCATCAACAGCAGATCGCTGCAGGCTCAACACCCAACACAATCAGCTGTTTGAAGAGGCTGCAACATCTGGTAGAATGTTGCACCCTTTTCAATGCTTCTCAAGTACATTGCCATAGAATATATTGTGGCTGTGACTGTGCTTGTTATTGTAGCCCAGTTACTTTCACTTGAATGGAACAGATTTCATATAGGCCACAGACTGTGAAGCGGAACATGCCTGAGCACTGCAATTGTCTCAAACAGCTGATTTGGTGAGGATACTCATTGTTGGATTCCCCAATCTAATATTAATAATCTATGCTAAAGAAAGTTCATTAATATTTTAGTTCAGGAAAGACCCTTAAAATTTGTAATAACAGTAACCCATTAAAGCACTAATATTATCTTATCCCACCACAGACATTTATCACTGTGGGCGTCACTCATTCAGACATCAGTCAACTTCTCTGCATTTCACAATGATATAGTGGTAGGAACTCAGAATTGCAAGATTGTAATTGTAAAACCAGGGAGCAGATTTCAAATTGGTCTGATATCCAGTTCCAGTGTTCATAGTCGCTAGTAAATCTCTTCTTATTGTTTCTGTCTTTCTATAGTTATTTCTTTGTAGCAATTCTAACATGACATATTGATTTATACCGTCTACTCTGAGCTCTTCATGTTACAATCTATCTGCTGCTTGAACTCAGTGAAGCATTTATTTAGTCCCTGGTGTGCTATTAATGGGCAATTTTGAAGGTTGATGGTTCCTGTGCAGCAACTTAGCCTGTGCAGCAGGCTATCAGTATCTTTTGGTTTACCTTTCCTATGGTGTTCTTCATCAATGCCTATTTATAAGGTATAAAGTTATGTTTACTAACATAAGCTTTTTGTTGTTGTTATGGGCTACAAAAATCAGAAAATACAGTCTTCTACCAAATATGATTATTTAGGCTTTAGTCTACCTTGTATTAACACATCTTTGTGGTATTAGGCATTCATGAAGCTTCCAACTACATACACTTTGCAATTACCATCTGATCACCGAGTGTGCTCTAAACAGCTGATCAGTGGCCTTGCTGGATGTCGGGGCTAACATCATTCTGATATTGATGAATTATTCTAAGGATAACCTATCTACATCAACTCTTGGACAAGCCCCATTAAAAACAGACCATTTTCCTTGGACACCTTGTACAATCTACAACAAACATTTGTAATGTGCTTTTCTCACAATAGACTCAAAAGTGCATGGTGGTGATTAACTAAACAGTATT
Source organism: Leptodactylus fallax (assembly GCA_947044405.1). NCBI lineage: Eukaryota > Metazoa > Chordata > Amphibia > Anura > Leptodactylidae > Leptodactylus > Leptodactylus fallax. The sequence goes on from CAMRHE010000150.1 coordinate 2,276,217, forward strand.
TTGCAGTATTATATGTATAGTAAGGGTGTTATTATTTGCCCTCAAATGCTAGAATGAATAGAAGTGTTTTGAGTCTTGATTTAAAAGTGTCCAAGGATGAGATCTCTCTGATCGGTCTGGGTAATGGGTTCCAGAGAGAGAGGGCTGCATGGCAGAAGACTCCAAGAACACTCCAAATGGTTTAAGGTGGATTCTGGGGATGACCCTGCTGATCTGAGAGGTTGGAATGAATATGGGGCTTCAGAAGTTCTTTTAAGTCAGGGCCTAAACTGTTTATGGATTTGAAGTTCATCAAGTAGACTTTAAAAGTCATTCTCCATTTTACAGGCAGCCAATGCAGGGACCAGAGGATGGGGATTATTTGTGTATTTCAAGGCTGTTTGGTTATTAACCTCACTGCAGCATTTTAGACTAGCTGAAGGCAATGTATTTCTGTATCTCGAAGACCCATGTATAGGGCATTACAGTAGTCCAGACGCGAGCTTATGAAGGCATGGACCCGCGTGGAGAGGTGTTTGATTTTTGCAATGTTTCTCAAGTGGAAGTAGAAAGATTTGATAATGGAGTATACTTTGTTACCAATAGACAGTTCCCCATCAATAGCTATGTCCAAGTTCCGCACATAGTCTGAGGTTTGAAGGGTTGTGTTTCCTAGGGATAGAGGTAGTAGATGTACTGCTTTCTACAATCTACAAGGAAAGATCAAAAGACACAGTAGATTATGTTAGAAGCTACTCTATTAAAACATTGGCACAAATTTATCATGTCTTGTACTCTAGTTTACTGGCATGCCAAGTGTGAAAGATTCACAATTTTTTGTGCAAGTCAGGTGTTGTGCAAAAACTTGTGACTTTTTTTCTCAGTATGCTTCGGCAGTCGGAGAAAATCTAATGTAGTGTAGTGAGTGTGGAGTAGTGAGTTTTAGAATATGGTGAATGTACAGGATAAATATTAAAGCCAATGAAGAGAGGAGCAGTGTAGAGAATAAGGTGAGAACCGAAGGTTACATGTGAAAAAGCATCAAGTGTTTTTGCACCAAGGCAGAGATGTATGGTGGGGGCAATATTCCATCACACTCTGCAATGGGAAAAAAAAACATTATAATAGTTCTCTCTGAGAAGAGTACAGTCTGTAAAAATAATGCATCTGACAAGGTGTAACACCAAAATATAACAGATGGGTGTCTGGTTTGGTTTAAAACTGAGTCATGTGCCAATGTTTTTTTAAGGGGACTGAACAGTTTTAGGCGACATTAGAAACGTTTTCTTTCATCTGGAGTATTCTGCATGGGCTCAACTCTGAAAACTTGACCTACTTATATTCATTCACACCATTTTATCTAATTTGCGATATATGTAGAAAGTTGATATAGCTGAAAGATTAACAACTTTCCTTTTAAAGTGAAGTTTATGTCATGATCTCAGCAGTGTATATACTTATGCACCACTAAACAATTATCCAGCGCAAAAAGGTTTTACTGTTCAGAACACTCCAGGGCTCAGAAGCATGACACAACCTAATGTGGATTGATTTTGTTATAGTTCATTTTTCACTTAAAGGGGACCCTTCACATGGAAAATACAGATCTGCAGGTGTCATCTTATAGAGCAGAAGGAGCTGACAGATATATAATTTTTTGGAAGAAAAAAAATTCAGTATAACCTGTTATTTATCTATTAAAGTTCTGGTCATTCTATGTTGAGAAGTCAGAGAGGTGGTCCTATAAGTGATAGACTATCTCTGTATGTACAGTCATAGAGGGGAAGATTTCAATCACTGAAAAGACTGCCTATATATATACAGAAATTACATTACAGGCACTATTAATACCTTCTCACTATAATCATTTTTCATTTTTGCTTAAAAAAAAAAAAGAACTTGTTTGTGGGCAAATCGCAGTTCATAATAGCACCATTTAACATACGATGTACTGGAAGCTTGAAAAAAAAATTTTTAAGGAATGGAATTAAAAAAACTGCATTTTTGCCATTTTCTTATGTTTTTTCTTCATAGCAAAAATGACATGTTCTAAATATTCTGCAGGTCAGTATGATTACAGCAATACCAAATCTATATATTTTTTATATTTTAATTCCTGACATTCAATATTTTTTTTATATTTCAGTGTACAGAGCAGCTTAAGGCATCGTTTTTGGCAGAGCAAGTTATTGTTTATTTATTTATACCATTTTGGGGATAGTCTAGTCTTTGATTGATGAAAATGGTGAAAAAAAGGTGGTTCAACCATTCTGATTTTTTTTTTTTCACACTACGGTTTTCACCAGAATATTCCAACATGGGATTAACTAATATATTTTTTTTTGTTTAATTACTGTTATATGTGAACTATGTAAAGTGGGAGATTTTTTTATTTGTATATTTTTTAAGCTTTTATTTTTAGACCTTCAAGGGGACTTAAAGCTTAGGAGATCTGATCACACATGGAATATACTGCAATACTAGTGTATTGCAGTATATTATAAAATCCATTGACTTCTGTTACCAGCTGCCTATGAAAGCCTGTAAAAGAATCACTGTTATGAATCACCTTGTAGTTTTCAATAATTTCCTGGCTGTCATAGTAGCAGAAAGGCTCAATAGGCTTCAGTGCTCTTCAGATGCTTATATATGTCCGGTGGATTTTGGGAAAGAGTTAATGGCTGTAACTTCTGTCAATAGATAATAAACACTATGGTCAATATGGTGGCAGGATACTTTCTATTAAATATATATACAGTAGTACCCTACAGTAATACTCCAGGTGAAAAGGTATTTCTGTTCATTTGGACTGATATAGTTGACTAGGCATTCTATGGTTTTATAATGTTTTGCATTGTTTCCACATGTCTTACATAAATACTATAATATTTAACTGTGCCTTTAAGACAGGAATATGCCATTTTCTGCATGCTGATATCTGTTAAACAGTAGTGGCATTTCCTCTGGTTGCTCTAGAAGGTGTGAGAATTTAAAGCTATAACATAGCAACCTCATGGTCAATCATGTTAATTTAGCCCAGTGAGTTACAAGACCAGTTAGAGAGAAGTTGTGGTCTCAAGTTTAATGGCAATGAGATCAGTTATCCCAAGCCTGCCCCAGGCAATTGAGTCCCTGAAATCCTACAGAAAATGACCTTTTCTTGCTGGTAAGATCTCCACTGCTAACCTGTGATGGCCTGTATCTATGGCTAAAGCATACCTTGTATGTCCCCAGTAGGGGCAGTACATTATTTGCACCTAACACAAAGGGTGTCCTTAAGGCGACTCATTACCACCATATCTTTAGTTCATCCCTCTCATTACTGTGCTTCTCTAGAGTCTGCAGGACATTTTGGAAGGAAAGACAGCCAACATGACCAGGCTGTGGTCAGAAAGGCCAGTCGCCTACTTGGGGACTAACTCCCGCCAACCACAAGCTCCAGCCATCAACTCTTCCCTTCAGGCCATGGGATGTTGCAATTTTTAAATACAATAATATATAAAAAAGATATACATGCGACGATATGTGATATACTGTATATACATTGTATATACTACATTGTACTGTTTTACTCATTTGAACAAATTCTCCACCTACACCTATACTTAGGATAGGTAATGAATATCAGATTGGGGGGTCCAACACCAAGTACACCTACTAATCAGCTTTTCACAGAAACTAGATAGTGGATGGAGACAGACGTAGACAGCACTGTCCACTGTGCAGGGGTTGAAATAGGATACTGCAGATCACCTCCCATCTGCTTCCAGATTCATTCATGGTACAATGCCAGAGCTGATGGCTGTGGAGATAAGCTGATTAGTGGGGGTGCTGGGAAGTGCTAAGGATAGGTTATTATTATAAAAAGTCTAAAAACCTTCTTTAATTATAGTTTATGATTAGTTGAATGTTTTAAATATAATTATATATGAATTAAAATGTAAATCTAAAAATTGAATTTAGATATAAATTAAATATAGCTGTAATATAAAGCACCAGATTAATCCTGTCGTAGTTTACACTTATTTTGAAATATTAAGCAGAGCTCATGGTTAGAGAACAGATTGTTTCTGGATGCAAAGCTTAAAATAGATGCCAAGTCGTAAGATGCCAACCTACAAAGGCTAGAGTGGAATATAGTATAATAGCTTCTCCTCCTGGCCAAACTGAAGCAGGGGATGTAAAATTGATGCACATCATATAATGATACATCATTCTGAGATTTGCCTTTATTGCAGAGACTGGTGTGTTATTGCTCTAGTTCAATGCAATTTTTCATCTCTTCGGTAGAGGAGAAGTTCCTGAATAGTGCATTATTCAAGTAAAACAAGATGTGTATGAAGCAGTCACCAATTTATTTTGCCTGAACTGATTAGATTTCTAATTCTAGGCAGAAATGCTTTTAGTTTAACTGGTTTCATGCCGCAGGTTAGAAAAAACAGACCTGGTACATATAATGCTGCTTACATGTTTCCAGAGACCTGAACTAAACCTGTGTCTCGGGGTGCACAATAAAACTGCCAAATTGCTTTACTAAAAATCCCATATCTTGCCTTTCTTTCCATATTGTTATATCCCAGGCTGCCAGCTCCAGTATATTAATTTCTATTAAAATCCAGATAAGGAAGCCAGTTACGTCTTTTCACATTGATGTCACTATTAAATAGCACTTTCCATGATTTCTTGAATTAAACAGAAAAAAATGAAAAGGGAAACTTTCCTGCCTGATATGTCCCTTGCTGATAGACACTAATATTAGATCTTCTTTCACATTCTGCAGGTATATATTCATTCAAACATGTGTTAAATTGAATGGGAAAGGTTTTCTCTCCGTGATTGACTGGCAGTGTGCCCTAAGAGAGGCTAGGGCCCAGAATCTCTAAGTGACAGAAAAAGTACTATAGTTCTAAAACACTATTGTAGCCAAAATGATATTGTAACTATTCCATCCCCAAATCTGCTTGAAAAAGCAGGACTTTTCTCTCTGCATTTTTCAGGCGGAAACCTGGTGGACCCCATTATAGTTTATGGGATCCACAGGTTTCTGCAAGTAACTGCTCTTTAAGCGGATTGGGTTTCCGTTTTTAGGGTCCCCCAAGCAGACCCGAAGAACGGAAACCCGAATGCAGGTGTGAACCTAGCGTCATATTGTGTAACACCATTAAGTTTAAAACCCAATATCTTTACTTCACATAGTTAAAAGTTTATCTGTACATGACAGACACTTTAATGGTGCTGGACTGATAAAAACCTTTCTATTTATGGTATCACATGTGGTCCTACAAGTGGCCCTCTCACCGTTATAATATGCTAAGCTGCTGACAACCTAGAGAAATAATATGCACATTGGGTCAGTTTTTATATATATATATATATATATATATATATATTTACCTAATATTGTGTAAGCCATCCTTGTTCTGCCAAATCAGCTCTGACTAGAGATAGACAAACCTCACAAGATTCATTTAGACAAATATTAGTGAGTTTCAGTTTGTTTTGGGCCAAACTAGGGGAGTTGTGGCAACATAAACAGTTACATTCACCTTGCTTCACCTCTCCAGGGCATCTTCACGGCCAGCTTCATGATGCTAGGTCAAAGTGCCATGATGTTGGCGTGCCCCATGTGAATAGGCCTCAGTGGTGACCCTGGGTTGAGTTACATCAGCCAGAGGCCGGAGAAGGATGCCGGGGGAACCATTGGACGTTGGCCGATGCCACAAGGATACAAACTGTTATGTTGCCGCACCTCCTCTGGGCATCCACTTATTACATTCTGGGTTCTTAAAGAGTTATCCAGAGTAAAAAATTTTAAATTTTAGTTCGGAGAAGGTGAAAAAAATAAAACAAAAACATACTGACCTATCCCTGGTGTTCCGGGGTCTCCCAGCGCAGTCTTCCTGCCACTCTGGTGTTTTCTTGGGGCAGAAGTCTCCGCCACACTGTGATGTTCTGAGTCTCTTTCCTTAGGCCGCTGATTGGCCTCAGAGGTCACATGCAGCAGGGACTTCTGCTGGAAGAAAACACTGGAGCAGCAGGACCGAACCATGCTGTGAGACACTGGAGCATCTGGGCACCAGGTGAATATGTTTTTTTTTCTCCTTTCGAGGCCTAATATATATATATATATATATATATATAAATAATTATCCTGGACAACCCCTTTAAGAGGGCCCATAGAATAATAATGTTTCATGGATAATATACCCCAAAAGTTTTGGGTTCGGTCCAAACCAGTTCACTCATTTCTAGTTCTAACCTGTCAAGGCATGCCACAAATTCTCTAAAGGTTAAAAGCAGTTTTCTAAGTCCTGTAAGTAGTGATGGATTGTAGAACTGAATGCATAGACCCTAAGTTTCCCAGCAGAACATTGCCCAGAGCATTACACTACCTCAGCTGGCTTGCCTCCTTCTTATATTGCATCCTGGTGCCATCATTATCCCAGGTGAGTGACGCACACAAACCATCTGCTTGATGCACAAGATAACTTGATTCATCAGAACAGAAAATATGGTGTTTATGTGTCTATTGTAAATGCTTTTAACACAAGATAGGGGACAGCAAGGACAGCTTGACACACTTGCTTAGCAGTTTATGATGTATGTTCTGACACCTTGTTATCGTACCCAGATTTCCAGCATTGACATTTTTCAGCAATTTGTGCTATAGTAGAATTTCTTCTGTGTGGCAACTAGATGCTGTTGCCATTATTTGTCTCAGTTGTGACATGATCACTGAAATGCCAGTAGCTCACACCTGGTATGTTGAGAGAGATGTGTGTGTGTACATACTATCTATCTATCTATCTATCTATCTATCTATCTATCTATCTATCTATCTATCTATATATATGTGTGTGTGTGTGTGTGTGTGTGTGTGTGTGTGTGTATTTATCCAGCATCCTAATGGCTTTTTATAGTATATGATGTTTTATTTGCATTTCATCTCATTATATTGTATTGCTTTGTAGTATTGAGTATGTTATTCTCTTTTTGTAGTCTAATAAAAGCCATCACACCTTACATCCCATTTTCTATCGACTGTTGGCCAGTCCATGGGCAGTTCTTCCAGGCATGAGCTGCTATTTTTGGTTCATGTGATAATGGAACGTTCATTATAAACTGAAGAATGATTGAATTTACCTCCATCAGGTAAGCATAATAGCAGCTAACGTATTGCAGTGCACTTCCTCTAATGATGTTGTGTTACCATTTTTATGCTCCTAACCTTTTAAAGAATACCCCATATTGATGTCATAATTAATCATTGTGATATCACAATGCCCCACTGTGATGCAACAATTCTCTACTGTAATGTTCCATTGTGATGTCACAGTTAAAGATTGGGATGCACAATGACCTATTGTGATTTCACAATCACCCACTATGATGTCTCAATGATCCACTTTGATTGCACAACCAACCATTGTGGTGTCACAGTTAACTAGTGTGATGCTTCAATGTCTTATTGTGATATCAAAAAGCCCTGTTGTGATTCAACATTTAACCATGATGATATCACTGGATTCCCATGGTAAAATATATATATATATATATATATATATATATATATATATATATATATAATTAAATATATATTTGACATTGAATTTATGTTTTTGGTTTTTGTTTTATTTTTTAGCATTTTCAAACATTTTGTTAAGCCCATGTGTAGTACATTTTTGAGTTTTAAAAGTGGATCAAATATATTACATATGATGTAGTACAGTTAGAATGTCCCTTAATCCGAAATTCCTTACCAGTTGCAGTTGAAAATAAAGGAATTAAGTCCATGTTGAATGACCTGAGAGCACATTTAAAATTGCCATTATTAATATTATTATTATTATTATTATTATTATTATTATTGTTATTATTATATTATTTATATATATATATATATATATATATTATATATTATTAATATTATTAATATATTAACATTATTAATATTTTCAGATGTACAAGAAATATTATTCAAAGGTCTCAACACCATTTAATAGTATATACCAATACTGAGATTTGTACTCAACGTACTCCACACAGCTTACATATTCACTTTTCACCATCCATTGTGCATTCAAATTTCAATTTTCATTCAAATATTGTTTTAGGGATTCAGTTTCCAAAGTGGGGTCATTTGCTAGGGTATTTAATTTTACAAGCACCTTCAGGGCTTTAAAAACATGACAAGGAGTCCAAAAGCCAAATAGTACTCCTTCCCTTCTGCCTCCTGCTGTGTACCCAAACTGCAGTTTATGCCCACATGTATGACACAGTTTTGACAGTGATACCCCATTTAATGTCATATGTGGGTATAAACTACTGTTTGGGTACAAAGTCAGGCACAGAAGAGAAGCAGCTTTATTTGGTTTTTGGAGCACAGTTTTAGGCTGGGGCCCCTACATAGCATAAACACTGCGATTTTGCAGCAGCGTTTTACAGTACCTGCAAAGTGGATGGGATTCTCGCTAATCCCATCCACCGTTGCATTTTTTGTAAATCACAGCATGTCAATTATACCTATGGAAATGCTGTCGTTTTCCATATAGGTATAATTGAAGTAGAAAAACTGCGGAGGAAAACTCTGCACACTTTCTGTGAAAAGCGCTGCGGGAAAAAACGCAATGCACCACCGCAGTTTTTCCCTCAGCGCCTTTTGGCTGTGGCTCACAATGTGGGGCCTTAGCCATAGACAGTTTCTTTTGAAGATACCATACCTCTTTTTCAGAGCCCCTGAAATGGCAGTAAAGTGGAATCCCTTCCCCATTTTGGAAACTGTACCTCTCAATTTATGCAGGGATGTAGTGAGCATTTTTACCCTCCACATGAATATGCAGCTGATTTTGAAAAGTGAAAACAATTTTTCCATAAATATGTAATTTCAGTGTGCAATATATTATACCCAGTTTATGTCAGAGACCTACACCGTGAACGCTGTTTTACCCGGGATAACCTGCTTAATAGTGTGTGTCTCTGCTGACATAAGCTGGGTGCAACATATTGGGCACTGAAATTGTGTATCTCTGTAAAAAATTGCAATTTTAAATTTTCACTTTTCTGGAAACTGAATGAATAAAACATTCAGGGATTAAAAATGCTTGCTATAACCTTTTTTCCTGTGGTGTAGTTTACAAAATGGGGTTCGGGGCTCTGCAAAAATGGTATGACATCCAAATACTGACCCTTCTAAATCTACAGTCCAAAACCCAAAAAAGTATGGATCTCCTCCCTTCAGAGCCCTGCTTTGTGCCCAAACGACAATTTATGCCCACATACACAACTTTTTTGTACCCAGGATAACCTGCTTAACCCCTTCCCAAAATCCACTGTAATAGTATGGTGGATGTCAAGTATTTAAAAATGGCGGCCGCTCAGAAGCTGAGTGGTCACCATAGCCACTGGGTCAGTGCCCGACTGTCATGGCACTGTCATGGGTTTGCAATTTATGAGCTATCATTATGCTCTAGAGGCCCAGGAGAGGTGATCAAACATAAAAAATGTTACTCACCTTCATTGGACTCAGGCACGTGTTCACTTGGGCGCTTTTGCCTGACATCAGTGACCACTTATTGGGTCTCAGGGGTCATGCAGTCCCATCAGTGGTCTCTAATGTCAGGCAGAAGCGCCGAAGAGAACACGGAGCCATGCCGGAGTTCAGGGAAGATGAGTAACATTATTTTTTTTGTTTGATCACCTCCCCTGGGCCTCAGCTTATTATACTCTGGGGTCTGTTTGGTCTAAATGAAACCACTGGGCGAGTTCACCCATGTGCCACCCCCTCAGGGACTCAGGTTTCCGTGCAAGGGAAATATGCTGGTGGTTGTCAACCCCTGATGAAGAAGGAAGATTTACAGTAAAAGATTTATTTTATTATGCATTTGATTTTAGCCTTGATATAATTATATTTATATATACATGTGATTGTAGCAGAGTTAACCCGAACTACAATTGATTAAACTTCTGCAGCATGATATCTTATCACAGAAGACAAGAAAAAAACTATGAAAAGTCATTAAATGTTTTCCAAGACTTTTCATTGTTTTTACTAATTCTGACACAGATATGGGTGGATTTAAAATTGCATATTCCTTACCATTAATTTATGTGCCATTTATGTACCAAATAATTTATGAGGAAATCCATGTCTCACAGTGTATTTTGTTGCTTTAATAAAATAGTTTTAGCTGGCACAGTATCACAGACTGAGCCTCACATATAAACAAGTTTCACGTAGAGTTCGGTGTCCTTACAAGACCTACCGGTGCAGCAGCTCACTTTGAACAGCAGAGGATTCACCATTTCACAGTGTCATACCTGTGGTTTTACAACCTATTACGTGAGAAGCTATCTGTTATTTATCTTTGTGCTACCTTTTACACTGTATAGACTTTCTACATTCGTCACTAGTGAGTCCTATTCTGCAGTAATTGACTTTGTATGTCAGTTGCGGCAGAATAATGAGCAGTCTCAGGCGCCTAATAGTTTGCTGATCTTGGACGTTTAACCTATTAGATGCCGCGGTCAATAGCCACCATGGCATCTAAGGGGTTTTGGAGGGGGCTTCATCCTAAATTATTTTTTACAAAAGTTTAAAATAACCAATAAATTTCGTTCCACTTCACAATTGTGTCCCACTTGTTGTTGATTCTTCACCAAAAAATTTAAATTTTATATCTTTATATTTGAAGCCTGAAATGTGGCAAAAGGTTGAAAAGTTCAATGGGGCCAAATACTTTCGCAAGGCACTGTACATTGCCAAAACAATAAAAAAAAAAAAAAAAAGCTAAAGGGCTTGGTATGTGGTGAAGGAAAAAAACAAAAAATGGTTTGGACATCAATGCCTAAAAGAGGCTTGTCACTAAAGGGTTAAATAATATATAATTTGCAAATCTAATTTAAGAAGAATTGGAAACCCAAAATGTAAATGCATGAACAATACCTTTTTTTTTTTTTTTTTAAACCAAGGGTGAAACTGGATCCCTTCTAGTGTGTTTAGTAAAAAGTTGCGTGCATGAGCCCTTATTCAACTGCGCCTTGGCTGTTTCATTACTACCACTGCCATGCTTGAAAAGACTTGATTACTTTGAAGGGAAACAATTTCCAGAATTCAGTCTGTCAAGACTAATTTGAAACAAGTTATCTTGAGCAGAATTAGTATTCTGTTTATTTGTTTTTAGGCCTGTAGTGTGTTGTATCATTTGTAACTCTAGCGCTGTCTGGTTATACACATGCTTTTTCTTGTTGCAATGACAATATTTATGATCAAGGCCAACAATCTGAGTGGTTTTTTTTTCCTTAATGTCTTTTCCGAAAGAAGCCAGACAAACTTATTACAGACTTCTGATGAGTATATATAGGAGTGATGAAGTAGAAAATAATTAGTTAGCTATTGTTAATATGCAAAAATTTACCCATATCATATACAGTGGGGGAAAAAATTATTTAGCCAGCAAGCAATTGTGCAAGTTCTCCCACTTAAAAAGATGAGAAAGGCCTGTAATTGACATCATAGGTAGACCTCAACTATGAGAGACAAAATGAGAAAACATATCTATAAAATCACATTGTCTGTTTTTTAAAGAATTTATTTGCAAATTATGGTGGAAAATAAGTATTTGGTCACCTACAAACAAGCAAGATTTCTGGCTCTCACAGACCTGTAATTTCTTCTTTAAGAGGCTCCTCTGTCCTCCACTCATTACCTGTAGTAATGGCTCCTGTTTGACATTGTTATCAGTATAAAAGACACCTGTCCACAACCTCAAACAGTCACACTCCAAACTCCACTATGGTGAAGACCAAAGAGATGTGGAAGGACACATGGGGTCAAAATGATCAGAAGAACGGTGAGCAAAAATCCCAGAACCACACGGGGGGACCTAGTGAATGACCTGCAGAAAGCTGGGACTAACGTAACAAAGGCTACCATCAGTAACACACGACGCCACCAGGGACTCAGATCCTGCAGTGCCAGACGTGTCCCCCTGCTTAAACCAGTACATATCCAGGCCCGTATGAAGTTTGCTAGAGAGCATTTGGATGTTCCAGAATAGTATTGGGAGAATGTCATATGGTCAGATGTAACCAAAGTAGAACTGTTTGGTAGAAACACAACTTGTCGTGTTTGGAAGAGAGTGAATGCTGAGTTGCATCCAAAGAACACCATACCTACTGTGAAGCATGGGAGTGGTAACATCATGCTTTGGGGCTGTTTCTCTGCAAAGGGACCAGGACGACTGATCCATGTACATGAAAGAATGAATGGGGCCATGTATTGTGAGATTTTGAGTGCAAACCTCCTTCCATCAGCAAGGGCATTGAAGATGAAATGTGGCTGAGCCTTTCAGCGTGACAATGATAACAAGCACACCGCCAGAGCAACAAAGGAGTGGCTTCATAAGAAGCATTTCAAGGTCCTGGAGTGGCCTAACCAGTCTCCAGATCTCAACCCCATAGAAAACCTTTGGAGGGAGTTGAAAGTGCGTGTTGCCCAGCGATAGCCCCAAAACATCACTGCTCTAGAGGAGATCTGCATGGAGGAATGGGTCAACATACCAGCAACAGTGTGTGCCAACCTTGTGAAGACTTACAGAAACCGTTTGACCTCTGTCATTGCCAACAAAGGATATATAACAAAGTATTGAGATGAACTTTTGTTATTGACCAAATACTTATTTTCCACCATAATTTGCAAATAAATTCTTAAAAATTCAGACAATGTGATTTTCGGGATTTTTTTTTCTCATTTTGTTGAGGTCTACCTATGATGACAATTACAGGCCTCTCTCATCTTTGTAAGTGGGAGAATTTTCACAATTGGTGGCTGACTAAATACTTTTTTTCCCCCACTGTATTAGCTTATAAGTTAAGGAGAGCCTGTCAGCAGTAAATTCATTGAAAACTTGATTTTTGTACAAGTTATAGAGCCTCATTATTCATGAGATCTGAGACTGAAGCCCTGGTAAGATAAGACATGCCCCAAAGCACTGCCCCCCTAATTTACATATGAATAGCGATTTACATGAAAAATGTAGAATTGCCTATATAAGGTAGTGTGATTAAGTTTATAATGAATTTACTGCTGACAGATTCCCTTTAAAAACACCTACACAAAAGGCCAAAACAGAGCACAAAATATTTTGGATATAATAGCAAAATGTTCCCTTACTTTATAAAAAGTATTATTTCATAGAAAGAAAAAAAAAACATTTTACCTGTAACCCTTATAGCTTCCAGAATAATGAAATATTAGGCAGAATATGCCTAAACTGGTGGATGGAACTTTTCAAAGAATGTACAACTGTAAATCCTTGAACTGAGAGATCTTGGTTTATCTCTCCAGCAGATCACTATGTGCCTAGACCAAGATGTCAACACGGTTCAGTGTTGCATGTTCCAGTGTGGTTGGGAGTACAATGATGAACTGGAATGACACTACCCAATAAAGTAACAAGAAACCCACAAGTGAAAAAGAACATAATACACCTTTATTGAACATCAATTATGTTAAAAACATACAAATATCTGGAAAACATTGGGCTATGAACCAAACATCCAGCAACATCTGTTCCACTGATCTCATGCCACTGCTGTCAAAGGCTATCGTGGTGCAGAGCAAGAGAGCAATGGATCCTAGAATGGAGAATACTATATGATAATAACTTTGGAATTCTAGAACTTACTCATGTAATTTTATTTTTTTTTTTTTTACACGTTCTACTTCATGTTAGTGGTAAACTTTGCATTTTACGAGTATCATGATAAAATGGAGGTAAAGATTAGGAATTAAACTTTTTTCAATAATACATTCGTTTAGTCAAAAAATTTATACATGTGCAAGGGATAAAAGCAAAAAATGTATCCCACAATTTTTTCCACAATTTATCCTGAGTACAGAAATACCCCCTGCTGTTTGCACACACAGCAGGGTGTGGAAGAGAGAGACCATTATTTGGCTTTTGGAGAGCAGGCGCTATGTCGCATTTGCAGAGCCCCTACAGTACCATTACGATTGGGACCCCATTTGAAATGTACACCCCTCAATAAATTAATCATGGTAGAGATGTGTGAATGGCTTCGGCACGAGCCAGACTTCACCTGAGTATCCAAAATTACAGGTGCATTTCAATAAATTAGAATATCTTTGAAACGTTCATTCATTTCAGTAATACAATTCATAATCAGCGTCTTCCATGATTGTGTGTCCTACTGAACCAGACTGAGGGACCATTTAAAGGCTTAGGAAACCTTGGCAGGTGACACTGAATTTACAATACTGAACTTTTTTACAATATTCTAATTTTCTTAGATTTGGGTTTTCATTACCTGTAATCCATAATCAACATTTACAGAAATAAAACACTTGAAATAGAACACTCTGTGTGTAAAGAATCTAGAAAATATAAGAGGTCACTTTTTTAATTTAATTACTGAAAGAAATAAACGTTTCAAAGATATTCTAATTTATTGAGATGCACCTGTATTTGGATTTTAATGAAACCAAATAATTTGGGATTCATCTCAGACAAAATAAAATCGTCACAGCATTATAATCTGGGGTCTCTTCAGACCCCAGGCTACAATAGGTCGAAGCCAGGGGAGGTGACAAAAATAAACATTCATACTTCCCTTCCCTTATCTCTTTTGGGCCTCCTCGCATTTTAAGGTGTGGTTCATACCGAACATGTTTGACCCAAAACTAATCTTGGAACCAAGCCACCCGAACCTGAAGCAAAACATCTCTAATCCACAGGTATAATATCCATTTTGAAAATACTGGTGTTTTACAGAATTTAGTAACATTAGGCGGTGAAAGTGAAAGAATTACATTTTTTGCAATAAAATGTTGCTTTAGGCTGAGGCCCCACGTTGCGGATACCCAGCTTTTTTTGTTGCAAATTTTGCTGCGTTTTTTTTTTTTTTTTTTTTGCCACAGCCAAGAATGGCTACAAGAGTAATGGGAAATATATAGGAAGTTCTTATACTTTTACCTTCTGCTTAATCCACTCCTGAATTTGGCCCAAAAAAAAAAAATGCAGCAAAATATGCAACAAAAAAGCTGCGTTTCCCCAACGTGGGGCTATAGCCCCAAATGTTTCATTTTTGCATGGGGTTAATGGAGAAAACGCACCTCACAATTTGTTGCACAATTTCTCCTTAATACAGAAGTACAGCACATAAGGACGAAAACTACTGTTTTGGCACATGGCAAAGCGCAGAAGTGGAGGAGCACCATTTAACTTTGGGGGAAAGATTTTGCTGGCATCATTTTCAGGCACATGACATATTTGCAGAGACCTCAATAAATGACCCATTTAGAAACTACATCCCTCAAGAAGCCCAAAAATGTGTACCCTAATTTCTACTGAATATATAAATATATAAATGCCTCATATGTGGCTGGAAACTGGTGTACGAGCACATGAAAGAACTTGTAGGGGGAATTGTGTGGTTTGTCTTTTCGAGCAGATTTTGCTTGAATAGTTTTCGGGTGCAATGTCGCATTTACAGATTTCCTAAAGTACCAGGTTGAAATGAAAATCCTCAAAAAGTTGCCCCCACAAGGAATTTACCAAGAGGTACAGTGAGCATTTTCACCCCACAGGTGATTCATAGAATTTATTAACATTGGTCTGAGGAAATAAAAGATTAAATTTCTTGCCATAAAACCAAGCTTTAGCCCCGATTTTTTTCCAAGTACAGAAATGCCATATTTGTGTATGAGAATTGCTGTTTGAGTGCATAGAAAGTTGCAGAAAAGCAAAGAGGTAGTTGGAGTTCAGATATTGATGGAATTGTTTTCAGGAGCCATGACACATTAGTATAGCATCTAAAATGCCAGTGCAGTGGAAAGTGCTAAGACGTGAGCTGAGGTGTAGTGATCGTTTTGATTCCAGAGAGTCTATACCAAAAATAAAAGTGCTGTGAATGGTGTAAAATGAAATAAGACATTGTAGTGCCAAATACTGTATGTTGTATCCAGCTTGTACCACTGTGAGAACAGCTCTCTGGTTTTTACAATATGATACTGATAGAGTGGCAAGTTTTGGGTTTCTCTTTGTCATATTGTACACTCTATATATATTATTTTTTTTGCTATTTGTGAAATGCATTTTTTTCAATGATAGCATTTTGGAGCGCCTATAATTGACTAAATTGTATTAACTTTTTCTGGGAGATAAAAAAAAAAAAAGCCATTAATTTTGGCACTGCATTTTTAAATAGTTTGCCATTCACCATACAGTGTGAATGATAGTGACTGACATGCCTAGCTTGATATCTTACTTAACTGCTGGGCTCATAGGGTGCAATTTAGTGTGATGACTGCATGACTAGATGAAAATGTTCATGTTCCCCTTAACTAGTAAGGTAAATTACATACGGTTTTAAAAGCTTATAACTTGACATTTAAACACCAGAAATATTAGTGATGTTCATCATAGGAAAGCTCATTACTTGATGCTACAAGTGCTAAGGCCAGTTTAAGGTGGAAAAACACCTGAAAGGTTCCCTTTAAATGGGTTGACTAAGTTATTTAACTTTGATGGCATGTTCAGGAACTAGTTAAAATTAATAAGCCAAGGGATACTTACCTGTCCTGGATAAAGACACACAGTCCTGGCAGTGTTGACCTCTAGTTCCCAGCTCCCACATTTTTTTACATGGCTGTAGCATGTGGGGTGTGGGGGGGAGTGTTGCATGCCCATATACACAGATCACCGCTGCAGGCAATCACTGGATTCTTAGGTCAATGATTAGCTTCAGAAGTGATCTGTGTATATGTGACCTCACCTCACGTAGATCCTTGATCGAAGTACCAGAGATTTGCTCTGAAAGAGGTGCTGGACAGGTACAGTAAGTATCACTTTATTTTTTTATTAGTTAAGTGTTTGACTAATAGTTTAATAGTTGCAAGACTAAGTCCTGTACAAGAAAAACTCCAAATGCGGTTCCCATCTGGGAAAAAATGGGTCATGGAAAAAACGTATGAAGTTATAATATGCAGTGGCAGAAGGGTAGCCTCTTTGGCTCCCTTTGCACCAAATATCTGGATGTGTCAGAATGGACATTTTCCTTGTTTTAACCTATATGTAATTAGCTACATAAGTTAAAAGGAACACTTGGGGCAAATCTTGTACACTGTGTTATGTCCAAAGCCAAGCTAGAGAGAGCAGAGCATGACACATGGATGTTATTCTTGCTATTCTTTGAATCACTTTATCATGCACCACCAGAAAGATTGCACTAGAAATAAAAGTGTTTTAGTTTTGCCTTGAGTGTTCCATTAAAGTTGAGTAGGATAGAAATATTTTAAAGAAACTGAAACAAGAATTCTAGGTAGCCTGGAGAAAAGACAAATATCAGTGTTACCACATATGCAAACGGTAAAATAAACATTTTGTTTTCTAGAGGATCTGAGTTATCATAAAAACATTACTGAATACATTTGTTGATAGATCTCAGATGGCTAAAACAAGAATCCACTAGAAAAAAAGACTTCAATAACTAAATTCTTAAATTATTATTATAATAATAAAATATATACTTTCTAAAAATAGACTACGTAGACATGAAAAATAGAAACTACAGTGCCTTGTGAAAGTATTCGGCCCCCTTGAACTTTTCAACCTTTTGCCACATTTCAGGCTTCAAACATAAGGATATAAAATTCAAATTTTTTTGGTGAAGAATCAACAACAAGTGGGACACAATTGGGAAGTGGAACGAAATTTATTGGTTATTTTAAACTTTTGTAAAAAATAAAAAACTGAAAAGTGGGGCGTATAGTGAGGACCTCGTTCACATTTGTGACGTTCTATATATTCTTCTGGTCTGTTGCAGAACCAGAATGATGGAAAAGCCTTCTGTCTAATGGTGGACAACAACAGATTGACTATATTGGGGTCTGTTGTCCATTATTTTGTCCATTTTGTTATTATTATTTTTTTCCCCTGACACCACTGGATGAAAATGTTGTGCTTGCAGGACTTTCTCGTCCAGGATTTCAGACTATGCAGATGCAGCCTAATAAAATTTAAATAGCATTTAGTCTATTGCAAACAATTTTAAAAAAATGTCAAATTGCATTAAAAATTAAAAAAAAAAATCATTTGTTGACAGGAGGAGTTCTGTTTATTTCCTATATGTTCAGATAATTGTTTTCCAAATTTTACCTGACAGTAAAATTATTCTGAAAGCCATTTAAAATTCTTAGAAAATTTAAAGTATTTTAAAAATTGAGTATTGCCATTGTATTCTAGACGTGTTGTTTCTTACATAAAAAAAAACTACATCAAAAGAATGTACACCCAGAATTATGTTAAATCATAAGAATTTTATTTAGAATTTATTGCCACAATAAATGCTTAAATCCATTTCAAAATTTCCAAACAGAATGCATTTTCTCATTTAACCCTTTTATGAATGTGTAAATTCTAGGGCTAAATGAATATATTAGTGACAGAAATTGAAAAGTGTGAATTTGACCTCCATTTTGTTTTAATTGCTGTGAAAAGCTGAAAGGGTTAAGAAACTTCCTAAATGCTGTTTTGAATTATTACAGGAGGGTGGTTTTGAGAATGGGTTTATTTATGCGGGTTTCTATTAGAGTGGCCTTTCAAGACCCCTTCAGAACTGAACAGGTCCCTTGAAAAATTGTGTTTAGTAAATATTCTTGAAAATTTGGAAAACTACTGCTTGACTTGTAAGCCTTATAATATCTAAAAAAAAATGAAAGTGTGATTAAAGTAGAAATATAGTAAATTAGATCATATTTGGGTAGTATAACTTTCTATATGAAAGGCATGCAATTTCAAGGTTTGAAAACTGCACTTTTTTCCAAATTTTCACCAAATTTCCTATTTTTTTCATAATGAAAGACAAAATATATCAACCAAAATTTGCCATTGACATGAAGTACAATGTGTCATGAAAAAACACTCTCAGAATCACTTTGATAACTTAAAGCGTCTCAAAATTATTACCACATAAAGTGACACATGTCAGATTTAAAAAATGAGGCCTGGTCCTTAAGGTAGTATTGAGTTGCATCCCCAAAGGGGTTAAACAAATGGGCAAAATTATGGACATTGACTTCTGTATAATAAAAAGTGAGGGCTAATAATTATAGCCCTTGCACAAATCTCTATAGAACAACCGTAAATTCTATACAAATATGTAGCAAGGTCTGCTAACACAAAAAATATTCCAACAAAATCATCAAGAAAATATAGCCAAATACCCACTTATGCAAAAATAATAAAGATTATATACAAAACAATATACATAAATACAAAAACATATGATCAATGACAATCTGTGTATGTAGCAGGGCAAAAGAATTTAGCTACCTGGAATCAAGGGACTTCAGGGAAATGTCCAACAGCATAGAAACATTGATGAGGGCGCAAACCAGGCTCAAATGTTCATTTACATAAGTTTATCTAGCAAAAGCCTTTATAAAGATTGAAGAAAAAATATTTAACACAAGGTAAGTTCAAAAAATTAGAGTACAAAAAGACAATAAATCAGCAGTGACATGGAAGAGAATCAATCCCTTCGGATCTAATATTCAATATGACACTGGGTGTTATTCTCAAAAATAATATACACCGTGGAAGGACCAAATCATACATCCAAATATGGATTTCAATTTAAAGGGATACCGCGCTCACCCAGGATCAGTTAAAAATAACAAATGTATTGTACCCACAAAGTCATAAAACACACTACGAGTATCTGGGTCCTCTGCCCCTTTATCAAGTGTGGAGATGCTAACATGTTCATGTCCAAAGCCATACGGACATATATACAGCCTAATTGATGAATAGTGACCTCCCATTACAAGGAGGAGTTTACACAAATATATATGCATACAATACAGTGGTGAAAAAAGTATTTAGTCAGCCACCAATTGTACAATACGATACAAATTTCAGGAAATCTTCGATTCAGGATTTCCTCACGCTTCAATGTAGCGAATCACATTTTTTCATAAAATGGCTTCTACACGTTAGGGCAAGGGACTCTGGGAACGTGGGATCATCCACAATGCCATGCGTTCAGCTAATCAGCAGCTAGCCAGCCCTGTGATGTCACACCCCTATAAATACTCTGTCATTTTAGGTTTGCAATAGATCAAACCTGTGTGTTCAAGGTAGAACATTACAAGCCTTTTGCAGTGCAGTAGTGCAAAAAAACATAGTTCTTATACAGTAATCTCTGCAGTAATCTGTTATAACGACTTTTTAAAGGTGTTTATTAGTGAGGAAACAAATGAGGGGCTTATTCACCATTCTCTTGAAAGTAGAAAATTACAGGCCTTTTTGCCCTGTATTAATTTCCTTTTCAAATACTTCTTTGATCTAACAGTATGTCAGTCAGAGAAGTGACAGGGCATGCACAGGGGAGGGGCATAGGCCTAAATGTTTCTGGCGCAGGCACAGGTCGCAGCAGAGTAAGGGGGCGTGGCAGTAGGGGTCAGTTACAGAGTCCTGAGCTCCCAGTGTCAGCTAGCGGTCGTGTCTTGACCAGCAACCCAACGGTTGTAGAACGGTTGACTCTGTCATCCACTTTATCCCAAGTCAGATCAGACACCCCCAGCCTAGAGTCGGTGGGTTTGTCAGACATAACCCTTAGTTGTCATGGCCCGGGAGCAGGCCCTGTGCCCTCACATGTCCTCAACCTGCCTCTGTCCTTTTCTGTTCCCTCAGGCCAGAGAAGTACTCTATGCTGTGGGCTCAGATCCACTATATATAAGGTGAGGGGGAGCTACTAGAGGACAGCCAGCAGCTAGTTCCCAGCCAAGGAGCAGGATCAGCTGCATCAGCAGCAACCTGAGCCTAGAGTCGCTGATGAGCAGTTTTCTTTACCCACATTGTGAAGAAGCTGCTCATCAACAGCTAGACAAGTGCAAAACCTGAACCAGCACTCTGCCACCCGTCACCAAAGATCCGCTGGACTACTGGTCAGCCAAACTGGATTTGTGGCCGCAACTGGCCGTGTTTACCCTGGAAAAGCTGTCCTGCCCGGCCAGTAGTGTTACATTAGAGCGGGTGTTTAGTGCGGCGGGGGCCATAGTTACCCCAAGGAGAATTCGCTTGTCCACCCAAAATGTGGAGAGACTTGACTATCAAGATGAATCGGGCGTGGATCAGCCAGGATTTCCACCCACCAATGCTTGATGCATCAGATTAAATCATCCATGCTGCCTCACCCAAACCTTGACAAAAGAGAACGGTTTCTTCTAGCTACCTGCCTCAGCTACTATTCTGATGCTGCCACCCGCCTGATTCCACACATCTGATATCAAGTGCTCCTTCTTACAGCCACTGTCAGTGGGTACTGTTTGTGCCACCCACCACCCCACTCTGTCACGGGGTCACTATATCGCCTCCTCATGCTGCAGCCACCTCCACAGTATGTCTCCTTGCTACTCTGTGTCCTCCTCATGCTTCTGCCACTGGGTCACTGTATGGCTTCCTTATGCTACTGCCACTGGGTCACTGCATGGCCTCCTCATGCTGCTGCCACTGGGTCACTGTATGGCCTCCTCATGCTGCTACCACTGGGTCACTGTATGGCCTCCTCAAGCTGCTGCCACTGGGTCACTGAATGGCCTCTTCATGCCGCTTCCACTGGGTCACTGTATGGCCTCCTCATGCTGCTACCACATCCATATTATGTCACCTTGCCACTCTGTAGACATCTATGTGGAATCAGCAGACGGTGTAAAAGGAGTGCGCTCTTTCACTCTACAGTAGGATGTTGGGCCTCTGCACGGTTCTTTATACCTGGCACTAACATGGACCTGGAAGGCTGAGTTCACACTTGAGTTAGTTGGTCAGTTTAGACACATTGACGCCTGTCATGTGCATGTCATACTGACTCACAGTATTGTTTAACTACCACAACAGGCTCCCTATGCGTGTTACTGCAAGGCACAGTGTTCTACACCACTATATAGGCTCTCTGAGGCCAGGAAATAGCTGTAATTTAACGCTATTCGCCGCAAATTAATTCGGATCGAAGCATATCTTTTTGGAAACTTCGGAGAATCGGTCGAATCAAATTTTGATAAATTCGCTCATCTCTAATTGCAATGGAATGGACAATCTTATTGTCTTAGTCTATTTTTGGAACTTTTAAATGCTTTTAAGCAGTTATTGTGCCAAAATAGCATTTGACATTTTATGAGTAAATAGAATTCTGGGCATGCATTCATTTAGTGTATTCAGTTTTTGAAATGTATTGTTTTTCATACCTGGAGTTGCTCCACATATAAATGTATTAGTGATAGTGCCCACTTGCAGTAGCGTTATTTGTTTTATATCATTGTTAGGGTCTTGCCAGATGTAGCAATACCCTACACTACTGCAGTGGTCTGGGAGGAAGGACAGAGACAAGTGAGCCCTAATCTCACCCCAGCCACTATCCCTTCCTATAACAACACAGAAGCAGAGTGAGCAAGCCAAGGGGTCGGTAACAAACGAGCAATGCAGTACAAAATCAAAATCCAAGAGAATAGTCAAAAGGCAAGCCAAAGGGTCAGAGAATCAGGTAACAAAGTAGCAAGGGATATAACAAGGAGAGCAGGCAAAGACAGTGCAATAACCGCAACTTGCTGAGAAAGTGATATCCCGTATATAGAAAGTCTGGGCCCAGCCCCAAACCTGATAGGTACACAGGCTGTCAATCACACAGGCCAGGAAGAGATTAACTCTATGCAGTCCAGAGAGAAATGCTCAGAACACGGGTGTGGCTGTAAATCCATTACATTGTCTAGGACCATGTTCAGAATGAGCAACAAGAAACCTACACAAGGAACCAAACTGAACATGCCTCCTTCGCCACAGCGTGCAAGCGGAGGGTGGTGCAGAGACCCGAACATGCAGAGACGTTATAATCATCTTATGGAAAGCCTGTGGAAAAATGTGTGTAATTGAGTATCCTGTCTTTATGGGTTTGTGCATACTACATGCCATACAAAATTCAACAGAACGGAAAAAGCATGTAATGTCCATCTGAATGCTTTAGTACAGAGAAACTTGTATCTTTGCTACAGTAATATAGTGCTGTTTGGAGGCACCATTTGCAACACAGAGTAGTTCAGAAACATACAGTCTGTGCTGGGGTATGAGGCTTCTACACTATTAAAGGGGTTGTCCGGGAGTATTTTATACTTACCTGGTCCCGAGGAATGCTTTTTATGGACCCAGGGGTTCTAGCAATGTGACCACCCCCAGGTCGTGTGATCAGTTCCCTGGGTCATTCCACTCCACCCTCCTTCCTCGATCTCACAGGTAATGAATTACCTGTGCTATAAGGGTTGGCTTACTATAATAAAGTCATATCACAAGGCATTATGGGAAAGGAGCTGGGGAGCTCATGCGCCCTCTGTTGGATGTAACAGATCCTCAATTTGCTTTTGACTCACCGAGCCTTGAGACAGCAAAAGGGATTTTAGCCAAGCCAATTTCACTTATCTGCATACAGCGCTGTTTCCGGATTGTTGTCCTTCATCAATACAGAGCAAAGTGAATTGGCTGGCTTAGTGGGAGGCAATGAGTGGGTTAGGGACAAGAATCTCTCACATTGAGGAGAGCACCAGTGAAGGTGTGTAGAGATTTTAATTGCCTTTTGCCCTCTACTTAGCATCTACATATCACAAGGCATTATGGGAAAGGAGCTGGGGAGCTAGCGCCCTCTGTTGGATGTAACAGATCCTCAATTTGCTTTTGACTCACCGAGCCTTGAGACAGAAAAAGGGATTTTAGCCAAGCCAATTTCACTTATCTGCATACAGCGCTGTTTCCGGATTGTTGTCCTTCATCAGTACAGAACAAAGTGAATTGGCTGGCTTAGTGGGAGGCAATGAGTGGGTTAGGGACAAGAATCTCTCACATTGAGGAGAGCACCAGTGAAGGTGTGTAGAGATTTTAATTGCCTTTTGCCCTCTACTTAGCATCTACATATCACAAGGCATTATGGGAAAGGAGCTGGGGAGCTCATGCGCCCTCTGTTGGATGTAACAGATCCTCAATTTGCTTTTGACTCACCGAGACCCTCACAGCACGGGTAATTAATCACCTGTGAGATCAGGGGAGGAGTGGGCAGAGCAACCTAGAGGGCGGAGTAACCCGGGAAGCCGAATGCCACATCAGATTACATGAATCGGGGGTTGTGCCATAACCTCCAGGTCGATCAAAAGCATTCCAATGGACTAGCAAAGAGAATGAATACTCCCCGGATAATCCCTTTAACAAAGCCACACTCTTCACAAATTGGTCTCTACAAAAAATTGCTAAACATTCCAAGAGTTATGTCATGCCCTCAATTTTTAAATTTGTTCATAATGAGTAATGAATATGTTGTAACAAATGTATTATAGAGCATTCTATCTCTTTAGTTCAAGGGAACTACTGTACAGCAACTCCAAATGAGAAAAATAGTACAGGTACAAGATGAATCCTCTAATACCTGTACTCTTGGCTGGACATGTCAATTTACGTGTGTCATAAATTCGGCACCTTTGTGTGAACACATTTTTACTGTACTATTTTATACGGACTCCCTAAACAGCTAATTTGGACATTAAACTTTTTACATTGGTGCAGTTTTGTTGTCCTCCAGAGCCATTCGTTTCTTGTTAAAATGAATCTGTTGGACTATTTGAAGCATTACAACCTGGTTATCATACCGTTCATATTACTCTCAATAGTGAAAGAAGGACTGATTGCATTAGATTTTTTTTTTGGATACTTCTTGACCTCATACTGTAAACTGTATGTAAATTCAACAAATAATTTCAATTCTTTCACTTGTATACTGAATTTTCTGTCATGTAATATTTGATGTTTGACCAATAAAATGTTTGCTCTTAAAAAAAATTCACACGACAGTAAATTAGAAATTAGATCATAAATTAGTTAGAAAAAAAACCAGTATAATATAATATTTTTTGCTCAACCTTTGTGAATATAAAATGAAAGAAGCAAGACTGAAAAGGGATGGTGAAAAATGTGACACTAAGCTCATTGCTGGAAAGGGCAAAGAATGTTATAAGGAAATATCACTAATAGCCTAAGATGGAAAGTCATTGAAACATGAAGGCACTTTAAGATACTGTATGGTAAAAAAAAATTTGCTATATATTTATTTTTCTCTTATGACTATTATACTTAATAGGGACAATTTTGAAACCCATAAGGATCTAGAGTCAAGCTTATATACCTAATTTAATAGTAATATACTAATTATTTGCAATATGAAAATGTACTTTATATGACTTACCGGAATTAATGTACGGTGATTTGTGCTTTGATGTTCTGCTGAAATTATAATAGTAGTATAAAAGACTGACTGTGCTTCCTTTCAGATCTGTATGCATATTTAAGACTGCTAACATCATTGTTCTTGTATCTCATATCTGTACATTATATGAGAAAGTCAGAGCATTATTAAAGGAGGGTGAAGTTACAATAGGTTGAATTGATCTTCAAACAAAAATGTGACGGATCTAATTACTTTAATTTTTATGTGTCACACAGTTAAATAATGATAGTTATTTGAGCTACAAAGGAAAAAAATACACAAAGGAAGATGAATGAAAAATTGCCGTTGTTCCAATGGAATTCACAGAATAAAGGTTTTTGTTTGTAATTTTAATGGTAAATAGGTATGCCAATTTTTGAAAACTGACTTAATAGTTTCACAGGACTTTCTCCATATGGTTAAATGAGTTGTCCAGCAGTATAATATTGATGCCTTTTTCTTAGGATAGGCCATCAATAACAGATCTACAGGGGATTGACTCCTGGCACTCCTGCTGATCAGATGTCTGCAGAGTGAACAGTGTATTGGGTCTAACACTGCTCTATACACTGTGCAGTGACTGAGGAAGTTATGCAAGCTCTGTCCCATTCAAGTCAATGAGACTGTGCTTGCAGTAGCCTCCTCAGTTACTATTCAGTATACAGATCTGTGCTACTTCCGAAACAATGTGCTGCAAACAGCTAATCGGTGGGGGTGCTTATAGTAAGGTATCTGTTCATCTTTTATTCCTGACTTATCATATAGGTCATGCATGGCATATCGTTGGATAACCCCTTTAATGAATTTCAGTCATTTAATCTTATTCTATAACATGGTACTGTCTCACTGCTCTCCATTTATTGAGCAATCAGTCAAACAATTATTTGTGTAAAATTTACTTTTCTTTCTATCAGAAGAAGACAAGTGTTCACATGAACTCCACTGAAGACACATCCTCCAAACAAAACTTCTTCATAGATGAAAAGTATAATATATAGGGCCTATATATTATACTTTTCATTTTATTATAGGCCAACTTAAAAAAGCCTCACCACTTGATTACAAGAACAGTTTTTATTGTATCTACAAAGCATGAAAAATTAGCTCATCAATTAAAAACGTGGCACATCTTTCAGGTGTCCAACCTTGAGTTTTGCCCTGTCAGCTTCTATTGGGGATTAGTGGCATGTCTTGTAGAGTCCATTAAATTATGTTGATTGGCATGTGTATTTCTAAGTGTACGGTTCGCTTTAAGTAATTCTTCTAGAATAACAAATATAGTTTATTGTAGTAGTCAGTCTAAACTATGGTGAAGTTAATTCATGATGACTTCAGCTAACGGTTTCTATATTTAGATGTTAATGCCCATATAATAAACAAAGTCTATGCTATATTTGTGGCTGCCCAGTGGTTGTTGTGCTTTGGAGCATGTGAATTTGTTTCATGTGAAACTGGAGTCCTTAAAGGGGTTGGCCACTTTCAGACCAATATTGAGAGACAAATGTTATTGCTTGTATAATAAAAAATTGTACAATTTTCCAATATATTTTCTGTATGAATTTCTCGCAGTTTTCTATATCTTTGCTTGCTTTCATTTATTCTGCTTACTCCCAGTGGATAACAATCAGTCCATGGCCATATGATAAACATTTATGGTCATGTGATGGACACAGGTGCACAGATCATTAACAGGCAGATGTCTGATTACTGTGCTGTGACTGTAACGAGCTGTGCAGTTGTGTATCATCACATGACCATGGACTGTACATCACATGACCATGGACTGTACATCACATGACCATGAACTGATTTTTATCCATTGGCAGTAAGCTGATTGAATGAAAGCGAGCAAAGATCTAAAAAAAACATGAGGAATTGATACAGAAAGAATATTGGAAAATTGGTAAACTTTTTGTCATAAAATAATAACATTGGTCTCTCAATATTGGTCTCAAAGTTCCCAACCCCTTTAAATGGCTGCTAATTCTTCAACAAGCTTTGCACACATCAATAGTGCAAGTCAATTTTTAACTTTGTGATATATTTCTTAAAATAGCCTTCTAAACTCTTCACTCTCTATTGAGTCTCCCAAGAGGGATTCTCAGTTCGCTCAAGTATTAAATACTATGTGACCACACAAGTATACTGAGGGAGGAGAAGGGAAAAGAAGCAGAGACAAAGGGAGGGGTGTTGGATATTACAACAAGTTTCTATCTTATTAGTGATTTATAAACATCAATACTGTTCAGAATGTCTTTCTAATAGTGTCCATTTTGCTTGGTTTAGATTTTTCTATGTTTTTTTTTATCACCCAAAGGCATGGTGTTCTACACTTTCGCAAAAAAATAACCTATAGGAATGAAAAACAAGCAAACCAGATGCAAAAAATGAATCCTTTTGACTCAATTCTTCTTCTAAACTCAGAAGATCTATTGTGGGATCCATTTCAATAATATTTCTCACATATTTAACAAATGGATGCTAATAAGCCGTGGAAAATACCATATAAAATTATCTTGGACTGGGGCCCCATGCACACATTGCGGAAAAAATACACGCAATTGTCAATTATACCTAGGGATACCGGCCACGTTTCCATATAGGTATAATGGAAGCAAAAAGTCCACAGAGAAAACCTCTGTAGGCTTTCTGTGAAAAGCGCTGTGGAGAAAAAAGCGATATGTTGCTGCCACGTTTTTTTTTCCCACAGTGCTTTTTTGCTGCCACCCGCTACATGAGGCCTTAGGCTTAAGACTTAGACTGAGATAATCACAGAACAGTAGTTACTTGCCTTCTCCAAAAGGGTCATACAAAGTACTTTAATCCGAAGGTAAAGAATATGTAATAAAGTAACTTCCAGCACTAAAGCAATGAAATCTGTAAATCCCTGCTTGGGCATTTCAGTTAAATTGGTATTTTTCACAGTACTATTCATTGTAAATGGTAATTATTTTGACATCCTATTTAATAATTGTAGCAACAGCTGTATAGGCAGTTACGTCACAACCAATTTATCTCCACAATTCTTTATACAGAAAAATGGGTCATGCCTATCACTGCGCTTTACAGAGAGAATATGGATAATACTGAAGAATACATTCTAAGGTGAGCATTCTTTGCGAATATCCACAAAAAACTTTTACCCCTAACTGGGAGAACATATGGCAGGCCAAACTGAAATGTTGAATATAATCTCATAAATTGGCCTATAGGGTCCTTGTGTGATGATACTGTACCTTTAGGCCCACTCACATGCTTTATTGCCCCAATTACCCATCCCCTTTCTTTACGTGCATATTATTTTGAATTGGTTTCAAGATAAATTGAAATCCTTATCCCCTTGCCGCAGTAGCCTTTATTCATTTTAATATATTTGTTTTTTACTCACTACCTTCCAAAAGCCATAATGGTTTTATTTTTCTATTCACAGAACTGTATGAGGACGTGTGTGTGTAACATTTTCTTAGAGTTTTTTTTTTTTAACAGTGTTCACTGTGTGGTAAAAATTACATAATACCTTTTATTCTTCTGATCAGTATAATCACAGTGATACCACATTTACATAGTTTTTATAAAAAATAATCCTATGAATCATCATATTTTGACACCAACACTCTTTCATATTTTCATGTACACACTGTTTAAGGGATTTTTTTTTGGAGGGGGGGAGGGTCTTATTGGTATTATTTAGAGTAATGTATGATTTTTTTTTTTTTTTTTTTATAGGAAAGGCCAGGTGAGGAAAAAATTCATTCAGTTTATACGAAATATAATTTTAATTGCTGGGGTATTTTCAGACATTGCAAGAACTAAACCTTTTTTTGCTTATTTTTATATGTAATTTAGGGAACGGGAGTGATATAAATTTATATATTTTGTATTGGGGTTAAATTAATAGTTCACCCATCTCTATAGTCTTTAGTAAATGTGTGCTGTTTTGGAGATGGACAATATCCTCCTCCAATGTAAATAAGACTGTCATAGTAAATAAGACTAGAAAATAAATCTGTTTCTATTTCCATAAGAGAGGCATTAGTACACACCTTTTTAGATTGTCGTGTGTGGTTGTTTTTTTTTTTTTCAGATCTATATAGTATGCTGAAATTAGTCAATAAAAGTGATGTGAATTTAGTCTGATCCTGTAAAAATCACAAAGCTTTTTTTGCCTGTAGGAAAGCATGGAATACAGTGACTTTATTGCTTTGTGATGCTCCAGAACCATAGCTGGCTAGGAGTTTGGTTATCCAGTGCATTCCAGATTATTGCAGAGAAGAATTTTTATGCCTTCCAGTAATTTTTAGGAGTTCAAGGAATCAGTGTTTTCAATATCTTGCTGCTGCTTTAGAGTCACACATTCAAGTCCTTTTTGTACCATGATTTGGTGCTTGCTGTGAGAACATACTGCTGCCCTTAATAATTGGAGAGCCTGTAGGTATAGCATTCATATGAAAGAGCATGTCTTTGATTTCTTTTTAATTTCTCAAAAGAATCTTTTTTTTTAGTCTTTCAGTTCTTGGCTTTTTTAATTGGATTTTAGCGCTCAGCCTCATCAATAAGAGCTTTTATAGGTTTAATTACAAGTCTGCACCCATTTGTTAGGAGACTTTAGTTTGATATTTCACTGTCACAATTACATTTTTATTCAAAAGAAAATGTATTAAATGAAAATAGCAAAAGACAGAACCATTGTGTGAGGTGATTCATTGAGTTCCTGTTTCGTAAGCAATTTTTGATGTATGATGGCATGCAGAAAAATTATTATAATGGTACATCAATGCCGTGCCACTTAGTTTAATCGGTTTAGTACAAAGTACAAGAAAGGGCTCAGATGAAACAACCTTCAACATCTACTTGTAATTGAGAGATGATTAAAATCTTGCCATCGCAAAAGCTGTGATTCAAGTCAAACATATCAATTTAGCCAATGGGTGAGAGTTCTAAAATCTAGAGAGAGTAAAAGCAGTGGTGTTTCCTATCAGGATTTATCAGATTATAATTCAGGAAATGAAAACAGATCATCTGACACAATGGATTCTGTTGGATACCACAACACATTGGATAGCCATACACATTGGGTTAATGCTGGATGAACTCATCAATTTCAGTGAGACCAGTCAACCTCCTGATGTGTATGGAGGTGTCCTGACTTCCCCTCTATGGCACACTTCAAGGGAAAGGAGAGAGCTTTTGGAGTTTCACAAACAAAGTAGACAACTACTGCAGTACCATTAAAATATACCGTGCCAGCTACAATAGTATCATACAATAAAAACTATGCCACAAAATATCAGGTATAGTACACCAGTACAAAATATAGTGTCAAGCAAAACCATACCATATAGAGAAGTATCATACAATATACAGTACAATACAGTAGCACCAATTTAATTAATCAGTACTTCGTTTTCTTATAATAGTCTTCATGAAAAATGTCCTGAAATTCATGCTTATAGATGTTATACAGATCTATGTCTCTCAAACCAACCAACTAACCAACCCTGTGTAGTCTGATTCTGTAGTCATACGCCACTGTATTTGACTCTTTGCTCTTGATAAAATGTAAGTTACTAAGAAATAGGGGGCAGACATAAGGAAGAAAGACCCATGGCTAAAATCTTTAATTTTAGATACATGGTATAAATAAAAAATTGGGTGCAAAGATTAACACAAAATGTTGACTATTTGTGTCTATGTCATGCCATAGACATAAACCTTTCAAACATGTCAAGGGTGTAGGTGAATACTCCTTTTGGCTACTACTAAATTCATACAATATACCTTAGTCAATTATTTTCCTTGAGTTAGGTTTTGTTTTACACAGTTCATCACATTAGTGTATACTTTTGTATATTCAGCTCCATGCCATTAGATTCCCATTCCACAAACCTACAGAATGCCTAAAAATATCCTTTTGATCCTGCAAATAACATATCCTGCAAATAACATATCCTGCAGTACACATTTTTACAGTGATGGCAATGGCAGAAATATCACTAAAACAGTTATATCTTGGTCAATATAAAACAACACTAGTAGTTCTACTGTCATATGAAAGTGGAGGTTCTCAGTCTTTCTAAAATAACAAGCTCATAGTTTTCCCTGCCTTATATCCAGAGACATCACCAGTCGAAAACACAGTTGGGATTGGGAGCTGCTGCATATAAATATGCTAATGCAATGTTGGCGTCATATGAAAGTTCCTCTTTCATACAACACCAGAACCACTGTTTTGCATTTCATAAGCCTAAGATATAACAATTTGAACTGACCTACCCCCCAGCTTCAGCTTCCCTGCATTATTCAAGAGTCTGCCCATCCCTACTCCAATGTGAAGTATTGTACAGAATAAAACTGCGAGGAATAAAGAAGGGATAGAAAGTGAATTTCAGCAACGGATTTCATAGAAAGGAGTCATAATTCATTAATAAAGTTTATTACAACATTTATTAAAGCCACAAATGCTGCTAGAGAATTAAATTGTTCAAAAGTTTAGTTACAATTTAGCAGATCTCCAATTACTCATGAAACCAATTCAATATAATATCAAAACATGCTAACAAAACCATTGAAAAAGCTGAACACACACAGGCATAAATAGGATAATTAGCATATCACATTAACTACCCTAACTATCCAATCTGTGATCATAAAATCTTGTTGTTTTTAGAAAGTTGCTTAACTTGTGTTGTGATACACATATCTGGATATGCTCAACCAAGAGGTCAGATAAGGAAGGACGTATCTAAGACTATAAAGTCCTTTTACATAGGGTGATGATGGCCCAAACATCTGTTGATACAAATATTAATTTCCATTCTTTCACCCTAGAAGAATGTCGATCAATCAAATGACAATCGAACAACCAAATTTATCCTTTGCAGTAGATCACATCTTCTATGTCGGTGTAAAATGTATCGCCTGTAGGCAGCACATCTTCTCATGACAACAATGAGAGATGATCATACAAATGACCATACATCCATGGGTACTGATGACGATAGCCCCATGTAAATTATAGCTAGTCAATTTCTTCGCCTACCCTTGTAAAAGGACTATTAGTCTGGAGTGCTGTTTCGTCTTTCTTATTTCTTCTTCAGTCCTTCTTCTTTGTCTATACTATGATTGGGGAGTAGTGAATGGCTTTATGGATCCCTTAGCAGGGCAATGGTCTCTTCTGTGGAGATTTGCATAATTCTTTAGAAGAATACTGTTAGCGTTTGATCTACACATTTATTTAACAAGTATTTTTATTACATTAGTGATGGTTGTATTTATTACATATGTTAATATGATAATGGGGTTTTGTGACCTTTCCACCAATGCAAAGTGTTGTGTGTTCTTTAGTGGAGTAAAAATCTTCTGTCCTATAAGCTAATAGAATGTACTGCAGGTTTAAGACATCCTATCAGCAGATATTGCTGCTGTTCCTTTGACATTACCATTTATAAACTTGTTTAGTACTTTCTATGACCTTGTTTTTATTTTTCATTATAACAAGCATTTAATACGGTATTCTTATGTGTTAAATAATTCATTCTTCTGTTTTTCGTTTTCCTCTTTATCTCTAGTAGTTGTTCCATTCTTAATTAAAAATGAGTTATTAGTATTATACTCTATAAAAGATGGCACCGTTTTTATCTTGGTGACATGATATTGCAAGGCAAATACATAAAAAGGAATCACATAAAAAGAAATGAGCAGAATAATCCATAATTGCAAAGTAGCTTCGAATATATTAATACTCAGGCAGAACATGGAAAATAATTTAACAATCACGTTTAATAATAAAAATGATGATAGAACATTTAAACAGCAAATTGAGATTTGGAGAAAAATGCTACAGATAAAAAGCAATCAAATACCAAGAAATTTTAAGAAGACTTCACAGATGCAATGCTCCTGCATTTTTGTGTTTGAGGTATAAGTGTACTGCCTAAGCTACTGCAGTTCTATAGCAAACTATATGTAGTTCATAATGGGGTGGGCTTGGGTCTAGTTATTACAAATAACTGTCTTTTTATTGCTATAGGCCTGCATATTGATGGTAATATTCTTCTTGTATTCACCTCTTAGCCTCATATTCTCTCAGTAGTCTTTGTATTTTTTATGTTTTCTTTCACTTGTAGGGTTCACTGTATGCTACCATTGACCTTGTGAAAGAGATACTTCTTTCCATATCCTAGCTCTATCCATTTACCACATTTACCACATATGTAAGGCTATGTTCACATCTGTGCAGGAGGCTCCATTAGAAGCCTTCACTGCAGATTAAGTCTAACATGCCAAATGTAAAGGTCCAGCATATAGCACTTTTTCATCTGGCAAAATGGCAGACAACATAACAAATATACTGGGTACACTGGGATTTGTTTTTGTCATTTTATAACTCTCTCTTTATTAGGGTATCTGTTTTTTTTCTGTTTCTACAGAAAAATGGAAATCTTGACAAAGATGTGAACACATCCTAGGTAGAAACTCTCCATATTGACATACATTAACCTAATAATATATGTATTTCTGGGATGAATAGCAGAGGAACAACACAATGTGCTCTGTCTTTTTCTACCAACAAAATGTCTACAACTATAGATGCAGCCTTGTCATCAACAAGTAGGGTGTATTCTTGGGTACTCTGCAAAAGTGAAAGTTCCTTTAAAGAAAAAATCTAGGAAGAGAAGACAGAGACGAAGGAAGGTTCATGAGACATTTAGTTTTGATTGTATGGGAATAAAGAGAAGTTTAAGTGAAACAAAAAAAATCCTGTTTGGAGCATGACACGATTCTAAGAGACTGCTTGCTCTTAGAATGATGTAATATGAACACTTCCATACAAATGTTTTACTGTGTTGAATTTGACAGAGCCAAATATTCATATACTGGTGTGCCAACAAGGATCCCTACACCACCAAAGATGTGTTCTGTGATGGCATCAAGATTTGATGAGTTGAACATTATTTCTTCTGTTTTCATTATTGCAGTTAAGGCACGTTTTCTTGAAAGACTTTGCTCATATAGTTGTATTACAAGGGTTTTCCAGTTTTTAAAAAATTTGTGCAAATAGTTTACATGCAGTAAAATTAGACACTAATGTGTCATCTGTAGCGCAGATACCTTTGTAAACCAGTCTAACATGACCATGTGAACATGTTATTTTCCACTCTACTCTTACTTTTAGTGTAGAAGTTACACATCATATTCATGTCTCATTGACTCTAGCCCCTCCTTTGCTGTTTCCGAAGGGATTCTGTTTTACATGCTGGGCAGAAGAATAGAAGACTACTGAAAACCTTTCAACATGTCTTGTGAAAGCCTTGGATTAAACAGTAAAAACTTTGGATTCCATCAATGCAATGATAAAAATAATTTCCCTAAAAATCTTAAGGCTGAGGCCCCACATTGTAGAAATTAAGTTTTTGTTGTTGTAGATTTTGCTGTTTTTTTTTTTTTTTTTTTTTTTTGAGTCAAAGCCAAGAGTGGCTTTAACAGGAATGGGAAATAAAAAGGAAGATCTTATACTTCTGCCTTCTACTAAAATCATTCCTAGCTTTGGCTCAAAAAAATGCAGCAGGTTTGGCCACTGTGGAAATGCTGCATCAAAAACTGTGGCCTTTTACAATCACTGAAAAGTGGGCGGGATTGTAGTGAATCCAATCCACACATTGCAGAGGAAACTGCTGCGGACTTTCTGTAAGCGCTGTGGGAAAAACTGCATGCGTTGCCGCTGCACTTTTTTTTTTTTTTTTGCTGTGGCCTTAGCCTTAATTTTCTTTTTGGTTCCATATACAGATGTGGCATTGGTGAAATGAACATTCACTTTGTCCGAACAAACATTTGTTCATTCACTTTATAACATGCAATAGCACGAAAATGGTGCAAAAAACATGTATTTTAACTGCTGCTACATTTGCAAATGTCCTACCAAAACAACTGCAATATAGCCAACTGAAATAACCCTAAAATTTAGTGGTTGAACTGCATTTATACTGGACATTCACATTATTCTCAGTATGGCTAATATTTCCTACAGAAGACAGTTGTGGGTCTTTTTTTTTTTTTTTTTTCTCAAAATATTAAAAACTGCTCTTTATCACTAAACTTTACGGTCTAGCAGACTGGTGGCTATGTCTTGTGATTTGGCTTTTCTGCCTCACTGGCTGTTCCTAGGCCATTTTAGTACGTGTGATTGCAATAAAAGCAATGTCTAATTGGTTTCTAATGATGTATTAAAATATTAACTTTCTTTAATGGCCTGCATCCAAGAAGGAAGCCTGCACAGAATCTATGATAGTACTGTGTCTGATGGCATGAATGTTTAATGCTCAAATAATGTGTGATCAAAAGCAATGACCATTTGCAAATTACCACAAAGAAA
Source organism: Leptodactylus fallax (assembly GCA_947044405.1). Taxonomy (NCBI): domain Eukaryota; kingdom Metazoa; phylum Chordata; class Amphibia; order Anura; family Leptodactylidae; genus Leptodactylus; species Leptodactylus fallax. The sequence continues at coordinate 2,311,882 of CAMRHE010000150.1, forward strand.
AAAATGAACCTATTTATCCTGGCGTAAAATACAATATTATGCTATTAGAATTTTTTCAGCTTCTGCAATTAAGTTTAAAGAATAATTTCAGCTAATATTTGCTTCATATTTTCTGTATCTACAGTTGTTCGTTTCAGTAGCCGCTGCTGAATGTATCCTGCTCACCCATAGATTACTTTGTAGTCCATTTCAGATGGCTGTAGGATGGCCATATACCATAATGCGACAACATCAGGACCAGTCCCGATTCTAGTGAATCAAAATTAGATCCCCAATATTCTACTGTTATCTATGTTTGGTTTAGGAGAACTATTTAACTATTGTATTATAATCAGATATTTTTTGCCATAAAAACTTATCGGAACATATACATAAAGTAGTCCTGCATTTTAACAAAACATATGTTTATATGTTATTGTACAAGGACTTGTTTTTATTATAGACATTAGTATAGGATAAGGGTTTTTCATGAACATTGCAAAGCCCTCTGCACTTCACTTTGTATGGTATCACACAGATTTCTCTATGGATATGTGCCATGGAACCAAAGGACTTGTCTGCTGTTTGTGTTGAATATCTTAATAAAATGGCAAAAAGTTATATATCTAAGGCTTTATTCATACCCCTTTCAGGCACTATATTCAGCATGTGCATTAGGAAATTCTGTCAGTATGCTGAGCTCTGTTGACTAGATATCAATTGGATGTTGACATATGCCTAGGCAGTGTGTACCAGTATACTTTGTTCAGCTATATTGAAAGGCGTAGTTGGCTTCAATACAACTGGAAAGCACAAAAAAAAACCCCAATACTTCTACTCTGATCTTACCATGTGGAGTCACTTCTCACTAATATTATGGATGTTCTTATCTGTCCTTTTTGCTGCATATGTCCAAATAAGTGTATCACAAGTTAAGCAGTTTTTCTAGACACAACATGGTTTTGTGACAAGTTATTACATAAAGACATGCAAACTATCCTATTTATGTCTGTGTATGACCACCCAATGTGGGAGGGTGAATTGGAATCTGTAACCCGGTGTGACTTTCTCCCAGCAAAGGCAGCTGCCGGCTCACCTCTGATTCACACTGTGTGGTTTCTACCTCTCTATGCTGCTGTATACTTCCTTCTGATGCTGTATCTGGTTCTGCCCATGGGGAGGGCTCACCCTTTCTCCCTGCAACTTGAAGGCCTAATGTGCACACCTGTGGGATTCTCGGCCAATCAGTTTCCAGCCTATTTATGTCTACTGTGCCCTCAACATGGCACCTGCACAATTTATAGGTTCATAGGTTAGCATAACTAACTTTGGCAAGGGCTATTTTTGGCTTGGCCTGTATGTACAGTTTACCGTGTATTGACCTTTGACTTTTAACTCTTGACTCTTGCATCTGTCTGTGCTGATGTGCCTGATAACTGATATAGACTTTGGCTTGTCCTAATTCTGCGTCTGTCCTTCCTGATCTTCTTGATACCTATTGATGACTTTGGCTTATCCTAACTCTACCCCAGTCTGATCATCCAGTTCTGCCTGATACCCATTACCAATTCCTTAGCCTACATCTCCCAAGTTTTTCATTTTTTTATATTCTTTGAATAAATTACTGCTTGTAAAAGCCATTGCTTCTTCCGTTAGCAGAGACTGTGTACACAAACAGGGAGGCATAAAGCCCAAAAAGGAACACTTTTGGGCCATTTTTAATTTTAAAAGGTTTTTTTTACAGAGGTTGACACCAAATACCATTTATTTATGCACAGCCATATTTGTTGCTGTCACTTTGACATTACTATGTTGTGCTTCAGTTAGAGTTGTAAAGGGGTTACATAGAGTCTGAGGAGACCCTCAGACTGTCATGTCGAATCAACTGGTTCAAACCCAAACCAAACTTTGGATCCAAACCCGAAACAAATCTTGAAAGATTCGCTTATCTCTAATTGTGCTATTATATTAAATTTGTTACATGAAAAACTGGAGTCCTTTAACCAAATTAGATATAGGGAAAGTGTGGACATATCTGTACCAAGTATAATAGTACTATGCGTAAACTGTATAGGAAACGTGTTTGATTCCTGGAGGTCTGACCAGTAGAACAAAGGACAGTAAGTTTCCCTAAATAGAAGTGAAAGGAGCAGTGGCTATGTATGTGTACCTTCATGACATTCTGAAGGAGCACTCGGGAAGTTGCGGACAACTTATTTTATAATCATTTGGTGGATTCAGAGGTCAGAACCCCAGTGATCAGACAATTTCCTACCTTGTGGATATGAGTCTATAGTGGAACAACCCTTTCAAGTGGTAAGTACATTTTTTTCTGAGTGTAGTAACTTACTACTTCAAAATCCTATTGAACTTTTGGATTTTTGGCCTATTTTACTAACTACAGTACAATGTCCTGAAAGTCTGTAACGTTCTTCTGCTTGCATTTTTCTATATTGAATAAGTAAGGTATTGTATACAATACATATAAAGCATAATGACAAACGTTCAAACACTGCTTTGTATTTTCACTTGAAATCTAAATTTTTATGAATCAAAAACTAAAAAACATCAAATGTCTATACCTGTATATAGCCTGCATAAAGATTTGTCTTCATTTTCTTGTTGATGCATTACATACTGAAATCATACCTGCTAAGAGCACCTCAAACCAGACTACAGAACGGGAGAAGCATGCCTATGTTTTATATATATATAAACTATTATTTCATAACTCACAGAATGATGCTTCTATGGGTTGTGAAAGTGAAATTTGCAATGTTCCATTATTTGAGATTCTAATGTTGGTAGATATATATAGTATTTGCTGCTTCAGTCCTGTGGGGCTATTCTGCTGTAGTATTGTTGCAGCAAATGATACTTCTTATACTGTATGTATATTGTTCCTTCTGTTCATTATAAATACGAGCTATTGCAATTTGCAACTTATTATTCATATCCTTGGTAAGAGGACTGTGTTTTTATGAATTTCTTACCTATGAATGTTTTTGACTTTTACCTTCAGTCGCTTGACACTTTCTTTATATATATTGTTTATCACTTTGTATGTAATATGCCTTGCTTGAGAAATCACCCCTGAGGTCTGGAAACTCTCAATTATGTCTTCACATATGTGAATAAACAGTTTTGCTGCAAGGACTGGTGCTGTGGATTTGCCATCTTTTGCTGTCGCTTCTTTGTTGTGCACAATGCTGACAGGCTGCTGACTGCATGAGCTTTTTCTTTGTAAGGTTTATATTCAGTACAAAATGCTACACTGTAATCTCTGCTTGCTATAAGGATTGCTCTTGGATCATATGTCCTGCTACAGACTGGCACTGTTTGACCCCTGTTAAAAATCAAATCAGCACCTATCATTAGAATGTCATAACAAGCTGCTGTTCTTGTGAAAGAAAACGCAACTTACAAAAATTGCTATGTGGGCACACAACAAGAAAGTGTTAGACCTTATTTACACATTGCAAAATTGGTCAGTTTTACAACAGTATTTTGATGGCAATACCAGGAGTGGATGTAAAATGGAAAAGTATAAATCTTTATATTATATTTTCCCTGTGTTTAGGATCCACTCTGGGTTTTGGTTTCCAAGTACTAATGCAAAATACTGACCAAATCTACAAAATGTGACTAAAGTTTTTGACCTTATTCACACACTGGAGATTTAAAAATATATATATATATATATATAAAAAAAAAAACCTTTAAACTACATATGTTCATGGCTCCACATAAATGTCCATGTCCATAAGGACTAATAGGCATTTGTTATTTGCAATAGTGTATTAGGGAATATTGCAATATACTACAATTTTTCTGTCAAGAAACAGTATCCAGATGTTTTTAGTTAAATGTATGCCACTCTTTTGGCATACAATTGGCACACAGAAATTTATCAGTACTTTAGAAGACGTAAGTAAAAACTTTCACTTTGCTAAACCTGCATTAAGCCAATAAACAATGTGTGAATAAAGCCATAAACCTTCAATAGCCCATTAGATCAGTAGCTATTCCTCTTAATTCCCTCATACAAATATACTATTGGTCAGCTAAGCATGCATGTGTTCTTAATGAGGAGTGTAAGCTCTAACAGGTACTGTAAACATATTGGTCATGTGAATAGCCCCCATTCAAAGACACTGGAATTACATTGACAATGACATTGTCCAATTTTGTGCTTGACATACACCCAACAATCTGTAAAGTTTTTTTGGTTTATTTTTTAAGATCAGTTAGTTGTGGCCATGTATTACACTGCATCATTTATCACCTTGAATCTTAAATGGAGAATTTTTGCAGATAATCTTCACTTGGTTCAGTAAATACCCAGCTGGGACCAATACTGTTGGATTAGTGGAGATGACCGCCATATGTAAATGTATGTTCCTGACAAACACTTCCAGCATGTGTTGGGTATGGTTTGATACTGCTTGTGTATTTTGTCTGGGGTGCCTGAGAGATAGAGGTGTGAGTTTTCTTGCAAACCTTGACACATTTGAATGGACCATGTGATAGAAGCTAACTTTATGGAAAGAGACAACAGAATAATTTACAAAATATTTTCTAAAGTCATAATGCACTTTCTTTAAAGGGACTTGTTTAGTGATGAGACCAGATGATCTCTCACCTGTTAGATCTATGCAACCAGTCATACTGGTATCCACATTTCATATGCAGTCCCTGGAGGCATGTGTCACTTTTATATATACAGTAAGCAAGGCAAAACATCCAAAATCCTGTAGTAATTACAAGCTGACCGCGCTATTAACCATAGATCTGAAGATCTTTACAGGCTTGCTTGCTCAATGCCTAAGGGTACTCATGCTTTTTTTTTTTTACCCATACTTTTCAGGCTGTTCTAATGTTTTAGTGAAAGTAGAATTTTTAATAATTTGCAAAGCTGAATAATCCAAACTGCACAAAATGCTCAATGACTCAGTGCCAGTGTACCATGGCATTATTACAATTTGCTTCTTATTTCTTGTGCCATCTTGCTTCTTTGAAGTGTGTTGATGGTATGAATATTCACTCTTTTTGTCTGCACTATGTGCACAATGTAAGGAGTTAAACAAGCATACTATAATATAGCCTGTCTCTTCCCCATAATTTATAAAATAGTTGACAGGGAGAAAACCTCCTCATATACAGTGCCTTGCGAAAGTATTCGGCCCCCTTGAACTTTTCAACCTTTTGCCACATTTCAGGCTTCAAACATAAGGATATAAAATTTTAATTTTTTGGTGAAGAATCAACAACAAGTGGGACACAATCGTGAAGTGGAAATAAATTTATTGGATATTTTAAACTTTTGTAAAAAATAAAAAACTGAAAAGTGGGGCGTGCCAAATTATTCGGCCCCCTTAAGTTAATACTTTGTAGCGCCACCTTTTGCTGCGATTACAGCTACAAATCGCTTGGGGTATGTCTCTATCAGTTTTGCACATCGAGAGACTGAAATTCTTGCCCATTTTCCTTGGAAAACAGCTCGAGCTCAGTGAGGTTGGATGGAAAGCGTTTGTGAACAGCAGTTTTCAGCTCTTTCCACCGATTCTCGATTGGATTCAGGTCTGGACTTTGACTTGGCCATTCTCACACCTGGATACGTTTATTTGTGAACCATTCCATTGTAGATTTTGCTTTATGTTTGGGATCATTGTCTTGTTGGAAGATAAATCTCCATCCCAGTCTCAGGTCTTTTGCAGACTCCAACAGGTTTTCTTCCAGAATGGTCCTGTATTTGGCTCCATCCATCTTCCCATCAATTTTAACCATCTTCCTTGTCCCTGCTGAAGAAAAGCAGGCCCAAACCATGATGCTGCCACCACCATGTTTGACAGTGGCCATGGTGTGTTCAGGGTGATGAGCTGTGTTGCTTTTACGCCAAACATATCGTTTTGCATTGTGGCCAAAAAGTTCTATTTTGGTTTCATCTGACCAGAGCACCTTCTTCCACATGTTTGGTGTGTCTCCCAGGTGGCTTGTGGCAAACTTTAAACAAGACTTTTTATGGATATCTTTGAGAAACGGCTTTCTTCTTGCCACTCTTCCATAAAGGCCAGATTTGTGCACTGTACGACTGATTGTTGTCCTATGGACAGACTCTCCCACCTCAGCTGTAGATCTCTGCAGTTCATCCAGAGTGATCATGGGGCTCTTGGCTGCATCTCTGATCAGTCGTCTCCATGTTTGAGATGAAAGTTTAGAGGGACGGCCGGGTCTTGGTAGATTTGCAGTGGTCTGATACTACTTCCATTTCAGTATGATCGCTTGCACAGTGCTCTTTGGGATGTTTAAAGTTCGGGAAATCTTTTTGTATCCAAATCCGGCTTTAAACTTCTCCACAACAGTATCACGGACCTGCCTGGTATGTTCCTTGGTCTTCGTGATGCTCTCTGCGCTTTATACAGAACCCTGAGACTATCACAGAGCAGAACCACAGAATGTGGAGTACTTGGAGTTGGTTGGTTGCTACACTGTTGAATTGCTTCAGCAATTATGCTAGGTTCAGTTCAGATATGGTCAATTAAGAACTGTTTCTTTTTTGCTCACTGTCATATATCCGCTGTCTTCTGTATCCCATACATCTGCTAGCCACCCCATTGTTGGATTATCTTCTCCTTCCATGACCTTCAGCATTCAGTTCTTCTCATCCATCAGTAAGTTTGTTTAAAAGGAATTTACCACTGCCAAAATAGCTTCTAAACCATTTATATGCCATTGTAGGGGCAGTTAGTGACATAGTGAACATCTGTATGTAAATGAGCTGCCATATGTGCCAGAGTACCTGTTTTTGCCTGTGATCACTACCCATCACCACCTTCTAAAGCAAAGATTGAAAGATTGACATGATGTGACTACAAATAAAAATAGGTTGTCAGCCAGGTGCACCAAATAGCTCAGTGGTATGCAAATTAAAAGTTGATTTTCACGGCACAAAAAGATATGTTCAGTATGCCACTAGCAACCTTTCCAACAGAATATAAGGGGTTTATAAGTGATATTTATATGGTAGACTCCCTTTTAGTGCCTTGTTTTCTTCTAGTAACGATACATACTTTATCTAGATGTTCTGCAATTCAGTCCTACTGATAAGTCTTGGGTATATCTGAGTACCAAAAGTCACTGTTAGAACGTGGGAAAACTAACTGCTACAGATGAATTCCGGTTCTACGGTTCTTGTGCACAACTAGTGATGAAACGTTTGAAGAAAAACTTTGCAGAAAAGAATTACTGTAATAAAAAAAATATATCTATAAATTGTAAACAGTATAGCAAACCATGCTATAATGTATAAAAATGAATGAATTAGTAAAATACAAGGGTGCCATTGAAAAATACACTGTGCCCCACGAAAAAAGCCCCCATACATCTTAAGTGACAGCAATTAAAAAATAAATAAAGTGAGCTCTTAGATGCCATGGTCACAATTTACTACAGCATTTCAGAGGTTAAATGTCCATGTTCTTACTTGACTTTGATCATGTTCATTGCCAGCAGTTGTCTGCATTGCAAAAATGGAGGAGCTGAGCTGGTGCCATATTTAAAAACCTGATATCTGCTATACATATAGGATGGAGTTAAAAAGGTGTTAAATGCAACGATTGAAGAAAGAAAAAAAAATTGTTTGGTCTTTAAGATCAAATTAAAATTAGTCTAGTACTGAATAGGTCATGGTGAATTTCAGGCTTCCATTTCCCTAAGAAAATCAACTTTCATGTGCTACAGAATATCAGTTTTCTATAAAATTGTGCTAAAGAAATAGTTGCAGTTAAGAAAACATTTCGATGACACCAGACAATACAGGAATCGTTCTCATTGCTATTTTATAGTTTAGGGCAATAATATGACTAGTCCTATAGTATTATCACAGCAAACAGTCTAATTCATGTACTGTTTGTCGCTGAATTGTTTAATGTTTTAATAATGCTATTCAGACTTCTGAAAGAGAAGGTTCGCTAGAACAAGCAGTAGTCAACTATGTCAATTAAAGTTATTATTTTGATATGTACAAACAATGAATTTTATATGTTAACTATGGAATCATTATTATAATTATATTTTGCATTCTTTTGAATTTTCGACAAGTATATACTATAGGTTAAAAACATCTAAAAATGATGGTTGAATATGCAGTAGACCCATAGCTATACAACACTATACCTACTGGAAAATGACCTGCCTCTATAAAATAGGGGAAATTTAACATAGTATCTGCATTAGTATTGGGATGTACTGATGTAATATTTTGCAACTCTTCTTGCTACTTTAAGTCCTGACTTGGTATGCGGATAGTCTTTAGCAGGGTGTTCCCCACGTCAGTATGGCAAATGTGTTCAGTTCAAAGTTATAAAATGATGCAAATGGTAGATTTCATTGTCTGACTTCATGCCAGTTTCATGTCACACTATGTATGAACTGTGAGGGTCACAAATCACCACCTCATTGCAAATAGATAACAGATCCCTCCGTCACGCACCACAACTTTCCAGATTGTTTGGTTTTTGTAAATAACTTCTCTACTTAGATTGCATTTTGTTTTTAAGGACTCTAAAATCCTTTGAAGGTCCATGTCTTTAGGGTATAAAAAATCTGTGAATTTTCAGTTTCTTGTATAACACCATGTCTGATGAAGGAAGCTAGTACTCCCGAAAGCTTACCATCAAATATACTCAGTTAGCCTCTAAAAGGTATCGCCTGATTTCTTCACTCTTCCACTACTTTTAATGGCTAACACGGTACAAACTTAAACTAAGAAAGATTTGGGTATTGCTGAAGTTTAATACTGTTTCTGGTAGATTGACTCCAGATGATCAGAACATTGCAGGAATACAAATACATGAACGAGTAAGGCAGGAAGCTACATCACAACTGCATTAGGATAAAAGCAATGAAAATGAATAAATTCAATACACTTAACACTGAAGCATTTTTCACTTAAGATAGCAGTTTTATGACCTGTACAGTACATAAAACCACATTAAAGTTTTGTACACCACAGTTTTTCTCCATTAAACTAAATGGGGAGAAAAATTTCCATAATATTGAGGAAACCTCAAGAAACTATGTGAAAACCTTAGGCAGACCATACAAATAAATCACCTTTCAACTGAACAGTTTTAGCTGACAGCTATCTTTCATCCCCAATACCCCCTAAGCTGAGCATGTATGTGTTCTGATACATAGGAGGGGAAGTATCTGATGTCAGCCATTTCTGGTAGCATTTCCCCCCCCACCCCCTCAAGGACAGAAGGATTAGGCATTTTGAAATTCAACATGTGAAATCCCTCTATCTTCCAACATCTACCATCTGGGGGACATTGGCAGGCCTGTACGTGCTACATGGTTAGCTGATGTATATGGCCATCCTTAAAGTGTACCTCCAGGTATAAACAACTTTTCATAAATGAATAGTGCTTGTAAATATTGATGTATTGCCTCTTATCTCTAGCATAGTAGTAATAAGAGAGCTCTCTCTCCATCACAGAATAGCAGAGTATAGCAGCAGCAGTTATCTTTGTGTTTTTGGCAGAAGCCTCCTTCTACCCCTCCCTTCTGCGTAGATTAATATGGAAAAAGTAACTCAGCTTGAAAAACGGAGAAGGCTACATATCTATTATCCCCTTAATGACCAATGACGTACCTGTACGATATTGATCACATGGGGATGCAATACAGTAGTATCGCAGTGAATAGTATGAGTAATCAGACCCCCTAGGTTTCAAGGTCCCTAGGGGGTCTGATCATAAAAGTAAAATAAGAAGAAAAAAAGTTTTAAAAGTATAAAAAAAAAAAAACATAAATGTTCAGATCAAATCAGATCAGATATAAAAGTAAATAAACAAAAGTAAACATAAACACATTATCCCCGCGCTTCAAAATGCCTGAACTATTAAAATATGTATCCCATATGGTGAACGGCGTAGCGGCAAAAAAAAAATCAAAATAGCCAAGTAGCATTTTTTCAACACTTTGCCTCCTATAAAAAATTGAATAAAAAGTGATCAAACCATCAGATCTTTCCCCAAATGGTATCAGTAAAAACATCATCTTGTCCTGCATAAAAAGACGCCATACCCATCTCCATATATGTAAATATGAAAAAGTTACAGGTGTCACAATATGGCGACAAAAAATTCTTTTTCTATTTTGCAAAGTGTTTCATTTTAAAAAAGGTATCAAAACATTACAAATACTACATATTCCTGTGATCGTACTGACCCGCAGAATACAGGTAACATGTCATGTTTATGACACAGTGAACGCCGTAAAAATTAAACCCATATGAAATTGGCACAAATGCATTTTTTTCTCCAATTCCACCTCATTCTGAATTTTTTTTTTCCAGCTTCCCAGTACATTGCACAGCATATTGAATAGTGACATTACAAAGTACAATCCTGTGATTCTGTGAACAGAAAAATGAAAAAGTTATGGTTCTTGGAATCTGGGAAGGGAAAAACAAAAATGCGAAAAAGAAAAATGGCCTGGTCTTTAAAGGCGTATTCCCATAAACATAATCATATCTATATTGGTAGATAATTAAAAGTTAAACATTTTTGCAAATATAAGTAGTTAAAAGTTCTGCAGAGTTTTAAAGATTTTCTCAAACTTTCTTAGTGGTGAGAGTCGGTTGCCAATGGATATGACCACAAATGCAGAAACTTTCTATGGTCTTGGACTTGTCAGGAACTCAGCCATGACTTTCTTATTGTAGCTGGGTTATCAGGCAGGGACTCTACATATATCAGAAGATATCCCGGCCACAATAAGGAAATCATAGCTGATTTTCTGACTTTAGAAAGGTCCTGCATTCATGGTCATATCCACTGGCAACCGATCAAGACGACAACTTGTAGCCACAAGATATTTAGAAAAAAATCTTTAAAACTCTGCAAAATGTTTAATTCCTTATATTTGCAAAAATGTTTGAACTTTTAATTTTCTACACATTTAAAAATAGTTATGTTCGTGGGAATACCCCTTTAAGGGTTTAAGTAAGAAGATACAAGAAGTTTCTTATTTTTTTCCTCAATTCAGTTCTGAAAAGTGTGTGTGTGTTTGTGTGTTTTTTTTTGTTTGTTTTTTTGTGTGTTTTTTTTATAATTGCAGCTACACTTTAAAGCGTAACAGTCATTCCACTTGACTTTTCAGGATAAGCTGCCATTTGCGTGTATATGAGAAGTAATACTATTTCTTGTAATTTTATAAATTATATTGGCAGTTTTTAGCAGTTCCCCTCTGCATACTAGTTCTGGAATTTGCAGTCCTCTCTGAACTAGTGGGTGGAGACTAGCTGCCATACACTACACACATTGAGTAGAAAGGAAATCTGTTGTATAGCTTTTTCCCTCACAGAAACCTGGACCTAGGACTTATATAGACTAATGCTGACCTGTACTGATGTGAGGAAAGTACTTTCTATTCATTGCTAGCATCAGTCTAGGCCAGGTTTTCTTCTATTATGTTTTGTTTTTCCTGCTCATTCCTCCTCCGTCCCTTTCTATAGACTTCTATAAAGATGAGTAATCTGAGTTATGTGACCTGCATTCTGTCTCAAGATGGGTATAGCAGGGGTGTTTACAGTGAAACTCACTTTAGCCCTTTGGTTGTTGATAGCTAGTCAGTACAAACACTTCTAAAATACAAGTGTGTCAAAAGTCAATTATCTAAAATAATTGGCTCAGATTAGACACTGTGCCATTCCAAGATTGTGAGTAAGGTGACAAGCAGAGTGCTGGAGTCACGGTATATCTCCCCCAGGTTCCTGACATATGTGTGGTCCAGTGCGGGTCTTGAGCAAGCCTTAGCCCAGATGTGGGTCCTGGGCTTGTTACTGGGCCATAAAGGTCTGTGGAGCCTGCACTTCAGGGCAGATCCCGGGAGCGAGAGGAGGCGCCTAGATGTATCCAGGAATACGGAGAGTCCGGTGAGACGTAACTGTATTATTTGTTTGTTTGTGTGGCTGGTAGTAAGCCACACATATAGCTAGCCTTATTCTCTTTAGTTAGTGCTTGGATGAGCAGGTTTTAGTTTGACATTTTCTTTTTGTACCTGATGTAAGGTTTATTTATTTTGCTATTTTTCAAATAAACCTGTTTGCGCCAGACATTGTGTCCCTGTCTCTGACTGGTTGGGTCCGCACCATTGCTGCTACCGAGCTACCTTCCCCACAGATAGAATAACTTATGAAAGACCATTATACCTGTATTCTAAAATATAGTAATTCAAGGACATTGTAAGGGTGGGTTCACACCTGCGCTTGCTGTCCATCCGTTGCCAATCCAGTGAAAAGCTCGGCGAACTGGATTGGCATCGGATACAGACCGGTCAGCGGCACATTGGTTAAAAACCCATTCATTTGAATGGGTTTTTAAAGCAATGCGTGGGTTTGCGCTTACACCCTCTGCGCTGCGAATCCTTTTTTTTCATCGGAAACAAAGTCGGACATGCAGGACTTCGTGTTTGTTCTTATCAAAAAAGAATTGGCTTTTGCTTTGTCAACTATGAGAGACCTCAACACCGCTTATATAGCTCTTATATATAGCTACAGTTTGGTTTAGGATTGCAATTTCTTATGAAACAAATTTAATGCAATATCACAACATGCTAACAAAAGCCATGAAATGCTGCAGTTACCCCAACCTATCCAGGGTGGTCACACACAGACATAAATAGGATAGTAAGATGAAATTTTCAGGTTCAAAAGACTTTTACATATGTGTGCACCAAAGTCTTGTTAAGTACTCATATAATATCAATTGGTAAAGGAGGAAGCTAAGGTAAACAGTTGACTTATTTGCTGGTTTTCTTGGCTGTAGATGTGTCCCCCATTACCTGTCTTGGCTAGATATGTGTTTCACCACTTTAAGTGGTTTTCTGAGTAAACAATATAAATGACCCATCCTTATGATAGGTCATCAATATCAGAGAGGCCGCTAAGCAGCCAGCAGCCACTGGCTGCCAGAAAATAGTCAGAAGCAGGCAGCTATGTTCTATAGAGTTTTATATAAATACAACGACAGTTTTCATGTTATCACAAAGCAATGTGGTAACTATCCTATTTGTACCTATGTGAGGCCACCCAAAGGAAGAGGGTGAATTGGGAGTGAACTAGGCTTTTTATCTGGTTATGATATTGTGTTCAATTGGATTAAAGATAAATTGGAGAACAGTTAAGTATGAACACATCTGTAATTTAAACTTCAGTTTTTATACAAAAACTTCAAACTAAAATTCAAAACCAAAATTCAACTACATGGACTAATAGTGATCTTATTACTGAAACACTTCCTTGCATGCTACAACTGAATCACAGTACACAGTCCCCAAGTAATTCTACTACTAGACTAATTCTTAAAGACCTGAAGACAAGGATGGCTCGAAGTCTTAGTAAAGAGACAACATAACAAACTGTGCTCCATCATTTATACATAGTGTGGACTATTTTTCAGCAGGCTATTGTAAATTGTTTATGCACAAGTATTGACTTCTCTTAAAAATGAATGTACTGTGTTCCCTTTAGATTCTATCTGCTACCCTTGTATACATTTACAAAATGTAATCCATCTATTACATTCTGGGATTTAACATAATTATTTTTTATATTTTTTATACAAAATATATTTCCTATAGAGAATAATAGGGAACATCATGTGAGGTTTTATATTTACGAGCTGTGCCTGATATTTCAGTGTAGCTGCATTCACATTTTTGGTGCTTAATAGAGATGAGCGAACCTTTCAAGTTTAGTTTCATTTCGGGTTCACGTGACTTGGATCAAATAAGTTTGTTAAAAGCCACAGCTTAAATCTTGCTTAACCACAGTTTAAAACATAGTGAATAACAATGTCAGGCTCCTAGGAACCTATCTATCCAACTCCTAGCTCTCTAAGGCAAACACAGCCAAAGTTATGTCAATGTGAAAGTACCATGTATGTCTATGGAAAATGAATGGTAAGAAGAGGATACAAACTCTAAGTGTAACCATACACTGCACTGACACTCACTTTTACACATTTTAACATTTAAAATGCTCCAAAAAGTACCCTTTTTTTGCCAATCATTTTTAGACACACATGGTGGTTATATTGTAGAATGCAAATTTTTTTTTTGTTTTTTTTCCTAGAAAAATTATCTGCCCAATGACTGGGCGCATATTGCTCTTTTCTGGATATACATTCACACACTTATAGATGACCACCGTTGATGTGGAAGAGGAGGAGGAGATACAGTCAAACATGTGCTAGAGGTGGCCACAAGCGTAGATGTGGCCTGCCTACAGGTAATATCATGAGGAGGAGGAGGAGTAGAACAGTCTTGCTTACTTTCCCTGCTAGTGCCAAGTCTATTTTGCCAAATAAGCTGGTGATGCCTTTTCATGTGAGTACGTAGAGATGTCATTCCTATATTTGTTCCTGCATGACCTTGGCAAAGTTTCTGCTTGCAGGTCTTGCACATTGCCACAGACTTAGCATTTGCCAATATACAAAAAAATTCCCAAACTGGAGATGACAGCATGTAGTTACCAATGGCAACTACATCTGTGACAACATCAGTAGCAGTGGAAACGTGTCTGCCACTACCACCACCAGTGTCATCACCCCGACCTCGCAAACTTCCCCTAGGAAGGCTTTTGCATGCTGGATTTGTGCATTGACTGGAGTCATTACTAACACCACTGCCACCACCACCTTCATCTTCATCTGAAGTTACCTTGTCAACCTGACCTGGTTGCCAGGTTCTGTCTACAATGGGATCGCCTTTTTTTGCTTTTTTCTGACACATCATGGCCCTGGTGTTCCTGTCACCCTCATAATTTCCCCCTACCAGAACAATTACCAGTAGTAGTACCACACTCCTTGCCACTACTACCTCCACCACTAACAGTCATGTCTTCCTTTTCTGCTTGCTTACAATACTGACTGTTCTCATCCAGCTCATCAAAAAGAGAAGGAAGACTGCTTTGACTAAGAGAAATAGATTTCTTAGCAGTCCAGAAAGGCCCTGCAGTAAATTACATGTTATGGGGGGGGGAGGAGGAATACACAGAAATCTGACTCAAGATCACATCACTCTTGGATACAATATAATCCTGTGACTGAGATGAGCGAGTATCATCTTAATTCGCAGGAATACTACAATCCTGTGTCTACTGACGGTGCCACCAAAACCTGTAGTTTTGCTGTTGCCACCCACATTCTTATTGTTAGAACTTGCATTCCCTACCCTGTTTTTTTCCAGTCATTTACAGCACATTGCTTAATTATTATAGTGATTGACAACAATTCTGACACTATTTTATTTATTTATTTTGCAAACAACTATTTCAAGAAAATTAGAAAACCTCTAAAGGCACTAAAAGGGTAACCTGGTCAGTGACTATTAGACTAGAATTGCATCAATAAGCTTTAAATAACTGAGTTTTTTTAAGGTTAGCACAGGCTATGAAACTAAATAAATAAATAAAATTTTTAAAAAATTTTATGTGTGTGTGTGACAAAAATAAGTTTAAGAAAAGAATATTCTTTTTCAGATTAGCAGTGCACACTCCATCATACTGTGTATTAGGTGTACAGAGCAGAAAAAAATGGTTATATAACAGAGGTTTTGTTTAGATTATTGCAGGCTGCAAGACTGTATATATGACCAGCAAAACACTCTTTAGAAAAGATTTTTTTTTTTTTTTACATTAGCACACTCTGTCACATTGTATATTGGGTGAACGGAGCAGAAAAAAACTTAACAGAGTTTCTTTCAGATTAGTGCAGCCTGTGAGACTGTATATTGGGTGAACACCAAATAAAACACTTAAATATTGGAAATTTCTTTCATATTAGCACAGCCAGAATCAGCGTTTGGCAATAAAAGGGTTAATGGTTCTTTGTTGGTGTATTAGTGCAGCAATGCAGCTGTCAGGCTCCCCGTCAGAACAACAGCACATATATTCTCCCTCACTTCTAATATCTACAATTCTATGACTAATCTGCCTATAATTGATTAAATCTGTCTAAACTGTCCTATTCCTAAGGCTCTCTAACTCTATTGCTTGCAATTGTATGCTTTTCAGAACTGTTTCTGAAAATCCTTTTTCTACTTCCACCTTTATTGCAAATATCTCATTATCATGCATACATAACATCAGCTTTGTAAGATGTCAGTCTACCCCCGTCCATTGGCTGAGAGGTTAAAACATTACACTGACTCACAAGAGGTGTCTCTAATGTATTTTTCTTGCACAATACATGAAGCGGCGGCCACTTTAGTTGGTCCAAGATGAATTGGAATTTGTTCAGTTTCATGAAAAACTAAACAATTTGCAATATTTGAGTCGAATCTGATTAATAACAAATTTGGTTCGCTCACGTCTAGTGCTGAGCTACTATACCAATGAGAGCCCATGGACAAATGTGGTTAAAAGCAAATAATTTTCTTAACCCTTTAATCATTGTCATTGTCTGAGACTTGTGTTTTTGTTCACATAACTGTACATACCTGGTAGTACAGACATGTCCTCCCTTATCTGTTGTTCTGTTTTTTTGGGGGGTTTTTTTTGCTGGACATATCCGCGTGTTATAACTTTTCTGACCACAATATGGTTTTGTGATAACTTATCACAAAATGATATGCTAACTATTCTATTTGCATCTATGTGTGACTACCCAAAGATAAATAGGAATCATTAACCAAATTGGAGATCAGTTAAGTGTGGATACACTTTTACACAGTTTGAGACATGTCTGGGTTTTTTTGGGGGGGGTTTTTTAACATTATTCTCAAGAAAAAAAAATGTAGACAAAAAGAGTATATGTGAAGGAAGCCTAAATATTATGTTTTGCCTTGGTATTAACACTCCACCCATTTGACCAAAGTGGTTCTATTTAGAAGAACAATGCATTAAACTTTCTGTTGGACAGATAGGTACAATGTAGTCAATGTTAACTTGAGATTTTTGGAAAATTCATAACAAACCCATCTCATTTTGAACCAGTTTGCTCATCTTTACTTATAACCTACATTTTGAGTGTGCCTAGTTATACATGCTTTAACATCACATTTGACAAACCTACTTCTTGTACTTCTACTCGTACCTAAGTGCTGCAATGTTCAATCCAGGGAAATAATTTGTCTGCTTATTGTAGCTCACACATGTTCTGGTAGAACAGTTGTGGCTGTCTTTATTGTTTTGGTTCAAATGTCTGTTAATTCACTGTCACTGACTGCACTGCCTTAGTTATAGTAGTAGGCCTGGGTTCATAAAAAGCTTATTTATTTATTTATTTATTTATTTTTTACTAAAGTCATAAACCTACAAATGTCTAAGGAGTACACAAATATAGCAGGGCACACTCATCAACAACAGTACAACTTACATACAGTATGCACCCCAAAGAACATGACACATTAACATTAGTCAAACAAAAATGTATTAATCTTTATTAAACACAAAAAATACAGCCAATAGTTAATCCATTAAAAACCTATAAAAAGCAGAGGATCAAAGGTTGTGACTACCCACACTGCACAAAAAAAATAACAGGGCAGTTCATAAGAGTATACTTCATATACAAAATTCATATAGAGAAGGAATCCAAAGAAAATAATGCATAAAGTAATACCAAAAACACCCTTGCATCAATCCACATGAACACCCAGTCACAATAAAAGTACTCTGGATACCAAAATAATATGAACTATATGCAAACCAGGGTTGGGATAGTGCTAGTGAGTAGATAGTCACCACCTTCAACCTCGATGCATGTTTTGCCCCAAGGCTTCCTCTGGGGGCTTTAATTTTATTATAGAACTGCACACAGTTGTTAATTACAGTAACAATCAGCACGTTACTATATATGTCACATGTATACTTAGAGCCATTAAATTCAAAACCTTTGGCTTACTGGCATGGTAACATGTGCTACCCATTACCACAATTAAAAACTACATGTAGTTCTTCAGTAAAAAGCACTGTGTAAATCCAGCTTATTCACATGTCTGCTTTCATGTGTATATGGCATTCTCATTTTTCATGGCCACCATACGAATCCATTAATTTCAATGTATTCATTCATACATCTGTTTTTATCACTGACTGGTTCTGTTAAAAAAAAAAAGAAAAAAAAGTACCTTTCTATTTTTTGTCCTGAATGCTGAGGCATCATGAATGCATCATATCAATGCAAGTCTGTGGGTCCATGAAAAGAAAAAACGGATAACATCTGTGTGTCATCCAATTTTAATGGACACGAAGACACACTTAAAAATACTTTGAATCAAAAGGATGATCTGTTTATTAGCGATGTGAAAAACAGATCAACTACATACAGCATACAAATTATGTACTGTCAGCATAAGAATCGTGTGATTTCTATGATTAATACAGACATCACACATTCACAACATGCAGACACGTAAAATAGACCATATACTTGTTTTTTGTTTCACAGATGGAAAACATCTAAAAAGGAGATCAAGTGTTTTTAAGTATCAAGCCTGAGGGCTACATTGCATAGTTGTGTTTTTTACCATTTCCATGGAACTGGCATTGATGCTGTCTGTTTTGTGGAGTTTAGCACCATGCAGATAAAACGAGCATTTGGCATTTTACCTAGCAGACCACTTGCGGTCACTCAGTGCCTTTATACATTGGACTGTTCAACATATAACTCTGCAGGGCCAATTTTAGCAGCTACAGCCAGTTCAGTTCAGCACATTTTGTTCAAGGTTGATTTTAAAATCTGTTTTGAATAAGTGTCTAATTCTTATAGTCAATGCTTTTTTCTTCTCCTTTTTTTTTTTAAAATCAGAATAACAAAAAGACAAACAAAAAAAAACATATGAAAAGAAAAAACAACCTATACACCAGGCAATCCCCATACTCATTAAAATCATCAATAATTTTCTGTCAAATCTTTGGTCCCTTTTCAAAGCTTTACCTATCTTCATGATCCTATATACCTGCCTTTTCACTACTTCCTACAAGAGAGACAAACGTAAGTCCACTTCCCCAACACTAGTAACCTACCACTAAACAGTAACTGATACTAGGCTCACACTAGTGCTGGCTCTTTATTGTTTGGGTCTGCCAGGGGACACGAACAATGGAAAGGCATACTGCTAAAACAGTGGTTACACTTGGAGCCCGGTGGGCCCCATTGACTATAATGGGGTCCATTGGGTTTCTGTTATTTTTAAACTGAAAGCAAAGGAGGAAAATTCCTCCCTGCAGGACTTTTTCCTCCGGTAATTGACGGCAGACACTGTGGCAGAGTCACACACCCCAGGGTCACTGCTGAGGTGTGTGATTGGGTCTCAGTAGACACATGGGGAATGCCGACGTCAAGACACTTCAATGTGAGACCCCACAGTATTTTAATATACACTTCCAGTTTGTTGTGAACTTATTTAGCCCAAAACGAATCTTTGGATTGAACCATCCGAACCCATAATGAAATGCATCTTCAGAGGTTCACCCACCTCTAGCTGATATCTGTTACTATCTTATCCCGGTATTGAAAGAGGTGTGTATAGCAACATATAAATTATATTTAATTCAAAAATACAGTTTTATTTATAGGACTATATAAATTTTGTTTATATATTTAATTTTTGGGGGTATAGTGCAATTTGTGGTTAATGATAAATTGTGTAAAGTAATGAAAGATTATAACTATACTGATTCATGTTTCTAAACATGACAAATCATTGTGAACTAATATAGTGTAACTCCAGTTACTGTATAAACCACTTTTCATAAATGAGTAGTGCATGTGACTTATATTCTCCACATATTAAGCTGATTTCCTTCTCCTTATCTTCAATCTGCCTGTTGTTTCCAAAAGATTCCATCTCTGTATCTAGCCTCACACACAGAACTATGGAGAAACCAGTCTACAAAGACTAATATTTAGAAAGTATGTCAGCCAGAAAAGTGGAGAAGAAAACATATTTCTTTAATATTTATTTTTATTTACCTGTATTATTCATTTATGCAAATATTAATAACTGGAGTTAAGCTATAAAGTGGTTTTACCATGGACGTAACCATATTTAATCATTTTGCAAACTTAAATAATTAAAAATCTTTAAAGTGTTTTGTTTTTTTTAACCATCTTAGTGTTGACAGTCTTTTGACTTGATCGTGGCTATTTGATACAATCATGAATGCAAGAACTTTGTTTGTCAGAAACCCAGCCATGATTTCCATATTATGGAGAGGTTATCTGGCAGGGGTGCGGCATGTAAGATAACCCAGACACAATAAGGTCATCTAACAAGTGCCAGAGCATAAGTAGTTCCTACATACATTGTCCTATCAATTGGCAAAGGCAACCAATCAAATCAAAAGACTTTCACCCCTAAGGTGCTTTGAACAAATCTTGCATTTCAGCAATCACCGGCACTCCCATTGAACAGAATGTAGTGGTCCATGCATCGCTCAACCATTGCTTCATTCAGAGTGGGGAACAAAAGTCCCCTGTTCTCCTGATCAGTGGGAGTGGGACCTCAATCATCTGCAAATTATCTACTATTCTATAATTTTTTCCACAGCATTTTTTACAGAAATTACACAGAGTTTTCCTCTGTCGACTTTCTGCTTCTATTATACCTACACGGAAAACGCCACCATTTCCATAGGAATAACTGACATGTTGAGATTTGCAAAACACTTCCGTTTTTGAAAACGTAGCATTTCCGCTTTGGATTTCTTTCTGCAATGTGTGGATGGGATTAGCCAGAATCCCATCCACTTTGCAGGTAATGTAAAACTCAGCGTTTCAGCCGCGGCCAAAATGCTGCATTTTCGCAACATGGTGTCCCAGTTCTCTTTGTAATATATCAAAAGTTTTTAAACTACCTGCTATAAATAAGTGACCAACTGTATATACACCGTACTGAACCCATAACTTACAGTCTGAGATGTTAAATAAGTGAACTATATCAATGTTCCCCCATAAGGAGGCATACTCTAAATATCCCTGAATCCCTTCTGTTTCTTAAATACTGCATTCTAAATGTTACAGGTTAAATCTTTTAATCACCTTTTGAAATACTCATTTCATTTCAAATATATTATGTTATTCCCCTTGTCCCAATTTTTCTATAAATGGATATCTAAATCAGGATAGTAGAAACCCTTATTCTCTAGTGGAATATGTTGAATGTTGTGGCTTTATAAACAAGAAATATCATATTTAAGAAAAGTCACCCCAAATTTTACAGTTCATTCTCAGCTTATACATTTATGTACAGCTTTACTAACACTGAAATATTTTCTTATTATATTTAGAATTATAAGTTCTTAAGAGTCATTTATTTTCAGGCTCGTAACTATGAAAAACATTAGTAAAGAAAAAAAAAATGGCAGGCATTATGAAAAAAATATTAGCGTCTGCTGAATAAGGAAGCAATTTTGGAGTAACGGAGCTGGAGAAAAATGTTCAAAGCCTTCAGCCCAACAATTGTGCAGTGCTGGCAAAAATAATTCAGACCGCATGCTTGATTGCGTTCCTTGAGAAACATCACATTAATCAAATGCTAAGAGGTACCAGCGCTACTAGGAAATGGACTGCTAGGAATCCCACGGTATTCTGCTAAGAGTTAAAAATACATTTTTAAATGATTGTTCAAATAAGCAGCATTTCGCATACAGGTAAGAGAAGCGGCTGCTGAAATCAGCACCAGCCCCAAACAAATCTGTTTTGTATGTGTTTTACTGCCAGCTTTATGTCTCCTTTAATCGGTTTTATGGATCACTTCACATTAATTGCATATTGGATTTGTGAAAAAGTCACTCAGTCTATACTTGACCAACATAATGATTATGTATTTGCTCGTATTTCTCTAATTGTAATGGTTATTTTTTTTTTTTCATTTGAGCTCCAGGGATCCGACAGAAAATACATGATTGTATCACAGTTTATTTGAAACAGCAAGTTGCCCTTCAGACATGGCAGCAAGGTTAGCAAATATGAACACAAATGATAAGTTTAATTGTCACTAGCAGCTAGATATTTTGCAATTAATTTTATTGTATTTTGCATGATCCAGCTGTGTATACAATTTAGAGATGCAGCTCCACTGCTTTGACATGACTTGGGTACAAAAGTACAATCATTAAAAAAAAAATAAAATAAAATAAAGGCAGACAGAAATGATGGATTGCTGCAAAACTCTGCATGTAGTTGTCTCAGGCAGATATGTATATGATTACAGGTGTAGTCTAATTAAACACTAGGACTTGCCACACAAGGGAGTAAAAGTGCTTTACCTGCTGCCCCGTAAAAGGCTACATATCAGAGGCTACTTTTGGGTAGTGTGCCTCTTAATGACAGGTCACTCACCGCTAGACATGCCTCTATGACGTACTTGAAAAATTTTGCCCAGTTGACAGACATTGAGAGGGGCACATCATTTGAGTGAATTCTAATGATTTAACCTCCATCTAGGCCATTCGAACATAGCTGTTAGGAGGTGCTGGGAGCAGTGGTTACTCAAAGGCATGCACACTTGACCTAGACAGACCAATACTGTAGAGAGGATTGTTTGATTGGCTGACAAGCACAAGCCGCTCATACTCTCTCTTTGTCTACCATCCAGACACAAATAGCATCCTCATTACACTTCTTTGCCTCTGTCCAGACCATTTTCAGGCTCTTAGCAGAAGAAAGTTTGGAGTCAAAGTGCACATTAATAATAATCATCCTTTAATAGTCCCACCATGAGGAAATTCAGTGTGTTACAGCAGCAAAGATAAACAATAATAATAAAAATGAAAACATATACAAGAATGTTCCAAGGTAGAGGCATTTCATTGATAGTAGACAGACAGATAAGAAGAAGGGGGGATATCCCATACAGAAAGATATTTCAGTTCTCTGTATGGCCTGATCTCCACTTAGGTCGGAGTTGGTTGTACAGCCTGACCGCAGTGGGGAGGAAAGACTTCCAATAGTGCTCCTTCTCACACTTAGGGTGAAGTAGTCGGTCACTGACAGTACTGCCCAGCGCTATCATGATCTCATGCATGGGATGGGACTTATTCTCCCGCATGGAGCACACCACGGACAGTATCCTTCTGTCACCCACTGCCTGCACTGGCTCCAGTGGGCTCCCCAGGACAGAGCTGGCCCTCCTAATCAGCTTGTCGAGTTTATTTCTATCCCTGGTTGAGATACTGCTCCCCTAAAAGGCCACTCCGAAGAAGATGGCTGATGCCACTACCAAGTTGAAAAAAGTCCTAATAAGTGCCCCCTGGACTCCAAAGGCTCTCAGCCTCCTAAGCAGATAGATCCTGCTGTGGCCCTTCCTGTACAGGACCTCCATGTGATCTGACCAGTCCAGCTTATTATTAAGGAGCACACCCAGGTACTTATAGGTGTTGACAATCTTTATGGCCGTCCCCTGGATGTCCACTGGTTTAGGAGGGCATCCACATTTACGGAAGCCCACCACCATCTCCTTGGTCTTCCCAGCGTTAATCCTCAGTTGGTTCCACTGGCACCAGTCCACAAAATTCCGGTTCGTCTGTGATGAGGCCTACTATTGCAGAGTCATCAGAGTACTTATGTAAGTAGCAGCTAGATGAGTTGCACCTAAAATCTGCAGTGTACAGTGTGAAGAGGAAAGGGGCAAGACTGTACCCTGAGGTGTCCCCGTATTACAGATCAAAGTATCTGACATACAGTCTCAGGCTCTCACATACTGAGGTCGGTTTCTGAGGTAGTCTAGGATTCAGTTGGAGAGATGGTGGTCTACTCCAGCAAGGCCCAGCTTGTCTCTCAGTACCCTGGCTGTATGGTGTTAAAAGCACTGGAGAAATCAAAGAATATTATTCTCACCGTGTTTCCTCACTAGAGGGGGGAGATATGTGAGAAACAATCTCTCTAAGATCATCAAGTGGGATGTCAATGCTACAGGTCTGTAGTTGTTGAGGTCCATAGGGTGAGGTTTCTTTGGAACTGGTACCACACAGGAAGATTTCCATAATTCAGGGACCATTTCCAGTTTCAGGCTTTCTTTGCTTTGATCCTTTTCAGCTCTTTTCTCATTTGGGCACTTGTGAAGGTCAGACTGTGGTCAGATAAAGACGGACTTCTGGATTTACATGTCTGGTGGGAAGTAGCCACAGAGGGTGAAGTCATTTTGGTTGGGGAAACAAAAGAACATGCTGGGGTGGTAGGAGCTGGTGTGTGATCAAATATTTTGAAGAATAGATTTAGTTTGTTAAGCCAATCTGCCACTATGTTGGAGATTGACTGTCTGTGACCCGAAATAGATTTAAGCCCATCCCAAACTCCCCTTGTGTCTTTTCTTTCAATTTACTTTTCCATATTTTGGCTTTTTCCTGCCTAATGTCCTGCCATTGACAAACAAGCCACTGTCACTTCCGTTTACAGTGGTGTTATGAATGAGAAATCTGTACTGCTATGTACTAAGGGGTAAACCTAGCCTTTCTGCTGCCTGAGGCGAACTATAGAAAGGTGCTACCCACATAGAAAAAAATACCCACCCGGCTATATTTGGTTTTATGATTCCCCCCACCCTTAATTAGGGCATGCCCCCCTTTTGCAGATGAAAAAAATCCCCTTATTTAGCTACCACATATCATACCTCCTTTTTTCTGACTCTCCCCCCACACGATATATGACCCCTTTTTTTTACCCCACTACATGGTATATGACCCCCACAGTATATAGCCGTTTCTTATGGCCCCCACACAAA
This sequence comes from Leptodactylus fallax, assembly GCA_947044405.1. Taxonomy (NCBI): domain Eukaryota; kingdom Metazoa; phylum Chordata; class Amphibia; order Anura; family Leptodactylidae; genus Leptodactylus; species Leptodactylus fallax. Next base: position 2,336,596 of record CAMRHE010000150.1, read on the forward strand.
GTAGTGGCTGATAATCTTTACTCACCTGTCCACGCTTCTGCCCTGGCCACCCTCTACTGCCGACTCCAGGGTGCTTGCACTGTAGCCGCCACTGCTACACTTATTTCGTGTACAGCGTCTCGGGAGTTCTTCAGCCTTGTGATGTAAGTGTAGCAGTGGCAGCAGAGTGCGACCTGGACAGGAACATGGACAGGTGAGTAAACTTTGTCTGCAGCTACAGGCGCCCCAAGCTCCCTTCTGGCCAACCTTTTTCCTCTCCTGTCTACACTTCTAAGCCAGCCGAAGACAGGTCCCACTTGGTGTGTTTCTTAAAGCAGCCTGTCTTGGGCTGGTTTAAGTTAAATGAATTGTCAAATGCCTCCCCCCCAGGATGCCATGGATAGCGCCGCATGAGGCGGCCGCCTCACTTTTTCTCATTATAGGTGCACCCCTGTATGTACTGAATCCTGGTCGGGTTCGAGTACGGAGGTCTTGTGGTGAGCACTTCCATACTGCCTTTCCTGTGGAGCAGCACACTACCCTAACTGCTGGTGTGATGATTAGGGGAATCATCGCATATGACATTCGATCACCTCTAGTATTTATAAAGGGACACTTTTTTTTTTTTTTTTCTGCAATGTATGGATGGGATTAGCCAGAATCCCATCCATTTTGCAGTTAATGTAATACGCAGCATTTTTTGCGTGTTTTGCATTGTGGGGCCCTGGCATAAAGATTGAAATGCTTCCCATCAAAATCTTATTCACCTGTCATCACCCAGGTGATGGAGCTGCATGTTAATGGTAGACAAGCAAAGCTGGATCATACTTGGATATTGTAAAGTTTGGATAGATTTTCACAGTCGGGAATGGAAGACTTAAACTCCTCACAAGCAGTCTACTCAGCTACTCACAAAAAGTGAGACATCTGTACATCTGTTCTGATATTCCACACAAGACTAAAAATCTCAACAGTAAATCTAGTCATATGGTCAGACCATTGCACTTTTGACTTCACATTCAATGCCAAAAAAAGAATCAATAAAGTACATAATTCTCAAAGGATTATCTTCCCAAAATAACAGGGACAATCAGCTTCCACTGGCAGACACAATTTTTTTTTTTTTTTTTGTTTAACCATAACTACCTAGCTTGGCAATATACCAAATCTGTGCCCTTTGCTTTTCATGTTATAGCTTCCTAGTGCACCAAAAATTTCACCCAAACACTCTCAAGTATCCCAATTTGACCACATGTAAGCCACACTGACAGTGAATAACATAGATGACAAAGGATGAGTTGCATGTAAGATGTGGCTTAATTGGAAAAGTCTCACCTGTGGAGTTACTAGTAATTGTAGTTTGACCATTAGTGATGCTAATACAGCACTTGCATCTAGTTACGTTACATTTGTAATTCCCCCCTTGGGCAGGTTTTGGCTGAATATTGATCACTCTAGGAATCTTGGGTTCCCTCAATTTGCTGGGGACTAATACATTTTTTTAATTTCTGGCACGTCTGCAAGTGACACACAGTGTTTTTGGAAGAGTTTTACTCAGAAAAGGGTCATTAGTTAATAGTGACCAAAATTTTGAAAGTATAGACTTGACCTGCTGATGTTGATAGTTGTAAGTGGTTATAAAATTAAATTGAGGGGGTTTCTTTCGAAGTTTAATTGAGGGTTTGATACAATCAAGTTGAGTTAGTTGTTTCACTCTATGTTGCGCTGATTCAATTATTCCTGTCGGGTAATGTTTTTCAGAAAATCTTTTTGTGATGATTTTACTTTGATTTTCATAATCGTGATCTAATGTACAATTGCATCTTATCCTCCGAAAATGACTGTAGGGTATATTATTCTTCCATTTTTTATAGCGAGAACTGTTGTAGTCAAGAAGACTATTAGAATCAACTTTTTTGAAAAAAGTTTTTGTCACTATCTTACTATCAATATTCATCAGTAGTAAGTCAAGATATTCAATGGATGTACTTAATGTTGTACCAGATAGAGTAATGCCCCATTCCTTCACATGGTTGTTCAAATGGTCTGTGAATGCATTAAAGGATTCAGTGTCCCCTTCCCATATGAAGATCAAGTCATCTATGTATCTTTTATAATAGATGATATGTTTAGCCCAAGGGTGGTCTGAGTATATGGTTTCATTCTCAAACTCACCCATAAATAAATTCACGAAACTCGGCGCGAAACGAGTTCCCATCGCAGTCCCCCGTATCTGTAAAAATATATCTGAACCAAAGTGAAATGCATTATGCTTTAATATAAATTGAATACTGTCCAGATGAAAGTTTGTTGATTGTTAGGCATGGCGAGATCAGATGAAAGGTACTTGGAGATGGTGGATAGGCCCTTCTCGTGTGGAATATTGCTGTATAACGCAGCTACATCAAGTGTTACCCAGCAGTATGTTGGTTTCCATAGGATAACTAGCAAATCAAATATTAAGCTGGCAGAATCTTTTATGTATGACTTGAGATTAATCACATAAGAATGTGAATGTGAATAAGAATGTAAAAGAATGTCTATATACTGGGACAGATTGGAGGTGAGAGAGTTAATGCCAGAAATTATAGGTCTACCTTAGGGATTGGTAGCGTTCTTATGGATTTTCGGTAAATGATAGAAGAGAGCCAGTTTTGGATTTTCAGGTAGAAGGAATAGTTTTTCTTTTTTTGTGAGAATCCCTACCTCTACTGCTTCTATAATTAAGTTTGTATACAATGTTATATACTCGGGGGTGGGATCATGAGTCAGTTGTATATAATATGTAGGATCTGATAGGATCCTGTGGGCCTCCACTAAATACATGAAACGGTCCTGTATTACAATCCTCCCTCCCTTGTCCACCTCTCTTATGATGATAGTATTATTGCCCATAAGACTTTTAAGGGAGGTTCTTTCTTTATTAGATAAATTATCCTTGGTATAGATAGGATTAGATTTAAGTTTACTAAATTCGGAAGAAACCATATTGCAAGAGGTATCAATATTACTACCTTTGTGGTATGTAGGATAAAAATTAGATTTAGGTCTTAGATCTGTAAGGGTTAAAATTATAACTTGTATTATATGTTATATTCTCTTTACCCAGAGTGAAATGTTTTGCAGAGAGTCAGCATAGTTTAGAGCTTTTGCAGACACTAAGTCTGAGATAGCATTCAAGGTCTTGTTGGTCTCAAGAAAGTTAAAAGAAAACATACAGATAAGTAATGGGAAGTAACACATATTATGAGAAACTGTGAATCTGCCTAGTAACGGAACTGGAAAACCCATATATGTACATTGGTCACATGACTGTTGTGTAACCAACTTGCCTTTAAAACTTGTATGAACTATACAATAAACGAAATCATTCTTACTAGACTCCTGGGCGTGTCTGTAGTTTGCTTTCCCGAGCTCGTACCTGTTCTATATTTAATTAGGATTACGGTGACATCCATCCCGGGGGAACTTAACCCCCAACAGATCAGTATGACAAGGTGTGGGGGATTTCGAGGGTAATGGAATTTGATCCGTAGATGGGATTGGTTCGTGGCAGAGAGGTGTAGGTGAGGTAGATTTTTCAGATAATGTAAGTGCTAATTTTCTAGTAGATTCTGAGATGGCAAAATGTCTCCCCAAGGTGAGTTTGCTAATAAATTTCTGAAGATCATTGTAAAGATCCAACTCGTTAATGGGTTGCTTTGGGCAAAAGGATAGGCCTTTGTTAAGGAGGTTTATTTCATCTTTATTCAAATTATAGTTAGATTGAAAATTCTTACAGTTCCTTCTTGTTCCTTTTTAGACTGCTTCTGAGTCCGGAGCTTCTAAAACTGTGTTTACTCCATTTTCTTGTACCACCCCGACATCCTCTGGTTCTTTTGGTTTTAATAGGGTTAAGGGATCCTGGAGTTTCCTTTTTGGTCTTAACGGTGTGTATTAATCCGAAATTTTGGTCATGAAAAGATTTTTTTTTTTTACATGATACGTGGCTAGGGGGGTGAGAGCTGGGGGTAAGCCTAAAAAAGACTCAGAGGTATTGTTTATAGATACATTAATTTTAGACGTAATAGCAGGAATGGTAATGTTGGGAGGCGTAGTGGGTATAAGGTTATGAATTTGAGCTGAGGATAAGAGGGTATCGTAAATAGTAATTAGAGAGCCCTCAAGATCAATATCAGAAATATCTGTATTGTCTTGATGGATCATGGCACTTGTGGTTTTTTGATGCATCATAACATTTGTGGAATCTTGGTGACTCACGACACTTATGGTTTTTTGAGGCATCACAGCGTTTGTGGGATCTTGATGAATCATAGCATTTGTAGTTTTTTGATGCATCATTGTATTTATAGGGTCTTGACAAATCATGGCACTTGTGGAAGAGGTCCTAGCGACTTCTGCAAATGTAGTAGCTGGGAGCGCTAAAGAGGTTCTAGGTGGACTTTCTGGTTTAGCCTTGGTATTGTGAGCACTGGTGTGATGATTCCACTTAAATATGGCTATAACTCAAAGATGTATTTTGATCTCTGGGTATCGTATCAACCTCTTAGTTCCATTTACTCATAATATGCGCAGCTATAATCCTAGATGTATGTTGTCAGTAGGGCAACCTTGTAACAATAGGGCTTTGTATCCATCCCAGAATAGCTCTTTTGAATTCCTACATAGCCCTGGGTGATCAAATAAACATGCATTGTTCAGCCTGGGCTGTTGATCAGACATGGTTGATAACATTGTATCATTTCACTTGGTCCCATCTCCTTACAAAGAATCTGGACTTGAGTGCATTAATCAATCAGACTTGCCGTCACCAATGACCTCATTCTGGGTGGTGTAATCAAGGGTATAAAAGATGAGGTAAGAGGTCAGTGGGAGGAGATTGTGCTGGGACTACTAGAGAATACTATGATGAGACTACAAGAGACTGAGAGACTATTGGGACATACTGTGATGAGCATGCAGGCTGGAATGTGTTGATGTTGCTGCCTCCACTGGTTAGCCCCACATGCCATATGTGAGGGTTGGATTATAGAGCCACATCCAAGATATGTGTGGTAAAGTAATTATTTCACTTTTATTCCCTTTTATTTTATTGTACTGTATCTTGTAACTAGTAACTGTTAATGCTTGTATATATCTACATATCTGTTCTGAACTGCATGTGTTAGATGTTAATACCGACCCATTTAGGGGTTAATAAATATATAAAAATTAGAAAGCTTGTCTTGTATTTATCTTGTGAACTCAGCACTCACTGGCGGTGAGTGTGGTTTTTTATGAAAGAAGTCTCAGGTGTGGGCCAAAGCGGAGTTGGCGCACTGAGGATCTTTCACAAATGGGATTAAGAACAGTGTTATTTTTGGTGTGCTGCTCACGTAAGGAATGATAAGGGGAATGGTTGAAATTGCTGGTATTCTTTTTATGCAATTTATTATTGCTATTAAAAAGTGTAATTCTTTTATTTCAAGTATGATGTTGGTGTGGGTTAGTTTGTTGGGATTTCTTATTTAGAAATTTTAAGGACATAAGAGGTACTGGCCTAATATTACCTAGTTTAGAAGCATCTGAATTGGATTCTCTAGACACCATTTTCCTCTTATTAGTTGATGCAATATCTTTGGCAATGGATCTTTGCCAATATTTACCGTTTTGGGCTTGGTAGTCTTTGCGATCACGCCAGAGTTTACCGGATTTGACATCTAAGGACTCTTGCTCAAGATTGAGAAGTCAGGTGGTAAGGGATTGGTTCAATCTTGTAAACTCTGGGTGATCTTTATATGACTCCAATTCAGAAATAGCAATTAATATATTAGAATGTAAAGTAGATAATAGAGATTGTCTTTTTTGGGACAGCCTGTCAATGAGTCCAATAGCGCATTTATGCAGAAACTGGTCGCATTCCTTGGAGAATATTGGGTCATTAGGAAACAGAGAGTCAAATTTGAGACACAAGCCTCTGGGTACGATGTTTTCTTGTAAGTATATTAGCAGAAATTTGTGGTCCAAACAATGTTGTAATTCGTCCTTGCATAAATTTTCCAGTTTGGTAAACATTGTAATCAAATCAGGTGTAGGTAAATGATTTTGTCCAGTACCTTGACCCATGTTAATTGTGTTGGAATTGGTGAAGGCTACATCTTCCCTCGGTCTCTCGATGTGTATACTGTGTAACCAAATCATCACGTTTGTGACGGTGAATTCCATATGCTTTGTCAGATGAAATGGAAGCTGCTACTGCGCTGGGACGTCTCCCTGATGTCCTGATGCCCACACAACAGCCGGTGGTGGTTATACTATGTGTAGAAAAAAATGGAAAAAAAACAGCGCAGAGCGCTAATAGTGTAAAACCAAAGGATGATAGATATCAGAACACTGATGCAAATTGCTCACCTTGGTGGGTTGTGATCAGCTCACAACTTAGTAGGCATGTAGAATCAGATTATCTTCATTGGAACTTTGTAAAGCTGCTGCTAGCCTTGGAACCGTGGTGTGAAGCACGTGTGGAAGAATACAGATGCAGGTAGAAAAGAGGAGGCAGATGAGCCCGTTTTTGTCCTTTTTTCCATTAGCCACGCCCCCACACGTGAGGGGGCATGGTTACCGCCCATTTTTATCCCATTGTTTTATTTTGGAAAGTATATTTATGTTATGCTACCCATGCTATGTTTTTATGCACACTTGAAAAAGGGCTTGTCTCGAAACTCGTCGTGTGTTTTATTCATTTGGATTAAAGACTACATTTATTCTGGACCAGCGCTCATCTGACTCCTCTTTTCTACTTGCATATGGATTCTTCCACACGTGCTTCACACCACGGTTCCGAGGCTAGCAGCTGCTTTACAAGGTCCCAATGAAGATAATCTGATTCTACATACCTACTAAGTTGTGGTGAGCTGATCACAACCCACCAAGGTGAGCAATTTGTATCAGTGTTCTGATATCTATCATCCTTTGGTTTTACACTATTAGTGCTCTGCGCTGTTTTTTTCCCATTTTTTTTCTACACATAATTATGATGGGATCCCAGTGGAGGTTTAATAACCACTAGAGGAAGCTATTGTGCTTATCCTCTTGTAAACATTCCAAGGCGCCACAAGTGGAAACCAAATACCTAGATCAATTCAGGAGGCTAGTAGTAGGGATGCATAAACCTGAGAAAGATACATTGTTGCCTGACCTTTACGAGGGAATTTATTTCTATTACTTGTATATATTACAAGGTCTTAGCTACTAAGTTTGCCCATGTGTTTTGTACATTGTATACTATGGCCAACGGGCTTTATGCTTTCTAAATCCACAGCTCTTAATCTCCACAGATTAATTTGCATTTACAGTCCTGTTAACTGTCAGGGAGACAGGGAAATGTGTTTAATAAACACAGCCAAAACAGGCTAGAATATGGGCTAATATTCATTTAAATAGTCTAACTCTGTTCCTCTATGTCAGTATTAATGATGGATAAACCTCACTAGATTTTCTTTGCAAATATTTGCAAGGTTTAATAGGAAAATGAATACCCTTCTCACTTGTAGCATTCTCCAGTGTTCTGATCTTCTTTCCAGGCCATCTTCTTCTTCCCCCAGGTCTGATGACATTGACATTATCACACTTTGATGCTACAGCATTTGTGATCACACTCTAGCATCAAAGCATGACAACATTAACACCCCACTGAGAGTGGGCCACAGTGGTTAACTGGGTGAAGAAGATGGCCAATTGCCAGGAAAAAATGTTGGAAGGATGGATGAAGCCAAGGGCCAAGGAAAAGTAATTAAATGTTTATTATTATTATTATTATTATTATTATTATTATTAATATACACTTTTGCTGCACCCTGATGGACAGCGAGATGCCATTTTGCTGGATTGATATGAGGATTGATATTGATATGACCCCCAAATTTAGGATTCTGTAATAACCAACATTTTTGGAAAATTTATAATGAACCTAGTTTGATACAAATGGTTCATTAGTCACAAGTCAAAACGTGTGTCAGTGACTCCTTTTTCTCTGTTTTGGCCAGGGACACTAGACAAGGAAGTTACTGGAAGTCCTCTATTAGACGTTTTTGTCATGGCCTATTCCGCTTTTTTGGTCACAGAACAGTGCCACTTAACAGTACTGCATTTTATCAAATTCCTAAACTCCTGTTCAAGACAACCGTATAAACATCTATTAAAAACTACATTGAAAATCATTAGTAAGCGGTACTGTAAGTGCGGCTTTAAACTCCTGAAGTGCCCTACTTCATCAGAGAAGTGACACGCTCGGTATGGTCACTTGATCAGCAATTCAGAGGACGAGTCTCAATTTCAAGTGAGCTGGGAATTCACAGCTGCAACTAATGAAACAGATTTGCTGTGTACAATGAGAAAAGTAAAAGTCTTTCACAAGATAGCTGAACATTATGTCTGGACAGAGAATTTTCAGTGGCCGATAATTCTTTCATTTCTCCAGTGAATTAACGTTAGGCTTTTGTTTTGATTTATTCAGCTCTGCTGAGGACAGAACCCATGCCTGAGAAAACACTTCAGATAGAGAATGGAAATTTCAGAGCTGAATGGCTGGAACAGTTGCCATGAAATGATACTGTTGCTATTTGTTTTTCCAATCTGATAGTTTTGTGTTAGTTCATGTCAGCTAAATGATCTTCTAGAGATCTCCTGCTGTATACCTATTAAGCAGCATTGCTGGCCTCTATCCAGTGTTCAACCAGAGCATATTATTAAATGGGATTAGAGCAGGACTTTATGTTAACAATCATCATTTTACTATAAAACAATTATATTATGCAATAAAAAATGCTATTGTTTTACTCTTATGCAAATTATTTACAATACAGACAATAGAAAAAACTGTAATAATAAAACATTATGGCAAGTAAGCACAATGGCATTCCTACTCTGGATTTTAACATGTGGTATTCATCAAGTTCTTTATAATATACATTCTATTATTCCTATTTAAGAGAAATCATAGAATTTATAAAATATTACTTCTGTTACTAACTCATAAGTGTTATTTTTATCTATTGTAATATGCTTTTCCTTTTTATTATGGGCTTTGAACAATCTACTAATTTTGGACAGTTTGTAACATGCTTGCCAGGGCTGACTCTCAGGCTTATTGTAGTAGCTAAACCAGCCACTTAGGCTGGGTTCACATCTGCACTTGCATCCCGTTCGGGGATTTCGTTACCCATTCCACTAGAAAAATGCGGAGAGAAAAGTCCTGCAAGTGGGACTTTTCTCTCCACATTTTTCGGGCGGAAACCCGACAAACTCCATTATAGTCTAAGGGGTCCGCGGGTTTCTGCGGGTAACGGCTTTTTAAGCGGATTGGGTTTTTGTTTTTTGAGTCCCCAAGTGGACCCGAAGATTGGAAACCCGAGCACAGGTGTGAACCTAGTGTTGGATATAGAAAAAGGGATTTTCTTAGCTATTGAAATAAGTCAGTTAGCCCTCTTCCGACATGTGATCGACACTGAAGCTACATTCACACCACAGTGGACAATGGCCATACGACGGCCATTTTTTTAAATGGATGTCACATGGCAGTATTAATTTCACTAGTCAGTAAGAGGGGGCTATTCACATGACTGTTATTTTGACAGTTCATTCTCAGAGACCGTCAAAATATAGGTCATGTCCTATTTTGAGCCATTTTCACGGATCCCTCCATATACTGAAATGTATAGGTTATCCATGAAAACTGGTTCCCCTTGTGTGCAAAACGGATGTGAAAAATATCAATTTTTCACTGCCGTTTTACACCTCTTTTGTGCATGTAGCCTTAAAGGGCAGGGTAACTGCTTTCCTTTTTCAAATCCAAGCTGAGGTAAAATGCTGGAACACTGGATGGGGCTGTCATAATGATATCGGTGGGTGGATGTTTGTACTTTCTACTATACATTGTACAATATTGATCAATCATTTCAGAGTTGCAGTGCTGAAACAGTAGGCAAAATGAATAGTCAGACATAACAAAGGTTGAAGAAGGCAGAGTTCAGTCATAAGCAGAGGTCAGGACTGGAAAGAGACAACAAGATGACATCGAGGAAACAAGTAAGGTTGTTCATATAGAAAAAGAGTAGTACTAGAGATGGGTGAACCTCTGAAGATTCATTTTGTTTTGGGTTTGGGTGGTTCAGTCCAAAGATTCATTTTGAGCCAAACTTGTTTGTCATGAACCAGAATTGCTATTATCATACTCTGGGGACTCTTGTTAGATGACAGAGTATGATAAGTAAAGGTGCAGAAGCATAATAAACATTTATACCTCTTCTGGCATCCCCGCAGCATTCAGCGCTCCTTTAGGGTCCTCTCCCAGGCTCTTCCGACCTCAGCTATCAAATGGGACATACTTTAACTGTTGAGCCCTTTTGGAAAATTTAGGTTGAATCTGGTTCATCTCTAGTACAAACCAAAAGGAGCTGATCGCTCAGGCCCAGAGTGGTACAGGAAAAGTCCTAAAAACCATCCAACACATACACATAGACCAGACTCTGAATGACCAGTTAGGAAGTTGGGAACATAACCCAGGGACAGAGCATTGCAGTGCAAGAGGAAATCAGTGATCATGAGGAGGATGCATCCAAAAAGGTGAACTGCCATCTTGTTATAGACTGGTACAGAAGGAAAGAAGGTTTTACCAGTGGATACGTATGATGTACAGTCATATGAAAAAGTTTGGGCACCCCTATTAATCTTAATCATTTTTAGTTCTAAATATTTGGGTGTTTGCAACAGCCATTTCAATTTGATATATCTAATAACTGATGGACACAGTAATATTTCAGGATTGAAATGAGGTTTATTGTACTAAAAGAAAATGTGCAATATGCATTAAACCAAAATTTGACCGGTGCAAAAGTATGGGCACCTCAACAGAAAAGTGACATTAATATTTAGTAGATCCTCCTTTTGCAAAAATAACAGCCTCTAGTCGCTTCCTGTAGCTTTTAATCAGTTCCTGGATCCTGGATGAAGGTATTTTTGACCATTCCTCTTTACAAAACAATTCCAGTTCAGTTAAGTTTGATGGTCGCCGAGCATGGACAGCCCGCTTCAAATTATCCCACAGATGTTCAATGATATTCAGGTCTGGGGACTGGGATGGCCATTCCAGAACATTGTAATTGTTCCTCTGCATGAATGCCTGAGTAGATTTGGAGCTGTGTTTTATTATTGTATTAAATTTTGGTAATTTTTTAATCGTATAGTTTTGTGATTTTTGAGTCTTTATCAGTGTTCTAGGCTAAAGCCAGCATATTCACTAAAACCTTCTACAGTAGATTGCTGGCAGTGATGTCAATATGTAAATGTGATATGCATATACAGTGCCTTGCAAAAGTATTCGTTCCCCTTGCGAAAGTATTCGTTCCCATTTTGCCACATTTCAGGCTTCAAACATAAAGATATAAAATTTAAATTTTTTGGTGAAGAATCAACAACAAGTGGGACACAATTGTGAAGTGGAACGAAATTTATTGGTTATTTTAAACTTTTGTAAAAAATAAAAAACTGAAAAGTGGGGTGTGCAATATTATTCGGCCCCTTTACTTTCAGTGCAGCAAACTCACTCCAGAAGTTCAGCGAGGATCTCTGAATGATCCAATGTTGTCCTAAATGACTGATGATGATAAATATAATCCACCTGTGTGTAATCAAGTCTCCGTATAAATGCACCTGCTCTGTGATAGTCTCAGGGTTCTGTTTAAGGCGCAGAGAGCATCATGAAGACCAAGGAACACACCAGGCAGGTCCGTGATACTGTTGTGGAGAAGTTTAAAGCCGGATTTGGATACAAAAAGATTTCCCAAACTTTAAACATCCCAAGGAGCACTGTGCAAGCGATCATATTGAAATGGAAGGAGTATCAGACCACTACAAATCTACCAAGACCCGGCCGTCCCTCTAAAATTTCATCTCAAACAAGGAGAAGACTGATCAGAGATGCAGCCAAGAGGTCTGGATGGACTGCAGAGATCTACAGCTGAGGTGGGAGAGTCTGTCCATAGGACAACAATCAGTCGTACACTGCACAAATCTGGCCTTTATGAAAGAGTGGCAAGAAGAAAGCCATTTCTCAAAGATATCCATAAAAACTCTCGTTTAAAGTTTGCCACAAGCCACCTGGGAGACACACCAAACATGTGGAAGAAGGTGCTCTGGTCAGATGAAACCAAAATTGAACTTTTTGGCCACAATTCAAAACGATATGTTTGGCGTAAAAGCAACACAACTCATCACTCTGAACACACCATCCCCATTGTCAAACATGGTGGTGGCAGCATCATGGTTTGGGCCTGCTTTTCTTCAGCAGGGACAGGGAAGATGGTTAAAATTGATGGGAAGATGGATGGAGCCAAATACAGGACCATTCTGGAAGAAAACCTGTTGGAGTCTGCAAAAGACCTGAGACTGGGACGGAGATTTATCTTCCAACAAGACAATGATCCCAAACATAAAGCAAAATCTACAATGGAATGGTTCACAAATAAACGTATCCAGGTGTGAGAATGGCCAAGTCAAAGTCCAGACCTGAATCCAATCGAGAATCGGTGGAAAGAGCTGAATACTGCTGTTCACAAACGCTTTCCATCCAACCTCACTGAGCTCAAGCTGTTTTCCAAGGAAGAATGGGCAAGAATTTCAGTCTGAAATTGATAACTGATAGAGACATACCCAAAGCGACTTGCAGCTGTAATCGCAGCAAAAGGTGGCGTTACAAAATATTAACTTAAGGGGGCCGAATAATTTGGCACACCCCTCTTTTCAGTTTTTTATTTTTTACAAAAGTTTAAAATATCCAATAAATTTCATTCCACTTCACGATTGTGTCCCACTTGTTGTTGATTCTTCACCAAAAAATTAAAATTTTATATCCTTGTGTTTGAAGCCTGAAATGTGGCAAAAGGTTGAAAAGTTCAAGGGGGCCGAATACTTTCGCAAGGCACTGTATCTGTTATTTCCCTTTCTTTGTATATTCCAGGCTACCAGTTTAGACTGTTACCAATTTGGGACAGTGACTAGTGCTATTTTACAATAATGGGTAGATTGGATGTAGCATAAGATATTAGTTTACATTATATGGCTTTCTTATGCAAACTTGCATTACATTTTTTCTTGATAATGTCGACACGATCCACTTCCTGACATTATTATTATCAAGTTCTTAATCTATTTAGAATATCTTTTTATTGATGACATTTTGAATGCACTTTCTACCGATCACTTTTCTAAGGTTTGCCTGTGTAATAGATTTCATGATGTGTTTTGCATCCTGAGGTTCCACATCACAAGCCCAATGACCTATCAGTTAATTGCATCATTTTATGTTAATGTCACAAAATGAATGCATGATTGCATGGAAAGAAGGTCTGGAAAATTAATATTGTAGAGGAAGCTTTATCTTTTTATTATTTCAATACCAAAGAACAAGATGAAACATGTTAATTAGCTTTCCCCATTTAATGCAGGTTTTTTTTTTTTTCTCTCTAGGCAAATGCTGTTTGTGGAGACATTAGTTTCATGAGGATGCTATCCTTTGTAATCCCAATAAAACTAGGAATATAATTTATGTTCCAGTTCAATGGAATGCAAAATCAGCTATACAATTCAATGTATGGATATTAGATCAAATTGCAGATTTCATAATGGAATTAAAATGAAATCTATGCAGGTGAAAATAAGACATCTCTTATAGCCACAAGAATGCATCAATCTTTTACGAAGCATATCCCAAATGCTCAACGTAGGTGTTTCAAAATATGTTCATCCTCTCCATTCCCTAAAGTCATTGTTAAAGGTAATATGCCAGGTCAAAAAATTCCTGGTCACATACATTTGTGGCTATAATCAAATGAAGCAATACAGAGCAAATTGTATTTTTATGGATTTACAAATAAGTTTCAAGTGCATCAAGGGCGGGACCTGATTTGGGAGATTTGCTTACAGACAGCTGTGATGCAGACAGAAGCTGAAAATGTAATTCACAGCTACCATGACATTGTTGGGCTGTGAGGCCGAAGCACTTGCAGCTCTCTATAGGTAAATCTGGCAAGTCAGGCCTGGCCCCAATGCAGTTGCAGGCTGATTTTCGTATCTATAAAAAGATGATTTTCTCTGTATTGTTTCATCAGTTTAACTCCACAAAAGTATGTTTCTGCTATGCTATGTTTAGACTTTTCTCCTAGTTTGCCTCCTAGTTTGCCCCTCCCAGTACAAGTCTATGAACGAGAACAGTCAGGGAGGGCGTTCCACACAGCCCAGCTAGACTGTCAGGAACGCCTTTCTGACAGTAAACCGTGAAACTTACACCGCCAATATCTCTAGCCTCGGGGCACATACCGGGAAAGCCGGCAGTCCGCTGAATTCAGCGCGCTGTCGGCTTTCTAGCAGTATGTAAAACCGCATGTGCCTGAGGACATGAAAGGTCCTCTTTAATGAACAAGGACCTTTTAAAGTCTGATCTTCACAATACATGTTTGTGGAAGTGTATCATGGCATGAACTAAGGAAACTTTTGAAGACCTCAAAAGAAGAGTTGTTGATGCTCATCAGGTTGGAAAATATTACAAAACCATCTGTAAAGAGTTTGGACTCCACAAATAGAGGAAATTTAACACCATTATAACCCTCCCCAGGAGTGGTTGACCAACAAAGATCACGCCAAGTGTAAGGCAAATAATTGTCCTTGAGGTCACTAAGGAACCCAGGGTAACCTCTAAGCAACTAAAGGACTTTCTCACATTAGCTGCTGCTCTTCAAAAAGAACATTGCTGCTGGTCTGTAATTTGCTAAAGATCATCAGTAATGGACGAATGTTCGGGGACAGATGAGACCCTAATAGAGCGTTTTGGTTTAAATGAAAAGGATTGTGTTTGGAGAAAGGAAAGTGCTGCATTTCAACATAAAAACCTCATAACATCTGTGGAACACGTTGGTAGTAGAATGGTGAAAAAAGCAAAGTTCTTAAACTAATATTATAGAAATATTGTGGAAGGATATGAATTGAGCAGTTCATGAATAGAAGCCCACCAATATGACAACGTTGAAGCCGTTTTGTATGGAGGCATGGGCTAAAATTCCTCCGAGCCAATGCGCAGGACTAGTCAGCAATTACCAGAAATATTTAGATGCAGTTATTGCTGCACAAGGGAGTCACAACAGATACTGAAAGCAAAGACTTGCATACTTTTACCACATTTTGGATTATTTTCTTCTTTAAATAAATTACCAAGTCTAATATTCGCTCATATGTTTGATTTGTTTCTGTTTATCTACTTTTATGAATTGTGCAAAATTCTGATGTACTTTTAGGTCAAATGTGTGCAGAAATATAGAAAATTCAGAAAGGTTCACAAATTTACAAGCACCACTGTATGTTTTAAGTCACTTTAAACTCTGATTCAGAACAAATTTATTAGGACTGAAATGAATCTTAGGACCAAACCAGCTAAAGCCAAAAAATCACTATTTTTGAGAGCCATATCTTTTTATTTTTCTACCAAAAGAGCTATGTGAGGGTTTTTTTAATTGAATGAGTTAAGGTTTTAATTTGTGTTATTTTTTTTGCATTCATACAAGTTTTTGACCATTTTATTGTATTTTTGGGAGGTGAGATGAACAAAGACAAGTATTTTGGTATTGTTTTTTTATTTTTATAGACTTTTTATAGAATGCAGGTACAATAATGTAGTAATTTTATAGTTCAGGTTGTGATGGACATGACAAAAATTTATTTATTTTTTTATATTTTTTGCATGTTGGTTTTTAACATTATGATCACACAGGTACTGTTTTTGAACCGGAGTGATTACAGTCATATAAAAGTAAGAGAGGAAGAATGAACTGCATTCTCCAACGTACATTTGTGCCAAGAAGTTGTTGTGGAAATTGACATAGGAAATATGAAAAAACTCCCCCCACCTTTTCTAAATCCCATAACATTATTTATTTTTGCAGGGCCAGGTGTGCTTTTTAGTTATACCATTTTGGGGAATTGCTGTTGCTTTGATCACTTTTTATTAAAATTTTTATTAGAGGTGAAACAGTGAAAAAACGATGATTTGGCACTTTTGTTTTTTGTTTTTTTCCTGCTACAGCGTTTACTGTACGGAAAAATATTTTTATAGATTTGTAGACCGGGCATTGTCGGACACAGAGATACCTAATGTGTATGTGTTTCACAATATTTAATTACTCTTATATGTATTCTAGGGAAAGGGGTGTGATTTGAATTTTACATTTTTTTTTTTTTTTTTTTTAATATATTAGACTCCCTAGGGGTCTTGAACCCCAGGTGATCTGATCACTAATGCAATGCATTACAAAACTAATGCATTGCAATGCATTGCAAATTATCGGCGCTTCTATTGCAGTATGCATAGTGCAACTTGCAATAGAAGTAAATGGCAGACAAGCTTGGGAGCCTTCAAAAGGCTCCCAGCTGTCATGTCAACGGGGCGCCGGGTGCCGGTGATCCCCGGCAAAATGGCGCCTCGGTCAGCTTTGACTAATTGCAGGCAATAGCGCCGGGTCTCTGCTGTATTATACAGCAGAGACCTGGCAGCTATGGCAGCCACTCAGCTTCTGAGCGGCCGCCATATTTAAATACCTGACATTCGCCGTACTATTACAGTGGATGTCAAGAAGGGGTTAAAGGCCGTAGTAGGTCAGATCCTTAAGGCTAAGGCTCCACGTTGCGGAAACGCAGCTTTTTTTGTTGCAGATTTTGCTGTGGATTTTTCAGCCAAAGCCAAGAATGGCTAAAAAAGGAATGGGAAATATATAGGAAGCTCTTATACTTCTATTTTCTGCTCAATCCACTCCTGGCTTTGGCTCAAAAAACCGCAACAAAATCTGCAACAAAATAAACTGCGTTTCCACAACGTGGGGCCTCAGCCTAAAGAAGCACATTTTGTTTTTCACTTTGACTACCCCAGTTATGCAGTATTTGTTATGTGAAGCATTTGTATAAGAAATACATAAAGGTTCAGTTCACATATAATTTGCTGTGGCATTCTTTGTGTGGTATATTTCTGCCCCAGCAATGAAAAGGTACATGCACCCTCAGGTTTGAAGGGAGGAGGCATCCACCATAAGAAATCTGTTTTATATACACATCCGTAATCTAGCCTTGTTTTTACTTGGCTTACTATTAATAGTTAGGCTCCAGTTGCTTGCATGGCACATGGGTGTATAGGACTTATTTACTGAATTCCAAAAAGCTTATGTAATTATATTCCCTCCAGGTATAAATTTTTTGTTTAATCTCCAATTCTGTCCTTGCATTCACAGTGTGCAAAATTACCATATAGAGTTTCTTACTAGCACTTATTTACAGAGTGTAGTCATAATTATACCCCCGAAAATGGTTGTGCCGTGTTTGCATGAATGGAAACTGTAAATAATTGTCTCTTTTGCTATCATCATTGGCAGTTTTAATCTATACAATAGTTCTACAATGTGAACACTGTTTCGGTATCCCACATTTTATAATGTTGAAATCATATACTTTTATGGTTCACATGTAGATTTTCATAATCCACTATCTATCAATGTGGTATAATTGATATACAGTAATAATAGTTATTTTCTTTACAATGTTAAGTGTAACACAATGCTTAAAGAAATTTCAAAAGTATAGTAAATCTGTATCACAGTGCATGACTGAAATGAAGAATGAATACACTATAAACAATAGTATACACAAATACGTCAACCCATAACTTAGCTTGAATATGGTCAATCCTTTCCCAATGTAGATATCTTGTTTTTATTATTCATTTTTCAGTTCAAATAGGTGTATGAGGGCTTGTGTATTTTTCGGGACAAATTGTACTCATTTAAAATTCTATACCGGGGTCAGCAACTTTTTTTGTATTGTGTGACAATTTAAAAAAAAAAAGAAAAGTCAAAATGAAGTAGTTAGTGTGTCATCCAAAAATTGTAAGGATATTGAGCCCCTCCATGAAAGTTATATAATACACACCATAATAGTAACCAATTAACTGGTTGATTAAATTTCCATTTCAGTTAAGGCCCCACGTAGCGGGCAGTAGCCATAAAGTGCTGCAGAAGTTTTCCTCTGCGAACTTTCTGTTCCCATTATACCTCTAGGGAAACCGCTGGAGTTTCTGTAGGTATCATTGACATGCTGTGATTTCCAAAACCGTGACTATGCAGTGACTGTAAAATGCTGTTTTTTTTTCCACAGAGTTTGCACCACATGGAGCCTGACCTTAATGTGTTTTTTGTCCATGACTTTTTGAGCAAAGCTATTTCTTCTCTGGTGCATATAACTTTTGGCTGAACATCTATAGAGAGAAACTGCAGTAAGCCAGCTTTTGGGGGCAGAGGATGTCCCTCACATATCCCAGACTTTTTTTGTCGCATACAAATCTGTCCAGCCTTGTTGAAATGAACAAACACCTTCTTTAGCATGTTCAGCTATCATATCATACTTGCTTCAAGTTTTTTGTACAGACAATTTGCACAGGAATGAACTGCCCTCTGATTAGGCTAGCTCACAGCCAGGACACTATGACATCATGCCTCATACTTTCCTCTAGGGGTGTAACTTGAGGGTGTGCAGAGTGTGCAGTCGCACCGGGGCCCAGGAGCATTAGGGGGCCCATAAGCACTGGCATCAGTATTGAGATTGTAGCTTCCATCTGGCCCATAAGCCAAGGAGACCCACAGATTACACTAACCACACTAAGGTTGATTAAACTCCTTAGCACCTGTAACCATCACTATCAAGAATTTGCTGTATGGATGAGGTAGGGGGCCCCGGTCAAAAGATTGCACTGGGGCCCACAAGACTTTTGTTACGCCACTGCTTTCTTCTTTAGTGCTTGTTCTCTTCCAACTATGTTTACATGGTCCATGAGAGAGGGGTTTCCAGGAGCATCAGCGTTTTAAACATTAGAGAGAGCTCTGTGTCGAGTAAATATGCCTTTAGTGTCAACTTTGCATAGGTCCCAGAGTTGCTGACCCCTGTTTTATATTATGCATTGGAAAGCTACAAAACATAAATAGGGTGGATTTAGGAAAAAAAAAACACAGTTGTGTCTGCAATACATGCACAGAGTATGTCGGGAGGTGGCTAAAGAATTCAGTTTCTCATGAAAACAATGTAATACTGTGACATGCAGATGCAACAACTAGGAGGCAACATGTAGACACATATCACTTTGTGACCAAACATTAGGAAACAATGCTTCATTTGTCTGCTACTGCTGTACTAGCTGTTTACAGCTTGTTGCCTAGGTTTATGGCTACCACTGCAATCTAGAAGAGGTGGCTGGAATCCATTATCTTATCACTGAGCTACGAAGGGTCAGAGGGATTCAGGTTGCAAGTTCCCTGATGTTATTCTTCTCCAGTGAGCTCCAGGGTGAGCACATTATGATACTAAAAATAATAACTTTATATGGCGCCAACATATTCCGCAGCACTTTACAAATCAGAGGAGACATGAATAGACAATATGAGACATTACAATATGACAAATAAATAAACATATCAAACAATAGGAGTGAGGGCCCTGGTCACAAGAGCATACATTCTATGAGGAGATAGGGGGACACAAGAGGTCAGAGGGTTTGTTTGATACAATGGTCCAGCCATCTTTTAATAGAAATGTAATGTGGAGCAGATGCACACATTGAACTTATGGCTTGTCATACGACAAGGGTTAAATAGGCAAACACACAGTCTTAACAAGGTTTAGAGCAGCCTATTGGCACAAGATGGTTTATTGTTGTAGTATGCATTGTACATTTAATGCATTGAACTATGTGTTGTTTGTGTGCACCCTGAATACTGTTCTGCTAGCAAGTCTAACTGTGCATGTTACTTAGAGTGCTCTTGAGGGATTACAGTGTGGCCATAGCTTCTAGCATGTTCTGGGGCCAAGATCACATTATAGTTCTTTATTGTATAGTTCTTTCTATGTAGAAGCCAAAATGTGGAGCCAGAACAAACCCTGCTTTGGGGTCTTGTCTATCTGGGGTTTTGAGCAACAGAGGTGAAATCAGCAAGAAGATTGTTGTTTCTTTTCCACTTGAGTCCCTGTCCCGGCATAAGATGCAGGTCTGTAAATCTGGCCAATACACTGAATGAATTTCACTGCTGAAACTCGGTCTTGTTTAACACATAGCTGCTGAGCACTTTTAATTGCTGGAACATTGCACTTGGTCACTGACACTGTTATCTCTGTATATAAATACTGAGATACAGTGTCCACTTTAGAACAAGCCCGGTATCATTTTTGCTACATGTAATCTTTTTCTAACTTGCCCCAAACTCCTGAAATGAAATATAGAGCAGGGAGCAAGGAAACAATATTTTTCCTGGTGCTGCTATGGTTTTACATGGCTGTATCAGGAAGAAACAAATTAGGTGAGTGCAGCATCGGACTGGCTCACCAGAGGATCCTCTAGTGGCTCCAGGCCTGTACACATCGCTAATGGAAAGCCCAGCTGCTTGGCGTCACATGATGTATGCCCATCCACCGGCCCCTCTTCCAATAGAAGCCTGCTTGCCGAGGTACAGCAGAGTTGCAGTGCCTAACTGAGGCGCTTCATTAGTGTTTAGTAATAGCACTAAAGCGAGCCAGGGGGCTCAAATACGCGAATATTTGTTGAATCCTGAAGTGGGCCAAAGCTTCCAGTCACTATATATTATACTGTGTGGGGCTACTGTGGAGCATTATACTCTATGGGGAGGGGCTCTGGGGAGCATATTATAATGTGTGGGGCTGCTGTGGAGCATTAAACTGTAGAAGGGGATCAGTGGAGCATTTTATATTGTGTGGTGCTGCCGTGGAGCATTATACTGTAGGGAGGGCTTTTTGGAGCATTTTATACTGTGTGGGGCCACTGTGAAACACTAAATGTTCTGTAATATGCTACCTGTAAATTGCACTGCATTTGCATGGTGACAAGTTCCCTATAACAGGTTGTTATTGTTAGCCATGGCCCAATACACCTGCCTTTCTAGCTTAGATGTAACATCCAGGTACTAACTCACCACCATGGTTGTCACACAAGGTGCCAGACTGTAAAGGGGCTCATCCCCTTTCTTTGAATTCAATTATAATTGAGTCCTTAAAATGCAGCACCAGAACTAATAGGCACGATTGAAAATGACTAGATTTCTTCAACCACCATTCACCACATTGTTGTACACGCAACGCTATGATGGTATTAAACCTTGTTGTTCATCATAAGCAGGCCACAGGTGAATGTCAGCACTGGGTACATCAGGAGTATTGTCTACTGGGGGGATAAGGGTTGCTTTTTTTAATTCAAAGTGAGATTTATCTTAATCATAGATCACAGTGTGAGACATACATTTATTAAGGGACATTCTTTTTTATTATCAGAAGGCACATTAGGGGCATTAGCTTAATAAGAGGGCACAGTAGAGGCAATTTCATAAATCATGCACAATGCGAGCATTTTTACTCAATGGGCACAGTAAAGGTACACATCTCTGATATTTTCTTTAATCAGCAGCACAGTAGGGGCACTTCAAATCAGAGTCATAGTATGTTTGCTTATTAATAGTGTGTGTGTGGCACAACATGTGGAGCTGTTATATTCAGGAGGCACACTGTCAGTTTTTTTGTGGAATATGAAGATATGTATCAAAAGTAAGCATCCAAAGACATCTGGATGACTACTGTAACCCAAAGAATAATGTAAATGGATATTCCCATCTAAAGAATCCTTTCTGAACTGCTAGTTTATGTAAATTCAAGAGTTTTCCTAAATACATTGCTTTAGAAATGCTGCTACGTTGGCCTGCTATGTGAAATTATTCCTCCCATTATTTACATAACGTTGTCAAGGAACCCGAGCCTGTATCTCTCCTTATCTAGCTAATAAGACAGTTGACATGACTCACTGATCACTGGAGGGAGGGGAGTCTGAGTTCTCTGGATTACACTTGCTCTCTGAGCTGTAATCGCCTGGTAATTTCAGTTTGCTGATAAAGGCTCAGACTGTGTTTTTATCTCTATGTAAACACATAGATAACATTAAGTTTACTGCAAGTCCGTTGTTAGTCCTGGCAGAATGTATACGTTTTTTTCTCTCCAAACTTGTGTAATGTAATATACTTTGCATATTATGAGATCTACATAATTTATAGATTTATAGTAATCATAATAAATAATCTCTCATGGTAAAGGCAATGTCTCTATCAACTGAGGTACTTCATAGTGTTCTGTCCTTGGCTAAACACAAAGATAACATTGAGTTTACTGCAAGTCCATTGTTAGTTCTGGCAGCATGTATAGTGTAATGTAATACACATTTACTGTGAATATTATTTGATCTGCATTGTATTAGTCAATGTCTATATCTGCTGAGGTACTTCATAGTCAAAGCCCGCCTACCAGCTTGTTGAAGAATACAGGAAGTGAGAAGAAGAGACATCAGGTAATGCTGGTGAGAGAGGGAAATGGTAAATATCCATTTAACTTGTTTTATATTGCATGGTCCATGGCTTAAAAATCCCCAGAAAATAAAGTCAGATTTACAATTTTTTTTTAACCGTTCCTGACTCAAAAGCAAATAAAAATACAGAATACCAATAAATGATGTGTAAACTCCATCTCCCCAAAAAAGTGCTCCCATATGGATAGGTCAATGGAAAAAAGTTATGACTCTTTAAACTCAATGATGGAAAAAAAAAAGCTTACCTTAAGATGAATAAGGGACATCGAAAGCGGATTCCACAGAGGGTGCTATCCAGCGAAAACTCCCTGGCCACAACTAATTGATGGAAAGAAGAAAGTGTTTCCTTTTTTTTTTTTTTTGTTTTTTACATTTTTAAACTGTATACAGTACCTAAAAAAACTATTCTTTTTGGTAGTTCTCCTTTGGTTTGTTACAAACATGTGCAACTATATATTCCTTTCACTCACTTTCAAATTACTAGCAAAAAAATGTAGTTCAACAAAAAATAAACCAATATACAATTAATATTGTCAACCAGGAAGACTTTGTGCATGAATGTGATTCATCTATTTCACATTTAAAATGTTATTTTGTGTAGCGTTCTGGTTCTTAGAACATCAAAAAGATTTATGCATTACTGTAGATGAAGACTTATTGGATCTAGCCCAGTAGCCGTTGGCTAAACATGGCAATTTATAACAATCAATAAATGAGTCATATTTCTCTGTCTGTAAAGTAAAGGCAGGCAAGTAAGATCTGAGTTATATATTCTTTACACTATTACATTTACCACAAAATGATCTGCATACCCTTTACAAGGCAAAATGCCCCCATCCATTTTAATCATTCCCATGGATTCTGAAGAAATGTATCCATTCGTAACTAAAATTATCTGGCAGCTATTGGATCTGCTGATTAAATCTAAAAAGACGATAATAGTTATCTGCCAAGTTCTTGTTTATTGCTGAGAGTGATGAAGTCCTAACTGCTCTCGTATGTTGTGAAAGCATCAAGGTGCTCTCCAGTGGTTCATTGCCAGGACAATCTTTCGAGCCTGCTGGATTCAACTCAAGTGGGTTCTACTGAGTTATATGAGGACATGGAGGTTTGAAATGGAAGTAATGCGGAACAATGGAAGTAATTTGAAAGTAATAAAATACTACAGAATGTGCTATATTGATAATGCATAGTAGTTTAATATAAAACACTTCTAATCTAGTAATTTAAGGACCATTTTAATGCTGGGTTAGCAGATTTTCCAGCAAATGAGTCGTTTTCAACATGCACTAATTTTGGTAAGATTTTTCTTAGTTTTCAAAGTTTTGGGTCACCTAGAACCTGTGACAAGATTATGGTAGTAACATATATATATATATATATATATATATATATATATATATTTTTTTTTTTTTATTTTTTTATTTTGGTTTAGTTTTTTTTGTCTCATTTACTGGAGCAATACAGACTCCTATCATTTACTGCAGAGCTGATCTACAGAGCTACCTTCTATTCAGGCTGTCACATAGCAGTCTCCCCACCCCTGAAGCTTCACAATCTTGTGCAACTTCTTAACTCTGCAATGACTTAAATATACATCCTTGCAGAGTTAGGAGAGAATCACAATCCATTGTCTATGAGCTGTCTGGAATTGGTTAAGCTCTAAAGGTAGCCTCACACATTAGATAGACAGAAAGACAGCTTAGAAATGTTAGCTAAACACACCAGTTTGAACAGGCCTGGGCAACTATCTAATGTTTATATAAAAAAGGCATACTTGCCTATCCCCAGCTCTCTGTTGTCCACTCCCAGTCCCCTTTCCATTTCATGCTGCGTCTTGCAGAGGTGGAAGCTGTTTGGCTAATGCAGAGACTAATCAGTGGCCTCAGTGGTCACTGGTAAGGAACTATTGTTGTATGTAAGTGGCATCACTGGTCCCTCTCCAGCAAACCGCTGAGGCCACTGATTAGTCTCAGCAGTCACATGAGCCAAACAGCTTCTGACTGATTGGTCTCTGAGGTCACGTGAGCCTCATGGCTTCCAGAGCTGCCAGCCATGTCACACAATGGAAAGGGGACTGGGAGTGAACAATGGAGCAACAGGTAAAGGAGAGTATGCCTTTTTTTTTTTCTTTTACACCCACCCTTGCCACCTCAGAATTTGCCCCAAATCCTGAACAACCCATTTAAGACCTGAAGATAAACATATTATTTGATATATGTATTTTTATTGTATTTTATATTTTAAATAGTCTATCTTGAATGTTCTTTGTTAGACCTGTCCATACACAACACAGGAGGTTGGCACAGGTCCTAAACTGGAAGGAATAAACAGCAAGAGGGAATACACTCATTCAGTCTAGTGGTGCTCAGCTCAGTAATGAATTTCACAGTCTATCCAAAGCAAGAAAAGCAAAACAAGTGGCACTTACCCACAGAGCTGAAATCTTCTTTATTTCAATATATTAGAAGCCAACGGATGAAAAGTAGCAGATGCGCTTAAGTGATGCCAATTTGCCAAACCGCATCTGCCACTTTTTACCTGCTGGTTTTCAGTATATTAAAATAAAAGGACTTTGTTTTGACCCTGGTGAGTGCCACTTGTTATGCTTTTCTTTTGTAAAACATTGCTAGCAATCAAGGGTCAGAAATACAGATGAGGAAATGGATTTGGCACAAATTTCCCCCAAAGTTTCCCACAAGTGGATCTCACTAACCCTACAAGTGGATTAGTGTGTTTCATAGGGAGGAGAAAGCTGAGATCAGATAAATTTACAATAAATTGATAGAGATTGAGAGAGATATAAATTAGTCAGTGTCAGTGTGTTAGGCAGGCAGTTTACAGCCATTGCTGTAAATTGCTTTTTTTTTTTACAATTTTCTTACATTCAGTCTGTATCCAATGCACATAACCCTTTTTTCCCCAAAGAGCCAGTGCCACAAAAACATGGCCTAATTTTCTGTGTCAAGGTTGCCTGTGTGTAGGTTATAAAGCTGTCAAGAGAGTCAAAGCTAAGCCAATTTCAGATGAGGTGGAAGAAATGTTGCGAGCTTTGCTAGTGCACACTATGTGCATCTTCCAACCATTGCAGTGTGCAAACTCTGCAGGTAAAGAATAAGCTGTGAGCTTTCAAGCACAAATCTAGGTGTTCCTTTGGCGTACAAAGCTGCATCACTTGCTAAGATAGAAAAATTAAACTAACCAGAAATGTGAGAAAGACTGTTCTTCTCCTTCATGTCATCATTCTAAAAGCCAGGCCATATCATCACTATCAACATTATCATGTACTACTGGGGATAACAACAACTATCTACTGCTTTTCCTACTCCAACTCCTCCATTCAGTCGTCCATAATACAAAATGTTTGGGCAGGGGACAAAAATAACCACTAAACATTAGGGGATTTCACGGTCTTTTGATAACTAACGAAACAACCACCATTATTTTTCAAAGAAAGCACAAGACCATCGACAGATTAAGCAGTAATTACAGCCAGGAACAATACACATCTTTCACAGCCCTCTGGCACAATAGTTTGTGTGGCAGTGCTGGCAGTATACCACCACAATGCTGCCATGTGCCAGTGACACTTCGTTGGTTGTGCAGGTCTGTTTCTGATACCAGTGCTTATCCACCTCCTCCATGTCATTCTGAATGGACATCTTCCTATCCTCAACAGCAACAGTGTTGCTTGCTTCCCCTACTTCATTTCATATGTTTAAGCTGAAGTGCTGCCAAGCTATTTTACACCTGAAAAGCTTGAGCAAGAGAAATCATATAGAAGGCCAATTCTGCTGAGAGCAGCAAATTTCCTTCTGGATATC
The DNA here is from genome assembly GCA_947044405.1 of Leptodactylus fallax. NCBI lineage: Eukaryota > Metazoa > Chordata > Amphibia > Anura > Leptodactylidae > Leptodactylus > Leptodactylus fallax. The sequence continues at coordinate 2,362,873 of CAMRHE010000150.1, forward strand.
GCCTTGCCAACAACAGTTGGGCAACATAGTCAGCAACAATAGGTGGAACACTGTGCCTGTACTGCATTTCGGGAATATAACGCATGCTTACTGCATTGTGCATTTTATAAATTTGATGGAGGTGGAAAGTTTTTTAAAACTATATCGTTGATTGAATAAGTTGCTGACCATTTCCAGGAGAGTGCCTATGCACTCGATTAAATCACCCACAGATCCTTACAGACCGGGAGTTTAGTGTCTTGAATCACTCTGTTTTAAATCCATCTAAACCCGTATTTAAAAAAAAAATAAAGGTATATACTTACCTAGTGTTGAGTCCAATAAAGTCTCATTGGATTCATCTCTGGTGCTCTTAGTGCTTGCCAGTTCTTAAGTGAAGTTGAGGACATACACCCCAGCTTCATTGTGCAAGTGCCTGAGGTATGGGTCATGCACACTGAAGCCGTGGTATACTCCTCTGGCTTCAGTGAAGAACTGCGCTGGCACGAAGAATACAGCAGCAGGATGTATATAAAGCTTTATTATTTTTATTGCAGGCACTGATGACTTCGTAACAGGGTAATTTGGAATACTAAACCCCCGGTCCATGATTACCTGTGCGTGATTTAGTGTCCAAAATTGGCCAGACTGATACCCTCTAAACTGTTCTAGCTAAGAATGCCTCCCTGGACTTGCAGCAGCAGAATGGTCTCCCTTAGTACCACTTAATAAGCATATGTTGGACCATCTGTATAAGCGGAATAAAATGGTCAATGATTACATCATGCACTAGATCACCAAAGCACCCTTGGCAGGAACTACCTGAGTTTGCTGTTGGTGTAATGTACTGTCTTGTTGAGTCTCCAGTGAACTGTCAGAGAGGGTATTGCATGTGGCAGGTGGCATCATCACATCAAAGTGTACAAAATTGTGAAAAACATTGGAGCTGTTCCATGGATCTGTGAAGATTTTCACACACCTCCACCTGATGCCAATGAATAGATCTGTCATTGCTGGTAGTGGGGTAATTGGCTATCTATCACCAGCCCATTGATGCCTCTGCTGCTGGCTGCCTGTCCATCCTGCTCCATGTTTTGCTGCTGGCTTTGCTGACCCTACTACTAGGCCTACACAGCTGCAAATCTCCTGCCTAGTCCATCAAGTACTGTATTGCTAGTATTGTCACTACTACTACCACCTCCATACAGCCATACCTTAAGCTCTGCCATGGCAAGAGTACATTCAGATATGTATATCATTAACTTTAACTCAAATTTAGTTAAGAACTACCAATTTATTAGAAAACAAATGTAACACAATATCATGACTTAGTAGCAAAATAGTTGAAAGGCTGCATTTTACAACACAGTCACTGGATGGGCGCACATAGACACTTATATGATATAGGTGACACAATATCATGAAACAATAGCGTCTTGAAAAGCTAATTGTCTTTTGACACAAATATTGGGACATGTCCAGTCAAAAGGAAAGATAAGAAAGGATACCTCTGTAGATATAAAAACCGACTGTATCAGTAGCATCAGCACTCTGGGATCAAGTTGTCATAGATACTAAAGTGTGCTCTAGGAAATGAACTTTATTAATTTAGTTGTGGAGAAGGCATTTTATTTCCAGCACTATCTGACACATAGCAACACCACAACTCAAATGTTTCTTGTCACTACTTATTGTAGCCAGGAGGCTTGCACTAACATGGCTTGCACTGTATGATCATGAAATAATGAAAGATTAGAAAAGAAGTTAAGAATCTGAAGAAATAAAAGGAATTGAAAGGTTCTCTTTCATTCTACCTAATATTAACTGCTACCGAATTGTTTGTGAAAGAGTCTAATTTAAAACAAAAAAAAAAAACCTCTTGGGATGGGATTCCTAGCAAATTTTTATAAGCTTTATAACAGATCTTCTGCCAGCTCTTTTGGCTTGTTTTTTGTTTTTTTTTATAAATACTTGCAGTCTACAAAAAAAATTAAAATTTTGGTACTATGTATTGTGCTGTGACTCTGTTATTAATGAAAATGAATGAAAAATGTAATGTTAACATTGCTAAATGGAGTGTGAAAGAGTTATAGAGTATATTCTCATTCGTTACTTGAATGTCTGAGACTTAAAGAAATCCATACAAAATCCAAATTACATTTTTAAAAGATGTGGGACAGTAGTAGACATTTCTGCAAAAAAATTTGCCACCTGTGTGCTTCATTACCTGTCCTCTTGGCTGAGCATATCCAGATGTATAACACATTAAGATGCTTTTCTAGAAACAACATGATTTCATTATCAATTAACACACAGAGACATGCTATCTTATTTCTATATCTTACTGCTCTTAAAGGTGTTTGTAGGCTTGTTGGTTGTGAAATTGTGTTGAACTGGTTTCATGAGAAATGTCTTAACCATATTGGAGATCAGTTAAATGTGAACACTTTTGTTCCATTACTTCCATCTACAAAGCTGTGTAAAGTTGAGGCTTTGCAGTTACGCAGCTTTTTGTTGCAGATTTTGCTGCGTTTTTTTTGAGCCAAAGCCAAGAGTTTCAAAAGCAATCAAAAGGCTTCAAAGTGAATGGGAAATATATAGCAAGCACTTCTACTTCTCCCTTCTGCTAAATCTACTCCTGACTGTCTCAAAAAACATCAGCAAAATCTTCAACAAAAAAAGCAGCTTTTCCACAACATGCGACCTCAGCCTAAGGCTGACTAAAACCATTGTGCAAAAGCAGCAGAAAAGGATACACTGAACTGAAAATGCTTGTTTTAGTCTATGGGGGCAAGAAAACCACAACAGAAAAGCAGATTTTCAGAATATTTTGTTTTTCTTTAAAAAAAAACAAAATGCACCACAGTGCATTTTCCACAGTGTTTGTTTTTCTTCGATATGTGGATTAGATTAGATTAAATGAAATCTCATTTTGCGCAGACTGTAAAATGTAGCATTTTCAACCCTTGTGTTTCTGCAACTGCCAAAAAAATTGTGTTTCTACAATGTGTGGTCTTAGCCTAAGGGCTCATTTTCCCAGGGTTTGCTGTTGTTTTACTGGTATTGTTACTGGTACTGAATCGTGCATTGTGATTTTTCTTATATTACAGTGCTCACAGTATGGGATAATTACCCTTATATTTTAATAGTTTTGGGCATTTTCATTTTTATTTTTCATGTTTAATTTTTTTATGTGTAAAATGGTGAAAGGAGGTGTTTTTCATTTTTTAATGCGCACCTCCATTTCTTAAACAAGTTTTCATAGAAGACGTGAATGTTACGGGTAATAGTACAAGAAAATATTAGAAATATTGTAATATATCTTATTAAAAAAAATGCTTCAGCTATAAGGTTGTTTTTTTTCCTCCTCCAATCATTCAGCTGTTTATCACAAACAGAACCAGTATCCAAAGTGAAGACAGGACTATGAGCCTCACACAGAGTAGTCCATGGAGAGGGAAGTGGGATGAGCAGGCTGCTGAAGGGAGAAAGTAATGCAACCTAATAGGTGAAAAAACAAGATATATCTCTTTAATAAGACGTATTACAATTTTTTTTTTATATTCAGTTGTTTTTAGAAACTAAACCATTTCCTTTAAAAAAAGAAATAAATAAATCTGACATCTACTGTACAGTGGATTTAATGTAATTTTTTATCATTGATTTTGTTGTTAAGTTGTGACAGTTTTTACATGTAGTTTTGAAGTCTTATAAGAAATCTTATGTAAAAGAAATCCTAAAAAAGTCGTACCTGCAACTTGCTTTTTCCCCAAAAACTGAACATATCAAAATTACGTTAGGTTCACACTAGCCCTAGGCCGGACCACTAAAACAGCGGATATACATGGACACTGAAGGACCCCATTGACTATAATGGGGTCTACCATTTTTAACGGAAAGTGGCGAAGAAAAAAGTCTTCCATTCAGGACTTTTCTCTTTGCTGATTTTCTGCAGTTTCTACGAGATGTAAACCCAGCTTTATTGTATTATTCACAAGACTTACCGTAAAGTGCTAATGAAAGCTCTATAAAAAATTGCTAAACAGCTGTTTGTGAAGCCATCCTAGTAGAGGTGTCACCTTTCATTGTAATCCTGTCTGTGATGGGATTACTTTTGAGAAGTGATCTGTACAGGACAGAAAGTGTCAGCCTACCGTGAGGCTAAGAGGACAGTGTAATAAAGGGAAGATTATTTACTGTTTTTTTTTAAACAAAATAGAAAACTATGAAATTGAAAATTAAAAAAAAATTGAACATAAGAATTTGATTTAAACTGATACATTTAATATATTTAGTTGTTTATCATTTAAAACACATGTTGACTCGCAGAGAATAACTGCATTTGATGCCACGGTAACTAGATACTCATTGCACCCATGGAGTTGAGAAAATGACATTGCACACAGGTAGCGTAGTTCTAGCAGTCTAATGACAATTGAAAAAACAAATGAGCTCATTGTTCTAGCACGTGGGGAGTCAAAGTGAGAGGGAATGTTAATCAGCAAAGGAAAAGAAGCTTTGGGTTAGAATTGACTTTTTCATTCTGTGCAGATCTTTAGCCAGTTTCTTGATGATAACGTCTTAGGACTGATTAATGAAACCAGCGGGAACAGTTGTCATAGCAGCAGGAACAGGTGCTTATCCATAAATTAATCAATTTTGGGAAAGTTGTACATGGTTTTACCCTTTTCCTGCACAAGATGGATAAGTTCCAAGTACCTCAACAAAGTCACCGTTCTATGAAAGGACTTAACAGGTGCCGGAATTGTAATTAAGAATAAATGTTCAATATAGAGCTGGTGAAGAGTCTGTTAATATTCTTAATATACATATTATGCATTGTGATAGTGTGAAATGACATGAATAGCAAATGCAGCCATTTGAAAAGTCTCATTACAATGGCAGGAACTACACTGTCAATGAGGTGGTATACAGTATGGATCTGTATAAAGGCTATAATAAAAAATCTGAGGCCAGTACTATACCTACACATACCTCTGATTTCATACAACTTTTGGCATGTTCAACAAATACCATTTGATGTGTTCATTTTCCCCTAGAAGCAGTGCAAGTTGTGCAAACATGTCTGTTCACATATTTCCTTACAAATTAGCTGCTCTGGGACGACACAGCTCCCAGTAATTTGTACATGCCAGGATCCGCGCTGTTCACTCACCATATAAAGTTAGTAGCAGCTTTAAGCACGGCAGCCTCAACTACACATCGTATGACGAGTAAGCAAGTGCACTGTACTGGAGCAGATGACCTGTGGGGGTCCTGGGTGACAGATCCTCCCAGATCTGATATTGATGGCCTATCCTAAGGTGCAGACATAACACCTGTGCATAAGGTTGTGCTGTACAGAGGGCTGGGAATGTGGAAGAAGAAATCCATCCTAGCCAGGCAGCAACTGTACACAATAAGTTGGTAATTACAATGGTTCATTTATTTTAATAATTGCGCTCCATGAAATTTCAGTAAGTTGGGTGTAGCTTAGTGAGGAAAATGGGTGGGACTGGTTACAAAATGTTGTCAAAGCCTGTAAGTGGTATGTATCCACCATATGTCTAATGTGTGAGTGATATCTGTGACATACTACATGTACAACATGCATCTAATGTATGAAAAACAAGAATGCAACATGTACAGTGGGGAAAAAAAAGTATTTAGTCAGCCACCAATTGTGCAAATTCTCCCACTTAAAAAGATGAGGTCGGCCTATAATTGACATCATAGGTAGACCTCAACTATGAGAGACAAAATAAGAAAAAAAATCCAGAAAATCACATTGTCTGATTTTTTAAGAATTTATTTGCAAATTATGGTGGAAAATAAGTATTTGGTCAATAACAAAAGTTCATCTCAATACTTTGTTATATATCCTTTGTTGGCAATGACAGAGGTCAAACGTTTTCTGTAAGTCTTCACAAGGTTGCACACCCTGTTGCTGGTATGTTGGCCCATTCCTCCATGCAGATCTCCTCTAGAGCAGTGATGTTTTGGGGCTTTCGCTGGGCAACACGGACTTTCAACTCCCTCCAAAGGTTTTCTATGGGGTTGAGATCTGCAGATTGGCTAGGCCACTCCAGGACCTTGAAATGCTTCTTACGGAGCCACTTCTTTGTTGCCCTGGCGGTGTGCTTGGGATAATTGTCATGCTGAAAGACCCAGACACGTTTATTCGTCAATGCCCTTGCTGATGGAAGGAGGTTTGCACTCAAAATCTCACGATACATGGCCCCATTCATTCTTTCATGTACACGGATCAGTCATCCTGGTCCCTTTGCAGAGAAACAACCCCAAAGCATGATCTTACCACCCCTATGCTTCACAGTAGGTATGGTGTTCTTTGGATGCAACTCAGCATTCACTCTCCTCCAAACACAAGTTGTGTTTCTACCAAACAGTTCTACTTTGGTTTCATCTGACCATATGACATTCTCCCAATACTCTTCTGGAACATCCAAATGCTCTCTAGCAAACTTCAGACAGGCCCGGATATGTACTGGCTTAAGCAGGGGGACACGTCTGGCACTGCAGGATCTGAGTCCCTGGTGGCATAGTATGTTAATGACGGTAGCCTTTGTTATGTTAGTCCCAGCTTTCTGCAGGTCATTCACTAGGTCCCCCCGTGTGGTTCTGGGATTTTTGCTCACCGTTCTTGTGATCATTTTGACCCCACGGGGTGAGATCTTGCGTGGAGCCCCTGATCGAGGGAGATTATCAGTGGTCTTGTATGTCTTCCCTTTTCTAATTATTGCTCCCACAGTTGATTTCTTCACACCAAGCTGCTTGCCTATTGCAGATTCAGTCTTCCCAGCCTGGTGCAGGTCTACAATTTTGCTTCTGATGTCCTTCCACAGCTCTTTGGTCTTCACCATAGTGGAGTTTGGAGTGTGACTGTTTGAGGTTGTGGACAGGTGTCTTTTATACTGATAACAATTTCAAACAGGTGCCATTACTACAGGTAATGAGTGGAGGACAGAGGAGCCTCTTAAAGAAGAAGTTACAGGTCTGTGAGAGCCAGAAATCTTGCTTGTTTGTAGGTGACCAAATACTTATTTTCCACCATAATTTGCAAATAAATTCTTAAAAAATCAGACAATGGGATTTTCTAGATATGTTTTCTCATTTTGTCTCTCATAGTTGAGGTCTACCTATGGTGACAATTACAGGCCTCTCTCATCTTTTTAAGTGGGAGAACTTGCACAATTTGTGGCTGACTAAATACTTTTTTTTCCCCACTGTATGTAATGTGTGAGTGCTGTGTTTTTGGCATTTTATCTAATGGGTGAACGATGTCTAATCAGCACATGTCTAATTTGTGACTGATGTGTGTGTGCGCTTGGTATCTTGTATCTAATGTGTGAGTGGCAGATTGATATACAGTATACAGTAGTCATTATAACTTATATTTAGTCATTTATTAATCTAAATCACTGAACATTTCTAACTTCTAATGCCCAGGCATGTTCTAATAGAATCCATGTCAAAAAATGACAGGTAGTATAATGTATTGAACTACATAAGTAGTGAAATGCATCATAAAAACGATCAGAAGATCGCAAGTTAAATTCCTCTAGGGGGCCAAAAAATATTTTTTTTTTTTTTAAAGTAAAAACACACATTAACCCCATCCCAAAACATTTAATAAAAAATAAGAAAATCAAAACATAACACATATATTTTTTTGTCTGTTGGCTAATGTAAAAGAGTTATACTGTAAAAGCAAGCAAAAATTGTTATGTTCCCCAATAAGGCATCAATAAAAACATCACGTCTTCCAGCAAAAAAATAAACTATGACACAATTCCAAAAAAAATAAGCTATCACACAACAATAAATTAATCAACTTATGGGTCTTGGAAAGTGGTTATGGAAAAAAAGTTATCACAAAAAGGATTTTTACTTTACAAACATAAAAAATTATACAAATGTGATATCAATTTAATCATATCGATCAAGTGAATGTATTTATAAGGTTTTTTTAAACTGCACAGTGAATGGTGCAAAATTTATAACATAAAATAGCATAAAAAGGCATGGCAAAATGTTTGTTTTTGAGCTAAAGTTACACCAAAATAGTGCTATTAAACACAACTTGTCCCTCAAAAAACCATGTCCTGATACAGTTACATTGACAGAAAAATAAAAAATTTACAGACCTTAGTATGTGACGGAAAAATGCACCAGCTGGTGATTAAAGGGTTCAGTTGCGCACTTGGAGAGTTTCTCCCCATGAGCATCAATGTTACAGGTTCTTTGATGATAGATATAGATATGATATATGAGATAGATAGATAGATAATGCAAAAAATGGAAAGCACTCCAGAGTTATAAATCAAATGGGTGAAGATTTATTCCAATGCATTGCATTGCATTGGAATAAATCTTCACCCATTTGATTTATAACTCTGGAGTGCTGTCCATTTTTTGCATTACTTACTTTTGATCATATGCCTGATCTTTAGGATTTGCTCCCACTAGCCGAGTCAGGTTATATTTTGGTGCTGCTCTGTTCTTGAAATTTGTAGATAGATAGATAATTCTTCTAGTCATATACCATGTTTCCCTGAAAATAAGACACCCCCGAAAGTAAGACATAGGAGAGGTTTCGTAGAATTGCCCAATATAAGGCATCCCCGAAAGTAAGACGTAGGAGACGTTTCGTTTCGCAGCATTCCCGAACAGAACATACGGTATATACGGTATGTGAGGCCGCGGGCCGAACCCCACAATCACTGCTATCATTATACTCCAGGGTCTTTGAAAAGACCCCAGTGTATAATAATCGGAGGCCCAGAGTTGATGAGGGAACATAAAAAACAATGTACTTACCTCTCCTACGCTTCTCTAGGCTTCGGGCCTGTTTGGTGACGTCACAGACGACAGCGGAGGTCATTTTGCTTTGCGACGCCGGCCCGCATCACGTGACGCCAGCCTGGTCCAACATTGAAGAAGGCCGAAGTAGCAGGGAGTGGACCGGAGAGAGGCACAGTTAAGCAACGTTGTTTTTTTATGTTTCTATCCTACCCTGGGTCTCCGATCATTATACTCTGGGGTCTGAAAAGACCCCAGAGTATAATAATTGTTCATGGGTGGTCCACAATGGGACATATAATAGTGTGTGCAGGGGCCACTATGGGGCAAAATACTCAGTGCAGGGGCCACTATGGGGAATAATAGTGTATGCAGGGGCCACTATGGGATATAATACTGTGTGCAGGGGCCACTATGGGGCATAATACTGTGTGCGGGGGCCACTATGGAATATAATACTGTGTGCAGGGGCCACTATGGGGAATGATACTGAGTGCAGGGGCCAATATGGGGAATGATACTGTGTGCAGGGGCCACTATGGGGAATGATACTGTGTGCAGGGGCCACTATGGGACATGATACTGTGTGCAGGGGCCACTATGGGACATGAGACTGTGTGCAGGGGCCACTATGGGACATGATACTGTGTGCAGGGGCCACTATGGGACATGATACTGTGTGCAGGGGCCACTATGGGACATGATATTGTGTGCAGGGAAATTAATGGTTTGGATTGTTATGATGATGTCCTAGAAGATAATGACATAACTGTCATTGAATAAATTTTACTTTCTATTCATACTGCAAATATTGGTAAATGTACCATACTGTTAATTGTTGTACATGGAAATAATGGTACGGTAGTAGTAAGAAATTCTTGATAGGATTCACAGTTTGTCTGGTTATGCTGGTTTGTGATGACAACTACTGTACAGTACCGTATATAATAAATGTTCATTTTTTTGTTCAGCAATAAATGTGAATTCTTCTTCATTGAAAAAAAAATAAGACATCCCCTGAAAATAAGATACAGCACATCTTTGGGAGCAAAAATTAATATAAGACGCTGTCTTATTTTCGGGGAAACAGGGTAGTTCACTGAGCATCCGAATACTTAGAGTAGTGATAAATCACATATTTACAGTATGTACTGTACTGTTGCATAAGTGGCAAAATTGAAACACTAGCCTAATCGAGTGAAGATAAAAGCAAAGAAAAGATTAAACACATTAGTACATTCCTATTAAATTACTATACTGCAATTACTGAGCGTTAGACTTTAATGACGAACAGAATACTAATATATGTAGAACAGTATAATACTGATATGCAAATATAGTACAGCTGAATTGGTCACTTAACTGTTTGCAGCTTACAAATTCCCAATACTAAGATTATGACAGAATTCTACTTGCAGTTCTATGTAGCATCTTTTATATTCTAGAAAATTATATATATAATATTTATATTGTATAAAATATTTATCACAGAAAGTGAATAAACTCCGCTTTGCGCCATTGACACTCTTAGCTCTGTAATCTCTAAAAAAAAAAAAAAAAAAACTGTTCTGCAAATATGTATGACTTACGATATACTTCTTCAGCGTCTTGTAAAACTGCCCTTGAAGCTTCAGGAGATATTGTTTATTTAGTAAGGGTATCCCTTGGGTTTTATAAGAAAATATGGATATGCAGCTGGTGAGGGGAATTAATACCTTGGCCAGACTCTTAGCAGGTGTTACAGAAGACTTTTATTGAAGTATGAGGGTCCTCTTGTTAAGCTAATGTGTGTTCTTCTAAATTAGATAAATCCCTCAGCTCTTACCAGCTGTTTAGCCATAGTGTGCAAAACTCCTCGCAGTCCTGCCTTACCTTTCTGTTGGCTAACAGAGAAGCAAAAAATCAAATGACTTCTGAACTGATGTCTGAGATTATATAGCACAATGTACTAGCTGCATATTAAGACACCTTAAAGGAAAACTATGATTAACAACTTTTCTTCCAGGATAATTATCTTAAGTCATGTTGTCTTCGCCCGTAATGATTGTGGGCATTTGCACAGCAACTACATTGGGTGGAACTGGCAATTCTCCATCATCCTGTGTAATCTCCCTGTGTTACTAAATAATCCACTAGATTTCTACTTTTGCATAGAAAATGACACCTTGAGTGGGCAGGACTGAATTTTAATGGTGATGCTTCATGTCGCTGGAGAAAATATCAATTTGCTCATTGAAGATTATATCAAGAAGCTGAATTATATGATTAAAATAATCAGGTTAGGATAAAAAAAAACTTAGAGTACAATGAAAAAGTGAAATTAAGACAGAGTTTTACAGATTGATCAATTTATCCATCATTACATAACCTGAGTTTTTCAACCAGGAATTTTCTGAAACAGTTTAGCAGAGGGGGAGAGGGTAGGAAAACAGCCTGATAACGCTAGGTTCACAACTGCATCGGGGGACCCGAACGATGGAGTGCTGGACGGATCCCATTGACTAAAATGGGGTCCACCAGGTGTCTGTCGGGTGTCCGCCATTTCAAAACTGAAGTCCTCCGTGCAGGATTTTTCTCTCCTCCGACTTTCTGCAGTTTCTGTAAGACTCCGGGTAGATGTGAACTTAACCTAAGATATATTACAAAGTCTCTTCTAATGGCTAGTGTTATTGATTTACGCAAAGTTTATTGACAGGACATTGGCTACTTAATTAATGTATTTTGCATTCAGGTTAAATTTCTGAACTCCAAAGCATTATTCGCAAACATAAGAGACCCTGGGAATAATAATCTGGCCCACTGCATCTCTGATAACCTAAACAAATGGATTAAAACAGACTCACACCTTTCAAGTGCTGAAAGCCTTTACCAATTGATGTGGTCACACAGTAGGACTTCAGCAATATTATGAACATTTTTCTAACTCTGGTATTCATTATCATCAGATTTGAGGTCCTCTTTTTATCTAATTTCCCTATGGAATAGGGATAATATTTTTATGCTTATTAACATAATAGAAAATATTTTACATATGATTTTGTGCCACACTAAGCATTTTCTAAAATAGCAGCAATAATATATTAGGTGACTACTGTATGTCTTTTGTGCAGCTTCATTACTTGTGCGCCCCTGCATTTTTGCATTTGCCAACATTCTTGTTCGCTTACTAAAAAACATTTTTAGCTTCACATGCTGAAATACAAGTTTTCAATTCTATCTCATTGTATGAGGTAGTTCTGAAGTGGTTAATCTAAAAATATTATAAATATAAAATGTGATAGGCAACATATATTTACATTTTGTTATGAATTATACTTGAATTAAAGCCAGACTGATTCTGAAGAGCTTTCTGTAAATCTGGCCCAGCATAGAATTAAATTAAAAGTTATATGAAACTGAAAAAACTTAAGAACATGCACTTGTCATAATATATTTTTATAAATTGCATCTGCTCCTCTCATGTAAGCCCCAGTAAAAAAAATAAAAGGGCAATAAAAACAACTTACTTAGGGTGTTTCTATCACCTAGGCAGAACTGCAATGAACAACTGCAATAAATTACTATTTCCTGTTTAGCCCCACATTATTTCATAGTACTATACAATTAAAATATGTAACAATACCAAAACTGTAAAAATAAATTAAAGCAACGTGGTCAGTGGTCAGACCAGCATTGAACTAGAAGGGAACTGAAGGTAACTACTATTAATTCTATAAATAATTCACCTTACCATTACTATAGTTAAACAATGTCACAAACTAGAATGCTATTCTTCTTAACCATTATTGTTGTTCCCCTACTTTTAAATGTGACTTTTCATTCAGAACCACCACCGTTAGTACAAACTCTTCATCTCTCCATCTGTTCTACCCCACCATCTCACCTAAACCTGAAAGCTTTCTTCTCAGATACACACAACCACCTCACACCCTCTCCTACTCAAACCTGCTATCTCTCTTCCTGCTTCTCCTTACTGCTAGCGAAATATCCCCTAACTGTGGGCCACCTCAGCATTTCCCCACAATTAGATCTTCTTCCTCCCACTGAACAACCAGCACCTTCTCAAGGAATCCCTCTAAACCTAAACTTAATCTTCCTTGCCCCTGCTCCTCCTCCCACCGTACAGTGCTTTATGGAATGCCCATTTCATAGATAACAAACTAGACTACACCCACGACCTTTTCATTTATTTCAAACTTTATTTTCTTGGTATCACTGAAACATGGCTGACAGGCACTACCTCCCCCACTGCGCTTTCCTATGGTGGTCTCCAGTTTTCACACACTCCTCACCTCAACAACAAACCTGGTTGAGGTGTTGGCCTTCACCTGTCTGATAACTGCTTCTTCACCCCAACCTCACAGTTGCTCTCACCCTCCCCTCGTTGAACTGCACCTGTTACTTGAATATTTTGGCCATATCATCATTTTTATGGATATTTTCTAATTCCAAGCTGTATATACTTGATTCCTTATTGTATCGAAGCTTATCAGGTGATGTGTATTTGTGTAATGAGGGAGGATGTACAAGGAACATGTTGAGAAATAAAGAAGCAAATTATCTGAGAAAGATTTGAGAAGAATAAAATGTGAAGCGATGAGGAACCTATTATCCTCCAGTGCTTTCATATTTCAGAACTGCAACCTCCCTGGAGTGCACAAAAGTACAGTACAAGGTGTTCAAAGCTCAAAGACCCTGAACACGGATGGCTGGAACCTGACCACCACTGAGCAAGACACGTTAAGTGAAATGTAAAGACTGAGCTAATAAATATCAGAAGACAGATTTTTCAAAGATTTTATGGACTGATGAGATGAGAGTGACGCTTGATGGACCATATGGATGGGCCTGTGGCTGGATCACTAATGAACACAGAGCTCTGCTTTGACTCAGATGCCAGCAAGGTGGAGGTGGGGTACTGCTATGGGCTGTCTCCTTTCTGTGAAATCTTGCATCTCTTTATTTCCTTTGCTTCTGTATTGAGAGCTGTTTCTGCCTCTCACTGAATGTTACTGTGTATGGAGTACACAGTTTATATCTTGGGTGTTTTAAAACGTAGAAATTTGCTTTTGGTGTCATATGAAAGAGATAGAGAATAAGGTTGAAAGTGTTGTCTATATTATTTCCAGAGATGTATGTGGTTGAAAACACAGTTGGGTTTAGGATATTTATATGCAGCTGCATAATATACATGATATAAATATCCTAATCCTGACTGTGTTTTCAACCAGATATATTCCTGGAAAATATAGATAGCACTGCAACCTTAGAGAATATCCTTTCATATGACACCAAAAGCAATGTTTGAAGGCTTAAAGCTAACATTATGGGTTGACCGACAGCACTGTAATTGTTTAATAATAAAAATTTATGGTGTTTTCTGTGCTGGTATAATTCCAAACCCCAGTGGCAGCAAATTACCTCCACAACATTGTGTTCATACACACCACACTGCTGTTGCTGCTCCTGGTTCTGCCTATTGGGTGGGCCATCTCTCCTCTCTGAATCCTGAAGGGTGGGCTTTTTTCCAGACAGTCCCTGGTCATCTCTGCCTATTTTGTATATGCTCTGTGCTTAGATCTGCAGCATCCCAGAGGGTTACTGCTTTTATGTGTTTGTCTTGTGTGCCTCTGGATTTTATGATTGTAAGTTTTGTTCTATGTTAACTGTATTGATGTGCAGCTTTTCCCTTATATGTTTCCCCCTGCAGTGTTCAAGCCCAAACTTGGTTCAGCCCTGGCCTATCACAGGCCACTGGGCGGGGTTGTGAGGAGATATTATCTCCCCGGCGACGGTTGAAAGGTAGCTCAGTGCATGCAGCAAACCAGACTAGGTGTGCAGAGCTGACCTGCCACCAGACTCTGGACTGAAGGCCAACCGCCGTTCTCACAGCCTCAGGAGGGATATCATCGACCCCAGGCTCACCTGAAGACAGCTCAGAGCAAGGGAGTAAAGTTTTGCAAGTGGCTGATTCATTCGGTGCCGTGCCAGCAGGAGCAGGAGAGGACCCTAACAGGAGAGTCGTATTCGGGCCTAGTCTACAGGTAACCAGATCCCTGTCAGGACTCCCTGTAACTCCATCCCAGAGTACTGGCTGGGAGAGGGACAGAGGAGAAGTAGAGGAAGCCATCCTGTGGAGCCTATACCACCTTTGTGCGCCCTCCTAGAACCAAGGCTGGGGGTTGGACACTGCAGGACTACTACCCCCATCTGGAAGCTGCTGTTAACACTTTGTTCCAGTTGCCTTAATAAACGGCTGTTTGGTTTACCTGCATCACTGACTCCTGAGTCATGCCTGCTTTACCATCAGAGCTCTTCCGACCAACATCACACCGGCTTAGGTAGGAGAGGTCCCCCTCTTCAACTGGAAGTGCCCCGGGGGAAAGAACAACTACCACCACCATCCGGTAGTGCTGCAGGACCCCCTCGACTTTGTCCGGCCTAGGAGTGGGACTGGAGCCGTTTGGGAGCATGCTCGGCCTGCTAGGTGGCACAGCATCCGCCACTACTACTCCCATCCTCCGGTCTCATCCGACTGGGTTGCGGCAGATCAATGCCAAGCAACATAGATTATTAGCTCTCTAGTTCCTGCGAGGTTTTCAATGCTTGTATTCTGGATTTATCTCCTTTTTTGTGACCTCGTCCTGATTTCTGATACTGTTCCGCTGCCTACCCATGTGTGATCTCTGCCTGTCCTCGACTTGTGAACTTAAGCTTCCCTCCCTGACCCTTTAGCTTGTTTACAACCATGCTTATCTGCTGCCTACCTCTGACCTTCAGCCTGTACTCGAGTATCCCTTACCTGACTCCCTAATGCTTTGCACCAGAGACTATTTGGTCCCTGTTCAGAAGTCAACAAATATACATACAAATATGTCTCTGTGAGCTTAGGAGTTAAAAACAGTAATATTTTAGTGTTAAAGAGACCCATTTTAATCTTTGTTATGGGGCACCTCTTGCACACATATGCTACTAGGAATTAGGACTTAACTAATAATAACTATTCAAAATTCCAGACTGTAGTCTTTTACTTTACACATATTATATTAAGTCAGTTACATGTTCTTTATTGAAATGGTATTTCTTATGTTATGGTGGGTTTAAAAAAAAAAAAAAAAGCTAAAATCCATGCTGTCTAAAATGCATTTCCTAATACTTATGTGCTAATGTTCATCAGATATAGATGTTCTTTTGACATGTTGCACAGAAGGAAGGTTAAGTGAAAACTTTCCTCCTAACCAAATGTTCCTTGAAGCCACAAGAGATTTTCAAAACCTAGACACTAATATGTCCCGTAATTAAGAAATAATGGGCCTTCCAAAGTGATTTATTTTCATAGATTTAATGTCAGTGCTGAAAAGCTCTAATTTAAATTGTTGTAGACCTCCAGTGTAACAGTGTGATAAATCACCTTTGAGATCACTATGAATAAACACTGTAGACAAGACTGAACTGCAAGTCACTTCTCACAGTAAAGAGGCAAAATAAAAGATTTGCTTTTCCGATATATTCTGAATCCTTAGAATTTACATAAAAATTGCTTCCATGTGGAGATTTTTAAATTTTTTTTTTTTTTTGCTCACAAAGAAATATTGTAGTTTAAAACATGTTTTTCTGTTGATAAAATTGCTTTCTGGAGTTTTAGCATTATTCTAAAGAATAACAAATACAATACTTTTTTTTCTAGAAAATAGTACATATGACAATTGCTTCTCTTACACTGGGGAGAAATAGCAATTTAACGTAAAGTGTCACTAAATTGTGTCCTTTGAGCCATTTTCTCATATGCAATAAGAAAAGTACTGAAGCTGTGAGCTAACCCAGAGTTTTCCAGTAGAAAGTTTACAATTTTTGCTTATATTATCATACATAAACATGAAAACCTAACCTCATCTTGATGATGCGATAGATTGTTGACTGAGGTGCAATCTTTCTAGCTGCAATACTCTTCCCAGTTAGGCCATTTTTGTGCAGTGCAATGATGACTGCACGTGTTTCTTTAGAGATAACCATGGTTAACAGAAGAGAAACAATGATGGCAAGCACCAGCCTCCTTTTAAAGTGTCCAGTGGTGTCATTCTTACTTAATCATGACAGATTGATCTCCAGCCCTGTCCTCAACACCCACACCTGTGTTAATGGAGCAATCACTGAAACGATGTTAGGTGGTCCTTTTAAGGCAGGGCTGCAATGATGTTGAAATTAGTTTTGGGGGATAAAGTTCATTTTCTAGGCAAATATTGACTTTGCAAGTAATTGCTGTTAAGCTGATCACTCTTTATAACATTCTGGAGTATATGCAAATTGCCATTAGAAAAACTGAAGCAGTAGACTTTGAAAAAATTAATATTTGTATCATTCTCAAAACTTTTGGCCATGACTGTACAGTAGATGGTGAGTAGATGTAGTTTGCTCCTTTTCAACTCAGAGAAATGGAGTTGCAGACCCATCCACTGTATAGCGGTGACTGTAGAGAAATTTCTTCGGTGGCTTATGGTCCACTGCATCAGCCTGGAGACTGCCAGAACAGCTGATCAGTGTGAGGTATGGGTGTCTGAACTACACATATCAGATACTGATGAGCTGTCCTGTGGATAGGTCATCAGCATGAAACTTGCATTAATGGCCAGAAAAACCCTTTAAACCCCGGTTCTCATATTCAGGTGCTTACCTGCACAGACTGCCACCCCTTCTTTTGTGCATCAGAAGTGAAATCCAGGTAGAATAATATTGATCTTTACTATCCTCTAGGCAGCTGCCAGAGTTCAACTTGAGAGGGGAAGTCTCCAATGAGTTGTCCTACAAAAAGTTATGGGCTTCTCTCCTCTGCTCTTTCTGGAAGACCTATGACATGGGCATTGTATCATCTATTGTAGTTTTCATATATACTGCCCTGGTTTACAGAGGTTTGCTGGAGTGTGTGAGAGGATGCAGCACTTGTGTTTGCTGCATCTTCCATATTGTGAAGTCAGTGTGTTCTTGGAAATGGAAAGAATTCTATGCCCCTGAGAACAACACTTGGAAGGTAGAAAAGAACCAGGATTATCCTTTCGTTATCCCTTCATCAGTTGATGATAGGTGGTGCCAGAACATCACAATGATTCACAAAACATGTCTTTTCTGCATTTTTCCTGCATAATACAGTGGCGGCAGCCATTTTAGTTAATCCAAAACGAGCTATTTGGAATATTCAGGTCGAACCTGGCTTATGATGAATCGATTTTTGACCATCTCTACTGCATAGCAAGAGGCTTGTGAGGATCTCTAGGTGTGGCTCACCCCAAGTAGAGCAGCAGGATGTATGGTACTATGGCAGGTGCTTGGGAGGAGTCAGTGGGCAGATTTGTTAAAATGGTCTAAAAGTAAAACCATATATATAATGGAATATTCAGGTCGAACCTGGCTTATGATGAATCGATTTTTGACCATCTCTACTGCATAGCAAGAGGCTTGTGAGGATCTCTAGGTGTGGCTCACCCCAAGTAGAGTAGCAGGATGTATGGTACTATGGCAGGTGCTTGGGAGGAGTCAGTGGGCAGATTTGTTAAAATGGTCTAAAAGTAAAACCATATATATAATATACTGTTTTACTTTTAGACCATTTTAATAAATCTGCCAAACAGAGTTCCATCCCAGTTCTCATAAGGCAGGAAGGATCAGTTGTGTTCAGTACTAAGCCAGGCTATGTGTTGGATCCAAAGTATCTTCCATAAGGTTGCCTGTCTAGCAATTTGTAGGTGGTTGGGCTGACTTGAGCTCTGTGGCTCCTGTGCAGGATAACATGGCAACCTAGGGTCCATCCATGCTGAGAGAAGCCACCCAAAGAAAGCTTCACCATTCATCTCCTTGAATTTTAGTACAGGTGCCGTGAAGTGCAGCCTACCATTGGACTCTATAGTCAGGCAGATGCAGGGGATCCAACGCCACACGGAATAGTCATCCGGTGCACCTCAATGGCCCCTTCAATCCAGGTACCAGCAGTAGTTTTGACTGGGCATCCACTCTTGTGGCAATATTCCAGATCTGGCAGTGTGTCCCAGTAGCAGGAGTTTAATGGTCAGGAGGGGTTTGCTCACATTACTCAGATGTCCTTTTGAGCAGGCTTCAGCTGCCATAACTACCCTGTAGCTATGGTTTCACACAGATAGCTATGCAGGCAGATAAAAGGGGTGCATCCAAAGCTATTCCTCGGTTTTCACACAGGTATCTCAAAGAGAGCATGTCTTTACTCCATTAGAGCTAGGCCATGCTTCTGATAATACAACTTTTTACATTCTTGCACTTGTTTCCACTATCTACCATTAAAGCAGAACCGTCATAATATAGTGGTTTCATCACTTAGCAAAATGTGTGATCAACAGAAGTTGAAATAGCATCAGACTGGGTGGTACCTTTGTCAAGGCCACCATAAAATTCCTGATGCGACTTCTGCAAAGCTCTGCAGCAGCAGCTTCAGATTACCTGCAGCTGCCTCTGCAAATGGAGCTCTGTTCTGATGCACAATCTCCAGACACTAAATGCAAATTTTTCTGGGACATGTAGCTGCTAGATTGTGACTGTATCACTATAATAGTAAATAACCACAAAATAGTCACGTGGAAAGTTACAAAATTTAAAGGGATTATCCAGCTTCCAAAAATGATCTGCAAATACATCCACAGCAGTGCTAAATACTCTAAATACTCACTGTTCCCTTGTGCACAATTTGCTTGGCTTTATTTTACTTGCTGCTTCTTGTATCACTGTTATTTACATGCAGTAAATCTGTAGACAAACTATATTTCCCATGCCGCAACCCAGATGGAGGAGACCGGAGGATGGGAGTTGTAGTGGCGGATGCTGTGCCATCTGCTAGGCCGAGCACACCAAACCAAACACTCCAGCCCCGCTCCTGGGCCAGACACTGTTGAGGGGGATCCTGCAACACTACCTGATGGTGGTGGTAATAGTTTCCCCTGGGGCGCTTCCAGTTGGAAAGGGGACCTCCCCTCTCTGAGCCGGTGTGATGGTGAATGGAAGGGCTCTGATGGTAATGCAGGCACGACTCAGGAGACCAGCAGAGCAGTTGAACAGGAACAGTTTATTCAGCAACTGAGACAGAAGTAAACGGCAGCTTCCAAAAGGGGGTAGTAGTAGTTCAGTGTCCAATCCCCCAGCTTTGGTTATAGGATGTTGCCCAGGGATGTTACAGGATCTATGGCGGACTTCTCCAACTACTCCTCCTCTCATGCCTCTCCCAGCTATGGATACTGGGGATGATGATACAGGGAGTCCTGACAGGGATTTGGTTACCTGTAGACTGGGCTCGAACATGTTCCTACTGTCAGGGTCCTCTCCTGCTCCTCCTGGCACGGCACAGAAAATGTCCAATAATCCAGACAGCAATTCTCCCTTACTCAGGGCTGTCTCTAGTTGAGCCTGGCAAAAATAACTATCCTCCTATAGACTGTGAGGGCGACCGTTGAGCTCCAGTGCTGGTGTTCTCCCTGCACAGTCCAGCATGAACTGCACAGGATGACTGCTCTCTGAACTGCACACACTGAACTGAGGCCTCAACGTCACCGTGGAGACTAAGGTCTCCTACAACCACGCCCAGTGGCCTGTGATTGACCAGGGTAGAACCAAGGCAAAGGTTTGAAACACTGGGGAGAAAAACAACAGGCAAGCTGCAAAACAGTATATACGTGTGACATAGAACACCGAGGATGGGACATACCAACACAACCCAGAGGGCACAATAGACAAACACTTAAAACAGTAGCACTCTGGGATGCTGCACCCATGATACATCTGCCTGCTCTCACTCTCTATGTACCCCTCCCTTTTCCATTTTCCCCTGCTGTGAAATCACAGGTAATAAATTACTCCCACATCTGAGGTCATATGGCTGCTGTGATGTTTCGTTTGCAAGCTTTGGAGCTCTGCTGTTATTGAATCAGCAGAGCGTTGGTGCTTTTATGTGCCTCAGCATCGAGCCACCCCACTCTCTAACTTAATGTCACTTAATGTCACTTTAGGGTTGAGTTGCTGTGATTCCTAAAGGCTTCCACTTTTCAGTTACACCACTCACAGCTGAATGTGGAATATTTAGGAGAGAAGAAATTTTCTTAACCGACTTGTTGCAATGGAGCTTTTGCTGGAATTCAGCGAGTTCTTTAGAATGAGTCATTCTTTCACAACTGTTTGTAAAGGCAGACTGTATAGCTAGGTGCTGGATTTTATACAATGGGATTGAAAGATAGACCTGAATTTATTGATTAAGAGATGTTTCCCAATGCATTTGTCCATATAGTATATACACATAACAAGTTAAGCATCTTTTCGAAAATCAACATGTTTTCATGATAAGTCATTACAGTGATTTGCTAACTATCCTATACATGTCTTTCTGTAGCTGTTCAGTGGGAGGTTGTGAATGGAGCCTTTCAAGGATTTTTCTAGCATGCTGTAATATTCTGGTCAATTGGTTTCATGAGAAACTAAATCCGTAACCAAATTGGAAGTTACTTAAAGTTGGTCAAAACTTTATAATATGATGGTAAAGACTGGAATTTTAAATTTTTGTAGCATTTTTGCTATAATAGAATTATCATTGATATATTATATTTTTATTGGATATCTACATAATATTTCCATACTTGTCGAATTTGTCTCTTGAGCAAATTCAGTTTGAAGTGAATGAGACCAACTGCAGCTATTAAATATTTTAGCCTTTTGCAACTTCAGTTGTGTACAACAGCAAACAGGTTAAGATAGCCTTTACATTATTTAGATGTATTGATCACCATTTACAGTTAAGTCAAATAATAGGGCATAGTTCGTAAATAGTAAATGAGCTACAGGCAACTACCGGGAACTAGTTTTCTCCTGAGGATTTTAGTGACATTATCTGCCTTAAGAAAGTAGGATAAGTAACTGGTATATTTAGATGGAAACTTCTCTTTATATATCTTTGTTACTGGATTTCTCATTGAAGTATTTTAATGGTGCTCTGGTGTGTTATAAGTCACTTTTACTATGGCATTAGCGAAACTTTCCCTGTGCATTTGGTTATAATCCATGAACACAATCTCAGGCTCACAACTAGGAATATTTGGTTTTTTTACTATGCTGCTATTGTGTATACATAAACCCTTCTAAATGACACCATATGAATGTTAATCCCTGCCGACACCTTATTATGATATTTCTTATACAAAGTTAAAGGGTCTGTACAAAATTAAAAAGAAAAATGGATGACGAGAACAGTGCCACACCTATCCATTATTTGGATGTCTATTCATCCATCGTTGTGTTTGGAATTGTAGCTCTGCTCTGTTGAAGTGAATGAAGGAGGAACTGGTTCTGGAAAAATTAAGCAATGTCTTTCTGATCAAGATATTCTGAGATGAGTAATACACAAGTTATAAGTTGAATAAACTACAGATATATCCACTTCTACGTTAGTTTGAATTTATTTAAGGTCTCCAAGTCAATACAGTTTTGCAACATGTTAGTAAAATCCTTGACAGGCTGCATATCTCAACACAACCACTTGATGTCAAAGAATAGACATGTTGCATAGGCACAGTGTGATAGTGTATCAGGAAATCATGTTGTTTTAAAGTGCTGATCTTCTCGCACCACTTAGGATATGTACTGCCAAGAGGAAAGAAAATACAGGGTACATCTGTCTATTAATAGTATGTACAGTACTTGTATTTTGAAGGACAGTCCACTAAAATGTCGTCAGAAGAACAATATTCATGGAGATGTTTAGACCATGCAAAAGTTTTGTTCATGAAAAATACAAGGTTTTTCTCATGGCCAATGAACACACTAATTTTTATAGACATAATTCCTTGGGTTTGTTCTATGTTGGATGTTGAAACAATTATTATCTGTTTTTGCAGAACATCTTTTATATTGCTTCGTTGAGTCTGGGTAAGTGTTTCCGAGCACCATGTTTAGTGAGTCAATATTGCTTCAAGTCTAAGATCTGGGTGAGCTTTAAGAAAAAATATTTTTTGCTGATCATTTTGAATGACCACACTTGTTCACAATCATTGCCCTATGTGAACAGCTGACAAACAAGCAAATGCTAGTTTGTTGGCTGAGTGGATTGTTTGTGAATGTAAAAATACTCTCTGATGAGCAGCTAATCTCCCCATGAGAACAGAAGGTGACAACATAATGGAACCATTTCTCCCCCATGCACTTTGCTTCAGCTTGTATAAAGGACAATGCAAATGAGTGAACATATTATCTCATCAATCGCTGCCTTTTAACAACACTCTTCTAGTCATTATAGTGGTTTTCCCATAAACATAACCATGTCTTAAATTTCTAGAGAATTAAAAGTTAAACCATTTTTGCAAATACACGTAATTCAAAATTTTGCAGAGTTTTAAAGATTTTCTCTAATCATCTTAGTGGTGCCAATGACTACAACCATGAATGTAGGAACTTTCTATTGTCTGGTGCTCATCAAAAATCCATCCACGATTTAGTTAATGTGTACATATCATCAGGCAAGGACACTACAAACATGAGAAGATAACTTAGCCACAATAAGGAAATCATGGCTGATTTTCTGATAAATGCCAGCCCTTAGCAAGCTTCTGCATTCACGGTCGTAACTATTGGTAATCTATCAAGATAAAAGAATGTCAAAACTCTGCAAAATTTTTAATTTCTTACATTTGCAAAAATACTTAACATTCAAATTTGAATATGTTATGTTCTTCAGAAGGCCATGAGTCCAAACCTACTTACATAGTTACATAGTAGATGAGGTTGGATGAAGACACCGGTCCATCAAGTCCAACCTATAACCCTATAATACCCTACAGTGTTGATCCAGAGGAAGGCAAAAAAAAAAACCCATGATGCTTATGCCCATTGCCGCATTTCAGGGGGGAAAATTCCTTCCCAACTCCAATCTGGCAATCCTTAGAAAACCCTGGATCAACTTGTCCTTAACAAAATCAAGAACCCATAACCCATTATATTTTTCTGTTAGAGAAAGACATCCAAGCCCTCTTAGAACTTGTTCAATGAATCCACCATCACTACTTCCTGGGACAGAGCGTTCCATAGCCTTGTTGTTTTTACTGTAAATAATCCTCTTCTAGGAGTAAAAAGATCATTAGAAAGTTCTTTGTGCTGTCCCTTCATGTATTTGTACATTGTTATTAGGTCATCCCGTAGACCTATTTTTTCTAAACTGAATTATCCCAAGTTTGTTAATCTATCATTGTACTGCAATCCACACTTTCCCCTATTAATTTTGGTTGCCCCTTCTCTGCACTCCCTACTTATCCTATTAGATAATAATTTTACCATTATTAAATCATCTCATCAGCATAAAACCTGCACTACAATCATCATCCATTTATGTAGTCCCTTTCTGCTGCTATTATAGTTTACTATTATGGGGAGCTGTATCATAATAAAAAAATATTCTTAAACTTCAATGAAGAATGGTCTACCTACTATAACAGATGAGTTGTGATTAAGAAACTGTTTATAAACACTATGAACCTCCGTGCACCGGACTCATTAGCATTTGTATTAAGTACAACGTCGCCTTTTCTCAGGCAAGAAGGTGAAACTCTATATAATGATATATGACACAATTATATTTTCACAGTACAGCTATGAATGCAATTTAATTCATGTCAATGGAACTAAATTATTTAGCACTTTCTACTAACGGCAAATTATTAGCAGTATAAATGGAATTTTCATTTCTTTCTCTATTATCTATCTAGCACCAATTATTTTACCTGTAATTAATTTAACGGCAAACACCGGATGTATGAAATTAATTAACTTGGTGTTATTTTGGAGGGAAATGAATGAGTAATTTCTTCACAACAAGAGAGGTCATTTATTAGTGTTCGTGCCTTACTGAAAGACCTATGTAAGGAGTTACCGTTATCGTGTTCTCGCAGGCTGGACCCCAGCATCAACAGCTTCTTAAATTGCTTTTCTTCTTCCGAGCTCTGTTGTCCTTCTCTAAACTGTCATTATTAACAAATGCATAAACCATATTGATAGATTGTTTTCTTCAAGGAAGACAAACAACTTTATTTCCATAAAGTAAGTTTTTGCAGTTCCTTGCATTAGGCATGTTTTTCCTATAGAGTTTAGAAGTTAATTAAATGGTTACTTTTATTATTAGTCATTTTTCTAGAACAATGGATTAGGTACATTGAAATTCCTTTTATCCAGCATCCAGTAACACAAAACATTTCATATCTTGGCACTTCAGTATGAGATAAACTGGAACCTGCAAGACAATCAGAAATTTTTTTAATAATCCATTAATGCCTATTAAAACATTTTTTACAATATTGTACATAAAATAAGAAAGTGTTAATGTAAAGGTCTTATTTGTAAAATAAGTTCAGATCCACATTCAGGATGAAGTCAAATATAGCCCTCAAGCACTGATCATGGATCCATTTTTATACTGTAATATTTTACCTATATTCTACAGTCTTAATGAAATTCAGTTTTGATTAACATATGATTAATATATGTACTTAAACCAACCACCTTTCACTTCCCACTTCCTGACTGCTCTTATCTGTATCTAACTAGTTCAGGAGTATTACAGTAGATTTGATTCTGCTAGAGAGCCTTACTTGTTGACTAAATCCATTGCGCTTAGTGTTTTCACCAGGTCAGTAAAGCTCCAGCACAGTGGGTATTAAGGGGATTCTGTCAAGTCTGTTTGGGACACTAAACTACCCACAGGTGCTTGTGGACATTTGGCTTAGTGTCCCAAATAGTCCTTTTCTAATGTGGTCAGCGGCCCAAATAAAAAAAAAAAAAACCCTTCTAATTGTTGCAGAGTGCGATTGCTGGATGTGGCAGAGTCAAAACCAGATAGACAGTTGTATATAACAGGAACAAAACTTTAGTGAAACATGAGTGCAGTAAGAGAAGATCACCTCACATGGTGAATAACAGATCTAGTTCAGCACAAACACACAAAACAGGATGTGTATATCAACCAGCATCAAAAAAACAAAAGTACAGATAAACATTTAGTAACAGCTACATCTAGTGTCATAAATGTGAACTGCAGTCAATCCAGCAAATATAGAGACAAAGCTGGCTGTTGTATATCTCCAACACTATTTACCTAAAGAATGAGTCCCATGAGTCTCACGTGTCTGATGCTACCACCACCTGTGCAACACTTCCCTAAAGCCAGAGCGGCAGTTTTTTTTTTCTCATTGCAGCCACGGACAGAGTTAGGATAGGTTATTTGGAACACAAAGCCAATGAGGGGTCTGTGGGTGGTTTAGTGCCCCAAATAGACTCATCAAGTTGCTAGTAAAATATAGAAACATCAAGTTGCAGTAATGTTGTATAATAAGCCAGTGTGTGTTACTACTTATAGAAATTGGATTTTCATTTTATGCCACACTCATACAGCCTTAGGAACATCAACTGTGTAAAGTCAAATGTAGGATTGAAAGAACCAGCAGCTGGTTATGTGTAGCAGGTGCAGACAAGCAACATGGCCGCTGCCTCTGGGCTTCACTGCAGGTGGCACCACATTCCTTGACTGTCAACACTTCACTGTCTCTAGACTGCCCTCTCCGAGTTGCCACCCAGATACCAATCCTCTGTATCATTTGATGCCACCCACCGGAGATGGAGCATAGAAACTCAACTCTTCGCTGAAGGTTTCTTTATTGAGGTAGATATTGCATATACAACAAATAGAATATTTCACTGATGTTGTAGTTGACAAATGATAACAACAGTTGAATGTTAGACCTTTCTTTGCAAGATTCCAGGCCACGGCAGCTAACTGCACACTTAAGCTGTCATGGGGGATGCACTACCCTCCCTAAGGTTGTGCCAGTTCGTAGAACCAGATGGAGTCTCTATAGCTATCAGTCTGCTCCTGTCCACAAGCTATTCACCAAGCTTCTAAGTTTACCTCCATTCCTTGTCATGTTCACCAACAAGCAGTCCACCACACAAACTGTCCAAGCCAGTCCACACCCTGAGAGTATGGAAGAAAGCTGTAAATACAGATTACCATTTCCAATCTTGATAACCTTATATAAATGAGTAAAATCACAGGGAGTAACTAATAACTTCTCCTGCAGTGTAACTAATAGGAGCAACTTCTACAATTTTTTTTTTGTTGCAGAAAAATCTGCAACAAAAAACACTATGTTTGCGCTACATGGGGCCTTATCTTTAAACTGTACTGTGCACAATGTCAGATGTATGTGAACCCTTGGGTAGCTGAGTCACAGAGGCCTTTCTGAGTCCTGACAACCCCACCTTAGGATTGACAAGTAAACATGTTACACAGATCATACATGGCCCACAAAGCTTTCAGACGCAGGCATTTGTCCAGATATGCTAGATTAGTTACTTCCTTGGTAACATCCTGAATCTTTTTAGTACTGAACAAAAAGATAAAGAATTAGGCTAACCTGGGTGAGAAGGAGAAAGATGATTTACTGGTGTCTAGTAGGTCTTGCTGCTTGCTGAACATTTTAGGTAAATATAACTGTGGACCATTATCTGATGCAATTGACAAAACTAACTTTGTCCCTAACTCTCTTGTATAACAATATATACCAATTCATTATATTATCCAATAAGCCTGGTTTATACTACTAGTAACTACTACTAACAATCATAAAGATAAACTATTACTAAAGGGAATTAACATTGCATTTATTTTACAGCACTACCTACAAATATGCCTGAGATAAGGATAATTAATGTGGAAGGAAAGAAAAGAAAAAATTAAACATATTTTTCATTTGCAGGTTTAAGTTTATAGTGATTTTTGCCTTTAATAACCTGATCAATTACAGAAATATATGCAGAACTCCATTTGTGAATGATCCCCTAAAACCGGAAATTTATGATGGTGAAAACGAGTCTTCATTATTTTGCTTAAACAAAATCGGTGGAAATTTTGATTAATTAAATATACCCTTAAATATTCTACTAAGAAGTAAAATATTTTAACATCCTAAGTGCTTATAATATATTGTGGTGTTCATCATAGGTTCATTACTCAGTAAAATAGAAAAGACTGATTCTCTGCTGCAATTATATTTCACTGGTAATAATGGACACAAAGCGGATAAAATATTCAAATGACATTTCACGTGAAATACATATTTTTAATAAGTTCTCACATGCTCATTTAGTAAATTTATGGAGGCAGTCGTCTGGTCTTATGAGTACATAGTAAAGGTAGTTTCGTGGAGAAATAAATGACAAATGAAATTAAAAATTATAAATAAAATGGCAGAACTATATGTTGTAATACTGAAATGCCTGCAAGACGCAACTTTTTCCTTGATAAATGTTTTTATTGTACAAAATTGTTAAAACATATATGTGTTTTCACTGTAGGTCTTCTGTAATCAAACTGTACATTTCAGTATACAACTTGGTGTTAGGGATCATAACCCCTTTGAATAGCAATTGTTTCATTATACTAAATGGGTGTAGGGTTTCATTGGGTATCCCTATCGGAAGGTCAGGATAGGGGTTAGTATTAGGGACAGAGAGTATGTGAAAAACCTGTAAATGGATTGACAGTACTGCATGCAATCTTGGAAAATAGCTATAGAACATTAATAGCTTAGCAAGATAAATAAATCACTCTGAGATGGGCTTTTCAGAAAATACATTACAGTCATTTGCTGATAATTGTTTTCAGTTTGTGTATCTATTATGTTAGCTTTATCATCTTTTGAAGTATAAATAAGTCTCTATAATGAGAAGATAAAAGCATGATAAAAACAATAACCACATTGTATATCCCATAAGAAAAATGGATTTCTTAAGGGATTTATAGCTTTGTCATTCTAATCAGGAATCTTAGATAAATACTAATTTAAGGCAGCAAAGCTATCACCTTTTAAAATCTGGAGAATTTATCAAATTCCAATTGTTCACACTTTTCATTTCACATTTTCCTGAAAATAAATTGTTGCTAATTGTATTTAATAACATTAACACAACAGTCAATGATTATCCTCCTGTTGCCAAATATCAGTATCTGTGGTGCTGCTTGGAAAAGTCCTTGAAGTTCTAAATGGTTGTGCTTTTCTGTGAATGCCAGGACCTGATATACTTCAGGCAAGGACAAAGATAAGAAGGGACATTTTATTTAAAAAGAAATGTAAAGGGTCAGTTATTAGCAATAAATTTATACATGTAAGGACATGAAAAGTTTCCCAATTTAACACACTCCAACAATACTATTTACAAAAGAAAGGAACAAAAAAAGTGGATACAAATAATAGGGTGAGAGGATCTTTGGAGGGCTGCCATCTAAGGACCTGCCTCAAGATGCAATTTTAAAGCTGACAGATATGCAAAGATTTAAGAAATTGTGGACATACTTTTTCATGGGACTATACACTACTTAATTTTTAAGATGATTACAATATATAATACAATATTGTAAATTATAGGATTTTAACAGAAAAAGCTCAGACAGAAATGTTCACCTAAGATTCACTCTAGAGGATCCTGGGTCCCAACACAAAATCAGTAACAGGGCCCCCAGTAGACTTATGTTAGTGCCTTCCTATAATATCTTGCAGAAAACACCTAACAGGTATTTCACATGAATTTGCCAAATAAAACCCATATTCTTGGAAGGGGGTGTGTGTGGCCAATTTCCGTCAAGTAAAGACATAAACTGTAAGATACCTGACTTAGATTTAGCCAAACTCACTATTATCCTGTTGACATTCACCTGCAAATGTACCTTCACGGTGGGAGCATCACGGTGCCGTGATATGGGAGAAATGAGTAAAACTCGCCAGTCTTCCTCAACCGAGAGGCTGAAAGCTTTTGTTTTACAGAAAATCAACATGGTGCTGTCACCACACCAGCGCCTGCTGCATGAGTGTATCCTGCTACAGACCAAGAGGATGGGTGAGCAAAGAGCTCATACTCCGGGAGGTTTCCAATAAGTTAATAATGAATCTACCACCTCCTAAACAACTAAAATAGATGAGGTGAAGGTGGACATTGGAGTGAGCCAACAAGACATGCAAAGACTACTTGACCAGCTTACTGAAACCGAGACAAGCATTTTGCAGCTAGAACATACTAGGACCATCAGACCTCAAAAAATCTGCATCCATGTGTGCGAAATATCCTCAGAATTGGGGGTTGGACGGCCAGGGGCTGCACCTCAATCTTTTCTGGGAAGACTCCTAAGCAGTAAAGACAGAGATGCCATCCTACAAACTGCTTTGGCTAAAGGAGACACCAAATACCACAATACACAGTCACCTTTTTTCCCGAATTCTCTGCAGCCTTACAGAAAGCCAGACATCTCTTAAAGTGAAGAGGAAACTACGTGAACTATAGATACTGTACTCCATGATGTTCCCTGTCCATCTGAGGATTTTCCTTTTTCAAAATTTCTGCCGAAGCAGACACCTGGTTGAAGACTCATGATCGCAGGTCTCTTCATCCTTAGCTTAGTGCTAATAAACTCTGACACCTGACCTATGCTGTCTTGAATGATGTCACTGTGTCACTTCTACCTACTTATACCTTAAAATTGTTGTCTGCCATTATTCACCTCATGCCCACACTATTCTAATGGCTGCATAATGGTGTCCCCCATACCTCCCCCTAGTTAAAGCTACTGAAGGCACTTATCTATATATGTGGTTTCATCTGCTATTACACCCCTGAGTGCCTCTTATCCTAGCCTCCACGCTATATAATTTTATTGATTAATCCCTCCCCCTCCCATTTCATTTTTTTTTCTCCCTGGTGCCATAAACTCCTGTTATTGCAGTTTATAGCCCAACTTATTCTTATCCATGGGGTGCAATTGCATAGGCTAAATCAGAGATATGTGAGTAATAGTCTGTGTGCGAGGTAACCAAGAAATGCAGACTACCTCATGTACTGTATTAGCTTAGACACGTTTTTGGCCAGTTTACCCGGTCTTCCATTACTTTTGTTAATGTCTATTTTGTCAACATTTAACTTGTTCTTGTTTCTTGACCTTATTGTTGTTACATCACTATTTCTGCATTTATTAGTACATAATCTAAGTATGAGAGGCATGTGGGAGGTTCGCAAATGTAATTTCATCTTTGCCACTATTAGTAAACACAACCCTCAACTTTATCAGCCTGCAAGAAACACATTTAATGCCTTCCATGGTGACTCTGCTGCATAACCTCTTGATTCAGTAGTCTTTCCACGCCAACCATACCTCCTACTCCAGAGGGGTCTCATTCCTGGTGCACATATTGGTACACATGACCTTCAACCAAGCCTGGATTAACCGCCAACTGTATGTGAATTTAAATCTATGCATCCATCTCTTGACATCTTTCTTTATATTGTACGACAGGACAAGATGTGCTCCATAACAATGTCTATTAGTCATCAAGTCGACGGCCCATTGGATCACTCACCTATTCAAATGACACTCAACACAGAAGAAACTAACTCACATCCTTCCATCAGCCAGATTCACCTGTTGGTTCTATTTTTACTATCTGACTGCATACCTCATCAACTCCAGAGATACCTTTCTAAGAGCAATTTCCATCCTGACTATTCTATTTACTGGGATGCTTTCAAGGTGTATCTCCTGTGGTTGCTTACAATCTACCACCTCATATCTTAAGAGAAACTCTGCAAGTAAGGAGAGGGTGCTAGGTACAGTGCGTTCCATTTCCAAAGCAACATAAATTGCACACCCCATGGATAAGAGTAAGTTGGGATGGCTGCAGACCAATAGATGATGCTTCTCCTACCTTTTAGAAAAAGAGAAAAGACTGACTTTCTTTAATAACCAAAAGTTCTTTGAACTAGGTAACCAATCCAGCAGTCTACTCGCCCACTCGATCCATCAGAATACTACTTCTCCTGCTATAGTCAAACTCCGCTCCTCCTCTGGTTTGACACACATCTCTAACATCCTGACTAAGCCAGTTTCATACCGAGTTGCAGTACCTCAGATAACTTACAGAGGACACAGCTTATGACCTAGGTGGGTGCTGCCCCACAAGAGGATGGGACCTTGGCTTTGACATGACCAAGGCCTTTGCTTCCATCGAATGGCTGTACCTGATTCATGTACTTCAACACTTCAGATTTGGCCCCAATTTCCACAAATGAATTTCCATCCCATGAATTTCCACCAAATTTATAAATGGCCTTATTTCATCTTTTTTCCCACTGGCTCAATGCACCCAGGAAGGATGTCCTCTATCACTGCTTCTGTTCACCATTGCCATGGAACGGCTAGCCATACACCTTCATAGGGATCAAGTTTATATTGGGATCCCCAGTCCTTGAGAGATGATCACATCAGTCTCTATGTGGATGACTTGATGTTATACATTGGTGATTTTGATATCACCCTTCCATATGCCATCACCTTGATAGACTCATTCGGCTCTCACTCCGGTCTCCACGTCTCCACATAAACTGGGACAAATCCTGCATTATATACCTCTCCAATGGTAGAAGCTACCCTGCTGACACCACTGCCTCTGGTTTACTTATAGTCAACCGTTTCAAATACCTGGGTATAAAAATAACAAAGGAATTTTCAGATATGATCACTGCAAACTTTCACCCTCTTCTGGCCATATCAATTTGACGGAGATGGTTATCCAGCCAAAATGCCTACATGCACATTTTTTTTCCCATTCCTATTTCCTTTTACCATGCCTTATACTCCATCCTAAGCTCTTTTGTTTGGGAAGCTTCCAGATCTAAACTGCACCTTAAGAAACTACAACATCCAAAAACCCTGGCGGGCATGTCCCTCCCTGATATTTATCTATATAATTTGTCTGGTCAACTAAACTTCCTACATTCTTGAATCTCTCCATAATTACCTGCTCCTCTTGAATTCCATCTTGCAGACTGAAATTGTGGCCTCTTCTAGAACAACAAGGTGTTGTGAATGCTAGTTTATTTCCCATTCATGGAGTGGCTCAGATGATGTGGTCCATGGCCAAACGTTTAGATCAATTTGTGGACATCCCAGTGGAACTCCCATATGACTGAATTGTGGGCTTGACCAACTGATCCATTTTCCTGATGTGACATACTGGATATGATGCGGGGTCTATACACTAAGTGATATATACTCATATGTGAGAGAAAAATGCATTACAAATTTTTCCTAATCCTTTTGAAGTCATTCATGGTTTTGGCTAAAAAAAACTCAGCAAAATCTGCCACAAAAAATTGCGTCTTTTTTGCAACGTGTGGTCTTAGGTTTTGTTGACAAAACTGGTTTAAAAAACTACATGTGTGTCTGCAGCTTTGTTAACAACAATTGGAACCAGGGGTATAACTAGCAAAGACTGGGCCCCCATAGCAAACTTTTGACTTGGGGGGGCCCACGGTATAGAGCCTCCCACACAGTATAATGACCCATTTGCACACCACACAATATAATGTCCCATAGTGGCCCCTCTACACAGTATAATGTCCCATAGTGGCCCCTGCCACAGTATAATGTCTTATAGTGGCCCCTCCACACAATATAATGTTCCATAATGTCCCCTGCACACAATATAATGTCTCATAGCGACCCCTGCACACAGTATAATGTCATATAGCGGCCCCTCCACACAATATAATGTTCCCTAGCGGCCCCTACATGCTGCATAATGTTACATAGTGGCCTCTTCTCACAGTATAATATAATATAATTTTGTGCAGATCCTCCACACAATATTATGTCCAGTTGAAATGAACAGTGTTCATTTCAAATATTGCTAAGAATTTTGGCTCAGCAGAGCCCAAAATTTTTGGGGTACACCAACCACAAAATATTATATTCTGGGGTCTTTTCAGACCCCAGAGTATAATGTTTGGAGGCGCAGATGTGACAAAACAGAAAAACCAGTGTTACTCACCTCTTCTGTGCCTCAGGACTCACTGATGTTTTCTGCCTTTTACTGACGTCACAGATGTGGGTTATATATATGTGTTGTGGGGATATGCTTTATTATGCATCACATCGTCATCTTGACAACATCACTACAGAGGCCCGAAGACAGCACCAGATCCCAGGAGAAGTGAGTAACATTGGTTTTAATGTTTGCTCATCTCCCTTGGGCCTCTGATCATTATACTCTGGGGTTTGAAGAATACTCTTGCGGGGGGCTCACGGCTTTACTTACCGATCCCCGCTCCTGTTCATGGCTCCCTGGAGGGCAGAAGGGGAAGTGAAGGCGGCCATGAGCAGGAACGTGGATCGATAAGTAAATAGGGCATGTTACCTGCTGTGGTTACTCCAGCCGGTAAAAAAACCCTAAGGTCGCGGTCCCTGTGACAGCCGCTACGGTGATACTTACGCCACTGATTGGAACCCTGATTGTTAAATCATAAGAGTTCCGCACTGACTTTCTTGGACTTAATGTGGCATATTGATTAATATGGACTAAGAGAAAAATTGTCTCAGTTGCCCATAGAAACCAATCAAAGCACAGTTTTTGCTTTGTGTTCTGCTCCTGAAAAATCTGCCCTAATATGCTAAAAGATTCCACCAGGATAATTATTAGAGTTTATGTGGTATTTGTTCTGACTTTTTTGAATAAACTATTATCATATGATAAGTATTTAAACATTGATGTTATGTTGTAAAGGAATTATTACAAAGAATTATGATTGCAGAACTGAAAGCATCAAAATGTTACTTTTCATCCCTCAGCACATATATATTTTTTCATGTAAAACAGGAAGCCATCTTTTAAATAGCTTCAGATATGAGGTTTATTTCTGGATCTGAAAAACATTCTGAAAACGTATACATTAATAAAATATTCATCTGCTAGCAAAGTAGAATATTCTACTACATAAAGTATTTCTTTCCATAGGGAAAAGCAGTAAAAATGTAAAGAAATATTTACATTTCTCTTCATGGGAAATTCCCCATCAACATTTCTGCATACTCCAAGCAGAAATGGTATTCCAAATACAGATGTGTCTTACCCATCCTCTTGGCTGGACATGTCCAGTTATGTGTTTCACAAGTTAAACAGCATTTCTAAAAGCAATATAATCTCTTAAAATAAGACAAAGAGATATTGCACTAATGGGAAGCCCATGTTACTATGCATGTCAGCTGTAAGTAATGACCATTAAAGAGGACCTTGTAGTGTAGGTATTAGGCAGCACACTTTAGACTCATCTCACGTGGGTGCATGTTCCTAGACAGAATAGCAACGTTCCCTTAGAACGCCAGAAAGCAAAAGAATAGGACAGCACTTCAAACGTGATCCAAGCAATCGTGATATCAGGACATTCATTGCAACATTTTGGATATTACCCCTTAATCAGGCTGGAAGACAATGGGAAAATAAATACTCTTGTAGGCAGTGAGAAAACTACAATGAAAAAATTAAAAATAAAAGATGTAAAAAATTAAAAATATGAGAAATAAAAAGGTAGTGTGGATACATAACTGAATACAACATAAATAGATAATTAACAAAAAAATGTAAATCTAAGATTCAACAGGTGTAAAATAAGATACTAATAGAGTACAGAGCAGGATCACAAAAAAAAAAAAAAAAACACAACCAAATACTGTATGAGCAACAAGAGAGCTGTGGGAAGGGGACGGACAGGAAGGGGAAGGGGGAAAAGAAAGGAATGAAAGGGGAGGGGGTGAAGCGTGGGGATCGGGAAAAAGCGAAATGGGAAGGAGGTAATACCACCATGGATAATGAAAACGCCTGATTCAATCTGGTAATCTGGGTCTAAAGGGGAATGTGAGAGAAAATCAAATGAATAATGCTACATCATTAGATAGGCGATTAATCGCAATTGGGGATGAAGGGTATTCAGAGTCTGGATCCATTGCATCTCCCTACTTTTAAGTGTTTTAACATAGTAACCTCCCATACCCCATTCGATAACATTGAACTTTAGTTGGTGTGGTTTGTGACCAAGTGACTTAAAACTGGCGGGAATTGGTAACTCTAAGATTTTGTTACGTATGGTAGATTTATGCTTAGATATTCTGTCTTTGATGCTCATTGTGGTTTCTCACTCATAGCCCAAACCACATGGGCATTTAATGAGATATACTATGTGATCCATGTCACCCGTAAAATGAAAATCTTTTACTGGTGCATGGGTGGGTAAACATGGGACCTTTACTGCATTGTGTACATCCAAGGCATGAGAAAGTGCCAGGATTCTAGCTCATTTCCACACTTAAAGATTGCAAAGGGAAGCAGATAGACACAAGTCGTGGTTACAGACAAACTTCCGTGAGGTAACTGGTTTATAGTTACAAAGTCTCTCACTTAGAGGGCATGGTATAGAGAGTATGAAGGCAGAACAATTCTAAAATTTCAACAATATGAAGAATCTAGACTCCGCAGTCCCCTGCTACAATCCTCAGAACACAGTGACAGCAATCCGGTGACTGCTGGTAACAACAAATATACATAGGAACCTTAGTTTGCAACTTCACATCAGGTGTGCATTGTAATACCTGTTCTATAGTTCCATTGCACCCAGTCAGATGAGCAATTACAAGTCTGCTGTGTAGTCTTCCCCTCAGTGGCAGCAATGGCAGCAATGTGTTGTGGTATCTTTCCTGGAGCAGAAATGATGCAAATCTGGTGGAGCCAATGGACATGCCCCTTCCCATGCCTAAAAACTGGCATACAAGGAATAATAAATCTGCTCCAGTGTGTTTCACACTACCCTTCATCTGTATGGTGGTGGAAGCCATAATCTTTCACAAAGTTAGTGTGTACTAGCATGCTTTCATGCCAATGCTGATGGCCTTGTCACTTTTACTGTGCTACTGAGTTAGTTGTTCTAAATGAGCAAAAACCTGCTGCGTCCATTGGTTGTGCAGTGGGTGATGTATTTTTGCATCATTCATGGTAGCTCTTTCACATGCTATGGTGGGATACTTTACAGTCATCCCTGATTGGAAAAATCCCCATATAAAAGGCAGTTTTCCAACACCTTTTCTGGTCTTCCATCCGTAGTTCCATTCTGACCATTGCGGCCACCTGTCACTACAGATTGTTCATGTCAGCCCATGGTTGGAACTCGGGCTTTGCTCAAACCTTCATGAGCTGAGCACGACCCCTAATCCCTGTGGATTGTGTGTTGCCTTGGGACTGGAACACCCAAGCTTTAAGAAGGGTACTGGAACATTATCTGTTTACCATTTTTAAAAAAATTACAATGAAAACATCAGACTGTGATACATTTGAGTGTTTCATCTTTCTGTATATCCTTAAATTTACCTATTATTAGTGAATTTTAAAGTAGAAAAATGGTTAGAATGGGAGCTAAAAAAAT